>OY720429.1:253310375-254584645 GCA_963082735.1 Pocota personata | reverse complement strand
CACTAGAACTCGCTGAAGTCTTATGGAATATGGTTTTATCAATTGGCTTACGTCAAGATGGCTGGTTGGGCGGTATAATGTTGTGGATCGTATTCGCATTTTGGGCTATTCTTACTGTTGGTATTTTGGTGTTGATGGAGGGTTTGTCAGCCTTCTTGCATACTTTACGTTTGCATTGGTAAGCTTAACAGTTATTATTTTTTGGTCTTGGTTATATACTTTTCTTTTTCTTTAGGGTTGAATTCCAGAGTAAATTTTATACTGGTCAAGGTTACGCTTTTCAACCATTCGCATTCGAGGCTATTTTGGAAACGGGTTCCGCTGGAGCAGCGGAGGAATAAATTTGGTGAACTGAATCATTCGATCAGTTGAAGAATGTTTAAAGAATTTATTAATTGTATGTAAATATAGAAAATGAGAGAAATATAAGGGAGAAAGAAAGTAACAAGAAGCTTTTGAGATTACATTTAGAAGAGAAGAAGCACATTTAAATGATAATATTTAATTCAGTTTGCATTACTATACAATATACACATATATACATACATTATTTACGTGTTGTTTCAATGTAGACCAATTTGTCATATTCAACATGTTAAACAGTAATATAAACATATTCCATTATCGAATATTATAGAATAATTTCTGCTTGTGTGTTTATTGCTAGAAATATAATTAAATATTAACCTCTCTACACTTAAATAGATCAATGTGCAATTTTATTGCGGCGTACATATTGAAATAAATGAATTGTTATGATCATACATACATAGATACATAAATAAAGTCTATAGTTGTGCCATTAAGGCGAATAGCAAATTGTTTTTATTTCTTTCTCAGTCGGAGAGTTGTTTGTGAGTAATATGAGTCGAAGAAAACAATTGACAGAAGCCGGCTGGCATTAATACTGGTATAACTTGGAAAAACTAAAATAATAGCAGTCTTAAAAGCCGAATGATCAAGACGAAAGCTATCGCGCAATAAAGCTTTTAATCGTGTGTTAATAGCCAATCCCATTAGCGCCATTGCAAAACAGAAACAGCACATACAGGGGGTCCGTTAAAAGGAAGATGCTTTAAAACTAACTATTAAGGCCCCGGACCCATAGAATCCGTCGACGTCGTTCCGTTGAAGGTTGACGTTCACGTATTGCCGGAAAGAACAGTCCCATCAAATCCGTTCCAATCAGATTGAAATGTCAACCGAATGTCAACGGTGATGACAGTTTCTCTACATTCTCTCAATGCTTCCACCAATGAATGTGCTTACTCTCAATTTGGGAATGCGTGAACTTCAATATGTGAATGTATAAACTTCAATGCGTGAATGTGTGAAATGCCAACGGATCAACGGACTAAAAAAGTAGAAAGTTAACCTACTTTATCCGTCGAAGTTCATATATCCGTTGGTTATGGCCCACCTTCCATAAGAATGTGTGTATTCTATCTAGCTGTCGGTTAAGAACGACGCAGCAACGGATCGGCGGATTTTATGGGTCGGGGCCTTTATTCCATACGAAAAGCAGACAGGGTGATCAACTGCTCATATTTTTGAATGACTTCTGATTTTTTTTATTGGTTAAAGGACTTGCTTGAAAAGCCTCGAGTCGGGTGCTCCTTCAAAACTTGTAGGAAAGTGAAATTAAAAAAGCAATGCGCTACTTACTTAAAAAAATGTGATATCTCGCATATTAATAAGAATATCAAAATAATGTTCGCAGACATTGCTGACATTTTTACGTAGAAATATTTTTGTAATGTAATTTTTATTTCACAACATAATACATATTATGTCAATATGTTTATGTCACAATACATAAACAGTTTTATGTGATAACATTTATATGTACGAATGGGAATCCGCCGTTTTCCAATAGATGTCGCTAGCGGTACATGCTGGTCAGAAATGTCAGTTCAGAAACTTCACATGGTAAGTTTGGGCATCTGTCAACAACTCCTCATCATTATATTTGTGAATTTTCATCGGCGTCATATATTTTTTTGTGCGTGAAAATGTCGACTTTCGAACCAAATAAGCGTCATTTCATTTGCTTTTCGCCTTCAATTCTTACATACATTTCGAAATTCTAAAATCTGCGTCTGAGGCGCATCGAATAATTATACAAATTTATGGTGAGGCTTCTATTAGTGAAAGAATGTGCCGCGAATGGTTTCAATGCTGCAAAAGTGATGCTTTTGACGTGGAAGACCAGGAGCGTCCCGGAACGGTGAAAAAGTTTGAAGACGCAGAATTGGAGGCATTACTGGATCAAGATTCATGTCAAACGCAACAAGAACTTGCAGATTCATTGGCCGTAACTCATCAGCCATTTCCCATAGTTTGAAACCCTTGGGAATAGTTCAAAGGCATGGAAATTGGGTGCAATTGCAGCACGATAACGCTCGGTCGTTGCTCAGGTCGCTAAGACCTACCTCAAAACACTGAAATTGGACGTCCTACCCCACCCGCCGTATTCTCCAGACATCACCTGTTCCGATCGATGACACAAGTTGTAGCTAGCGATGGACAATACTTTCAAGAATAAAAATGTAACTATTTTTTCGAAATAAAACTCCAAATTTTGAAATAAAACGGCAGGTTCCCATTTGTAAACTAATATGTCATAACATTTTTATGTTACGACCTAAAATAATTGAAGATCCTGAGTGTGTATCCTGTCTCGAAAGCAAAAATACCAAGGAACACTTCCTTTGTCGGTGCCCTGTTTTTGCGAAAATGCCGTTGGGCACATTGGGCCTTGATGTAATAGAAATGGACTTAATCTAATCTTTGTCTCTGGTCGATATTCTGCGTTTCATTAAGGCTACAAAGAAATGTGACTATGTGTTCTCTTCACTTGTGTTCAGGACAATTATTCGCTTTTGTGTTTGAGTGCTTGGCATAGACTAGCCTCGATTCCCCCCAAACTTCAATTCATTCATTCATGTAATGAAAATGTCATAGTGCCCCAACTGACTTGTTTCAAAATACGATTCCACAATTATTTTCACTTTAGGTTTCCGTCACAAATTGTATTGGCATTGGACTATTATCATCCGAAACTAGAGATGAAAAAAACAGTGATTTATGAATCACTATTACTGTTACTTTCAAATCACCGTGAAAAATAACAGTTATTTAAATCACGGCTGTTATTTTAAAGATTTGTACTAATATGCTTGTGCAATTTAATGGGATTTATGAAACTGAGGCTCATCTAGAAATCCCTACTTTCAATTGAATTAAAGACGTTTAAAAAGGGTACTTGAACGCATCCGCTACAAAGGTACATATATCTTTTTTGATATCTTACACCATTTAAAAGTTATAGCTTTTTCGTCACTCAAAATGGGCTATTCCGTAAATGAAGCTTCCGTGGTAAATTGGCTTTCGTAGACAAGGGAGGGACTTATATGTATGCAAAGGAAAATATTTTTCTTCTTTGCATTATTTCAATAATTTTTCTCTACTATTGCATGTCTGATCATATTGTAATTATTTTTAGTCGGAAGTTATGATAAAGTTATATATAATTTGTCGATTAAGTAATGAAATAAACCGAACAAAAATCACCCAATTAATTCAACAATAACTCTTTGCTTTTACTCTCACTCTCATATTTCATAACCCAATTCGATAAGCAATAGTTTCCCTACGTCATAATTCTTAATATGAAAATCCACGCATGTTTTCCACAGTCCTTCCAATACTGCCCCACCCATCATCCACCAGTTCTTTCATTATAGAGCGGTACGTTATACTCGATATTTTATCCGTGATCTCCAAGCAAGTAACAGTCACAGTCAAAGTTGCAGCTACCTGTTCCTGATACTAAATATGTAAAGTTACCGTGATCGTGATTTTCGAATATTTCATTCCAACTATCAATCATCAAATCACTTCATACGAAGTAGGATCACTGAGAACATTAAATACACTATACGTTAACTTGTGTTTTTAAGTAACGTAGCTTCAAAAGAAACTGATACGTGCCATTAGGAATGAGTAGGTAGATTATTTGGATGCATAAAGGAACTAGTAATGGGAAAAAAGGAATGGAATGGGAATGAAAGGTAAAACCTTTGGGAGATGCAAATTATGTGAGTGTGAATGTAAGGTAACTGATGAATTGCGAGGAAGGAAGGAAAGGATGTGAGTGCAAATAAAAGGAAACTCCAATTATGTGCTGTGATACCTCATGTTCTCTCTGTGGATCGAGTGAAGTTTATGCAAATCACGATCAGGGTTACTTTAGATATTTAGTAACAAGTCGTGATTGTAACATTAACAGTGGCAAGAATATCATATCATCTCTTCATGGAACTCACTTTATTACCCTTTTTCTAACCGATTCGAAATACCGAGATGTCTCAATTTAAATGCCTCACTAAATCAATTTAAATGCCATGCAAACCGTTTCAAATAAAATTTTTATACATAACATTTTTATTTCATTTAGTCCAAGATATCTTGCGATTTTATAAATTTAACAAACAAATTACTATCTACCGTAGCAACAGGATTTGTTTCTCTTTCTAGTATTTGATTCAGCTGCAATGTATCTTCAGACTTCTTACAGTGCAATAGATTCATCTTATTTTGCCGCCACTCATAGTATAAATCGTCATATGGATTAATATCTGTTGGCAGCTTAGCTAATGCCTTCTTATCAGTCCCCTTGGCAACAACATCACTATTCACATCACCACCTGCAGCCAAGCGATTCTCAATACTTAGCTCTTGTTCTAATTTCTCATTTTCGGTCTTGAATTTCTCAGTGAAGTTTAACATTTGGCAGGGTACAGTAGTTTTAGACTCAAGCGTACTGATTCGCTGCTCCAATATTGAACAAGCTTCGCTAAGCTGTTGTTCTTGACTATTTAAAGAATCATTATCTCCGAACTCCACTTTTACTTCCAATTCTCCGTGATTTGATATAGCAAATGTGTTAGGTGCTTTATTACTGGTTAATGAGGTAAGACAAAGAGGAAGCTTTTCATGAACACATTGGTTGATAGCATCTGAGAGCTCTTCCCTTTTCACATAGGATCCCACTTTTGCTTCAATTTCTTCTATGTAATTTTGAATTTCTTTCCGAACCAACTGGATTATAAAATTTGAAATTTTGAGTTCGTTGATATTTTCAGAATCATTGCAGGCCATCTTTGCAATTTTTGTTTTGCTTATTATTCAGTTTCAATTAAATTTTTTTTCCCATACACCAATAGAAAATTATTTAATTTATTTTTTACTTTTTTTTACTTAAAATTTAGCTACGTATATTTCGTACTAATAAATAATTCTAAATGACAGTTTAAAAAATGGATTCTATGTTTTAATTGATTTATGATAAATTTGTTAGTGTTTTATACCCAACAAGTGTTTAACTACAGGTAGCTAAAAGCATTCACCGTTCAGACACGATTTGCCCATCCAATTGTGAGAAAAGGGTAAACTTTAAGAGCACAGTGAAGTTTTATACCCCATTTTCAAAGCCACCCATCAAAATCTTTCTGTGATTTCAGTCACTTCTTCATCTTTACTGCCAGAAAACAATGGTAACGCTGAAGCTGGAGTGTGAAGCTATGAGCATCACTATAATAGATGAAACAATCTGTGCTGTATATTTTCCAACCGATTAGTGTGTTCACATGATGGGTTTTTTTGCCATACACAAATATATAAGTATTTTTATTGCTGAATTTTGTGTTTCTAGTGGTGTACAGCACACCCACTCTTACCCAAGCTATTTTATGTACTTTTAACTAATATTTTACTTAACTTTAAATTCATAGTGATACAGTTCGGGACGCACCTCAACATCAACTAACAAACTCTCTTGTCTGCTTTATTCTTAGCTTGTGCACCAAGTTGATTAAAGCCTTTATGGGTCCTCATTTATTGTGTCGTTGATTTAGGAACGATTCAAAGTCTATCCGCGCAGGAGCATTGTTCTGCGGTCAGTTCGTTCGTATTGAAACATATTTTCTTTCAAAACAAACACTGTATTTTCATCCGCATTTGACAATGTCCATGCTTCTGGACCATAGACTAGGACCGAGATAATGAGCATTTTATACGTATACACATATGTTCAAAAGTCTCCTAAGTTGTCCATGATAGGCGTACATCTGTTCACATTTCCATGCCTTTTGAAGTGTTCCGTTCCAGAATAGTAGAAATGGAACACTAATGGTGTCTGCCTGTTCTTGTGTCTGTAACAAGCTTGAAACTTTTGAACCGTTCGAGCTAGAGTCCTGACATTTTTTACGCGATGGACCTTAAATAATAAAAAATGGGGGCATAATTGACGTACTCCTAGAAAAAATATATTTTGACACACCGTTATGCGACATACATATATCAAATTAAAGCTGAACTTCCGAGGAGTGTCTTCAACAAATAACTCAAAAACCCTGGCATTAGCGATGTAGAATTGCAACAATTTCACAACTTGAACCATTTCATTACAAACTTTCATGACACATTCCTGACGAATACTTTCCTGTGAGTGGTTATAGTAGGTAATGTTGCATAGCAATATATAGAGATGTGATTAAGAAGCAACATTCACGACCTATTACCTGAACTGTTACTCAATACTATCGAGAGAACAAGAAATATTACAACACACACACAACAAATATGAAAAGATAAAACTGATTTACCTTTTATTGTCACTCACATACTTTTCCTTCTTCTATCCCAATTCATTACTTAACTTTCATTCGTACTTCCCAACATTTGTTTCCTCCAAATGGCTAACTTTTATCTTACCTCAAATCTCCAAATCTTTATATGATACTCGTACAATTCCTTAATATAATACTTCAAAATAACATTTACCTACTCATTCCTCATATCACGAACCATGTTCCTTTTGATTCTATATTACTTAAAATCACAAGTAACGTATAGTAACGTTATCCGTGATCCTACTTCACATGGAGTGATTTTGATTCTTAGAGTGAAATCTTCAATTTGGCTGACCGAAAATGTATACTTAATAATGATGGTTTTCGCATAAATTGACCCTCAGAAAAGTGAAAAATTACCATGATACTCGTAAGATGTGTACCGTCTTGTAAGTTTGTTAATTGTCTTTCATTTTAATTCCCAAATATTTAAACCCAATGCAGACTTTCAAAGATAAACTCAGAAAACCAAATCAGCGTATCTCAAAATACATGTGTCTTTCAGTCGGTCCTATCTTCGAAACTAAGCACCAACTCGAAGATCGCCATTATTATATTTTCATCTTAGACTGATCCATAGTTTCACCACAGATCTTTTGGCACACTTTAACACCAATACTAGTATAGTTTTCATAAAGTTATCTGCCTGAATTGTACCCATTTCTTTCGTCTGATAAAAATGTATTTTGTCCAAAATCAAACATATCCCAACTTGATATTTTCAGTGGCGGTACAGAAAGAATAAAAAAACATATAAACAAATTCGATATTCTAGTCCTTGGAAGTAATGCTTTTATTTTTTGTTAAAGCCTAACTATTATTATTTCTTAATTTAACAAAATTTATTTCACTATTCTACGACTAGTAGTGCCAAAGTTATGATTTTTTGAACTTAAGGTAGCTTTCCAGCTGGAGGCAAAAAGCATCTTGTTGTATATCATACGTCCAAATGGGTTTAAGCACTTGCTTGTATAAAAGCAGTTTGTTATATATGCTTATTTGAAATGTCTTCCAAGCAGCCAATACATTTGTCTGAATCTATTTTCAAGCTCGTGGCGTGTCTTTTTAACGTGCAGCTTCCATTTGAGTTTCGCGTCCAGTGTCATTCCTAGATACTTTGCCTCGTTTGCATACGGTATTTGTACCGAGTAAATGAAAATGGGTAGGTTGTTATTTTTTTTTTTTGTAAGTAAAGTTTACTTAGCCACAACAGTGCCTTCTTCTTGCGACATATCTCGAGTGTAGAGTAAGAACAAGACCGTACCAAGAACACTTCCTTGCGGTACTCCGATTTCAACGATTTCGTTAAGTTGGTAGTTTTACGATCCGTGTTTAACGCGGAATAGTCTGTTCGCAAGTTATGATTCTAAAATCTCATATAATTGTTCCGGAAGTACCTGTCTTAACTTAAATTTCAAGCCCTCATGCCACAACCCGTCGAAGGCTTGAGAGACTTCCAGGAAAGCGGTAGAACATATGTTTTTCATTTTCATTTCTCCTCTATTTCATTTGTTACTGTATATGTACATATAAACCTGATCAATTGTGGAATGCTTTGTTCTGTAGCCGAATTGATGGTCAGGAATCAAACGTCTTTCTTCAATGACCGGTTGTAGGCGCTTTAACAAAAGCTTTTCAAATACCTTAGATACTATCGGCAGGAGCGATATCGGTCTGTACGATTTTTTGTCGTTTGGAGGCTTTCTTGATTTTGGAACCATTAGAACCTCGGCGGCTTTCCATTGCCTTGGAACGTATAATAATCTTAGAGCGGTATTTATAATATGCAGAAGCTTGATAAATGCTTTCTTTGGCAATTCCTTGAGGACCTATCCGGTTATTAAATCATATCCAGGGGCCTTGTTATTTTAAAGATTTGTTATTGTCTGGCAAAGTACGAACAACGACACACTCTTTATTTGCAAGTTGTCAGTTGTCATAATCGTATCACCAAGGTCTTCTGTTTGCGCCTGTCCGTCAAATGGCTCAAACGTTTCTTCCAGGTGCACGGCAATTAAATCCGCCTTCTCTTTGTCTCCTTTTGCCCATTTATCGGTAGCTATTGCATTTGGGTTTTTTTAATACCTTTCATGGCTTTCCATAATGAATAATTCGAACTTTTTTCGGCAGTCATGATTATATATCCTGTAAAATATGTTTGCTTTGAGTGTTACAACACCTGCAGGGATATTTCTGCCAATTTTATATAAATGCACATACGAGTATTTAAACTGGACGATTCATCATGGATTGACACATATAAAGGGTGGGCCATCTGTTGGTTTCTTTTTAAAATTAGTATAAAAAAAAATTGTCCATTCTGTCAACCTGCAGTATATTTTCAATGATTTGAGGCTCTACGAATAGCTCGATCAGTACTGTGCTTATGTGCCTGAATCATTTCTGGATTGTTACCACAACATCGATCTTAACCGGCACCCCTCAGACAAAAATCCAACGGCGTCGAATCGCAGCTCCGCGGAGGCCAAACAACATCACCTAAATGGCTCATTACATGATTATTGAACTTAGTGGGCAAAAGATAGATTATAGATAGATAGATAGGCTCCTTAGTTTTTGGCCAGACAAATCATTATCATGCCTCAGTAGCGCTCTCCGTTGGCCGTAACATTGTTGTCATCTTCATTTTCGAAGAAAAATGGGCCGAGTTGAATTTCTCGGGTTTAGGCGGGGATAACTTGTGTTAGCAATTAGCATGCCAATCTCATTAACTTTCTTAACAAACTTACATACAGCAGACACGGTTGATGCATTATTTCATACGAACATTTATTTTCAAAATTCGCAATGTTTCAGCAACACAGCACTTAATTTGGAAATAAGTTTTCAATTTTTCCCAACGTTTTTCAAGCGCAAATCGATTCATTTCGTACCGTGGAGATATGATAGTATGTTTCTGTCAATTTTCGAGCGCGAAAGAGCTGTCAGTGTCAAAATAACGTGTAATTTAAAAAGAAGCCAATACGATAACCCGATATAAATCGAATAAAACCAATGCGATAACCCTAATTTATCGCTAAGCTTCATTTACGGAACAATCATTTTGGTAAGAATTCCCATCAAACAGATGATGGAAATTTTAAATGTTGTAAGATATCAAACAACTTTTGTAGCAGTTACACTCAAAGTAATATTTTTTTAATATCTTTGCAAGCCGTCTAGATTAGATTAGATTGATGAACGAGGCGGAAACTAGTCCCTTATCACTGCGACCACAGGTGGACCTATTGTGATTTCCTCATAGTTAAAGCTCATCCATGATGCCGGATTTTATGATGAATCCGGCTATGTCTTTGGGTGCACTGGCAGATATTTCTTCTGCTTTGAGGTTGAATTTACCTAGGAAACGATAACGTGTTCTGATAAGACAGTCACATTGGCAAAGTATGTGTTCTGTTGACTCTCCGTCTTCGTTGCACATTCTGTATACGTCGTCTTGTGCTATTCCCATGGCCATGAGATGTTTCTTAACTCTGCAATGTTCTGTTAAGAAACCTGTGACCAAGCGAATCTGACTCTTACTTAGTTGTAAGAGTTTTTTCGTTCTTAGGTGGGAAGCATTTGGCAAAGAATTTGTTAGCCTGCCTGTTACCTTTAGTTTCCATCCAGTAACGATGCGCGCTTTTTCTTTAAGCCATTTGTTAATACTGCTTTTTGCAGTGATGTTGGGTATTCTGCAGAATGGTCTTGGCATCATGAAGTTTGAACATATGCTAAAATTGGAACGATGCAGAGAAGATTAGCTAGCCGCCTAACTCAAGAACTCTTTAACAGATTTCGATGTAATTTAGCCTGCAGACTTCAACTGATACGCTAGCAGTTCCTTTTCAAATTAATGGAAATTGAGTAGAGTAGTAGTAAGATATAATGGTTTTTGAGTTTTTTTTTTTTTGTTCAAGTTCAGCTTTAATTTGTTATTTCGCATTACTATGTAAAGTATGGTTGCTATATTTTGTATAATTTGTTCGATCATCGTTTAAAATGTTATCTATAAAATCACTCCCATGGAATTGCTCATGCCATTCTACACGCTATTATATGATACTGCATATTAGTACAAATATTAAAAATAACGCCCGTGATTTAAGTAACTGGTATTTTTTATTGTGTTTTAAAGTAACAAAGATCAGTTTATTAGGGTGTTCGTGGAAAGTTCTAAAAGTTTATAAGTCTGTTATTCTTTCAACGTACCTATAAACAAAGGCAGAGTCAAATTTAGCTTAAAAAAAATATATTACTGATTTTTTATTTCTTTAAAGAGATCTTCCGATTTTATAAATTTAACTTTAAAAGGCTTTGGTTTTAGCTTAGCGCATGTGGGCAAAGTATTATTTACTGGTGGACCATGAAATTGTTCCATTTCTAGCTTCTGATTCAGCCTTAAGGTACATTCAGACTGCTTGTAGTGCATTCGATTCATTTTATTCTGCCGCCACTGATAATACATATCGTCGTATGGATTAATATCTAATCTCGGCTTACGCACGGGTTTCTTAGTGATACCCTCAGCAATAGAATCAGTTTTAGCTGCTACCAAGTACTTTTCAATATTTTGTTGCAATGCTGTTCTGTCAATTTTGAATTTTCCCGAAATCTTTTTCAATCTCGGAATCATCTGAAAGACAGACGAAATTCTTGACTCAAGACTGCTAATTCTCTGTTCCAACATTGAAAAGTTTTCTCTTAAAACTTGATGATCACTATTTGAGTCATTGTCGACAAACTGTATGGTCACTTCCATATCTCTATCATTTGTCGAAGGGGAGAAATTAACGGCTTCATTATTAGTATTTGGTGTAGACTGACAGAGTGGAAGCTTTTCCTCTATGCATTGATTGATTATTTCTGAAAGTTCTTCTCTTTTAATACAGCTTTCTATGTTGACGTCCAACGCACGTAGACAATTCTCAATTTCTTTCCTCACCAAGTCGGTTATGGATTTTGAGCTGTAGTATTCACCGGCAATATTGGTGGCATCATTAAAATCGACCATAGCGAGTAAAATTTCACTTGATAGAGGTACTAGACGAGTTTGGCCCAAGTTTGGCTCAGAAGGGCTTTTTTCCATAAACGAACGCAATTCTTTTTTTTAATTTATATTCTTTCTTTCTTTTTTTTTTTTTTACTAAAAATTTTGATATGTTATCATATTAAATAAAAAATTTAAATGACATCTTAGAAAGTGTAAATCGATGTTGAAATTTATTTTTGAAATAAAAATCGCATTTAAAGTGATAAGCGACAGGTATTCAGTTGAACACCGTTCACATTAAAGCTTCTTCATTCCGCAACTAGTCTGAGTCGATACGACTAATAATAAAGAAGGTTAAAGCGCTCTACAGAAATGCAGGTGATCGATTGGAGCTACAATATTCTCGGTTTATTGGCTTGATAGTGAAAATCAATAGGAATGAAAGGAAATAATAAATATCTGACGAGAGCTTTTATTTGCCTTGCAAATGTGAAAAAAAAAAACGAACTACACCAAATATGGCGATAAAAACCAATATGGCGGCGTCTTTGTCTTTTGGAGACTTTTGGATTTCCGTTCCGGGGCACCCCTTAACATTTCCATTAAATTTCGGATTGTGTCTGTTTCATTTGGGTTGCATGACTGTTTGTTATACCGATTTCGGGAAATCTTTTTAGATTGGTTGTACGATATGTATGCATATTCGTGGGAAGTGATGCATTAAAAAAAAAAAAACTCGTGATAGAAAAAATTAATGTTCAAAGAGGTGTAGGTATCGCATGTGAGTCTATTTTCAGTCTTCAGGCGGGGAATACATATGTCCCTTTATACCGGAAGGACAAAGCTGTCCTTACATTACAGACAAAAGCATAATTCGCACTAATTTCCACCTACAGGAAATTGTAATCTTATACCCGTGACAGACCAAAGTAGTTAATTCAATTTAGCTCACTGATTGTGATCAAGAACTCAATACTCGTACATCACCTATAAGTGAGCAAAAGTGAACGAAAACTTGACGAATCTAAGCAAGAAACTACCATATTATAGTCCTCAATACAAGTTCCTTGTGTTCGCACAGTTACGTACGTCGACGTATGCACCCATTCTACTATTATAAGATAGTTCGGCCTTTAAGGCCGCTCTTTCGTACGAAAATTTGACATTTGACTTTAACTCTGACAATCACCTTTGATAATCGTTTCTGTTTGCATACGCTTATTATGGGCAACTTGAGCAATTGACAGTACTGAAGAAAACTTAACGTAGAATTTTGACATTACCTTCCTATTGCTTCCGACTATTATAGTTTATTGGACGTCCAATTGACCATCAAAATAATATATAGGGTGATAAGAACTATAGGAAAAGAAATTTAAATAAAACAACAACGGTGTGAGATATCAATTTGATTCTGGCATTGTTTTGAAGTTGCATTCATGCCATTATGTATGGAATATATATATAATACATCATTTAAATAGCTGCCTCAGCTTCGCTGGCAGTGCTTAAAAGTGGTCGGTAAAAATGTTCATAGAGTCTCGAACGTAGCCCCAGAGAAAATAATCGAGGGGTGTCAAGTCGCATGATCGCGGCGAACAATTGAAGAACGCTCGCCGTGAGATGACCCAGTCGCCAAATTTCTCCTTCACCACTTCGAGCGTTGTGTCGCTTGTATGGCATGTAGCGCCGTCTTGATGGAACCACAGCTCGGATATATCGATGTTGTCGATCTCTGGACACAGAAAGTCGGTTAACATAGCTCTATACCGAGGACCACTGACGGTAACGGTGTCTCCTTCCTCATTTCGAAAGAAATAAGGTCCGATGATGCCGCCGTGTCATAAACCGCACTAAACAGTCAATCTTTGTAGATGAATTGATGCTTGGTCGAACACTTGTGGATTGTGGTCGCTCCATTAATGGCAATTTTACTTGTTGACATAGCCGCTGAGCCAAAAATGGGCCTCGTCCGAGAAGATGATTTTTTGGCCAAAATCCGGATCTCCGGTCAACTAGCGAACTCACGGCGTTGTCTATGGTCGTCCGGCTTCAATTCTTGCGTCAACACAATCTTATATGGATGTAGGCCCAAATCCAAACGCACAATAAGCTTGACTCTCTGGCTGATCTAGGCCGAATCGACATTTGTGGGTCTTCTTCGATACTGGCTGCTACGTCGGCTATGTTTTCTTCACTTCGCACCGATCTCTGTCTGGTTGGTGGCTTAAAGTCCAAAAGAGTGTACTCATGCTCAAACTTTTCCACGATGGGACGATGACGACCGACCTCACAACGAAATTCACGTTGCGTATTTACAACTGAGCCATAATTTCGATAATATTTTTTAATAATTTCCACACATTCGGGAAGTGTCAAACGATGCATGATGAAATGGCAAACCTTACTGAATATTTTGACAGCTGGATGTCATTGCTAACTTTGACAGCTGATGAAACATAACAATTGGGAAAACTATCATTGCTATATGGTCACTCTTTACCTCTTAATAGGACAGAAATGAAAAAAAGGTAGCTTAGATTTTGTTATCGCCGAAATTATTCGTTTGGCTGCTAATGATGCTGAATGAACTGAAATTCTCTCTGATTTCTCACCTAGAAACATGACCATTTTAACAAAATTTGGAATTTTTTTTTTTGTTTGTTTTATATAATTTGCGCACCAAAGCGGATATGAATACCCTTATACTATTATAGGGCACGGGCGTTGTGAAGATTGACAGAGAGAGAGAGAGAGAAAGAAACATTTTGGTGTAGTGGTTTGAAACTCTGGTGGTATTAAGTTTCTGTAAACTCCAGGGGTATCGTCCAGATAACTGGGGAGAATTTTTGTTTTGTTCACAGTATTTTTTTTCCGTCCTCCTGATGTCATCATCACGATCAAGTTGCATTTTCAGCCATATGACCACCCTACTACCAGTGTTATGCCTTCGCAGTAGAGTTGACTTAGCTTTCGCAATTGATCGACTTTTTTATTTAATTCATGAGAAACAAATAGATGATTCTTGACATCAGGATTTGAACCGTGAACCAACAGCGTGACGAGCGATGATGTTACCACTTTGGATGGAATTCACCTATTACCTAGTGCGTTGAATGTGGGTAGTATTTGTTCAAAGCATGTTTTTTTTCAAAAGAAGTCTAAAAAAAGCAATAAACTTTTTTTTTATACGGAGTAAATCTACTACTATCGCAGTCAAAGTGGTAGCGTTGGTATGACTGCGTTTCAGGTTCATTCTGTTCCGGTGTGTCCGGGCTAAATTGCTGAGCGGGATTAAGGTTAAATGGGATCGAGAATTAATCGCGATCAGCCACGGATTTGTTACGAGTTTTAGAGTGTTAAGAATCTCGCCCAGCGATCGATGTTGAAAAAGTCTCTGTGCCATTTCCGCATTTTCATAGTACAAATAGGTACTTTGTGAGCAATGACTTTTTAGAATTGCTATTCGATCATTTAATTGGGATGATATTTTTGCGTGTGCACAATATTACAATAAAACATTAAACAAATTTGACTTTTTTATTACGTTTTTATTTCCACTTCAATGAATTCTTTGCAGTCTTAAAAATTTCTAAACAATATTTTCTTTACTATTTCAAAATTGTATCTCTTTTTTTTTATTTTTGTTTACAGCCATTTAAAACAAAGAAAAAAACAAAACAAATCAATATAATATATTTCTTTTCTTTTCTTTTTTCTTTCTAAGACCAAAAATAAGCGAGTAATATTTGAGTACAAAATGAGTTTATCTTGGATAGGCGATCATTAAGTGATTTCTATTTAAATTCTTGGAAGGTTTGTGCATTGGGTAAAATTATATAGAAAAATCTGTGAGGAAATATTGTAATAATAATAATAATAATAATAATTGTGTAAAAACACTAAAAATATATAAATTTTTATGTTAGTGCTTAAAAATTACGTTTTTATGTATGCATTCATGTTTTGGTTTTCTTTTCTTTTTCTTTTTTGTTTAGTTTAAGGGTAGACGTATATTAAATAGAAGACGATCATTAGTTAAATAGGATAAAAATTCGACATCACATTAATTCCCTTAATCCATAATATTGTTTTATTATTATTTTTTTTTTTTTGTTCTCTCTTTCTTGACATAATAAATTTTCTCCGTAGGGATATTTTACAAATTTTCTTTGTTTTACATTGCGTTTTTTTTTTTTGTTTAAAATGTTTTTAATAAATTTAATTTGTTTTATTTTGTTTTGTTTTTTTATGAAAAGTAGAAAATACGCAATTTGTTAACAACAACCATATTTTTGGTTTTTCTTTTTTCTTAATTTTTGTTTGTTTGGTTTATACTGTTAAATATATAAAATACATTCATTTTTACACGATTAACAAAACACTGTATTCGCTTGGACGCTCGCACGCTAAAATTTTGTTTTTAGTGGTAATAAATATAGTAATGAAGTATTTACTATAAACTACCTCTGATAGGAAAAAATATATATATTTATTTTTATATATATATATATTTATTTTTATATATATATATATATATTGTGTATATAAGTTAGTGGGAGAGAGGGCAGCTTACACACATAGAATTTTAATGCAAAAAATGTTTACGATTTATTTGAGATTTTATTTTTTTTTTTTTTGATTTTTTTTTTTAAATTAATTTCATAATTATTAATTACATTTGGTTTGGTTACTTTCGACTAACTTCCAAAATCGTATTAGTTTGTATTTTTTTTACACTTTTTTCTAATTAATGTTTAGAAAAAAAAAAGTAATAAGAACAAATAAATCCATGCTGTTTGGGGTAGTGTGCGTCAATTGTTCTTAAACAAGGACCATGTAACTATAAAAATACTTATATAAATCGTTTAATTTGCCTGGAATGAATCGTATAATCATCATGATGCTCGTTTACGACACGCCTAAATCGGTATTCTGTTTGTCGTTTTCACATGACAAATGTATTGAAAAGTGAAAATAAAAAGGAATGGTTACCATAAAAAAAAATATATTTTGCAATTGTAGCCAGGTATTATGTACGTATATATTTAATAATGAAAGAAATTTTGCCCAAAGTATTCCACATTTTCGAATATATTGTGAGATTTCGCTTAGGAATGAAGAAATTTTTACAGGTGCTGCCAACTTCCCGCAGCGAATCTAGTCTTTTTTAACGCCTAGAACTTTAACAAAACTTGGTATGCTATAATCTTGCTTATGTCAAATATTGTTTTCATCTTGATTCCAGACAAAATCGATTGAGTCATAGCCGAGAAATAGAGCATTTTTAAAAATCACGTAATAAGTAAAGTACCGTTATACGTAATGGTCACATATGCCCACTTCAACTTAAAAATACAACATTTATACATATATGTATATATGAAGTTTGAAGAAATCCATCCAGTCGTTTAGGCTGCAGTCGACCATATAAACAGACAGACAGACAGAATTGCCAGACCTACTTTTTGAGATTCTCCATTATAAAGATAATAATACCAAGATTGATCAAAATCTCGAGGTCGAATTTACACGAAACCAATAATTTCCCTTATATGTACACTGTAGGCCAAAAGTTTGAGGCCTACCTAGACAACTGACTTCATTCATGCACGGAGATTGAATTTTATGAATTACATTGGATTTGTTTGCCTACATTTTCTACCTGAACAATACACAACACATTCAGATAATAAAAGTCGGATTTTACACCCACGTTTTTGAACAGTGGGCGTCTAGTTTGCAAGAGTCTTACATAAAAGCCACACTTTAATGGTATAAGAATTTATTTGAAATTCTTCACGTCTTGGGTAAACAACTCGTTAAAAATGGGAAAAGTTGCGGAAACCACAATCGAAAAACGATGTGCAATCATCACCCTTCTTAAAGAAGGCAAATCGCAGTGGGAAGTTGCTTCATAGTTGAAGGTATTAGGGTGCTGCGTTCAACGTCCCATTGACATACACTGTCAAAACGGCCTACAGCTACAACTAAACACGAGGATCGGCTAATAGTCACAACAAGCAAACGCAGTAGATGAAAAATAGCACCAGAAATACGCGCCGAAATAAATAAATCACGGAATAAACCGCTGTCCTTGACAGCAGTCAAACGAAGATTGAGACATGCTGCACTATGTGGGCTGCGACCAAAAAAACAAGCAGAAAAGGTTAAAATAGGTCAAAAAGCATAAAGTGATGATTACATCAATGTCAGAGTTCAGAATTGAGTTCGGTAGACATTCGCTGTCGCTGAGATTCATCGATTTGATGCCCTTCACACGGTATCATTAGCGAATAGTTGAAGTCAAAAGTGCTGTCATCAACGATTTTATGAATCGGATTACAAATAACAGAAAGAAGGTCATTGATTGAGGACGGAGAGAGTACTGAGTCTTGGGGTACACCAGCATTAGTCGAGAATTGTGTAGAAGTGCATTCATCTAATACAACTTGCTACCATCGCCCAACTCACGAAAATGTCACAGACGCCATAAGCTTCAAGCTTGTTATATAACTTAAAATTCACGCAAGATTTGAATTTTGAGCCATCTGTGGGGTAAAGTGTTGCCAATGAAAAAAAAAGCGTGACAGCTGACAGTTCAAGGTTATAAAAAATTAAGTGCTACACGAAAGAATATTTTAAAAGTTAATGAAGGTTTGGCATTTTTCAAAGAAAATCATCTTCAGCGATGAGGCTCATTTTCATCTTAATGGCTTTGTTAATCGTCAAAGTTGTCGAATTTGGGGTTCAGAAAATCCACGAGTGATTGTTAAGAAACAAATACATCCACAACGTGTCACTGTTTGGTGCGGTTTTGGTCTGGAGGCATCATCGGGCTAGGCAATAATTGTTAATGATGCTCGCTTTCGCGACATGATAATGCAGTTTTGTGTGCCTGAATTGCAAGATATGGACGACATGTGGTTTCAACAAGACGGTGCAACATGCTATACAGCCCGAGAAACAACTCAATTACTGCATGTGTCATTTCCTGGTCGTGTAATTTCCCGTTGGTGATCAAAATTGATCGCCCAGATCATGCGATTTAACGCCGTTGGACTTTTTTCTTTGGGGTTTTTTGAACTCTAAGATTTATGCCAACAAGCTCACGACCACCCAAGCCTTGAAAGAGCAAATTGAGTTCTGTGTCAACGAAATTCAGCCACATTTATGCAAAACAGTCATGGAAAATTTCGACAAGAGTGCGTATGTGCCAGCAGAGCCGTGGAGACCATTTACCCGATATCCTATTCCATACATAATCCTATACTGTATACTTTATGAATCAATAAAAAATTTAAAATTTTTAATTAAAAACCTGTGTTTTCTATCAAAATTACTTTTTGCGTGAATTTTGGGACACCCTTTACTTATACCTTTGGGTACATATTCATAATTAATTTTCCCGTTTCCACTTTACAGCCATTAAAAAACTACTGAATACCTTCAACCACTAATCAATGTTTGGGGCCACCTTGCATTATGCCAATTACTAATTTGTGATGCATTCCACAAAATGTATAAAATTAAATAATTTTATAAATCAAATTATGAAAAAACGGAATTTCTAAAACCAAATAAGGACTGTACGAAAAAAAATCCGGAAGCATTTGCGGTCTGGCAATACTGAAATATGACATCACAGTACCGCTATCTTGTGATCACATGTTTTTATATAGTCATCACATTTATTTTAAAGTCGTGGTTGATCGATAGTGTTGTGATTATTAAAAATAAGCCTACACGAATTAGATAATAGGAAAGTTATTTTGTCCTTTTACGAGAAAAATAAACATTTTACGTGGAATCAAATGTAAAAGCAATTAAAAATGTCGAAATCAACGATATATGATGTCATCAATACATTTGAACAACGTTTAAGTGTCGAACGAACAGCCGGATCTTATCGTCCAAGAGCCCCGCAATTCCCAGAAGTTCGAAGGAACATCCTAAGAGAGTTTAAGAAACAACCCTAACACCTCAATGATAGACATGGCGATTAAGTTCGGACTTTCAGCATCGACTGTCCAAAAATACAAAATGCAGGACTGAAGACATTTGTGGCCCAGAAAGTTCCGAAGAGGTCTGGAAAGCAAGAGAGTGTAACAATAACGATAGCGAGAAAATTGTACCAGCATTATATGCCATATTTCGATTGCATTTTAATGGATGACGAAATATACTGCAAAGTGGATTTCAACCAATTTCCAGGCACAAAATTTTACACTGCGACTAAAACATGCTCATGCGGATTGAAAACAGACACTTTTGTAACATATGGATCAATCAACGCTACCGTCTACATTAAGGAGTGTTTACAGAAACGAATTTTACCTTTTATTGGACGCCATATACCACGTTTATATGCAGAATCGAGGGATCGAGTTGGCATCGAGTTGAGATTTCGATCTGAGTATTTCTACACACCGAGTCGAAAGATTGAAAAATTCAAACGTGGTTGAACTGACAGATAAGTATAGCAGACATTCTGCTTTTGATTGAGTTAGTGTTCTGTTGTGTTGGATTCGTTATCTGAAATCACACACACACAGAGACAACATGTCACTTCAACCCCTCAACCCAGGTATACATGCATTTTTCTAACTCGATCCAGCTCTGTTAGCTGAATCGAGTTGAGTCAATCCTATTTCAACTCGATCTGCGTTTATATGAATTTCAATCCGGGTTGAAGCTGGATTCAAGTATGCATATAAAAGTAGTAATAGAGGATGAGTACTGTTTTGGCCAGATATGGCAACATCCCATTACACAGGACAGACTATAAAGGGGCTCGAGGGAAATGGTGTTCAATTTGTTCCCAAGAGCAGCAATCCCCCAAACACCCCCATGCTAAGACCTATTGAACTACATTGGGTCTTTATGAAACGTGAACTGAAAATAAGAAGAGGAGTGGCTAAAGACATCAAATATTTTAAGAAAAGACGGAATGAAATGTCTAAAACCATCGACGAGATGACTGTACAAAACCGCATGAGAGGCATTAAGAAAAATGTTAACAAAATTCTATCTTAATAAAAAATAAATTATAAAATATTTGATCTTATATAAACGTTTCTTTCAACATTAAACATTTTCAGGACAAGTTTCTCTTTCCGGATTTTTTCTCGAACAGTCCTTATGTGCTTTGTTCGATTACACATACATAATTGCTGTGTTACTCTTTCTTTTCGATTTATTCACTTTTTCATTATATTTTCCTTTTCTTGTTGGTACATTTAATAAAAAATACACAAATCATAGATTAAACAATAATTCATAGAATATCTTCATTTGTGTATCAACGCGTGTGTTCGAATACAATTATTTTTCATCAAGTCCTAAATATTACAAATAAGGCAAAGTCATGCAGTTTAGAATAATCCTAAATTTTGTTTGTCTTAAATATTGTTTTTAATTTACATACATGATTTTTTTTGTTTGTTTTTTGGTTTTAATGTCTGTTTTTCTTTTTTGATTAAAAATTTATTTTTGTTTTTAGTAAAAATTCGTTTCGCAAATGAAGAAACCGACTCAATCGACTCTTGGATTGTAGTACATAATATCGTGTTTCTGTTACTTAATAAAAATAAATACATTTATACATGATTTTATCATCTTTTTCTTGCCCCTGTCTGTTTATGAGTCTAAAAATTAAAAAAAACGTTTGGAATTCTGACGAACTTTTCCTTCTCCGTGTATATTTAAAAAATTTTACTTTTAAAGTGGATTCAGAAAATAAAAACCAAAACCGAACTAAAAGTGAGTCACAATTTACAAAAACAAACATACTGTGTCTGGACAGAAAAGAATTGGCTTCACGCTCTTCTCTGTTTTTGTTTTTAAATAATATAATATTTATTACCTAGTTTTCTTTTTTGTTAATCACTTTTTTCTATTTATATATTTTCTTTAAAATATTTATATATATAATTTTTTTTTTTTTTTTAGAAAATTTCTATAAGGTTTTTTTTTATGTTTTAAAGCTTTTTAGCGCCCAATTTCATTGGACCTCGCTGTGCTCGACGTGCTTCCAATTCTCGTTGGCGTTGAAGCTTTTTCTCCTCCCGTTTTCTTCGAGCCTCGTCGAGTTTTGGATTTCCTTTTGATGGTTTGGTTCATATAAAAACAAAAAAAAAACTATAGTGTATGTACTTACCGGTAAGAGCATCATCGATAGGTTCGAATTCGCCATCGGCCCATGAGTCGCTATTCCAGTTGGCATTGTTGGTGTTGTTTATGTGTCTGTCACGTACCGGACTGATATTATTGCAATTTGTAATGGCATTTGATACACTAGGTAGATCGTTTGGTCGCTGTTGACTTTTGATGATTGGTTCGACATCGTGATGCTGCTGCTGTTGACTTTGTTGGATTTGCTCCTGTTCTTGTTCCTGTTCCTGCTCTTCAATCTAATTAAGTAAAACATTCTCATATATCTTACATATTCTTATATGTCACACAAATTTACAGGATCTTCTTCTAAGCTTCCCCATTCTTCATTATCCCAACCGTCTCGGACATCTGCTGACCCACTTGCCGCATTCAATTGTCCGCTATTCGAGGTAGCAGCTAATGGACTGCTTGGATCCTGTGATGTCTAATAAACGAGAATATTAATTCCCTCTGTCATAATACAAATATTTAACTTACATCCATTTCACCCCAATTTTCATTGTCCCAATTGTCGGCACCATAATCGCTGGCTGAGGCTGATGTGTCATTACTTTCATGTTCCAAGGAAGTCATGGATGTTACACTAGACGTTGTGGTCGATAGACTGCTACTAGATGGTTGTTCTAAAAAATCAACTCCCGAATAGTTCATGGAACTTGAATTTCTGTTTTTTTGAAAAACCTTACCTAACGAAGCTGGTTTTGAGAGATTTCTACCCGTGAGTGGCGGTCGCGGCCTGGATGAATCGCTTTGACTTCGATAGAATTTCGCCGTTACCGCAGTTACCGCCCAACCAGCCCATGTGGCAGCTGCATTGCCTATTGACGGTGTTGCTGTGTGAACATCAGCCTCTGAAAATTTAAAACAACCTCAAAGACAAGAAATACTAATTAATTGATTTTAGCTCACCCATTGTTTCCCGCAAGCTGGGATCCTCGGAGACTTTTTCTAGTTTTCCAAGAAAACCACGAATTGTCTTAAACGCTGGGTCCCTAACAGATTTCTCTGGATCAACAGTCAGCGAACATAAGGCAGGTAGTACACGATTTGCCACCTCACTATCAATAAAAAATATTTAGCATTTCATTAAATATAACGAAACAATAACGATACCTGAGTAAGAAATACTGTTGAGTGGCAGCTAATGCCAACACACCGGCAACACGCGCCGGTGGGAACGGATCGCGCATGGCTCGTATAAATGCAGAGACTAGAACTCGTTGTCGCACCTAAATTCATAAATGTTTCGTTATAAACTTGGAAATGGAAGACAAATTGATTACCTGTGGATGCAAATGTGGAGCAATCTTTCCTAAGCACACCGTCGTATTGGTTCGAATACCGCCTTGATCGTCTCGAGCTTGCAGCCGTGCAAAATGCCGCAATACTTCAACATTTAAATTATTGTAATTCAATTTCGGGGCCAAGTGGATAATGGACTAAAAGAAAAATAAATAAAATTGAATAGACTGACAACAGAGAAAGAAATAATCGAATTTTTATTTATTTTTTTAATATTAACATACGAGGGTAGGTCAATAAGTCCCTGAAAAATTAAATAAGGAACACTCTTTTCGGTATAAAAAAGATTTATTTTTCAACATAGTCTCCGTTTAGCTCTATACACTTCAACCAACGTTTCTCCAATTTTTTGATGCCCTCCAAATAATACGATTTCTCGACCCCTCAAAATAAGCGTTTGTTTCAGCGATGACCTCTTCATTCGACCCAAATCTCTTACCTCCGAGCCATTTCTTCATGTTTGGAAACAAGACATAGTCGCAGGGGGCTAAATCTGCGAAATATGCTGGATGAGGGAGGAGTTCGTAGCAAAAAATCATGCAATTTTGCCATTGCGACTATGGACTTGTGCGCCGTTGTGTTGTCCTGGTGAAAAAGAACTTCTTTCTTCGCCAAATGCGGCCGTTTTTGCTTCAAATCGGCTTGGAATCGATCCAGCAGCTCTGCGTAATTTGCGCCGGTGATCGTTTTACCCTTTTCAAGGTAATCGATGTGAATAACACCGCGCGCATTCCAAAAAACTTACCATGACCTTGTTTGCTGACAAACCCGCCTTGGCCTTCTTCGACTTCAATTCACCAGGGGAAGTCCATTGTTTTGACTGTTCCTTGATTTCTGGTGTGTTGTGGTGAATCCAGGTTTCATCCACGGTTACGAAACGGCGCAAAAACTCAGCCGAATTTTTTTGGAACATCGCCAAACACACCTTTGAAGTTGTCAAACGAATGCGTTTGTTGTCGATTGTGAACAAACGCGGCACCCATCTTGCGGAAAGCTTTTTCATGTCCAAATATTTATGTAAAATCGAAGTCACTGAGCCATGTGATAAGCCTGTGGCCTCTTCAAGCTCACGCACTTTCACTCGCCGATCGTCTATTATCAAACCATGGATTTTGTCGACCATTTCTGGTGTGGTGAACTCAATTGGGCCACCAGAACGTGCGGCGTCACTTGTGCTTGAACGACCGCACCGAAATTGAGTAAACCAGTGGTCAATGCTTCCAATCGATGGTGAAGAGTCCCTATAATATTTGTCAAGCTTTTGTTTGGTTTGCGTGATAGTTTTTGCTCGCAAAAAATAATGTTTAATGAGCATTCGAAATTCACCTTTTTCCATTTTAACTACATATATAAAATGGCTGCCACAACAAAACTATTTGACAGATCTGTCTGAAAATTTGGGTACGTTCTTCTAAATTTTAAGGTGACGACACAATTTGTGTTAATTTTCAGGGACTTATTGACCCACCCTCGTACATACGTCTAAAACTGAATTTTTGTAATGAAACTATTAAGGACACAAGAAACAATATTTGTTGTAAGGTTTAGAGAAATTATATTTTATTGGTTCCACTTAATACTCCCTGCTGGCAGTCTGGTCGTAATCAGGAAGATTCTTGGTACTTGAACATACAAACATCGGCGCAACAAGCCAACATATGTCATGAATTCAACATTGTTTTGGATGAAATGCTTCCTAAATATTGCTCTATAAACACATGGGAGAAAAGAAAAGAACTTACAAAAATCATCAAATGTGAGTCAAGCCTCGCCCCATTAGTGTTAAGCACCGTCCTTTTAACCTTTTCTTAATTTTGCTTCTTCATTAGTCAGGAGATTAAAAGAAAGCTATAATCTTCTCGGAACGGGTCATGCTAAAATAAACAATTTTTGTTCGCAACCTGCCTTTCTGTTTCTTCTGATACATCTTGTTCAAGAACCATTGAACAGATTCTGATGAAATTTGGTAAATGTATTTGTTCTGATATGAAAAATTAACAAAATTGATTATTTAAGAAAGTCTGAACGGATTTTGCTGAAATTTTGTTGGTAAGTTTAGACTGATATATTAACAGTCCCGCTCGGATAGTGCGGTTGACTACGGCAAGATGACGCGCTGTCATGTGATTTTTTTTTAACTTCACACTTGAAAGGATTGTACAACATTTCCAAGCTAACCGCGGATGGCTTGGCAGTACCGCTTCCTGTCAACCCAATTTTGCAGTATATTTTCGATGGTTCGAGGATCTATTTCACGAATAGTTCGATCAATATTTTGCTTAAGTGCCTCATTCGTTTCTGGATTGTCAGCATAATATCGATCTTTAACGGCACCCACAAAAAAAAAGTCCAACGGCGTCAAATCGCATCTTCGCGGAGGCCAAGAAAATCACCAAAATGGCTGATCGCATGATTATTGAACTTATTGAGCAAAAGATCGATTGTTGGACGGCTAGTATGGCCATCTTGCTGGAACTAGAGTCTAAGTTCATTTCCTCAGTTTCTGCCAAAAGAAAATAGGTTATCATGCCTCTGTTGTGCTCTCCGTTGTTCGTAACATTGTTGCATTATTTCGACCGAAATCTATTTTCAGAATTCGCACTGTATCGGCAACACAGCACTCATTTTGGATATAAGTTTTCAATATTTCCCAACGTTATTCGAGCGTAAAACGATTTATTTCGTGGCGCGGAGATATGATATTTGTTTTGTTTTTTTTTTTTTTTTTTGGCGCGAAAGAGCTGTCAGTGTCAAAATCACATGTAATTTAAAAATAGACCAGCAGATGGCCCACGCGTTATTTGCGTACGCCGACGACATTAACATAATTGGAACAACGCAGCGTGCTGTTAGTAGTGCTGTTGTGAGTATAGAAACAGAAGCCGCGAAAATAGATTTAGCCGTTAACGAGGGTAAAGTAAAATATATGCTGTCATGAAAAAACGACAACCAACTTCAGAGACTTGGGCAGAACGTCACAATAGACAGCTACAATTTTAAGGTAGCTAAAGACTTTGTCTTATTTATGCTCCGCTGCAAATTCAAACAATGACACCAGCGCAGAGATCAACTCTTGTCAACCGTAACAAAGTCCTCTCACGGACAACTGAAGTTATTTTATAAAAGACCCTCATCATCATCATCATCAAAGGCGGATGAAAACACTATTTGTTGTTGTGAAAGAAGTGATTTTTGGTTCCGTTTGTATGGAGGAGAAGATACAACATTGAACTAGACCAGTTGTACAGCGACCTCCGACCTAGTCAGAAGGGTTCGAACCTATCAGCTAGAATGGCTAGGACATGTAGAGCGAATGGACACCAACGCTCCGACCTGAAAAGTCTTCGAATCCATCCCGGAGGGAAGTCGCGGTAAAAAAAAAGACCTTATTTAATGTGTCGCTCACAACCAACTTCGTATGGAGAACTGGAGGCCTTTTGTTTGAGGCCCAGGTCCACCCCGGACTGTAGCACCATCTAAAGTAAAGTAAGTAAAGATAATGAAAGGTGGTCGCAAGAATACGTAACACTTGATATTGATTACTTGGTGACCTTTTCGTTTATTTGTTGCGGGCACTTGAGTGGGTCAGTGTATCGGCACTTGTGTGGTCGCAGTGGGTCAGTTGCAATGTTTACACATGTGCTGAACTGGGTTGTCGGCCCTTCGGCGCTGATGTAATAGAATAGGAGACTGAAATGTCACACGAAACGTATTGTGCGGGCACAGCAATGTGTGTGGGCACAACAATTCACTACGATTTTAAAACCATGGAAAGAACATTAGTTGCATTTATTGTAACGCTATATGCTTTTAAAAAAAAGCACTTCATGAGCTTCAAGTTTCTTTTGTAATTGTTGACTATGCCATTATATATGGAATACCACATCAGGTTAATGGCCACCACGGGGATTTTTGTAAACTTCGATTCTTGTGAGGTAATTTTCAAATTCACCGTAACAGTGGCGCCTTCGACGTTTTCAAAAAAAATACGACCCTATTACGCCGCCGATCTACAGCGCGCACCAAACTGTCACCCGTCATGTATGCAATGGCCTTTCAACGATCACATTTACATTCTCAGAACCCCAAATTCTGCATTTTGTTTGAAAAATCGCCGTTAACTTGTTAATTTTCCAGCACTCAATCGGCGTATGTCCTGCGTATTCTATGCGTTGAGCTGTGGTTAAATGATCCATATTGTAAAATACAAGGCAAGAACTAACTACTTGTCACTATTGATGACAGATAGCATAAGGGAGGGATGTGAAATCCCAACCTCAAACTGAATAACAATTTATTTCAAGAAATAGAAATTGTGGTTAACCTTAACATAAACGTGATGTTAGTAAAAAATAAATACAAATAAGACGTTAGTACTTTTTCTTATCCCTCTGATACAGAAGAGTCCTTTCTCGTTTTTAGTCGGGTGACTCGACATCGCTAACTAGGACATTCTATTAAAAATGGGAAGACCCCCAATTATCAACACAAATGTAGCATGAATAGCAAGACTGTTTCCTCATTACTTCTAAGTTCAGATTGTAAGCATTGAAATCGCCTATTAGAATCAAAATGTGTTCTTTTCACATGCTGGTATGGCGGATACTGCTTCTACCTCAGCATACGCCTGCACTACGACAATATTTCTTTACTCTGCAATGGATTTCAAAACAATAAAGTTTTTTACTGACAAGTTTTCACCCCGCGGATGTCATTTTCAGGCCAAAGAGGCGTTGTAGACAGTTATAACACTGAAATAGTAAAGGAAATAATCCACCTCGAAGTAAATATAAAATCACAAATAACACCTTGTTCGAGTTTCGACGACTACTGACACTAGAACATTGCTGCTGATACGGTTTGGCAAAATAATTGGGTGCAAAACATTTAAATCAAAAGGAAACAAATCATACTCAACAGATCGATGATCCTTCCTGTTCTATTATACATTTATAATCAAGCAGAATACACTCTTATTAGGGGAAGATAATTTCATTGGGGGCCACGTCAATCGCCTTTTCATATGTGGTACCATGTTTGAGCATAAAAACTGCCACAAATTCAGTTGGATGCCAACTGATGTGCAAAGAACGTGTTGGGTAATTGATCTTTTGGCGATCAGGCGACGTTTAGAACTTATTCAACCATCCTACATCATTAGAACTGTCTTTACTTCTGAAGCAGAAACATTTTTGCAATATTATCTAAAAATGCTGAATAAGCAGGTTTTCACTCACCCACACGCTGTGAACCTAAGGTCGCACTGCAGGTGGATATTAGGTATCTTGGAGGCTATATGATGCAGGCCAATGGGTGGAGGTTGAATATACTCCGGCTGCACTGTTCGATGAAATAATCTAGTTCTCCTAGCTACAAATGTACTCTCATTTATAAACAATTTGGTGTCATGATGACACTTCAGTATTAGCAAGAAAAACAAAAATAATGCCTCCTATTTTTAACTAGCTCACTGTCAATTATAAACATTATAATTTTTCTCTATCTATGCCTAGAGGGTATCTGAATTTATCAAACAAATCTGATTATCTCTCTACACGCCTGGCGACTAGCTAGGCTAACTAGATAAATTGGAGAGAACAATGCGGCTGGCGTTTATGACTGCCTGTGAGATACCAGAAGATAGGTCGGTACTGAAGGTATCTCGGGACGCGGTCACAGCATTATAGGTTCGTCTATCCCGAGATAAGATTATAAAAAATATATCATACAAAAAAAAAAAAAAAAAAACCGAAGAAAGGCCGCCTTGCTTATGTCAAGATATGTCAATTTTTTGGTGGGGGCGAAAGCCATTTATTTGGCTTATTACAAGCTACAACTAACTTAAGGCTAAAACTTAAAACTAAGACTTAAAGCTAAGGAGAATGGTGAAGGAGTTCGGTTTTGAGGCAGGGAGTGCTGAGGTTAAAATCAAACTGGGTGAGGTTTGAGTTCACTTTTCGCAGCATACGGGAAATTGGTTCATTAGATCCATATGAAGTGCGGTGGGACGGTAGATAGAAAAGACGAGGGCATCGTAAATTTCGTGGGTTGGTATTGAAGAAAATTGAATTATAAAGAGATGCGCAATCGACAGAGCCTGAAAGAAGTCGATGAATGAAAAGAATGTCTGCAACATCTCTGCGTTTCTCTAGAGTACTCAGGTTGATGAGGTTGAGGCGGTCTTGATAGGGAGGCAAGATAAATGGATCGTTCCAAGGAAGACCTCGAAGGGCAAATCGAAGAAATCGACGTTGAACATTCTCGATTCTGGTCACATGAACTTGCTGAAAGGGTGACCACGCTTGACTGGCGTATTCAAGGAGGGAGCGCACAAAGGTAATGTAGAGGGATCTGGTCACGTAAGGGTCGGAGAATTCTTTGGACCATCGTTTGACAAAGCCAAGTGATGAGTTAGCTTTACGAATTATCTCATCAATATGTGAACAGAAATTTCTTTCCCATTCTCTAAGGTAGACATGGCGAAGGACACGAATTCGACTAAGTTAGTGGTAGTTCATCTACATTTCAGAAAACCGTGTTGGGTGGGAGAGATATAAGACTTGCACTGAAAGCTTAAGGCTTCGTACAAAATACTTTCGAAAAGTTTGGGTAGATGAGAAAGTTTAGCAATGGGGCGATAGTTTGTTACTTCGTTCTTTGAAAAGAGGTCTTTATGAAAGAGGTCCTCCAAATCTGAGGGAATTCTCCTAGTGATAGAGACAAACGGAAGAGATGAGAGAGAGCGAGGGAGAGAATGGAAGAGCATTTTTTAAGAAAAATGGCAGGGAGACCATCTGGGCCGGGTGAGAATTCATCATTAAGATTTTGTAGTTTATTTTCAATTACAGCAGGATCAAAAGGCAGGGACAGAAAGGGGCCAACGGAGAAGTTAAGAAGTTGACTGAAGTAAGAGGGGTCTAGTTCAAAAGAGTTGGCGGCGAAAGATTGTTTAAAATAGGTGGCAAAAAAGTTGGCAATGGTTTGCGGATTAGTTGATGATATGACGGAGGGTAACCGTCAGATTTTTTTTAAGCTATCAATAGTCGACAGAGTTAGGGGGACAGAGCGAGACTGAGGAGTTAATGGGATCAGTTGTATATATAAGTTGTGTATATAAAGTTCTAATTGCCTGACCATACAATTTAAAACATTACTAACTTGACATAGACTTGAATCAGTTAGCCGATCTATGAAGAGACCTTCCTTAGTGGAGTTGGCATTTGAAGCGATAAAAAAGGATTCATCATCGGAAGAACTCCACTGCAGCAGAGGTAGATTAAACTCGCCAAAAATAAGGATGTCATCGAGGGAGTACAATATCTTTCTCAAACAGCTTCTGAATGAAAAATAGATTAGTAATCGACTAATGCTCGTCTGTGGTATTTTTATGTGGCATAAAACCTACCACTATTAAAGTAAAAACAACGTATTACACATGCAAAGAATATCCCTACTTGTGCAACATATCTAAATCATAAAACATATTCATACAAAGAAAGTTCAATAGTTTACTCACTTTCACTGTCTGCTCTCGAATGGTAGCATTTGTGTCGAGGAAGCCATGTGCCACTTGTGGAAATATCTGATCATTTACCACCTGAGGTTGCAAATGGGCTATAAAAAGTTCCAATTGTTGCAATAAACGTGAACGGGTAACACGATCTGTCGAAGCGAAAAGTTTCACTACACATGGAACTATCCGCTTTTGGTATTCGCCTTCATCTAATAATTTTCCTAACTAAAAAGGGAAAAAATATGAAAAAGGTAATACGAAACCATTAGCATATACAAGTCAACAAACATACCTTAAACATTGGAGCAAGAACTGCTGATCCAGCATCACCATACTCATAGGCCGTTATCAATTGTGGAAGTATTTTGTGTCTGAAAGGGAAACATTTATTCCATTTGCATTAAAAGAAAATACCCTGACGTACTTGCAAACGTTCTCGGGGAAATTCTCCAAATGTAGGGTTAATCCACTGAAAAATCGATTCTTTTCAGTTTTGTCCTTAATTTGAATCTCCTCCAGGAACAATAGAGAGTCCACTAAATCATTTTTAAAGAATCCTCCTGGCTTACGACATCGTGTTATAATATCAGCTGGATTTGGCCGATTCGATGGTGATGCACCGACTAGCTCACAGTACAATGATTGTAGAGATTTTGGAACATTATCGATATCCTTCAAGTTGCCACGCGTTTTTAACGGCCCATTAAACGATTCCCATACTAGGCATCCAAGGCCCCACATGTCCACTGAGCTATAATATAAGCATGACAAAAACAATTACTTTCTGAATATACAAAACAAGATGCAGTTTGCTCGGCAGTTGACTGACATGAGTGCAAATGAGACAGACGACATCTTGTTGTCATTTATCAATTAGTTTTAGTTAGTCGATGGAAATATCGACAATGTTTTGCTATTACGTATCTCAAATGGCAATCGATTTCATTTCAGTTACCTCTGACGCCGGTTACCCAAAGATCAATATAATTTTTTGTTTGGAACACATTTTTTTCAGACAATTGTCTGTGTTCTATGTTCTGCGTTATCATCATCAGATAAAAAACGGCAAAGATAAAACAAAATAAAACTTCCCTCACTGAAAGCAATGAAGTTATGAAGAAAATCATCGACGGAGAACACTTTGTTTTACAAACGTTTCCATCAAACATTGTACGTACAACTGAAATTCTGCTGCTTGCTTACGCAGATGACATAAATATCGTCACATGTTTACGGCGAGCCGTCATAGAGGTCTATACGTTGAAGTTCAGGCGAAAAGAGTCGATCTTATAATAAATGAAGACAAAACCAAACACATGCTCTCAACAAACTTTGAAATAGTTATGAAAATAATCTACCGCGGAATAAATATAAACTCACTATAATATCGACTCGATCACAGATCAGCCTATCAAAAAATTAATTCGTGTCGTTGGCGCCGCTCACTAGCTATGTTGGCCACGTGGAGGTCAAAAGCAATACTTGTTCTTCGGCATACGTATACAATAATTCATCATATAATCAAGCAGGGAAAATTCTAAATTAGGGAAGACCATTTGAGGTCAAGCCAATCCCCTAGGCACCATATGTTTGAGCATAAAAACTGCTACAAATTCAATTGGATCAAAATTTGACGATCAGCCGACGTTTAAAACTCAGCCAACTATCCAAAATCATTGAAACTGTTTGAAAGATGTTTTTACTTCTGGAGCAGAAGTCTCAGCATTCAGGTCATCAGTGAGTTGAATATTGTTGACCAATGCGCCTGCTATTCATCAATTTTCAAAAGGCTTTCGAATCTGTCAGCATGGTGTTTATTTCCCTTACCTTGTCAATCGCTGTTTCTTTGGACTAAGAAGGCAATTTAGTAGCAAAGCCCTCTCACAGACAAGTAGGTAGGTATGTGTGGTGGTTCTATAGCACTAGGTGCCGTTTTATTACCACAGCCCATGTAACCTGGGTGTTACGGTGTGTTGATGAGGAGTTCTAGATCCAACCTGTGGAATTCAAGAAAGTACTAAGTTCTTTGATGTTTTTTTCTGAGACTTGCTCTAGGAAATTGAAGAAGGGTTTTCCTAATGTTCGTTGTCTGGCCCTAGCTAGTGCCTTACAGGCGCATAAATAGTGGATAAGGGTTTGTCTTGCAGTTGCGACATTGCAACTGTGACAGTGTGTGTTGTGTGGGATACCTAGTTGGACTGCGTCGTCTCCTATAGGCAAGTGACCAGTAGTGATCGCTGTTAATCTGGCAATGTGTTGTGTGGGATAACTAGTTTGACTGTGTCGTCTCTTATAGGCCAGTAACCAGTAGTGATCGCTGTTAATCTGATGTCTTTACGCGTCCTATTTAGGAAGTCGGTTGTTTTAATTTTGTTGTAGTTTGGCCACGTCCTTCTGGATATGACACAGTTTATTAGAGTAGTCCGTATGAAGTTAGCTTTTACAAGGAATATTGAGAATTCTGCCATGGCTGCTCCAACGTGGACTAATTCCGCAAGTGAGTGGTGGAGGGCCGAGCCTTGCTGGCTAGTTCATTAGCAAATTCGTTTCCATAAACGTTACTATGCCCTGGAACCCAGATCAGGGTTACCTTGAATTGTCCATCTACTTTGACTTTATATAAGACCCTCATCATCCCAGTCCTGCTAAACGGCGCAGAAGCATGCACATTATCAAAGGTAAATGAAAACACCCATCGCGTATTTGAAAGGAAAATTCTTCGAGTGATTTCTGGTCTGACGGAGAATGGAGAAGATCCAACAACGAATTATACCGGTTGCACAGCGATATATCGCCTGAGATGGCTAGGACATGTACCGGTCGAGAGAGCAGACAATTTAAGGAGTATTGTCTCGACTGACGCTGGAACCGTACAATACGTAGGGATTAACAAAAGTTCGCTTAGTTGGTGTCAATTTAGTAGTTTTTGAAAAAAAAAAGATGCATTACTGTAGCTTAGAATCTAACAATATTTATTTCCAAATATCAGAACAATAGGTAAAAATGGAGACGAAAAAGAGAAAAATTAGTGACGTAAGCTCGGTTGAAGTTCCACCGCCAACACAGGAAGAAATTCGTTTTGTCATTCTCTTTGGATTTCGACGTCGACTCACGCCAGTCAAAATTCTGCACGAATGCCAAAATACATACGGAATTAATGCACCATCTCTTGTTACTATTTCAAAATGGTTTCGAAGATTCCAGACTGGCCATTTTTCTGTGGAGGACGAATCTCGTGAATGTCGGCCCAAATCCTCGACCGACGATACAAATGTGGCCCTGGTGTAGGCAAAATTGACGAAGGTGCCAGGATGATACAGGAGATGATAGCGGATGAACTAGGTTTAAATGCCATGGCTGTGTAACGAATTTTAAATTATCACCTGAAATATTCGAAGTCAGCGCGATGGGTTCCAACATTTTTTAATGGAGAGGCTCGTGTTCGTTTTGCTCAATATTTCCTGGATAAGTTTGGAAATGGAGAGTCAAGCTGCTTCAATATGATCGTTACAGGTGATGAATCTTGGTTTTCCAAGTACGACCCGGAAACCAAACAGCAGTCCATAGTATGGAGCCCAGAAGGTGCAAATCCTCCAGTAAAGGCCAAACAACAAAAGTCAGCGACAAAAGTTATAATGTCGATGTACTCGTACTTCACCAGGGCGAAAATGGTCGCCATCATCCCGCTTAAAACTGGTCAGACAGTCACTGCTAATTGGTATACTGAAACTTGCTTACTACAAGTTTTACAAAATTTACTAGGACACCGACAAAAAGAGGAGCTGCGCCGCTACTCTTTGCACCACGACAATGCGCCTGCGCACACTGCTGACAAAAACCAACAACTTTCTTGCGCTCTCGGGCATCAATGAAATTCGCCCAGCACCTTATTCTCCGGATCTAGCGCCATGTGACTTTTGGTTGGTTCCGAAAATAAAAAAAGATTTGAGGGGAAAAATCTTCACATCTTGAGCCATCCCTGAAGAAATAGAAACCTAAACAAAAAATTCCCCAAAATACTTGATCTTCCTCCGGAATTTAAAGATTTTGTTCTAGTTCATCAGCCCTATGAGTATGGGTCTGACTATCATTGTATATAGCCAGTGTATCATTGCTAACTGCAGTACCTATTTATCCCCTACTGTTCCTTTACATATGAAGAGGGCGTTATAGGCTACCTGTTCTATTGCCGAAACAGACAACTACAATCCGCCCAGCTTGGCCAAAAGGGCGAACAGAACCTAAATGCAAAACAAAATAAAATACTCACCACTTTGTGGCAGCTTTCAGTTTTGACTGATCGTTCTTCTCTGGAGGATCGTAAACTTCCAATGCTGGAGGTATTTTAATCGGAGGCATGGGATTACCATCAGCCGGTGACACGTATTCCAAGCTTCCCAGCTTCCATTCCCCTGAGGCGTTCACAAAGACTGACCATACAGATACATTGTTGTGTCTTAGGTTGCCATCGTTGTTAAGGAATGAAAGAGCTCGCTGAAAGGGTTTAAAACCAATAACATCGTCAATTTAACCCGATTCCTTCAACTTACTGTAATTTGAAAGACTCCCCAAGCCAAATACAGATCCTTCTGTGGTCCATCCGATGCCAATTTGGCTATATGCGTACCCAACGGCTCCACCGCCTCTGTCGCCACATACAACACTTTGTCCGTTTCCAAGCTGTCAAGGAATTGCAATATGCTCGGATGACGAAGCGTCTTCAATCTCTTCACCGCCGCCTTTGCTAAATCGAACTTCGCATCGGAGCCATTCTTGATGTCATACACGAAAACAGAAACCTCCTCGTTTGTAGACTTTCGCTTGGCCTTGTGCAGTGACCATATTGAGCGAAGCTCGTACCCAGGCACTTGTTCGCCAATCTCGTACGGGAACTCTTTGGAGGAGTCGCGCGAAAAGAACGACCACATCATGTGTTTTGCCCGTCGAGTGAATATCTTGTTGGCCGAAGCTAAACGATGCCCTATGGATGACAAAAATCTCTGCTGCCCACACTCTAGGACCGCTCCACTAACGTCGCAGTCTGTTTACACCGGAAGCCACCAAATTGGAAGTAAGATATTGAAATACAAGTTTTCTTATCTTCAATATCGGCCGCAGCTAGTTCCCCAACAACGTATTCGACACTTTTCGTCGCCAAAACTATAGCGTATTGTTGTTTTGCCACCAATAAGGTATGTTTGCTACGAATAAACATTAAAAGAAAAGAAAAACTGTCGACACGAATAGAAAATTGAGAATTTCCGATTTTTAAACAAACAATGCAGACGACTAAATCATTTTTTCTGCTAGATTCGGCTTTACAACATTGCGTTGCGGTAAATCGTGTCTAAATTAGCTTTCTGCTACTTTAGCGAGATCTTTTGAGAATTTTTTTTCGCTTTTTCCGTTTTTCAGAAAGTTTTCTTCATGACGTATGACGTTTTGTCGGATAGAATTTGCAGAGGAAGAAATTAACTGCGCGAAATGTCACAAATGTCAGAATTTGTGAAACTGCACGAAACGGAAGATGAATCAACAGACATCAGCTGACAGTGGATTTGGAGTAGAGTTGTGCGAGTTTCTCGACTGGAGAAACGTAGTAGATGCGAAAAGGTAAAAACATTTCGTATCTATAGATCTTTTCGTGATTTGACAATTAAACTATTTCGTAATTTCGATTGTCAAGTGCTGCCATTTTGTGTATTGTTTACTTCCGAAAAATAACTAAAAGTATTACATGTGCAAAAATTGCTTTGTGCACATGTAAAAATAATAGTATTTTGCCAATTAAATGGAAGTGCCCATTAAATCTTGTGGAATCTAGCTGATTCCATATATCCGAAACACCCACGGATCATCGAGAGGATGATTTCAGCTAAATAAAAAGTTGAATTAGATAGCTAAATATGTTGAAGTGATAGAAATAGACGGGGAAATCATTCCTGAAGCAGATAAGCGCAGGCCCGTTCTCAGCTACAGAGGCTAGAAATTTGTCTTAATTAAAACCACTAATACTGCTGTAACTCTTTAACGGTATAACGTAAAGCATAGTTGAGGTACGCTTCAAAAGCCATTTGAATTTCTTATCCAGTGGTATGCCACAGTTTACATTTTTATGTGCCGGAGGAAAATATTGAACATTTTGAGAAAAAACATGTAAAATGTGAAAATTTTATGAAATTCTATTAAAAATTAATTTTGAAATCCTCTGGTGTATAGAAATGTGAACTGTTATAAGGAGTGTTGAATAGGGATTTTATTTTACTTACGGCTCCAAACATTTAAACCAAACTTGCACAGGCTTCTCTTTTGTTCCTCTTCCGAATTTTCCTAAATGCCCGTACCCTGAAAAAATATAAGGGAATTCATATTCCCTTTTGGATTAGTGGATAAGTTAAACAAATTAACAAAGTGTTCAATAAGGGTTATGTTTTGCTTATTACGATGTTTCAAAATATCTAGTATGGACACGTTTTTGAAGATGTCCCGAATGATGGGTGCAGGAAGTCTACAGTGTCCTAAGCCCAGGATGTGATTTATGTCGACTGTGCAATTGCAAGTAGTTCAGATAGAAGGATTTTCTTTTCGGAGTAGGTCCTGATCACTGATAACAGTATGTCCCAGGCGAAGCCTTACAAAATTCGGTCTTCGAGGTAGTCGTGGGATAAAAAGGATGCGAACATTAAGTGTTGACTTATGAATAATGGTGTTGATATAACTTCCAGAAGTCATTTCTCTTTTGTAGATGAGTTGAGGTTATGATATCAACTAAATCTTTTTTTGGTAAAAGAGTCAAAGATATGTAGGGGCATATTGTAAGTGTTGTTAGCTGCTTTGTCGGCATACTCATTTCCTTGTATCCCTACGCGGCTGGGTACTCACATTAGTTTAAGTTTTTGTTTGGAACGAATAAGGATATGTACTATTTTGTTGATTATTGGGGTGTTATACGTTTCTTTTTGCATTGCTTTAATAACTGATATGCTGTCGGCAATTATAATATGTTTTCCGCTAGATTTTTGCATCATTTTGACCGCTTCGAGAACGGCAGAAGCTTCTGCAGTGAAAATTGAGACTTTCTTGTAATATGCCTGCATGTAGTAGTGTACCATCTGTGAAAATAACCGCAAACAAGATCCATACATTTTTGATCCATCAGTAAAGACAAACTTCAATCATTTTGATTCAAAGTTAGCGGTTATATCTTGGTAAAAAGTTCGAAAAATCTTGTTGTCGGTATTGACTTGTTTGCCTTTTAGTTAGATCCGTAATGAAGGAAAACGAGCTTACAAGCCAGTCCTGGATTTCGTTTTTGCGATCTGTATTTCAATTGTCGGAAGGCCAGCCTCGACTAAAATGTTTTTTATTGGAGTGATCGGAAATGCATTAATCCTCCTTCGGGCTGTTTGGTGGTATACCGGTTTGATAAGTTGTAGTGTTAACTTAGGACAATTTCCATAGATACATAGAGCGTAAACGATTTTAGTTAAAATAATAGATCTAGTTACATTTCATAAGGTGTTAATATGAACATTGCTTTTCTTACACACTAAGTAGTGGAAAAGTTTCTGAAAAGCAGTTGTTGCTTCTAACACAGAATCTTCTATTTGTTAGAAATGATCTTATGAATTCAATTATCTTGGGGCGAACTCCCAATTTCGGAGTTTGGTTAGCACAAGATGAATGCCTATTTTATCAAATGTTTTTGCAAAGTCGAGTGATATAATGGACACATGGTTACGTGATGATAATGCATCGGAAGTCTATGTAGTGCAGAGCGTCTACACATCCTTTATTATTTTTTTTCGGTAAACCATTGCGGTGCCTTGCGATTATTTTTTCCAATATTTTGGATATACATGGCAAAAGGGAAGTTCGGTACCCACCAACCAAGCTTAAGTTTTATTTGGGTTTTGGAAGTGAAATGATGCATGCTATCTTCCAACTTAGAGGGATACACTCTTAAAAGCCTTTTTTGTATTAGGCGGCAAATTTTTCAGCATGGAGTATGATATTCTGTCTCTAATAGGTGTTTTACTTTTAACTCTCATTTCATTTCATATCGAGCGAAATGGAATTCTCTATGTGCTGAGCTGGTAGTTGATTAGGCGTGCGATAGAGGTACGAGTATTATTGAGACAACTCTGTTTCTTTATACGAAAAATTGATGGAAAGTTTTTGTTTGTTTTCTTCTGACCAGATTTTTGCAAAATAGTTAGAAATTTAATTAGCTTTTTAAGCATATTTCACACATTAATTTGCTCTGAGTCATTAAAACAGTATAAGTGGTTTGAGTCAAAACTAATTTCTAGCCCCCTACCATAAAATTTCTGTCTTTTCGTAGCACGACCTCTCAAAATTTAATCGTCTAAAATGGAATCACGCTGCAGATAGGTACCTGTTCAGTTTATCAGTCGGCAATTCGAATGGAAACATTTCAATAAAACAATGCGAGTCGGACCTCGAGCGCTTAGTGCTATTTTAGCTTTATCTTACTCATAATATGGGTTTATCGTTAATCCAAAGAAAAGGAGTATCTATGATAGTATTTCTAAAGGTGAGGTCAAAATAAACACTTTTGCTCCGTGTATGTCTGTTTGTTTGCTCTCACACATCTCTCTCGAGAACCACTGCACAAAATTTGATGAAATTTCATCTGTGTGTTTATCCAGAAAAGAAGGCTTCGTCAAAAAATTGTCAAAATCAGATGGATCTGGGGAAAGTGTGAGGGGCGGGGCTTTAAAAACACTTAAATTATCTTTATTAGCCGACGTACTCAAGTCAATGTCTGAACAGATTTTGATGAATTTTGGCTCATACGTTTAGTCTAGTATGATAGATGTTTCACCTGAAAATAATATAAACCGGTTGAAGTGGGAAAAGATATGAGGGGGAGTTTTAAAAATCCCCGAATCATCCAAAGTGCCACATGGTTTTCATCCTTGTCATGGTTTTTGTTCAACAAACTTTATTAAATATGTATATATTATATTAATCACATATTCGGCTTGCATTTAATATATTTTGTTGGGGATAAATATTGCTATCTTCACCTCGCTTTTGTTGAGTGAATGAAAATATTGACTTTCATCGCTCATGTTGAATGCAACATTTTTCCTGACATTAAAGCTTTGGTTATAAAGATTTTTGACAGTCTGTAGAAGTGATCTTTCCAAATTCTCAGCACCGCATGCAATTCTACTAGTGAATTTATTTTTTCATCCCCACAGACTCCTGTCCAGGCTTTGTAGCCTTACAACTTTTTTAGATAATTAACTTTGAAATAGAAATTTACTCTTTTTTTTTTGTTACTTCGCTTGCAAACCGTTTTTTAAATCGCAAAGACGTTCACGTGTTTTTTTGCTTATTGAATTGTTTTTCCAAAATTACTAAAACTAACTTTTTAGCTGTAACCGTTTAAGAGTTATATAAAGCTATGACACCTCGTAGTCCTACTTTTAAACTTCAACTAACGGTACTGACAGATGCTGGAAATACTATTTAGATACATCTATTATACTATTCCACTATCGACGAGTAGGTTTCTTTTACTATTGCAAAAAGCCTGCGTACCAGGCCTAAAACAATCAATTGTTTAACGAGACTTCGTTTTCCTTGAACTTGTAGGCTCTTTTTCGTAAGAAGTATTTATTTTGTTCCGTACTTCTAACTCAGTACTTGAGAACATCTGATTAAAGTAAGTTTCTTGTTTCTGAAGGCTTGGAATACTTCACCAGTTTCCCTCAATGTATGCCTCATATATTATTTATATATGTAATTGAAATAAAATCGTCCCTGATTAATGTATAAATGTCAAATGCCAAAAATTGATTAAACTAACAACTTCCTTTTTCCATATTAGTGCTCGTACGTCAAACTGGAATCGACAAACCAACTAACCTATTGAACTTCTTGGCTTGAGTGCACTCCATGTGACCGCATTGATCACACATTAATTGATCGTACAATCGCGGCAAAGACTGCGACAACAACACAGCTGCTGCTGGCTACAAAACGCTCAAGCAATACTTTAATCGATCACTGATTGCTTGCAATCGGCTCAGTTTCCTTCCTTCGAACTAAACTGCAATTGGAGATACATTCCCAGGTGTGTGGCACACTACTATCTCGAATGTATTTGCCATTGTTTGGCGCGGTGCTATATCGGCTTTCGTAATCTCTGCATCATTTAACGTTAAGCTGCAGCGAATAGGACCCGCTGGCCTGACTTCAATCGTCGCTATTATTGATGTTTGAGATGACATTGAATCGCAATCGGAGGAGGTGGTAGCAGAGACACAACTGTTGTGTTATAAAAATGTTTTATTTTTTGACATAGAACTCGCAAACACTTTGGCCTTGCATAGCAGCACGTTCCATGTATTAAAACAATTATTTTATTTTATTTCTTATTTTCTTAACTTTATTGAATTTCAAATAACTATTTGTAATTATAAATTTTGCTGTGGAGGACGTGGCGGTAGATATTGTTAATATAAGGCCTTGCAATGATTTTTTTTTTTTTACAAAGTAATTCTATACACTATGGTGGAATCTACTATAAAGGAAAAAGTTTTTCATGTGACTCTGAATGTTTATTTACAAATCTTTCAGTCCCTTGGACGCTCATACAGCATAATGTATTTCTGTAGCTCTTACTAAGCCACAATGAGATAACAAATGAGAATTTTGCTTAACTGAGCAAACAGTTATTGTTAGTTTAGTAAGTGATTCAGTTGATAGGGCATGATATCATAGTGTAAAATTAACGACATACGAATTTTGATCTACCGCTTTTAGATAAATATTTAATATATTTTTTTTTTTCAAAATCAGAGTGATAATTAGACACTGCAAACATGCATGTGTGATGATTTTCTCTGAAGGAAACGTTGGATAATTCAAACAAATTTTGATAGACAATGAAGTATGAGTATATATGTACTTAAATAGATTATACTATGTATCTCACGTTTTTCAACTTTCAGACCGATCGTCTCAGAGAAAAAGTAATATTATCTACATTTTACCTCAGATGACGTAACAGGCCAGAGTGGACCTGTTCAGTTTATCAGTCATCTGGGCTTTAAATGCAATAATTTTATTCCTTTGATAAGTATGTAACTATCTACAGTCTGCAATCCAAAGTAGTTAAACGTCTCATTTCAATTATGCACACTCTTTGTGAAGTCGAAAATCTTACCGCTCAGAGACTGGATAGCTTTTAACTCTCAATACCTTACTACTACTCCCATATAGGTACTGAATTGAAATAGATAAATACAATAGATAAACCTTTGGCTAATAGGAACTACAAATTTAGTAAACTCAATAATACACTTTTTAGGTGGTGCAGTTTTAGCTCAGTGGTGAATAGTTTCTGTATTGTAAAGATTTTCTTTTACCCCCGCAAGAAGGTTATAAAAATGCAATTCTTCTTACGTCAGAAAAAGTTCATCCATTATAAGAAACAACTGACTGGCTAAAGGTGGACTAACATAGGGTATCTAGAAGGTAAACTAAGTGACTGACAGTTAAGAATGGCAAGGGGAATTCTCCCTGGCCACTGCTTTCTGAGAAAGTATATCAAAAGACCAGGACTTACGGACACGGATGTTAGCAGATTGTACCTACAATAACATGTACATATGTTTGTGTCACAGTAGATATGACACATACGGATATATTGTGTGAATGACAGTTTAAAATAGCAGGAAACACTTAGGAAGATACTTTTTCATTAACCTAGTGATAGTAGGCTTCATCAACTACTAACAACAAAATCTTAACGTTTGAGAGATCAAGTGCCTCGATGTGTACTTATGTTTAGATTTCTATAACTCTATGAAGGTTCTCCAGGAATCGCAATGTGAATTCTAATCTAACCTAAGTTTTACATCGTACCCCGGATGTGAACACTCTCTATGACTCTGGCAAGAAGTTTTTTTTGTAAATATTAATTTACGCCTAGAGAGAATGCCTTGAATACAATTAATTGGATTATTAATTGCACGACGTAAGTTAGAAAGACAGACAGAAAAAAGAGAAAGATTGGAGTATTGGTTTGAAACTCAGGTGATAGATTTCAGAAAACTCCGAGGGTGGCTATCAACGTGATGACGTTACCGCTACAGCACGGCCGTTCACCTACTATTCAAAAAGTGACTATGTGAGTTTAGATAGTTACATGCTGGTGAGTTTTACCATCTAGATTTAGTACAAAAATAACTAAACTTACAACCACAATCACTGATGGACCCATCGGCTGAGGGAGAAATTAACAACATGCATATTGAATAGACAACTATGACTACATGTACGGGTGGCCATGGTGTAGTGGGTAGTGTGTTCGCTTGTGGCCAAAACTGTGCAATCACCACAGCCACCCGAGCATAAAAGAGAAACGAATAAAATCCAAATTTCTCTAACCACTACGCTAAAAAGAAGTTCTACAATGGACTTCGTGTGAGTCTGAAAGCTCCGGAGTTTGGAAATTCCCTTTATAAGAAAAAAAAAAATTATGACATTTTATGTTTTAGCTCATCTAGGTCAGTAAAATTCCGACTGATTGGTGACGACGTTAAGATTAGTCTCCACAGCAAACGAAGAATCTGCATCGGAATAGCCACCTTATGACATCTTACTTTGCACATTCATTGTATGCCGTCCAAAGGAGTGAAAGGAGAAAGGAGCAAAGGAAAAATGGAATATCCAGTTCGCCAACAGTTTACTGTTTCATGAGCTTTGACAAGTGTATTTCTGTCGACATCAAGAAGTGTTTCCAGATTGCGGGAAAAGACACCTTTTAGGGGAAAAAGGAAAAAAGGGAATAATCAGTAAAAATAGAAAACAAAGCGTATAAAGTTAATATTTTGGTTAGTAACATTGAATGCATTATTGCAGTGCATTATTTTCCGAACCTTGTTCGACGTACATACAAAACTTTCCTGTGAGCTTGAAATTACAACACACATGTTTATATGAGTCAGACTACACGCAAATTCTGCGCGCAACGCAGCTCTGCACCATATCTCTACTGCGACATTTGCTGATCCACATGAAATGATGCATGCAGAATTTCTGCACATCTGTTTTGGTCTTCAGTTATTTACAATTTTCATTTTTATTTATTTTTATTGAAAAACACTAAAACAGTGTTAACAGGGAAATATTACAATTTAATCTTAAGACTAATAAACAATTTTGTTTTGACGTAAATTAATAAAATATGCAGAATTGACAGTTGAAGCACTGACGCTAACTTAGATTATGGTTTACAAATTACAATTATATTTAGTTTTTTTATTATTTTTGATTAGTTATACTTTTAATGCTAATGAGGCTTAATTCTTATCAATCATCCCACTAGATTCTTGTGGTCCAAGAGCGGGATAGTTCCAGAGTTTACAAATGACATAGTAACAACACTTACAATAGTTATTAGCAAATTTCAAGAGGAACAATTCGATGATTTCCAGATGCATCTAATTTCAAAATGGCTGTATCGATTTGAATATAACTGTGTTCATTTTCTAGTTTGTGTATTCATTGATAAACAGTTTGAGATATTAATCATTGAGCTGTGGTTCCTAGAGCCGGGGTAGTAAGTTTATATGGAAAATTTTGCAAAAAAAAAAAATTGCGTGCCATTGTACTCCATAGAGCACCAGTAGATTAGTGTATGCATCTTTATGTTCATTTAATGTAACACTCTTTTTAGTAATTTTGTATTCTATTGGTTTCCTGATAAGTACGGTCATGATTCGAGGAGGAATCCGAATTTATCCCCAAAATGAACGGTGGCCAATTTTGAAAAAATATTTTCTCGAAAACGGCTCTATTTTGATCAAATTTAATATTTGAGTTGTGGTAGATATATGCTATCAGATGGCGTACCTGTTTTTCTTTTTCAAAAAATACGTTTAACGGTACTTTGCTTACTAATCGGTTTCTTAAAATTTGCTATTACTCGGCTATGATTCGATTGATTTTATTCGAAATTAAAATTTGAAGCTTATTTGATATATACAAGAAAAGTTTTGGAAAATCTTAAGCAACTTTCCGAATTTAATTCAAATTACATATTTGTGGGCTAATGGCCCAAGGCGAAACAGGAATTTCCGTTTTAACTCCAAAATTAAAGGTACTTTGCTAATGGATGATTTTGGAAAAAAATTGATTTTCTCGAAAGCAGCTACAACGATTTTTTGTTGGCATACTAGCTTTTTGAACAATTTCGTGTATGTACTCTTAGTTTTGGAAATTGGCTATTTTTCAATTATGACTCAATTTTCATTTGATTTTTCAGAATAAATATTTAGATAATATTTCACATATGCAAGGTCATGTGGCATGCTTACCAAATTTTGTAGAATTGGCAAAATAAGTTTTTGCTTTTTAACCGCAAACAGTTTAAATTTGCTGTTTTTTTAATTCGATACAAATATTTTTGAATCCTGCTCAAAAGCTCTTTTCAACGATAGGTACATCACATGTTAGATAGATTTATGTACACATATTATTTATATAATATCATATGTACATAATATAAAGGGTTTTCAATAGGGACATAACAATTTTGTATTTTAAACTTGTTTTACGATCTGTCAATGCCAAAACGTCAGTCAAGGTGAAGTTCACGATCGAGCAAAGTTTGGAAATTATTAACAATTACTACCGAAATTCTTAGTCGGTGGTCGCAACTTTAAGAGTGCTTACTTCGTCAATAAGCAAAATATGCATTATTGGACAGCAAACAAATCCACATGTGCTTCAAGAGACTTCATTGCATCCACAAAAAGTGACCGTGTGGTGTGTATTTCATGCCGAATTTGTGATTGAACCGTATTTTTTCGTTGATGAAAATGATCGCCGTGTTACGGTCAATGGAGTTCGCTATCGTGCTATGTTGGAAGACTATTTTTTGCCAGAATTGGATCGACTTGACATCAGTGATATGTGGTTCCAACAAGATGGTGCCACATGCCACACACCTGGTCAAAGTTCGGTAATCGTGTAATCTGGAGAAATGGTCCGGTCGAATGGCCAGTTCGCTCATGCGATTTAACGCCGATGGATTTATTTTTATTGGGTTACGTTAGGTCGTTGGTTTATGCCAATAACAAAATCGAACGCGAAATTGCCAAGGTTCCGGCCGATATGTGTGGAAGAGTGGTGGAAAATTGGCTCCAAAAAATCGATCGCTGTGGTCATATGAACGAGATCGAAGTCCATACTTAAACTTAATATGTGTACTACACCTGAAATAAATTTCAGCCGGATATCTCAATTATTCTGTGTTTTATTTAAATACAAAATTGTTATGTCCTTATTGAAAAAAAAACTCTTTATGTAAGTATATACGAGTACGTACGAGTATACCTTTTTTTGAGCAGGGCGCCGTGATAAAGAACCTCGTAAAAAAGGGAAAATTGCCTTAAGAAATTTTCGAAGACATGTCATCAGGATTCGGGGACTTCGTATACCATGGTCAAAAAATGGGCTCGCTTATTTCAACAACGGCGAGAGAGCTGTGAAGACGACCCCCGCCCAGGGCGTCCTGTGTCAGTGGTCATTGGAGGAAACGTCGGAAAAATTGAAAAATTAGTTCTGGCCGACCGAAGAATAAAAATGTGGCAGATAGCGGACGTGTTGCACATCAACAAAGAATGGATTGGAGAAATTTTGGACGAGTGTTTAAACATGAAAAAAATTTGTGCGCGTTGGGTACCGGAAATGCTCACTACGTCCGACAAACAATGACGACTCGAGTACTGCCAAGATTTTTTGGGAGTTAGCCAGTGACAATCTCGACGAAATTTGCAACCGAATCGTAACTGTAGATGAGACTTGGGTTCGCCAGTACGATCCGGAGTCCAAACAAGAGTCTATGTAGTGGATTGAAAAAGCGTAGAGGCCGCCGAAGAAATTCAAGGTGGAAAAGTCGGCTTCGAAGCTTATGGCGACTGTTTTTTGGGACAGCGAAGGTGTTTTGCTAAGTGATTACCTGCCAAAGGGAACTACGATGAATGGTCAATACTGCGCAAATTTATTGACTCAGGTATGTGAAGCGGTCATACGGAAGCGACGCAACGTGGGAAACTCAGGTAAGGATTTTTTTTTGGTGGGATAATGCGCCTGTTTCCACGGCGCGGATTTCGAGACAGGCCATAAAAGACACAGGCTCTCATTTAAAATAGTTTAAAAGAGAATTTCCGATAGTTGCCCTCGGAAAAAGGTCAAAATAGCTCAAAATTGAGACAAAAATAGTCATATGACTATACGAGTATATCGAGGTCTAAAATCGTCAGGCTGGTAGCGCTGAATGTACTCGTAGTAATAGTGTAGGAGAGTTGAATCAACTTGTGTATAAATTCATGCATGGGGTTTAATTTAACTTTTTGATGTCATGTTAATGTAGTATAATTGACATCTAAAACTTTCATTAGTTTATAATCCAGAATATTTCTTTTTATAACAAGTCTCCCTCATCGTTGACAGATTTGAACCACCAGTTATATATAGAGATATGACTATACTGTATTTTGTCGGGGAAAAGACTAAAAGAAAATATTTTAAATACTATTTATAAATATAAACAATAATTCAAGCTAACAAGCCAAGTTTGATCAAAATTCATCGATTGGTTCTTGAGCTAGAGGGCTGGAGAAACTAAAAAACAAGTTAACATCCCTGGAGGTCATAGTGACATGACGATCAAGGCATCATCTAGTGCCGCCATAATGGGACACTGGGCACATTCATTTTTATGGGAACTACAATTTTCACTTCATCCTGATACTCGTTTTTGCGCTGAAATCGTTTCTATTAGTATGCATCAACCATCAATATAATTATAAACGAATTATAGAACTAAATTCTGAAGGAAAATTAATAATATAATAACGAAAAATTATTTTCGTAACCAGCTGATTTTGACATTTCTGGAGCTGACTAAAATTGTAGGATGAATGTTTTGACTGGGAATCCAATCCACTTCCTCACAAAAAGCTCACTAGTTTTGCAATCAAATCCTGACCTATTGACCAAGCAAAGCCGACTGACTACTTACTTATTTACGTACTTAGGGTGACGCTATAGTCCGGGGACCTGGCCCCCAACCAAAAACGTCTCCAGCCAGCTCGATCTAGCTGGCTGCCTCCAGTTGGTTGAGATCCCCTTCCACTTGCGTGCACCACCTGAGTCCCGGTAGTCCCATACTGCGCCGTCCCTCGGGAATGAATTTGAAGATTTTCCGGGCCGGAGCATTAGTGTCCATGCACTCTACATGACCTAGCCACCTCAGTCATTGGACCTTTACTCTCCTTGCTAAGTCGATGTCGCTGAACAGCACGTACAGTTCGTCGTTGTATTTAATCCTCCACTCACCATCTATGCAGACGGGACCAACAATCACCCGAAGAATTTTCCTCTCAAAACAGCCAAGAGCAACCTCTTCCACTTTTGATTAGGTTCATGCCTCTGCTCCGTAGAGTAGGACTGAGATGATTAGGGTTTTATAAAGGGTGACTTTAGTTGTTCGAGAGAGGTCTTTGCTATTCAATTGCCTTCTTAGCCTAAAGAAGCAGCGGTTGGCAAGAGTTATTCTTCGTTTGATCTCAGCGCTCGTGTCGTTGTCTGAATTTATACCGGACCCTAGGTGGACAAAGCTCCTAACTACCTCAAAGTTATATCTCTCTATGGTGACGTTCTGCCCGAGATGTTGATGTTGGTTGTCCTGTCTTGTTGACAGCATATACATAGTACATGTTCTTGCCCTCATTGCTCGTCTCTATAAATGTTATTATACGCGGCCTTAAAATCGATGAAAAGGTGGTGGGTATCGATTTGAAGTTCCTGGGTTTTTTCCGTAGTGCCGTAATGTTAATATTTGGTCGATGGTGGACTTTCGTGGCTGAAAGACACTCTGATATGGACCGATCAACTAGTTGATGAACGGCTTCAGTTCACACAACACGGCAGATAAAACCTTAAGGAGACTGATGGCTCTGTAGTTGGCGCAGTTCAGAGGGTCTCTTTTTTTGAGGATCGACTGACTACTTAGTTCTTAGAATACTGAACGTGCCCACTGTCCAGACCTTATGCATCAACAATCGTTTACTTGGCGGGGAATAAAATGAAATATCTCGAATGGTCTTCCCTATGGTCTCTTGAATTCCTCCTACATACATACTACCATGGTACAGGACTGGCTAGTAAGCATGGACCTAAAACTAGCAGAGGAAAAGACCGAAGTAGTGCTCATCAGCATCAGACGAATGATGGAGACTATAGAAGTAACTGTGGGCGATCACGTTGTAGTTTCCAAACCAGAGCTGAAGTACATTGACGTTACTGTAAATGCAAGGTTGACTTTTAAGCAACATCTGCAACACGCAGCTGAGAAGACAGCAGAAAAACGGCTGCCATGCCAAATATTGGAGGACCCGAACAGAAGAAGAGACTGCTCTTAGCAAGAGTTGAGACGTCGATGATGCTTTACGGCTCCCTAATATGGGCAAGTGCCATGAAGACGAAATCATACAGAAGGAAGACGGAGGCGGTCTACAGAACCAATGTCTTGAGAGTATGCAGCGCCCTTCGAACAACCTCCTACGACGCGGCATGCATAGTGGCTGGAATGGTACCAATAGACGTCCTCGATAAAGAAGCCGAGCGGAAATATCGTGCCAACAGGACAATGGTGTCAACAGCGACGAGTCGAAATGACACCAAAGTCCCGCCAAGAACAAGACTCGAAGAATGGCAAGAGAGGTGGAACTTTTCTGACAAAGGCAGATGGACGCAGAGATTGATTCCCAATATAGACCCTTGGATCAATAGGAAGCATGGAGAGCTGAACTTCTATCTGACGCAAATGCTTACTGGTTACGGATGTTGCAAAACCTACCTCCATAGATTTGGGCACGAAGACAACCCTTATTGCCCAACGTGCACGGAAGCAGTCGAGGATGCAGAACATATCAACACACAACACACTGTGCACGATATCACGAGAACACGATCAGACAGATGACGAGCACGTGGCTACGATCATGAAAGAACAATGAAGACAGGAGCAACAGCGAAACGTCGCGTAGATGGCTGCCAACATGAACGAGCCGATCTCTAAGGCTGAAGCCCCCCTGGCGATTAAATGCTTGACGGCAGTGCCTTGAGCACCAGCGGTAGGAGGGGAGGTGAGTTTAGTGGGTAGAAATCCCACATTGTTACTGATTACAGACTCAGTTTCGTCTTTGAAAGAATCCCACCTTCCAACGAAAAAAAAAAAACACTACCCTTAGAAGAAGGTAGTAATTTGAACGAAAATGTGTTTTGCTAATCCCTGTTTTATTGCTTTAAAATTATATAATGTGCGTATGTATGTACATATGTACACATCAACTTAAGCCTTTCATACATACGAGTCCATATGTATAAAGAAATTAATCAATCAGCAGAAAAAACAAATCAATTTGATCCTTTAACTCGACACCTATTCCTTTTCAACCCACACACAATTTGCTCGCCTCATTAAAACCCAGCACGTGTCCCACCCAAAGCCACCACATCTTCTCCTGACATTCGCACAATTTGTATGCCTACGTCCTCCACCAGCCTACCCTCCCCAGTTAACTGTATTCGTTACACTGTTGGATTTCATTTCCGTTTTAATAATTTAACCATTGACAAATGTGTTAGTTAAATATCTGACCAACCACGCAAACCGCAAAACTACGGGAGTCATTTGCAATTGTTAATATATGTACATGCCCCCAGCAGTAGTCTACAGAGCGCCAAGAAACAACACTCAAACCACATCCAAAAGCGACACACACACGTCATGTCAACAAGCCGCGAGGTGACTCATCGTCCAGCTCCCGCGCATTAGGAAAACCCTATAACTTGTTTGAAACGAATCCGATATTCATATTCACTTCGTTTTATCTAAGGTAACAAGAAAGAAAAAAAAAATGAAGAGGGAAACAAGACAAACATCCATTTTCAAAACTGGGTCAAGACAAGAAACCACTGGACTTGGGCACAGGAGGGGACAAAAAGAAAGACGCTCACCGGAGGCTAATATATCTATCTACCGACAGCGATAATGACATAGTGTCACTGTGACTGTGAAATTTTTAGAATTTTCTCCGGCAACGCAGCCTATTTGACCCTCTAAAAGTAGACGTGTGCACCTGGTCGCGAAAAATTAATTTACGTGGCACGATTACGGATTTGATACTCGCAAAGAAATCGAATGCGTTGATCGGTGTCTGTTTGCTACCATATCGGCTTTCGATAACCATCCGTTTAGGAGGGGGGCTCTAATCAAAGATGAGTCAGCGACGACGACCACGGCCACGACCACGACCACAACCGATGCATCATCATGTTTACAATCCACACATCTGGAGCAACGTCACAACCGAAGTGATTTTCGTGCGGGCGGGTGCAAAAGGTGGGAATTCTTTTACATAGTCATCATAGCAAATATATAACACCTTTGTCATTTTGATATCAATTCGATATAAACGACCGAAATAACTAGCATAATGAGAAACTTCTCTATGGCCGCTCCAAATACTTAATTTTAATTTGATATCTTTCTCTTCTTCGCTTCCACAATGTGAAAGACAAACGACACGACACCAAAGGAATCCCAACAATTTCCGGACACAGTCGGGGAACAATACAAAATGAACACGCAACCAACAAGTGTTTTGCTTTCAGTGGTGTTGCTCCTCCCTTTATTTCATCTTCTGTTCGACAGTTTGTTTTGATTTTGTTTCTACTATTCTCTCACTCCAAATTGATCAGCCTTAATTTACTCTCAAGCTTATAGAAGGTCACAGTGGGGCTGTTAAGTGACACAAGGATTTGCGCTCCGTAAAACTCCCGTAGATATATTTTTTTTTTTTTTTTGGGAATGTAAATTTGTTTGATTTTTAGATACAAATGTAAAAATTGTTTTAATTTTAATTAAGTCCTTTATTCGTTTGTTTAATGGCGTAAACCGCACATAAAATGGAGAATTTCTATCTTGTTTGGCGATATGCCTCAGAACTGATCGTCTAACCTTTAAATGCTGCAACAGCTCTTTGAGAATCCTGCTCCAACTTTTTAATCCCCTGCTTTTTGCGCTCCTGGCTTCTCTTTAAGTCTAACTTATAAATTTCTGCGTCTTCATTCTGCAACATAATAATAATTGACTCGTTGGATAAGGATAGAAGAAGCCGTCTTTCAAATTGGTGTATGACGATTTCAAATTTGAAAGCAATCGAGAGACCAATGCAGTAGATAATTTATTTATATTTTCATTCTTAAATATCTAGATCAGACTTCCAACCCTCTACTTAGAACAAATCTTCACTATCAGCAGCTTTGATATCAAAATAGTTTAGGAATTCGTCCATATTGGAGTTAAAATATGAGGTAACTATGTTGGAAAGTTGGTTGGTTTGTTTATTCTTTGGTCGTATCGTTAACCTAATGTACTTTTGGATGTCCTTAAATTCAGCTTCATCATTTGCAGACTCAGCCTGGCGTTAAAAAAGTGATTGTATCTGTATTTCGTTCTCTTCGAGACACAAAGTCTAAAGTCTAAGTCTAAATTGTCAAAATTATTGAATATGTGTTGGTGATAGATTGGCTGTCAGAAGAAATGCATTTGAATTTCCTGTAACCTTATTGTTTTACAGTATCCATTAGTGAACGATAATGTGAAGCACAACAGCTGATACAATGTCATGAGCAACAATGGGACCGATTATTCAGTTTCAAAATGATTGTAAATATCTGGATACTGTACATACTTGATGGACGTACCGAGTATTAACTATGACACTTATTTACTTATAAACCGACTCTCGACCGTGTACATTATTTCTATACTTTAGTTCTTGACCAAATTACCTGGCATCTGCAATCGCTTGGTCTCTAAACCGGAGATTTGGTCTTCTTGATCTTCTCAAACCTGTGGGCTAGGATTTAAAGATTCTCTTGGCTGGAGCATTATTATCTACTTACTCAATCAGACTCATCCAATACAGTCATCGGTCCTGTGTTTTTTTGATTATATGTATATCTTTGTAGAGCTCGTAGAGCTCGCGGTTATATACTGCCACCCATCTCTCCACACACAAGGCTAATCGTCTGACAATGGATTTCCTGATATCCGATCCGAGGTAAACAAACTCCTTAACTGTTTCCACGTTGCAGTTATCAACAGTGACATTTATTCCAGACGGTTGGGAAGTGATTCTTTTCTTGATAACATTTACTTGCTTTTGCCTTCATTTACCTCAAGACCTACTCTATCCGCCTGGTTTTGAATTGCCATGGAAGCCCGTACTATTTCACGCCCAGCAGCTGGAAGGTCATGTCAAAGATAGTTAGTTGTTGAACCAAACCTGCGCAACATCTGTTTCATTAAAAGCAATATTGAAGAAATGGCCTGACAGCGATCTACTTTTCGAATTATCCGAATAACTCGGAGACACTTATATTGAGTTTCGACTTGAAATTTGTTTTTCTTTTCTAGGACTTAATTGTTCGATTGTCAATCTGCCAAGCCAGAATCCTTACTGATATATGGTATGAATCAAACATGAATATCGTTCTGTAACTTTAACAACACATAGGATATCCTTTTTCAGTGTTCCTTAAATAGACTTCGCTAGCTTTTCCATCCATCCGTTTGTCACCACCCTCTACTCCACAACTATAGAAGCTATATGCATAATTCTTACACGAGTCATGCAGAACAATGACATATACATAATTCCAGTACAAGCAAAAGTAGCAGTAAATAATATTTGTCCGTATATAGGGATGGAAATATCATTGAAAAGAGTATTTTGAGTAAAATGTGATTCAGATTGAAAATTTTAAATTTACACTCACAGTGAGGGAATGTCTGCGAAAAATTAGTAGCCACTTGCAGTTTCCAAAGCACGTGACCTAAAAACTGAAAATCAAGGTAATAGAGCATTTTTGGATCTAAAACCACAAATCGGTCTGATTTGATATTGTTATTAATTGGTGAGATATCATATTTCTTATGTAAGTACGGATTTTTTTTCTATATGGGTTCACCACTCGTCCTGAAGGAGCACCCGAAAAAATGATTTTGTCTTATAGCTTCCTAAAAAAGTCAAAAATAGAATTTATCGAAATCGGTTTCATAATTCAGAATATTTACAGATTTTAAGCATCTTAGTTCTAACTCTCTATATGCGAACGCAATCGCTCTTGACGAATTTAAAAACTTTGAGCGTTCTCTTTACCTAGTATATAAAAACAAATCAACGGTTATATCTAAACTGACGACTTCTAGCGACTTTGGACTATTCAAAGTAGCTACATTTTATTTGAATTCCCTGATGTTGTTTCGAATTTGGAATTCTTCTATGTTATTGAGCAGGCGGCAGCTCAATACAAAAAATTTATTATTTTAGAATTCATATCCCTCCAGGTCTTTCTACATATTTCACTGAAATAATCAGGACACCCCCATTAAAACCACAAGTAAATTTGTCTTTCCATATTTAGATAACTAAATTTTATGGTTCTATCAGAAGTACTTAAAATTAAGTTCAACACGTTGAATGCTAATAAAAACCCCCTAACCAGAAAATACTTAAAAAAAACGTCTTAGTCACTGAGACGCGATGAAATTCGAAATATGTACATACGTATGCAATAACGAATACGTTATGTACCTACAATGTATTGTCACGACACCATTAAAAAAAATATTCATGAGTTGCTCACCGTCCCCCTGAAAGACATTAAGCGTGTGAACTTAATTGAACTCTTCAATTTTATTAGAATCGTATAAATTATAAATTTTATCAAAACTTCCTTTTTGGGATTTCCAACAGATACCTACCCCTGATTGGTTAAACTGTGCCTAAAAGAAAGTGCTCATTCCCTCGCTTAGGTTCCTAATTGCAAGACACTCTGATTGGTTACAGATGATACGATTGAGTTTGTTGTGAGTAGCATTTACCCAGATTCATCATCCAACACCGAGTGGGAGTTTGAGTGAAACTTTTAACTCCAAATATCACTCAACACTTTCTGACCATCAAGACTTTTTTTCATCCCCTAATTAGCGTCGAGTGTCATTGATCTTCATGGGGCACCATAATAAACAATCGCTGGCCGTGTCTGTTTGTCAATATACTCGCTGTGCGGCACAACTCTTTCAAGAGTGATCACCATCATCGGCAATACAAGAGCGCCCGCCTAAAAGTCATGATTACACATTCATTCATTCTGGAGGAATTCGTTTTTTTTTTTATTTACGAAAATATCGTTCGCTTTTTTTTTTTTTTTTTATTTCGTATGTGAAACCCTCTCGCGCGCGCAGGTTTATCAAATTTAAGTTGCCGCTTGGACTGTCAATTCGGTTTTTGCCTTCCACAAGGTAGGAGCAGCAGCATACAGTACAGCACCATTCGAGAGTGTCCCCGGGGTGTATGTGTATAGTGTGTAGACTTGTCGCACGATCGATTTGGCGCGCGCTATTTTTGAATTTGAATATTCGGTCTCGGAAACTCGGAATACGTATAACAACAACAACAAAAGAATAAAACATCGATGACGTGCGATATTGTGCGATGAATCATTGTGTGTAGATTGTTTTAAAATATTCCATTCTGTGGTCTGAAATACTCGTAGTTATTCGCAGTTCTGTAGTGTAGCGTAGTACTCGTATTTAGATTTATTAAAATTTGTAATTACAATTGAAAGCGCGAGTGGGTGGTGATCTGATCTATCTGTCTCCCTGTTTGTCGGTGGAGGTGTGTGCGTATGTTCGGAGTGTGCATTCTAAGCGCATTAGAGTTAATGATCTATAATCATTGGTGGTATTTGAATGAGTGTAGTGTAAACACACCCTAAGCGATCATGAACAATCCTAGTAATTATTATTCGTGTAATTCGAATGGGGGTGCGGTAATGACGACGGCACTAGGCAATGCAAATGTAAATCAGCAAAGATTAAATAACAATGATCACTTCCAGCAACATCAACCTCAGCAAATGCAGCAACACCTGCAGGCGCAACAACATCATCAGCATAATATGCAACAAATGCAACATCAACAGCAGCACTTGCAACATCCGCATCTGCAACATCACCTGCAACAGCAACATAATATGCAACACCAAATGCAACAAAATAGATACGCGTATCGTGGCGGTGGCGGTGGTGAAATGCAGACGTACGATAGGAATGTCTATGGCACACCATCAACGCCGGCGCCATATCATCATCAGCAGCACAATAGAGTAAGTGAAACAAGAAAAAGATTTCCTACTTTTTTTTTCTATTGTGTGTTGTAATCCTAGAATTCGTTGGGTCTACGGGTTGTATTGTATATTAATACATAAAAAAAAGGTAGTGATCTTCTGACTTAAATGACAAGTCATCGTCACATGACTGGTAAAAGATAAGCGTCTAGTTTGATACATAATTACGTAATAAATGTAGCGCTTCTTTTGCTGACGTGGAAAAAGGATGTGTTTTATGATGTATAAGGATCATATAACAAAAAATGACAAACATGCAAATTTATAAAAAATAATTTTCAAAAATGCTGTACAGTTGTCAAAATAATCAAATCATTGCACGCACACAGGCGTCAAAGTCCAGTCTTCTCGTATTTCTCGTGTTTACTTTTCCTTCAAAAACTGATCTGATTTGTTGATAGGAATCTATTTCGCAACTATTTAAAAATTAGTCTAGATCACATGACATATTTAACTGATGACATGTCAGTTTGTTTAGTCATTCTAATATTAAAATGTAAATTATAAAAACAAAGGCGTTGTTTTGAACAACTTTGAATGTTTTAATTTTTTTTTTTTTTTTGAACAAATGTAATAAAAATAATACTCATTATTGTGAGCAATACATACATGTATTAAGTAAAGTAAATTGATTTATCGTGAATTTGCGCCTGAGCCTGGTCTCCGATCCACGATTGTTTCCCTGTTGATTTCGACGTTTTACGCTGAATGAAAGCTACGTATATTGTACATACCTAGATACTACTAACAATTAATGGGCAAAACACAATATGGCCCTCGCGCGTTTGACAGGCATTCTACCGACTTACGATAATATTCGTCACAACGCGGGACCTAAAATTTTGAGACACCAAATGTGGCCGGGCGTTGGGAGGTTAGGAATATTACAGAATTATGTCCTTTTCCCTTAAATTTCCCACACTCGATTTCGCGGCAGAAAGAAGAGTAGGAATTTACTCTTTTTATTTTTATGGTTTGATTAGGAAACATAACTGCATACTCTAACATAATTAATTTGTGTTCAAAAAACATCAATTAGCAATTAAAAATGTTTACATATAAAATGCTAACAATTCGGAGTACATACACGACACAATGACTTACCTTGTTGCTAAAATCGAACAAGTCAAAGAGTAATGTTAATCCAAAACAGCTGTGAGCTGTCAAAACGCGCGACAATAGTAGAGCGTAGCTCTACTCCGGCGTTGAGGTAGCGCTTACGATATTTACGATCAAAAACCGACCAAACGTCTGAGATCACATTTAGTGTTACCCCAAAAGATTCTATTGTTTCTAGTCATTCTGTCAACGCGCGATATTTGATCTTCTCCTCCTTTGAGGAGATAGAAGACCAGTGGTGGAGCTTGATAGTCTGCTTAATGAATATTCAGTCAACTCTGGTTATAACGAACCTCAATGGACCAACAAAATCAGTTCGATATACCCGAAGTTTGCTGTGGCCGAAGGTGTCTAAAATTATTGTGGTAAAGGGGACAACAACATCGGGTTGCTACAGCCTATGGTTCGTTATAACCGGGAACGTTGTAGTCCGAGTTGACTGTATGTACATAAGGTGACCAAACGTATTCCTTTTGTACTCCTTTTCAGTTTTTCGTACTCCTTGTACTCCATTTTTATCAATTTTGGTCATTCAATGAAAATTAAACACAAATGTAACATGTTGATGTGCACATATTTCTACCAAGGGCAACTCTAAGTAAATTCCAAATACCTAGTTCATCAATAATCTCACCTCACTACTCATTGCGTTATCGAATAAAACAAATGCTCAATAGACCTTTTGCGGCTTAACCTTTAAGCTGTTGGGGCTGCAGAAGACCAATTCAGTGCTATTTTATTTTACCTTCAGCCCCGTTTCACACATATCTGGCATCGGACATATGTTGGCGGATATCCGGCTCGAGGTGTATGGAACTCAATGAGAGAGTTCACACATTTCCGGCGCCGGATATGGCATGCAGGATGTGTTTGAATGGGGCTTGTAGTGAGATTCACTTGTCTGTCCTTCTGCTCGTTTGTTTGTCACAGTTTCATAACTGTTTGAAGTAGCAAGTTGAAATTTTGACCAGAGATGAGTTTTACTAACCAACAGTCCCGTTAGTCACGTAGACCACAAGTTGAGTCCATTGTGTCCATTTTCGAGTACCCTGGAAATTGTTCTTAAAAAAAACCGCTGAATTAAAGATATAGACCTTAGGAGGTCATTTTTAGTTCGATTTTACATAAATCATTCAGTTCCGCGTAGAACTGACTATCAAAAGCGCTCACTCTTCTGTCGGCAGGTTCATTATTTTCTTCATCCCTGCAGCTTCTGCAATAGTCATTGTGGATGCCCCGCATCAATGCCAATGGCACAGTGTCTGTAATCATGCCAGAGATTACTGATGCATTTCCTCGACTAAGCTTAACCTGAGAAATGGATCTCTTCTTATCGCAGACTAGCCACAGGGTTCTCGCAGTTGCGCACGTGTCCAAGTGAATCCACTGGGTATTTGTTTTACTGGTGGCTAAAGACGAGAGCCTGAGAAGTATGCAAGGGGTTGGACCCTTCATAGCAAGCTTATCCGCTCTTCCATTACCTGGAATATCCACATTTCTCAGTACACAGCATGGGGTCACCGCATTAGTTGTTTTTGTCCCATTTGCAAAATCTTTCTGTTCTTCGTCTGATTACTGCAGAATACAAAGTCTTAACGGCTTTCTCACTGGATCATTGTCTTCTATGATCATTTTTGTGGACTGAATAGTGGCTGTAATTTTCGCTTGAAAGACGCTGCAATCACAGTTTACTCTCAACGAACGGCGATTTATATTAAAGCCCAGTTCCTGTATCAACATTAATTTTTAACTTGACAAACATTCTGCTAAAGGACCTTCCACTTACGGATATATTAGGTATTTCCTGTTGTCTTTATTACGCATCTTCATAAATTATTTGCCTACTGAATACTTATGCCATTATTTTTTGTTGTTGTGTGATAAACTGTTACTTGCTTTTTTTTTAATTTTTACACCTTTTTCGTTGTGAAAATCTGGTCACCCTATATTTGCAGTACCAACAACTCATCGAAGTGCAAACATATTTTGTTTTTCTGGTTTAAAAAATTACTTTTTTACTTTTTTAAATATTGCGGACGCTTCTTAAAACCTGAAAAATAGTTTTTATAAACATTTTTCCGATTTTTACCATCGTGAGCTTAGACCTGTATCTATATCCTCATCAAACTTATACCCGTAAATTCTATGTTTATTTGAGCAAGTATTGTCCACAAAAAATCATTAAAATTGGTACAGGTCTGGAGAAGATAGAGTTGGAATAAGGGGATGGTAAAAAAGAATATATAAACCGAATTAAAGACCAGAATTGTAAGAAATCGGAAACAGCAATTTTGGGGAAACTGACTTCACTAGCCATTTTTTTTTTTTTTTTTTTTATAATTTGCTCGCGTCAAAGAGGATATGAATACTCGTACGATTACAGAACATGGGCGTTTGTGAATGAGAGAGAGAGAAAGGAAGATTTAGTATAGTGGTTAGATGGTATTAAGTTTCTGTAAACTCCAAGGGTAGCGTCCAGATAACTGGGGAGCTTGTTTATTTTGCTTTCGTTGTTACTCATGATTCACAGTATTTTCGACGTCCTCCTGATGTCATCATCACGATCAAGTTGCATTTTCAGCCATATGCCCGCTCTACTGCCAGAAATAAATAGATGATTCTTGACATCAGGATTCGAACCGTGAACCAACAGCGTAACAAGCGATGATGTTACCACTACACCACGGCCACCCTCGCATTAACCTTTTTAGAAGCATGGTTTAATTTTGTTGCTTAATTTAATCACAGCTACTTCTTAAATGAGACCTAAAGCGATCTTTTGTAGCATTTAGGTGAAGAAAATTACCGTGAAGGCTTCTTAAGTTTTTTTATTTCTCACAAAGCGATATAGTCGTAAAGTACTTGTACACTCACAAATTGTGAGTTATAGGCCACTTTGTGCTTAGACAACGAATTACTTATGCTAGGTTTGGCTGACAGATAATCTAAATCTGAATTTAATGACTGAATCGATTTTTATAACAAAGGAGGTCTTTATTTAGGTAGAATTGAGAAATGTGGAAAGAATATGTTTTTCAACAGAAAAGAAAACAAAATTAAAAGGAAAATATTTGTCCTTAAAATCAATAACGTCTGGACTGACTTGACTATTGAATTCATCGAATGCCGAGGTCTTCATATAGGCTACAATTCAACAAGCAGTGTGAGGTTTGCCATTATTTTGTTGCAACAAAAAGTCTTTATAACCGGTAAGGTCAACAAAGTACGACTTCAGTATATCAAACAACAGTCAGGGATTTATCAAAGGCTTGCGGGGTGCCTTCGGAAATTTCTCTCGAGTCCATAATAAAACCACCGTAAAAACTGATCGATTGATACTCCCTTTTATCCCAATAAAGCTAGTGTGATGTGATTGCAATCGTCCACAGTCGCTCAGTTTACTGAGTGATCACTCAAATTAGTTTGCTGAATTAGTTATATCAAATTATATATGAGGCAGTCATATCATATCTTCTCTACCATAGCTAAAGACATATTGCTAAAGTCCATTGCAGAATGTCATACTATCCGCTTAGGCCAAATATTACTTTCGGAAATTTTATTAATCTCAAAATTTTAGTCTTTATACTTTTTAGTCGCTTTATACTCGTAACTTACAAGTATAAAGCGACTAAAAAGTCACTTTATACTATGCAAAACTGCCAAAATAAAATTTTTTAGTTGTTGACAATATTTTTTCAAAAGTTTAGTTTTTCTTTTTCAACAATTTTGCTTAAATTTTCAATCCGTACGTGTAAAATACACAAAATTTTTAGCTGTAATTTAGTCTAAAAATAATTGTTAAAATTAAGAGGAGTGGGAGGGGAGCTTTTGCTCTTTGCGTGCTTTAAAAGGGGGCGGTAGTCAAAAAAAAAAAGGTTGAGATACACTGTTGTAAATGTAGAAGTTTTTATTTTGGTATATTGACTAAGTTGGTGGGCCCGATGTTGCATTGTCACTTCTCCCACTGGCTTGGTTGGTGCCACCTAAGCTTTACCTAATTACTTTATTTTAGATGCCTCTACGAGGCAAATCTAGGTCTAACTAGATGTATCAGTTCTCTTTAGTCAGCTGTGTATAGTGTCTTGTTCAGTTTTTTTTAAGTAGGCTTCACTTCTTCATACTTATTCACATCTAACCTTTATATTTATAGGCCCACAACGCAACCGGTGAAAGGTGCATGCTTATGTATAAAGTATTTACATAAATGGTTCATTCTGCTCGATGTAATCTGACAAAGGACCTTGCTTCTAAGTAGGGTGGTCTTCAGATGCTCCTCAAGTAATTCGTTTCTTAAGTTTAACAGGCATCTGGTTCTGCTTTCCATTGTTGCGTCTACTAACATTTTCGACTGACTTCTGAGCTGTTAAGCCGTAGATTTCTAGTCGCAAACACAAACATTGGTTACGACATTTTTGCCCCTAATGTGTACAGCTCTTCACTTTTGTTAAGACGCGCGACAGGCAAAATGATGATGTTTCAAAAAGTTGGCTTGCACAGGTTTAAGAAAATATTAAGCAAGCTGTGTGAAGCTTTCTAAAGAAGCAACAACTGGTGTATTGTGCCCGCAAGGGTTAGAAGAAGTCCGGTTGCTAGATGGCACAATATGCTTCTCAAAGAAATCGAAGTTCCAGAGCAGTCCCATTTACCAATCTAATCAGTTGGGATCAATTACGAAAGCTTATGTCAACTCTACTGCGAACGCATAACACTGGCAGTGGGATGCTCATATGGCTGAAAATGCAACTTGATCATGATATAAGGAGGACGGAATAAAATACTGTGAATCATAAAATATGACAATAACATCAAAAACAAAAATGCCCCCCAGTTATCAGTTTACTGAAACTTAATACGACCTGAGTTTCAAATCAATATACCAATCTTTCTATCTCTCTCACTGTTTGCAAACGCCCGTGCCCTGAAATAATTTAAAGGTATTCATATCACTTTTGCCGTTCGCAAATTATACAGAAAAAAATATTATCTACAACGTCATTCGATATTTTCATTCGCAGCTTTGCTGCAATCAGTTGATGGTCGGCACTCTGAAACTTAGAAACATCTACGAGTATGTATGTATGTATGTAGTATTTAGTGCACTAGACAAGTGTCGATCGCAAGATGATAAATTTGTTTCACGATCTCCTGACCTCCACGTTGCCTTACAAGTATAGAGATGGGGAAATATGTAAGTCCATCTTCGGTCGTGAAACCCTTCGAGTACAATTTTAAAATCGTTGGGCTTCTCGAGAATCTATCTTTTCGCATCAGCTTCAATGAGGCTGATGTAGTCAAACTAAACCTTTACTTGGATTGTCTTTAAAGTCCGCGTCGGATACATTTGCATTCCTTGACTTCTTTTTCGCAAAGGACTATGAACCCAATGTGAACGTTATTTCTTTCTGAGGGTTTCTTGAAAGGACAACTTTTTTTTTTTTTTTTTATAATTTGCACTTGTTAAAGGGGATATGAATACCCTTATACTAATTTTTTTTTTTTTAGAAGACGTGCGTTTTGTGGAAAGGTGAAGAGACAGAGAGAAAGACAGAGTGGTGTAGTTTGAAACTCAGGTGATATTAAGTTTCTGTAAACTCCAAGGGTGGCTGTCCAGATAACTGGGGAGTATTTTGTTTGTTTTCGCTATCATTGTCGTTGCTTTTGATTCACAGTATTTTTTTCCGACCTCCTGGTGTCATCATCACGATCAAGTTGCATTTTAGCCATATGACTACTGCCAGTGTTATGCCTTCACAGTAGAGTTGACTTTGCTTTCGCAAGTGATCGACTTTTTTATTTATTTCGTGCGAAATAAATAGATGATTCTTGACTTCAGGATTCGAACCGTGAATCAACAGCGTGACAAGCGATGATGTTACCACTACACCACGGCCACTACACTGACACGCATTTCAGGCTAACAGACAGAATCCAATATTTCCTTCACATGCAGCCACATCTTTTATGGGTTATTAGTGTCACAGAAACAATGCGTAACATCGATCGCATTGTTTTTTGTTTCACTTGCTGCTACGTAGCAGACAGTTAGTAGGCTGATCATGATTACATTTTATCTTTAACGGTGATCAGCTATTTACCGAAGTTTAATTAAACCGATAAGTAACACGATACGTGGCGATTTTGGTTTTTCCCAAGAGGCCTTGAAGGGGTTGATAATTGCACGCTGGTTGAGATTTACAATTACAATCTCCTGTGAGCGAACAAATTGATACTTATTTGTATGTTTCATATAAATAAATATATTGTAAATATTTCGGAGCTAACAGCCTGGCATAGCTTCTCGCTACCATTTGTGATGTGCGACATACATTTCCAAACAAAATTTTTTTCGATTGAAGCTTCTCATGACAATTTTACTCTCGGATGTTTGTCAAACGTTCGCCGGAGGTGGGACTGTTAACAAATTGTTTGGTATTTTTGGGGACTAGAACTTTGATTCTCCCGCTCATTCATCGCGTAGTTAGTGACTGATCCACGGCACCCAAAGGGTGTCCCAAAATACACGCAAGAAGTAATTTTGATAAAAAACACAGGTTTTTAATTAAAAATTGTAAATGTTTTATTTATTCATAAAGTCTACAGTATAGGGTTATGTATGGAATAGCATATCGGGTAAATGGCCTCTACGGCTTTGCTGGCACATACGCACTCTTTTGTCAAAATTTTCCATGACCGTTTTGCATAAATGTGGCAGAATTTCGTTGATACAGCGCTCAATTTGCTCTTTCAAGGCATGGGTGGTCGTGGGCTTATTGGCATAAACCTTAGACTTCAAAAAACCCCAAAGGAAAAAGTTCAACGGCGTTAAATCGCATGATCTGGGCGGCCAATTCTGATTACCAAAATGGGATATTACACGACCAGGAAATGATTCATGCTGTAATTGAATTGTTTCTCGGGCTGTATGGCATATGGCACTGTCTTGTTGAAACCACATGTCGTCCACAATTCTTGCAATTTAGGCACACAGAACTGGATTATCATATCGCGATAGCGAGCTCCATTACCTATTATTGCCTGGTCCGATGATACTTCCAGCCCAAAATTCGCACCAAACAGTGACACGTTGTTGATGCAATCACACGTGGATTTTCTGAACCCCAAATTCGACAATTTTGATGATTAACAAAGCCATCAAGATGAAAATGAACCTCATCGCTGCAGATGATATTGTTTGAAACATCAGCAACATCAGCATCATTGTTTTTAAAATATTGCTCAACAATGAAAACGCGTTGTTCTTTCGTGTACACTCCATTTTTAATAACCCTGAACTGATAGCTGTCACGCTGTTTTTTTTTTTTTTTTTTCGTTGGTAACACTTTACCGCACAAATGGCGCAAAATTCAAATTTTCCGTGAATTTCGGGACACCCTTTATGTATGTATTTCTATATGACTTAAAAATTGAATTACTCGCAACTGAAACTTCGTGAGTTCAGATTTTATTTGGGTTGTGTTATATATTTCCCAGACGGTTTTTCTGAACTTCATGCACGTCATTTTTCCAGTGGTGCACTTTATTTACTATAGATACACGAAGAGCACATTTATTTCAACGAATACAGAATAGGGCAACCATAGAGCATTCTATCAGCAGTTTCAGGGAATATTACTCCGTTCAGTCTCTTTTATGTTAAATTTTCAAAAACAACAAATCGTAAGTAACGTAACATAATGTTTGAATTTGTACTCAACGTTATCTTTGCATGCCTAGACAGCTCTAAAATGCTTCAGAATATAGAAGGAGATTTCAATAATTTGCAATCATTTCAACTAGGAATTTTCACAAGAAATCATTTGCATCGCAAGAGGTTTGATCCTTTATTTCTTTTTACTAAACACTTTATATCCTTTGTTTATTTTTTTAAAATAAATTTTAAGTGGACTAAACAGAGTCTCAATTAAAACGGAATACCACAATATCATTTTAGCCATTGAACATGCATAAATACATTTCAACTTTAACTGAGGGTAAACAAATCTCTCAGTGTTCATTTCCAATAAGAGCCACATTTAATACAGTTTTTTATGCCTGACATAAATTAAAACATCGATTGGAGTTGCTCCTCCAGAGACAGTTCGCCAAGCGAACAGTATCTTAATTATGCGATGGCCACTCCCATTCATGTTTATCAATCTTAAAATAACTTCCCACAGTCTTAATTTTTGTTTTAATGCAATTCCATCCTGAATATTATTATAATGTTTATTTTGAAAAAAAAAAAAAAAAAAAACTTCATCGTCTCATGACCGTTGAGTTAAGTAGCGCTTGGATTGAAATCGCACGTTTGTTTCGCCTTGAACTCTCCCACCACTATGAACGACCTTATAAATGTTTTTTTTTGTTTTAAATATTCTCCATTCGATTCTTGCACCAATGTATCTTAAGGAGATTTCATAAGTGTTTGTTCCTATTTATTTACTTATTTCTTTTTTCTCCAGACTACATGTTTTATCTAAATGCATACATGATTTTGTTGATCATCATATAATGCTAGTAATTTTTGTATTTGCTTAAGCTTTGAAAATGGAGGACAATCATGTAATTAAGGATAAATAAATATTTGCGTAAATAACTATATCGACCTACTATAAGAAGAAAATATTTGTTAGCTTCCAAGATTATATATTAATGTATTATCAATCAATATCTGATTGAGAAAATTGTAAGGCTTTAAGCACCTTTGGAGTTCTAAAACAATCGATGAATGTAAGAGGTATGATTTGGTTCCAATTTATTTTTATCATGTGTTCATTATAGGTGGGGCTGCACTCCGGGATGCACATGAGCTGCATCCAACAACCCTTTCCAGCCAGCTTTGCTACCTGGCTCCAGTATCGCACATCAAATTGGTTGAGGTTCCTTTCCAGTCCTACTAAAGCAAACAAAATTCAGCGTGGATTAGCGAACGCGAACGAACTTACTCATTGTCATTTAATTTATGAGAACTTTGTAACTTTTTACGAAACACTTTGCAGCAGTTTTGTAAATTCTTTTCACTTTTCTCGCAAAGTGTCAGGATGCTACATACGAGCACATATCATTTAAACTAAACTTTAGATGATGCATTTAAGTCTGTCAAACTAGTCCGATGACGCTGTACCGCACAGTTACTCGAATAATTTATCTTTCGAAAGAACCGAGGCTATTTTCGTCTGTCATTGGCAAAGTTCTTGCTGATTCTTCGTTTGATCTGTGAACGATCTTTAGTACAGTATCCTACCCTCATCATCCCAGTCTTGGACGCAAAACCAAGAACTTTGTCAATGGCAGACGAAAATAGACTGATTCTTCGTTTGATCTGTGCATTGGTGTCAACTATATGATTTGAATTGCAATTTCGACTAGTTTTTTATTAGCCGTGTTTCTTTGGGAAAATTATGATCAGTTTAGTAGAAATTTGCTGGGGAAATTAGGACCACTATAAATAGGGTGTGAAGTTTCAGTTACTCTTGATATTATCCAAACTTATCGCAAACTGAGTATAACACATTTCGGCACATATGATGCAAAGATGTGTTTAACTCTGTAATTTTGTATTCTTAATTTTAGATTCTATTGAATTTTAAATCATTGAATGATGAATTTAACAAGAGAAATAGTGAGACTATAGTAGAAACATTAATTTTCTTTGAATCCCAATCCGCGACTAAATCGGTAGTGACAACTATTGTTGGACTCGAAACAACCTACTCCAACCTCTGGAATAAAGTCTTGCTAATAAGAGACCTCTCTTTCAAAGGATTTGCCCTTTGGAAATGGTACTGCTTTTATCAAATTGCTGAGTGATATTTAGGGTAGCATATGTTGGATTCGAACCACTCTCTTTTATAACTTCAAAATTGTAAATAGCTATTGCGACATGAAATATTTTGTTCTTACCTTTTTAACCAACTTCGCCACTTTTGTCTTGACATTCCCGAACCGATGCGATGAATTTTTGTAGTTAATACATACTCGTATATTTTGTCGGTGTATGAGAGTATTTGCACAACCATTGCAAGTATAATGTTAAAGAACGCTATTGACAGCGAATTGCTTTGTCCAAGACCTTTTGCTATTATAACTCAATGAGATCATTACCGACCTTGACGGATCATCACACATTCTTTATTTTGCATAATTGTCCTTAAAGCCACATTAATAAAGTTGTTGACGAAAGGCTTTAGGTAGTCATATATCACATCAACCAAGATCTTGCATGCAATATTGAGTAAAGTCATTCCTCTATACTCGTAGTTCTCACAGTTCAGACGATCTCCTTTTTTATGATTGGTCACGAGTTGGTATAAATTCTGCAAAAAAAACTTTAAATAATTTGGTAGCTAAAATGTCAGCACCAGCTATCCTGTTGGACTTCTGACCTTTAAAGAGACAATCGTCACTTACTCGGGATCATGTCTTGCTCTCGACAATTATAATGGTAGCTATCAACACTTGCTTTACGTTTTAACTACCTAATCCTAGTTAACGAACATCGTTAACATAATCAATATAAACAAAATTTATTCCCCCCGTAGTCAACTTGACAGAATGTCACTTTTTGTCATCTCACTTAAGTTTTGACATTATTGCAACCATTAAATCCATTCCCTCACTTTTTGTGGTTATACTTCACAAACGTCAAAATTCACCAATTGAGAGAGTAACACCTCAGAGAGAAGCACGACTAAAAGAATTTTGTGCTTACACTTCCCAAACGTCAAATGAAATGACTATATTCCAGAGCTGCCTTTAATTTTCCGGGTTGTTGAATAATTTTGGTAAAGATTATTGAATAAGTCTGTTTACATAGGAAGAATATTTTTTGTATGCGAACGGACCTATTGTCCAGTATCAGACATTTTTTCTCTAGGTCCATTCGCATACTAACAATATTGTCTCCATATGGACAAACTTGTTCAATATTCTTCTCGAAAAATGAGAGGCAAGCAAAAAGTAAATCATTTCCAACCCAAGGCATTTAATCGCATTGTGTCTGGTTATTTACTTTATTGGACATTCGAATATCTTTGTATATGATTCATATTCGTGAAAATAACGAAAAGTTAAGAACTGTATGAAAACTGACTGAGAATTACTAATATTTTTGACACAAACCTGACGTGAGGCAACCCCAGCTCTTTTTAACTGTCATATGTACGAGTGCTTTTAATTGCTATACTATAATCATTAACAAACAAATATCATAGACCACTTAATCCAACAGAAAAATCACAAAAAAAAAAAATTAACTACTCGCACATCCATGTGTTTGCATTCGCCAGAAATAAATACTACTCATACTCTCATTTTCTGATGAAAGACGGCTATGGAAATTCTGAAACGTCACTGACCGTCTCACACGTGTCTGTGGAAATGTGAATACGTCACCCGATAAAGTGGTGACACAACTATGAGAATAGTTAGGGGCGTCATCTTCAAGATCACCATTAATCATCCACTTGCCCTATATTTCGATAAGAGCGACTCACTCTTCATTTGAACTGGAAAAGACGATTTTACGGGTTGGAATTCTTTGCAAACAAATTTTCTCTGAGGAGTATTATGTTGTGGTCAATCTGTTACTATTTCCGTCGTAATTTCGGAATTATTCTGCAAGAATTGTAAGCAGGCAATTTTGTCCTTAGCAAGACTGTCACCGATAATTTCAACAGAGCTAGGTTATTACTTCTACAAGTTTACTTTTGAATCGGATTTGGCCAACCTTGATAGATACCAAGCAGCTAACAAGGCCACTGCTATACGCTTGTCCATGTTGAGAGATGTTCACATCTGCTAATGGTCGGTTTGACTTTCAGCCCAGCAGGGACTTTCAGTGTTGTATCTAACTCACGACACTTTTTGTTAGCACATAGAAGCTATTCTAGACTAAGAAGCGTGTCTAGATGTTATCATGTTTGGACACTTTAATGCAGTTTTATTCAAAATCCAGAAACTTGTACATGGACCAAAAATCAGTGTCAAGTAATCCTTGACTCAAAACAAAAGCGAAAGACAAAACCTATAAACAATGGCGCTCTACCCCCCAAAATTGCAAACAAGATTTTTTATTTTGTTTAAGGAAATTTTCAAAACCCCGAAGCACTCAGACTCAATTTTCGATTGATGATACTACCATGCAGAGACCCATGTATAGTGGTTGGAGAAACATCGATTTTATTCTTTTCTTGTTATTTTTCTCTTTTATGCTCAGGTGGCTGTTGGTTGGTATTCCCCGCTCGGACTCGAACCTGCACAGTTCGGGTCACAAGCAAACAGATCACGCACTACACCGTGGCTATTCTAAAAAGACCTAACTGCGCAAGCTTTCGAATCACATGCAACGAAACGACAGAACTCACAAAAAAGAAACACAATGTGGGAGTCCCTAACAGGATTCTTGAATGTCCGAGTTCCCAATGGCACTCATTGGCACCTATTGGGTGAACGTAACAACTTCAGTCAGAAAAGTTGATCTTTTTTACAAACAGTTTTCATGGAGTTCGAAATTAGGTCCGGGCCATGGCCATAGCAAATGTTCCAAAGAACATGAAAGTAGAATCAAATATGACATTTGGATGTCCTAGAGCCCATCACATTTATGACCACTTGAAAATCGTACGAACATCTCTCTATCAAGATTCTTTTTGTTACAAGTAAACTATCGAAATCATTCAAAGGAGATACATTTCCAGAAGATTTCCTATCCTATCTCAGTCATACAGACATTACTTGGGACATTGAGATCGATAAAAAGCTATTTCCTTTAAGTAGCTTTCCTGGTGTCAGCAAGCACGGGACTCCTGCAGAGTAATGCGGTTTCCCCTTCCTCTTCAGCTCTGCAGCTTTTACAGTACCCGATGATGACGTTTGTCATCATATGGTATATCTCTCTGATACCATAGGAATCTTTTATATCTTTTCAGATGCAATACTAGTCATGTAACTAGTCAGTTGTGCTTTTTTCACTATTAAATAGGACAGATACGGTCTGCGGCTCTGCTACAAAACAGGTTTTCTACTACAGAATTTTCGGTTAAGGGGCCAAACCGAACTTAACGGCTTTTTTGCACAGGTATACTAATGCAACCAAAAATCTCTTATACTCGTAACACATATTCTCCGTATGTTCTTAGCAATATTTTCGCTCCGTACTTTCTTCCTGTCTATTCTGGGCCTCAGTTGGTTAAGTTTTGATTCAAGATGCAATACGCCGACTCGCATATTTTTAGCTTACGTGGACTTCTTATAGATTCTGAGAGGGATTGTTTGATAGGAAAGATGATCGTTCAACTCTTGCTCTTTAAGGACATATTTGAAAAAAAACAACTGAAATGCTCATTCCTTATGCAAAAAATCGTTTAGTAGAACATAATTTGGCACATACTCGTATACGTCTGTAGCCCATATTTACGCAATAAAACGTGAGCATGCCGGAATTAAATAGTCCTTGTTCATGTCGTCATCACTTGGAGAGTGGCATACTTTAGAGCTTGGACGGTATTGTGGGGATGTTCGTTGCTATATTTCGAGAGTACATATGATTAGGTACGCGTATTTATCTGACATTGTACCCTGGAAAAACTTAAACCTCTGCTATCAGTCATAGTGCTGATCGCTATCAACGCGATCAGCACTATGACTGAACAAAGACATGTCCTCAAATAGCCTGCGCACACTGTATATGCGGGATGCATGCAAGCAAACAATTTGCAAAAGCACCCTTTATATAATAGTTCTCAAATGCATGATGTCAGAGTTAATTGCACAACGAAATCTCAAGTGATTCGCCGAATTTGTTTACTACCTTATTTGAAGGGAAAATTCAGTATAAAAATCGTGAAAAAATCGAAAAGATAAAATAAAAATCGCCAAATCGTCATCGAGGCCTAAAATCGTCAAAATGACTATAGAACCGTCAATCTGGCTACAGTTAAACCCGAGCGTATCACCTAGTTTAATTATAAAACAGATGCTCATTCCTTTTCCTCAGACTTTAAAACATTATTATTATTATGAATTGAAGTAACTAATAACGACCGGAAACTTCGATAACAGTCAATACCAGTTTACTATTTGAATCATACAATTTAATGTTTAACGGTTTCATTCATAGAAAATATATGATGGTTTGTAAACTTTGATCGCGTAACTGATAAATATGGTTTTTCCAGCATTTAATTGTGGACAAATCTAGATTGTTAGGCAATTTTTTGTAACCAAAATAGACTGTAACTATAGATAACATGTTTTCTTATAAGATCAAATTTTAATCGATATCTTTGCAATAAATGCCAAAGATTCTAGTAAGTATTGTGTTGCAATTTTTTAATAGAAAGGCTTAAAATAATTTTGTTATAAATAAAAATAACGAATGAGTGACTAATCGATAGGAAATGTACCGATTTTTTCGGTTCAGAACACTCGTTATAATTTCGTCTAGTTTTTCTTGACACCTTAAGCAGTTGTTAAGAAAATCAGAACCAATTTTAAAAATAACGATTGACTCAGAATATAAACATCTCATAATAAGTTTCTTTTAAGCCTGTTAATTGTTATTAAATCTATAAGAATGAAAAAATTTTATTAGAAAAGTTAATACAACTTTTAAGTTGATAAAATAAAATATTATGATCGGTCTTTGATCGTCAAAAGCTTCCACATTTATTTGTCATAACATTTTAGATGTTTTTTTGGTTTTAAAAAGATATCATTATAAACAAAAACATTTCACCTAAAATTGATTAATCATACTTATTGTTTAATGACCACTTTCGAGAAACTAATAACCTGCGGCAAACTTTGATTGCGTATCTGATAGCGAGCGTATTTTCCAGATCGAAATCGTTGACGGTGTTAGATCAAAAGTTTCCAACTCAGGCAATGTGTGGCAGACTATTTGTCGACATTTCGATGATGTCATCGCATAATGGTTCGACGAACCTCAATAATTCCCAGTAGCTAAAGTATAACTTGTAAGATACAGTTCTTATATGACTGCCTCATCAGAACTTTTTTTTTTGCGGTTGTATTCGCGGTTTTTGTGTACTCTATTTGTTCTATTTTTCCCCAACGTACTCGGTGTGCGTTTTAATTGACGTCGCATTTTTCCGCCTAACCCTTTGGCTTTCTAAGAATAGAATTTGCGTAAACGCCTTATCAACAAATGCAATATCTTTCTATATATTTTTTTTTTTCTTCTAAAGCGTCACATTAAAAGTGACCTCCTCTTTTGTTCTGGAGAAAAATTTAAGTCAGCATTTTATATTCAAATTGCTGATTCATTTTGGAAAATGACTGTTACTGAGAAAAAATCCCAAAAACTGATAACAGATAGTTGACGCCTTTACCCTTTTAAGTTCATCATGAATCGTGAAATAGTGGCAAATGTTGAAAACAACGCTTGAGTCTTATGCACGGGGGCTGCATTGGTACTTTTAATTGATATAAATTATCATTTTAAGCCCTTTTCTGAATTTCAATGGATGTATGTGTGTGTTGAGATGATCATCTTTCTGAATCGGATTTTACTGGTCTTTTGAACAAACCATATAAATTAATCCACTGACCAGACGGATTTCAATTAGAAACGCAAATAATTACTTGACCTCTCCTTAATTTTTTTGTCTTTGACATTAAGTGTGTTGGAGTTGTTGAAGATATTGACCAGCACTTTTTAATAGGATTGGATGTTTGACTGATGTCACTTCTGTCACTTAGTGAAGGATATTAAAACACCGTCGTATCCGTATGACATACACACTGTTAAACATTATGTATCATAGTTGAAGGAGTATTTGCCGACGGAAGTTAATTTTGTCAAAATTTCGCCGACGGAAAGGAAAAGACTACCATGTGATTTCGTCTTATAACAAATGTTATAATATGGACTGTAATAGAACCATGAGTGACCCCAGTGATATGGGCTCCCACACTATTCAACTCCAAAACTGCAAAAGAGGTTACCAGACTTTTTCATAACAAAACCAATAACAAAATCTTTCATAGTCAGTTTGACCGAATCCAGTGAGAAAATCTACACCGTGGAACAATTCTTTAACAAATCTAAAAAAAAATGGTACAGAAAAATGTCAACAAAAGTGTGCCAAGATTCGATTCTGAAGAGCTCTCTGAAGGTTTGTTCAAAAATTAACAGGTAGGAGTACTAGCCTTCTGGAAGCCCTGAAATAAGTCCCCTGGACTATGAATAACGGTCGGCTTCAGACAACATGACTCTCTATAAAGAAGCCACAATATTGAGTCACTAAAGAATTCCCTTGTCGGTGTGGTGGCCAATTTTCCAAAGTACAAATATGAGGTGCATGACGCACCAGACGGGTGGACTGGTTGTCTGAATGTCTGTATAATAGTCGGCTAAAAAAATCGTTTTCTCGTTTTCATTTCATAACAACACCATGCCGTGGTGGGCTACCGGGGTAAGTGCGTGGATGATCAGGTCTGACTCAGGTTCGAGTCCCAGAAACACCAAAAAGCGCCTTTCTCAGAGTAAAACCGTCATGAAAAATCTTCTCAGTTATGTCCTTTCGAAACGACATTATACTGTATTCATGTGAAATATAACGATATAACGACTAGGCAAGGCCCTGCATGGGCTGTTAACTCCAAAATATTTATTTGTATTTACGTCTTCCTCTTTAAAAAAAAAAAACTTGAACCCAACACAAACAAAAGCGACGTGGCAGTTACATGACATCTGTCAAACACACAAAATAAATTTGTAAAAATATGGCATTCTCCGTATGCCACGCTGCTGCTAGATCATTTGCTGCATTGCTTCAATGTGCATTGGGCCTTAGGGTTTAGTGGTTCGTCAATAGTCAATTATTTTCTATATTATATCGATTTGCCATTGTATGACAACATCATTGCCATCGGTATGACATCCATGTATGACATATTCGCGCATGATATGCGTGTACCTATGGCTATGAAAGGAACATGTTAACAAAAGACACACCCACGCAGTGAAATGAATTAAAAAAGGAGGAAGGCCACAAAAGGAAAAATCGCAGTATCATATTTATCTTGATAACCCGACGGAAAGCACCGACAACGAAAATTATCACTGTGGATCAATACTTCAACAAGAAAAATCATTTTGTACTGGTATGGAAAAATGTATACAAAAGTGTGCCAGGATAAGGCTTTGAAGTATCGACAATAGGATCGAAGTACTTGGGTCGGTATCGATACTCAGAATATATCGGCCTGGAAGTATCGATACTACTTAGTATCGAGTTATTTTTCGAAAATTAGTTGACGCCCCTTTTTGAAACACAAAATCTATCGCTTTTTGATGTCGACAACGTATTCTGCGTCTGTTCAGAGTTCGTCGTTCTTGGTAAACTCACTGCTTTACCACATTCTTCCATAATTCTAAGATTTATGCTCTTGAACCTAAGCTCTAGAAAGGTACTGAAGGCGATTACGAGTATAGAAATTTGGTTAATTATCTCAAACCGATACTGAAATTGTTGTTCCATTATTTCCTTGGACACATAGTTACGTTTGTTTCATTATTAAAATTTTTGTGTATATTTCTTTATTTTCAGGGTTTGTTGAAGTCAAACTATTAGTAGTCGACACCAGGTTAAAAATTAGTACTTTACTCATAGTATCGAACCAAAGTATACAGTACTCAAAGATTTGTATCGTAGTTTGAAGTATCGATACTTACTCAACATCAATAGTATCATTCGATTTAGGACAGCATTATGAAGGTCAGTTAATAAATTAACAGGTAGAAGGCATGGATCTCTGGAAGCCCTTTCTTCTGGTCTGGTCTACAAATCATGATCTCCTTTAGACAGCTTGACTGTCTTTAAAGAAACCACAATATTGAGTCACTAAAGAATTCCCTTTTCAATGCAGTGACAAATTCTCCAACTGGTGGAATGATCGACTGAAAGTCAATTTGACCGGTGGTCATTTTGAATAATCACTTTGTATTTCATTTCTTAATACGTAGTCGAATAATGAAATCGTGCTGTCTTTTTCATTCCACAACAATAATACACTCACCGGTAACGAAAGTGAGCCAAGCATAATCTCTGAGTTTGCCATACAAACAATTCTACAACCTAGCAACTGTTTTTTTTTTTTTTAATAAGATGAATGACAGTTGACCAAATGATGTTTTTTTTCAATTACATAATTAATTAGCCAGAAAAAAATATCTGGTCATTTATAAGACAGGTTAAAGACAAATGTTTAAAAAGTTGAAAAATATTGGTCCTTAAAATTAATACCTAGTGTTTCCGTAATAGGGCTAGATAATCCTAATAATGTACTAAAAAAGCGACTTAGGGCTAATTCGAACCCTGAAAAAAAAAACCATTCGCGAAGAGAAAACTGCAATACTGTCCGCTTAAAAGAAAGTCTCTCAGCAGGAGACCTATATTTTTTCCAACTTTTTTTAACAATTTTGAAAGTAAATATTTTTTATGTTAATAAATGAGTTTAATTTCTAAGTTTCACTAAATGAACAGGAATTTTTTTTCTGAAAATCAATCGACTAATTGAAGGAACAGACCCTGGAAGAAGATGTTTCCGGGTAGTTCAGTTAGTACAGAATTGGTGGCTAAACCTAAAACTAGAAACATAGTCAACATTTGCCTGCTGTATATGCACGCATAAGTAAACCCACGAATACTCACAATCTTGTCCATCTAACACATAATAAACCCAGCGTCGATTCATTAAATGTTCGTTCACTTTGGCAAACATGAGCGAACATAAAGGGCTAATCATAATGGACTTCAGTGGGATTAACCTTATGTCAAAACCGAACGAAATGCCCACTCAATTTCTGTCAAACTCTGTAGTTACTCATAATGTACTTGAGCAAACTTATAGTCTGTCAAATTGTTTACATTCGGTTTGGTTTCAGTGCAAGGAAAAAGAAAATGGAAAATAAACTATAACAATTAAAACAATTAAAATTACTGCATTTTTCAATGGAAGGGATAAATATCCTGTCAAAAATAAATGATATCGAATTTTGTTTTCTTTTTTTTTTTCTTTTTGTGTCAACTGTCAAATTTCCGTACTGAAGTTAACGAAAACTTGACGAAACCGAGCATAATCCCATTATGGCCATGCCATACTATTTGCATGTAATGGGACATTTCATTAAGCTGGTGTAAGCTCATTCAAGTCCATTATGGTTAGCTCTTAAGAAAGAACGGTCATGTTTGTTATGAAAATTTTCCAAAAAAAATTTCGGACTACGAATATGTGCACATATTAATAGAAAGTGTTTGCAAAAATAGGTGCCTTTTCGATAAAAGAGATGCTTTTTATTTTATTAAAATTAAACATATCTTAAAAGAAACGGGCAAATCGTGGGAGAGAGAGAGAGAGAACAATGAGAGGAAAATAATTTATAGATTGCTTTGACAGATAAGTATGCAGGCAAAAGTATTATGGTCATCGTTTGGAATTGACAGAACATAAGGAAGCATTTTGTTCAGTTATGACATTAGCTTATGTTTCCCAATGTTGAATATGGTTGAGCATTAAGTCTATAGCAGGATCGATTCCTGCCCGTTTAGACATGTTTTCTTCTCGGTGCGAATCTTCTATCAATATTCATTCCAAAACTTAATTGAGAATGCTTTAAAACTGACTGTCAACTGTACGAAAAACTAAAATTAAAATGCACTGAAGTGGGGTAAATTGCATCTAAATTGGTTTATCAATAGTAATAAAATAACTTAGAAACCCATATTATTGGCACCTTTAAGGAAGTTTTGACTTGGAACAGGTACAGTTCATTTTTTATAATGCAATTTTTGTTTTCTCAAAATAGGCACTGAGCCGAATTTTAGGAAGCTTGGCGCTCATTCTAGTTATATGCTAAAGGCATACCGAAAGATTTCTGTATTTAACTTCTGCGTTAACCCTCATTATATTAATTTTTCTTTCATAACATTTTAAAGAAAAAATTCCGAGAAATTAAAGTCAATTGTGTGATTGACACTCGGAAAACTGAAATTATAGCTATTGTGCTGATAAAAGGCTTTCTAAATCTAAAATCAGTACGAGGCAGTTTCAAACAAAATATATTAAACAAAAGATTTCTGTCTAAAATTCAGTTAGCTAATGAGCGGCAATACAGTGTTGGACATAAATGAAAGGTATATCTTGCAGATCCCTATGCCATTTTAAAACTTCAAGTTAGGAAATTCGAAGTGAAAAGTTTAAGTTACGGAACCGGGCTACTAGTGATTGAGCTTCAAGTCCAATATCCGAATTTTCTGATTTACAAACGAGCCCCTTGTAATTTGGGACTTATGACACGGAGCATTATCGTGTTTCCTCTTTTCAACATCCTCTGTAGGAAATAGACCTTCTCTAATGCTGTCCAGTACGTTATTGATGCCGCCTCCCTTATCTTGTTACTTCCTGTCGCTATTCTTTGTCTTCCTCGATCTCACCGGCCAGTAATCGGTCGCCATACGGTACCGTTTTTTGCCTCTTATCAGCTGCTCAAATCAAATGTTCGGTCCTGTATCACTTGAGGGATAGTACAGGCTTTGAGACATCGTTTATTTTACATATCTTATCAAGATATTTTTCACATGGATCTTCCCATAGGTCCTTGGGTCACTCTAAGTTTTGTTAGATGTCTCGGACTCATACGTCATAATTCTTAATACACTCTGGTCAAAAACTTTTGTTTTTTAAATACTGTGGTATATTGGACTTAAAAACGTCCGTTAATTTTTCAAATACTACCCAGGCAAGTTGTTTGATCATCATTTGGTCATTATTTTAGGTTTCCCTGTGCATTATAGTGCTGGTGAATATCTCTTCGTCGAGGCCTATAACCAAATATTTTTCGATAGGATGTCCTTGAAGCTTTTTACAAAGCAGATATATGTATGTAAGGCCGTCTTTATTCACCCTTTGCTTGCCGCATACATTGAACCTGTTGCATTTCTTCTGGAGTACGTTCTAAGTGCAAGCAAAGAAGCAATGGTTTTGTCAAGTGTGCAACTTAAAACAGATCAGTTCCTACTCTTGTTTGTGAAGATCTACTCTATACTTCTATACTGCACCAGTTATCAACTTCATAAGTCGGTAAATTACGCATGTAAACAATTTTTGGGTCAATAATTTACGTGTGCAAATGCAAAATGATAGCTAATTGTACTATTAAGTCTATTGTATCGAAAAAGCTACAACTGCATCGACTTTATTCCTGGCTTGAATGGCTAATTTGTCAATATAAAAATTGTTCATTAAGAAATTAATAGAAAAATTGACAAGACGGGATTCGATCACAGATCAGCCGATCGAAAAATATATTCGTGTTGTTGGCGCGGGGCTGTAGCCATCACGGCGGTGATGTCGATGAAACACTATTTAGCCAGCTGTCATACTTCCAATTTGTTTTTGGGCCACTTTCGTTGCTGATGAATGTACATAGTCTACCTTTTCAAACTTAGCTTGGCACAGCGCGCACCAAGGGGAAGCTGTCCTTAAATATTGTAATATGCAAGCTACGGCTCGAGTAGATAAAACGATATTCTGTGAAATTTATTTCTTTATTTTGCAAATTCTTTTCTTACAAGGTCTCTTTCCTCTCAAATCACTTTATCCCCTTTCAATTACTTAATTCACAAATCCAAACTAATTACTTTTTCTTGTTCACTCTCAACTTTCAATTTATCACCAAATTACAACTTCGCCCATTATCACTTTTCCAATCTCTTCGCCACGGTTCTAAACCAACTGCGTGGTCTCGATCTGTCCTTATATAGCAGAAGTTTCTGATAGCCAGAATCTTCTAGCAAATTCTTCGACCACTGGAACAAAAAAAATTCTGATGTAATAATTCCAAGATGACAATCATTTCGTGCAGTTATAATTCTCTCTTGCTCTCTCTTATCCGTGATATTATCCGAACTGTGGAGACTAATTGCAGACACGAACCTCAAATGAAAAGACACTTCGAAATTTGTTGACTGTTCGAGGGCGTAGTTATTATGCTACATTATGTTACAATATGTTTGTTTGTTTAGAGCAAAACTGCCTTAAGGCTATTTGCCTGGAGTTTTGCTCTTTTGCACAGACAAACTGTTTTGTCCTAGACATACAAAGATGTCTTAAATCTTTAGACGAGCAGAACTGCCTTAAAATATTTTGTCTGTCTGGTTTATGTATAAAAAATGTCAAAATTGGATGAACTGTGGGTTTGATGGGTTTGATGGGTTTTCAAAAATCTTTAAATTGTCTTTGTTAACCGTCTAACTAAAAAGAACTGTAAACGAATTTTGACTAAACCGGTTTAACGGCGATTTTTGAATTTTATTTTTTCCTTGAATATTTTCGGTTTATCACATTTCAGTTCTCTAGATCAAACGGTTCAAGAGTTATAATCGTGCGACAGATCGACAGACGCCGTGTTGGAAACATAATTCCATTTTACCGTTTCATGTGTAACACTAATAATAATCTGAGCCGTGTAACTTTAGTTCTATTTACGGGGACGTCAAGAGTAAATTTGTTGGTAACATACTCGTATTGGTGTAACAACTCACTGGTAAGAGGTAATTTTTTCAGTTGTGTCAAGAATCTACATTGCAGACTGGGCAGGGCACCGCAATCAACAACAAATATTTTAATTTCATTGTATTTATATACATAACGAATTGCAATATGTATCAAAGAAAGCAACACACACTTGGAATAAGATGCATCTACCTTGACGAATCACAAAAGGCTTAATAATAGTCCTTCAACCGCAATCGTGAAACTGATCCACTAGTACACACAGACATGTCGCACACAAAGTGCTTTGTTTCTCTGGAGAAAACAGATGTTGCATTGGCCCCCACAAAGAGGCGGACACATCGAAAGTGTTAAACTAATTAGCAGCGAAAGATACTCACGCCATCACTGAAATGGCAAATTGACAAAGGGACTATATAGTCGTGTTTGGTAAATATTTTGCGAGTAAATATGTGAAAACTTAAAGATGCGGAAATTGCTTGCTGTACCATTGTCACCGGTGGCACAGAACGGTGGCAAATGTTAATTATTGATGCCGTTGATGCCTTTTAAAGGTGTAATATTTTTTATTTTATTTTTATAACCACGACAATTGGACACGTCAAGGACTGTTTTTATAAAGATGAGGAGAGTTTATTTTTGTGTCAAGTTAACGACAATTCGTCAGAAGAGCGATCAGGTATCGACAGTTGCATTCATCATTCTGAAATCGGATTTCTTTTTGCAAAGTGCATGTCTGAAAACCGGATGCCACTGTTTTACGAGGCGCTACATAGTTCGTGAGGATCTGCGACTAAAACACATCAGTTTCGCTTGACTGTAAATTAACTACCGTCTACTTATGCATGGTTTTATGCGTGAAGTTGACGTTACAGCAGACGTTGTTACGGACGAGTGCTTAACATTAAGTGACTTGAATTTCTTTGTTATAAATACAGCATTAGCGTTGAACTCACTAAATATAAAATTGTGTTCTCTAAGTGTTTGGTGGGACTACCATTAAGCATTTGCCGTCGGGATATTTCCATGTCGACTATGGTATACTGTGTCTAATATTACTCAGTCAAATTATTGTTGGCGCCGTAGCTCAGTGATTAATGCGATGGACTACTGATCGATGGATTTAGGTTTCAATCCCAATAAAAATACCAACAATTTTTTTTTTTTAACTTTTCCACCTTTTGCGAACGTCTGACAAACCTCTGAGAGTAAAATTATCATGAAGAACATTTTCAATTACGCCTTTCTAATCTGGCAATAAGGCTATAGAGTTCTCTTCTATGCGAGTGAAATATATAACACACGCAACGCGATTGTCTGCGAAAAGCTACTGTGAACACGAACAACAATTAACTGCTTATACAGTTTCAGTAACTTTCGATATTATCCGCAGTTATCGGTTACTGATTATAGCATATTTCGATATTCTAGTCCATTTAAAATCTTTGAATGTTTAATTTAACAAGACAAAAAAGCGTGAAGCTTAACTTGATATAAAGTTACAAAGAAACACGACTAATATACTGGTACATAAATACATTGTTATCTTAAAAAAAAATGCTCCTTATTCCACAGATACTTTATCGATTTTAAGGTTAGGTCTACTGCGTTTTGATTGTTTTTCTTGACCAAGCCTATGAAGAATGTCAGCAATTAGGTTAAGGTCCTTTATGACTCAACTGACAATGTTGAAAAAAGAATTCTGCACTGCCAAAAATTGAATAATTGTGTAGATCCATTGCACATCGTCAAGGCATTCTGAAGGAATACTAAAAATGAGTACAGTTTATGATACACTCCCGCTCAAGATCTGTGGATAATCTCGTGGGAGAGAAACCAGACATAAAGACAAAAGAGGTGCTAATGTATTTCGATGTTGATATCGAACAGTTGAGAATTATAATGACGTACAATCAGGACGATGAACTTTTCTTTCAACACAACAAAGAAGATGTTCATCCGATTTTCATTCATGCTTCTACACCGTAGAGCAGGACTGAGATTATGAGAATCTTATATTAAGTCTCCTTACTTCGTAGCCAACTAAACATCGATTGCACAGTTCAGAGGGCAAACGCTGCTGAGGCTGAGACAATACTTTACAGGGGAGTTGGGGTATGCTTCGCTCAAGTCATTTCCCCCTGCTTTTATGAGTAATAGCCCCGGAACTAGGCCCTCAGCTTTGTTGGATTAAAGCTTAGATATTTATCCTAATTTTGTTTGTTCTGGCTATCTGAGAGCGGGTTGCTGGTAATCACCGCCATTTAAAAATCTACAGAATATTCTTTCCATAGCCTTTATATGTCATATTTCTTTTGGTAACATTTTCAAAGATCATTCTTGCAGTAGCGTCTCCCTATCCACTCGATTGCTTGCTTCTCATAGACACTCTTCTCTTATTTCGGTGAAGTTTCTCGTTTCTTCTTTGCTCATACGAGTATATCTCATGAGCAAGTCTTCTCCTTCTTTGCGGGATCACTTTCAAGTAACCTTCTTGTTTTGCTATATGTTTTTGTCGGTGCCAAACCGTGGGTTTCGTTATTGTCACCTGGTGAAACCTAACACACCAGACACGGCATTTCTGATGGCTTTTTAACACAGTTACCACTGGTCTTTTCTGGTCGTTGCTGGCCACACTGGACTCCTCGAAAGATTATGGAATCTGCTTTAGTATCCTGCGATTGCAGCCTTTCGACGTTGAACTTTCTCACAGAACTTTTCTGATGCTACGATGTCCTGGAAACCGGTGAATTAGACTTTTTTTGTTTGTTTCTTACCTTGACAGTGAAATCGTTAAAGTTGATTTTAATGTCGTACTTAAGACATTTCTCGTACGTCCTGCAGAGCATTTCTCTTCGGTGGGATAGTAGATACCACCTGTTTTCAACTTCTTACCTACTGCTTGGCTCGTCTCATCGCACTGCTTGAATGGCAGTGATGTCTGTTTTATCCGGCATACGAGTAGTGGGTAGTTAGCCTATATTAATAAAACTGTTAAGTTTTGAGATATTTTGTCTTTACTTTTTTGTTCCATAAAAGACTGTCACTCTTTAAAGCCGACTCCACACAGGTTATGATGTAACTCCTTTGCAGTTCCCCTCGGAGCCTATCATTATTTTGCCCCCACTTTGTCGACATGGATATCGTTTTAAAGGTTATGATTTTCTGATTTCAGATGCAAACTGAATTTTCTTGATTCGATGATATGCTATGCGGATAATCTATCATATATTTTTTACATTTTGTTCTTACAATTGTAACAGTCACCCTTACTTTGTATACCCTACCACCTAGGGTACATTAATTTGGACACATAATTTGTGACATAAAGAAATAATAACGATATTCTCCCGAAAGTGTATCTGTGCCCGTCCTTCTCTAAGTCACCCGATTATGCGCCTTTAATTTTGAGCTAGAAAGATGAAATTTCATATACAGGGTGATTCCAATTCAGACGATGAAACTATGAAATCAGACGTACAACGGAAAATAATGGCTAAAGGTATAATATAAATAATAAACCGTCGCAAATTTTCGATATCTATTTCTACCAAATTGTTCCCATCAACATTTTTTAAAATATAATATGTACGAGTAAGATACATTCCCAAGCTTAGGGAGTCTGGATTACGCATTAAGTATCTAATTATGTACATTCGGGCTTCCACCTCAGAAACGGTTGTAGATAAGTGCATATTGTCTTAAGCAAGTTTGATGGTAAGAATTCATTAACATACCGAAAACTTCAGGTGGATTATTTATGCTGAATTTTGAAAAAAAAGAAAAAAAAAAAAAGTGGAATCTCCTTCCTCATAGAAATGTGAACTATTAGAAATAGTATTGCATATAATGGGATTCCAAATTTTAATTGGCTTTTCAATAATATCTTTACTCAGTGTCGTGAGATTGTTGCTTTGAAAAAACCCAGTTTCAACAGGGAAAAACCCATATTTACAATGTACTAAATCCAAAAATCCACGAAAAATATTAATTTCAAATAAAACGAAATTTAAATGCATGAATCCGTAAGCGACATAAAACCGAAATACTATATGATGAATTAATGCATACGTATGCGAAAAACCTTGGTGGCCATGATGTAGTGGTAACATCATCGCTTGTCACGCTGCAGGTTCGAATCGTGATGTCAAGAATCATCTATTTATTTCGCATGAAATAAATAAAAAAGTCGATCAATTGCGAAAGCTTATGTCAACTCTACTGCGAAGGCATAACACTGGCAGTAAGGTGGTCATATGACTAAAATGCAACTTGATCGTGTTGATGATATCAGAATGACGGAAAAAAATACTGTGAATCATAAGCAACGACAATAACAGCAAAACAAAAATACTCCCCAGTTATCTGGACGCCACCCTTGGAGTTCACTGAAACTTAATACCACCTGAGTTTCACACCAACTACACTAATCTGTCTTTCTATCTGTCTCTACCCCTTTCCACAAAAATGCCCGCGTCCTAAATTAGTATTTAGTATTATTTTATTGACAAATTAGAAGTACAATCTCCTTCAATTGAGGTTTTGCTCGAATGATAAAAATAAATATTTGTTGAAGAATTGCAGGGCCTGAACCTGATATAGACTTGGTTTTAGTCACCAATGTTCTACAATAAGCTTAACACGCCTATCGTTGGCAGGCTTATACACAAGTATAAACAAATTGTGTTTTTTTCTTACCGAACCACCAGCAATTATTATTTTTGCATTTCCACGAAAATCCAACAACCAAACCAGCGACAGATCACTGTCTCATACATTTTTGTCTTATTTTAGTACGGCCTATTACCTCCCATCACATCCCAAAGTGTGTTAGTCTGAAGTAACATCACCCTGTATAATGTTGGTTTTAAAATCCACCCACAAACACGCCTACTTTTCAGAAAACGTAATTTCTTCAGTAGTTTTTCTAGAAACTGAAAATGTTGCCTCAACAGAATATATAGACGTTAACTTTCTCTAAAATTCATCAATTGTACAGAGCCACGTCCACCACCGAGCATTTCGTACCTTGATAAAAAAGTTACAGGAATGACTACCGTGTGACGCTTTCAGTCATATGATTCGATTTTTTTTTTAGGTTGAGACATCTGTCATTAACATTCCCTCCAAATATTAGCGTAGTAGATTTACATTTGTAAAAGCTTTCGCTGTCGAGAATGTGTTTTCGATTTTTTACGATTTTAAAAATGGGATTAACTTTGCAACAACGAGTTTGCATCAAATTTTGTGTTAAAAATGGATTCAACGAAGACTTTGGAAATGTTGGAGAGGTGTTTCGGCAACGATACGCTGTCGAAAATGACGACATCGAAAACCGACGGAAACATCAATAAAATCAAAGAAATGTTGACCGAAAGTCGCATTTTTACCATCAAAGCACTGGCAGAGGACTTGAACATTGCTTATGGACCCGTTCAAGACATTTTGGTTAAAGATTTGGGCTTCAGACGTATCGCTGCAAAGCTGGTGCCGAAAGACCCGAATTTCATGCAAAAAAGGGACCGCATTGACATCGAGAGAGGCATGATTTTAGCGGCTGGACAATATTCATCAAACGCATAATTACTGGAGACGAGAAGTGGGTTTATGAGTACGAATACGAAACGTAATCCAGGCATCAGGCGAGTGAATGGCGTACACCGAATGAGCCAAGACCGAAAAAACCACATCGTTTTCAGTTGAAAAAGAAGGCGATTATCACGGTATTCATGAATTACAACGGTGTTGTGCATCATGAATTCTTGCCACAAGATCAGACAGTTAACAAGGTTTATTATTTGGGCGATATGAGGCATTTGCGTGAAGCAATTCGCCAAAAAAGATCGGATTTGTGGGCAAACAACTCGTGGGTTTTGCACCACGATAACGCACCGTCGCACAATGTCATCCTTATTCGTGAGTTTTTAACCAAAAACAGTCACCTAATTCGCCTGATTTGGCTCCCTGCGATTTCTTCCCGTTCGATCGACTCAAGAAACCGCTCCGGGAAACGCGTTTTAGTAGCCGAGAGGATATAATAGCAAAATCGAAGACGGTTCTGATGGCTATACTAAAATCCGATTATAAAAAAATGTTTCGAAGATTGAATCAAGCGGTGGCATAAGTGCGTTTCAGTCAATGGAGAGTACTTTGAAGGGGACAATACCGATTGCATTTTCAATTTTCTGAATAAATTCCTGAAACTTTTTTTATCAAGGTAGTATTTCGCTGATTAAAAAAAACTTACTGTTAATCAGAATCGATGAACTTCGGTTACAAAAATGTTGACAGCCACTCCCACTTTCTTCTGAAAAAAAATTTTACAATATTTTTTCTGATATATGTACCTAATCACTTAATTATCGGAAAATATCCCACGAGTAGCAAGATATCATTGCATTTGCAATAAACATTTCACAACGCCACGCTCACTTTATTGGGGATGGGTTAAAAGATGAGAGACAGTATATCGTACGATCCGTTCCGGATGAATCTGTATGTCTTTTGCAACAACTTGACCAGTGTTTTTTTTTTTTTTTTTTTACTAATAATGTTCTCCATATGTGCTAATGATGAAACTTACTATCAACTACCAGTTTGAAAACCTACAATTTGGATTTTTTATTACCTAACATTTTAGCTTGATTTGCAATTAAGCTGTGGCCCTCAATCCTCACCAAAATGGTTTTCCCCAAAACATGTTAAATTTCAAGGTTCAAAAGAAAAAAAAAAAACCTAAAGTCAAATTTGAATCAAATGCACGTCAGCTAGAGATCAAAATTCCGTGGAAATCCCATCTCGTACGCTATGCTTCACTGTTGCAAATTTCTTATCGTTTTGTGAACTTTAAACAGTTTGCTGTTTCCTGTGTAATTTGCATTCGAAACGTGTTTTTTAAGCGAATTCTCCACACCATCCAGTTAATGAGAAAACGTACTAGATAGCACCTAATTCCAACTAATCAGAGCAACTTTACTCGATTTCAGCACAACTAATCAATTACGCGTATTTCAGGTTTCATCATAAAAAACCCCTCCCCCCCACACACACACTGGAATTGACAGGAACACAAATTGTTTCAATTTGACATCGATTTAAATTCAACACTTTGAATAAATTGCGGTTATGCACAGATACAGGGTAATTGCCCACAATCAGGAAATACCAAGAGAAAATCAGAGAACACCACCACGGTGAGGTTGAGCTCTCTGGTGCGACCCCCTTGCATACAAATTGAGTGAGACTTTCAAACTTGAGTTCAATTTTGAGTACTTGACAACGACTACAGATAAAAATGTATCGATGTCGCCGCTTATGGCCGTCTGTTACTATACAAAAACAAAATGTTTGCCGACGTCGTCGTTGATGTCTTCCAATCGTGAGGACCGACACGACGACGACAATGCTGCCTTGGGGGGTGGCGATGAGGGCGCGCAATAAGTGTGACATCGGAAATAGCGAACAAGCACAAAAAGCCATTTCCAGTTGGTGATTTCATTGAGAGTTCTCGGAAAAGCTTCGATAAAAATGTTTATACACATGTGCATAGATATACAGCCAGAGACTGGTACGACAACTCTGATTATTTTGTTCGCAGACAACCCAGTGCGGTAGGTAGGAGAAAACATTGTGTACCTACTCGTCCGATATCGAGAGTAGATAAAAAAAAATCTTTGTTTACACAAAATGTTTTCACCAATCTTACAAATAAAAATTTACTCATGGTTAGTGTGGATATGGATCCATTGGAATGCTTTGTTCCCCCCTTTAGCGGGAGGAATTTGATTCCCAAAGTTCGAGGTCAATGGTATCAGGATTATATTACAAATCCCATCGCCGAGGTCTCTTACCCACAATAAGTCCTTATACGAGAGACAATTAAAATTGTTTTTTGTAAAAAAAAAAGTCTCTAAAATATTTTATAGTTGAAAGTGCTTATACCGAGGAATAAAAAAAAAAAGAAAAAAAAAGCACAACGACTGGAATGTAAATGGCTTCATAAAAAACACCGAACACCGAAGTAAGGTTAACCTAAAAATGATTTTAAAGGAATTTGCGACTGCAAAGTGTTTTTGATTTTTTTTTTACAGCTTCGTATTGTTGTGGCTTTTATGGTCACTAGATGTTTGTTTACTGATTTAATGTTTACAAAGAATAATTTTTAATGCAATTTTAATCGGTGCCAATTTCACTTGACTCCAATAAAATTGTTAAAAATAATAAAACTCCTCGTCTTTTGATTGCGACTTGACGTTGCGCACTTGTATGGGAATGCGATGAAGAGATACGTTTTTATAGTTAATTTTTTAAGGTAAAATATAAACATCGCACAAAAGTGAGAGAAAACTTCTTTGTGGTTAGGTAGGTAGTATGACTTAATCCTTTTAGTCTTATTTTCAAAGAGATCACAGTTAAGTTTAATGGATGGATTTATTGAAGCTTTTCTCTGTTACCTTACGTACTTATGTATCATACCTACGTCACACGAGAAAATCATGGTACATAACAGCCAACTTACCTCAACACAATCCTCAATGTCTTATGCTGCAAAAATAGTAAGAACTTAAAAAGAGCCAAATCCATGAAAATTTATAAGCAAGATAGCCTAAAACTACCTATATTTAGGAAAAACGTAAGGAAAACTCGACGTAGATCGCACACCACAATCCTCCAGCTACGAAAAGTCATCTCTAGTGTGTTTTATGGAAACTTTGACAGGCCGCCATTTTGGTATAGGTTAATTTTGTCAGTTTTTATTTGTCATTCGTGAAGTGTAGACGTGGCAAATTTATCATGGACCGATATTCGATAAATCAACGTCTTTTAGTGGTTAAAACATTTTTGTTCAAAATCAATCGTCTATTACGGTAACCATACGAAAATTAATCTGTCCCTTCTGGGCAAATTTTATAAATACATAAATAAATATTTTGGCTATAACAGTCATATGCAGGAGCTGGCCTAGCTTCTCGTAGCCACTCGTGCTGAACGCCGCACGAATGGTTGGGACATACAGTTTTACGCAATTTTTGTCGATTGACAGAAGCTTCACATGACAACTTTTACTGTCGGATGATTGTCACCTCGCAAGAGGTGGGTGTTTTCTTGGATTCGAACCTTGAACCTGATTGCATACTTAACTACAGAGCCACGGCGTCACTTTTACATCCTGAAAAAGTGACAATGCGGTGCGCAGTTTGTCTGGACGAGTCATTGGACCTTACTTTTTCGAAAATGGATATGGAGGATATGGCGGTACTAGTAATGGAGAACCGCCCGCTTGATTGAAAATTTGTTGACACCTGAATTGGATTCTTGGGCTTTGAGCACATGTTGAGGTTTCAACAATACGGTGTCACAAATCCAAAATTGCAATTACTCTATCAATTGTTTCCAGATCGAATTATCTTCAGCAATGATGATGCCGAGTGGCCCCTCGGTCGTCGGATTTAACAGCTCCAGAATTCTTTTTATGGGGATATTTAAAGAGCAGAGTGTATGCTAATAAACCACAAACTCAAACAAAATGTTTGAGATAAAATAAGTGGAATATCATGCTATACTTTTTAACAAAGTTATTCAAAAAAAAAGTAGTATACCTTTCCATAGAACACCCTGTATTTCTGATCAGTATCTCTCTCTTCCTACTAATAAGACTCTGGCTGTATGCCTGTCACTGGCGAACACCCAGCCTCAGCTCCGTTTCATACGTATCCGGCATCGCATACACATTTTCTAGAAGTTTTCGCACGTATCGAGCGCCGGATATACATCGCCAGATATCCGTGTCGAAGTGTAACTCAATGAGAGCGTTCACACTTTTATATCCGGCTCCGGATATGTGTGAATACTACACAAAACTGTGTTTCAGACGTCATATATCCGGCTAACGGAAGAATCGTGTGTATATCCGACATCTGTTTTCTATATTCGGCGCTGTATGCACTTCGAGTCGGATATCCGTCGGGGTATATCCTGTGCCAGATATGTGTTAAACGGGGCTTAGAGTGTGCTGCACTGCAGGTCCACAAATCACCTCTAACTTAAATACCAAGGATAGACCATTTAAATCCCCGGTATGGGATGGCATCTTTCCGCTGCAGCTTCAATAGATATTTTCGCTAATCACCTGGTTAACATTTTATCTTTAACGACACAATGGTAATGCTGAAGCTATTGTGTTCTGGTGTTTGATTTTATACCCATAAAATTCTAATTTAGCCTCTAAATTAGAGGCTAAATTAGCTGAGCAGAGGCTAAATTAGAATTGAGTCAACTTCAGCTTCATAGACTGCTTCACGCTTCGCTTCAGGATCACCATTATGTTCTAGGAGTAATGCTTAGAGATTCTCGGTCCTCTTCGCGCACATAACCAAATATCCGACGAAGGATTTTTTTCTTTCAAAAGAGCCTAATATCTGCTCAGCTTTCCTGCTTATAATCCAGCACTCGGCGCCGTATAATAGAACAGGAAGGATGTCATCTATCTGTAGAGCATCCATTTTGTTCTCCACGGTAGAAGTTATAGACCCAGTTTTTTTTTGCGAAAACGAAGTAGCAGCGGCTTCCTCATTTTATGTTTACTGCGAGGTAGATGAACTACTTAATTATTCCGAAATTGTAGCTATCAATAGTGACATTTAATCCTAGACGGTGGGCAGATGTTTCTTTGTCTGGTAAACTTCAAGATCACCTCATTTCGTCTCGTCTTCAATTGGTGTGAAAGCCTCTACTATAGCACTATGAAAACGCGTAATGTCAACAACTCAACGTATCGCAGCAGCTAGGCGGACTTGTTGAAGATAGTGGCTTCCGTGTCGATACCCAGCCCTGCGCTTTATCTGTTCCAACATAATATTGAAGAAATCATTTAACAACATTTCTTTAACTCGAACGGATTGTTTCCTAATTGCACAGTACAGTGTTACGCATATTGTTAGCTTTAGGACTCTGCCCCTCTATGCAGCAGAATATATGACCCTTGACTCCACTTTGATGGGGTTGAAACTGTGTTCTTGCTCTTGTTTAGGATGGGGCGAAAATATCTGTAATTGGACAATGAATATAGAAGAGGTGGACATGTTTCAACCAACGAAAGGAGTGTGTCGAAATGAAAATTTACCAGATTTTGACTTTTTATGTTGATTTCCGGCCTTCACCTCTAAAGGCAAGTATTGGTTTTCTGTTCAAACTTGACATGACTGTCATAAAGGGTGTCGCAAAATACACGCAAGATTTGAATTTTGCGCCATTTGTGCGGTAAAGTGTTGCCAACGTAAAAAATAAAGACAGCGTGACAGCTGACAGTTCAGGGTTATTAAAAATGGAGTGGACACGAAAGAACAACGCGTTTTCATTGTTGAGCAATATTTCAAAAATAATGATGCTGATGATGCTGATTTTCAATCATCTTCAGCGATGAGGCTCATTTTCATCTTCATGGCTTTGTCAATCGTCAAAATTGTCGAATTTGGGGTTCAGAAAATCTACGAGTGATTGTTGAGAAAAAAATGCATCCACAAAGTGTTACTGTTTGGTGTGGATATTGGGCTGGAGGCATCATCGGACCATTCTTCTTTGAAAACGCGGCTAGTCAGGCAATAACAGTTAATGGTGCTCGCTATCGCGACATGATAATCCAGTTTTTTGTGCCTAAATTGCAAGATATGGATGTGGACAACATGCGGTTCCACATGAAATACAGCCCGAGAAACAATTTAATTACTGCATGAGTCATTTCCTGGTCGTGTAATTTCCCGTTATGGTGATCAGAACTGGCCGCCCAGAACATGCGATTTAACGCCGTTGGACTTTTTTCTTTGGGGTTTTTTGTCAACAAGCCCACGACCACCCATGCCTTGAAAGAGCAAATTGAGCGCTCTATCACCGAAATTCAACTATATTTATGCAAAACGGTTATGGGAAATTTCAACAAAAGAGTGCGTATGTACCAGCAAAGTCGTCGAGGCCATTTACTGTATACTTTATGAATCAATCAAACATTTACAATTTTTAATTAAAAACTTGGTTTTTCTATCAAAATTACTTCTTGCATGAATTTTAGGATACCCTTTATAACTAAAAAAAACTGAGTCGCAATTCTGTTTGCTTGTCTGCATGTATGGCACACTGCAGTCTAAATGGCTGAACGAATTTTCTTCAAACTTTACATCTGGGGTCGGTGGGTTCACAAATCTAGACAAAATCAGAATTTTTATTCTAGCCCTAAAATAAACGGTGCTTTCCTAGTGCTTTCAATTTAGAAAAAAATCAATTTCCTCAAAAACGGTTCTAACGATTTTCATATTTGAGTTGAGGGGAACATCATAGCGTTATCAGATTGCGTTTTTGATAGAAAATGTGCATACTTTACTTATTAAATTGTTCTTAAAAATTTGCTATTTCTCGGATATAACTCAATCAATTTTGTTCAAAGTCAATATTTGTCAAATGTAATGTAATTGCACACCAGTCGTGTACTTAATTTTTCTTATCCTCTCATCGTCGTTTCGTAATTTCTGCTTCTTAGACATTTATAATACTAAATACTTACAGTTCTTATAAAAGAAAGTACTAACACCCTAACAGGTGTACTAACAGGACACTGTGTGATAGCCCCAACAGCCGCCAGGCTAGGCATCAATTCATCAGCCTACTGTAGGAGCTGTCAGCATACGGAATAAGTAGAAACTATCAAACACTTGTTCTGTGAATGAACAAATCTTCAAATTCGTCGCCTTCGCTACATGAGAAGCAGAAGAACTAGAGGACCTGGTGCAAGTTTCAGTAACAAACATGATATGTTTCCTTAAGAGAATAGATTGGTTTGACAAAAGGCCGGCCGAAGGACCAACATAGTTTACTGGTACCACAAATAAAGAGAGAACACAGTGGCCCCCGTTAAAAAACTTTTAATAGTACTCCTAAACCAAACAAAACCAATACAGCTCTTACCTTGTCCTTTACAATGATATCCTATCCAACACGGTCATTCTGGATATTTTACAATATTTTTAAAGCTAAATCGTCTTATCGACCCCAAGCTATATCAAAGCGATGGTCGCTACTAAACCTTTTATACTATTTGTATCATTTGGTAATTTATTTCCTTGTTTCAAGTCTTCCACTTGCAGGTGATAGTGAATAGCAAGCGATACGATTCGCGGCTATAGCGAAAAACCAAAGCTTATCTCTTTAAGCATCTTGCTCAGAGGGCTCGGGGCTAGACAGAACCATGGATGGCTGAACGTATGGCCTTGAAAGATTCCCACTGAACGGGTGCGACAGATTAGTGTTTGGTCCTATGTGAAATGCAACTTTCTAGCTTTTTTAATTGTCGTTTTCACAAAGCGAGAAATATTTTACTATTGGCTTTTGGATCTAGTCAAGTTCACTTTCAGTTGCTGCTTTGCTGTATCGCATCAACTGTTTCTTCGTCTCTATATAACCGGCACCATCTTCCTCCTCTTTGCTTATCCATATTAGGATATTATTATTGTTTTGATGATTTGCATAATTTCCCACCCAGCCTGTTCTATTAGTGACATTTGAAAGCTGCTCTTGCCCGGACACTGCATGCGCCCAAAAAATATCCGCGTATTTTTTTGACCTAAAATTTACAGAAAATAGAACGTGTTTTCGAATTTACTTGATGGTAACCCTGTTCAATAATGTTTATTGTTTTGTTTTGAAAGATATAAAGTGCGCAGTTCATACAACAGGTAGGCAGCACAGGTTCTGATAGTGAAAGGTACTTATACTTAACAATGAGCATGAATTGTATAAGTAGGCAATTATTTTGTAATTCTTATCTCCACACTAGACAAGGTGATTGTAAAATGGAAAGATTCCTTTTCGTCCCAAATTCATCGGAAATACGAGTAGTTTTCGTAACAAGCCAAGAACAACAATGACGTGCATAATAAAGTAGAAAGGAAAAGTAACCTACTATGTTGCTAAGTCGCTACTTGCAAACTCAATTAGGGCTGAGTCGATATTTAATCTCGTTGAGGGATTTTAAAATGTTGACGTTACATACAGACATACATACCTAAGTAGATACTTGCATTAGTTATTATCCAACTCATGGAAGAATTGTGAAAAATCTGATATCGGAGCATTCTTGAAGATTATCAAATTGCTTGTTTTAAATTGAACTTATTTTTAAACTAAGATTAGCCTTACATTAAATACTTTCAATCAAATACTGCATTACGTTGTGCAGTAAAATCTAAAAAGCAGGTCGACTTAAAAGTGGCATACGTAGATTGGGCCCACTACAATTGAAGACAATTTGGAAGAGTTAGATAGCACTACGGAAAACGTAGAGTTAGGGAAGATAGTAGGAATCCACCGATTTTCTGTCTGTATGTACGGCCAACCGCAGCCTAAACGGCTGGACGGATTTTCTTCACACTTTATATCTGGGATCTGTAGGGTCACAATTCGAGGTGAAATCGTAGTTCTTATTCTAACTAATAGCTGATTTTGAACGAAATTGATTTTCTCGAAAACGGCTCTAACGATTTTGTACAAATTAGATATTTGAGCTATTTTGGATATATGTACTTGTATGTATGCTAATAGATGGCGTACCACTATTTTTGACTTACTTATTAGCTGGTTTTTGAAAATTGCATATTTCTCGGATATGACTTGACCGAAATTATTGCAAATCAATATCTGAACAATATCTGACATAACAAGGTCATGGCACTTTCCATTTGGAAAACTACCAAATTATTTTAAATCTGAGTGATTTGCAAATAAAGAATATACATATACCTAAGTGCAAGTACGTGTGATCCAGTCGTGCACTTTATTCTGTCTAATCTTCGCTCAGGAATGGCTAACCTATGACGCTGGGAAAGCGCCCCGAGATGCATGTTGATTCTGCTCATGGAGATTAAAAGCTGTCTGAATTTCAACGTTTACTTGTCCTGTAGGACAAGCAATTTTAATATAAAAATGTCGCGTCATTGCCAGGTTGACATATAGGTGATGAGCACTGGCGCCTTGCCTAGTAGAGAGCTCCAATGTCGCATTTCTAGGTATCATTCCATTGAGGTCTTCGGAATATTAGCCGTAGTTTCATCAGCAGAAAAGGCATGGGTCTGCTACCAGCCTTCTATGAGCCAACGGTTGGAAATTGGGTACGGGGTCAACAATTAAGCACACTGTTTGTCTCTGTATGCTGTCAAGTAGGTGAAGAGAATGTTTAGGGGCCGAATTCAAAGCATGAGAACAACACCAACTTGTTTATTGTTACAGAAGAAAGAGCTGATTCGCTGTAAAGTACCTCTTTGCTCTAAACAGATTGCTTAACTTCATGGACACCGATTTTACGATGTTGGATATGTGGTCGCAACATACGTTACACCAGAGTGGATTGTAAAGCCAAAAAGATGTTTCCTTGGGTTGAATAGTTTGTTCGTTCATTTGAAGCTCTGTTGCAGTAAACGTTTTCTTTTTGGAAAAGGCGGTGAATTGAGTTTTACTTGCATTGAAGTTTACTAAGTTAGCTTTTCTGCAGGTCTTCATTTAATGAGTTGATTTGGTTGAATCTTTGACGATGTGATGCAATTAAATTTACTGGCATGTTGTTCTAGCAAGATGATATTAGGGTGCTGCTATCAGCAAAACTAAAGATCCTGTTGTTTGTTGTAAGTATGCATACTCGTAGACCCCTGTGACACTCCAGCATATACAGCCAATGTGTCGGAAGATACACCGTCAACCACAACTTGAATTGATCTGTTGTAAAGAAAGCCACAGAGCTTTTCTGGTAGACCGTTGGTACATTTCCCAATTTAGCAAAGAAAAATGGATAAAATGCAAGCACATATAAATAATACAATGAAATCTGTTTAATTTAGACACCGCGGTGCAAATATTTTTGTTTAGGCAGGGTCACGAGTTTTTTTTTTAAAAAAAACTTTTGATGTCAGGAAGTTATCTTAAAATTGAGATTTATAGCAGTATGAAATTCTTTCTTTAATTACTAATTTGTTAAAGAGCATGAATCATGCTTATAAATGTTTTACTAAATTTTCTAACAATAAAAAGAAAATCGTAAATGTAATAAAACAAACAATTCCTTCTACGTTTTTTATTATTTTGGCATCACAACAAACATGTTTTTAATTTTTTATAATGCGTTGAAAATTGTTAAACGGATTTATATTGTTTTAACATTTTAGATTTCTTTGCATTTTTATGGTTATTTGAGTAAATGAATTAATAATCGTTTTAATTTGCATCTCTAATTATTTGTTGAATTTTTTAATTAAAAACAAATTCTTAAATATCTAAAAATATTTTCTATTAACTTGATTTTTTTTTTTTTTTGTTTAATTTAATTGTTCTTATAGCGCGTTTTCCATAAAAGTTAATTGACAAATGAGGTAAATAGAAAACATGTTACATGTTGAACAATATAAAACAACAACATGCTACATTCATAACAAAATCTGTCTGAACTTAACTCGGTGCAATATCGAGATAGTTGTGTGAGTCACAATACCAAAAATGTATCTCGAAAAATTAAGGACATTGGAGAAAAAATTTAGCATAATAATAATATGTTTCTATAGAGCAAATATTTTTAATTTACTATTTTTTGAAGATACGAGCTAAATGCTTTAATAAATTAGGAAGTAACAGTTTAACCTTAGGAACCTTCCAGCCACATATCTGTCAATGATAATTTTCCTTAACATTGGTCAGATAGAAGCTTATTCAATGTTTAACTTTATGATTTTAAAGTCAATTGGCTGTTACTCCAACAGATGCAAAGTATCCGACGGAAATACCAATTAAAAAAAAAAAAACTTGCAGTGCACGGGTCATAAAACCCGGGTCACTTATAGTTGACAAACAATATTCTTCGCAATTAGAGCAATTGAAATAAATTGTGAATGAATTTTCTGATTGGAATGGTGTGTCTATTCATTTGAATATATTTGCTTAAATACGATCAAAAGAAAGAATGGTTTTATGGTTGTCATCGAAGGTTCATTCGCATTAGATTTTCATTCTTAGTTCATCTGTTCTAGTACAAGCTTGAATAAATGACATGGTATCCGATGGCGTTTCGGAAATCTAGTACGCGTTTGGAATTGTTTCGAAATTGGACAGTTTGTCTTTTCTTTTTTTTTCATTAACCTTAAGGCAGACGATCTGGCGGATCGGGACCCACCTTGGTACTGGTATGATTGTCGGGAACGGTAGAAGCTTTAGTTACCGATTAGCTCACCAAAATTATGTACATACTTTGCTTGCAAAAATAAATTTTAAGTGTACATATTTCTACATCTTGTAGAACGCTTAACATGAACCAAAATTAGAAGCGTTATTTTGTGTGACTGTGTGATCGTTAATTCAAATTTTGCTGAATTAAAAATACGTAGACATATCAAAATTACTAATTAGAAAAAGTAACATACGAGTAAATACATACTTCGTTAATATTGAGAACAAAAGTACCCTTGACATTTCTATGATAGCGAAACTCAATAAAGTGTATGTAGAAGTAAGTAGAATTAACGGAACCTTTCTAAAGGTTGACTTTGAAAAAATCGATTTTCTCGAATTCGTTTTTTTGATCAAATTTAAAATTTGAGTTATGGTGATAAGGTAATGGATTTTGTTCGAAATTAATTTTAAAACTAGTTTTTGAAAGTTGTCAAGTTATTATTTTTTTTTTTTTTCGAATTTTGACAGATTCAAATTTTTCAAGTTCAAAACCGAATTTTTGCAGATAAACAGCATCTAATTGCAAGAACGTGCTACGTAGTCATGCAATTTATTTAAGTATCGCCTTCCGTTGATTATAAGGTCCAGTTGTTGACTTCTTGATCAATTAGTTTCCTAGGCTTTTCAACGATTTAGTAGTATCTCTTGGTACTAGGATTTTTCAATACCAAGTCAAAATTTGTACTTGGAATCAATCCATCTTGTCATTGTTTTGCGTATTAAAAATTGAGCTGATCATTTCAATAAAGCAGCTATTATGGTGTATATGTATAAGTCCCAACACACGATCAATGTTACTTGTAATAGAATATTTGCGACAGTTAATAAATCAAATTTATTTCTCATCAATTTGAACTTTTTACTTGACATACTCGTAATTGTTGACGAGCATACAAACGATAAATTTTCATTGACAAATTATTCATTGAAGTAAAATTGTGAAGTACATAATATTGATTGTGTGTAGGAGGCCTCATGAATACTGCATACTATAGTGCATATCAATGAATACATTGCATACACAATAGATAAGTGCTCCATCTAACGTTCCCTAATACTAGAGGGACTTATCAATATTGAAACACTTAAACTTAAACACAAGTTTAAGTACATAGATGCCAGGTTATTGTTACCAACAATAACTTGATTAATCATAACTTTTACTATAGTAGCAACTTTTACAAATTCTACTACATTTATCGTCAAAACTAAATTTCTTGTCAAATTTATCAGCTTTTAATTGAAACTTTTATAAAAGAACTTTCTATTGTACGTTGAACATTATGAGAAAGAGTAATTCATTTTTTCTCTTTAATTCAGTCTTCTCCTTGATGATAAACTGTGTACGTATGTATATATGTAGGTGTCGTTGCGTCCTTGCCAAGTTTGAAGCGTCTATGTGCCTAAGCACTTAGCTGATAAGGAGTTAAGGCTGAATGTGTCGGGGGTGGCAAGGTATGAAGAGCACGAAGATAATTGGAAACATTCCCAGATATGATTCGTTCGATCGTTTGATTTGAAAACTTATTACACAAATAAGTCTAAAAATCAAACGAACTTGCAAATTTCAGAATCAAAAATTAAATTCCAATCAAAGTGTATCCTTCCAATGACAGCACTAATATGACATTTTACCATGGAAATTTAAAAGCGTTAAACTGTATGTTAAGTTGGTTGACAATATGATTTTTATTTAAAGTCGATATTTAAATAAAAGTCGTCTTTAAATTTGGTTGTTGGTAAGGTCTAAATGCTCACACAACACCACCATTATGGCAACTCTGCACATATTGTTCACAGTTCCCACAATTTCAAGTGCAAGTACACCCCCTTAGAGCGTATTCTTGTTCATCGCAAATTACAACTCACTCAATTCAACAACTTAACTCTTTTAAGCGCACATGCACTATCGTATTCCTTGGGTAAAAACCCGATGACTCATCGCTGAATTTAGGATTCCTTGCTCGACGAATCCAACAACTTTTCCCACTTGATTTTTGTTTTCTCCATATTCATTCGATTTTTTTCCTCCTATTCTTCTTTCCACTTATTTTACTTCTTTTCACTCACGTTCCACATTGTATTTCTCCCATAATACTTAGTTGCATGTGTGAGTGACCGATTGCTATTGTGTGTGGATGGCATTGACAGTTGACACAATTGTGTGTGTACTATCGCTGCTTCGCTTCATCTCTGCGGATTTCCAGAGGTGGCCAGAAAAAGAGGAGTATAGTTATTTTTTGCCTTTCGCAGGCGACGAAGACTGCGACGTGTTTTGTTGTCACAGAAAAAAACAAAAATTTCCAAATTCAAAGATTTTTCCAACCTAAAAAATCGAAGGAAAAAAAATCGCAATTACAACACACATTTTCTGTTCGAGTAAAAGCGTTAAGATTCTTATTTGTGAAATTGTGCGAAACGTCAAAGCAAAGTGACACGAGATCGAAATTTTTAAGGCGTGTTCCATATCGCAAGGGGGTTGTGCGAGGTACAGCGAAGCACAGTGTATCTCCCATTCGGACAATTGCAGTGTGCAACACTTGCATTTGAAAACGAAATTTTCTCTTTTAATTGCTTTTGCGAAATAAAGCGAAAACAGAACGGGTGTGGTTCGTTTTGCGTTTAAATCAGAGTTAATAAGGAGAAAACTGCACTTTTTTGTGAATTTGAATAAATTACTACGATAAAAAAAAAAAAAAAAAAACTGACGACGTAACGACGTAGTTGTTTGCTCTTGACGTCTTCTCCTTAGGTCATTGGACAACGACCATCAAGCAGCAACAACAACAACAAAAATACGACGACAACGACGGTTCCAGCAACGATAATTCGCGAATAATCTGACAATCGGTGTCAACGAGAGTTGCCAGTGTTAATTTTTTCGTTTGTTTTCTGTATCTGTGCTTTACTCTTGTGTGTACTTTGCCGCCTGCTGTCACTATGAAGCTGAAGGTCGAGTTGGCAGACAGTGCGTCCAATTCGGATGCCTCATTTGCCAGCGAAACTGAGAATAGTCAAAATTCTGTTGATTTGAGTATTAGCGGTATACAACAAAGGAATAATGTTATCGTAAGTATTGAGTTTCCTTCTCCCTTTCGTGTTTTTATCTTATGTTAGATTCATTGTTTCTGTTATCAGAATAGTTTAAATAGGAACAAAAAATCAGTTGACCCTTGAACGGGTAAATTTCATTAAAATGATGTGAATGGCGTTTAAGGGTATTAAAACACTCACCGACAAGAATTTGTTCAATTACGAAATATGTTTTCATGGGAGGGTTGCTTAATTTGACATACTCGAGCACATAACAGCAGGTAGTTGTCGTTTTTATTGTCATGTCATGTGATTGTTTTTTTTTTTTAGGGCGGTGTGGTGTGTGGGGTTGGTTAAGTTTAAAGGAGGGTGTTCGATGAGGGGAATTTCTTTTCGAATTTTCTTTTGCTTTTCTGTTGACAGCACACACACACATTGCTATTAAAAATATTTTCCTATATGGACAGTGTACATGAATAGTGTTTCGAAATAGAGTGTGTGGGTTTGTTCTCTGGAATTTTAAAACACAAACGCGAGTTTGTCTCCAATGAGAGAGAAAGGGAAAAATAAGAAATCTTACAGTGAGTCGCAGTTATTCTGTTGAAGCTTTAACATTTTGCTGTCATGTACCCAATTTCTAGCATTTTATTAGTTTTTTGTTTTACTCGAAATGATAATCATATCTATAATCTGGTCAATCAAATTTTGATATAACGTGTCAGTTACGAAATATTTGGTTTATAAATTTGTATTTTCAGGCCAACTACGAAAATTGGGGATGGGTCCACGGGGTGCTTGTAACTCAGCTAATTACTTTTTTTTTAAACTCCTTGAAATATGCAGAAATAATTTACAACGCAAAAATTCGACCAGGATATAATTTTTTATTACAGCAAATAAGCAGGAAAATATAAATTAAACACTTTGTTTGTAAACTGTTAAATCGAGGGATGATAAAGGAGTAAAAGCGTTTGCGTCTGGGTCGCTGAGTCGGAAGTCAGAATTTTAAAATACGAAATGCCTGACGAAAACATACATAAACAACCTTAATTTCTTCGTAGATTAATGAAATAGATTAATTGAAAATGCCACAGAAGTCAGAATTTCAAAGCGGCAGACTCAAAATGGCACCCAAAAAAAAAAAAAAAGAGTGCTTCAAAAATTGTCATCGATTAGTCCACATCAAACCTGTAAATTAATTAAGTATTTTGGTACTGAAAAAGTGCAATTACATCGTATTTGTAGTATATTTTTTTTAAATGCAAGTAAAAATTCAATTAGCAGTACCTGGAATTGTACTTGTACTTGCAATTCATTCGAAGTACTTGAAAAACTGGTCTTAAGTATTGTACTTAAAAATTGTACTTAAAAAGTCTTTTTTTAATTCCTTTCAATGCCTTTTAAGTTCTTGTAAATTACAAGTACTTGAAGGAGGATGAAGGAATTGCAAGTACAAGTTCAATTCCCGGTACTGGTAGGTACTTGAAATATTTAAGTAAAAGTTCCAGGGAATTCTACAAAAAATAAGTACGAGATAATTGTACTTGTACTTGAATTTTACAGCTTTGGTCCACATATGTATACAGACGTTTTTAAAGTCCAAATCCGAAATTAGTAATTTCAAATTCAAAATGGCATTTAAAAAAGAAAAAAAAAATTACGTCATTGACTAATCGATGTCAATTTCCGCAGTATTTCTTAATTTTCTCGACGTCATTTTGAATACCCCATTTTAATTTTTCAAATTTTGACACCGGATTGGGATTCAGAACATTTACACATGCCTTTGTCCTTTGACTAGCTTCATTAGATTACGAACAAGGCTTCACACTCCCAGTCAGTGTTGTCAGATCGTGGCATTCCTTCTATTTCGTGGAATGTTTGTAGAAATAATAATTGATGATGAATTGGTAAGAAAAATGTTGAAAATTCATACGTTATACCAGTGTATAAGCTAACGAAAGACATGCTAAGCTTAGGGTATAGATAATATTTAAATATACATACATATATATATATGTATATATGACTGTACAACGCCTCAACTTTCTAGAGGCTTATGGTTGGTGCTAAGGACATTACCTTAGGTCTTCTAGACATTAGAAGGCTTCTACGTTTCATCATAGATCCAATTGGTTCAACGAGTAGGTAAGGAACATTTTTCCCCCACCTTCCATGTGGTATCGCAAAGACCTATCATTGATCTGTATCGGCCTCTTAGCTGTCAGCCACTTGAATCTAACCTAACCTAACCTAGTTCATCCGAGAGCTTGTTTAGAAGACAATTTCTAAGCAATTTATACATACATATATTGTGCATAGCTATTTTGCAACAAACGTGTTGAAAATTTATGCTATAAGAGCGCAAAATTTAGTAAAGTGAGCACTTTTATCGCACTCAAATTTCAGTAAAATGTCTGACAAAAATAAATCTCTGGAAAAAAAAAAAAAAAAAAAACAGATTCGAGCAACAACATTTTCAAGAAAACTAGTGGAGACTTTCCGTCAAAGATGATACTACAATGGCACATTGATAACATGCGGACCCTCATTTTGGTTTTTAAGTTAAAAAAAAAAAATATTATTGAAGCTCATTATCAAGTTTTTCCTTTGTGAGTTTTTTGATTTAGTACATGGGTATATTTGAGGTTTTCCCTGTTGAATCTGAGTTTTTCCAAAGCAACAATCTGACAACGTTCGTTTATTAGTCTCGCTCCAACACGACGCTATATAAACCAATATATTATTATTCATCATCATTTAAAAATTGGAAGACTGCACGAAGGTGTCCACAAAAACAGGTATACCGCAAAGGCAATATATCTAAATATACTGTCGCAATCACTGTTCCTCTGCCTGCTGGTCGTAGATGAAATTCAAGCAAATTTGAAAGAAAACATACACAAAAGTTACATTCCATGTGAAACGGATCGAATGATACCCTTTCGGTCTTAAAATGAGCGGTTTCAACTACAGGACCCTCAACCTAATCTAAGGGATAAAGCTGGTTACTCACAGGTCAAAACAAATATTTCGAACAAATTGTTTCAGACAATTGCCTTGAGAAATAAAAATCTTATTTCAAAACAAGTTTTGCTCTGGTGCTACTCTCTAGTTCTGGTCTGAGCAATAGTATGAAAGAAAGAGTAGGAAGTATGAACATGCTCAAATTTGTGTAAGGAGATTACCCACACTCCACTTGAATTTCGAGCTTTCCATAAAATTATAGGAACCGTCTATGTTTAGGCGGCAAGTAATTACACTAAATGTTGCAATTCGGTGTATTTATAGGTATATAGAAAAATGCCACGAAATATGCTGAAATTTGGTGCGTTATTACTTCATATTTCTCATATGTCAAAACGCACAATTTGTTCCTTTGTTTTCTGTAGCGATTGGATGGTTTTTACTAGAACGATTTTTCGTTACTTTGTAGCATATCCGTACTTTCGAAGTGAGAGACCAAGAGATTAAGAGAAGTGATGAAATTTTTATACCACTTATTCTTCAAAACACTTATGTAGCTCTTTCGTATTCGCACAATTTTGCGGATTGCAATTGCGGAGACATGTAAAGCTAGCATTAAAGTAGATACACAATGTGGTGCTCCCGCGGTCGCGCGTCAACAGAATGAGTAGAAACAATGGGATCTTATGGGGTAACACCAAATGTGATCTCAGGCGTTTGGTCGTAAATATCGTAATCACAGCCCTGTTTTTTATTGGGATTATTCTTTGGCTTATTCGATTTTAGCAACAAGGTAAGTCATTGTGTCGTGTATGTACTCCGGATTGTTAGCATTTAATATGTTCAAAATTTTAAATACAGATTTGTTTGCGAAGTTATTTCTTATATTTATGTTTCCTAATCAAACCATAAAAATAAAATGAGTATATTTCTAGTCATCTTTCTGCCGCGAAATCGTGTGTGGAAATTTGAGGAAACAGAACATAATTCTGTCATATTCCTAACCTCTCAATGCCCGACCGTCTTGAAATCACACTTGGTGTAGCAAATTTTTAGGTCGTACGTTGTGACAAATATCGTAAGTCGGTGGAATGCCTGTTAAACTGTGGTTTGCCCTTTATTCTACAAATTTTGTCATGGAACATCGCTCAGTCGGACTTCGTCAAACAGTTGTTCGATGTTCGAGAAATAAAAATGTCTGTTCCAAAATAAAGTTTTTCTATGTCGATTATACTCCCCGATTCGAAAATACTGTAAATTTCATTATCAATGTTCATGTTCGTCGAACAAAAATGTTTGTTAGATATATTTGCGGCCTTAGTTGCTGCTTTGGATAGTAAGTAGTTACCCGACAGATAGCCACCCAGGCTCCAAGACATTCCACCTAAAAGGGTATTCCAAACCCAGCAAGTGCGAGACGCCAAAAAGAAAGAAAAAAACGTTTGTTGTAGTTGACAGGATACTGGCTTTCGCGAAGATTTCATTGATAAAGATGAAAGACTTCTTTCTTTTGTTTAGGGTGTAGGGAACATAGACAAAGAGCCCATCACGTCACATTAGAAAAATACATGGGCTTAAATTTAAGTATGTATATCTGACTTTAAAACTGTAGGCCGCTCAAAAGTTAGAACTGTAATTCTGTTATCTTTCATTCAAAATTGTGAAATGCGTTCGGAACTGTTTTTTTTTTTTTTTTTTTTTTAATTTCCTTTGACTTATCTACTTTGACGCCTTAGCATGCTTTGGATGATTATCATTCCAATGTAAATCTCTACAAGACTTGAACATAAATTAAAGCAAAAATAGACAAAAAACAAAGTGTTTATGTACACTCCCTGTACCTTTTTATTTTTATTTTCACTACTGTACTGCTTAAGTTTATGAGGTGGGAGTGGCAAAATTCAAAAATGCTATTAAACTGGCGATTTATCGCTGTAAAGAAAACGCAAGTAGGTAATAAAAATAAAACTTCAAGACGTAGTTTTAACACTCTTTTATTATAGGTACATAAATAAAAAAAAAAAAAAAAAACGTCTACGAACCATCGCACTTAGTAAAATGTGTCACTTCAAAAGTGTGTAATTAAATTGTTTTTGTTTTCTCTGTAATTTTCTACTTCCGCCCAGTGAAAACTAAATCCCCATTTTATTTCCTTGAAATTGTTTAATCAAAAAATGAAAAAATCGATTTCGTTGAAATTTAATCGAAAAGTACCTACACAATCCCCTTGAAGTAAAGCATACCTACCGGATTCTTTGCATTCCATAAGAGTCACAGGCACACAACACCCAGCTGTCATCATTTAATAAGGGGTTAAACTTCTGGCACCCAATCATGAACATTACTCGTATGTGAGAAAAGAACACTTTGGAAATCCAATATCATCCACTATCCAGCATAGCCTTTAACATTCAGGTTAAACATTCCACGACCTTGCCACACTTGTGTCATAGTAAAGTGGCTTTATATATAGGATAAGTTGTTTGATGGCGCCACGCATCACCATGCGTTGTCGCACTTTCAGTGTTTATGTATTTGAGCGAATTAATAGCTGTTGTACTCTCCAAATGGAATACCATATCTAATTTCTGATTCTCCTCGGAGTTCTTTTGGAGAACATAAAATATTTGTCTTCTTTTTTTCTTCGTCGTGATTTACTCAAAAATGTCACGTGTCAAAATAGTTAACGGCTGTAAAGACGTCTAGATATTTATTGATATTTTAAGGAAAAATAAAAGGTAATTTCTATGTGAGTTAGTATATTCTTATGTAGAAAATAAACAAAATATACTCATTAAGCTCCAATAATAATTGGTTAGAGATAATATTGTAAGGTTAATTAACCGACAATTGAATTTGATTTTTGTGTGTGGCATACTCGTATACTAGATAGAACCTTTGATAATTTCATAAATCAAATTATTACTTTGAATGTTATTGTAAAATTGATTTGAGAGTTAAGAGTTTAGAAACAGATGGATCCGAAACTAGCAATATACACTATTGTTTAAGATCACCATTATTTTCTCGATTGTACCCATTTTTTTTTTTTAATTGAGGCAATAAAAAACTGTGAGGTATTTTTAATGATAGTGGAAATTCTTTTGACAAATTTAAGTGTAATCTCGCCCACAAATGATTTATTTAAAGGAGTTACGAGGGTAGGTCAATAAGTCCCTGAAAAATGAAATAAGGAACACTCTTTTCGGTATAAAAATATTTTATTTTTCAACATAGTCTCCTTTTAGCTCTATGCACTTCATCCAACGTTTCTCCAATTTGTTGATGCGCTCCAAATAATACGATTTCTCGAGCTCCTCAAAATAAGCGTTTGTTTCAGCGATGACCTCTTCATTCGACCCAAATCTCTTACCTCCGAGCCATTTCTTAATGTTTGGAAACAAGAAATAGTCGCAGGGGGCTAAATCTGGGGAATATGCTGGATGAGGGAGGAGTTCGTAGCCTAACTCATGCAATTTTGCCTGGTGAAAAAAAAACTTTATTCTTCGCCAAATGCGGCCGTTTTTGCTTCAAATCGGCTTGGAATCGATCCAGCAGCTCTGCGTAATATGCGCCGGTGATCGTTTTACCCTTTTCAAGGTAATCGATGTGAATAACACTGTGCGCATCCCAAAAAACTGTTACCATGACCTTGTTTGCTGACAAACCCAACCAGGAGAAGTCCATTGTTTTCACTGTTCCTTGGTTTCTGGTGTGTTGTGGTGAATCTAGGTTTCATCCACGGTTACGAAACAGCACAAAAAATCAGCCGAATTATTCTGGAACATCGGCAAACACACCTTTGAAGTTGTCAAACGATTGCGTTTGTTGTCGATTGTGAGCAAACGCAGCACCCATCTTGCGGAAAGCTTTTTCATGTCCAAATATTTATGTAATATCGAAATCACTGAGCCATGTGATACTCGTAAGCCCGTGGCCTCTTATCAAACCATGGATTTTGTCGACTATTTCTGGTGTGGTGACCTCAATTGGGCGACCAGAACGTTCGGCGTCACTTGTGCTTGAACGACCGCACCGAAATTGAGTAAACCAGTGGTCAATGCTTCCAATCGATGGTGAAGAGTCCCTATAATATTTGTCAAGCTTTTGTTTGGTTTGCGTGATAGTTTTTGCTCGCAAAAAATAGTGTTTAATGAGCACTCGAAATTCACTTTTTTCAATTTTAACGAAAATTCTAGTAGGCGTCTGTATAAAATGGCTGCCACAACAAAACTATTTGACAGATCTGTCTAAAAATTTGGGTGCGTTCTTTTGAAAGATGATTCTTGACAAAAAAAATTGTAATTTAAGGTGACGACACAATTTGTGTTAATTTTCAGGGACATATTGACCCATCCTCGTACACACTATACATTTTCGAATTAACTATCAGCTTTCAAAGTGGAAGATTAAAAAACAAGAACAAAATAAAATAAATAAAGTCCTTCGAAGCAAATATCCATTGAAATACGAAGTCAAATTATTTGCCTTCATAAAAGGTATGTACTCAATATTTCTAAATGTGAAGTCCATCAATCGATTTCGTGAAACCGGAAGCAGTAATCCCAGACCGAGTAGTGGACGTCCAAGAAAAACTACTAAGCACTAAGATAAGACTCACGACAAAAGAAATCTACGTAGATATGAACAGGAATAGAGAAACCCCAGTCTCCATTACAACAATCAAAAGGAGTCTTTGGGAGGCAAATTTGTACCACATAACAAACCGCCTTGCCATAATGTATTGTGTCCACTGTAAAGCATGGAGGTGGATCGATTTTAGTGGTGGAGACTTTTCCTTCAGCGGGAACATATCTCGTTCGTATCTAAGTCATTTTAAACAAGCAGGGGAGCTACAGATCAAATCCAGATGAGAATGCTATTCCAAGTGGTCAAGAGGCCAAGAATCTTTTGGCAGCAACTGCACAACACGTGGAATAACATTCCAACCAAAACAATATCAAACTTTGTATAGGAATGCACAGTGTTGTTAAAGCTGTTATAAAAGGTCGAGGAAGATAGTTCGACGAAGTTAAATAATTTATTTTGTTAATTTGTGTTTCCTAATTTCACTAAAATGCTTTTTAAAATGTATCTATATAGTGTACTCCAAATACAAATTAAGAAAACAAAAATAGTTAACCGCTTCTTTGTAATAACACCTTCCTTTCATAGAACTTATTGATGGTCTTAAACTTATGAACAGTAAGTGTACATAAATAAGCTGCATGCATACATTCAGACAATCTTCCGGAAAAATATGTAATTGCAGTTTCTACTCCTCTTGGCAAGTCTAATTAATCTGCATTTTGTTAACAATAAATTTCCTAGAACAATTTGACAGTGCGATAATGTTGATTGGAGCTCAATTCGTTCTTTAGAACTTTTAACTCATGATCAATGACTTTTTGATACTCAAACTGGATGAACTAGGACTGGAGGACATGTGGTTCCAACAAAAGACAGAGCAAATAGAACGAACGAATCAGTAGCTCTTTTCCGTGGCGTTTTTCCGAGTAAATTAATCTCCCATTTTAGTGATTTTTTCATAGCCAGCCAAATACCACTAATTCAAAACAGCCTAAGTTTAGATGAATTCGAATGGCGGTCTTTTGTCAGATGCTATTTTTGAAACTCGGTGACATACAATTTTTAAGTCTCAACGAAAGTTAAACACAAAAACCCCGCATTTTTTTTAATTTAAAACAAAAGTTACAGGCTAAGAAAATCGGACTATGGCCAAACAGCGGACTTAATGACAGAAAAGTGGAACCAGTGCATTCATCTTCGTGGTGAATGCAGAGTTGTCCTTAATATCTCCAAAGCTTTCAGAGTGTGGCATAGTGTCCTTGTTAACAAGCTTGAAGCTTATGGTTTCAAGGACATTTTTGTGAATCAATGATCAAAATCAATGACCTTTCTTTTATGCGTACTCCGATTCATTCCTTCGGGAACGACAGCACTCTTGCAAGGCCCCACATCTTCCAGTTACAGCGGCAGCGAATGTCTTCCGACAAAGATCCAAATTATACAACGCACAAACAGACAGACCCGAAACGATATGCGTCCGATTCGGATTAGCTAGGCTGTACTGAACTTACTAATTTCTTAAGAGTGAGTCCTTATGAATTTTTTGTTTTGTAAATTTTGAACAATCCGTAAGATTTATTGTTTGTCTGAGTACCTAATATTTGAAATCTTTATATTCCGATATTTTTATGATCAACTTGACATTTTTGCCTATGCTTCGCCAAAGATAAAAGAATTTTGTCAGCTCAGACTGAGTGTCTTTTAGCTGATTTTAATTAATTAACACATATCTGTTTTATGTTAACAATATAAAAATGTGTAAACATATTTCAAACAAAATCGAATGCAAAACCACATCACAAGCCTGGGCGTAGCCAGAGGATTTGTCTTTTGCTTTTATTTAAAATTAAAACTCATGTGAATACGCCCACTTTGTGACGACCACAACAAATTACAAATAAAAAGCACAAAACCCCGGTCTATCGCCGCCTCCTTCTACGTCGTTAATGCAACAATAAACCACCACTGTGGCGACGACGTGCTCAGTTGTCACAAAAACGTCAAATGAAGCAAAAAGAAAAGACTAACATGCGGATTTAAATAAACAAAAGAAAAAATAAAAACGAACAACGAAAATAAAACCCTGTCCATTAAGCAAATCAGTTTTACTGTAATCCGATGCACCGTCTTTATCCGCGCACCGCTGACGTGCCATCACCGTCTACCTGTGGCATTAAACCTAACGTAACGCCACTGACCTGACCGCGATCAGATCGACCACACCACCACAATGCTTGCACCCTCACCGCGTGTTCATGCGTACTACATTTTTTCAGATACTTTGACGACTAGCCATGGCGAACATGCAGTGACACGTTCGCTTTGACATGCATCGGACTTGGGAACTGATTTTTTGACATTGACGTCATTACACTAGTCGTGTCGTGTCTAAACGTGTGTGACATTAAACTAAAACATAAATCTAGAAAGTCGATTGGGGAAAAAGCTCTGCGCACATCATTTACCTATTAAAATTTAATAATTTGTTGTAATTTGGGACGAACAAAGGGTGACGTCATCGGTGTATTTATATTACGTGACATTGTGCAATGTGCGTGTTGGGTTGGAAATCCCCAATCGCCTGTTTTTTTTTTCTACCAGTTTGCTCTCTTTTTCTCAGTTGGTTGGCTTTATTTTTTTTTTTCTTTTTGCATTCTTCTCTTGGCGCGAGAGAGATTCTTGCAATTCTTGGAGCATGAGTAAAACGTCAAAAGGAGAAAACACCGGTTGCATGATGATGCACTTGAGTGAAAATGGGTGATTGAAAGAAGCAATGTTGGCACTTGGCTGGCAGCTACATAATGTTGCTATGTGGTTCAGAATAGAGAGAAGGAATGGAATCTGGTTCCGGAAAATTGTATTCGGGTTAACAGCAGATAAGATGAACAATTTAAGAAAGTCAAATCTAAATATATAAAGAAGCACGTCCTGACTGATTTATCATCGCTGAGTCGAAACTGCTGAAGCTAGAACTATGAAAATTGGGAAGTAGTTGCGATTTATGACGCACTAAGAAAGAATTTTTCGAATTTCAACCGCTGAGGGGGAAAAAAAGGGTATACAATTTGTACAGTATCGTGAAAGACTTCTGATCGAACAGTTTCCCCGGCTATACTTTCCAAGAGCCGCTCCTAACCATGACGAAATATCCGACATTACTGTCGAAGAAGTTAGGAATGCCGTCACATACTCCAAAAAAAGAAAAGCGGTTGGGCCAGATGAGATACCGTCTGAGTTCTGGAAAAAGATGGGAGACATCGGGTCCAGATGGCTCATGATTCTTATCTCCAAACTTATGAGCGGTGATCCAATGCCTAATCAGTAGAGAGAAAGTTATCTTCTTCCTTTGCACAAAGGAAAGGGCGATACGCGAAACTGTGGTAACTACCGTTCTGTCAAGCTGACGTCACGTATTAGATGGCCGACTGCGGAAAATAATAAGGCTATCTGATGACCAGTGCGGGTTTGTCTCGAGTAAATAAACAACAGATGCAATCCAAAGTATAAGGATCATAATGGAAAAACATCGTGATTCCTTAAAGGACTTGCATATGGTGTTGGTTGTTTTTGAAAAAGCCTTTGATAGACAACCAAGAGATCTCTTATGGGTGGCGCTAAGACAACGAGGAGTTCCAGAAACCTACGTGCGCATGATCATGGACATGTATGAGGGAGCAAGGACAAGAGTAAGATGTCCCGCAGGAGTCACCGAAGAGTTCCCAATCAAAGTCGGTGTACACCAGGGAAGCATCCTCAGTCCTTTGCCATTTACTGCCGTCCTTTATTATCTGTTTAAAGGAAAAGTGGCGGACCCCAAAGTGCATCAGTTATTCTTTGCTGACGATGGAGCTATCATAAGCGAAGATGGCCTTGCAACGAGCACTTGATGTATGGGTGGATGTTTTGGAGGGAAATGGGTACCGTGTTAGTTCGAAAAAGACAGAGTATCTGTGCTGCCCGTTCTCTGATCCACACCGGCCTATTCCAGACATTTACTTGAATGGAAAAGTGCTTCCCAAGTGTGAAAAGTTCAAATATCTGGGATCTATGATCAATAGCGAAGCAACTTGTGATGATGACATCAACCATCGCGTAAGCGTAGTGTGGATGAAGTGGCGGGAAAACTCCGCTATCTTCTGTGCTCAAAAAATGCCCCCTAAGCTTAAAGGAAGACTCTACACCGCAGTTGTACGTCCGGCGCTTACATACGGTTCACAATGCTGGACAATGTACAAAAAGTATGAGGGCAAATTAACGGCAGCTGAGATGAAGATGCTTCGCATGAAAGCAGGAGTAACGAAGATTGATAGAATAAGAAGTTCAAAGATTCGAGGAAGCCTTCATGTAAAAGAACCCATCACAAGCAAGATAGAGCACGACCGGTTCAGTTGGTATTGTCATGTTCAAAGGAGAGATCCTTCGAACCCCGTCAAAAAGGCAATATCAATCAACGTTCCTACGCAATCGCGCAAAAAAAGCAGACCAAAAAACAACTGGATCACACAAATGCAAAAACACCAGCATTTGATTGGCCTCAGTGACGAAGTGATCCCTAACCGGGAAGCCTGTCAGTACTTTCTGAGGTCAAACCGGCAAACCCCACAAGCGGACCAGTAGGGATGCAGTAAAGTGGGAAGGTTGTGATCCTTCTACTCCGGATCATAACTTCGCCGTAAGAAGAAGAAGAAGAAGAAGACAATTTGTATAGGAAAAAGTATTTTTTCGGTCGGATTTACTTGAAACTTTTTTTTTTTCCTTATAAACCTAAAGCTTTATAAACGACAAGTCCAAAATCCACGCGAGTGAAATTGTGTAATTTTTTAATTGACAGATTTGTAACACGCGATCTCCAATTGCGATAAATTCATGGCTTGCGATAAATTCATAGCTTGCGATAAACCATGCTATCATTATAACAAGTGTAGACCATTATTTCTATATATTTCTATAGTTTGCGATAGAAAGCATGCTATTCGCATACTATCTATCGCCTACTAAATATAACACAAATAGAACTGTCGTTTTGCTGTTAGTTCTGTCAGTTTATACTGAAAAAGTATGCGATGAAATGCCCAACAAAGAGTTGCTCTGCTGTATGCTTTCTGCTTTCTGCGGTGAATTTACCGCAAGTGGAGACACAGTGTATGACGATGTTCACACTGTAAACCTGTGAGAGGTGAGACTGCACATTCTGCAACGAATTCCAAAAAGAAATTTAAAGAGTGGCGTATGGCTTTCAAAACTTCGCATTTTGACTAGGCTGCCAGTTCGGGATAATCGCGATTCCTTCACAATCTTTATTGAATCTGGACGAATCCTCGACGCATTTGATTGCTTTGTAAAACCTGACGAATTGTTTGCAGTCTATGCTATCTACTTGGATGTCCCGAGATGGTACTTCCTCCGGTCCTAATGGATCTTGGATCGCTTTCGTATTCGTAAATGAATGGACCTATTATGATGCATTTACACACCAATTTCTTCATTTATTTTAGGTTTGGGGTGCTCAAATCAAAGCTACAAGTAATAATATAATATGAAGTTCTCGTGTCTAGACTTCTAAAACCATAAAATGAATTGGACAAATATAAACATATACATACCTAGTCATAAATACAGTCCGCCATTTGAATCGCTCTAGCCACGCATCGATCGCAACACGCACCTCATCCATTAGAAAATTGTCCACTGCACGGATATATGCGCGCTTCGAGGACTCAATTTGGGTGTCGAGTAGAACAAGCTATCTGAAATAGACCGCAGCCTATAATGCAAAGGATTGAGGTCTGCACTGCCTGATGGCCAATCGTCTTCTGCTATGAAGTCCGGCACATTGTTCTGGAGCCACCCTTTGTCCACTCGTTGTTTGAAAACAATTGTTGGTTAAATCCCTTCACAACATCTTCCAGAACATCCGTTAAGTAGATTTTTGCCGATGTTTTTACTCCCTTCTCGCTAAAATGAAGGTCGGTAATGTCTTCGTAGCTGACTCTCAGACCACTTTGCGCTTAGCGTCTATGAGTAAATGACCAGTGAGTCTATTATACGCGTTGAGTCCCAAATCTTGTTTGGATCTTCTCGAAATCTTCATTTATTGTGAGAAGATTTTCTGCTTTCGCAACGGTTTCCGATTAATCCTGGTTTTAACAGCTTTGAGCTCTGAGTTCTGACAGTACGAGTGCGCCCGAATCTTTGACGTTCAGATACTTCACTTGTGTCCTCAAACAATTTACACAAAATTCCGGGTGATTCCAAGCAGTCGCAAGGTCCCGAAATTATCACCTCTTTCCATATTACACTTGCGAAGGTCAATTACCACAACACGGTTTTCAATATCGACCCACTCCATATTTATAAACGACTTTTGTGTAAATCTTCTTACGCGTTAACTTAGTATAAATGTCATTCATTGAATACCTGTCAATATATAGTAGACTGGATGTGTTCAATACTAGTCTCACAATGAGTGCGTTTAAACGTGTATAAATATTGTATTAATTAATGGATAATTGTTCCTTTAGTCTAAATTGATTTTTTAAGTTAATTTTGAACAACCCTGCAATAAATAAATATATCATGTAAAATGACTTACTTCACTTTCACAGGAAAACCCTTTATTTTGGTGGAAAAAATATATGCTCACGTTAGGCATACAGGATGTTTAAAATATGTGCATATATAGATATATGTTCGTTGTCTCACTGGCACAAGAACATTCAATAGTGAATATGTTGACTGGAATTTATCTACTATAGCACGCACAGCCTGTCTGGTGGGATGATTATTACGACCGGAAATTGGAGTAAGCGCTCTTAAAGTTGCAACCACCGACTCAGAATTTCGGTAGTAATTTTTAATAATTTCCAAACGTTGCTCTTCCGTGAACTTCACCATGATAAAAATATAAACCTTGACTGACGTTTTGATATTGACAGATCATAAAAAAAAGTTTAAGAATGTGTTTGTATTAAAATACAAAATTGTTATGTCCCTATTGGAAAACCCTTTATATGTACATATATTTGCCAGCCTCAAACTAACTAATATATCAATTTAAGATTTTTTATTTATCAATAATCTTCTCCAATTGTTTACAATTTCAATACTTGTTCTTAAAGTTATTGTACGAGTAAGTTTGTTTTCTCAAAAACTATACCAGCAAAATTTGCCTTCGAAATTACTTGGGTTTCATTTGGCCGAGATATGTTGTGTACCTATGGAAGATTTTAATTTGCTTGGACATATGTATAATATCTGTATTATTAATTGGGTGCATCAGGTCCGAAATATTTTTTTCAAAGTGAAAAAAAGGTGATCGATCTTTTTAGAACCCAAAATTAGGCAAGACCAAATATCAGGTTTCTTGATACTTGTAAGAAGCAAATATTGTTGCACAGAAAACGAGATTGTTGCATTCAATTATTGTGAATTTTCCCTATTCAAAAACAATGTGTTCCTCGTACTTTGTTGCATTTAAGTGAAACTCTACTAATGATAATTGATGAATATTTAATTGGCAATCCCGCGGATGCTATTAAACTTCGAAGCCAACTAGCTTTAAATAATGATCAGAGGCGTTAATGAATAAATCAAATAATTATCGCAAACTTAACAGCATTGTTCCATTCAATTTGAAATGTAAATCTAATTTTTTTTTAATTTTTAAGGAACAAAAAACCAACCTAATTAAACTATAACGCGTATTCAAAACCTTCGTTTCTTAATATATTTAGTTACCATCAGTTGTGGTGAAGAAAATAAGGTGGTTTTGGATTTTCCCCGCGCAAACCCCATTTTTTTTTTACTCCCCACAGCAACATAAATGACATGCTGCATCCACATAGAATTTACATCATCTCGACTATTGTGGTTATCATGGTTTTTCTTTTTCGTACAAATCGTAAACATTCCGAAGGTTACAGTTCTATTTGCATCGGAATGTCATTGGATATTGTTTGACTGTTTTCACATTGATTTCATCTCATCTTTTTCACCTTGCTCATCGGCAACTTCTTGGAATAGAGAGCGATGCCACACTCTTCTCATGGTTGAATGCATGAATGGAAACGTAAACGAACGATTCTGTCTCCTATGCTTCGTTCCCCCTGTCGGGCGACAATCGTCGAAATCACGCACTCAATAAATGTTGAATGTTGGAGATTCGCCTTTTTCCACTCATTCGTTTGTGGGTATTTCCGATTTTGAAGTGTTGCCTGCTCCTCGGGAGGAGGCTTCTTTTTTTTTTCTTTTCCTTGCTCAATTAGATTTGTTTTTGTTTTGGTACTCTTTTTTTTTTCATACATACATCCCCCGCTTCCGCCAACTCAACTCTTTCGTTTTCCCTTTAATTTTAAATGCTTATCACGCTTGTTTTCTGCAATTTTTCATGAGTAGCACTCTTCACCGTCGTATCCACTGTATCTTGACTTTTTGAGTGATTTTTTCGCAGTTTGTGTGTAAAAAAACGAAGAAGAATGTTAAAAGAAAGCACGCAAAATAAACGAACAAGAAATGAATGGTAAGTTGGATGAGTCACCAAACGTTTTTGGGGATACACTACTTGATGTCGGAACACGGTGACAGGGATTTCTTGGAAATTCACGAAACTTTATTGTACCGAACGACTATAGAGGGATAAGGGGCATTAAATTAAAGCGCGTAGGTTGACTTGGCGGCCGTATACTATTGAATGAAATTTTCATGTAATTTTTCTCGGAAAAACGAAATCGATTTTGATTGACTGTGATTTCCTTTCGTGAGCGCGTAGGCACTTTGGGCTTAGGTTAAGTGGTTGTTAGTGATAGTAACATTCTGCAAATATGATAAAATACGCAATAGGTACATAGGTAATGGATGTCATTTCCGGAAGGAACCTACCTAAACGATAACCCATTTCCTTTTTTTTTTTTTGCCTAGGTACGTTTGTACTTGGATTTTGAAGGAACCAGTCTCCTACGCACTCTATTGCGTAGTTGATCCGACGTCGCCAATGTGTCTATGATTTATATTTGGCTTTGTTTTGGTCATTTGTGTCAATGGCGCAGGTAGCTGCGATTGGTATTTCCGATAGTGTAAGAGGGCAATGGGCACTTCCGGTTTTCTTGGTAATTTTTGTTTTCTTTTTTACTACCATATTGTTAATTAGGGATCAGAGTATAATACATAACGAAATGAGTTGGCAAAAATTTAGTTGGTAGGTAGTTAGAACATTTAGTTGTCACATAATGACGGCTCAGTAAATTTGATTGATTGTGGCGAAATACTTAGGTACCCGACATGCAAAATTATTTTATTTGACGGGGAGACTAATTAGAGTTCAGATTTGAATGTCAAAGTGTTAGATTGTTAACACATTTCGAGAATGGATCGAAATTTGTTTTTATTTTTTCACACGTCTCACATTAAAAGTGATTATAGGTAGGTAGGTAAACAAGTCTCTTCTAACGTATCGCAGTACTCGTAGAGTTTGTTTCGTTTGTTGAACTTGGATTTTCCTGTATAAATTTGCAATTTTCATAGGTAGAAGCTTTAAAGATTCATTGAGAGTTGTTGTACTACCAGCATCTCTAAGTTCGAGGTACAGTTTTCTATACTGGTAATTGATTAGAATTTCTCACTGCTAGAAAAATGGTTCTCATGTTAGAGAAGTTGGTATAATTAAAAAAAAATAATATGTATTTATAATTTATAAATATACATATATATGTAGGTAGTTAGTAACAAAGTTGTTTCATTTTAAATTTATGTATTTTCAATCTTTTAAGAGTCGTAATCCGATAGCTGAGTCGTTTCATTTAAATATGATACCGTGAGACTCGATGGGAGTAATTATTATTGTTGAAATCGAAAAAATTATGCCTTATGGAATTTTTTTTGTTAACAAGTAGAACAAATGTTTGTACTGACAGATGAATTACACTTGCTTATACATACTGTATGTAGTAGACACTTAAAATTTTACTCTAGTCATAAACACAGATAAATACGTATTTGCAGATGGAATTGTCAAAACAAGAAATTAATAGAGATGATGTCAATTGGATGAGAAGAAAGGGAGGTAGAGACAAGTAAACAAAGTCTCTGTATTTTTTGGATATATATAATTATTCCACATGTTAATTGGTAAAGTAGCAGGTAGAATTTTCAAATTTAAATCAAAACAAACAGAATTATTCGTTTTATGAAAGGTTGATTCATACTGGGTTAGAAATTGATCTTGTTAAACTAATACGCTTAATTCGTCTGTAGGAGAATGATGTGATTAGGTTACTGCAATAGACAATGGTGATTGTATAAGATCTAGCAACGAGATAGTCACTAACAAGCTTCTAAATGGTGTCCCAAAATACACGCAAGATTTGAATTTCGCGCCCTTGTGCGGTAAAGTGTTGCCAACGAAAAAAAAAAGACAGCGTGACAGCTGACAGTTCAGAGTTATTAAAAATGGAGTGCTACACGAAAGAACAACGCGTTTTCATTGTTGAGCAATATTTTAAAAATAATAAAGGTTTGGCAGCTACAGTTCGTAATTTTTCAAACAATATCATCCTCAGCGATGATGCTCATTTTCATCTTCATAGCTTTGTAAATTGTCGAATTCGGGGTTCAGAAAATCTACGAGTGATTGTTGAGAAACAAATGCATCCACAACGTATCACTGTTTGGTGCGGATTTTGGGCTGGAGGCATCATTGGACCATTCTTCTTTGAAAATGCGGCTGGTCAGGCAATAACAGTTAATGGTGCTCGCTATCGCAACACGATAATCCAGTTTTTTGTGCCTAAATTGTATGATATGGATGTGGACGATATGTGGTTTCAACAAGACCGTGCCGCATTCCATTCAGCCCGAGAAACAATTCAACTACTGCATGAGGAGTCATTTCCTGGTCATGTATTATAATTTCCCGTTTTGGTGATCAGAATTGGCCGCTCAGATCATGCGATAAAAGCCGTTGGACTTTTTTCTTTGGGGTTTTTTGAAGTCTAAGTTTTATGCCAACAAGTCCACGTCCACCCACCCCTTGAAAGAGCAAATTTAGCGCTGTATCAATGAAATTCGTCCACATTTATGTAAAACAGTTATGGAACAAACAGCAAAGCCGTGGAGGCAACAGCAAAGCCGTGGAGGCCATTTACCCGATATGCTATTTCATACATAACCCTATACTGTATTCTTTATGAATCAATAAAACATTTACAATTTTTAATTAAAAACATGTGTTTTCTATCAAAATTACTTCTTGCGTGTATTTTGGGACACCCTTTTGAACATCTCAATTGCTTGCGTCCTTTCTGGTCAATGGTAAAAGTAATAAGTAAGAATTTCAGTAACTCCCCACTTTCACCTCTAGTGAAATAATGAAAGAGGACGGAACTCCAGCCAATCTGCCCAAAGAAAAATCCGATCTTTTTGCAAACATGTTTCCAAGCACTCCGACGCTAGATCCGTCACAATCTCGACACCAACTTCAACGGCAGTGCAACCGGATTGAACCGAGTGTTCGTCCGAGAGCATGCTAGATGATTCTTCGCAGAGAGTGTCTGAATCAGAGTCTAGATGGGAGGACAGATCCACTTCATCTCGTCTCTTATCAGCGACACTGATGATAGGGTCGGCCCTATTGGCAACGACCTCCTCGGGATTTACGGGTAGCACAGTTGCTGTCCCATAAGTTGATGCAGTAGAGGGTGCATCACCCTGTGAAAGTTTATTTAATTTATTTTCTGAAATTTTGGACCCACGAGTAGTCGGGAAAGAAAACATCACCCACAGCAGAGCCCGGTATAATGAAGCAGGAGGTCGCCTGGTATCCTAACGACTAAGCACCCTCTTAGCCACGCATCCCTCGGCGTATGCTGTTCCACCTTGGATTAGAGATTTTTTCCAGGGGTTGTCTCCTCACGTTGCACACTTTAGCCGAATGCCATAGTAATGACTTCAAGCCGCATAGTCCAGTAAGTCTCAAGAAAACACAAACAAATCCGGTTGAGCGACTCTGGGCTAGTAGGCAGTCTACCATGCTGTAGCATGTGTGGGAGGCAGTGTGTCTTCTTGTAATGGTTACTAAATAGGGATCGTACAAAGACTGGATAGACTACGAAAAGTCAGCCGGCCTCATCTTCGATGACGTGCGCGGATGGAAACTGACTTGAAGCAACTTGTCGTACACAACTTGAAAGGCCCAGGACAATTTCCAGCACCATCAACAGTAAAATATGTACAAATGAAGTTCATAATTTCTATGCCAACACCTAGATGCCAACGTGGAAGTTGCATTAAATGGCGTCGTTGATAGTCGTAGAGTTTTTCCGTTGCTTTAACTCAAAAATGATATTGTATGGAGAATTTTGATGTGATTCACATATGCGAGTACGTATGTATAGCGAGTAATTCGCAAAAATTCACACTGTGGCCCCTTTTCTCCAAAATAGTGTCAGGCGCAGAAGTAGAAAAACTTAATATACTAATTACAGACGCTTTGAATGGGGGGCCTTTTTTATTCCCTGACGTTTGGAATATAATCCTAAACAATTTTTTTTTACTGAGTTTTATTTAATTAGGTCGTTTAACCTACAGAGTTGAATTTTTGTACAAACAGCTATTGGACTATGTACAGTGCAAAGACTTATGTCCGACATAACTCAAAACTCAATATAAGAAAGATGACTCGAAAATGTTTTAAGCCCTTCCTCATACTTTACTCCCATTCTATTCTATTTTAATCAATATCTAGTGAAACTACTAACCTATCAGTTTAAGCATAAATGTCAAATTTAATGAAAATCCCTTCGGCTACAAAGATGATTTAAAGATTTTTGAAACTTGATCCGGTTTTGACAGTTTTTAGACGAAATGAACTGCGTACCAGGATATATACATATAAATATATGCACATTATGTATGTATGTACATATGTGCATACAAATTAAATTTCATCAAAATGCCTTTAGTGGTTCTCGAACGAGCCGCGTGAGTACAAAAATACACTCAAAATAATGGTACCCAATTTTTCTTAACCAATTTGTACACAATTTTTGCTTTTCAAATTAATAAATATAGTAACCATATAATTTTCTTTTCTCTTTTCAGGTAAGTTTTCAGCAATTCTCCGGAAATTTCGTAGCCGTAAGTGATTAAAAAACGCTCACTTAAAAAAAGACACATACATATTTCCTTTCCTGGTCATTCATACTCTTACCAAGCCTACATCTAAAACAATTCATCCGATCACGATTCACAACCTCTAACAAAAAAATAAAACACTATGGCTAACGTGATCACTTAAACGTCACCCAAAACACAAATTTCTCAATCTAGTACTATCTGTTGAGCACGTGCATGGAATTGCTTTACTTCTTTATTCAAATAAAACGAAAAAAAATAATAAGTATAATTGCACAATTTCTAAATTACTATCTATTAGACAAGAATATGTTACGCTTTGGTGCTCGAATACATTCACGCGGCACAAGCGTCTTAATTAAAAATACATTAACTAATAGATGAACAAAAAAGAAAACGCTTTGTCTTATCAAGGAGCGGCATATAACAGTGCTGCAGTGCTTGACTTTGTTGGGTAGATCCCAACAAATTCAATGTTATCAGACCCTAATCAGTTTTCTGGATATGTCTTCCAAAGCATTGTGTCGGGACGGGACATTTACCCAAAAATTTAGACACCGATAACGTAGAGTGATTACCAGCATGTTTGAGTTGGGTGTCGTCGTTTTTCATTTTATTTTTTAAATGTCATTCAATCTTGCAAAACGTTATTTGAACCTCTTTTTTTGTTGTCTGTTTTTTTGCATTTATTGATAAAAAAAATTATAATAGGCACTCATTGTTATCGATATTAGATATTTACATGTGTATTCAGATAGCGGTGTATTTTTGTACCTGTAACTAGAAATTAGTAGAAACGGACTGCAAACCTTAAAATTGTAAAAAGAAGTACTTATTATTCAAGACCTTGACATATTTACTCGTAAAGAGTCTCGATAATTCACGGCAACTATAGAGGAGTCTATTGTTGACAAAAATCATTCAAACCAATATTTATGAGAACACATGGGAGTGGAAAAAAACGAGCTTCAATAATAAAAATAAATATACCTATAAATATGCATCAGCACAAGATCAGCTAGTGGCATGAATGTGAAATTTATCCAAAAAGATACTTTGAATTGGTTGACACCAGTTCTGATTGAATCAAAGTGGATCGGATGGGCTTAATTAGCGTAGATGCCAATTAATATGTCTAATTAATTGGGCTTTGAGTTTCTAGAGCTTAAACTGAATTTTGTTTGTTTTTCCACTAAAGTTTCCCAAATGTAACAGCAATAGAATACTATGTTAGCAACTTTAAATCTTCTTCTTCTTTTTCGTTTTTTCGAACATTCGACAATTTGCCAAATTCGGTCATAAATCACACCAGTGTTGGTCAGAAGTGTGACCCATGACAAGAATGTATGATAGTGTACTTGTTTAAGACTCTTTCTGAGATATCGGTCATTTGACAGACAAGAAAAAAGTACAATCTTCACATAAATTCTCTATTTCACTTGTTTTTAATTTCATAATTTCATATAATTTTTCAACATTTCGTGTAGAGAATTTGATTGTGCAGGTCGAATATTATTACAATAAATGCGCTGCGCAATTTATGTAGAGTACTGCTAATTTAATGACGTAAAAAACTATATATAGTCAGAAAATGCGTTTTTTTTTTGTCTCGCATACAGGGCCTATCTTCCTACTCGCTGCCATTCGTTTTGTGCGACACATTGATGGGAGGTGCGTAAAGTTTTTGCCGTTTCCAAAGGTCATTTTTTTCGATTGCAAGAAACTATCATGATAATTTTACTCTCGGATGTTTGTCAGATCAAAAAACCTCAAATTCAATAAGGAAAACCCAATTTCAGTAGGGAAAAACCCAAATTTACCCATGTACTATATAAATCAAAAAAATCAACAAAAAACCCACGATGTAAAACTTGAAAGTGGAATTCATTAACTTTTTTTTTTTTATTAAACTCAACAAAATTAACCTAGGCTTTGTAATTCGGTAGCCTCAACCAATTTTCTTGAAATTTTTTATTTTACGAATCTATTTAATTTTACTGGAATTTGAATGCGTGAAGTTAATCGACATGAATCCACGATTTGTTCTTTCGTGTAGCACTCCATTTTTAAAACTGTCACGCTGTTTTTTTTTATTTTCCGTTGGCAACACTTTACCACTACTTACGTGAATTTTGGTACACCCTTTATCTTTCTACTGAAACGTTATTTTAATTTTATTTAACTATTAGGAAACTTGATTTAAAATTGTCTTTCCACGAAGTTAAAGCTTCACGAAGGCCCAAAAGTTTTCAATTGAATTTGGACTGTGATGACCGATCCAGTACGTGAACATCATTTTCTTGTCTCCACGCAAACCAAAGAATTTTAATAAAAAAGAACACTTTTGGGCAGATGATAATAAAGCACTTTTGTAAATTGTTTGTCATTTTAGCGGTGTTCAAATAATCTGTAAGGATGTGCACGTTGCCAAATCTGAGCTTTGAGGAACAGCCCCAAACGTTTACCCTTACCAGGTGTTTAACGGTCCATTGAAGTAGGTAAACCATCGTGTGGTTCCATGTGCTCAAAAGGATGTTTCGTCGCAAAAAAATTATGTTGTTTCAATCGATGTTCAAATTTTCTTTTGCTCAAGTAATTTTTTTTTTTATGTGTTTTTCAGATAGTAAAGGTTTTTTAATTGTACTTTGATATTTTACATCACGTCGCATGATATACATATTTATCTCTTTTTGACGTAATGTTGCTTGCCTGCCATGCAATGATTGAAGGCGATTATTCGAACACTTGTAAAATCACTTTGTCCACGTTTTTACTTATTTTTAGTGCGTAGCGTTCTGGCATGTCATCGACGTTTTTAACCTGTATAGCGTTTCACTCACTTATTCGCAAATGCCTTGAACTTTTTCATGTACTTAGAAACATTTCTTCGAATCGCTTTGTGTATGTAGCACTCTTGTCCAAATAGGTCCTTGTCTCGGATGTTTTCTATACAAAACATCTTAGAATAAAGCTCCCTCTATCTGCTTCTGATAGAATTTTCCGCTTGTTTCCAGGAAACAATTTCCGGACACGCTCTTATCAAACAGACTGAACTTCTCAGTTCACACTTGAATAGGTAGCACTGTCATAGGGACCTTAAAGTTGGAATAAAGTTACAGACATGCCACTTCCTCATGGACCGAATTTACGTAGGCTCCATTTGACTTTCTCAACTCCTCAGTTTCAGTAATCTGACGCAATATGTACGAAATAATTACTCGAGTTCAATAACATAAAAGTGATAGTGACTGCATCACATCAGAACCTTACATCTAATTAAACAGTGTGAGAAGAACTTTCGCGCCAATTTTATCCAACAGTTACTATTTAACAAGCTTAGCATTTAGCACAGATTTATCCGTTCCCATAGCTCTCAAAACGCTCAAAATCGTTACGAAACAGTCATTTTTACTATCATATGACCAGGCCACCCCCTGTTAACCTTCAAGGCGCCCTTATTGTTCTTCCACGAATTGAACGTTCGATTTTTTCACATACCTACTGTAATTAGATTTTCCTCGTATTTCTTTAGCTCAGTTGCCAATTCAACCGCGTGACGTAAAAGCCCGCAAAAAGACTCAACAAAGAGCACACAGAGCTTTTCATTGTAACCCGCTCGGTTTGTTTCGCATGAAATTCCAAGCACACACACATCCACAAAACTCAAATATTTATCCATTCTCTTTTGTTATCTATCTTTCCTTGTATCCTCACTCGAATTTTTATCTTCCACTCGACGAACGATAAACGTTTTTCTTTACTTTTCCTTCTGAACTTCTGAACAAAACGAAATGAGTTTTGAGTTTATATTTTACTTTTATTGTAAATTGTATCTCACTCAAAACTGAGTGAGATATATATAAAAACCTGACTACCGATGACGCATTCAGTCATTGTACAATTACGGTTCGTGTCGACAAGAGAGTATAGTGGACGAAAAGTATTTACAGAATTTTAATTGTGAAAAAGCCGCTAAAAGATATTCAAATATTCTGTGAAAAGTGTTTAACGTTCTTTTTTTTTTTTTCTCTTCTGCAATTAAACAAATGGAAGTTGTTTCTGGAAATTATAAAAAAAAAACTTAGCAAATTGTGGATAATTATCACATAAATAGAGAAAAACCGGGAAATTCCATAGCATAAGATACAGTATCTACAGAGAGACATACATACATATGCACCTACCTGTGTTGCGTTTTCATTCATAAGCGGAATAAACAATTCCCAAGAATTCCGTACTGACTCATTGTTTATTTTCTAGTCTGTGATATAATTTGTCAATTTGTGTTGTTTTCAAGTGAAAAACTCTTGGCGAAAAAAACAAAAAACAGTGGTTTGTGTAATTTATACTTGTAAATTTAATTGAGCAAGCACAAGTAGAAAACAAATATTCAGCGGTTATGACGTTGGATAGTTATATTTTTAACGACGATTATTTGAATTTATCATTCAATATGCCGTTGTCGCCGGTGCCAAAAATGGTGAGTTTAAAACAAAAAAAAAAAAAAAATTATAATCTACTGGTTTTATCAGAAATTGAGGTGAACATTCTAGAAATAGGCGAATTAAAATTATTTCTCTACTAATTGAATGTGCCAAGTGGTATTTTGTTAGATTTTTATCGCTTATCTAATGGAATGTGTACACCTTTGGATATGGTTAATTAAGTGATGGCTGTGGATGGGATTGCAGTGCATTTTTTTTTTTTGCGATTGTGGTAATTAAATACCATTTGGGACGAAACGTTTTTTTTTTTTTTTTTTTTACTCAGAAGGGAATTTGCCTGCCAACACGTGCCCGCCGTATTTTGTGTCAAGGGTTAAGCGACCTCTCAAATGTTCTCAATTAGGGGATTACGTGTTCCTTGTTTTTTTTTTTTTTTGCAATATCAGTGACATTTAAGGTACAAAAGAGGCTCAGAGGAATTACTTTATTTAGTGGATGAAATACGATCGCTTTGATGTGGCACTTGAAACCTTTTAATGAGCCATCTATTGTAGGAAATTTATTGAGTGTTAATAATTTTGTGTATAAAGTGAAATAACTGATGGTTTAGATAAAGCAAGCGATACCAAATTTATAGTAGGTGCAGGTCGCAAAAAAATAATTGAGTAGTTATAGTAGCAGCCAGTAGATTAAGCCAATCTATTTGTCGACTACATACGTACATATGTAGGTACCTACTTAAATTTCTTAGAGAAACCGTAATAGAGATGACTTTTAACTAAAAGTTGACCATCTTTAAAGTTGTGGAAATCAGCTACAAAATTCCAAAAATTTAGGAAAGATATCGATATTTAAGTTGAATCTAAACTGACAACAGTTCAACTTCAGAGTCGAATTTAAAAAAAAATATATTTCTAAGGATTATTTAATTCACCAGCTCGAAAAGTTAAAATGATTTTTCCGAAACGTTAATAAATTTTTGTTACCCTTATGTATTTTTTATTATCCCAAAATTTAATAGGTTAGAAAGTTTTTTTCAAAAAATGTTTGTCAGAAACAGGAAATTAATCCTTCCTAGCACAAAATTTGAAGGCTTAAAACTAGTATCTTATGAAAAAGCGAGCAAACGGTTCAAATTGAGGGAAGGAATGGTGGGTGGAGCAATGGACTCAGGAGAGGACCCGAACAAGTTTCCATTTTTCTTCCATAGAGGACTCTCAAACCAAAATCCAATCAATTAATTCCCTATAAACCAACTCGCGTTAAAATCTGTTTAGAACTTCTCCAGTTCAGCGCACACAGATGGACACGAGACCTCATTTTATTATACCAGAGACTATCAGTTATGAAATAAGGTACACAATATAAGCCAGTACAACCAATTCTACACTGATGGGTCTAAAATGGAGCTATTAAACGGAGCAGGAGTTTTTTTGCAAGTCATTATATATGTATGTACATATTAACGACTGATAGCCTCCCGAGTTAATGCAGCATCTTTTTAACTCAAGCCTTCTTTAACAGAACACCATTGGTAATCCTTACAATGAAAATAAATTCATCTCGAATAGCAATATCATCTAGTTTGAGACCATAGGATCCAGGACAGTTTTCAACTGCAACGCATCCAATATTTACGTAGTCAATTTCTGTAACCAACATCGCTTGGCCTTCCAGGTGAGAGATGATTGTGTAGAAAGAAGCACCCGAAACGCTATGGCGAAAAAGGAAATCTGCATCTTGGCGGTTATACTGCGGACATTGCGCTATTGACTCAGTGGCCAACAGACCAGGAATCAATTCGCCGGACTAATTCAGAATCATCGGGAGATAAAGACGATCAAACACATATGCCTAAAGATAATTTTGAACATATGCGATGCGAAGTGTGGTATCTTCGAATGCTCGGTTATTTTACTTACAATGCAAACGGTTTTCTTAGACCTCTCAACATTAATATAATATTATAGGACTCAGTCACCAAAAAAATAAAATTTATTTAAATTGAGCCTATGTTGACCACCAAGTGCGATTGATTTTGTCGTCAAATTCTCTTAGAATATTGGTGTTTGCGACAAAATATCTGCTTGGCTTTTTCCAATTTCAGTTTATAGATTTTGCAGGTTTTTTGGCTTTACAATTTCTTCACTCTTCCCGATTAGAAATACGCATCTTTGCGTTCTATCAATAATTTGACTTGGCAGCACTCGGCATGCTTTACAAAAAAAGTGGTGGGGTATAATGTAATTCTGTAATTCCTATCTATCATACATAGTATAAGCATACTATTGTGAATTATGCGACATAAACGTAAGTTGATGCTCCCTAAGCATCCCATTTTATTCATCTGGTTTTAACAATGATCGACTGATCTCTAATTAATCTGAAGGTAATACATACTCGTATATTTTATATCTCTTTTTCTGGAAATCAGATAAACGTAATTAAAGTTTAATTAATTTTTTAATGAGACAAGTATATACATATGTACATAAAGTGAAATACCACGTGCAACTGTTTTTATATTTTTTGTAAGTCGTAAGAATTTGCCCTTTCCTTATGACATTTACTTTCAATGTAATAAAAGCATTTCCCTTGTATTTTTATTGCTTTGCCAAATCCGATAGCAGTTTCGATGAGCCAGCCCCTTTCAGTCAATACCACCACTTCAAATCAGAAATGTCTTCATTCCGAAACATAACTTGTTATAATGTTTATCTTCTTCTTTTTCATGTCCCACTCAATATTGATTCCTTGTCGCATCGCATAAATTACTCCATTCTCCATTCGAATAATTTGTCTCCCTTGTCATTTTTGGGTCAGCTCTCAAAACTCTTTCCTCCTACTCTCAAAAGTACACCCCCGCAATTTGGTTTTCTTCACCCCACAGAAAAATACATCGATATTACTACCTTCAGGCGATATTCTTTTAAAATTTGAACAACATCAAAAAGCAATTTTCGCCAACAGGCGTACAATGAGTTCCAACAAGCTAGACTAGTAGACAGACAATGACAACTTTCTTTTTTTTTGTTTCTTTCGTCCCTCTTAACTTGTAAATTTGTAAAATGATAGATTAATGGAAGACCTAATATTCAATTCAATCTGCAAATAAATAGACAAAAGCCGACTAGCTCTTAACCCATTAGCGAATAACAATGTACACAGATACGAGTGGTGTGTTTGTGAGTAGGATAAATGAGTAGAAGAAGAGGTACATTTTTTTTTGACAGTTGACAGTTGACAGCTAGTTCAGGGTCATTAAAAGCTGCAACAAAACAAAGTTGTTATCATTTTCTCTTAGCTCACGTCAGATGATTTTCCCTACTTCAAAAGGATCAATTAACAAAATAATTGAAATCTCAAAAAATGATTACCTACTAGGTATAACAAAATAACAACAACAAGCCATAAAAAACAAGTTTTTGGTTAAAAAAAAAAAAAAAAATTCCACAACAAGGCATTTGAAAGATGTACAGGATCTACGCAGTTACTTTTCAGAATGCGAAATGCTTTTTTTTTTTTCCTATTTTTTGTTTATAACAATGAACGCTGTTTGTGGTAGTTATTGTTTGTTTCTTTGTCGGAAGAAATCAATTATAGAATTCAAATGTTTACCATATCGGGCCAGTATGATGCTGCGAAAATACAGTTGACACTTAAAGACGTCGTAATATGCAAATGTTAGAGACATGCTAAAAGAAAATAAGAATGTTTGACAGATTTCCGGCAGAATCTTTTCTTAACTGTTTAGACCTTATTAGAATACATTTTTTTTTTTATTTATTTATGTATTTTTCTCAAAGTCATAATCGAGGTGGGGTATTTACAAGGTTCTTATCGGCTTGGTATGTCGTCACTCGTATGAGCTAAAATTAAAAATTATGGCATTTATTAGAAGTTCGTAAAGTTGGCAGGTGTCATAAAAAAAAAACTTGAAGGTTTTTTGATTTATGTTACAAATTTAGAGATACCTGTCTATTTGAATTGATGTGTTGATTTATTTGAAAAGTTTAACATTTTAAATACTTAATTTCTATATACCTATACCTAAATAGATATTTTATGACCGGGAATTCGATCGATTACAAGTGTTTTGCGTTTTAATTCAAACTGACCAGTAGCGTTAGGGTAGTGGTTCAATCAGGTCAAAGTAAGCCCATTGTGAGAGCCATTGCAGAAGAATCCCACCCGAAGCTTTAATAAAGTCGAAAATGGCATGCACAGGATTCCCGGATAGTTCCTCGGTGTACCCGTTTATTTAAAAATGCCTCCTCACACAGCAATTTGTAGGGACCAATTTTTACGGAAACTCCAAATTGACATGTTTGGAGGCACATCGGATGTTTTTTTTTTTATTGCTCCAGATATCGGGACAAATTTTCAGATGACGGGCAAATTTCCAAACTCCTCTTATTTCGTTATTTGTGTTGAGTAATCCTGTCGATTTACATTAGTTTTCATCGGGCAGTGAAGAAAGGAAGTGGGGAGCAACAGATTGTGATAATGAATGTTGGAAAAGATAACCATCGTGCGCACACTATTTCTCCCACTGGAATACCCTACAGATTGGTTCCGTAAATTGCTATGCGAGTGGGCACTTTAAACGAAGCATGTTAAGAATGACCTCAAATAACAAATGAAGTGTATGTTTTCGTACATCCACAATAATACGTTTTCACATTTTACGAACAATTCAAGATACCCATAAACATTCTCTTGGCTGTATGTAGCCCATCGATACCTGTCTTTAGACAGAAAATTTTGATTGCATTCTCTTTTGACATGAGTATGTAAGTCTCGCCGAGTTCTCTTCAGACAACACTGGGAAGGAGAAATTACCTCTCAAAAGTAACCTGTTGACGTGTACAAGGACGGCTCGAAAACCTAAGGTGGGTTGTCAGGATTCGTCTCCAGTGATCTAAATATTAGTAAATTTTCCAGGCAAAGATCATGGCGAGATATTACTGTAGCGTAATATCTGCTCAGGATAATGGCATCTTCATCGATATACAAGCTAGGATTGTGTTCATGGAATCGGTCCCTTTTAATTCTAACACCAAGATGGTTGATCATTTTAAAATTTACCTACGCTGGGTGCCGGGCACAGGGTCATTTGAAGAAAATGTAGGGCCTGTTAAATTCGTTAACTTTATCGATACTACTGGACAGTAAGTAGTACACAGCAGTAGGTGTCGTTATATGATTTTTTTTTGTTTAAATAAAAAGAGACAAACCAAATCCAGGAACATTCCGTTTAGTCTAGGCAGAAACCACTTTTTGACACAAACATTTTACCAGCATTTTATTGCCCGGGACAATAGAAATAAAAATTGTAGGAAATGCAAAAGAATAATGTCTTCCAACGAGTCTAGAAAAGGTGTCTAGAAAATCGTTTTGCCTGAAATTTGCTTGGGTAATTTGGAGACCAGCACAAATTATGTTTTGTACGAACAGCGTACAAGTATTTAGTGTTAAAATGCTTCAGCAAGATTATCCGCAATAAAAAAAAAACAGCTGCCTGGTAACGAAGGTTTTTAGCCATACACATCGTAGGTATCATTACAGGACAAACCAAATCCCGGCGCATTCAGAATCAGTTTAGTCCAGACAGGAACCACTTTTTGATGGAAACGCTTGGAAAAGTGGCTGCTTATTACTGTTCCCCGCTGACGCTCGAACCTGGAACACAACTGCCTGGCAACATCATTGGTAATGCCACACACGAGCCAGGCTTGCGGATTGCGGTCACATGCGCAAAGGACGAATAAAATCAAACTCAGAAGGAAGGGTGGTTTTTAGCCATACACGTCAATTTTGTGACAGACTAGTAGTTTTGCCTACTACGTTTGTGGCTCTAGCAATCAGAGAAATCCATAAAAAGTTTGAATAAGATCGAACTGCAATACTGTGAAAGGCCATTTCCTCAAATTAAACACAATGACAGAGTATGTTCGTAGAATTTACCCTGGAATTTTTGTTTATGTAAATATAACAAACTTTAGTATCTTTGATCTCAAAATTCAATAGAAAGATATAAAAAGTTTTTTTTTTTTCTTTTGACCTCTAGTTATGTTGTTTACCCTCTCATCATTAACATGCTAATAAAAATAAACAATATTTAACACCGAACCAAGTGATAAAGTAAATACATTGTCAATAACAATTAGAAAGGATATTCCCCCCTTAAAAAAAAAAAAAACATTGTACACTTTACATTTTTCATTCTTGTTAACATTCAAAGCGAAACAACGACATCAGTCTAATAAAAATGACGACTTCCTCAATTTTTACGATCAATTAAGCTCTGTCTACACTCTAAAAAAAAAAAATCGTGCATCAACAAATTCTCCACACTCTCCACTTTATTGTTTTCAATTACTTTCGGAGTTCTTAAAACTCACTTCTGCCAAATACAAACTTGAGAAAAAAAAAAATCAAAATTTGCATTCAATTCTTTTTTTATGGTTTTTTTCTCCAAACGATCTCCAGCGAAATAGCAAACAAAAGCTAATTTCTTCCGAACAACAATTAAGAAAAATAAAATCCGGTTTTGTACGTCAATAGCGGGGAGGTTATGTGTTCCCCAAAAAATTATACAAAGTATTCACCTTGGCCAACACCAACAATTTTTTTTTTTTTTTTTTTTATTATATTTTGTAATTTACGCACATCACACTCAAGCAATAAAACCCAGAGCGCTAACAACAAATTGACTTGGCTTTTAAAATAAAAAAAAAAACATCTCGTACTCGAATTCTACGAAAAGTCTTAAATTAAGTTTCATATACAATCGGAAATTCCAAAAGAAAAGGAGTGTGAGTGATGAGGGGGCAGGCAGCCCCAGCCACTCTCTTATATGCATTTTTGCAGAGTGTATCTTGTCTGCGAATTACTCTTCCAAGAAATTCCAAAAAAAATGCCAAAATTTCTGGCAAATGGTTCCAGGAAAAAAAAAACCCACCAAAAGAAAATACTCGTTACACCCTGGCAAATGAAATCGAAAGCGAAATCAACCATAAAAAGGAAAGGGAGCCAACGAGTAGTCAGTTGACAGTAAATTTACGGGCTTTTGAATTCTTCCAGCGAAAAAGAAAATTCGTTAGCTTCATGGTCAATTGTTTGCTCTAGGAGGTCTGACACTGTGTGCCAGGAGACATGGTGAGCTCCGGTCGGTCAGACCTTAAACTAGTTTCATACGTTTCGCTTTTTTGCCAGTAAACAGATCTATAAAAGTATCTATGTATGTATGTATGTATCGATGCCAGATTGAATTAATTCGGAACGTTGCCAAGACAAAAAAAAAAAACTTTTATTTGTACATTTTTCTCGAATAAAATCATTTTCAATGGAAAAGTAATCAGTTTGTAACATGTAAGCGATATATCATTTTGAATGCTATGGAGTTTGTACTCCACTTGTGAGTTAAGTTCGTAGAAATACGAGTATAGCGTGAGTGTTGTCCCAAGATAAAAATAAGTTAATAAATAAAATTAAAAAAAAAAACCTCTGTTTATCTCAAAAAAGTACAAAACAAAAATTTGCTCTTGTTACATTCGTTTGTGATAAAGATTGATGGTGTTTTTTTTTCCCCCATTTGTTGTTTTAAAATCAACACTACTTTGTTAAATATAAACGCTATTATAGTGCATGTTTTTATACGATAGATATTTTTGGGTTTTCCCCATTGCGAATGACCAACCTAGTCTCGTCGTAGATAAAACCAGATGTGTAGAAAAAGTTCATTGAATTTTCTTAGCACGTTTCACTGCGAAACAAATTTACACAAAATTAAATATGTATTGTACATACAAGTAAAGCTCGCTAATTAGAAGTGAGGAACAAAAGAATAAGTTAAAACTCAACCATTGGAAACAATGATTCGCTTTGTTTAATTTTTAATCTAGAATTTTCATTTCATTTCGTGAAATTAAATTGGCGATAATTAACGTGCAGTTTTGAGATTGCAGATTTAATTGAATGTACACATGGATCACGTGAATTAGATTTAATTTTTATTTTATATTATTTTTTTTTTTAAAGTTTTTATTGGAAATTCAGCGAACAGGAAATAATTATGAGAGCATTTTTTTTTTTTTTTTTTTATGAGAAATATTTAAGAAAAAAATATTGTATATAATAATTTATGCTGTAGAAGAGGAATCTAAATGGATTGGCATTCATTCAAAGTCTTTAAAACATTTTTCACAGTTTTACTTAATTTCTTTTTGAGAGGCAATAATAATTTCATCGAAGTGGAAAAGAAGTGGGATAAATATATAACAATGATATGTTTTGAATATTAATTCGAGGGTAATTGTTTGAGGGACAAATAAATTATTAAGATGTGTCAAAAGAGTCAAGTTGAGAAATTAATTTTAAAATAACTTTTTTTTTTAGTCTTCTACTTAATTTATTACCAAGATTTGTCAGACAAACTGTCGAACAAAGTAGATATATTTATGGTAGAAAAATATAAGCTGGTGAAAAACTCCATTTGACCTGCTCTCGACACTGCGACCTGACCTCGAAGATGACATAACACAGTGCTTTGAAAAATAAAAGGGGACAACTATTTTTTGAATGTTCCGTACCAGAGTGGTACAGACCGGAACACTAATGGATTTAACACAGTGTCTGTCTGTTTGTGTGCCTGCTACACGGCTGTAAATTTTGATCCGTTTAACCTACAGAGCTGACATTTTTTACAAAAATAGTAGGTGGTGGATTAAAAATACAACAAGAAAATATTTTTATATATCAAAAATCCAAGGACTCCAAAAATATAAAAAAAATATTTTGCTAAGGTTTCTTGAACAAAAAAAAATCCCCATTACACATCCACCCAAATTAATCTTTTGGGGTTGTTTCACCTCACGCAGATGTCCTGCCTACAATGCAAAGACGAATCATGACCGGAAACGCATTTTTCCAACAAGATCTTGCCTCGTGCCTCATATTGGAAATAATGAAGCAGTTTTTCGTAGAGAATAATATTGAAGTGCTGAATTGGCCAATCAAAAATCGATGGGCCATAATCAAAGCAAGGTTCAGGAATGAGGATTGCAGAACCAAAACCAAGCTGATTTCAGCAACAATTCAAATATGGTTTCATGACGTTTAATTGAAATGTTTTTTTCTGAAACACTAATATATTCAATGCCGAAGAGGGTCAGAGCCTATTCAATATTAAGTTGTAGTATTTTTGTGAATTTTCGAAAATAAAACAAAATATGTCAGCTTGTCCCAATTAGTTTCCACAGCACTGTAAGTGTAAAGTTAATTCTTGTTGCCGTGCTAATACGATCCTATAAGATAGTGTCGTGATAGAAGACCACCTGACGCAAACTTAAAAAATCCTTTAGACAAGAAATTACAAGTGAATTGAAACTTCTACAAAAATGCAGAAGCTGCTAAGCAAATCTGTGAGACATTCGCACAAAATTTGTTCCGCGGATCGGTGATCTTCTAAGCAAAAGAAATGAGATCCATTAATTTCAACAGACGATTGGCTAAAGTACCTGCATGATCAACATGTGATGGGCGATTACGTTAAAATCAAGGTGCACTGTAATGCAACGTCATGAAACAATTTAGAGCAATGTAATTCGCGCGCTGTCAAAAAGTTAGAAATGTACCTGCCGACGTAAGCCGCAACGCAACATGAGATTGAAACGTGAGTGAAAGCTGACTTATATTTGAAATGAACTCAGTGTTAATTTACACATTCCCAAAAAGAAATTATAATAAAAAATATACGGAATAGTTACAATTCGTTTGGAATATATCATGTAATACCCTATTCCCCTCATCTTTCTAACACGTCTCTAATAAAGTGGGTGTGACGTTGTAAACCTTCTGATTTACCTTTTTCTACTGAGAGGATATTCTCTCGATTTATAATAAATTGTGCCAGATAACTTTTTGCTAAGACTTTTTCTTAGAAGAAAGTGGGCGTGGCTATGGCCATTTGTAACCAAAAGTCGCGGATTCTGGTGAAATATTCACAACAAGACGTAATCATCATCGTCAAATGAAAAGCTAAAATACGGTTTTTGAAGAAAACGTGTGCAATGTATGGATGAATGTAGAAAAATATTTTTATTTTTTTTTTTTGGAAAAGTAGGCGGATTTTGTATTTGTTTGTACTCGTACTATGTGTAAAAATGTATGTTCCTAACTCAAAATTGAAAGTTCAAAAACTGACGACATGCAGACAGACGGACGGACGGATGGACATGGCTAGACGAACATAGCTTTCAATGTTGATCAGAAATATATATACTTTTGGTGTTTATGTCCACATTGCATTCATCACTAGTCATGTTTAATATTGTTGATTCTTGAAATGTCGGTTTTTCCCATCTTATCTTGACAAACAGAAAAAATCTGTGCACTAACTGTTATACTCGTACCTAGACTCTGCTATTTATCTACTCGTATATAAATTTGTTTAGTCTCATCTTCGAATTAAGATCTTTTATTCGTATGTATTTAAGTTATCATTTAGTCACCAACAATATGGGTTTTTTATGTGGGTTTTCCCATTTCATATAAATTTCTTTAATATTGTTTAAAATATTTCAGTAACAAGATAAAAGTGTGTATTATGGAATTATACTCGTAAGTATGAACGTTATAAATTTGATTGATAAATTTGATTTGATATACCCAGGGTCCCACTGAACCTAAGTGAGATCTTAGAGCGATCTTTCAGTTGCAATTGCATTGTAAAACATTTAAACAAATGTTAAATATATTTAGGGATCGGTTAGTTTATTTTGTTCTCACGACTGGTCAAGGCTCCAGCTAACTTACTCCAACGTCGATAATAAAATTTCCCATTAATGTATAAATCATAGTTTTAAAACTAGGCCCGGCCATTTTTTTCTTTCCCAAGCTAAAGTTAGCTTATGCCGTACACAACCCAATAAATGTTTACTAATTAAATTTAAAACTATGCAGGTTTTTTTTTTATATACATATAGTATACCTATATAATTACTTAAAAAAAAAAAAAACATTTACGTACTCAACTTAATTGTTTTGCATAAAATTAAATCCACATGCCCAAGGAAAGATAAAAAAGATACACAGTAAAACAAAAGACAAACATAACTAAAATGAAATACGTACATTAATTCCATCAGATGCCATTGACACTCAACATGTTGAGAATTATTGTTTTATTGAAGGCAGCAGCAAACTACTACTCCCGGTACTCATTATAGAGTTGAACAGCAGATCATCCATTCATATTAATTATCATCACTTTTGCAGTTCATTTTACTGCAACAGACAAAATCACAATGTCATGTACTACAAGAATGTTGTTAAAAAATATATATATATTTAAACATGCGCTTTTATTTAATCCTTTCCTTCTGTTAATTTATCAGATCTTCTAAAGTACAGATTGTTTGTGCTTACAACCTGATTTTTATTAGTGTTTCAATTTTCTAGTTACAATCTGTGCAAGTCATGCAAACCCTCACCAGTAGCTCTGGGAAAAGAATACTAAAAAAATCTCCCCTCATCGTCACTTAACCGAAAGTGATGAAATAAATCGTAAAAATATCGCAATATATCTTCTGTCCACTTCGGTGACAGAAAGTATTTTTCAAATTGCATTTCGAACAGGTACACACTCATGACTGCAATTAAGTGCGTCGATATTTTTATTTTACTTTTATATTTGAAAAAAAAAATAAAGAAATTCAAGATGTTTTTTACGTGACTTACATTCGATATAAATCAAAGAAAAAAAAAAGTATATTATCTCCCAAGAGTCAATGACTTTGGGAAGTTAAGAGAGCAAAAAAGAACGGATACAAAAAGCGAATCTACAACACTACATCCACCCCACGCAGAGATGTCAATCAGTTTATTAGTTTGGTTTGGTTTTCATATTTACGGGACAACGAACAAAGGCTACCATTTCCAAATATTACTTGAACAACCACCCACAGTCAGCGGAGAAAACACGGTACAAAAACATATCACTGTCCTAATTATGGTTGCCCCTTTTTTTTCAGAAGTTGAATGCAAATATAATACATATAGACAAACTAAGAAAGAGAAAGAGAGAGATAGAGCCGTGAAGAAATATATAAATAAAATAAAAAAAAAAACAAAGAGAACTCCTTGTTGGACGAAAAATGCCACTAAAAAAGTATCTGGCTAAACGCACGTGTCCCTTGGTTAAGTTAAATGCGACTTAGCTGACTTTAAACTGTTTTTTTTTTTAGAAATTAACGGAGACGGTGTAAGAACAGTCGTGGTCGGAAGTTTTGAGCCGTTTTGCACTTCATTTCGTTTACTGTGGGTCGATGCAGTAACAAAGGCGTAGAAAAAACTTGAGTGAATTTCGGAAAAAGAATTAGATACACTTAAAAGGGAAAAATACTTTGAGATACGTATATTATACTCGTAAGTATGTATGCCTGTCTTGTGCCTTGCTTACACTCCAGATTCACATGCTTTTGTGTCATTCTATAACTTGGTCTCCATATGCAAGCACAATTGCCTTCACTACACTCGTCTTTCTAAAAAATCGGAGCTGAGTTGAAACATCCTCATCTTAAAAGGCACATACCTCGGTCTGACTTTGTTAGATTGACGTAATAAGAGAGCATGGTGCCCCTTGGATTTTACACTATTAATTTTCTAGATCATGCTCCGTACCCATTTCACTATTCAATTCTTTCGTTCGGGCGTAAGAGTGAGAGGTACACAGAGAGCACAAAGCTTCCTAATTATGAGAGATCGGCCACAATTTTATGTAAACTGGATACATTAATGGTCGAGGCCTCCTCCTCCTACCTATAGATCACTCGTCTATCTTCGAACAATATGCTTGGATTATGATAACCGTTTTAGGAGTGGACCACTTGGGGTTGATAGTAGGTGAAATCATCAAGGTTTTCAGCACAAATTCATTGAACATGAACTTGAGAAGCTCTTCAAAGTGTGTCCATTCATGGGAATTGGTCGTTTACCTACTGATCTTATCCAATGTCCTTATGCGAAACACAATTGTGGACCACTGATAAAGTCTAAAGAATACCCACTATGCTGCGAAAGAACAATTTTCCGTTTAATCTATGGTCTGATTTTTTAAAATGGTGTTTATTGGAGAAGATTTAATCATAAATTGAAAGAGATTTTTACCGACATGAAAATGAGTAACCAATAGCGCAGCACATGGAGCGTATTCGCGTGGATGGCATGTGCCTGAAGCAAGCCTCTCCAGTTTGCCGCCTTCTATAATTTAACTTGGTGTTGGTTGCGGGAGATCTAGTTCTCAAGCAAGGTGTGTCCTTAAAACCAATTTGGAGGACCAACATTTTAAATGTAGCTCTGGTCTTCGATATAGTGATCAGATTGTAGAAGTGTACATAAGTATCTGAAGTGGCTGGCAAAGGCCACTTTTTTCGTTACGTCGAAAGACAGTTTTAAGTGTTAGGTTTAGCTTAGAGCGCCCGCATAGGGCCAGTAAGTTAGAATAAAAATAGTTAAGCTAGTTTTAAGCGTTTTGTCTAGCATGTAAGTTATAATGAATTACCCAATAAAAATGCATTAAAAATGAAAAAAAATGAAAAAAAAAAAAATGACTGGCAAAGGCTTTTGAGAGTGTTCGACAGTGCTTAAATCTTCTAACTTTTGCCCAGAATCGAAGAATACTGATTCTACGCTTATATGTACGAGTATTTAAGTAAATTTTTTTTTTAATTGTTTGTACATAAAACAATTATGTTTACATAGTGCCTTGTCTTCAATAAATTTTGGGAACTCTCGCGATTGTTGTGTGAAAACAAATGATAACATCTGTTAGCATATTTAAAAAAAATCAGGACTAACAATGTGTGATTGGTCGAAACACTCACACTTAGCCAGTAGTAACCAAAGTTGGCGTCGTAGTTCATTAAAGAGCGAAATGTGAAGAAGTTAATCTTCTTGTCTTTGTAGATCCATATTTGCAACATCCACCATAGTTGTTTTGCACTGTGTTAACTTGGATCTTATAGTTACAGCTTCCAGGGCGTTAATAGCATGACTGTCGATGTTGGTAGAAATGCCGGCACGATAGCCTTCTGGAGAAACACTGCTGTGATCTGGCAGTTGGGAAAAGAGGTTAATTCCATAAGGAAGGCAGAAGTTTACGCCTCAGTTTTGCAACCATGTAGTGTAATTCACTTTGTAGATTTTGCAATGACCACGGTGATACTTGTGAAATATTTTTTGTTAATTTCCTTATATCCAGCCGTGTCCTAACAACCTACACTTTTGAGGCCAAAAGTCTACCGTGCAGTAAGGCATTTTTAGCTGCCTTTGAAGAAGTTTTCACAGAGTCCAAGTAGTGCTCAGCATTTAGGAAGATCAATTATGATTAGTTACTTTAAAGTTTCTTCGAACGAATTACTTAATCTATTCTCATAAAATTTGTATTTTTGGCAAAAGAAAATTTTTGAACGCAACTGTAAACATTAATTTAAATGCACACATTTCTCACGTTACTTGCGTGATCGCGAAAACAACGAACGCGAGCGCGAGCCTGCTTGCTTGTTCTGTTGCCACCAGCCGCGCGCTTGATTTCCTTTGTTAGCCGCTATACAGAGAGAGAGTAACACATTAAATAAATCAACCTTACAGATACTTTGGATTTCGAAAATTCACTAAATAAAAACAAAAAACAAAAAAATATAAGTGGGGTGGCTGTGTGACTGACACAACAGTCTGGTTGTTGTGTGTTCGTTGCTGGCTGAGTAGTTGTCATATGCGAACTTTGTCCAAAGTTCAAATTTTGTTTGTCAGTTTTTTTTTTTTTTTTTTTACTTTGCATGTTTTTGCACTTTTCACTTTTTTTTGGCAAGTTAATTATTTAATATTCATACGAAGGGGTTGTTTTTTACTTGAAGGTTATTTTTTTTTTATTATCGCTTAACCATAGAAGTAATCACTTTGATGTATTGCGAATGATGAAATCGGACGTTCGGCGGCGGGGGAGAACTATATAAACTTTTGTCGCGACAGAAGTCTTTATTTATTATTTTTGCAACAACACCTTACACAAACACAGACACATATATATACTTTATATAATTTATGAGCCTTTGTTTGGCATATTTCACGAAAGTGGAAGCGGGATGAGATACGTCGAGCTCATTTAAAAAGGAAACTCAAAGGAAAGGTGTGGTTCCCGAAAACGGACATGAGAAATAAACAAGACAATCCTTTTATTTATTCCGTATCTCTTTCTGGCTGTAAGTAATTTTAACAAAAATTAAAATTCAATCAAAGTTCGTTAAACTTTTTTTTTTTTTTTTTTGATTTTTTGCCGTTCACTTTTTGCTCACAGCTCTTTTGGGGGAAGCAAAAGAAAATATTTATTTTGTAATTGGGGAATGCTTTGGAAATATTCCGGTGTTTTGAAAACAATAATCAATCAGCGATAAATTACAAAATAAGCAATTAAGGAGAAATGTAGAAGACAGAAAGTTTGTTTCTTCGTTGTGCGAATTGCAATGATTGATTTCGTGCGGGGGCCATGACGGCCGGCATTACAGATACATTTAAAAAAAAAAAAATCAATTTGTTTCAAGTAATGCGTGCCATTTATCAGTGGGTGATCAGTCATTTTTTAAGGCACTACGAGTGCAACATTGCGAAAGTGAAGTAGTTTCCAAAAATAGAGGTGTCAAAAGCGGGCTGGTATTTAGTAGATGTACATATGTGGGTTCTTATAACTTTCGAGGCCTTTGTGGGTAGGTACACAATAAGCAAATGAAACAAATTATGCCCGAGCAACTGTATAAAATCTACTTGTAGAATACCTGCCCACAGGCAGTCTTCTACATCAACAGCGACCTTGTAGAGGTTAAAGAGCACAGAGTGACTTACAGCGAAACAAATCCCAAAATAATGAAAGATATTAACTAAATTATACGAGGAAACATACCTTTTGTGGCCTCAATGTTGTACTCGTATGTGGCGCAAAAGTAATGACGCTATATGAATTGTCTATTCGTTTTTTCATTTATTGACAGTTGTTAGTAAACAGATGCGAAAAACACGACGATGAACAGTGGGAACGCTTCACACCTCAAAATCGTGGAATAAAGGCCCTGACCCATAGAATCCGTCGACGTAGTTCCGTTGAAGGTTGATGATGACGTTCACGTATTGCCGGAAAGAACAGTCCCATACAATCCGTCGCATACCTTCACTGACAGATTGAAATGTCAACCGATTGTCAACGGCGATGACAGTTTCTCTTCTCTCTCAATGCTTCCACCAATGAATATGCTTACTCTAAAAAAGTAGAAAGTAAACCTACTTTATCCGTCGAAATTCATACATGCGTCGGTTATGGGCCACCTTCTATAAGAAAACGTGTATTCCATCTATGAGTCAGTTAAAAACGACGCAACAAGGGATTCTATGGGTGTTGATTTTTTTGCGGAATAATTCATCAGTCACCGATTGGTCGCACAATTCAACACCAAGCCGCACGCCTCGAAGAGACTGGCTCAACTCGATATAGGGCAAGGGCTGGTAGACTAAGAGCAGGACAAGAATATTGATGAACTGTGCGCGTGAATGTCTAAGAGTGTTCAGAAACATCAACTAGACGATGGGCTACGCAATTAGGCATTTCCAGGCGGTCTCTGCAGCGTATTTTGGTAAAAGATTTAAAGATGTTTCCGTATAAAACTCAGTATGCACTCAACTCAGCTACTGCCCGCAGACCACTATGAAGAGAACGATTTACCTTCAGAATTAATCATGAGCGACGAAGCACTTTTCCATCTCTCCGGACATGTCAACAAGCAAAATACTCGCTTTTGGGGCACTGAAAACCCTCATATTATTCAAGAATTACCTTACATCCACTGAAAGTGTGGTGTCGCGTCTGTGTTGAAAGAGTGATTGGGCTTTATTTATTTTTTTTTTTAAGACTGCTGGCAACGCGATTACTGTCACAGGCGAGTGCTACAAAACCATGTTACTTGACTTTTTGATACCCGAAGCACATGCAATTTGCATTGGCATGTAAGATCACCCGACTTGACTATTCCAGATTTATTTTTGTAGGGTTACTTGAAGTCATTGGTCTATGTGAACAACCCACAGACTCTCGCAGCCCTGAAAGACAAGATTAGACAAGAAATAGAGAACATACCGGGGGAAGTATTGAGAAAAGTGATGGAAAATGTAATAAAAAGGATCAAATTTACATAAACGTTGGAGACCCACATTTGAACGATATCATCTTAAGTATTTAATTATATAATTAAGTTTATTAATTTAGAAGAAAAACGTTATAGCTAAATTAAATTGAATCATTACTTTTGCGTCACTTTGTACATATAAGTATTCCCATAATGCCTCAAAATGTGAGGTGACAGTGACACGACTATGAAAGCAATATACGACAATAGTTTAAAAAGAGTCAATTACTTTGAGTGCAAAATTAACATCTCTGATGATATATCACGATAAACAAGTGTGACCAAACCTTTAGAAGACCTTGAACTACTACTGAAAAAGGTACCATAAAGCAGTTGTGGGGAGCTTGGAATACGAAATCGCCTTTCTATACATATGCTGAAGAAATCCTCGAAGTACCTTATTCCCTTAGTTATTTAAAATAGGAGACAGAAAAGCCAAATAAGAAAATAGAGTCAGTCATCTGATACAGACTGACTCTAAAGAGTTTATTGTCCCATATAGATTCTATAGTCCCATAAATTCTTCCTCTCTATTAAACTCCTACTTCCATCTTGCCGTTAGTATAAAATAATGCTAGTCTTGTCTGGTAAGGATGGCTGCTTGACATTTTTTTTTATTAATAAATTAATCAACCTGCCCGATAGATTGTAGTTGATATTTTCCGTAAAAAATAAATCAAGATCTTGTGGCACGGTCTTGAGTCAAATGGCTACATTGAAACATTTGTGCGTCTGTTTTTGATATCATATAAGCTAGTTTTCTGGTCACTCTTTCTTGGACCTATGAAGGTAATTTAGCGACACAAATAATGAAGTATAGATGTAGATACAGCAAGGGTCATTGCAGTTCAGTTCTTTCAACAAGACCTTTAAAATAAACAAATGAGAAAACCTACAGATAGACGTAGCTTGCCCAGAATTACTTAAAATTCCCACAGACTGTCGTGCCCTATAGCACAAACAAAATGATATCAGTATGTGATTCGTCTAAGGCAAAATTATTCTGCCCTTGTGTTGTCTTTAATCAAGGCGGGTCGCACAGTACTGTTTTGCCCTGATCCCTCAAAGTTAGAATCTGGATCACGGGTTTAGATTCAAATTCTTAATGGATCAGGATTACAGGGGTAGTGCCAGGTTCACCTAATCTATTATTCATTGCATGATATTTTTCATGTGCTCTTGAGATTTATAGAAATGAATCCAGCTCCAAATTCATATTCTTAGGCACTATTTCGCCATGTATAGTGTTTTCGCTCCGCGATGATCTTCAGCTTCTTCAAACCCATTCGCAACTTCTATCTTAGGTTATGATGTTCCACTACTTAGTTTGCACACGATTTACACGAGAACGTAGTAAAAATCTCAAAATCCCATAAATTCGAACAAAAAACATTTTCCATTATGCATAAGTAAACAGTTTTATCTACAAAATATATAAAACCCCCCCATTTTGTATACATATATCTTTTATTCTCTACTCTAACGATTTCGCAAACACGCATTATACCTACCCCACCTTTAATATCTTATCTCTGTGCGACCGGAAGAAGATACAGATACTTTATAGTCGCTAATCAAATATTTATCTGTTAAAACTTGTTTCTCTTGCAATCACAAGGCTTGGCTAGAGCTTGCAAAATAAAGAAAGAGTAATTCACAAGTCTATAAATGACTCTCATTCAGCACAGAAATGCCAGTCATAGTCCACTTTTTTTTGTATCTCTCCAAACTAAATTAAAGCAATTTAGCTTTTTACAGAATTTACTTTTGTTGATCTTTTTTTTTGCGTCAAAACATTCCACACACAACCATCAAATCTCATCAGAGTATCTAAGCCAGATAGATAACTTAACAAAAAAACAAAACAAAAATGCTATAAAAGTCTCCTTCTTCTGATAATCAAGCTACAAAACAACAAAAACAAGATTCCGACTCAATTCCACTCGAAATATTTTATTAAAAAAGCTACAACACTACACGATCACGCTCGATCGAGTCTGATCGTTATGGCATGCGGCGCTAGGGTCTAAGCTTTCAATACACTCTTCTGATATTAGTAAGCGTTTGGCTTTTTACTAAATTAGAAGCGTGAGTTACTAGTGTGCACACTGCCTACGCGAAAAAAAAAAACACACGAGTAAAGTTTTGTATAAAAAAGGCAAAAGCAATTTACAATAACAACAATAAGTGATCGTATTACGTCATTTCATTAGAAATCAGTTTTAAAAATAACGAAACACGTAAGCGATGTCGGTATGGTAACTTTTTTTTCTTTTTTCTTTTATAAACGTTTGGTTTTTTTTCGGTTTATACTTAAAGATAGTATAATAGTGTAAGATTTCGGAAATAAAGGAAGTGTAGGGGCTGTGTGCTGCTATTAAAATGATGATTCGCCTTTATAAAGTTCGAGTTTTGAGTCATTGTATATTTTTGATTTTTTGCGGTTTTATGTGAGATAAGCCCTCGTATTTAGAGCTTTAATTAGATGTGCGCCTTTTTTTTTTTTTCTATATACTATACGTATAAGAGGTTTATAATTATGACGTAGGTTGATAAAGACTGACTGGAGTATCAATTGATTTTGATTGTTGCTGGCTGACGTTAGTACAGCATGGTGACACAGTGAGGCTTTCTGACAAATCAAGTCGTGGTTGGTTTTTTTTTTTTTTTTTTGCTTTGTATCGTCGCCGATTATAATTTACATATGTTTCTGACTAGGTCTTCTAGGTTTTCTAGGTCATTAGCTTCGAAATTGATATCAGTACGCGCGGAATGTTGCAATATGATTCCTGAGATATGTGTTCATTGTGAATCGTTTGCTCTTTTTATTTCCTGTAAGATATTTAATTAAGTGTTTTTAAAATTATAGTTGCTTTGCAGGTATGCTGATGAGTAGGGATTGTTAGTATCTTTGAATAAATTAAATGAGGCTATATCTGGAATGTTTAAGTCCTCAATTTATTACAGAATTGCTATTGTTTTTAATACGAGGAACTGGTTATTACTCTTTAAGTAAAACTCTATCTGAGATTAAAGACGAATTATTTTAAAAATTTAACTCTAGGTAGTGAAGAATCTCTTCGACTATTGTAAATAAACTATTGAATTGCATCAGAACTTTAAAATGGTTCCTTGCGAATTTCACCAATAAATACAATAACGATACATTGACGCACGAAATACATAAGTTCTACGCAGTTTCTTCTTTTTTAATATCTAAACAAAGCATGCAAAGTTTAAATTGTTTTCTTTGTTTCATCCTTGGATAGGGCAAAATATTTCAAGTTGTCGCTACATACATACCTACTATAGAGAAAATGATTTCTTTGTTAACAAGACGAGCTGCGTAGGAATACGAGTATTGATAAACAATAGAACTAAATAAAAAAATATTGAAAGCAACTTATCGTATAAACAATGATTGATAAAAGCTCGATCGTATTTTCGATGAGAATGATTAGATAATGCAAACTTTAAAACATAAATGCCTATGAGGCAGTTTTAATTTCCTGAATAGGGATGTTGTTTTTTTGTTTTCTTTTATTTTGGTTCAACCAGCTTCAGGTTCGGAATTCTAAATACTACCATATTTCCATATCTAATGAAAATTGAGTTTATTAGATTTCCGATTCTTGAGAGATTTGTTAATAGTGATTACTGACTAGTATCTGAACGGCAGAAATCGGAAGTATTTAATCATCATACTACAGGAGGATTGTACAAAGTTCGAAATGTATCTTTAAAAGAATTTAAAAGATTAATAGTAAATACGTACATACGAGTAAATTCTCGGCTCAGTAAACATTAGTTTGAACTTTAGAGTGTCTGTCGTTGGGGGTTTCTGACATTATACGAACATCAACTTCATAAGTAGTACCAATTGGTTCTAGCGCGAGATCCTTCTTCTAATACAATGGACATTTACATATCTGTACTCATTGTACAGGTAGACTCATTGTACAGGTAGAAAGTCCATACAATGCTTTCCCACATCTCGGATTACAATTTTTGTGGGCAGTCAGGCAGCAATCAAGGCACTGGACAGCGAGACAATAAGACCTAGGACAGTATGTTAATATCATAGGACCCTGAACAAACTTAGCAATATCCACGTGTCCAGGGAACGAACCAACACTGCTTGGTTATCCCGCAGCCTGTGGCCACAATTAAATAAGGGGAGAACCAAATGCTTACTAGCTATGGAGAAAAAGGAAATCCGCGTCTTGAGAAGTGTACTGACGGGACATTTCGCGATCGGCACTATGGCATAAACTCCCTGGACTACTGCAGAAGCTGTCAAGATGAGGAAGGAATAGAAATCGTCAAACACCTGCTCTGCGACTCCCCACATCTCCACAACCGTCGCTTCCTCCATATGGGAAAAAGATTTCAACATCGCTGATGGACTTAACGAGATACATGAGGAGAACACTGGTTTGAAAAAGAACCAGCTCAAGAGAAACCACAACGGACCGAAAGGCCCCCGTGTAAGCACCTTTCGAGATGCACAGTCCCTCCAACGTAACCTAACCTAATGCCTTCCAAAATAAAATTTGACACTGGGTAAAAGTATATTTATGTGGGTAAATAGACCAATAGACTTGGCGCATTTTTATATCTCACTCCTTTTCATGGCTGAATTGATACATGGTTTTTGTACTAAAGAACTTGGCCCTTTTTTACGGTAATGTTGTTGGTAAGATTTCCTATTCATTCTTTAACATTAAAATCTTTTTTTTTTTTTAGAATATATTTGGAACTATACAATCCAGGTATACAAAGTTTATCAAATATCTGATCCCTTCGACTTTGTGCAAAAAAGTTGTACAATACGAATTTCGAGCTTTAAATAGGTACAAAATGACCTATACACTTCACGAAGTGCACAAAAATCGATGTACACTCCAAAGTTCAACAAGATCAGATGGCGGTACTAGGTTCGCTGAACCTTAAAACTTATTGCAGGTTGTATTAGATGGGTGTACTTCTATACCATTCTTGACTAAAATCGGTATTCCCCAGAGCTTAGTTCTCTCTCCGAACCTTTTTCTGATTCGCATACATGACCACCTTCATTTGCTCGTAGTCTAATCCATTACCTTCAGAATATCAGCACTCGTTTCTTTGACTATTCTCTAATTCTCTGACTCCGTTTTAACTTTTCAAAAACCCAATGCTGTCTCCTCTCTGGGAAGCGAGCAATTGATGTGATTAAGCTCTGAATGGATGAACTTTTTGCTGAAAAGTCTAATGATCTGTTAATCTTGGAATTTATATTAGCCCCGACCTTCGGTGGATTCAACAGATTACTGATATTGTAAAAGGTCGTGCTATGTGGCAAGGATTTCTCAAAATGTTCACACGATTTATTACTCATGTGGACTTGGCCATGATGTATAAAACTTATGTTCGCCCAAAACTTGAATATAACTTTACTTGATTGTGTTCAGTCACAAGCTTATAGCTTGCTCGGTGGTCAGTCTATATGCAGCCTAATCCTTTCGTTCAAACGTCGCCTGAATGTTGAATGTTAATGCTTCTGTACCGGGATTTCCCCCCACAAATGTTTAGAGAAATATATGTATGTATACTCGTGGTTGTGTCCCGCCTGTCCGTTTGTTTAATCGTAATACACATGTAGCCCGTTCTGAACATGCATGTACTTTAGGCCATTGAACACGAATAACTTTAAAGAACACAATGCAGAACTTTTAAAGAAAACAAGAAAACAGTATAGGTCCTTGGAAACTAGAGTAAACTTCACAATGCAATTCCTTATAAGTTCAAAATGATATCCCACAAAAATAGTAATGCTTCCTAAGAACGTCACCTACTTAGGACTAAAATGGATAAAATTCAAATGTACAATTTGAAAGAGTCTATAACCATCTTGTCCGTGGGAAGAACCTGCATCAGATCCCCGTCCGCTTTATAGTATTTGAGGCCCTAAGTCTTTAAGCTGAAGTTTAGATCTTCTACTTTTATTAGACGTGGACTATTCAAAAACGTTGGTTGGAGTCTTAGTACCTACTCTGTATGATGTGTCTGAGTGAATGCAGTAGCCTCGTTCAGGTCTAATGTCATCAGCCCATCAAATACTCGTATATAAAGTATAAAACATGGGTGCAAATATTGGAGTGTACTGTTTTCTCATAAAATTCATTATGATCGCAAGAGGCGTGGTATCTTCTCAGCCTCTACGTGATATTTCTCGAATATGCACAGACCTTTAAGAACTTCAGTCTAAGGAATTCGGTCAAAAATCTTATTCTGCGATGAAGTGCATTCTTATCCAACCTTAAAACGGCACACTTTATACTGTTTTTTTTTTCCTGCAATATAATCTCTCCGTGTCGGTTTACAAAAATGTTGTTCAAAAAAAATAAAAAAACAAAAATTACAAAAGAAATAAATCCCTTCTGAAAAATACGAACAAAACACACATTAGTATGGCGCTAATCTCCAAAAAGGCACAGAAACTTAAAAAGAATATACATAGATGGAATTTCCACTGATATGGGATATGAACGAAATGTGTTTTTTCCGAAATATGTTTATCTACATCACCAGACACAGCCCGTTGCTGGAATGTGTTTCTCTTTACTACAACCTCGGAGACGCGCACTTAAAATTTTATTTGGCACATTATAATACACATAATCTTTGTACCGGAAAAAAGAAACTCATTCCATCATTTACAAAAAGGAAGCAATCAAAGTTTTCTTTTTGAGATGCCAATAAAACAATTATTAAAACTTAAAAAAAAAAAGTTGCTGAATATGTAGATTTCAATTTGGCAATAGTTCAAAATTCGGAAGGATACGGAGTACGAATATATGTTGTCTTGTTTTTATTTTTGAACATTTTTCGCATAAGATAAATTTTTATTCGCTATTTTCCTCGTTGTGGTTATTTAGTGATGTTCTTAAGTAATAAATTACATACTATACTTCACAGGTGAATTGCGGAAATTTCAAATTTATCTAAAGATGAGATTATTTTTGTGAAATTTTAGTTGTAGATACATAGGTGGGTGGGGTCTCATGAAAGGAAAATTTAAGTTTCATACACTGGATTGTTGTGTAATGCAACTGCACATTATCGTCGTTCTCATGTTTATGATGCTTCCTATGTAAAAATTACTAGATTTGACGTAGTTTTCTATTCCGAATAAGTTTTTTCATGTAGTTTTGCTTAAAGTTGACTTTTTAATTGTCTGAAACTTTGCAACACAAATTGGTCTAAAGATTAATGCCTAGAGACGACTTCTAACTAAAGGTTGACTCTTATTCTAAAATTGTAGAAATAAACTATAAAATTCCGCAAATATCTACTCGAATATATGAACAAGTTAGAGTCAAGTCATCGGTATTTAAGACGAATCTAAAGTGACTGACAATGTCTGAAAATAAGGACAAAAATCAGAGAAATAATCAAAAACCGTTTTGAGAAATGACTTTTCTTTGGCATCTGTCATATTCAAACAATTAAATCGAGTTCACAATAGTGAAAATACAACAAATTACTCACAATAGTCATGACAAGTTGACTTTCATTTCTACAAAATTGTAGAGAGACTTTAGAGTCACCTAATAAAATTTACCCTAGAGCCGACATTTTTTTTTAAAGCCCGAACTAGTAATGAATGTTACTAATAGTGAATGTTAAACACGGTACAGACGATCAATCTTTTATTCAAACTGAATGAACAACACCATAACTGAGCACAAATTTGCGTCCATTTTAAGATTGTTGAAATTCAACCAGAGTCTGTAAAACAATTTTTAAATGTGTGCGTTGGAAGATCAAATTGACATTTCTTGTACCCATCACATCTATTTATATTCGTTTGAAGAAAAGATTAAAAATAGGATTGAAGGTGTGATTCGGAATTTTGTTCAATTATTTGGGCACATTTTTTTTTTTTTTTTTTTTTTTTTCAATTTGATTGATGAAAAAGATTGATCGTTTGTGCCATGGTGTAGACGCTTACGCTACTGGCACATTGCATCAGAATTCATATGAAAATTATTTGTAATCATAAGAACGAAAATGTTCAAGCCGATTTCGTTAATTATTGCGAAATATTAGAAATGCGAACCATCTCATTTTGATGAAATCAATCGCAAAATCTTCGTACGTTTTTGTGCGAAGAATTTGTTGTAAACAAAAGTTTGACAATGAAGTTTTCGCATGGTTTTCTATATATCTCCGTCCGTATTAGCATGAATTGTAATACAATGTCCGACAACAACGTTTAAGCTCTTGGTACGTTGAGAATGACTATTTCTTGACAAGAAACGAGATACAATTCTTTACCTCTAAGGTTCAGATTTAATAGTCTTAATTTACTAAGTGATTTCTTACTATTAAATGTACTGCGTTGATAATCTCCTGTTTTGAGGTCAGTGTACATGCATGCAGTGATTTGCTGGCGCAAGTAATTGGCGCGCCAATAAAAATAAATTGCAGGTTTAAACTTTTACTGGTGCGTCACTTCGATAATTGCATGCATGGTTATAAAAGTCTTCCAACTTTTCAATGCCAGTAATGTGCCAGAAAATTCACCTTCGGATGTTTTTCAAAATAAAATATAGTGGGCTATTGTGTTAAAAAAAAAATCTTAACCAGTAATAAAATATTTAGAAGATTACATTTCTGTGCGTAATTTTTTACTGGCGCTACAATAAATCACAGGCTAAAAGTACTCGTATCCTCCCATTTCCTTTATAGAGTACTTATCTTATGCACATATCCATAACACAACCCACTTAGAAGAAAACGATTAACTTTGGACCTACTTACTACACTGGGTTACACACAGATTAGCACTAAATATTTATGTATATATATATTTTTTTGGTTCTCTTAAATTCACAATCTAAAGAAAAAAACTCTTTACCGGCGAGTTTCATGACAGAAATTCATAACTCTTATTTTCGCATTAACAACGCGCTATAAATCAGCCAAAACTGCAGCTATAAAGTGTAAAGAAAAATCTCTACAAAAATGATGACCTGACTTTAATTAATTTAGACATTAAACCAACTGACACTGTGCTATTAAAAACATGCGCCATGTCACCCATCCACCTAGTGAATCGCAATTTACACATTACCATCGTGTAAAGTACCCTTTTGGGTGGAATGACATTTTTTCCACCGCCAAAAAAAAAAAGGTGAAGATGAGCCTTCCAGATTTATGTTTTATCTGAAATTTTCAATCTACCGAAAACTCTTTATGGTATAAGAGCAAGAAAAAGAAAAAAAAAAATCCCCAATATCTTACATTATCCATACTCAGACATGACCCAGGTGTGGCGAATATCAAACGAAACACAAACCACGTATATACTGATGGAAGGTTTAACTCGCCTTCATTGTACGCCGGCGAAAATGTATACCTTTTTGTCCAACAGACAACAACAAATTGTTGGTGGAATGAACTCGACGTTTTTTTTTTTTGTTGGGTCTTACCAAAAAGCACACAAAGTAAGAAGGCGGGCTCTTTATTGTTATGCGATGGATGGCAACAGCAGTGACGGTATACTACAATGTTTGGTTGATTAAGTGACACAATTACATTTTTAATTAGCGAAAAAAAAATATTTTGTTTATTTTTGTCTTTAATGGTTTGGTAAAAACCAGTAGGCATTTTTTCAATAAACTACAACTATATTTGGACAAGGACGCTCATGCCAAATGCGTATTTTTAACCAAATTGGGATCAAACGAATGCTAATTAAAAGCAACCAAAACTGTTTATTTGACGTCATTTCGAGTGTAAACAAATGCAAAACTCGTTATAAACAAAATATTTATTTATTAAAAAAAAAATCAACAGCACGAATATTGTGTATTTCAAGCTGTGAACGCTAACATACGCCAGACAACTTTTCTTGAGTTCTGATCACTTAATTTTAAGACGCTAACAGATAGAAACAGTCGCGATACAAAGATTCTTGTTAAGATGTCATTTTATTTTCATTGACATAAGAGAAGAGAAATGTCAACAGCAGCTGAATCTTAAATAAAAAATATTCAGTTTATATTTTATGTATATCTAATCCTACTCCAAACTGTTCCTACTAAGAAAACTATTACTCGAGGGTTTTATTCTGAGAATAAATCTTAATTTTCCCAAAATTCCTCTAATGTGCCATTTGAATTTCCATGGCCGGGGTTGCAAGGTTCGATAAACAGGCTCGTCGAGGATCGATTTAATTGGTTCTTAGCTTGCCAAAACTGCTTTTACATCTTGCGGATGAGATTGGTTGCGGAATAAATCTGCAATAAGACATCATTCAATACAGCATGATTAAGAGAGTTCTCTAAAAGTTGCCTTTCTAGTTCTTCATGCCTTATGTTTGTCTTAAGTCTTATCGCTATGATCTTAACTCGTATACAAAAGGTTGCAGAGAGGCTCAAGACTTAAACCAGAATAGGTTGATTGTTTTGCCACTAGTTGGAGACGGGGTGGTTCACCCCGCTTACTCCTGGAATTATTTAACTTTAGATGTTCACGAGTTTGCAAAGTAGTAGGCCAATTACATTAAGCAGTACCCAAACTTTTTCTAATTCAATAGCATAAGTGTGGGTGAGTTATCTTATGCTATTCGTGCCCAATGAAGCAAAATATCATAGCGACCTGATATCGAGCAAGTAAGTCTTCATGATCCTAGGTATGATGTCAGTCTAACTGTGGATATATGTATTCCTCCTAATAATATAAAATGAATCGGTCTATTTCTCAGCTTTATGCATTGAAGCTAGATAACTCAAAAGTGGCTGAACTGATTTCCATATTTTTGCTTTTTGTTTTTGCGAAATTTCTCAGAGAGAGTCTACGATTAGCTAAACACCATGATTCGTTTTGCTACGTTGAGCAATTATCACGAATACAAGACACACGCTAGAACTTTAAAGTTATACATAGTGTTGCTACTAATCAAATTTATTTCGTAGCAGAATAGCAAAAGTTGAGTTCTTATATTTTACACAAAAAGTACGGAAGTGTATTCTAGTACTAAACAATGAAATACAGGCATCTTCTGGTACTAATTCTTAAACGCATGCACTTTGAAAATACTGTAGTGCAGGAGGAAATCGGTATTTTTTTTTACCGAAAACGTAGCAAATTTGCTACAATAGTAGGAAAGTAGAACAAAATGCATTATCCAATTTTAGAGTTATTTTTATCGATTAGAGTGTTATTCAAGCTGTTAGTTTGTACGTTAAAGCTGATTAATAAGCATAATAATTCGATTTTTTTATTAATCTACCTTTAATCTGCGGGTGTCTTTGCCAACAGCGGTGCACCAGCGGATAGATTTGTTTATTCTGGAAAATCAGTGATTCAGAAGGTTACAGAAGTGATGAAATTATTGGTCATCAGAAAAAAGTCCGTCCATACCTTGTATTATACCCACCCAGAATATGATGGAGAACTGATATCTTGGGTGGTCGCTATTTCTAGTTTTGTTCCTTCAAAAACAATTCTTTTTTTTCCTTTGCACTTCATATTCTCATTTTCAAAGACCACCAAGACACTTCTACCGAATCATAATTTATCAAATTGTGTAACATCATATTGGCAACATTTCACATTACGAAAGTAGGCCATTAATTATGCTCCTATGTCGAGCTATTATGCTTACAAATAATGAATCACTATTTGTGTTCTAAATTATCTCAATAATGTGTGTAATTTACAACCCAACTCATCCTCGTTTTTATTGCATTTCAAAAATAGCCGCAAAATTTTATTCTTAATCTCTGCCTTGCAGATGTTCCCACCCAGACTCACTGCAATCCTAAAATACATCATATACACGCATCAATCTTGTAAATCCCCGAAAATCCGCAGCAATTTTTAATTCCTGACGTAAAAATGTACGAATTTTTTCTCTTGCCAAATTTGTTACAACCATGTTCAACAATTTCACGATTCAAAAAATGACGAATTATTCGAAACACCTGTTTCGCCAAATGAAAATGAATTTATCGATGTGACACGAGGCAGAAATTCTAACAAAAAAAAAAAAAATCCCCAACCAATCTTTAAATAATAAAACAATCCCATAAACTATTTGCTTCCACGCAGATAAAAAAAAAAGTGGAAATAGCAAAAGAACCGAAAAACGAAGACAAGTCGGCATCAGGAAAAAAAAAGAATCCATCCGTCTTTCTATTAAAAACATAAACCATAAGGAATTTGCTGCTGTTTTGGCATCATAGAGCACTCAGTAGCGCGATCATCGAGGAAGCTAAAAATGCAAAAAGGAAAGAAATAAAACAGAACACACACAAATAAATGAAATAAAATGAAAAACAATTTAATGAACTAAAAAAAAAATTGCTATAACAACAACACAGATATGTATCTAAATGTATCTAAACATGTATCTACTCGTATCTGTATGCCTTACGATCGTGGCTTCGTTTAGTTAGTAGGTAGGTAGATAGACAGATACATTCAAGTCTGCAATAAAATTAAAAGAAAAAAAAAGTATACAACATCCAATGAGTGAGGGAAGAAATAGAAGCGCGCGCGAACTCACCACCACAAGAATAAAGATACAAAAAAACAAGCGCGACGAAGAAAATTTCCTCTTCGCAAATATCGCAGAAAATCTATCTTGATTAGTCGAATCCGAGTCCGAGCCCCTGAAGCTTGAAAAGCTCTCACTTCAGCGGGATAAATTTCTAAATGAAAAAAAAAAAAAATCTAGAAATAAATCTATCGCGTGAAATTTTTTAAAAATACAACATACATACGAACGAACGAATTTTTACAAAACAAAAAAAAACAAAAAAGAGATAAAAACTATCTAACTACATCGATTTCGGTTTTGAAAACGCGAAAAAAATAACAATCTACAATAACACCGCTAGTTCAAATATTCCATGCGAATTATTATATAATTATACCGCTGCAAAAGAAAAAAAGTAACGATACAGCGATATTTAATTTTGTTTTAATTTAAAAAAAAAAAAACCAAAATATTATTATGTTCTCAGCAACAATCATTTGCGGCGAACAACAACTCAAGAAAGAATTACTCGAATATCAATTTATGACGACGAAACAACCTCAGCAATTACAAAATAATAACGAACGGATAAATCAAATCTTAGATAAATCTGAATTTGAATTTGAATATATGAAATTCAAAAAACCACCAGAAAACGACCAAGAAAGCGGTATTCTTACATGAGTACATAGTTAACTTTCTTTTTGTAAAAAAAAAAAAAATCAAAATAAATCTCATTTACTGAAATAAACTTTAACCTAACGAACTAAAAAAAAAAAAGCTAAAAATACATTTCATTGAAAAACAAAATAAAGTAAAAATACTAGGAAACAATTTCTTTTGTGCGAAATTAGATAAAACAAAAAATAAATAAATAATTTATTTTTAATTCTTTTCTAAGAAAAGTTGATTTTTTTTTTTAAATATAAAAAAAATTATATCGCGTGTGTTATATTAAAATTTGTATTTTTTTTTTTTTTTAACTACTGTGTGCATGAGATTTAATTTATTTATTTATATTAGTTGATTGTCCGTTTTAAATTATAATATAGAAAATAATAATAATTTATATATATAAATAAATAATTTTACCCACATCATCTACCACCTACACGTCACGTCGTCTATCTTGAAAACGATTTTTAAATATGGATGCTTGCGAAATTGCAAACTTCTTGGCCAGTGAGCTTTTTATGCAACAGGTAAAAAGATAAAAATAACAATACATAAAAATACGAAACTTTTAATTATAAATTGATGATTTAATTGGAAATGATTGAAAGTGGAGCGGCGGCCGGTCGCTCCAAAGGTGGATTGCATGTATATATAGATGTTGTTTGATCCCGCCACAAAAATTTATTTTTATTCAAATTAATTACTTTAATTTAATTCAATTGAATGTGATTCCTCTTGACAATGTAGGCGGGCTTGATTGCTATTTCATAGATATGAGGGGGCTCTGTGTGTTTCTGCGTTTATTTCTTTCTTAGAATTGTTTACGGATTTCTGAATTGAATACCATATTTGGTTAGTTAATTTGTCTTGGGCGAGAGAGTAAGCACATCTGGAAGTGGTTAGAGAGAGTTTTTTTTTTTTTCTTTTTTAAATTATGGATAATTTAAAACGTTTATGACGTGGGAGGAAGTTTGTTTTTTATGGTCATCGATTGAGTATAATATTTATTATTCGAAATTGGAGACATTGAGTTCTTTTGTACTGAAATTTTTACGCTTCTTGCATTAAAACTATTTTGCAATTAAGCCAAATTATAGTTACTGAATATTTGGCTACTCTTAAGTTTTAAGTACACTTTTTACATACAGAAATCTTTAATGAACAATGCGAACATTCATGTACTCGTAAAAAGAACCCCATAGCTCTCTTGCCATAATAATATCCAGGCATAATATTTTACTAATTTTTTTTCCATTTCTCCTTATTGCAGGGAAGCTGAAAATTCAGTCCAAAGTGTTAAATCCTTATTCTGTGAATCAGGATATATCTACTCGTATGTAGTTTGACAAGATGTATTTTGTTTTGTCAAAGTCTCTTCCGAAATTGTACATATGTATTATATTATTTGTGATCATCAACATTTAACCCACTCTCCAATGTATGACATCATATTCGTCTTGATGACCCTCTTTATTTCTCTCGCTGCAATAATATAGGTTAGCAAGAATGATTCTTCATTTGATGTCCGCACTGATGTCATTGGTAGAATTAACACCAGAGACTAGGTAGACAAATTCCGTAACTATTTTGAAATTATATCTGTGCATCGTTTTGTTGTAAGCATATCTTATCCTTGTTTATAACCAGACCCATCTTAGCGGCTTGTGTTTCCATACTAGGAAAACCACCAATGAACGTTTGCTTCGTTTTGCCGATAATCTGAATGTCATCCTCTTAGCCGATGAGAGTTTGACACTATGTTTTCCAATAAAGAAGCTATATGACAGGAAGCGTCTAGTAGTACTAAAGGTGTATTTTTTCTAAATTTTTCTAATCTCCATCTTCATCCTATATAGGCATGGAACGAGGTGTTCAGGGTGTCATAGAATGTCAAGGTAGTGGAGAGGCAGAGCAGTATACGATATACTCGTAATTTTCATTTATTTTTAAAGTGCAGCGCTTCAGAAATAAATGCAAAATCTTCCGCATCGCCGATTTGCTCTCTTCATTATGTTTTTAGCCATACGGCGACTTGAAAGCAACCAATTTGATGTTGCACAGGTGGACCAATCTGCTATTCTATGAATCGAGTAAATAAGTTCTCAATCATCGGGCATACCTATGTATGTACATCCGATTACGTCTTACAGATGCATTAGTTCATGCTGCTTACCAAGTCATGTCCGGAGCATTAACCAACTCTTAATGTCTGATACAGCAGCTTTGTTTGATTTATGGGCGTTTGACAGGCATTCTACCGACGTCAAAATTTGCAACACCAAAAGTGGGCGTTGAGAGTCGGGCGTTGAGAGTTAGAAATATGACAGAATTATGTTATGTTCCCTTAAATTTCCAACACACGATTTCGCGGCAGAAAGAAGAGTAGAAATGTACTATTTTTATTTTTATGGTTTGATTAGTAAACACAAATATAAGAAATAACTTCGCAAACAAATGTGTATGAATAAGAAAATTAAAAAAAATAAAATCCTCTGCATACTCTAACATAATTAATTTGTGTTCAAAAAACATCAATTAGCAATTAAAAATGTTTACATATTAAATGCTAACAATTCGGAGTACATACATGACACAATGACTTACCTCGTTGCTAAAATCGAACACGTCAAAGAATAATGTCAATCCAAAACAGCTGTGAACTGTCAAAACGCGCGACAATAGTAAAAAGTAGATCTACTCCGACGTTGAGGTGGCGCTTACGATATTTACGATCAAAAGCCGACCAAACGCTTGGGGTCACATTTGGTGTTGCCCCATAACACCATTCTGTCAACGCAAGACCGCGCGAGCCCCACATTGTGTTTCTACTTTTAAGCTTGAATGCAGTTGCTTTGATTTCGGTTGCCTTACGGAAGTCGAGATATAGAAAGTTCGTGCTAAGAAATTTCAAGATATTTCAAGCTCATTTGCATAGTCCCCTACGTCATGAAAAGAGAACTCATACGTTTCAGCTAGTGGGTCACATGTATGTATCGTTAATTCCCTAATAACTGTACAGTGGACTCAGCGAGAAAGTGATGGTTACATACTTTTAATATTCTTTATTCATCAAATCAGAGTAGTCACTGAGAATTGCTTTAATAAAAATGCTAAAACCCAATTTTTTATTTTTCGTTTTCTACACTGCTCTGGCCATATGCCGCTTTAGGGTTAATTTCCATAGCCGAAGTGACAGAAAGTCACCGCGCTTCAATATCGGTATTCCCATAATTCTCGTTTCTACTGTCACATTCTCAAATGCCAATGCCATCGATAGTATCATTTCATATTTAATTTCGTCTTTTTTGATCTCTAGGATGTGCATTTATTCAAAAATTATACTACTTGTCTATTCCAGCAATGAAATTTGACACATTTTATTCGCATGCCGATTTGTATGTAAACTAGTATTTGTCACGGATAAAAAAGCAAAATGACAACACCCGTCAACTTTTTAATAGAATGTGACTATGGAAATACCGAACCATCACCGACAGTCTCATTTGTGACTGGGAATACAGACATGCCAGTGCCATTAAATTTTAAGGTTAACACGACTATGGGAATAGGAATTAATAGGGTTTTCGTGATACAGCATTTGGGATAGTTCACTGATAATCTGAAGTACCTACCATGTACGTCATAATAAAAGTTGTTTACAAAACTGCAAACTCGTTTTGCACTTTAAAAATTACAATTGAATAAAAACAAGAGAATGATGTTCATAATCGCACTCATGACCTTGAATACACAGAGCAAGAAAAACAAGGAAAAATATTAATAAATACAACACGCAACTACATACATTAATTGCCCGCCTCATTAAATTATAATTTCACATTTCAACACCTGCAGCAAATAGGAAGCATTTCAGTTTTTTTGGTTTTTCACTGCTTTGAAATCTCATGTCGTTGTTTTAAAAAATCATACCATACTCGTAAGTGATATGAACATTTTTCTGCATTTTTTGCTCGATAACGGAAAAGATAAAAAAAAATTCCCCCCGATCTTATATCAGCACAATAAAATAGCAGCAACAATTAAAGAAATAAATAAAACAAAAAAAAAATAATCTACCAAGTAGCATTTTCAATTTAATTCCTCAATTTTTTTTTCTTTTTTTTTTTTTAATTCAAAGAAACGAACGAGTTCATCGTTAAAAATAGAATCAGGGTGAAAAACTAGGAAGCACCAGTTTGCACATATGAAATCCACCACACAATAATAATCAGCAACATCAACATCGTCTAACATCACTAGTAGCACAGCTCGAGAGCACGATTTGAACGAAATTTAGATAAAATTGGTTTCTTTCTTTTTTTTATTTAATTTTTCATTCATTCATTTTTATTTGCAAAAACTATTACTTTCCTTATACAGGAAAAGAAGGCGCGTGGGGCGGCATGAGGGCAATTTTTACGATCTGAACACGAAAGCTTTGCATGGGAGTATGTTTTTATCCCTGATCGCCTAGCATCATGATGCTGAGCGAAAGATCATGTTTTGTTGCCCACATAGCCGTCGTAGGTCGGTGTTGTTTATTGTAAATATCGTAGCGCACACCACGTGGGCTGAAGATGATAGAAAAGGGAAAAGTGGCAAAATATCGAATAATTAGAAATCTACGTATTTGTTTGTATATTTGTAATGAACTTTGTTTGTTGGGGAGGAAACTCCCACGGTATAACTAGAAAAATGTTGTGAACGTGTTCACTAGCATGCTTCGATTTTGATTAAAAAAAGCTCTTGCATACCCTGCACTGAATGTATCCCTTAGAATAAATGCGCTATTGAGAATGGTCTAGTCAGCATGTTTCTAGACTGCGATTTTTAAGGATGGTCGGGGTGAACCACATGCTTATAGGTCGTGGCTATATCACGCGCTGTTTGATGTCTTTCTTTGGGGTTTAGTGAAGGGAAAGTCTATGCCAATAATCCACCAGCGATTCCACAGCTGAAGATTGATTCGCGTTACTTGCGAGCAGATCCGAAAATGTGACATTTTGCAAACATAGTCAAGGAGAAATATTCACCCTATTCCCATTGTCGCCTTTTGCAATACGGTCATTGTGATTATCGCGTCGTACAGGCAAGTTTAACCACTGATTCGAGTCTTTATTTTCGTCGACAAGACCTCTATTACATAAAAAACTGTCATATCGAAGAGGTTACAGAATACCGATACAAACGCACGTGCATCGTGTCCTAATGCCAAATTTTAGCGGTGATTCTAGTTTTTTTTTTTTTTTTTTTGTATACCCTATTATCCCATAAGGTATATTAATTTTGATACATTGTTTGTAATATGGAGAAATGATAATGGTAAATGACCAAAAGTATGTATATTTGTGATTAGCATCAAGAGTTATGTCGATCTAGCCACGCCCATCCATCTGTCCGTATGTGACCACTTGTTGGGCCTTAAATTTTGAGCTAGGAATATGAATTTGGTATACCTATGTACATATGTATATAACCTTGTTAGAAACCGAAGTAGTACAAGTGAAAACAATTTTAAAACCCGCCCACAGACACACGCACTTTTGAAAAAAAAATTATTTTTACTACAATTTTAAAAATATCGCCTTAACGAAATATATAGACGTTCACATTCTCTACAATTCGTCCATATATTATATATTGCCACGCCCACTTTTGGGGGCATTCTCTTTAAAAACAAAACAAAAAAACGTATTTTGCTTTCTCGAATGTGAATGCCACGCCTACTTTCTTCTAAGAAAAAAATGTGATTAGTGCTATGCACGGTGGTGGAAAGAACAATACTTGTCCAACCGTCGATATCCAACTATAGACAGTTTTTCTGGGTATTATGTTATTGCGAACCGGACTTTTGGAAAGTACGGAATTCCAGCGCTGAGCTCTCTCATCGACCTAGCTTAGCCATAAGATATCCAGTGGATATTGCATGAACTTCCCTTGAAATTGTAAGGGTCCCCTATTTTATAGACGAGTTTGGAGCAACAAAGGTCTGGAAATGGGTTTTATTTCCATACTCGAACAAGATTAGTCACATCGTTTACTGCTCCAAAGCCATAGTGAACCAAAATAACTACCACCATAGAAAATCACTGACCGATTTACTAGAACAAGATATTCTCTATTAACTTTTTTTTTTCCTGTCTAAGATTTTTATAAACTTAACTACTCATTCCCATTCTATGCCATGCCTATGAACACTTTATCTAACAATAGTTGTTTTTTATTTCCAGCTTGTCTCATTAGAAGGCATTCAAAGTGGTGTACCCACACTCACCACACCCACGCTAACGCCAACAATGCTGCATAGCATCGAACAAACGTTCATGGAATTAACAGAAGAAACGCCAAACCCTGCACCTTATCAAGCCGGATTTGTACCGCCTCGAGCACCCTTTAATTTCCCTGAATTCAACAATGAAACCAACAGTTCGCCATCGTCTGAGGATTCGCAGAATTCATGGCAAACTCCCATCATCAACGAAGAGAATTCCATGGCCACAACAGATACTTGTAAGTCAATGCAATGCGATTCCCTCTCAAGGCTTACCAAACTAACTTTCATTTTATCTTTTTTCTTACAGCAAGTGTAGCCACAACAATCAATGCCAACGACAGTCCGTCCTTTCAAAGTAATGGTACTGGCGGCGGCGGTGCCAGTACAAATGCAACCACCTCAACCGCAACCAATGATTTCACTTCAGTGAATAGAGCCATAGCTGCGGCACGTGCTGGTGCCGCTGGTAGTGCCAATTCCTCAACTTCTGGTACAACGACACACACTCCGTCCCGCCGGAATCAGGGCGGTCGCCGTCCGACAAAAGCTACAAATATGTCCCCCGAGGAGGAGGAGAAACGTCGAATTCGCCGCGAACGCAATAAATTGGCTGCAGCTCGCTGTCGAAAACGTCGTGTCGATCAAACCAATGAACTCCTCGAAGAGGTTGCTGGGCTAGAGAGACGTCGTGATAGCCTGCAGAAAGAAATCGCCAACCTCTACGAGGCCAAAGATGAATTAGAGGCCATTTTCGAAGCGCATCGTCCACAATGTCGCAAAATTCGGCCGAATAATAACAACCTTCTACCTACGTTTAATGCCTGCGATCCTGGTCGCGGTTCACCGCTTGACCTCAAGCCCGTCATTTTGCCAGACTTCGATGTGAAGAGCATAAAAAGTGAACCAAACGAGAACTTGGACAGTCTTGATGACGGGCCACCATCGCCAAAGCGTGTCATGTTGTCACAAACGTCGTCAGCCATGGTGCCGCCATTACCCAATGTCTCTACGATATCATCGTCGATACCTTCCGCCTCCGCTTTGAATACGCCCACCATAACGAACTCACCTCCGCCTATGCTGAAACCGGGTGGACCTGCAAAACAACGACCCAGCTCACTGAATGTTCCCCTGCAAATGATCTCGGGCCAGACGATGGGCATGGGAAAGACCGTTACCGACATAAATGGTGTCGCGATAACAACACCCTCCAGTGGCGTAATGTTCAACTTTGACAGTCTAATGGATGGCGGTACTGGTTTAACACCCGTTTCCGGTCCCCTAATACCAACGTGCTCTTCGCAAAATAAGCATCCCCTTGAGTTGACCACACCCACCAGCGAACCTTCCAAGCTGGTCAGCTTATAATAGTTAAACGAATTGTATTTGTAAAGTTAAAAGTAAAATTTTTTGTAGAAAAATGTGCCGAGGTGAGATGGCGAGAGGAAAGTGGGTTAAAAAATAAATGAAACTAATTTTAAGCGAAAAAAAACTTTGTTTTCAATATTGTCCTCAAATTCTTTTGTATTATTTTTTTAATGTTATTAAATATATTTTTTTGTTTTATTTATATCTAGAAAAAGAGAAAAAAGAACATTGTAATTTAATTTTTTAGAACATTTAACAAAGAAAAAAAAAAAACAAAGTAAAACCAACAAAATAGAAGGCGTTGTGATATTTATAAATAAAATAATAAAAAAAACAAATAAAAATACAAAAATCTATTATAATACTTACAAAAAAAAATATTTCCTTAGCGCAAAATTTAGCTAAAATAAAACAAGGAAAACGAGTTAAATAATTTTGTGTGCGTTCAATTCTTTTATAAAGAAAAAAAAAGAAGTCTAAATTTCAAAAAAAAAAGATTGAAAACAATTTTACACAATTTTAATTTTAGCAAAAGGAAAGAGAAAAAAACTTTTAATTTTAAGCTGAATCAATCAATAAGCAAATATTAAATTATAATTAAAAATAAAATTAAAAAGCCTTTTTGTCGATCGTTTTAAAAACAATTTCGTAATATTTAAAAGAAAATAAATCACAATCTATAAGATATCAAAAAAAAAAAAAAAAAAAAACAATTTCTATTACTATGCAGTAAGAAAACCTTTGTCGCCTTGTGTTTTTGTGCAAAAGCAATAATTAATTGAATATGTATTACTTTTTTTTATATAATATATATTATATATTATTATATATATGTAATTACTATTTTTAATGTAAAATTAAAAAAAATAATTATATATTTTGTATATGTAAACCGAAAGGAAAGAAAACTTTAGTGAGAAAATAAAAAAAAAAAATTTATAAATAAAACAAAACCAATTTGCATGTATTATGTACCATAGTGTTAAATAATATTCAATCGAAAATCAAAAAAAGAAACAAAGAAAATTTTGTAGAGTATATTTTTTGACAGAAGCAAAGAAAACAAACAAGTTAAGTCTAAAAACATAACGAAAGCAATTTCATATTTTTTCTATTTGATCAAATGTTGTAAAAAAAAAAAATCAGATTAAAAATTAATTGTTAAATAAAAGCAATAAGTTAAAAGAAACAATGCTACACTTTACCAAATTTTAATGATAACAAAATCAACAACAGCAACAGCATACATATTGCAAATTATTGTATTGATAAACTTTCAAAAAAATTGCAATATACCATCTTAAGACAAAAATAATATGGGTTGTTTTATTTTTAATCGCTTTGGATTCGATTTTAGTGCAGATTTGATTTTTAGCTAAAAGTTGCCTATTACTAAAGATGCTTTCGTCTCAGGGAAGAAAAAATCTATTGCAACGACGACGAAAACCGTCCATTGTCACCTGAGACGTCAAACTCAACACTTACCCCTATTCTCTAAGTCGATTCAACATTGAATTTTATAACAAATCTACAATTTATGTAAAGAGTGCAGCTAAAACCCCTCACCTCACTGGACTTACAGTTGACAAATTGTCACCCAAATGATAATTCGAATGTGTCGTGTTAATCTGGAAGGCACAACTTAGATAATGGGGTATCTTTCACATATACATTTGTGGTTTTTATCAGCGAGAATTTGGTGAGAAGTCCAAAGTACAGTAAGTATACTCGTACGGTCATATTCACTCTTATTTCCAGTGACGTTTTTCAAGAGTTACTAGTGGCTTGCACAGCTTGCAACGATTTAAATATTTTTATATTTCATATTTCTTATTTTTAGTTGCATATTTATAGGTTGTTTTGTCATGAGTACGCACACAGAAAAATGAAAATGTTCTAATTAAGATTTTTCGAATCTCCAATCCTGAGACCCTAGACTTTAAAATGAGGGATCAATCATTAAAATCGATCAAGAAAATAGCTTACCAAATTATATGTAAGAGATACCATAACAACGAAGAAACAACCATCAGCATGTTTACATCCCACACAAGTTCCACAACGAATGTACTATGGCACTGACAGATAAGTGACAGAACTATGTAAAAAAAAGGCTCAATAAATATGATTTAATTTGATTTGATTTGTTTAAATAAATAAAATATACAACTAGGTCGTCCAACTTGTGCCTATGTATATATGTTGTTTATTTTCATTAATACTTTTCTGTCCCAGTTCGAAATTCAAACAATATCGTTTAAATGATTTATTTTTTCAAATCTGTTAAAAATAGGAAAAAAATGTTTTGCCAATTTTCGAAAACTTGGTAAACATGACCTTTCATATATTAAATATTATTTAGATATCGATTTTGAACTAAATCGTCCGAGTCACACACGAATATGAGCCAAATTTCGAAATAAACAAAGTACCGTTATACTTATTTTTTGGGAAAATCCTGCTCCCCAGCAACTCAAATATGAAATTTTATCAAAATCGTTGAGCCATTTTCGAGAGCAAATAAAGTTTTTTTCAAAACCGGGGGTTAGAATACAAATTCCGATTTCGACTCAAATTGTAACCCTACAGATCTCAAATATGAAGTTTGAATTCGGTTGATCCGTTTAGGCTGTAGTCGGCCATACATAAAGACAGACAGGCAGAGAAAATTAGGAGACCCACTTTTTGAGATTCTTTATTTTAGCAATACAAAGATTGATTAAAAGCGCGAGATCGAAAATTAGGTACAAAATTTACAGCAGTGACGAAAAATAAAAAAATAAAAAAAATGCCCTTATTCGCATCCTAAATCACATGAAGAATCGATTTATTTAGATTTACCGAATATTAAGTGAGTAGAAGGACAAATTTTAATTTTAAATGATGAATGTAATAAAAGATATATATTTATGATTCGCCAGTCAGGCCTATTTTTTCGCTAGTGCTATAAAAGAAACAGCCATGATTCGAGTTCCCGCACTCTGTTAATGTTCCTTGATTGACAATTATTCACTTTCAGCCAGGTTCCACATTTCACTTTCACTCGATATGAAATTTAAATCGATCGAAAATGAAATTTGGTGTTCTATATTTCACTATTATCGATTTCGATTTCAAATTTTTCGAAATTGAGCCAAAGTGAAATTGGGGTGTTCCACATTTCGATTTTATCGATTTGCGCGTGATTTCAAAGCGATCGTTTCATTCAGTGTGAAATAGTACAAAGCAGACGTTATTGAAAATGTAAGCGAATAAATTGCATTGCATTTTTTAATAAGTTTATTAAAATAATATATTTAAACAGGGGCAAGCATAAGAATATTGCATATAAGGATCATTCTAGAGAATTCATGAAAGGTGATCGAGTTGTAGCGGATGCGCGGCCTAATAGTTTGCAGCACCATCATGAGAGCATATTTATCTAATCGATAAAATGACATGAATCTGGAATAACAAATAAAGTAAGAAAACTGAACTTTCGTTTGCAAAAATTGTACGTACGCAGCATCTGCAATTTCCAACGGATTTGAAAGGTCTCTCAGCGTACGCCTTTTTATTTTTTCCTCGGCATACTTCTCTTTGTCAATTCGCAGTACCATAGCAATTAATACAGCACTCATTATTAAATAAATCGCGATCATGAGACGAAATTAAAAAAAAAAAACAACCGATTTGCCAAAATAAAAATATTTGTGCAACGTCTCAAATGACAGATATCAGCTGTTTTTAATTTCACAAAACGTGATTTCGAAAAATTTTCGACATTAGTAAATCGTTCGGAATGTAGTTCACTCGATTTGCAATTTCGATTTCGATTTCATTTCACTCGAATTCTGGAACATAGCTGTTTGTTCCGTCATCAAGTAATTTCTTGGGGTGCCTGCCTATTCGATAAAATTTATTTCGCAAATATTACTTCGCATTTATCGAAACAAATTTTATTTGTTTCGCAAATTTTGATTTATCTCGCGACGTGATCATTTCGGAATACTTTTCCCGCGCTTTTACATTTCGCTTAAGATTATGCACCAATTTGTTTATTTGAAGGTATTTATTTTCATAACTGTTAATTCCCGTTTTAGTGCATTGTCGTTTATGTAATTGGAAAAATGACACTTGGCATTTATTGGTTTTGCAAACGCCGGCCATGTCTCAAAGTGTGGTTTTGAGTTGAAAAACTTGGTGTTTGTTTGCGCGCTCTGAGCACCTACATGTGAGGCCGAAGGCCGTCCGGTGAATGAGTAGAAGAGATGTCCCATAGTCTGAAGTACGTTTATCTAGCGAAGCCACGTACTGTTAATATCTTAAGGTCAAATAATTACAAGCTTAAATAAGAATTTGCCAAATAAACACTGGGAAAAATCAAAATGCTAGTTAATGAAATGCAAGACAACAAATTGCGAAATGATTATGGCAACACCCAATTTCTTGGTGTCCCAAGTATTTTTCTATCTGAGTATGGATGTGTGCAGAAATGGTCACGTTCTTACTGCAAATTTGGGACCATCGGATAGCTCATCCTGACTGCATCTTTAATGTGGTTCAAAACGGTGAAAAAGAAAACTTCACTTCACTATAAGTAAGTTCTTTGATGACTCAGAATCTACTTTTAGCTTCTTAGGCTTTGATTTTAATGGCATCTGTTTTTTCAAGCCCGCTTTAATTATTGGTCTAAATGCATTTTACCACCAGGTTGCTGATTGAACAATATTTTTTATGGAAGCGTATTTAAGTTCCTTTCACGACGGTGTTTGGAGACGTTATCAGAAAAATCCTCAGGTGCCTGCCTGATTGACTTGGAGAAGGCCTTTGACACCGTATGGTTAGAGAGACTCTTCTACAAACTGAGCAGGCTGGACGTAAGCAGACCACTGCTGTACATACTTTACAACATGCTCATGAGTAGACAGTTCATTGTGAAAAATGGTAATGTGACTTCTGCTGGAACTTTTCAAATTAAAAACGGTTTGCAATAAGATGCGGTGAATTCATCGATCCTTTTCAACATTTCCACTCATAGGATCTCTTTACCATGCCATATCGTACGCAGGCGACTTGATCGCGTACAGATCAGGACCAAAAATCGAGGTTATTGCACTTCTCTTCTTCGATAAGATTCAGCGATATTGCGATGACTGGAAGCTGAAGATCAAATTCCAGAAATAGGAAACTTGCAACTCGATGCAAGAGTAAAGGCATTCTGCTACACGGCATGCTTGTATTTGGATGTGTGGTCAACGTGAGAGCAAGTTTGTTGGAAAAGATTCCGGTGTTTGAGAGGGATTGTCTTCATTTATACAGAACATCAGAATCCCAGTACATAAAATTCTATCCCAATGAGGTCCTGTACAACAGGGCTTACCTAATAAGAGTGGATAATTTCGTTATCAAGCTGATTCGAAGGCATATTGCAAAAGTAATGAGCTCGATGAACAAACCCGATCTCCAGGGCTTATTACCCCAATTACTTGTACTACAAGATAGTGCGCCTTATCGGTTTTGTTCCCTCAGAGGCATTCCTCTGTCTTGACAAGAAGGGTCTGATCCAGGAGGGATTGGCGTTGCCGCTAATCTTCCATGTGGCTCTAACAGTTGTGGATAGGTGACTCAACTACAACAGCAATGTGGAACGTCTCCGGTTTAGTAGGGCGGTATCGAGTAGTGATTTAGAGGACGTACAACGTCAGTACGGACATTTTTGGTGGCTAGCCGAACGAGAGGGAACTCCTTCGTTGTTCGCTTACAATCCGAGATAGCCCATTTAAGGTTGGCTGTTATTTTATTGGCCGACTTGCATAGTTTAGGGTAGTAGGGAAGTTTTGAGGTAGTCGTAGGCAAAAAAAAAAAAAATCTGCGGCACTTAAATAAAAAAAAGTACGTACATAATTACGTAGTTAGAGTAAAGTAGAGTAAGATAGAATAAGGTAGTTAAGATATATTTTAAGGTATAAGAATACAAAATAAGCTCATTCACTAAGTTTTTTTTTTATCTAATTTTCTTAGTAACAAGTAAAAATAAAATAATGAAATAAATAAAAAATGTAAGTACGTTACATCGAAAGACATAGTTTTAAGTATTAGGATTAGCTTAGAGCGCCCGCATAGGGCCAGTAAGTTAGAATAAGATAGTGAAGTTAGTTAAGCTAATTTTAAGCGTTTTTTATCTAGCAATAAGTTTAATGAATTATGAAATAAAAATGCAATAAAAATGAAAAATAAATGAAAATGGGTGAGTTGCTGTTCGAAAACCCCCTGCTGTGACCTTTATGATCCAGAAAAGGTTAGAATGGGCCAAAAAGCATAAAGACTGGCCGGAGAAGATTTCAACAGAGTTTCATGGAGCGAAGAATCCAAGTGGTACAAAACGGTGAGTTTTCGTTGGACGCAGCGCTCAACAAAAGATGCTACCAGACTGTGTGGTTCCTACCGTCAAGCGTGGAGGTGGTTCTGTTATGGTCTAGGGATGTTTCTCTTCAAGTGGAGTGGAAAAATGAATAAGGAGGCATACAAAACAATATTGGAAGAAAACGCTGCTACCTCTGGACTAAGATTAATTGCCGGAGGATTCGTATTTCAACAGGACAACGACCCTAAATACACGTCAAGACTTTGTCAAGACTACCTGAAACAGAGGGAAGATGAAGAAATCTTACAAATCATGATATGGCCGCCGCAATTACCAGATTAAACTCTACAGAGCTGTTGTGGTCCAGGATCAATGCCCATCATCAGAATCTGTGTTGTAGAAAATACTATTGGATTGCTGGAGCAATATACCACAGGCAACAACTCAAAAACTGATAGCTAGAATACCAAGAATTGTAAAAAAATAGTAATCGAATGTAAAGGTGGCTTTTTCGGCGAAAAATCGATTTAATTCATTTTTTCTTCTTTTTAATAAATTCATTTATGTTAAGAACAAAATGAAAATATTTTTCGTTCATTTTACATGATTATTATTCTACTAGAGTTTTTTTCGATGTTAGATTTTTGGTCTGCAGTGTATGTACCAAGTTTGATTCACTTAGCTCCAAGTTTAAGGCCGCAAACCATTACATACATACGAACGGACGGACGAACATGGCTCAACAAATTTCGCCATTGATCCCGATCATATATATGTACATATATACATTCATATATTAATACGTAGGTACATGCATACAAACATACATTCCTTAGATTGAATATCTTTATTATTTCTCTATGTTACAAACTATGCACCAAAATCAGTATACCACTCTCTGTGGATAGAATATGTTGGTACTATATAGGTATAGATTTTGAAATCGTTTGCAGAAAATATTAGATTTTCAAGGCATCAATGAATTTAATGCGTTAATAGTTTAATTTCTCTTCAACTCTCCACAAATATGCTTGTCGCTACTTTTACGTTTTATATAATGGAAATTCACCTGAAATTAAGCTGAGACATGAAGTAATCAAAGTATCTCCTTAGTTTTTAAATTCCCTGATTCTCTTAATCCAGCTCTGCTATAGCGTACATAATAATCGCTGAATAAGCGGAGAAAATAAAATTCACGAAAATCAGAGCGAAGGAATTACCAAAGAAAAATTACCAAAAATTTAAAACCGAAATACTTACACCAAGTGACCACTTATCTGTGTAAAACCCGCGACCTTATACCGATGTACACATACAAATACGTTCGCAGGCAGGTTTCATTGACTTGATAAAATCTTCATTCTGTATATGTACCTACCACCAGCCCTGTACTGTAGATATAGATTGTCGCGGCGATGTTTCTTTGCCTGTGCGCCTACAACAGACCTCAGTAATTTTGTTTACATCGACAAGATAAGATCGTGATCTCGCGAGCTAATAATCTCCACCAAGAAAAAAAGAAAAAAACCAAGTACTTTTGAAAACTTGTACTGAATATCTAAACAAAAGCAGATACCTACTCCTTCTCAATAGCGATGTTTCGAAAATTGTTTAACATTATCGGTTGTGGCGGAAAACTAAAAGCCGTATCACCGAAAAATGTGGTATTCATAACCGGCTGTGATTCGGGTTTAGGGTAGGCTTCTTTATTATTAATTTTTTTTTTTGTAAACCAATAAAATTCATTTTGTTACTTTCAGTTTCACTTTGGCCCTTTTTTGTCACTCTCTTAACATGACAGTGGTTTCTGGTTGCCATAATTGTAAATCTGAAGGCGCTAAGCTACTGCAGAATGTCCCAGATTCTAAGCGGATGATTACAATGGAAGTTGATCTTTTGAAACATGATACCATAGTACAGGCACACAACTTGATTCGGGATTTAGTTGAAAATGAAAATGGATATATTTTTACGGCACTAGTCAATAATGCCGGTATTATGTGCTTTGGTGAATTCGAATGGCAGACTCGGAATCTCTTTGAATCCCAAATTAATGTAAATGTTTTGGGGACAATGCGACTGACCAAGGAATTGCTACCGCTAATACGAAAACATCAGGGAAGAATCATCAATATCACAAGTCATTGTGGCCTTCAGGTAATATTGGGATGTTTTTTTTTTTTTTTGTTTGTCATAAATAAATTGATGAATATTTTATAAAGAGGAGACGAATAGATAAGAATAGTCATAGGAGTAAGTCTGCATGTCATTTAAATTCATGAGAAGTACTCAGCAATAGGCCTTGTTTTTGGTAGAAACATTTATCAAGGTTGTTGTGTTTACTATCTAGGATGGGAATAGTTTCACACTTTATTTTATTTCCTTGTTTTTTCATTCAACATGTTCCATTTACCAACAGAGTCTTCCCGGTCTGGCACCATATGCTGCGTCAAAAGCCGCCCTTCGCTTCTGGAATGATGCCTTACGAATCGAATTAAAAAAATATGATGTAGAAGTTGTGAATTTCATACCCGGATCATTTGTTGCAGTCAGCAATATTTCTGCACGTCAACAAGATCACGCACTTGAAATGAATAACGCTTTCAACGCTGAACAAAAAGAATTCTACGGCGAATATTTCAACGAGTACAATGAATATCTAAAAATTATCTCAGGTTTCAAGCCACCAAATCAAATGAACGATAAACCATTGCTAGATAAGTTCAAAGATGCCCTCATAAACACTCATCCACGGTCAATGTACATCCACGAACCAATGAGGTAAGCTTCAAAAATGGAGATAAATCGAATCAAAATCAAAGCAATCTTTTTTTTTTTTGCAGGTATAAACTTTATAGATTGCTTTTCGGCATTTGTCCAACTCCAATTGTAGATTGGCTGACTGTAAAGTTCTGCGCCATGCCCATTTATCGACAGAAGAAGAAACTGCTGTAAAAAAAAAACCATTTCTCTGATACTTTGTGATTTCTTTTTTATTTTAATTTTTTACATATAAAGTTAGAATTTTGATAGTATTCCACTAGATACATATAAAAACAATATATAATAATTATACTTAATTAAAAAAATACATTAGATAGAAGGAAATATAATGTATGCATGTGTTACATGGGTAGAACGTACCGTAGATTGCATTGCTGCTGATTCTGGTTTCGTTTATATTTTCTTGTTTTTTTTTTCCTCGGAATCACAATGAGTTTCTCATTTAAATTAACATTAATTGCCCAATATTTCGTTTTGATTTAGTTTTTAGTAGATGCACACAGGCTTTAATTATTCGTAGTGCGCATTCGGGTTGGGATTGGGATTGTTATTCCAAGAGTCATCGATGGAATCGGATGATCCACTACGGCCAAGGAACGCCATCAAATAAATGACTATAATAAAAACGAGGATTCCACTGAGCACCAAGAACCATGTTCGTCGCCAGGGCGGTCGTGATGATGGTGCATAGAAACGGCGAGACCAACGTGAAAATATCTCAGCGGGCGTTCGACGCTTGTATTTGTTGTCATCTCGATCAGTTCCACCGATTGGTGATTGCCTTGGTAGTAATGGACGTCTGCTGTTGGCTATAGACAGTAAGAGATTTTTTGTTATATGGATCTGTTTACGGATGGGATTATATTTCAATTTTTTTATTTACAATAACGGACCCGTCTTAATGTTAAAGCAAACAAATTATCGAAATATTGTAAATATCTACTATAAGTTACAATTATTTTACTAAAAATTTTTTGTAAAATCGATATGTTGCGTTTACTATTTTCATTACTCCTCAGCTCAAAATCCGTGAACCAAAGATCAAAATTTTTATGCTTTAAGGCCTAAAATATCCCGTAAGAGCTTAACTAAACTACTCTAAAATATAAGGCAATTTTTTAGTGTATCTTTATGCAAAGTGTTCACTATGAACACTTTTTGTTTTAAGGATTAATACTTCTAGTTAAGATGTAGGCAACAACAGACAATTTTCATGTTATATCCTTAGATTAGATGAAATTAGGGTGGCTGTCTGGACCTAAGCACATACACACTTAGACCAAAGGATGTCTATTGCGTTATCAGCTCATGCCCTTGCTTTGACAACAAATAACTTGGTCGACAATAATATTGAATGAACGAAAGAAATCGAAATTTAAAGGAGAACTTCTGAGCTTAAAGAGTTACTTTTCCAAATTGAAAGAAAAATGATAAATTGTTCTTCAAAATTAATTTGATTGATAAATTATCTAACTTCAAATAGAGTAAGACTCGTTCCACGCATATCTAGGATAGGATATACGCCGGCAGATTTCTATGACCTAGAAGTGAAAAACGAATGCAGCACGTTTTCGACTTGAGTATGATTTTTATTCTCCGATTGCTCAGATAATTTTGCAAATTTCTGAAAAGATGTTAATCGCTGAGGACAATGTCAGGAGAGTACGCTGAATGATGCATTATTTTCCAAACAAAGCTGTTGACTTTCTTGGTTGTCTCTCTTGCAACATATGACCTGGCGTTGTCTTGTTGAAAGATTATCTCTCGTCTATTGATCAATACTGGCCGTTTTCCTTCAAGAGCTGCCTTCAACCGATCTAATTGTTCACCATAATACTATCATACTTTGTGATGATTTGGCCCAGGAGACAAAAATTGACAATATCATTCATATCCCACTAGACAAAGGGCATTACCTTTTTGGCTGGAGACTTAGCTTAGGCACTTGCTACGATTTTTCTAAAGGACTCAGTCACTGCCTAGGATGCTAAATATTCTCATCGCCAGTCACAATCCTGCTGAGGAACGGATCAAAAATTTACACGAGAAAGTAACGATTTTGTTCGCTCAGATTGTGTTTCGGAACTTGACACTGTTCTAAGTCCTTTTAAGTGTCTGTGCACTATGGGTATTCGTCCAGGCTGTTAAATAACACGTCATTATCCAGGTTAATTGGCTTTCTTGTGGAATCATTAATCTTTGAGCCCATAATTTCATTATCGGAACTTTTCAAACCATCTTTGGACCTTGCTAGCAATTTTACAGAAGAAAGCACAAATTCATATCAAGGTGTCTTGCTTAGACCAGTGAGAAATCAGTGAAACCAAAAGGAAGAACGATTCATCAATTGCCACAATGCAACGCGAAGTAAAATTGGACAACTGAAATCGACTTATAGAAATAAGTGGACCGGAATAGAAATAAATAAATATTTAACACTAAAAGCTCATACAGAGCCTGGCCTAGATTTTCGCAGACATTCGTGCTGTACGACACACGAATGGTAGGGATCTATAGTTGTATGCAGTTTCCGAAGGACAATATTTTCGATTGAGAGAAATTTCTATTGACAATTTTACTCTCGGATGTTACTCAGACGTTCGCGAGAGGCGGGACCGTAAAACCTTTTTTACTTGCACCTAAGTATAAGGGTAAGTGTTTAGTTGAAAGATGATCAATCCTGGCATTACTATAATGGAAAATCTCAACAAAGTGGGTCCCGCAAATCTTTCCGACAGCAGCCTAAACGGCTGGATGGATTTTCTTCGAATTTCATATCTAGGATTGGTGGGTTCAAAATTCGAGACAAAATCGGAATTTTCATTCTAACCCCAAAATTAACTAATGACCGATTTTGTAAAAAAAAAAAAAAAAAAACGATTTTCTCGAAAACGGCTCTAACTCTTACAGTGGACATATGCCAATATTACAGTGGACAGGAGCCAATTTGTTTGTCGACAAAAATGAGCCCACCTGACCTAAATACCGCAAAAAATATTACTGTTGCTATGTCAGTGCTTCACAGCATAGCCAAGGAGAAAAATATTCAATATCTCCAACAAGAAATTTCTCTACCCAGATCTTTGCAATAATTGAATTCGAGTGACGGCATAAACAGGTCGAAAATCAAACTAAACGTAATCCTAGTAATCCCCTAAAATAGTCATTTAGTTTTGTTCGATTGTAATTTATTCACAGCAAACTTTAAAGTGGGTGCTTGTAGGCGGTAGGCAATCGATTGTCTATGAATAACAATGTCGCAAATTCATAGGAAGACTGCGAATAGTGGATAGAACCCACCCTACTTTAATTTTTCTTATTCATAGTTACACTTTTCCCATCCTCTAACGAGTTCCGTCTTTAAATGTATGTTATGTAAACAGACCCAAAAGTCAACATACTTCAAGAGAAATATATTACATTCACATATTTTTCTTTGAATTTAAACTCAAATTCAAATATTTGTAAATAAAAAAATTAAAAGTATTTGAAAAAATATATTTATAAAGCCATTTCTAAATGTTTTCACAGTTAATTAACTAATTCGTTGTTCGTTGATGTTTTCATCGGAGTGTAATTGTTGTTGACTTTGTAATGTTTTATGTCCAACGAATTAAATATTTCGCTCCTTAGCTATGTTGTGCAGCACTGCCACAACAATAATAACATTTTTAGATGTACAGGGTATTTTCTATGTTCCATGCCGATGGTTTTTCGATTACGAAATGAAACACAATTTTTTAATTTTTTTTTATTGACCGATTATTTGGTTTATAGCAATTATGTATGGTATTGCATATATATCGGCTAAATGACCGCCTCTGACCGCAGTGCAGATGCCTGCTCTTGCAACCATATTTTGCAAACATTTTGTCACATTTCGGGTGTTATTTCACCAATTTTTTGATTAATTTTGTCTTTTAGCATCGAGATTGTGGTTGGCCTGTTGCCATAGACCTTTCCCTTCAAATACACGCAAAGGAAGAAGTCGGGAACGGTCAAGTCAGTGGAGCGAGGGAGGCCACCTCTGTGGAAAAATTTGTTCGCAAAATCTACCACGTATCGTTAATTGTGTATAATGTGGCACCGTACTATTGGAACCACATGTGTTGTGGGCACCAAGAAGTTTTGCATGTCACGATAGCGATCACGAGGAATTGTTACAGCATTGCATCTTGCATCTTCAAAAAAATGTGACACAATGATTAACAAAGCTAGATAACTCGAAATGAGCTTCGTCAGTCATAATGATTATTTCCCACATATCGGAGTCAATATAAAGCTGAAAAATCTTTTCCTTCCATTCTCGCTGGCGCATATGGTCATTTTCCATTAGTTGTCGAGTCAATTGAATTTTATACGGATAAAAATGCTAATATTTTTTTGATTATTTTAAACAAACTTGTCGGAGACATTCCAAATTCTTGTGCACGGCGTCTAAAGGAGGTGCCCGGACTTTCATCAAAGTTCACTACAGCGCAATATTTTGTGCGTATCTACGACCGCACTGCCAGTGCATACTGAGTTTCAAAGTTATTCATTACACGCTGAATGGTTGACTTGCTAAGGCACATGATTTAAACCAAAAAAATTACGCAAATTTCTTCGTGTTGTCACAGTTGAACTATTATTTAGAGAAAATGTTTTAATAACTTCAACACGTTGCTGAGGCGCAGCTCTTCACGACCGTCAAATGCGAACTGACAAATGCCAACCAAACAAAAATGGCGGCCAAACAAAATCAACCTGGAACATAAAAAAACACCGTGCATTTAAATCAACGCGAATCTCTCTAAAACTGATTGAAATCTCAACTTCATTTGTACATTTAAGCATTCAATTTTGGTTCTTGTTGCAATATCAATATGCAATACAAAATGTTGTAAATATGTTGGAATCGGTAAGCGATTCTTTTGAAGTTCGTCGCTATCAAGAATGTCAATTAAAAGCTTAATAGTGATTTTGTTGAACCTGAACTATGCCACCATGTATGGAATACAACATCAGTTAAATGGCCGCCACGGCAGTTTTTGCAACCGATCCTTGGGAGGTAGTTTTCGATTACTTTTAAGCACATTTCTGGCTGTATTGCGGTCATATCTTCACGGATGTGGGTTTTTAAGTTCTCCAAAGTTTGGGTACTGTCTAAGACACGATCTTTAACATAGCGCCACAAAAAGAAATCCAACTGGGTCAGATCACACTATCTTGTTAGCCAATTGATGTCGCCAAATCTCGAAATGTGTTCTGTGGCACTTAGCCTCTTCCTGTTGGAAGATGTTGCTCACATCAATGTCTTCAATCTCAGGCCAAAAAAAAATAGTTTTCTTTTGACCATAGCGCAGAGAATTTACCGTAACAAACTTCGTCGTTTTCAAAAAAATACGACCAGATGACGCCACCGGTCCACAGCGCAGACCAAACTGTCAGCCGTGGTGGATGCAATGGCCTCTCAACGATCACATTTGGATTCCCAGAACTCAAAATTCTGCAATTTTACTTGTTTACGCAGCCGTCGAGCGAGAAATGGGCCTCATAACTGAAGATTTAGTTCGAAAAATCGACGTCAACTTACAGATACACAGATATTACAGAACTATTATTTTTGTAGTAAGTAAACGATCCATATTGTAAAATGGCAAGGAAAGAACTAACTATCAGTCCATCAGTCAATCCACAATCCGATGTGACTTTGCCTAGAATGTATATGAATACGGGGTGGGGTAAGAGATCGTAGTGATATTGATTGTAAAGCTTTTGGTTCCTCTTCCTCTTATCTAATCTTATAAGAAGCTTCTGGAAATTTTCTGATATTTATCTTCTTTTTGTAATAAATTTGCATTAAGAAGTGGTTTATCATAGCATAGCTGTCGTTTTAGAATTTATGCACAGCGCAGCCTATTTGCTTAACCTATCACTTGCGCAAACTATTGCGTAGTATTGACTCGCTCCAGTCTTTCCTTTAGCAACTTGTTTACTAGAAGGTAAGAAAAGAATATGTGAGCCCGAAATAGACACAAAGCTACTGCAATGTCTATCGCCTGTAAAAGCGATAAGCAAATTTTCAAAATAAGATATTTTTATCTGACTTCACGTAAAGAATTTGAATTAAAACGAAATAATTACCTTGAGAATCATTCGACGGTGGATTAAATGCATCCATCAGCAATACGGAATGTGGACTCTCTAGCTTGCTGTTGCCGTTATTATAATACGCTCCATTCGGTTTATTTCGTTCAATATTGCTGTGATGTACTTTTGTCATCGTACTTATTGCAGCCGGCTGTGTACTTAACTTAGCAGAGGATTCATCTGAAAGCTAGAAGAACAATAACGACAAATTCAAATTTTTTTTCCTTATTTTACCATTGGCAATCCCAGTTCATTGCGGCCCCAATTCACTTGACCCAAGCGACTTTTCAATGCATCCGCTACCGGTGAAAGCAAATTTGACGGTGGAAAGATTGCATTAGAGCACGTCGGACAGGTGTGACCACCAGGAGCTGTGGTTGGTGGAAGAGCTGCTTGACGTGCATTCAAGCACTCCCAGTGAAAAACATCTGAAAAAATATGCTGCTTATTGGCTTCCTAATTGACCAACTATGTGAACCCCGTGACTTACGATAACAAATCAATCGAATGCAATCGCCATTCTCCAGAGTCAAACCGCACAGAGTGCAATTGGACACATAGTCGCTATCCTTTAACCATTGAATGTACGATTGAACGATGCACTGTGGGCGGTGTTGCATTTTGAATTTGATCCAATTAAATTAATTTAAAAAGTTTGCGGCTTACCTTTGGATGACTGGTCACCATACAATGTTCACAAACATTAACGCGATGCTCGAAACAGAATTGATTTGTTACCCTACGTTTTGGACACTTGCACAGACCCATTGTCGCTACAAACTTAATAAAAACAAATTAATTATGCTATATTATTTCTAAATAATGTAAAAATGCACAGAAATTTGAGTGTGTCTCTGTAGAAAGTGAGTTTTTCACATTTCACAAATAAATCGGGAAGTCGGCCAGCTCGAATATTTTTTCTTTTGCTGCAATTTTGACAGCATCAATATGACAGGCCACGTATAGTTGCTCCGGTTTGTGTATTGGATAAATGTACAACTTTCAAACTGAGCAACATAAGGGCTGGGCTGTATTTAGGTTTATGCAATCTGAAAAGGCGAAATGCTGGTGGCAATCTCGACGGCTACGACGCATACGACACTCAATGTTCCCTCAATTTCATTCCACTTGTTTGCTATAAAATATTCGTTTTTCAAGTTTTTATACACACTGCAGGCATTACTAAGTCATTTTTATTTATTCCAGTTCAATTAAATTAGTTTCTTTTAATGAAGTATGCAAATTAAGATTTTTACATAAAAAATCAAACAGCTGAGCATATGATAATACATGGTCACGCGACGAAGAAAAATTGAAAAGGAAATTTGTGGTTAACCATTTATGCTAATTCTAGAGCTATAGTGCTTCCTGCCTAAAGAATGACTCGCTCTTTGGAACTTGTATCTCTGTTGCTTACTGGCAGCAGACTCAACCTCATCTCCTTGTAATTTCTAAATGCAATTTAATTTTTTCAACAAAATCTTCTTGTTGAAATTGTCCTGCGAAACACTTTGCAAAATAATTCGCACCGATTCCACCAACTATACAATCGAAATTAGGATAAGCCTTGTTCTGTTCGGCACTTAAAGCCGTGTAGTCCTTAAATCCATGCACAGCTGAGTGTATATGGCCCCTTGTCTGGAATGCTGCTGTCAATTCGCCCAATGTGGCTGACCTATCGTGCCCTGGATTTTTTGACTACATATTGGAACAGATCTTCATGGCTGCTTATAAGAAAACATTTGCTAAGTGATGACACAGCTTTTCCCCGTGTTCGATTTTGGAACCCCATGTCCAAAACTTATATGCACTTCATTCTGATTATCTACTCGTACATTGCAGAGCAAGCTTAGAAACCAAATTTCATCAAAACTCATTTAGTAATCTACGAGTTAGGCGTTTAATAAGGATATTGTATCCCTACTGCATCAAATTTTAATGATTTTCTTACGAAACTATCTACAAACCATTCCAAACTAAAAAAAACTGAATTTCATTAAAATCTGACCAATGGTTCTGTTGCGATGATGGAACCGTGTAGTGTATGCGCCGGATTTAGTCCAACGAATTTCTTAAAAATCTATTAGATGGTACTTAAGTACCGTATTACAGGCACCATATCTTATCATAATTTTGTTAAATATAGATTATTTTTAGACATCTGCATACAGGATAAAACTAAAAATCTAAATATCGAAATTCATAGAATAGTTCTTGAGTTAGGCCCGTAAGAATGAATTAATTAACAATCTCAATATTTGATGACTTTAAGCACTCAATGTCCTATATATTACTGCCACTAAGGCCGAATTAAATGGTGGAGGGACAATTTAAATACTATCTGACATAGAAACCAAATTCTAATACAATCTGTTTCATAATTCTTGAATTAGGAGTATGAGATACGGCTCTTCTTAGAGCTCCTCGAATTTTTTCTTCCGCAGGTCCTCTAAATATGCTGTACTGCTAGTCTTCCACCTTTATAGAAGTGAAGTAGTAATTTATTCTTAAGGCGGATTGTTGCCAAATGTCAGATTACATGGAAAGGTTCCTAAAAGAGGGTTTTCCATACTTTACTTAATATACCTAAATGTACAAAGAACGATGAATAAAAAAAACTTAATTTATGTTGTCTCTTTTTTATATCTTAATCCAACCACTCAGTCATGTATTGACAAAGGGTTGGTGTTACTTCTCCACAATTTGAGCAATTCTTTATCACCGGGCAAATACCACAGGGCATTTGCACCAAACCAGGTGGTGCCAATGGAGAGTTTATTGCTCGATATACGTAACTGCCGTTAGGCATCAAAATACGCTCAGCATTACCATCATACACCACAGTCTTCAGAATCGTTTCCAAATCATCCTCGTCCAGACTAACTTTACTTATTCCCAAATCCGATATAAACTTGTGAACCTCTTTGACTGTACAACAAGACATTTGTTTCAATGCTAACGGGCCATCTCGCTTACTTTCCGCTGTTTCTCGCTTCATTTGCAAAAAACGCAAACACTGCTGATTGAGAACATCAACGAACTCAGCTTCAAAATCCTGATCTTGATACCAGGCCCCACCCGTAATAGATCGATCGGGCTCTAAGTTATAGAGCATGTATACCTTCTTCTTGCTGGCCTAAGAAAAAAATCGATTAAGTATATTTTAGGTTTGTGATCAAATTGAACTTACATTAACAGACTTAACAGCTTTAATCAACTTTTTTGTTTCTAAGTTCTTCAAAATCTTATTCAGCTGTGTCATATTCAAGTTACATTTCATACGAATATCCCGAATCCAGATGCCTTTGTTGGCACCCTCCTCAATTATGCCATAGACTACCTTTTCTTCATTGTCAGCTTCTTTGGGGAGAACAGTCTTTTTGGGATCCTTTGCACGATAAATAAGTTTTTCGCCCTTCTTGAGAATCTCAATTATTCCCTGTTGCAGTAATTTGTTAAGACCTTCCACTTGAACAGCGGGTGTAACATCCGGAATGCTTTTTCTGAGATCATCGTTTGTAGCACCACCCGGTAGACCCTGGATGATTGCAAAAATCTGATGACTGACGTCTTCTGCAGACATTATGAGAGACTATAAAAAAAGATGCTCAGTATTGATGATATAAAACCAAAAAGGAAGTGGTAATGGATAGGTAGGATAGATGCAAAATTTTAGTGAACTTTTTAATTATATTAGACTGCATAATTATGCATCATATATAAAGCAGAACGGAGAAAACTTTAAGACAGCTGTCTCTATAACCGGATAGATTTTCTGTAGTCACTACCAAGTGCACTTATTGAAAAAACACGGAATGATCAGCTCCAGTTCTCCTCATCTGAAATTCTAGCGGTTTCATAGAACTGAATTGTTATTGTTATTATTTATATAAATGCACTTCCAATTCTATAATTGAATATGCGCCCATTGTTCAGAAAGCATTAAAATTAGTTCTCTGACCCACCTGATCAGATGCGAGAATCAATCAAAGCATCATACGAATAAATTTTCTCTTTTCGAGGATGGAAAATAGCGGTATTATGTAATGAACAAGTTTTCGAATTAAATACAAAGACCTACTACTTTAAGGTGCCGTGTCTCATCTGTGTGAATGATGCGTTGGACTACTGAGAAGCAAGTCGAATACACCTACATAATTTTGCTTGACTTCTCGTCATGAGAAGCCTAAATGCATCAAATGGACAACTATTACAGATGTTATATTCGAAACTAGTCGGACGCGAATATGTCTGCATTCGCGATAACAATTTTTGAAGTTTACAGCGCATTTATTTCGACAGCCGGTAAGTTGACATATAGAAATTCTGTTGAATCGTGAATAACTGGATCATTTTGAATATTATCCCGCCTCTATGATGTGGTGAGCACACACAACCTAACAACTGTTATTCTGGTTATCGCTCAGCTTCAGATAATTATTATTAAACTCACACAATCCGAATCCGATTCGGCTGGCCAATATCCTTCGTCACTCACAAGCGTTTAAAAGCTTCGCCAGTTACATGTACATTTTCACAAAAAAAACTGTATTAATTTCGCAAAGAAAAGTTTGCATGGAATTTATGTTTAGCTTCAGCGGCGTTAACCACCTTAACCACAAAAATAATTTAAAAAACCAATTCTCCGATATTCAGTCGTCTCCAGCACATTTGTTAAAACCTTGGAATTAATATATAATAAATAATTCTCCGAATTATAACCAAATATAACATGTCCCTTAAGGTGTAGCTCAACTTAAAAATCCCGTCGACAGTCAGTTTTGTTGTGCTGTCAAAATCCAGCCTGTACCCATTTCTCACTCACGAGATGTAATAACGCAAATAATAATCTATCTACAATGTCACTTACGGATGAGAATAACGCCGATTTCAGTAGTGTTTCTCAATATAACTACAATCGAGTTTACAACACTGTATCAAAGGTAATTTTCACAGAATTCCAACGAACAACCTTCCGCCACACTTCATGAACTACTGTCAAAGTACACAAGCTGGTATACATATCTTTCACTTTAAGGTTGGCTACTCTGACGGTATAACAGATGGAAGGGATAGTGTTTTCCAAAAAGGATTCGATTGTGGTTACGAGAACGGTCTTCTTACCGGCTTCGAGTTAGCCAAATATAAGGCATTCTTTGGGGTAATCAATAAGAACACTATACCCGATGATATCAGCATGGAATCAACAATCTATGACAATCTACACGTTTTAGGAGCTAAAGACAAATCACACTTCAAGATGCTGGAATTACCCGATAACAAAATAATAGGAGTTTCCAACCAACAAGTAGACTACGTGAATCAACAAAAGGGTGTCTTCGCCAAGGAGTTGCCCATTGTTACTAATTTATTCTCTCAATAAGCACAATACACGTTAATTAGAAAAAAATAATAAAAATTCAAGGGATCGGTTAAGTTTGAGTTATTTAAATGATTTATAGGTATAGGCCCTCCGGTGTTCCTTCCTTCTTCCTGTAAAGTACGCTCTCCTTGGACTTCTTGAAGTCTTCGTTTGTCACCTTCATGCGGCGTTCGCGCAGTGCCATCAGGCCTGCCTCGGTGCAAATTGCTTTAATGTCCGCTCCAGAGAGATCATCCTTAGCCATAATTAGTTCACTTAGGTTTACATCCTCGGCCAGGGTCATTCGGGAGGTGTGGATGGTGAAAATGCGTCGTTTGGTCTTCTCGTCAGGCAATGGGAACTCGATTTTCCTGTCGATACGACCGGGTCGAATGAGAGCCGGATCGAGGGTCTCAATGCGATTCGTTGCCATGATGACCTGATAAAGCAAAAATTTACAAATATTTCCAGTCAGTCTTATGGTAAACTTACCTTGACATCGCCCCTTGAGTCGAAACCATCGAGCTGATTGAGCAGTTCCAACATGGTTCTCTGGATTTCACGCTCCCCACCAGAATTCGAGTCATACCGCTTTGTGCCAACCGCATCAATTTCATCAATGAACACAATTGATGGAGCGTGTTCCTCTGCGACGCGGAAGAGTTCCCTCACCAACTTGGGCCCATCACCCAAGTACTTTTGAATCAACTCACTGCCCACCACGCGCAAGAATGTTGCCGACGTTTGATTGGCCACTGCTTTAGCCAGCAGTGTCTTACCAGTACCTGGAGGCCCATACAAGATCACACCCTTTGGAGGTTTGATACCCATCTCCTCGTAGTACTCAGGATGGGTCAAAGGCAACTCTACCGATTCCTTGATCTCCTGGATCTGTGTGTCCAACCCGCCGATATCGGCGTACGTCTCCTGCGGTGCCTTCTCCAACTTCATCACAGTCACCATAGGATCAGTGTCATCACTCAACACGCCAACAACTGCGTGTACCTTGTGATTGAGGAGCACAGAGCAACCCGGCTCCAACTGATCCTTATCGACAAACGACAAAATGCTTACATAATGCTCACTACCCACAGAAGTGGACACAATCGCATGATTATCATCGATAATCTCTTCCAGGTTACCCACGGACATGGGTGTACCACGGAGGTCATCGACCTTGGAACGTTCCTCTTCATTTTTCTCATCCTGTGGCTTCAGTCGCTCTTGATTGCGAATGAATTCATCTTCCATCATGAGATAATCCTTGATCCGCTCAAGTTTCAACAGCTTCAAACGACACCGTGTATGTGGTGTGACCTGGGGAAGCTTCATCGCCGCATCGGGCCCCTTTGCCCGGCGCTTCTTCTTACCAACGCGTGTTGGGATTGGTGGTTCATACTTCTTTTTTTTGTCTTTGTCGTCTTTTTTATCACCACTTCCACTCTGGCCAGATTGATTTTGACCCTAAAATTAGTTGAAAAAAAAATTTTATATGAACGATGTCGGCGACAAAAAACAAGTCATCGACGAAAACGAGTGACAAAGAAAGTGAAGCCATCTGACAAAGAGATGGTAGTTTTCACTAAATAAACTCGAAATAAATAATTTTTAATATTGGGAAAAGAATATTTTGCAGTATTTAAACAGGAATTTACCATATTTTCAGAGGAATTTCTTCAGAATTTTACAGAAAATGAAAAGTTACAGATTTGCGAATGTCACACTTCAACAAAAATTTACGAGTCATTAGAGTGAAGTTGTATGGGGTTAATTCTGGTTGCTTTGATTTGACAATTCTCCGATTGGGGCGAGTGTTGCGATTGTTAGTTTTTAGAGAATGGAATGGAATAGAATGACAAATGAAACAGAGATTAATTTATGTAGGACTTTACATTTTTAAAGAATCTGTTTCTTGGAAAACTGCTCAGAATAAAGATATGCCAGTGCTTATTAACTGACTAGAATTTAACGAAGCTTTAAAGTGTTCATTTGAACTGTTGAGCATGGGCCGGATTCTCCAACTATGGATGCGTTCGATTTGTTAGACACCAGCTAGTGCATTTGTTCTGACTAATAGAAATACATCGACGGCTTGATTTCATATGGTTTTTTTACTGCTGAGAAGGAATGTTCTGAATTTGATTTCATACATTTGCTACCAAATCGAATTCGGAATGTCCATGCTCGAGGGAAGAGCACAATACCATACAAAATTGACACGACGAAATCATAAAAGAAAAATTCCGTTCATCTTTTCCTTTTACAGTACGCAGTTCACGACATAATTGTTATGGTATGCCATTATAGTGAAATGTTAATGTTTTTAGATTTTATTAGTGATGAATATACCTTTAGTACCTAATTATCATTAAAAGAAATAATTATAAAATATGGAAGGATATATATCCGTCGTTCTTGATAGCACGTCTTCGCTTAAATTGTTAAAAAGTTAAAATAGCCCCTTTGCTACATGGAACTGGCGAGCCGACCACTAACCCCAATTGCAATGTCAAAACATTTCAAGTTTGACGTTAGTTGGAGCCGGTGCTCGAATTTCTAAATTTTGGCGACTGAATTTCTCAAGCCGGAAAAACAGCAATTTCTTCCTTGCCGCGCTATGTCATTTCGCCAATCCTACCAATTAGTAACCAAACAAGCGATACGATGGTTTCCTGGCCACATGGGTAAAGGCCTTCGTCAAATGCAACAAAAACTCAAGTCCGTCGACTGCATCATAGAAGTGCACGATGCTCGGATACCACTTTCGGGGCGCAATCCTGACTTCCGAAATACAATTAGCGGCATTAAGCCACACATCCTGGTTCTCAACAAACAAGACCTTAGCGACAAGAGTATGCACTCCAGAATCAGTGAGAAAATCAAGGCCACCGAGGGCATCGACCATGTCATCTTTACAAACTGCAAAGATCAACAGTGTCCTGGGATAAAGAAAGTGATGCCCTTAGCTAGTGATCTTATTATCAACTCTGACAGGTACAACCGATCGAACGAGAAGGACTTCTGTGTGATGGTTATAGGCGTTCCAAACGTGGGCAAATCATCTCTGCTGAATGCGATGCGCAATAGACATCTTAACAAAAAGAAGGCATCTACGGTTGGATCAATCGCCGGAATTACAAGGAGCGTGATGTATAAAATAAAAATTTCCGAAGATCCTTTGATTTACATGATAGACACCCCGGGAATTTTAGAGCCAAAGATCAGGGATGACGAGATGGGAATGAAATTGGCCCTGAGCGGTTGCCTTCCAGATCATCTAGTGGGTGAGGATTTAATCGCCGACTATCTGCTGTACTGGCTCAATGCGAATGAGAGATTCAATTACGTGGAACTGATGGGCTTGACGGCGCCTACAGATTCCATAGCAGAGGTTCTGATAGCCGGTGCAAATAAGCTGGGTAGGTCGAAGAAAATGAAGAACTTCGAGGGTAGACTCACGGTAATGCCTGATCTGATGTTGGCCGCTCAATACTTTATAAGAGCGTTCCGAACCGGCCAATTTGGAAAAGTGAACTTAGACTCATCCTCGTTCAGATAGAAATAGATTTATTAATAAACTTAGAAATAAAAAAAGGAAAAGCACACCCAATTGAGATATATTCTTTACTCTTCCAGTTCCAGCGCAGGAATCTCTGTTCCATCAATAGGTACGTCTTCTGCTTCTACGGTATACAGGGCACTAGCTTTCAAGTCTTCGGGGATTCCTTTGATTCGATTGTCGATCAAACGCTGGAAGGGCGACCGTTTCTCATAGAAATCCAACACCGCCTTTGGATTGCGGCTACGAACATCTGCTCCAGCGACCAAATCGAATTCATTGCAACCCAACCATTTGACTAGGTAAGAGACATCTCCGTGTACATCTGTGGCGCCAATGATTTCTTCAATTTCGAGTCCCCTATCGTAGCCGCGTGGCTTGACGACTTCTTCAATTTTTGGCTTCTTGTCGCCCCGTTTTTTTGCCTTAGCACGAGATTCTTCATATTTCTGAATCAACTGTGGACAGTCACAGTTTTCCTCGGGCTCCCAGGTATTGTCAGAACTAAAGAAAATCAAATTTTATTGTTCGATTTGGTTTGAGATGGTATCGTATTTACTTGGAGTATCCTTTCCATTTGATGAGGTATTCGATTTTACCCGCACTCGAAATACGTTTGTCGACAATTTTCTCAACAGAAAAACCAACGTTTTTTACTTTTACCATTTGGAATTCGACTTTCTTTTAATTTTTTTGAAATAAAAACACAAACAAGCTGCAATTCTTGAAATCGAAATGAAATGTCAAAATGAAATGCCATTATGCTTGGGTTAGCGGACATTTTGCACGACAGTGTACTTTGTATGTCCAGGTACAGTCGGACTCAAAATGAGGCATTTAATTTTTGTAACTTATTTTCGTAGATTTCTTATTTTCTGTTCCAATCAATCAAAGATTACTTTGCAGAACAACCTGAGAGTGACTATTAGCGGTGATTGCATGGTCAAATGAAATATAAAGCACATAAGCTCAATCTTTCTTCAAGATAATTGTACAACATCATAACTAAACACAAATTGCGGTCACTTTGACGTTGACCTATAGAGATTGGCAATGATGTTTGTAAATTATTGAACTTTTTTTTTATGAAAACTGCTTTAATTTGAGTGCGTTAGAATTTTAAACTGAAATTTTTTCCTATCAGTCGCATCTATTTATATACGTTTGAAGAAAAAACTGAAAAGAGAACAGGAGATGTGTACCGGATTTGTTTTCATTGTTTTCTCAAATTATAGTACTATGATTTTTTCAGATTTAAAATTTGAAATATCCGCTCAGGTAAATCTAAGAAAAATGACGAGATTGAAAAATTCTGCCAAATAGGCGTATTATAGAAATAGCATAAGAACACTGTAGAGCACGGCAAAGCGCCAAACAAAAAGCTTCCGATCCGTTCCGGTTGTTCAGAAAAGTTGGATATTTGATATCTTATCTATTTTATGATTTGCCGGGAAGTAGCACACAATGAACAAATAGGATCTGAAAGTGATGGGAGATGTTCAACTTTGCCGGGTAGCTCGGAAAGCATTATTTGTACCCTATGAAAATAGTATCGTAGAAGTCCTGATGTTAGTTAAACTGGTTGAAAGCACGTTCGGAAATTGATGTAAAACAGAAGCTGTAATAAATTTAACTTGATTATGGGTATGTTTTTGGTGTTTGGTACCGGTATAAAGCCACACTAATGAATCCAACATGGTGACTGCCCGTCTATTCAATGTCACACGGTTGTTAATCTAGAACTATTTCACCTTGAGAGCTGAATTCTGGCTCAAATATAGTAATTTTTTTTTTGGTTTTGGGGATATAACACCTCAACAAATATTTTTTTTTTAGAAAATGGCTCAAAAACCATAAAAAAAAAAGTTTGACAACTGATGCAAGCATGCCAGCATGGAATGGCCGACTTGACAGCGAATGAGAGGATCATTAACGAATACGAATGCTCTTTTATGCACTAACGAATGAACGCCCGAGCAACGAACGAATTCGCTATAATACAAATGCATGATAAGCAGACTTTAAAAATCCTATTGCTCTCCATCACGCCTCCCTATGTCGTCAACTTCTTGCTCTTGAACTGTGCTATATGTGTATAATTTTTAGATTGGATATATAAAAAAGAGTATGCATATGTATTTAATAATACTGTTTTATATGTACAAATATAAAAAAAAACCTTGGTCTTCGTATGAGCATCTGATGTTCTTGAAATGGGCTAATTGAGTAAAATTAAAACAGAGATCAACTATAATGAAGTAGACGACTTCGGGGCCCCAAACTTTTTGTTGAGCCGAATGTCCATAGCAACGGCATGGATGTATAGGTGCCATTTGAATAACATTGAGACGCTTTTTTGGTGCGCATAAATTTTAACCATTGATAGATATGTCCAAAATAATGACAGCTAGGAAAATTACCTCTCTGTCAGGCTGATTGTCAAGAACGAAAATTTGTTGTTGAAAAATTATAGGGACATACAATTGTACTTTACAAAATACACAAGTACAATTCTTAACTTCCATTACGTTTTATTTTATGGTAGCATACGGGACGAAATTATTTAAGTTGAATACATTACCGATAAAATGTTTTTCATAAATTTAAACTATAATTTATGAAAAACATTTTATCGGTAATGTATTCAACTTAAATAATTTCGTCCCGTATGCTACCATAAAATAAAACGTAATGGAAGTTAAGAATTTCAATTTTAGTTCATAAATTAAAGTTTTATGATAACAAGTTTATTTTGGGTATTCTCAAGGTATGTTTTCTATTTTTGCTCAAAATTATATAACGCTCAATAGATATCTGAATTCAAGACAAACAGATTAGCGCGTTTCTTTCTAAAATATTATAGGAAGGAATGTAATATGCTCTGCACTGATTAAATTTCAAAGAAAATGATTGTTAATCTTGTTTTAAAATTAACAAAAATAATACAAATTGTTCATTTAATCTAGAAGATCTTCTGAAACGACTCCTATATCCTTATTTTTCCTCTATTGTACTGCAATAGTTTCTGCTGCTTAATCCGCAACTTCAGTGTATTTTATTGCTTCATAATTTATTGGCAATACCTATAACTGAACTTTTCTGAGTGACAATCATACAATTGTTTTTTTTTCTCACAATATTTAAAAATATTAATAAAGCAAAATTAACAGAAAGCGGAAGTTAAATACGGACAAATATAAAAAAATACCAATTTTACGGTATGCCAGAAGCATTTATCTCGCTTCTTTAAATTCGGTCAGATCCAGTACCCATATTGAAGAAGAATAGCTCAGTTGTAAGCAACTGAGTTGTTACTGTTTAAAGTCAAAATTTCCTTAAGGGTGCTAATATTAGGGATCTTTACAATTTAATTCATTTCAGTAAAATTAATTTTTAATTTTCAGTACAACTGGAAAAAAATTTTTTTCATCCCTAGTTGTTCACAGTATTTGTTTATTTTTTTGAGTGGATGTCGCTCTTGTTGTTGCTTTGACGTTAATGACCGCTTTCGGAAGTGTTCACACGCATTCAAAGTAAAAACCGAAGAGATAGCCGTCATAAATATTTTGCGGGGTTTCGGGGTCATTTGTCTCTGTATAATTTGGCCGCGTTCCAAGCGTACTCTTTCCGCTAGCCAATAGACAGCAAAATCATGGAACGGCCTTTTGGCCTTACAACAACTCATAGCTAGAAACTCACTAGATTTACTAGAAGTGTTTCCATAATTCTCGATAACAGTCGATTGTTTTAATTGAACCTTTTAATAAAATATAGTTAAACTAACAAAAACAGTCTTAGATCGTATAATATGTTACTAAATATGTTAACTAGGCATTAAAATATTTGTAAAGGCTTCACAATTGACTAAGAATGCAGCCAATATATGTCAAATGCTGCAATTTTTGTTCATTTCAATTTATCCTTATATTCATTTCGCACTAAAATCGTTTTCATTTTAATTTGTAAAAACTATTAAAATTAAAAACTAGTTTTAGAATAAAATTTCAAGGCGAAGTAATGGTTTTTCCTAAATAACTGATTTCGACATTTTCTACAGCTCGCTAGCGGTAGTAGCAGAAAGTTTTGACGGCCCCGTCATCCTGGTGCAAAAAGTCGTTTTGCTAAATTCTAGCAGCCGGTACGGAACGCGCCGAAAACTGATTATTAGCAAATCACTCAGATTTAAAATTGAAACAAAATTGTTCAAATTATTTTATTTTTCAATATCCGCAAAAAAAAAAACAATATATTCAAAACTTCGTAATAGCCTTGCATAAGTCGAAAATTGTTAAAATATTGATTTCGAATAAAATCGATTAAAGCTCAGCCGAGAAACTAGAAAATTTCAAAAACCAGCCATTACGTAAAGTACCGTTTTACAATTGTTTCTGTTGACATGTATGACCATGTATGTACCCTGTAGTGGACGCAAAATTATCAATAGTTCAATCTTCAGAAAAAGAACCAAATACCATTAGAAGACATTTTTCCTTGGATCCACCACGGCCGTATTTTCCATCCTCTTTAACATCGGCGATGACTGTGCTCCGCACCAGATATATATAAGTGATTGCTACACTTACTTCCAAGTCAGCGTCGTGAGATATTCCTCGTTTACATTCTTCACTTGTGCCACCTCCAGAGCAGCAAAACCTTGTCCTATTTTTTACCTTTTTCATTCAAACTATCACATTTCTCATAACTCAATAGGAATGTATTTATTGCAACGTGTAAAATGTGTATATTTCTACTGTAAGGCGCTTTAAATTTCTAAGGAATAAAATAATTAAATAATTTTCTTGAGATTCTTGTCCAGTTCCACATCATAACGCATCAGCTTCCCATATTCTGTCAAAAGCTTTCGCCAATAGCATTGCACATGTGACATTCGTAGGTGATCCCAAATGAATTTGTATCCCCTTTGAGCAATTTCTTTTGCCAGATCATCATGCTTCTTGAAGAAGATCAACATCTTCTCGAGCTCTTGTTCAGTAGGGTACGACATAATGGGGACATAATGCACCCATGGTTTCATGGCAAAGTAGTAGAACTCATTCCATTCATCACCAACATGGAAAACCAAAGATTTGCAAAGAAACAGATGTTTCAGTCTGAAGCTAGCTGCCACACCACGGAAATTAAAGAGGTACTTGTACTGACAATGATCTTCGAATGTAACCTCCTCTGCCGGTTCAGAATTTAGGGTGTCTTTGAGTGATTTCCAGGCTTGATTTTTCGTATACTGCGCATCTACTAGGTCTGGGTTTCTGCGTGAAAGAAGGACCAACGAATCTCGTTCATCTGATGTTCGTGAACCGCGAAAGAAACCTTTAGACAGCTTCTCTTCCCATGGCCACTTTTTCCCGGCCATAGATATCGAGTACCGATGTTTGTCCCAACGACCTATTCCAGTGGGATGCAGTGCAATAGCTGGGCCGCCTTCCCAAAACGACCATGCGGGATACATGATGTCCAGGTATTCATCGGTTTTCGAAAACGACAGGACAGGACCTTGTGGACCATGATCTTGTCTAATCTGTGGCCAGTCTCGGCAGTTTATCACTAGTTCCATGTTGGGCAAGTCACCCAGGAGTGGTTTTATAAAATGTTCAATACCTGAGCACCTGGACGGAAACATACATGTCCTCTGACGATAAAGACTATGATCGTAGATTTGATATTTGGTTCCAAAGGGTACCATGGCTTCCAGCTGGCTTTTCGTTATTCCGGATGACCGAAACGGCGCCAGGTCATTTTCTATCACACTGATGTGACAAGAACATTCTTCATCCTGTTCCTTTGGGCATTGTGAGTACTCCTTCACAGAGTCTTGAATCTGTTTCAGAATAGCGTTTGTTTCTGTAAAATCCAAGTGGAATAGAAATTCCCATAATCAAATTGAGTGGTACACTAACCTTTTCCATATTTAGATGTTTGACCGCTGCATTCTGCTCTATCTGCGGAGCACTGATCTTCAGATCCAAGTGCTAATGAATTTTGTAGAATTATAGTTAGAAAAGTTAATATTTTCATAACTAATTTCAAAACTGCTGACTGCCGATGAACATAACTTGAATTTCTGCGGCTTCCGTTTGACAGTTTGTCCCGATGGGGTTGATTTGTCAAATTGGAAGTAGTAGGTGTAAAGTCAACAGGTGTGTATAACAGTTTGAGTTTTTGTATTCCAGTTAGTAAAGCGGAATTACAAAAATAATTGAATTTGCAATTCTGATAAACCTATTTAAAGTGAACTTAAATAATAGCAAAGAGAAGTTAAACCAAATTTCTAGTGAGCTTAGCACTTTATACATTCGAAGTCAAAGAGACCTTGGTTACAATAACGAGTCGGTTATAACATCCATTTTCAGGATTCCGTAAAAAGACCCTGAAACCATATTGCTTTTATTAGAGCGAGCTTCTGTCTCTTACACCATCAAGCTCGAAAACTACAAAGCTATGTAAGTAAGAATGATTATTTTTGGAGAAAATGCATAGATAAGAAAACATTTGATTCAAGGGCAAGGAACGATTCTGCCAAATCTATCCCTGGATGATTTCTTCCACGGTCAATCTTCTAACATATCATTTTGCTGTTTAATGCACTCTTCGCTATTCGGGTTGTGCTGTACAAATCATTCTTAAAGTCTGATTTTGATATACGAATTAATTTGCGATGTATCACATTGCTTATTGAAAAAAAGGATTGTTTATTTCGTATCCTTTCTTCACGCATTCTGAAAGTGCAACAAAAGAAAATTGTTCTTAAGAAAGTAGTATCTATTCATCTGTATGTGTTTTATCACATTTTGGGTCTAACCGCAGTTGTAATGTTGGGTCAATTTCAACTTGCTTCGCATTCAGTAATATTTCAATGTCAGTTTTTTTTAAGCAATAAGTTCAAAATAATTTATTAAACAAGATTAAAATAAATCAAAATTACATAATAAAACCCGTAGAGTACATAAAAACTTAAGATTAGTAGCAAACAAGTGGAAGGAGATTGTGAGAAAATTAATATCGTGCTTCATATTGTTGCTCTTTTCTTTCAAGTGAAAAATTACGAAATCAATGAATATCTTGTTGGAGAAATCAACGGAATATATATGAAGGTGCTCTACAAATAATTTGTTTACCTTTGAATAGTCCACAATTTGATATTTCGTAAGCCGCTAATCAATGGTCTTAAGGTTTTGAACCAGGTTTAAGCCTCGTGACTATTATTTCTAAATATTTGCTTATTTATGACGTGTACATATTAGCTGTGTTCCTTCACACAGGAAGTTAGTGTTTATACCAACGTATTTCTACTTCTCTTTGCTAAATCATTCAATGATTTTACATTGAATGTAATCTAAAATTAATGAAATTAAAATAATTATTATCAGAAACTTTTTTGCTCCATATGTTTTCCGATAGTCGAAATATGTTTGCTCGGTTACTGGTAACTGAGGATAATTATCGAAAACTTCTGAAACCGAACTAGGAATATTGATGTAATCTATACATTTATTTATTTGTTATTTAATTGTTTCTTGCATTTATAGTTTGTTTTTGTTATTAAAAATAATGAAAAAAAAGTTCTTATAATATCTGAATTGAAAATCTTTTGAAGAGAGTGTTTTTTTAATTTTTATAAGTTACTCCCGTTTAACTCATTGATTGCGAACAAGAAGTCTGTTACTTATGACTTAGCTCCAAACGAAATGTGAGCGTTGTGAAACTGGATTTATATAAGTCAGCTCACAGAACAAGCCCAGGTAGTTTTTTCATTGGAAATATTTGTATATATCAAATGCTACTTCGATATTAATAACAGTTCTAATTTCCGTTACTGCATGATTGCATTTCAACCTCAAATTATGCTACAATTAAACGTCAATCAAGTGCTGGGAATGCTTTTGTGGAAATTTAGTTGTAGGTCACCACGGTGTAGTTTGCTCTCGACCCGAAATGTGCAGGTTCGAGCCATAGCGGGGAACAAAAACCACAACCACTCGAGTACAAAAATGTAGAAGAGTGGACCGAAAATTGAGTTTGAGTGCTCTTGAATTCATAAATTTGCTTCGAAAAATAAAGAAAAATCATTATAAATATATGTAATTAAACTTATCATCACAGCATTGTGAAAAGGAGCATAATCATTACGTTCTCAAATACTATGATCTAGTTGACCGACAAATAAGTAATACATTACGTTTAGCTGTACACATTGATGCATTACAATCAGAACTATAAATAAATTTTGTTCTTCCGCAGAAATAATTTTATTTTTCCAGTGCAAGTTGTGAACATTTAATTAAAATTAATAGTTTATGAAACAAATACAACAACAAAAAAAATGTTTGTCAATATTAAGGTAATGTAACTAATTACTAATAACTGCCCAAGAGGACTCTCAAACAGGAACAAATTTGAAAATTGGTGCAAAATTTAAAAAAAAACTGTAATTCAGTGTTGTGTTATCGACAAAATCATTTTGTTTGGCTGCGGATGATGCTGAATAAACTGAAATGCTTTTTCATGTGATATAATTGTGCGAAGAAAAACAAGTAAAGGTTCTTAATTGAAGGAAATTGAAACACAAACATTCTTTTTTAATCATACGAGTATTATCGCGCTGAAAAATGAATTGTAGTTTTATTCTTCGCTGATTATCTAATGGAACAATAAATAAATAATATTATGAGCAGCCTCTCCCTTTCATTCGTGTGTCGCAGTGACTTGACCCTGTATGGCCTGTTAGCGAAAAAATATTTATTGGACAGTAGGGTACGACTAAAATCTCAAGTGTTATATTCCCAATAAGAGTCCGCCTATATGGCAACGCCATTTCCAATTTGCCACACAAATGAAAACTACAAACAATTTTTGACATTTCCTTTCTTCCTCAAAATTCGTCGTCGGCAATCAGCGTTTTTCTTCCCTTTTTACACGATTTTTATTCCGAACTTCCATCCAACGATGTCGTCTTTTTCGTGTCCGTGACAACGACGAAAAAAATGCAAAAAATTAATTGAAACAAAAAAAAAAAAAAAAAAAATACGAATAAGGCAACAAAATCCGCGAATTATTTACAAAACTTGTGGCACAATCTTTCAATTTGTTTCCTTCTAAATCAAATATAAAACAGAAAAAACCCTTGCAAAATAATATAGCTTTGTAAACAAAACGAATTGTGTGTCAAAAAAAAGAGAAAATTTCTCGCAAAGCTCAAGTTCTGTGTCCATTGTTATATTTTACACCAGAAATAAATGTGTTTCCCCATCTCATTTATATTCGATTGTTTGTAAATCATAAACAGTGGGGCTGCAAAAAATATTTTAATAAATTGCTTTCGATAATTTTTTTTTTTTTGGATAGAACTTTGTCGTTACTAAAAAGGTAAGTGTGTGTGTGAATAATAAATAAAAATTTTCTTTTTTTTTGCATTCATTTATGGAATTGCAAATTGCCCATTTGGTTTCCGATTTGCGGTGACGTTTCCTTTTGGGTGGATGAAACGGTTAATCAATGGTTTCAAAGGAGGTTACGTGGGTTTCCGAATTCCATGTTGGGTGAAGTGTCAAAATTGATAAATTATGTGGAGTTAAGTTTTTTTTTGCGTTAGTATAAAAATATAGTATGTACTAAAGTTTAAAACTGAAGGTGATTATGAATCACGTGGTGACCAATTAGATTTTTTTATTTTTATTGCTGTACCTACTTTATTTTTCAATAAAAGTTATTAGGTACTTAAGTTGTTTTTATACTGCGTCATGTTGAGAACATTTAAAGCCACCTCACCTGACCACAGGCGTATTGAAATAGAGTACATTTGACAAGGTGTTTATAGGAGGAAGTCGACTTAATCTGGGAGTACACGTTGTAATTGATCATTACAGTAGTCTGTAACACTTTTATGATGCTGATAAAGTGTATTGTCAATCTTATTGCCGTCAAAAAATTATTTTATATGTTTTTTTGATTATGTTACAGCCGCCTGAAGCATACATCACATAAAGGGGTGTGCCAAGGCCATGCAGACCATCAGTTTCCTTAATTTTATTTGACCGAAGTGACCAGTATGACCCTGTTATAACGAATCATCAGTTGTAGCGATGCGGTCAGATTTTGGTGGTTTTTTGGCCACAATAGTTTTTGAAACCGTCGACTACAATGAACGAACTTATTTTGTGGGTCCTTCAGTCTATCCTTCGGACGTAATGCGGCATTAGACCCCCGAGGTAGGTTAATGGGCACAGTTGGTAGATAGGGACACACCCTTTTGTCGGTGAGGTACCACTAGTCTTGCTATACGCTCCCGTGAATTTTCTACAATATATATATTTTATTTTGAATGAAAAGGAAATTTCCAAATACCGGACCATTCAGACTCGATTTACGGTCCATTGTACTACCAGGCAGAAACCCCATTTTGGTTTAGTGGTTGGGGAAACTTAGATTTTGTTCGTTTTTCCTCTATTCACGGTTCAAATCCTGATCTTAACAATCATCTATTTATTTCGTCTGAAATAAATAAAAAAGTCGACCAATTGCGAAAGCTTAGTCAACTCTACTGCGAAGGCATAACACTGGCAGTAGGGTGGCCATATGGCTCAAATGCAACTTGATCGTGATAATAACATCAGGTGGAGGGAAAAAAATACTGTGAATCATGAGCAACGACAAAAAGCAAAACAAACAAGCTCCCCAGTTATCTGGGCGCCACCCTTGGAGTTTACTGAAACTTAATACCACCTAAGTTTCAAACCCACTACACCAATCTTTCTTTCTCTCTCTCTTAATTTCTACAAACGCCCGTGCCCTGAAATAATTTAATGGTATTCATATCCTATTTGGCGCGCGCAAATTATAAAAAAAAAAAAAAATTCGCGGTGTCTGTTGGTTGCTGCTTCCCGTTCGGACTTGAACCTGCAAAGCGCGGGTTACAAGGAAAAACACTACCCACAACACAGTGGCCATGCTCTGTGAATTAGTCGTAATTACGTTTCGGAGCTTGGCAAATGAGCCGGTTTTACAAGCTTCTCGAGGAGCTGGCACATTGTTATAGGTTCGGCTTTCTCGATAGAAGTTTATAATAAAAAAGCATAGCCGAGTAGATTTCGTGTTGGTTTTCATTGTGCTCAGGTATGAACTTTCAGATACTATTCTAAAAACCGTCAAGGTGAAATTGACAACCCCTTAGGACACTATGCATCTGCTTCTAATGGCTATGGTCTATGCTGTGAAGAATATGTAAAACGTGTTCTGTGATGAGCTCGCAAGACAAGGTTTAGAGGAAGTCAATAGTCAACTCTGGATATAACGTACCCGGTTATAACGAACCATCGGTTGCAGCGAACTGATTTTGCTGGCCCCTTGACCACAATAGTTTTCGAAACGGTTGTTGGTCCCTTGAGGTTCGTTATAACCTGAGTTGACTACATTGCGAATTCCATAAATTAGCTTGTACACTTATGAAATGTCAACATACAGGGCTCTAACGAACTAACCGATTGCATTCCACCCCTTCAACAATGAAAGGGGATATTTAACCCAAGCTGCTACACACACAGGCGGTAGATAAGGACACACCCTTTTGTCGCCCGCTCTGGTGGCGTCTCGTCTCCGCGAAGTAGTCGCAATTACATTTCGGAGCTTGGCAAATGAGCGGGTGATATAGGCATTGGCGTTTTGACCAATATAAGATGCGCTCAAGATGCCCTCAAGACCTTACTTAATCTTCTCACCAAGTCACTATGGATTCACTTCAAATGAGGTCTGTGACGAACACGCAAGATCGCGCTCAGAGGAAATTGTCTCCAGCCTTTGTTAAGGATTCCGTTGATAGTTGAGCTTTTCATGGTACAACTATACTATCGTAACTTGCGGAAATAGCCCAGGAATTTTAGTTGTTTTTTGGAGAAATTTTGAAATAAGCCTTTATTATGTGTCATGGTTTGTACGAGTGTACGGTATTGTGTTTGGGTTATTATTTGCATGACTTGTGTTAAAATCGTGTATATAGCTTTTATTGTTTAGAAGCTAGAAGGTATGACGGACGGACGGACGGGGACGGATGGATACGCTAGTGAGAGCAATAGGGTTCTTCTAATTGTTCACGGTACTTGGTATAAGTATGCAAAGTATGAACTTTTGACGTAACGCAGGAACTACAGCATGCGTGTGGGAAGACGGTCACACATACAAGAATGATATATAAATCAAAACAAAAATGTGTTGTGCACTGTCATGTGTTTCGAAAATCAGAAATTGGGATAATTTCCACGTGAACTGGTCTACAAGTCTGTTAAGTTTAAATTTTTTTAGGGCATCCGATAATTTCTGGAAGAGTGCGGGAAGACGCTTAGAAATAGGCAAGTCTTATACAAATTTGAAGAAAAATGCTCTGCGCAACACACTGTACTAATAAAATCTAAAATTTGACTACATAATGTCCTTCCACGTTATCTATACTTTAAGTTTGCAAAATTTTAGATTTTTAGGTCGCCCGAGAACTTTCAGGGAAGTATATGAATATGAGAAGACGCGCGCAAATAAGAAAATTGTATACAAATCAGATGACAAATATTCTGTCTAACGCACGTTATTCCTTCTATAAGTCTGAAAAGTTTCAGCTTCTTAGGTCATGGTAAAGTCATGACCCAAATAGGCTCTTGACCCCATTCATATAAGTGCAGAATTTCAGCAATTTTGATAAGAAAAACTCAATATAAAAACATCTCAAAAATTTGAGAATTTTAAAATTTGAAGAAATTTTCTATGGAAATCTGACTTTGGGCTACTCTTTCGCATCGAAATGTAGACTGTTGGAAATTTCAATTGGCTTTCTAAAAATATATTCAAGTATATGTGGTCTGAGTCAAAACAAACTTCTAACTCTTATAGCTAGGAGCAGGGGCTTGAGATGGACCCTCCTCCGATACAATTTTGTGTTTGTTTTGGTTCGCCCTACGAATATTTGATCATCTGAAGTGGAATAACACAATCCTTTCACCGAAATATATCATCACCTCACCATTATCCCTCTCCAGTTAGTATGATCCCGTGCCCGCTTTCCTCCATTTGCTTACGCAAAGTAGGTTCCATTCTGTTTTCACTTGCGCAAATCGAAGAACAGGTTTGTCTCTTCTTCGTAATCCATCTGAGATGTATTCCCGCCAACTCTAATTTCCTAATGCGTATCTAGGTTATATACATCCCGCACAGTACGTGATTGAATCTCCTCCTCCATATATGATCACTGCAGAGGGGACCATAAATGGAAATATACCCGGACTGCGACTATGATGATTTTATTCAGTGTATCCTTTGGCCTTCCCTTGCTACTGAACGGCCTTCTTAGTCAAAAAAAAAACAACAGCTACCTAGAGTGATTCTCCATTTAATTGCTCATCAATGAAACGGAAAATCTGTAATACAATAGCTATCTGAGAATCCAACAGTCATTTTTATACATTCATAATTATTCATCATCAAACATGATGTAATTGGTATACACCTACTTCTCGTTCAGAAAAAAAGGTAGTAATTCGATAGTTTTGTTCTGCTTGACTAAGTTGTTTATTTATCTTGATAATATTTCAATTAATATAGATTTCAGTGGGTTTAGGTAAATTTTACTTCAATATTAAGCTTTAGTTAACTGCATTATAATACTCTCCGTTCCAAGCACTTAAAACTGAGTCATAGTGTCGTGTTTATTCAATCCCACTTCACACACTCTACGAAGAAACCAACAGCTTTATTTTTAAATATGAACGCATTAGTGGTTTCTTGAGGTGTAGCAATTTTATTCCTTATTTATATGCATTATGTATGTTAATTTTTCGTGAAATTAAGCAAAGTTACAGATTTAAAGAAAGAAGTAACTTGTACTACATTAATAGCTTTAGTGGTTTTCACAGCCTACAGTTTGCGATGAAACTGGAACTCAACCAGTGAGAAGCACACTGCTATGTAAGGAAACTTATAGTCTCTCAACCTGGTGCTAGGTGATGTTGTTCTAAGACCACATCATCTCATCTAATATATGTAGGTTCCTTCAGGAATTTAAGTATTTGGAGTGGATATCACGGTGCAATTTTCTTCGTTTTATTTCTTACTCTTTCTTCTTCTGGCCATATAAAGCGGGTAGCCGCTTCTTCCTTCCTCGTGTAGTTGTCACATCGACTCTCTGTCGATGTGACCGGCCGATAAGAATATTAGCGAGTAGAAAGGCTATCTAGCATATTCTCTTCCGTCTCTAAATAAAGTAATGAAACCAGACTGATATGTTTAAATGACTTTGTCGTTTCCCAGGGTCTTGATATTTACCCAATCGCAAGGCTGCTTCTATTTACTCTTATCAAGAGCGTCATGATGTTTTTTATATGTTTGTGTCATATTATAGAAAGTTAGTATGTACAAATGATCGTTGCTATCTTACAGCTATCTCCCAACCCTCCCTTAGAACATCATCGTGTAGTTTTCTAACCTTTCGGTCTAGAAAACTAGCAAGATTATAAAACAATAGTTTTATAACCACTAGATTGCTTCTATATTTCCAAGACATTCGACTGTGTCTTACCTATGCAGACTATGCATTGTTTGTTGTAATGAATTGCGAAGGTCCTAAATATCTTTCTAGTGATTGGAAATCCTTCTCGTTTAAGTATTTGAAGCTTGCCCCTAATTAGGGAGTCCTCTTTCTTGTCTTAGTTTTGGGAGCTCCCTAAACAATTTAGCTCTTTCGGTTTTTTAGCCTTTTCGTAGCTCTTCTTGGATGTTGTACCCTGGTTGGGGCACAACTCTCTCGCCAGCCCATTGATTTCTTCTCCAATGTTATCTAGAATTCAGTAACGTCGCTGATCTTACCTTGTTTGTTGAGTTTGTGCAGACACTCCCATACCATCTTGAAGCTAATTTCGAAGGAGGTTTGCAATAATTTCTACCGAGATTACACACCTTCCGATCGTGCGAATATTCGTCTGGAAAGTGTTGGAGAATTTGTCCATTAGTCGTGACTGTTTGGCTCTTGGCCCAAATACTCCTCTTCCAGTATACCATTTTGTGGTGTGATCTTTGATTTTTTTGTATTCCATACCAGAATGGTATACAACAGAACACTAATGGATTCAATACGGTATCTGTCTGTCTCTCTGTCTGACCGTCTGTATGTCACACGCTTATGACCGAAAATAATTAGAAAGGTATAATGTACTCCAAGAAAAAAAAAAAAAATGTTTTTTCATCCAAACATATTGTATTAAAGCTGAACTTTCAAGGATTTCAAATATGTAAAAAATTCAACAAAAAAAACTTCAAAAACCCACCTCTATATCCGAAAGTATGAATGTAGAAAACAGAAAAAATTGAGGATTTGCAAAATCATGAGAAGGACACGCGAAAAATATAAAAGGTTTACTGGTATAAGCCGCTTTTGAAAAAAAGACTTTTGATAATTTTAAGGCAACAGCATCCGCAAATTTCATCAGAATCCTTTGAGTGGTTCTCGAGTTAGATATATGAGAAGGGTAATTCGAAGATTTTTAAAACTCCTCCCCATATCTTACCCCCATTTTATCCTATTTAGTGAGCCAAATTCATCCAAATACCCTGATCAAAAAGTACCTGGAATTTCCCATTCAAACAAACTGTGCTTGAGATATTGTCAAAAGCTTTTTTTTTTAGGTTGGTACATCTGTCATCTGGTGCTCAAATATCTGTTTGAGCGCAATTTGTCGGGAGTTTGTGCCTGATAGCTTTGTAAACAAGTCAGTGTTTGTTGTGTTTCGCGAATTTGCTGAATTCGTTGCAGAGACAACATCGCATTGATGTCGGTAAAGATATGATTTCTTTGGGCCAAAATGTTATCGATGGCATCATTACCGGTGACAAGACATGGGTCTATGAATATGACATCGAAAGTAACCAACACTCATCAGAATGGCGCTTATCAGACGGGCCAAAACCCAAAAAAACCACGACAGAGTCGATCTAAAATCAAGGCTTTGTTGACCGTTTTCTTTGATTGCCGTCGTCTGGTCCACTCCGAATTTCTTCCGCCAGGCCAGACAGTAAATAAGGAGTATTACGTGAGCGTATTAAAGCGTTTTTTTTTCACCATGACATCTCATCTTGTACGCGACTATTTGATCAAAAACAACGTTCATACCGAATAAGGATTTACAAATTAGTCGCTGTACTTTCTCGAGGTGTTTCTTCGTGGTGTTCAGATTAGTTTTTATGGCTCAAGGCAGCGCGCAATAAGTGATGATTGGTCTCACCATCGTAGTATACTGGGACTACATTCCCAGGTTTTACCAGCTAAGCCCTTGAAAATCATGAGCGCTCGAGTGGCTCTTCTCACTACTTTTTTTTCGTTTTTATTCCAAAGCTGTTTCCTGTCCAGAATAATTTCTATGAATTCGATCTACCGCTTCTGCCAGATAGATCTTTAAGTAAAACAGACGTCGAAAAAAAGTTATCACCGTGATCTCTGCTAGATTGATGTTTAGGTCCACCGAAAAACCCAAAGTGACGACAAATGTATGTTCATCTTGTTTCTAAGTGAATATGCAGTGCAGATTTCATATAACTGCCACTCCACTGCCAGACTACATGCCACGTCCTTTTTTAATCTAAATGACAACTAAAATTTATACATTTGTGTGCCATCTAGCGGCCAACTTTTACCCTGAATACTAAGTTTTGTGATCTAAGACCGCTCTTAACAGTCTACACTTCTTTCTGTTGCATTTAAATAGTTCAAAAGTGTATGCTCTAAGTGGTAACGTACATACGAGTATCATGCTACGGCGTTAAAAACAAATAACAGTCGAGTGAAAAGTCTACTGACTATCAACAAAATCCAACTATCTTTTTTATTTTTAGATTGTGTTTTCAGCAGTTTTTCACGTTCAGAATTCGTTGACACTATGATAAGATTAGGTGTAGTATTTGTTTCTTTACGCTGACATTAACGTTCTTGTAGCTTACTTCCGCTTAAAGTACTGCTCACTTTATTATCATTTAATTCCCCTATCATTCCCATGAAGAAATATTTTTCATGCTAAATATTTGCAACTTTCATCCCACTTTTTATTGTTTTGCATTTCTCTTTTTTTTAGTGCCTTTCGTCACTTGTTCAAGTTGTACCATACACTTACCAGTTGCTATTTACTTTCTAGCGTCTCTTATGTACTTCTTCATAGCATTAGACAAACACTTTACAGCATTTTTTTTTCATACCTCAAAATATAAATGCTGGTAATTGTTTAAATTTGTCGTGTGACTGAAGGAGATTGAAAAAAAAAAAAAAATCAAATTAACACGCGAATTGATTCGACATAGGTGGAAAAGAGTAAACTAATGAAATAGATACATTATTAGGTGGAATGAAAAAAAAAAACTTGTTTTGATGTCAGCCTCTGTACTTTTGTGTGTGTAGAGTATGATGGAGCAGGCATGCGATGGTTTTACGCAGCACTCAGACCTTTCAAAACTGTGAATGAAAAAAAATCACTATTTGTTATGAACACTTAAAGATTTAATTTGAATTCATTCTTGAGATTGGAATACCTACCTTCTTATACCGACAACGGATCATGTACAAGTTAGTGGACTAATTTTTGTAGATGCAAAGCAAACCAGTATTGATCAACTGGGCTCACACGTTTAGTGTTCCGTATTGCTACTTTACCTGTATTTCTATTAATTTGGCATTCTCATTAATCCGGAGATAAAGAGTATCTTGATTTGTAAGGATCAGATCAAAACGAACACTTTTTGTGTTATGTCGACCTTTCTGCTTGTTCTCACATGGCTCGCTCCAAGCCATTTTGATGAAATTTGATTTGTATGTTTATCCTGATACATACGAGTATATACAATAGGTATGCTGTTTCGTCAAAAAAATGTCAAGATCGGATGGAGTGCGGGTACGGTAATGGAATAGCATTTCGGGTAAATGGCACATACATACATAATTTTCCATGAGTGTTTTGCTTAAATGTGGCTGAATTTCGTTGATACAGCGCTTAATTTGCTCTTTCAAGGCGTGGGTAGTCGTGGGCTTGCTGGCATAAACCTTAGACTTAAAAAAAACCCCAAAGAAAAAAGTCCAACGGCGTTAAATCGCATTATCTGGGCGGCGAATTCTGTATGTCATGTGGCACCGTCATGTTGAAACCACATCCATATCTTACAATCTAAGCACAAAAAACTGGTAGCAAGCACAATTAACTGTTATTGCCTGATCAGCTGAATTTTACGATGATGCCTCCAGCCCAAAATCCGCACCAAACACTGACACGTTGTGGATGCATTTGTTTCTCAACGATCACTCGTGGATTTTCTGAACCCCAAATTCGACAATTTTGATGATTAACAAAGCTATCAAGATGAAAATGAGTCTCATCGCTGAAGATGCAAATCTTTCGTGAGAATATGCTGTAGAGAGCTTCTTGAAATGTCCAATTCTTGACCACGGTGCCGAATTGATGTTCATGGACTCTCAACAACACTCTCACGAACTTCTTCGATGTTTTGTGTTGAACGACTTGTTGCAGGACGGCAAGAGTGTCTAAGATCACTAATTGATCCAGTCCCCCTGAATTTTTGAATTAATCTCTTCAGAGTTGATGAAGTTAAATCACTATTCCGACCAACGAATTTGTACGAAAATTGTGAACTGTAGCTGTCAAACCTTCATTGTTTTTAAAATATTGCTCAACAATGAAAACGCGTTCTTTCGTTTAGCACTCCATTTTTAATAACCCTAAACTGTCAGCTGTCATGCTGTCTGTTTTTTTCGTTGATGGCAACACTTTACCGCACAAATGGCGCAAAATACAAATCTTGTGTGAATTTTGGGAAACGTCCAAACAAATTTGAATGATAAAATTCAGCTTGTAAGCTAAGTCTGGCACTGTAGTTGTCTCATCTGAAAATTATCTAAATAGGATGAAGTGGAGTTAAGATATGAGGAGTTCTTATGCTAGGAGACCTTTTATATTTTTCCCGATTTTTAGTGTTAATAATTTCGGGGATTGAAAGCTAGGTGACATCACTTTGCATTGGTTTTTGAGGTTTGTTGGTTCTGCTTTAATATGATATGTCATGGTTGGGTGGGAAAATATTTATTTTTTCTTGGGGTACATGACGTCCACGTCGTCGCCTACACAAACTTAACAAACTGGGCAAAGATAACAAATAACCCTCTGCTGGATATCTCGGAATAGAGGGCAACGAAGTAACAAACTCGTTAGCAAGACAAGGGACAGCAAAACTCTTCATGAGACCATTCTGTGGAATAGGGAATCAAACTCTAAAAGAAGAATTCAGGATTAAGAAGGAAAACAGGACTAGAATCTGAAAAAACCTTCAAGGTCTGAGGCAAGCAAAGAAAGTCTTAGGGAACTACAACCGAAAATGTGCATGTTTCATCCTAAATAAGAATAATATACGTATCCCAACAGACTTCCTAATATGGCTGCAAATTTAAGGAAACAATGTGCAACAGAGGAGATTTGTAGATTCTGCAATGAGTCCAGTGAGACTCCAGAACACATTCTGGAATATTGTGTGGCATGGACCCACAAAATAATGAAATATTTGGGCAAGTACCAAATATTAGATAAGGAAATGCCGACCATGGACCCGTTTCTCATTCTCAGAAACTGGACTAAACGGTGCACTATGGTGGACTATTCTTTCCACGGGTAATTCAGTGTACAAGACTCCCAACATAATTCCGAAAAGAATTGTAATGCTAGGGAAACTCTAATGAAAAAACACACATGTTACTAGGGGCACAATATACCACAAGGTCGGAGTGGATGATACCCTTCTCACAAATAAATAATAAATAATTTTATGTATTTATGATTTTATGTATTCAAACGAACAAAATGCTATCAATAAATATGTTAATGTGAATACATTAATGTAAGTTAATATTTAGTTCAGTCAACTATCTACCATCAGTTTAAACTTATTGCTTAAGCAATAATATTAAAATGTTTGGCTATAAAAAAATGCATTTATGTACCTATAGAAACATAAATTCTCACCAAGCACATGTTTTGTGAAAAGTAGAAATTCCAATGCCTGGCGAAAGTGATGATAGAATGGAGACATCAGTAAGTCACAAAAAAATAGAAATAACTTTTTTTTATTTTTTTTATGGCAAGATCTGGGTACAACTTAATGTACACTTAATCCGGTTAGTGATATACATAGGTTACTAATAAGGTAAACTTCTTATATCTCTTCTTTATAAGTTCTTCTGTGCGATGCACAAATATATGGGCAACATTAATCGTTCGTGTTTAAAGAAAGTGTTGACTCCATTTTCGGTGACAAGAAAATTTTCAAATTCTTTGAATCGATTTGAAGAAAAAGACACATTGCCTATAAGAAAACTAATAGACCGCTCTTGAAGTTGATGATGTTTTTATTTAATTTATTTCTTATCTTATTAGATTTAATGAATTAGGAAGAAAGCGAAGACAATGTATTTCCATTTTTAAATTCAATTAAGTTAATGAATATTCATTCAAGTTACATATTTTACACTATGTATAAAATATGTGCATACTTAAATGATTATGTATGAAGCAGATTTTTCAATTAGACTTTGCTTATTTAAAATTCCAAAAAATCAGTGACTGTCTGTTGCATATTTAAAAAATTATGATGATGCAGTAATTTGGCATTCCAAATTCTTCTCTATCGGAAGATGCTCTCATTTTTGCAAATGGCGTCTTATGTCATCGCGACTTTGACATTTGTGATTGCTATAGTCTCGAAGAACGCGGAATAATTGTGTCAATATTTTTGACAAATAATCTGTCGGTGGTTTTGGCTCAACGTGAATTCATATTCGTCGTGGTCGTGTGACACAAACTGAGCAATCACTGTGGCGTTTAGCCACTCGCCTCGAGGAGACTGGCTCAACAAGGGACAGTAGCAGACGTGGCCGGCATAGTGATGCTGTGGCTGCAGATATCCAAGAGGATCCTAAAATATCAACCAGACGAAGGGTCGGCATCAATAGACGGCCTTTACAGCGAGTTTTGGTGATAGACTTGAAGATGTACCTATACAAAGTGCAAACAGTAACATTTAAAGCCAACGTGCACAGGCTTCTCCTCTATTCCTCTTCTCCTTTTTCCTAAAAGCCCGTGTCCTGTAACAATTAATAAAGGTATTCATATTCCTTTTGGCGCGCACGAATTATATATATAAAAAAAAAAATCATCATTAGATATTGCCTGCAGATCGCCATTCACATGTAAACTACAGACAAGCTCTACACCCCCCCTCTCGGCCGCTTAATCTCTCGTTTTGGCCCGCAAGATCGCCCGTTTTGCTTGTTCCAGACTACTTCCTTTGGAGTTTTTTTAAGTCACGGGTCTATGCGAACAAGTTAGCCGTAAAGGAGAACGTCGGACAAGAAGTGGAGAATATATAGCCAGAGGTTTTGAGAAAAGTTATGGTAAATGCTGTGGAACGAGCCCGAATGTGCATCAACTCTGGCGGCAGTCACTTGACCGCGATTTAATGGAAACAAATTTAAACGTCTAAATAAACATAATCAACAAACAGAACCATTTTTTTTTATTTACAAAGTTACTGCCTTAGAAAATCGAGTGAGGACTTTTGCACCACCTTGTATACTCGAGCTTTTCTGAATAAAGCTGGGTCGACTGTAGAAGGATTAGCTGGAGAAGCAATATAGTAGTAATAATTAAATAGCTTGATAACTGAAACCTAAATTAATTTAATCACTGGGTTTGAGACTAAACGGTGAGGTGGGCATATTTGTAAAGAACACTAATCGCAAATTTACTGCATTGTCGTGCAAAAGATTTACACATTTGATTTGTTTTCGATGTATTTCTTTGTTTTCGCTGATTCTTATTTTACTTATATGTAAATAAGCTTAAAATTCACACCTGTTTCTTTATAATTGATCAACAAAATCCCATCAACTTTACGGTCGATCGACTCTGACAGCCTAAATTTTTTGGGTGGTGGTGTGAACTTTATATTCCAGTGCATCGAATTCTTGAACTCAGGTTAATACTGATGAACCCATGTGCCGCAACAAGTAGCAATTCGTTTTAGATTAGGTTATGTTGATGGATTGCTAACAGACCAGGTGGGCGCTGTCATAGGCGAACATGGGCCCTTAGGTTAGGTTAGGTAAATGGGTGCCCTTGTTGGCAGGAATTGCTAACGGCTCTCTTGAACCACAGAGAGTTCATCGGGCCCAATTTGTCTAAAAACCCAGGAAACTTAGTTACTGCCCAGAGCTGTGCCTCTATTAAGGGCTAGTGCAGGACAGTCACAGTAGATGGCGAATAGATTTAATTTTTTTTTCATCCCTAAAGCTTCTACAGTAGTCATTGTATGGGATACCTAGTTGCTTTGCATGAATACATAACGAGCAATGCCCCGTTAGGGTGCCAACAACTGTACGATTTTTCCTGCGACTAAACTTTATTAGATTCGTGGAGCTCTAGAAGGCTGGTCATAACAGTCTAACTCTAGCACATGTTTCTAATCGATACCAGGGCTTATTAGCCTTTTCGACTGATTCTGTATCTATTTCTGTGTATAAAGTACTAAGTGGTGTACTATCCCCTGTTAGGGCGTGTGAAGAATCCATATCAGACCCGTGTCTAGCTAGTTTGTCTACTTTTTCATTTCCAGAGACATTCAATTGTACAGGCACGCAGCATAGTGCTGAGCATACTCATCTCATAAGATTCCTCAACAAATCGAGACGAAGTTTCACTCTTCATCTCTTTTCCCTCTAATTTTTTCCATGCAGGTATAACTGATATCGTTAAGAGTCCACGCAATCAACATCGATAAGACTTAAGCTTGTAAAGACATGTAAAGTAAAACATGTAACTTATGTCAGGACTCAAACTTAGTAATTTCTCTTGCAATTGTCTCTACGTGCAGCGGGCGTTTTTGAGTAAAATGTGTGACAGAGGTTTAACGTCATGACTATCTAATCTAAACTGTACGTATATGCCTGGTGCTTTATTGTTGGAATATTGCGAGCATGAGTTCACTAAGTACATACATAGTTCGACTTGAATGAAAGTGGAAATCTTAATCTCAATATAAAAGCTGCTGCTTGTAGCAAAAGAAATAGACTAATGAAACAAAAGATGACTTGGCAGGACTGCCGCACGAAAGAGACAGCGCAAAAGAGGGGGACAACAAAACACGGTTCGGATGAAGAGGACGTTGGGGATTACGATAGTATAGATTGGACGAAGAAGACGTACACCGTGAGCGGTAGCGCGCACTATTTTGAAATAAATCTTAAACAACCAAATAAATTCTTGTTAAACTAATATTTCCCCCCACTATTATTGTTTTCTATTACCAACTGCCTAAAGGGAATATTATATCAAAGTACTTGACAGTTAAGAGGAGAAAGGTTAAGCGCCAGTATCTACATGTAATGCATATTTTGAAGCGTCTTCGCTCTTCGACTTTGTCATCATCTAACTATCGTGATACAAAAATCTGTACATTCTATCTTGAAATAATAAAATCTCTAATGTAATGCCTTTTTTTGTCAGATTAAATTAAACAAATTACTACTTCAAGCCCTGCCTTAAAAGGAATTACCTTCAATTGGAAGCTTTGACTTGGTAGACACTAGACAGCTAGTCGTCTGTCAGTCTATGTGCAATGCACAATTGGACTTTACGCCCTTGTAGTCATTAATAAATTATTCAACGTATGCTTCAAGTTATTTAATTCACAATTTCTTATGTAGGCATTGCTTATTGCATTTACTGCTCAAATGCTTGTCATAAACTTATGATGCAGTGCAGTCGACTTGTATATAAGCACCCTCGAAATAGCTGACTATTACAAAAAAAAAAAAACCGATTTACATCTTGAAGTCACAGAAAAACAAAACAAATAAACAACTGAGCGCTAACATCATTAAGCAACAATAAAAACGGTGCCCTACACGGGTGTGTACGTCTCCTAATGTATGTTGCTTGTAAACAAATCGTTAAATTTCCCTAAAACTTGTAATCACACCACCACCATATTGTAGCAAACACCAGTCGTGTGTATGAGGTGGTTTTGCACAGCAGAGCCACATCCAGATTCCAAGGCTGGCCATAAACTTCATTGACAAAACTGCCAAAATGAGTTCAAATCAGCCCCCTTCTGGTACGACAGCCCCATTGGAACCGTCAGCCCTGAACTATTGACGGAAACACAAACGAAACGGGGAACCTGTGGGGTTGTTGATAATTGGGGGCAGTGGTGTGACTCACACCCCCCATAAGGCATTTTCTCTCTTGTTCGTGTTTAATGAAGATTTCAATCTAACAACGAGTATATAATTACCCTTATTTGTATTTCTACCACATTCACCACTGCCACCACCCACCATGCAAAAGCGCAGACTCACCGCATGCAGCGGGTGTAGACAGATGGGGGAAGTTTCTTAATTTCATTTGTAATGAAACTCGCAGAGAGTATGTGGTGAATTTTAATTCACTCCGCACATAAAAGGCGACTTCGTTACGCTTTTTGCATGTGAATGAGAATGATAATGGGATGCCTTTTCTATACGTACATCGTTGGAGGATTCTAAAATACATTCAAACGACGATTTTTTCTTATGAACCCCGCTGTCTCTCCCAGCCTTTGTAACTCTCTGGTGGGGTATTTCAATCGATTCAGCCTCTCTACGCATACAATTTGAAATGGGAATACGAATATTTCAACGAAGTTGGTGTCGTTTGTTAACAACGATGGAACGTGCTTTGGATGCACAATTTCCTTTATGCCTAGAGAGCAGCGTTTATCCTTGTGGTTGTAGCTTTTATTTAATTCCCTTCAAGGAAGTTTAGACAGTGGCGGCGAAGAAGAGTGGGGTTTGGTCTAGGAAAGTTTTCTTTCTATAAATATTAATAAGATTAGTGTTTAGGGGCCAGTGACTATGTGCATAAATTTAAGTAGTGAGTGGGCGTATTCTTAAGGGATGCACAAGTTAATATCACCACTTTTAGAGGGCGATCAATTTTTGGTGTTGCTTTTTAAATTAAATTCTGTGCTTAGGTTTCGTGCTGTGGGATGTTTAGAAAAGTAAATCTAAAAGTATGATTGTGAGGGTTAATGAGTCTTATGTTGTACCTCGACGTTTGAGTATTGTTTTGAAAAATCAGAAAAATCTTTGAGAAAGCCTATGTTTCGTTCAAGTCTCAATAAATCGTTGAGTTTTATTAAATCACACCTATAAACCGTGCTTCGTTATTATCCCTGTTTCAGTGTCAGCATACGTACTACATTTTATCATTACATTTATATATACATACGTCTTTTTCATCAAAAATTTCCTGCAATTTTTTCCACTTTCCCAGAACATGCATTTTATCCCTTTTTGTTGACCCTATGTTACGGTCGACCCGTGTTTTCGAACTGTGTCCTATTAAGGAGATTAAGAAGATAATGGCGGAGAGAAATCAAACCTATGGATAGCGAGTGTATAAGTTGCGGATGCAGAAATATTGGGGAATGCAAATCCAAGTACGTACACATTTGTGTTGAATGGTTCAAAAACTATTCCGCGGGCTTTTAGATGGAAGGATCGATCAGAAGGTGTCGCACTTGTACCTATTGCAATTGAACAGAGTCCGGTCATAAGACTATAATATTTTTTTTTTTATAATCGGCCGAAGGGGATATGAATACCTTTAAACTGTTTCAGGGCACGGGCGTTAGGAAAAGGGGGAAGAGGAACAGAGTAGGAGACTGTGCACGTTGGCTTTGAATGTTTGAAGGTTGTAGTGATGGGGAAATACAGAGCCTGGTAGAAGTTCGTGTCGTTCGGCTTATAAACGAATCCCTATATTTGACAGTATGACCGAAATTGGGCTTAAGGGTGAACTGATGTGCATTCGAAGCATGACGCGTATGAGGCTGAAATTTTAAAGGGGAGCAATGCAACTGGCTATTTCGCTGGAGCATTTTTTATAAAAAAAAAGATAAAACAGGGAGAGACATGAGACATCTCTCCGATGTTCAAGTGAATGCATGGAATTTACAATGTCTCTATCGCCTATAAGTTTTAACGCGCGATTCTGTACTCTATCTAGAATGTGCAGAACGGTCTTGGGTGCACCAGACCAGATATGGGCGTTATATTCCAGCTTATGGCGGATGAATGCCTTATAAATTGAGGCCAGATCAGACGATAATAATAACCAATCATTTCTTATTGCCTTTGTGTTTCGAACAATCCTTTAAGTTTCACGCGTTTACAGGATAGTTCTTTAATATCCTGGAAACCATTTCTTCCTGTGTCTCAGGTGCTAGGGGACTCAATAGAGAAAGTGGGGTGTATCTATCCTCACTACCGCATCCTCTCCATACACAAGTCATCTTCACTTTCGTTTTTTCAGCCTAATATGTACAGTGATTACAAGGATAGACCGAGATTTTCTTTCTTCTTGCATAAGTCTGTTGGTTCAGGTTTTTTGTAGACTCGTTGCAATTTCCTTGTTGTAACAGATGAGATGATAACTCCATGTGAGAATCTCATTACTTGCTTAATGTCTAAGTTTGCAAGGCGGGATTTTTACTGAGTAATCAGCTTGTATCGTTTCGATCGTAGTCTCGAGGGTGGCTATTTCCACTTTGACGACTGACTCTGTTTTTGGATGGTTTTTTGAAGTCTACGTGGGGCGTTGTGTAGTCAGTGGTTGCTACGCTACTTAGATATTTATTTAGGGTATTCAATTGGCTTATTCTCAGGGAACTTCTAACTGCAATCACCTTTATAAAAATATCTAATTGAAACAGGTTTAGAATAGCTTCCATCGAGTTTTGCCGGTATTATGGCTCTTATTGCAGTGGTAGCTTCAATAAACTTCAGCCGTTGTATCGTCGCAATCGCCCTGAACATCAGACTGTCATAACGCCCTCATGGTAGACTGCCGTTTCTTAATTCCGTGTTCGTGGTGACATTGCTTACATTCTTGCCATGCATTTCTTAAATATTTACCAAATTACGACGAGTGAGCCTTTGGATTTACTCGAAGGGATTTTATTATTTAATTGGCTGCCTTAATAAAGATAAAGATGTTTTGCATGAAACTTTTGTCGATTATAGCTGTCCATTCCCGTTTTGTCCACGTATTTTCCTGTAAGAGGTAGAGATAAAAAGAACTACCAAACATTATCATTCATTGCTTCTTGGCGTATGTTGAGTGACCTGTTTTGTCTTAGTGAACCCTCTTAGAACTCCCGCCACATTTAAAAAATATACAGTACTTTCTATATTCTATTAAGGTACTTCTTCCTGAGACACCAGAGCCTCGTCAATCCCAGACACGTTGCTTCTAGTTACTAGAGGTACTTCATCGGCATCCGTGATATTTGGTCTCTTAAACGGAAGTTCGAACTTGTCATCTCGTACCTGAGGACTTCGACTCGAGGCTCTTTTTGGCTATTCATACGCTGGATATAACGTACATATATAATTTAGTCGCGCTCCGCCTAATATACATCTACGAGTACCATGAGTCCAGTAGTCATGAGCGTACTATTTTGCTGTATTTTTCGTAAGCAAATCATACAACACACGTAGATACGTAAAAGTAAACGTCTTTCTGTCTGTTTTTTCATCCATCCTAAAAACTCTAGAAAGGCTGAACCGATTTTGATGTTTTTTTTTTACATTTGTATTCAATTTTTTCATTGGTTTTAAGCCATATTGCATAATTGTAAGGCGTCAGAAGGCTGAGCACTAAAGAGATATGTGAGGAAAGTCAGACAAATATAATGAGTACCTACCCGTGTTTCACTCGGTCACTGCAAGTACTCGTAGCTACCACTAATGCCACATGCTGTCAGCAGTGGAGGGATGAGTTGTGTAGCTGCCGCTAAATTTTCCACTAGATGGCGATCGATTCTGCTTCATATGGTGTGGAGATTTTTTTTTGCAAAAAAGTTGATAGATGAATGTCTTTACTGAGAAAATATGGAAGAATAAAATTGAGATTAGATCTTACTATTGGTGAGAAAAGTATGTTTCATTTAACAGCTACTCGCAAGTGCCTGCATGTGCTTGCCTAGTACCGAAGAAACACTACTATTGAACAGTATGTGGCAGACTTTTAGGCTGAATGCACACCAAAGTGACATCACATGTGATCTGGCAGGGGCATGGCGGTCACATGGTATCTGCCACGCCGTTGGCAGGCAATTGCTAAGCTTTTTGTCACGTTCCACAAGGAAGCTACTCATTTTATTTATATTGCTGGAGACTAATTTTTACTGCAAATTAAATTTGGAGTTCAAAAATAAATGAACTGTCAAAAAGATTAATGGATACCTGCGACCAAACCACTGGCAACATGTGTTGTAGGATCATGTAAATCTCTTGTAGGATCATGTAAACGAAGCTCCACTTGGGTACATACGTACATATGTACATACGTACGTCTGACATTTTACTGATGTGTTACTTCTTTATTATTATACTTACCAGTCCTGTAATCGCACTCTATCCAGCGATCTATGTCTTGATGGTCAATTCCTCTTCTGCTTTGTGCACACAGAAATCTATTAATATTGTAGAACATTAAAATTTATGTAATTTATGTCTGTTCGCTCAATCCAAAAACGTATCTACTAACAACAAAACACTCGACAAAAATTGTTTACATTTCTCGCAACCGCTGTCATCATTTCGATCAAATTCTCCACTCACAGCGAAATATCAACATGGCACATTCCCCAAAGAAGGAAATCCGACCACCATGAGTTCAAGTAACTTAAATATTATCTCATCTCAGCGTAGGCGTTCCACCGCCTTCTCTCATACGAAAAACAACTCGTAATCGTTTTCCACCAGCAAGCAAACTATGCTCAGTAATGTAATTACAAAACAGGCATCCATTAATACTCAAATAGCTGCCGACATGTCGGCGTCAAAATGCATGAATTTAAATCCAATCCACGAGCACCAGATAAGATATGTATGACTCGCAAACGAAAACAAAAAAAAAACCGAATGATAAGTTGCATTTAGTAATTTATGCACTAAAACAAAACAAAGTCTCTATGTGTAGCCTTAGCTATGCCACCCGATGCACGTCACTGTCGGATTGAAATCGAATAAGCTGCGACTGCATAAAAGCACATACACGGCACAGTGTACACACATGGAATACATGACATATGGTCGGGCGGGAGGCCTGCGACACTGTGCTTCCAGAGTTTAAGTGGAACGCACGACATCTCGTACTACTAGTGGCTCTCTATCTCGGTGGTTGTGATTATTTCGCCTATCTCGCGCGGCAGGCGGCAGGCGGAGGCGGATCAGCGTATCTATCCTGTGTGAGATTGCACGCAACTCGCAAATATTCCAAAGAGGCAAACTTACCACAGTTCCCCTCGATTTTTATGCTGCACACAAGTCTCCATCCACCACAGCCTATCAATGGTGGTCAACATAAGCAACATGGCCATTTGAAAGAGTATCTAAGTATCTATAACCGTGGTGTACGTTTGTCGTTAGTCTTTTTCCTCTCTATCGGGTAAAAAAAAAGTATTTTTAAATATTTTTTTTATTCTTTTTTAAGAATTCTAAGGAAAATCAGAGTTTCCCAATCACGCGGAATCAGTGTCAGTTGCATTCTTTGGAGAAAGTATATTTTAGTGTTTGTGTGTGTTTTACATAATTTTCAAAATTTTGTTTCGCTTTTTCTTCTCTCGTTCTGTCAATTCTTCTTACAAGAGTTTCTTGTAGTGTGGTGTGAGTTATGTGCAATATTTTTGCTATTCTCAGTGCGGGCACAAGTGAGGAGTGGCTTTGGGAAAAAGGATTCTTGAATCCTTGCTGATAATTTAAAAGAAAAAAAAAAAAAAGTTTTACGAAAAATGTAATCAGAGCAATACGGTTGCCTTGTGAATTTTTCTCAATTAGTGTGGTGAAAAAAAAAGGCAGCAACATATAAAATTCAGTGAAACAGGATTCCCCCTGGAATCCTTGAAAACATATTGGAATACAACATCAATATCTGGTGTCATCTTTTGATATTCTTCTTGTGAAAAGGTAAATTTTCGTGATTCTCTTTAATTTTATCTGAAAGAAAAAAAAAAAATATCTACCTTCATCATTTCTTGGAAAATCCTTAATTTTTCGTCCTCAAACCACCATGTGACGTAAGTTCTCTCCACTAGTTGGGTGCGCGGAGGGTGGCACATAATCGATTTTTCCGTTTTCGTAGTACAAGTTGGTTCTTCCGAGTAATATAATGGCGACCAACTTTCTAGCGTATAATGTCATTTTGCAATAAAATAGAAGAAAATAGCCAAAGAGAGGTTTCTTTTGTTATTGATTATTACGTGTGGGTTTGACGTTAGTGTCTTTGTTTTTCTTCTATTCGGTGCTGCGTAGTATATTTTATTTTGAAGCTTATTTCTGGATGCGTGAGAATCAATGTAAAGCGTAATCGTATGTAAATTTAATTGCTCCCATTGCATTGACCTTATTTTAATTTGACTTATAGGTGGAGGAAATGAAGACGAATTATGTGGGAACATTGCAAACAAATTCTCTTTAATGTGTAAATATTGCCGGTGTGATTTTTCTAAAATTAGCTACGGAAAATTATTATTATTTTTTTTTTTTATTAAAAGTCAACAACAGTTTCTATATAATTGATGAACTTATACTGAACTTTTGCCTCTGTATGTGTGGCTTAACTTATATTTGTGTTTATGTACAACAATTAGTTGAGATTAAAACGAATAAATTGCATTTCGTGTTAAAACTTTCGTAAAATCGTGCAGAGACCTCCTCTTTCGAAATGTTGAATTCCCATGGATCTGTTAATATGACTTGAAATTTGTTCTGTACACTATAACCTTGGGAATTACCAATACAGAATCACCTTAAACAGGGGGGCGTATTGGAATGGCAAAATTCGTTGCCTAGTACTAAACTTTGACGAATTCAGCTGGTTCGCAGTGTGTTAGTAGAGGGTTTTTCAATAAGGACATAACAATTTTGTATTTAAATAAAACACAGAATAATTGAGATATCAGGCTGAAATTTATTCCAGGTGTAGTACACATGTTAAATTTAAGCATGGAATTCGATCACGTTCATATGACCACCGCGAGCACGTTTGCAGCGATCGATTCTTTGGAGCCAATTTTCCACCACTCTTCCATACATATCGGCCGGAATGTTGGCAATTTCGCGTTCGATATTGTTCCTGAGCTCCTCTAACGTTGGCTTGTTGACATACGACTTAACGTAACACCATAAAAATAAATCTATCGGCGTTAAATCGACCGGACCATTTCTCGAGATTACACGATTAGCGATCTTCCCCTTCAATATATCAATTGTTTGACCAGCTGTGTGGCATGTGGTACCATCTTGTTAGAACCACATATCACTGATGTCAAGTCCATCCAATTCTGGCCAAAAATAGTCTTCCAACATGGCATGATAGCGAACTACATTGACCGTAACATGGCGATCATTTTCATCGCCGAAAAAATACGGTCCAATCACACCTCCGGCAAGAAATCCACCACATGGTCACTTTTTGTGGATGCAATGGACTCTTCAAGCACACATGGGCTTGTTGCTGTCCAATAATGCATATTTTGCTTATTGACACAGCCATTAAGCCAAAAATGAGCTTCATCGCTGAAGATGATTTTTCGATGAAATTCAGGATTTCCTTCAAACTTTTGCAGAGCCCAATCGGAAAAGTTTCGGCGCTTTAAATGATCAAGAGGCTTCAGTTCTTGAGTTAATTTGATCTTGTAAGGTTGTAGGCGAAGATCTTTACGCAGAATTCGGCATAATGTGGACTGAGAGATTCCCAATTCCCGTGAACGGCGTGGAATCGACTGATTTGGCTCATTTTGAACTGAAGCACAGGAACGTTGTGTCACTGGCACAGAAACATTCGATAGTGAATATGTTGACTCGAATTTATCCAATATAGCACGCACAGCCTGTCTGGTGGGAAGGTTATTACGACCGAAAATTGGAGTAAGCTCTCTTAAAGTTGCGACTACCGACTCAGAGTTTCGGTAGTAATTTTTAATAATTTCCAAACGTTGCTCGTTCGTGAACTTCACCATGTTAAAAGTGTACACCTTGACTGAAGTTTTGACATTGACAGATCATAAAAAAAGTTTAAGGGTGCGTTTGTATTAAAATACAAAATTGTTATGTCCCTATTGAAAAACCATTTAAAATAAAGTGTCAAATTAAAACATCGCTACGAATGCAACTGATATCCTAGCTTATGAAAGAAGGAAGATGAAATTAATTTTATGAAAACATCACCGACCTTTATTTACATCATTAGTTGCTGGCTAATCCCCTGAAAAGCGAACGTAATAACTTACAGCTTGTAATCATCCCGAAAGAACACCATACGAATTCGATAAAACTGCACTAAATTCGGTTCAGTAGGTTTTGACGTAGAGAAAAAGAGGTATCGGCCAATTTCCGCCCTTTTGATGGAATTTTCCATTATTTTTCGGCATAAATCTTGCGGTAGTTCATAAAAAACAACAACCTTCCCAGGCAGGATAACTAGTCGCCAGGAGTTCTATCAAGGGTATCCGATGTGTTAAATAATTGTTGTTAACCACCATGCGAGTAGCGTGATGTGACAACGACCTCTTTATTAATGCGTGTGTGCTAATGGAGATCTAGCGCCTTTGTGGATCTACTCGTACGTTGGTGCCCAGGTTATTTCACTGTGTAGTGCGGTCGGAGTACATATGTACATCTAGCATTATAGCTATAGACTATTTACTTGCAGTGCGGCCTTAGGTTGGCATCCGTAGAGTCATGCTCGCTCTAAGCTCTCTTATTCTCTTGATGTAGTGGTTGGATAAACTTCGATTTTATTCGTTTTTCTTTTATTGTCAGGTGGCTGTTAATTGGCGCTCGAACCTGCAAAACTCTGGGCAAACCTTAAAAAAATCTGCCTTGCTTGTAACCTAAGTCAAAAGTTAAGGCACATAGGTTTCTTGCTAAAAAAAAGTTTTATTTTGTATAGCAAGGTAACTACATAATTACATTATTTTGTTGAAAGTTTGTCAACTTATGTTTGTTCCTTTGATTGCAGCTTCATGGACAAAATTAAGTTTCGACCAAACAAAATGGTGCATTGCATCATTAAAACTTCCTTTGTTTCCCTGCAAACCAAAATTACGAGTATATTTCGTTGTTTTTTTTTTTAAAGGAAAATCATTGTACTTTTAGTCTGCTTCAAACTACCCTCTTCTGTATTTTCATTTGTCATTATTTGCTGTCATTAGGCGTTGTCGATTTTTTACCCCTAAGACAAATACAACTTAAGAAACAAGTGTTTGCAATGCCGTGCGTCGTAATACTAAATGAATACACATTTGCATAAGTATCGTAACGAAAGTCATAATGAACATCGTTAAAGTGAAAAGATAAAAATCGTTTTGCGAATGAGAATATCCTGAGAGTTAAAGGAACGTTTTAGTCGTTATTATTATTTTTTTTTTTTGCATAAAATAATGTTATGGAAAAATTTGTTTTTTTTGCCATTTTTTTCTGTTAATAATGACAATCTAAATTGAATAAAACACAGCTTGACGGTATCCCTCTTCGATTCCTTTTGTTCTAGGTAAAGAAACATCAGACACGTACATATAAAGTCAACGCAAGGTCTTAAAGATGCTGCCCCGCTTAAGACAACCACTCGATTTCCTTACTGCCTCGTTCCATTATTAAATCTTTATTAATTTCCAAACCTTTCTGTGAACATGAACTTCTATCCTGTAAAATTATGACATTATATGAGTGCATTGACACTGGGCACATTAAGGATTCTAGGCATTAACTAGTTAAAGCTGTGTCAATCGTTATTTTCAGGATATCGAATCGTTTATGTATTGGTTTCAAACATGATTCGGTCTTTTCAATCAACCATTCAATCGTTCAAATTGGTCAATTACACGACAACTAGCCCAGTTGGTACATGACATGACGTGGTACAATAACACATATGACAGAATAAACGATTGCGCCTCAAGCATTTTCAAATTGTTTTTTCTTCTACGTCTACGTCATTGGTGACCGAACCAAATTAACACTGTGCATGTCAATGGTACAATCCTAATCATTCGTTTCATGTTGAACATGGAACGTATCTTGGTAAATGGCAAGAAAAAGAAATTATGGACAATTGTTCGTCTCCGATAACTGTGTTCAACAATACTTCTGTCTAATTCATTCAGCTGAAGCAATCTGTTGAGTAGTTGACAGTTTTTATTTCGAAGTATTGGCATAGTGATTGGTCTGCAACTAGGAAGTCGTCTCTGATTGGGCGAAAGATCTCGAATTGGGTTCTTAGTAAAAAAAAAAAAAGCTGCCTGAAATTTTAGTCAACCCCAAAAATGTCAAAATCACCTGATTACGAAAACCACATATGTTTGTGTATATTTATTTGCGTAAAAACTAATATCAGTGGTAAGAAGAAAAAAAACACCCATTTTGACATTTATGAAGTTGATTAGATTCTTAGTTAACTTTACGTACAATAAGTTAGGACTAGACTAAAATGTCAGTGCCTAGAATGCTGAACTCGTCACCTTTCATTCAGAATGAGTGCGTTCAGAGTTGAAATAGTATCATAATAAGCTGTCATTATTTGTTTAAACTTAAATGTAACGCTTTCTTATGAAAATTGACACGACCGAGACTACTAAACAAAACACTTGGAAAATGTGGGAAAAATGTATGCTCCTTTATAAATTACAGCTTCGTGGTCGTCTTTATTCTTGTCCGCTTATGTAGTTATTTCATCACTGTAATTATGTTGTCTTGGCATGCTCTTGTATTACAGGAAATCGTAGCTGCTTACTAATAAAATATGGGTCTCTAAGAAGCATGTTGCATCCACGTATTTTAAAGTGGATTAGATCATGTTTGAATATGTTAGTTTTTTTTTAGAATTTAAAGTTATTCATCTCAACTTCTTCGTTGATGAACACCTGCAGTTTATTGGTCACAGGCCATGTTTTACTAACAAAGTTTGTTATCCATTGCAAAGCGATTGAGTTCAAAATGTAAATCTTCTCATTGAGGGTAATATGCTAAAGTGAAATCCAATAAAATAAATATTTATTGGTGATTGAACATCTGTGCTTGCTTCATCATCAGTTGTTGTCCGGCTACTGAAGTAGTAAGTAATAGGTTAGAGAGATTTTAACCATGAAATAAGTGAAAATCAGGTGGATGGTTCGATATTAATAGAATCAGTAATTTCCTTATAGAAGTGTAAGAAAATTGGATGGAGTATTTGTACAGAACATAGGATACCAAGTTGTAGTTTTCATATAGATCTTTGAACATTTGGCACCCTCATCGGCGATTGGGTGTCTTTTGTTTGGCTATCGATTTGGACTTGACAATATAGGTTCGCTAATGATATCTGGTTCGAAAATAAAACGAAATGTATATATTTCATAAATTCAAAGCAAAGCGGTGATCAATCATACATAATACACACTTTTTTTTCTTTTATACAATTTCGGACTTCTTTTTCTGCTCTGAATTTCCGGGTGTGTCCTTCCGGCAGCCTTGAATAGTTTACCGGATATGCTATCCATTCTAGAACATCTCGCCACATTTCAGAGCTGAGCTCTATTTCAGCAACAGACCGTAGAATATTTGCCACACTGATGACTAATTTGCAGACTATGTTCAGTAGTTCCCTATCTCATTGGTTGCCTATCAGCTGGAAAAATCCTTCTCGCAAGATCACACTCTTGATGTAGTAATTTTATATACAGCGGTATAAGATCTTTATCGGCTAAAAGGTAATTTTGTTTTCGAAAGAAAGCCACTTATGATGTTGGGGATTGTGTTTTCAAAATTTGACAAAGACTTCTTGTGATTGGTAACGTCTGAGTTTCGAAAGAGTTTTATCTTCCCGTTTCCCTAATGATTACACCTCGTACCTAAAGGTTCCACTTCGGTGCCACATTCGGTCTATTCCCTAATAGTATCCTTTTAGGAGTTGTATACCTAAAGGCAAAGGTATTGTAAACTCTTTTCATTTCTTTCAATGTCCAACTTTTAGAAAATCGATGCGATCAACGAAGCTATAACAAACTACACATTTTCCTCGTCAATTTCGTATTTCGATCTACTGAAAGGAGAGATGAATCATGCATGAGAGACTGTCCAGGACTGAAAGTTGGTCGAACGACTTTTGTAATTCGTCGCATGATCTTCAGATGAACAGATCTGGGTCTACGGATTCCATTCTAGACTCACTCGCTTGCAGAATTTATGAGAACTCAGAGGGGCATCAAATTCATTACCCTCTTGCTGCTGAATTGGAAACAGAAAGGAGCATGCACCATTGTTCTTAGCCGCACATGCGTGTCGTGCACATAATTTTTCCGGATACTCCAAGCGGTGAACTTTCATTTTGAGACCGTCAGACTGCAGTTTGGATTCCTGAATTAATAAATCCAGTGCTACTGAATATCATTATTTGTAATGCAATAAAAATCGACCAAAAAATATCCGATGGAGGAAATTTGTTTGACATTCTCTACTCTCCATTGCGTCTATTTATTCTCCAACGACTCGCAGAACTGAACTTCAATTTGTTTGCTTTCTATAAAATATAGGACTGACAATTTGTAACATAGGTTCAACGACCGGTTAATTTTGAATTTCATATTCTATTGTTTCGTACTCTTCGTAAGAATCCTCTGCAATTTCACCCCTTTTGAGTATATTTTTGTCCCCCCCAGGGAAAAGTGAAAAATGTCGTTAACATGGACTACATAACTTTCGTTGGCTTTATTTTTAATTATCAACAAAACTAGGATAACCAATGTTTGCTGACAATAAACTCCTTTCATTTCGATTCCCCAAATTTATTTCTTTATGCCCGAAACTCTACTATCTCCTCTGCTATTTTATTTTAAATATTAAAATAGGACATGGGATGCTTGATTTAAGTGCGACCTATACAATTTTTATTTCCATCTTTTCACCATTCAGCCCGCCCATTTATTTTCGTTCTTTTTCAAATAAAAACATGTTGTAAACGGGCACAGATACACCGCCCTAATATTTATTTATTGTATCCCCATTTTTCGTTCCAGAAAATATTTATTTTTACGATTTACGACAGTGCAGTTATATGTTATATATTTAGGATTTGTCAAATGATTTATACCCCAAGGGGGGTGGGGGGATATGGGTTGTTCCTTTGGCATGGAGTGCAAATTGCTGTTCTTAATCTGAACAGGAAATTGCAATAAAACTCAATTATCTAGCTAATAACTCTGTGCAAATGATGGACGAAATGGTGCCTTAACTATGTCGTTACATGCAATGCCAGTCTTAATTATAAAAAAACAGACTTTATTAGTTGCCTTAATCTGACGATGATGTAAAAATAAATTTAACATAACTTCATGTCTGTATGCGTATAATGTATCATCATCTCAAATTGGTTTGTTTTAGCCTCATAAAATTACATAAATTCACCGCACGGGACTAATGAATACCGGCATGCATACTGAATGAATATATTAATTTCTTCTGTATCTTTGACTTTTATCTAATTGGAAACGTTTTGCAAATCTAATCCATGCGCTTTGTTTCAAAATTTCCAATAAATATGCGCAAAAAAAAGAGCGCAAGCAGTGTCATTAAACTTTTCCCTTTTCCATATGTACATATTGTATGCCGGTCTCGGACGGACCAATCACCCACACCTTTTTGTGGCTATAAAGATCCCTTTCCAAGCTATAGGCTATAAACATAGATTGCTAGATTGCCGATTGCCTATTTTCTGCAATTTACAGAAGGGATTTTTTGTTCAACCCATTTCAGCGTCCCATGAGAGTTGGAATCCCTATTAAGTGGAGTATCTGGAAGGATGTGAACATTTTTTTTTTTTTTCATTTATTTTCGGTTTTCTGTTTGTATTACTTCTTACTTATGTATGCATGTATATATATGAACAATTTATATGCATAAAAAAATTCAAAATGAATGGCGAAAGTTTCTCATTATTTGTGGTGCGGATGCTTATGGTCTGAGATTGTTTTTAATCATAAAAGTTGTGCTACTATGCTTATGTACATATGTACGAGTACATATGTATGTATATTGTGTTGGTAAGCCGATTGCAAAAGCAATCATTGACGAAGTTCTTATATTTTGTCACACTTGGATGATTAGGCACGTAATTTCTGTGGTAATGGACGCAATCGAATATTCGGATGGCATAATCCGCTATAAAAATGTGTTTCGGGGGCAAAAGCATATTTATAGTAATCAAATGTGGGAGAGAAAGAAATTTGAGAAAAATTTCAATTAATGGATATCTCATTGGTATGAGAGGTATTAAAATATCATTATCCTCAATACCTAGTCAAGTCATAAATGCTGGTACATGCATTTTTGGTGATAAATTTAAAACGAACAAATATTTTTGGATTTTTTTTTTTTTCTGTAAAACATTAATTTATTATTTAGGAAACAATATTTAAGGAATTTATTCGAAATGACCTTCATTTGCGTTTATGCGGGCCTTGAGCCGCTCTGGCCACTCATCGATCGCATCACGCACTTCGTCCATTGGAAAATTGTTCACTGCACGGATATGTGAGCGCTTCAAGGACTCAAGTAGAACAAGTCATCGTCTCTAAAATAGACCACAGCTTATAATTCAAAGGATTGAGGTCTGGACTGCCTGACGGTCCGGCACATTGATTTGGAGCCACCTTTGTGTTGGTTTTGCCTTATGAACTGGCGCGGTGTCTTGTTGAAAAGTCTACTGGTTGTTTGGAAACAATTGTTGGTCCCATCACAACGCCTTCCAGAATATCCGTTTGATAGATTTTGCCGAAAAATTAAAGTCGGTAACGCCTTCGTAGCTGATTCCCCACGAAACCATCACAGATGCTCGCAGAATGAGTTTTGATGCTTCTTTGGATAACCGGGCATTTTTTCATCCGTGAACAAAATTTTCCTGTGACCATTTTGCGCCTACCGGCGGCGTATAGCTTTCGTTCTTTCATTCCGTTTTTGCTTTAATTGGATTGTGATTAAGTGGGTAGTTTGATAATGCGAGACATGCGTTTCTGCGATATCTTCATTTCTCGTGACAAGGTTTTCGATTAATACTGGTTTTAACAGCTTTGATCGTCTGTGGAGTTCTGACAGTGCGAGGGCGTTCGGATCTTTGACGAGCAGTTAATCCACCAGTGTTTTCAAACAATTTAACAGTTCCATACACAAAATTCCGAGTGATTACAAGCTGTGGCAAGGTCCGGAAAATATCCCCTCTTCCCATATTATACTTGCGAAGGCCAATTACCACAACACGATTTTTGCGCAAATCTTTTTGCGCGATTACTTAGTATAAATGTCATTCATTGAATACCTGTCAATATAGAATGGATGTGTTTAACACTAGTTTCACGATGAGTGCGTTTAAACGTGTACCAGTATTTATGACATGACTACCTAAAGGTATACTGGTATAATTTGCTAAGAAATTGCCTCCTAAATTCCGTCTTTCCCTTATCGACTAGTTCTGTAAATATAAACGGAACTAAAATGGTCGTCTGTTTGAAATTTAATATTCTAGATCCACTACTTAGGAATATAACCATGAAATTTTATTATGTGGTCCTTTTACTTTACATAAACAGAATGACAGAGTGTATAGCTAACGTCTGCTTTTACCAGATCATTAGGGACAGTCAATTTTTAAGGGTTTGACTCAATTGACATTTTTGCTGTATAATTTTTCATGGTTGTTTTCTCGTTGTTTTTTCACCTCGCCCTTCATTCACCTTCACTTTGTCCTTCAAATATTTGGCACCTTCATTTGGAATTTCTAGCCCCGTCCGGCTTCGCCCGTCGATTATAAACGAAATATCCCTGTGGAAGTATTATATATAAAGGCCCGTCCCTTAGGTGAACATAGTGCATTTCCGTCGAATGTTCTATAAAATTTCACACGTGATGCACCTCTTTGAACATACTCGTATTTCCCAAGTTATTCTAGATTAGGTGCTTCTGCTAAAGGGAGGACAGTTTTCCTAAGGAAGGACAGTTCTACTTAACCGCAACGGTATTAACTCTTTTCTGTTCCAAGTTTATGCGCGAAACCACTTAGACCCGGAGGACAGAGTTCTTTACTTTGAAAATATTGGACAAGTGCACAATATGTGAGTTATTTTTTCTTCCTCCTCCTTGTCTCTAGAGAAATCTTTGGAAGGAAGGCCGATTCTAATAGTATGCTTTCTTACCAAACAATGCTCCTATTTTTTCTTTGTCCTCAAATCCATGTTAGACCATATTTGCTTTTTACTATTCTTCAGTATTCAGTATCAACGTCCAAGTTAACGGATAAGTTCTCAAACCAGCAAAACTGATTTCATTAAAATCGGTTCATAATACCCACTACTCAAAATAAAAATAAAAGTCTTTGTATATGTAGATAGTCAGCCCCTAGAAACAGAAACAAAGACCAACAATCAACGCAAGGCAAAACAAATCTCCATTTCCTGTGATGTGCTGAGAACATACAGCCTCAAAAACCTATCCACTGCTACACTGCTGTTGGCAATTGCGCCGTCAAATAAAAAATAAATTTAATTTATTGCGTCTATTGCGTAGCTTTAGCCTAAGGTACAAATATGATTTATGGCTTAAAATTATTATAGATCATTTAAATTCGAAATGAATTAAATTGTATTCGAATCGAAAAAGCTGTTATTAAGTTAGGGGCATGCAATGAATCTGCAGTAAACGGAAAAGATAATTTTTCATCTTAAAAGCAACTTATGAATAATTTAAACTTTCTAGGTCCAAAAATACGTTGATGAATGAGACAGTGAGTCAGTGGGTTTTGCCTTTGATATTCACCCTGATTTCCGTTGTCGTTTTTCTTTTCTCGACGATTGTTGTTTTATCCGTGATGCGGTTTCTGAATCGACAAACACGACAAATATGTAATAGAATTCTAGACGACAAAAGACGGTTATAGTTGCCTGCTGATAGGTGCCATTACAGCGTGGCGGGTAAAATGACAGTCGTTGAAAAACATCAACGGGAATCGGTTTGATTAATTAAGATGTGGGTATTTGTTGCCGCCTAAAAGTCAAACGAACTGCTCCAAAAATTTTGGCAAAACAAGAGTAGATCTGTGTATAATTCCAAAGACTGCACAATTTACTTTTTGCTCCAAAATGTTGATACATCACGTAATTTGTAATAAAAAATAAAAATAAAATCAGTTTGTTTGGTCTCGTAGTCTGGAAACTTGTTGTTCATATTTGAGTATATTCTGCCTTTCACGAATAAGATTATTCGAACGTGAATATATGTCGTCTGTTCCGCACAAATGAATATATTCCCCGTCTGAGGATTGAAGATTAACTTGTTATACCTAAACCACTTTAAACAGCAATTTGGTCTATCACGACGTTTCTGATCCATCACTCACCAAGAATTGTTAATGTACGTATATCCCTTTCCCAAATACGTAGAAGAATTCTCAAACCAATCAAAAAAGATTCACTAAAATCGGTTCACTTTACAAACCAAATCAGGAACCGTGTTGTGGCTGACAAATTGTCATCTCCCCGTTTTAATCGAAACGGGAAAATAAGAAAAAAAATCTAAAAAATAACATTCATGTACTCAGCACCCACAATCGCACAAACTTATCCACTGCTGCAGCGCTGCTGGATAAGGCTACTATGCGTATTTAGAATATACTTGATGATGATTTGGTGAATACATCAAACTTATTTTGCTAATTCTTCAGCTTCAGGATAGCATATAGAGATGATACATATATGAAAATCTTATATGAGACATTACTTTCACATTATGTCCAATTAGCCGCAAGAGATATTGTTACATGAGAGAAATCGCTTCAAATTTGTACAAAGGAAACCATTAAATTACACTTTTCTCTTAAACACCTGTTCAGACGATTATAATTTTTCGATTAAAACTATCATACACCCTGTGCGCTGAAAGTGCTTAAAGTAAAAATATAAAATGTAATGGGCATGAATAAAAAAATCTTTATCGACTTAATTGCATTACGAATCGGTTACATTGAATTTTCTAAATCATTTACACGCAGTTAAGATGCCTCATAAAGATTTGAAGTGAAATTTCCGGAAATGATATCTCCGATCTATAAACTCTTTAAAAATGGAGGGGGTTTGCTGGTAATTCACTTTTTTCTTTAACGCTTTTCAAAGGACTTTATGTTTAAATCCGAGAAACGATGGCAATCTGTGATTAATCGTTTCAGCATCACTTCCGTTTTGTTGATGATTCCCATGAATATGAACACATGAGTACAACGCAATTAAAATTAATTCTAAGTACTTAAGATACGATTGTGTATCTGCAGCAGTTTTCAAAAGCCTGTCAGATCAACAAAGCAGCATCGTCTTCGATTTAATTGAAAACCCCTTTGCCGCGACTAATTGAATAGATTATAAAGTTTGGCAGTGTCAATGCATGGAAGTTCTTAATTTGAGTTTTTTTTTTAACAGTCTACTGAGCGAATGATCTTCGAGGTCATGTTCATAATGAAAGAGCCTCAAGTATCTTATAATAATTTAAAAAAAAGAGAGTAGATACAAATATTTGTGTTTTAATTTTCATTTCATAATTATGATTTTTACGACCTGAATACCATCAAACAGAATATGAGTTTCCCGGTGTGAATTAAATCAGAGACAGTGCATCTATGCACATCACAATCACCGCACATCGTACGTTGTGGTTTGTTGTGATGCGAAATTGTGTCAAGTGATTTCCCGCATTAAGTATCACCAGCTACATACATCACTTTCGTATGCTGGTACAGTGTTCCACTCCGTCCTTCAAGCATCTGTATCTTCTTTTATTTTTCATTTTTAGTTTGTATTCAATTTTCTTGGTTGTGATTTCTTCGCGCGGTGTGCCAATGACTAAGTGCATGTGCATCTTATGCGTACATCAACCGCAACATGAACTATACTATGCCTACTCTGTGCCCACACCTATTTTTTTTTTTGTAAATTGTAAGTGTACTTTTTTTTTTTTTTTTTTACATACATTTACTACAATGTAAATGAGAGATTTCACTTTTAGAAGTGAAAAGGCGACTTCATAAATTCGATGGTAATGGGATGTACTCGTATTTGTTGTTCCGTAAAGTCAGAGCTCGAAGCTATGTATATCTTAAAGATACAGACAAAAAAAAAAAACATGTCGAAAGTGTCAAAATAACTTTTTGTTTTTGTTTATTTGTATTATGTGAATGTTGCCGATATCAAAACAGAATGAGATCACCAGCCTCGTCCATATTGGTGCTAAAAAAGCAAACAAGGCTTTATGTTTGTGCTAATAATAACTCAAGGGCAGTGGAGTCACAACAGCCAATATTGTCGCTTGTTGCATTTGTTGCTGCTTCAGACCAAACTCCTTTAACAACAGGTGACTAGGTCCATTTTTTTGGGGTCACAATAATCTATGGCCCTTAGTAATAGAAATACTAAAAACAACTCCTAAGGTCGATGCTAGTTATATGATTGTAAGTTGTTTTTAAAATTTCGTAGTAATAAAAAGGATTTTACAGAAGTTAAATTCAAAATAGTTATTGTGATTCATTTATCGCTACTGTGAATTACACAACTGACTTTTAACAGATCGAAGAAATTCAATTCAGATTTCAGAATAAAAATTCTGCCTTAGTATAGTATTTTAACGCATTCAATCGCTCTTTTATAATTTGTTCGTGCATTATTATTCGTTTTATGATGAATAATCAAATTTGTTCATCCTCCATTGTTACTTTAAAACCGACTTAGATTCACAATTAAACTGTTTCCTATTTTAGGAGTACAAATCGTGTTTATTACTACCGATTTGGAGTTAGAGGTGACTTTAAGAAACAGTAGTAAGATAATAAGACTTTTCAAAAATGTTGGGTGAATGGCCCGGTGTCATTGCGCTAAAACTTAAAAATTTGGCTCAAATGACCTAGTTGGGTACTTCAGCACAACGTTGGTCTCAATCCGAATCTCCAATGAATCTAAGTATGTATTTTTGGAGTAATCCTGTAGTAAACTAGTTGTAGCGTATTGAATCGAAAACTGTCAAGAAGCTATCAGTTTTTTGACAGTACAAGGGTGCTTTTGGTAAGACATTTAGCTTATCTCCGAAAAAGGTCCTATTGATCTAAATGGCAATGATAAGACTTTTCTTAGCATGTGCTCGTTTGTTTTGTGAAAAAAGCTTTCACTTAAATATGTCACTCTTTCTTTCACGTAATTCCAAAGAACGGTTAACCTTGGTTGCATGAGAGCTTTCTTTGGAGCTCCCTCTTGATATTTATTTTAGAGGAAGCATTACCAAAGCTACCCTTCTGCGACGCCTGTAGATAGCAAAGCGGGGTGGCACATAAGTCTAGAACAATGAGGTGGTTGGCAAAAGTGTAATGACCCGTAAGAATGCCAGAAGTTGTCTGTGGGCTTTTCTGCCGGTGTACTTAAACCTAGGTTTTAGGTTTAAGTTTTAGTCTTAAGTTAGTTGTAGCTTGTAATAAGCCAAATAAATGGGGGCCTTCGCCCCCACCAAAATTGAAATACATCATCTACGCTTGCATTCGGCTGTATCAGGTGGCAGAATATTAATATCGTTACCTCTAACCTCTTTCTACGAAAAACGTAGAATTTCCTCTAACAGAGTGTTGTTGCTCTGTGGTACTTGTACTACCGATATTGAGACCGAGTGCTTCAGCGGATAAAAGAAAAAAGTCAATTGTGGATATCATGGCTTATAAATCGTGAAAATGGCCATGATATTGGTTTTATTGGAAAGATAATTTTATGCCATTAGTGCTTAAATATGATTTCGGGCATATGGGCTCCGAGGCTAGCAATAACGTGGCGAATGTTGGCTTCCAAGTCGTCCATCGTCTCTGGTTTATCGGCGTAGACTAACGACTTTATATATCCCCACAGAAAATAATCCAAAGGTGTTAAATCACACGATCTTGGAGGAGAATATATATATATAATATATATAAATAATTTGTGGCATGTTGCGCCGTTCTGTTGAAGTCACAGCTCTTCCACATGAATGCTTTCAATTGGGGAACGAAAAAGTCAGTAATCATGGACCTACGAGGGCAAGGTGAAAAGTTCTCGGCCTGATAATGAAAGACTGCGATTTTCAGTAAAAAAATTATTTTATTTTTCTACATAATCTCCCTTGACTTCAACACACTTGGTCCAGCGTTTTTCCAACATCAGTATTCCTTCTCGAAAGTGAGCGTCTGGAAGGCTGTGAAAATATTCATCTACGGCCGTCTCAACTTCTGCATTGGATGCGAACAACAGATGGAAGTCTGAGTGTGCCAAATCAGGTGAATAGGGGGGATGGCCGAGCAAATCGTACCCCAAATCCCGCAGTTTTCCCATCGCCAACGCACACTTATGTACAGGTGCATTGTCCTGGTGAAAGATGATTTTTCTCTTCTTCAAGCCAGGCCTCTTCTCGCGAATTTTGGCATCCAGCTGGTCAAGAAGGTTGGAGTAATATTTGCCTGGAATTGTTCTGCCTTTCTCAAGGTAATCAATTAACAGGATCCCTTTCGCAACCGAAAACACACTGGCCATGACCTTTCCGGCAGATGCGATCGACTTCGCTTTCTTTGGCGCTGAACCACCGGCTTCCACCCACTGCTTCGACTGCTGCTTCGTTTCTGGCGTGTAGTGGTGGACCCTTGTCTCATCTATGGTGACAAATCGCCGCACAAAATCGGTCGGATCCCTATTGAATCGGTCCAAAGATTGCCGCGAAAATCGTTTGCGCATTTGTTTTTGATCGGCATTCAGCAAATGAGTTTTTGTGCAAGATGTTTCGCACCCTCTCTTCCGATATACAAGTTAACATCGTCAACCACTCGCACGCGCAGCGGAAATGCTGACCTAGCGTCTGGGGCGAGAAACGAATTTCCAGGGAAATTCACGTTGGGAAATAAAATGCAAGCTAGGGAAATCAACATTGCAATAAACTAATGAAAATGCAACCTTCAATAATTTTACTTGTACGAGTCTTCTTTATTTTTAAGTTAGTCTTAATCGATACTTCATACAATAAAGGACAGGGCAATCTGCCCTGAAAAGTATTTTTTTTAAATAATTTCGGTGTAAATTCTATTAACTGGCGCCCGAGCAGGGACCGTGCGGTTTTACTAAATAGTCAATACGCGTACGAATAATAAACGCACTTATAAACTAAAATAATCGTGGAAATAGTGCTAGTGAGAAAAATATAGTGGACACCAAGCCGCGAAATCATCGCTAGTGCGTGAGACAAAATAGTGGACACCAAGCCGCAAGTTTCATAGTGGACACCAAGCCACGAAATTTTCACTATAGTGCGTGTAAGCAACAAAAGTGGACACCAAGCCGCAAGTTGTGTAAAGTGGACACCAAGCCACGAAATTATTGATAGTGCGTGTAAAACAAAGTGGACACCAAGCCACAAGTTTCGTAACGTGGACACCAGGCCACGAGACTGATTAGTAATTGTGTAGGGGAAAAGAGGCCCCCGAGTAATCCTGTAAAACAGGGATAAAAAGGAGTTCCGGAATAGCGAACAGCCGCCCCAACCAACAGCCACGGTCCAGAACCCATCTTCGTTATGAGAATTGAAGCCGTTATATTTCTGTAAGAATATTTTTGTCCTTTGTAATTTGTAATCGATTTTGTAACATCCTAAGACTCAACTAGAATAAGATCCAAATTTTAATTTCTGTAAGAACATTTTTTTTTTTTATACATAATTCGTAATTATTTGTGTAACAACTTAAGACTCATCTAGATTAAGACCCATTTTAATTATTTTTGATTCAATTTCAATTGCGAATCTCGGTTCACATTCATTGACTTAATTTCAATCACAAAAATTTCAAAATGTCGAACCCAAATAACTTAATCAGACCAGCCCGCTTAGAAGTACCAGGAGAAAATGCTGCTCCTCCTGCTCCTCCTGCCCCCTCCTTTACAAACCAAATAGACGATAACTTGGTACATCTCATAACCAGACTCGTAACCGAAACACTACACATTCAGGGACGACAGATATTTAATTCAATTATGAATCCAGCCTCAGATATCAATAATGATATTGATCAACCGATTAACACCACTGATCAGAATCTTTCCGACATGGACAAAGTTCCAGATGTGGTTAAGAGTTTGCGCGAGTTTTCAGGTGAAGCTCAGGAGTTCAACTCGTGGAAGAAAAGTGTTGAAAGAATACTTAAGATCTACGAGCACCTCAAGGGTACTCCAAAATATTATGGCATCTTGTCCGTTATTAGAAATAAAATAACAGGCCATGCCGATATAGCGCTCGAATCATATAATACCCCTTTAAACTGGGAAAAGATTTCTAAATGTTTGACTCTGCATTATGCAGATAAAAGGGATCTAGGGACACTCGAGTACCAAATGACGACTTTGGTACAGGGTAACAATACAATACCCGAATTCTATCAAGCAGTTTATCATCATTTATCTCTGATTCTTAACAAACTCGGTTGTATTGACATGAGCCATGAGTCGTTAAATAACATGACTCAATGTTATAGAGATAAGGCACTTGATACTTTCGTTAGAGGGTTGAAAGGCGACCTTCCCAGATTACTCAGTATAAGGGAACCCGCAGATTTGCCGCAGGCTCTGCATCTTTGTCTTAAACTCCAAAATGTTGACTTCAGAACTCAACACGCCAATAATTCCCAATCAACAGCTCGGAAAACCTTCCAGCAAACACCTCCACCGGTTCCTCCTAGAAGATTCAATCCTCCACACCCAGTTCCTGTTCCAGCCCCAAGGCGAGAGTTCTTTCCACAATTGCTTCATAACCCTAGTCAACCTCGGCAACCCCAATTCCACAGGCAACCACAATATCACTCTAGGTCTTTCCAACAAGCCCAACCGCAACGGTTTCCACCAAACCAACGCGAACTTCCTCCCAAGCCTATGGACATAGATCATTCCATTAGAACTCAGAGGGTAAATTACCTAAATAGACCAAGAAACCAGCCTACTGCACAGAAGCGAGAGCACTCACAACAAGTTCATCAACCCTATAAAATGCAACGAGTCTACCATACTGAAGAAGCCGTCGCCGAAGAACAAGAAATAGAACAATACGAAGCCACGATGAACCAAGAAGATCAAAACCACGAACAAACACTTACGGAATACAGTGACGACCAAACAGACGAACAATATTTTGATCCACCGCAACAAGTTGATGACATATATTTTTTAAGATTAAAACACTCTTCGCTTCCTTATTTCGAGCACGTTGCAAAGAGTGGACAGGTGTATAAATTTCTAATTGACACAGGCTCGAACAAAAATTACATTCAACCACGACATATACGCAATCCTCTCCCCAACAAAAAGATTTTCTATGCTAATTCCGTAGGGGGAAACATTAGAATAACCCACCATAGTCTTATTCCTCTTTTTGGTACTGAAATAGGCCCCTTACAATTTTTTATACTTCCTACCCTTATATCATTCGACGGCATTATAGGGAACGATACCCTTAAAAGCCTGAATGCGGTTATTCACATAAATGATAACTATATGAAAGTTCACCAGAACACTTTTATCGAACTTAAACAGCATCTAACTGAAACCGTAAATAGCGTAAATATCCGAACATCCCATTTGAATGACGAAGACTCTAACTATCTCACTAAAGTTATTGGGTCTTTTCCGAAACTCTTCTCTGATCCTGACGAGAAACTTACTTATGCGACAACTGTGAAAGGAGAAATTCGTACAATAGGTAACGAACCAGTCTATTCGAAATCCTACCCCTACCCAAGAGGACTTAAAGAAGAAGTTGAAAAACAAATCAACCAACTTCTAAATGATAATATTATCAGGCCGTCGAAATCTCCATATAATTCGCCAGTCTGGATCGTCAACAAAAAATTGGACGCTTCAGGCGAAAAAAAATATCGAATGGTGATCGACTACCGAAAACTTAACTCGGTCACCATTGCCGACAGATACCCCATTCCGGAAATCAATGAGGTCCTAGCTAACCTCGGCGACAACAGATGGTTTTCTGTCATAGATTTGAAGAGCGGATTTCACCAAATCAAGCTCAGAGAATCCGATATTGAGAAAACGGCGTTCTCTATCAATAACGGGAAATTCGAGTTCACTCGTCTTCCCTTTGGTTTGAAAAATGCTCCGGCGATTTTCCAAAGAGCTCTCGACGATATCCTAAGAGAGCACATCGGAAAACGATGTTACGTCTACATCGATGATATTGTCATCTTTGGAAAAGACAAGGCTGAACATTTTAAAAACCTGAAAGCCGTCTTTGATACTCTAGAACGCGCCAACATGAAGATTCAGTTGGATAAATGCGAATTTTTCAAGACCGAGGTGGAATTCTTAGGATTCATCATCAGCACTGATGGCATTAAGACTAACCCTAAAAAGGTTCATGCCATTACAGAGCTACCACCCCCAAAAACGCTCAAAGACCTGAGATCTTTTCTAGGTATGTCAGGGTATTATCGCCGATTTATCAGAGATTATGCGAAAATAGCGAAACCCCTGACATCCCTTTTAAGAGGGGAAGACGGACGAGTGTCCAGACATCTCTCTAAAAATAAAAAGATAGATCTTGACGAAAATTGCATTTACTCATTTAACCAAATTAAAGACTCCTTAACTTCCAAAGAAGTAACTCTCACTCACCCGAACTTTAACAAAGACTTCGAACTCACGACGGACGCATCCGACTATGCAATTGGTGCTGTCCTATCCCAGGACAGAAAACCCATAACATTTCTCTCAAGGACACTGACAAAGACAGAAGAAAGCTACGCCACTAACGAGAAAGAGATGCTCGCCATCATCTGGGCTCTAAACTCGCTTAGGAATTTCCTTTACGGATCAAAAAAGGTAAATATTTATACGGACCACCAGCCATTAACATATGCGCTGAGTAATAGAAACACAAACCACAAGATGAAGCGATGGAAGGCAATTCTGGAGGAGTACAACTACGCACTCAAGTACAAACCAGGAAAGGAAAATGTAGTTGCCGATGCTTTATCTCGACTGCCACAAAAGCAATATTAGGAACTGAACAATAAATTTCATATCTCTCTTTTCAGACATGCATTATGCATCGCGGAAGCGGAAATCCAAATTTTGGACTTCTCTAATTCTCAATTCGTTTCAATACACACTGGACAAACAAAGATACAGAACGGAAATTTCAAATTAATCCATGACATTGACCTCGACCAATACGACCAACTCTTGACCAAAATTTCTCCAATGCTTAAACTTAACGAAACAAGGAACGATTCCCTTTTCCTATACCTTTCCCATGAGCACGAGCAAATAAAAAATTTGATATCTAACCTAAAACCAAAAAGGGTAAGAAGATCTCTAGATTTTATAGGTTCGACGTGGAAGTGGATTGCCGGTAATCCCGACCACAACGATTTCATTACTATCAAAAGAAAAATGAATAACCTACTTACTAACTCTAACGATCAAGTTGTAATAAATAAATTGCATAATGAAAGAATTAATAACATAACCAAGATTACGAATGAGATTGAATCAATGCTAAAAACCAATAAAAATTTCAACAGAGATGTAATATTAAATATTCAATACAAATTTAAAATTTTAAAAGAAGAATTAGTTAACATTAATTTGGCCATACATTGGGCGAAACTAGGAATTGTTAATTCAATGATTTTATCAAAAGAAGAAATAAGCCTAGCTGTAAAAACACTAAATCAAGAGAATGTCCCTTTCACTACTATAGAAGAAGCTCTTAATTTTGCTGAAATAAAGATAATAACAAACACAGCTTCCATACTTTATATTGTTAATATCCCTACTACCGATCCTTCCACATATGAACGAATATTATTAAAACCTGTGAAGAGAAATGGAGTAGCCATAGAAATAGACTATAAAGAAGTTGTAAGAAACAAAAACGAAATTTTTGGCGTAACTAATGATTGTAAAGTAATAAATAGTGTTTCAATTTGTAATAAAAGAGATCTTATAAATATTGCTAACTCAGCATGTATTCCCAACCTATTAAATAGTAAAATAGCAACATGTAATAAAGTGAATAGTCAGCATATCCCGTCGATCGAGGAAATAACAAGTGGAATGATCCTGCTTAACGACTTTAACGGAACTCTCCAAGTCGAATCCACGCCTCGGAACCTTACTGGTACCTTCCTTATTAAATACGAGAAAACCAACATAACGATAAATAATAGAGTATTTGCGGCATACGAAGCTTCTACACACACCGTTCTTCCAGCCATACTGCAGCCAACACCCATAGAGAACAGATTCCATCGACTATTGTCGCTCGAAATGATGGGCGAACTCCACATCAACAATACCAAAAGTATCGAGTTGCTCAAAAGCGAAAACGAAGCTTACGCATTCATCAGCTGCGGAACAATAAGTCTCATCGGGATTATCCTAGTAATTATCACCATCTATAGAATCATAACAAGGCATTCAAGTAATGAAACCAGAGTCATGATCCAGCAGCAAGAAATTAAGAACATCGAAGCTCCACCACACACTGAAAGTTTACCAAAAGGAAGAATCCAACAAACAAAGTTCAACGACCTTCCTTACTTTTAGGCGATTGAGGACCATCGCATTTAAAGGGGGAAGAGTTAACATCGTCAACCACTCGCACGCGCAGCGGAAATGCTGACCTAGCGTCTGGGGCGAGAAACGAATTTCCAGGGAAATTCACGTTGGGAAATAAAATGCAAGCTAGGGAAATCAACATTGCAATAAACTAATGAAAATGCAACCTTCAATAATTTTACTTGTACGAGTCTTCTTTATTTTTAAGTTAGTCTTAATCGATACTTCATACAATAAAGGACAGGGCAATCTGCCCTGAAAAGTATTTTTTTTAAATAATTTCGGTGTAAATTCTATTAACTTACACACAGCCTCAGCTATCTCACTCACCTTCACTCGCCTATCGTCCAACACGATATCACTTTTTCGATGGTTTCTGGTGTGGTTGCGGTTTTTGGCCGTCCTTCACGTGGGTCATCTTCGACGGACGTGCGACCGCATTTAAATTCAGCTGCCCACTTTTTAACGGTTGGCATGGAAGGAGCAGAGTCCCCGTAAACTTTTGTCAACTTTGGATGAATTTCCTTTGGGGTTAACCCATCCAAAACGAAGAATTTTAGCACCGCACGATATTCAAGTTTATCCATTTTAACGAAAAACACGCAAGACGTCTACTGCAAAAATTCGTGTAAAGAAACTAATGAGAAGTGCGCCCAGGCAGGAAACATACATTTTTGCTGATTGGAACGCCATCTCTGCGTCAGGCCGAGAACTTTTCTCCTTGCCCTCGTACATTGACTGTAACGCTCTGGCTAGCATTACTTTTGAAAAAAATCGACCAACGATTCCACCGGCTCATAAACGGCGGATGTAACGGTTTCTCAATAATGGCTTGTGGACTTTTTTCACTACAAATGCGGCAATTTTGCTTGTTGACGTAGCAAACCAAAGATGAGCCTCATCGCTGAACAAAATTTTATGGGGAAATTGAGGACCAAGAGCAATCTCGTTTTCGGCCCATTCACCGAAACACGACGCACTCGATGGTCAAGTGTTTTCAATTCTTGCACGAGCTGGATCTTGTAAGCTCGTAAACCAAGATCTGTGGATGAACACAGCTCCAATGACTGTGCACGATAGCAAATCGACTCATTCGGGTCCTCCTCAATACTACGCTTCACAACAGCAACAGCTTTTTCGGTGTGCCCTGTACGACGTCTTTGCGGATGTGTATTATTAATTAGAGTATACTTGCACGGTAAGTTTCGTAAACTGATCCATGATTTTCGAAATAAATTTGCACAATTTGCAAGCGTTGTTCTGGCGTAAGACTATTCACGATGAAATGGCAAACCAAACTGAGTACGAATCAGCTGTCAGCTGTCAAATTGGCTGTCGCTGGGAAAAGTATTGCCAATTCGAAAAAAAATCTCTGAAATAAATACCTTTTATGTGTACATATTAGTGCTATTGTGCACTATAAAGCTACGTCACTGGACATGGCGAACACGGTACCAAAATGGTACGTGGTTATGTGTTTCTTTCAATCCGAATGCTCAGCACAAATTTTGGACTCGGACCTGCCCATTAAATACATCTTATCCATTGAGACATCTTTGCCAGAAACAAATAAAAATATTCAGCGTGATTTCATATCATCAGTAAATTTCCACATTGTCTGGCTAAGGATATTTTCTGCTTACAAAAAAACATGTGCTCTATTTCTGATGCAGTTTTTAATCAAACCTGTGTACGAAGGGAAATATTTTAATTAGTATTGATTGCCATACGTAAGCAGCGCTACGAGTATTTCCATTTATAATTTCGTTATCGATTACTCCATACCTACTTCCCACCGTCTTTTATAAAATGGTGTTTCTCAAAAGCTAAATATAATTACATCGTTCCACTTTTTTAACACTCACTACAAGAAACATTCATTAACATAATTTTTAAAAGGACATTTTCTTTGGTGTTTGGTCATTCATTTAAGTGTTGCGCAAACTACAAAGTCTACCTTAATACTCACAAATGGTAGCTATTTCAACATGCAAGTGTTGCTCCATTTTTGACTGAAGCAAGTGCGACAACGTAGGCCTATCTGCAATGCAATCTGGAAAAAAAAAACCTGTAATGTTTTTTATCATGAGACCACATTTTCCATATAAACCTTCTCATTATAAAGAAATAAATAAAACTACTTCCGCTGGAACTGACTGTATCGACCTTGAGCGGTTATTTTAGTGAAGTATAAAAGTACCTTAATCTGTTTTTTTTTCTTTTTAGCTTGAGAATGAGGTTATACACCACACAATGCAAGTTCAATTCTTGGTAGGGGCTTTTTTTTTAGATTTTTTTTTTCACGTGTAAATGAGCTCTAAAAATTCCAAACGGTTGACACAAATTAGTTATATGCTGTGATATCAATTAAGTAATTCATTCTTTATTGCCACGGCACTAAAAAGTGCTCCCATTAGCGTATACCGCTGGAGAGATGAAGATGTCTTTTTTTTTTTTTTTTTACTGATCTGAGTCACATTTTATGGTTTTTTTTCTTCTTTTTTAGGATCTTTTCATTCTATTTTTGGTAGAAGACATCGATCAATGTAAAAGCGAAACATACTTGAAAATTTGTTCGTGTGTCGTCATCGAAATAGAAAATCTAAGCCAGAAGGACTCACAAAGCACAAAGTGTAGAACTGTAGACCATAAATAACACTCAACAGCGTCTATTGATTTCGATTTGGTTTTTATTTATTTTTGTAAAATGTCACGACTACTGCGGCAGCAGTATTTTGGGTTATGCTATGGTCTTCTCCACTTGTCAGCAGCCTTAGAAATTCACACAATGACGACAAGTATTTTCACTTAGCCAGCCCTCTGTTAACTCCCACGTCACATGTTTCAAATGAAATCTAATGATTGCGCATTGAATTGCTTCTTTTAGGTGACAATTTTGTCCATATTAATAAGATATTTTCTGTGTATTCTTTTACGATTTTTTTTTTTTTTGTTGGAGATTTTTCCCTGAAGGATTTTCCTCCTCCGTCAGCTATTTTGTTTTGGTCTTTTGACAGGTCAAACAAAAGTTGTCTTCTTTTTGTTTTGTTGTGTCCTGTCTTTTGTGTGAAAGATGAGTGGGCTGATTGTATCTCAATAACATATCCATTCATATCTTTTTTTTTTTTTCGTTGGAGTCTTATTTGAAGGAGGGATATTATACAATCAAGGGCATATCTGAAGCTATGTATGTTTGCAGAATATTCTTATTTTGTTTACCACATGGAGAAGAGGCGGAACAGATAGACTTTTAGGCTTGAGATACTGTTATTGATTTCGTCAGCCAATATTATGAGGGATTAAGTGTAGGTAGCGGAATGTGGCCAATTCAATAAATCTATCAAATTTTTTGCTGGTTAATCCTTCGATATGTACTTACGGGATATTAGGTCGAAAGAAAGATTCAATTTTTGTAATACATTAAATCTTTCCTTCATTCTTTCTGTTTATGTAACATTGCTATAATTATGTACTACTAGTAGTTTATTACTTGAAGCGTACATATGTATGTTTATAAAGGTAACATAGATATGTTTATAGCCCTTATACACAGACCGTCATCACGAAATTTGGACCAAATAATGAAAGAAAAGGGTTTGACAGTTTGTATCTGAATTTAATTTAGCTTATTATTATGTTATAAATGTGTCAGGTACATACGGCAAAGCCCATCGTTATGTGTGTGTCGCAACCTGACATGGAAAAAGTTTTGTAATCCCTGAATTATTTTTTTAACTTGGGTTAACATTTCTAGACCGCGACCTTTAGACTGAAAAATTTGAAAACTGAGAAATATCTAAAAATAAGTAGGTCGTTTCACAAATTCCTTTTTGAACCCCTAAATAGCTTCAGCCGTCGGCGGGTGGCTTCTCCTACGAAATAAAGGTATCGCTACACTTTGCCTAAGTTGATGAGACCACTCGGACTTCAATAATCGTGGCAGCGAATGAGGCGAAACGCGAAACTTATTCAGCTACTTTATTCATCCTTATTGGCTAGACAGCTACAAATTTATATTCTCATTAGTCTAATCAAGTAACACCTTGAGCGACTGTGAGAAAACACACAAAAGTGAGCTTACAAAAGATGAGTGAGGTGATAATCTGTCACTTGGACTACGGTAATTAGGGTGATTATTATATATTTTCGAAGTATGTGACACAACATTTTGCATGGAATCTGGTGAATGAAGAAGGCAACTACTCGTAATAATGACGGTCTGCGAGTTTTCGAAATAGCAATGGACTTGCCAAAGATGTCTTTTCTCCCGATTTTGGAGGTAAAATCTACAATGACAACTTCAACGTCGTTTCTCGGGCACTGCTCCTCGTAGGTGTTCCAGAGGAGGGCGTTAGTGCAAATGAGGCCGATATTAGGTGTGTTTTCTTGCGAAATCTGAAATCGTGAAAACAATCATGACTAGGATTCGTGCTGTCAAAAAAAAAAAAAAAAGAAAGAAAAACGAACCCTCCCTTAAATAATGCGCAAGTGCGCTCCATCAGTGCTCTCTTTGAATTATGTGTCTCCAAAGAATGTGTCCAAAACAGGCTTTTAGTGCGGATATTATTCGTACCTTTGTAGTGTATACAGTTTGCAAAAAAGCATGCTTATTGCACAATTTGCCCTTGAAAATGATTCTCATCCGCACTCAAGAAAATATACTTTCGATCGTGTTTTGAAACACTATTTGGTTCTTCAGGTCACTTCTTTTCTCCTCAGTCCGTGAGAAAAGAATTTAAGTGTCTCGGATAGTGGGCTACAGAATTCTTTACTATTACGTATCCAGTAGCAGCGCGAGTAGACGATGTTAGGTTTTTGCTCGCTAGAAATTATTAATACAATTTTATTAAAACATTATTTGTATCCAAATACCTAATTAACGCCCATTAAAAAACATCTGCTGTATAGTTTTGATGGAGTATATAACATGTTCCCGACAGATATCGAGACTTTGCTCGAATGTTAACGTTTCAAACCACCTTTGCGACATAATGTTCAACATTTTTGGCATTTTTGGCGTTTTGCCATCACTTCAAAACCTCCGAAACTGCATTTGATGGGAAAATCTGTTTATAGGTTTAAATTCAGCGTACAATTTTAGTTTACAAACTTCGGACAAAAAGTGAACAAACCAGTGTTATTAGGTTTATACGTTAAAACCACACAAATTGTAGAAGAAAAAACGGAAAAGGCTCTTTAAAGTGAAAAAATGGTACTCAGTAGCTATTTCAGCACCTGCTTCACAATTGACCAAAGGTTTTCAATTGTATTGAGGTCAGGCCTTTGTGTTGGTCATATACTTGTTTGGAATTCTTGATTTCCAAGCCATTTCTTAAACAATTTTCGAGGTATTCTTGGGATCGCCATCTTGCTGTGATTTCAAATCCACTACACATAAACTGTTGTAGTTAAATGTAGCGTTAATACTAACTCCCTGAACACAATGAACGGTAGCTGTGGCGTAGTAGTAGCACTAGTACGCACTGTCGAATGGTGTGGCGCTGCACTCATAAAAATCGCCCACAATGGTGTAGCGCGTTATGTCAAATTAATTGTCACTTGAAACGCAGCTGATTGGAAAATATGTTGTGAAAAATATTTTTTCTTGTATTAAACATTAAATTATATCTAAAATAAAATGGATGAAGAAGAAGAAACTGTATTTTTACTGACTGTGGTTCAGATGTGCTATCTTGCATACAAGCTACTGAAAGAGAAAATCGGAGATGGTGGGTGCACCATTTGTACCAGGCAAGGACATTTTTTTGAGACCACGTTTACTTTTATGAAAAAACATGTTTCCCTTTCCCACAATATTTCCCTTTTTTTGTATGGATTCAACGAATTTTTCAACGTTGCCTTCTTCCATTTCTTCTGTTTTTAGCGAGCTGTCAAACTTGTAGCGCTACAAAAGTTAAAAGCAAGCCAACTCGTACTACCGCTACAGCTACTCATTGTAGGCGCACTATTTAGTTTGTATATACCATATATCTACTTTTGACAACCCTTACTACCGCAACGCGCTATGCTATAGCTACCTCATTGTGTTTGGGCAGTAGAATTCCACAACTAAGCCATCACCGACCCTCGACCACGTTTCACCGTCCTCTGAATTTGATCTTGTTGCAGTGGTTCAGAAGAGAGTGACAAGTAATAAGATGTCTCTACGCGGTTAACTTCAGTTGGACCAAATAACATGTTTCCATTAGTCAATAGCCCAGCTAAGATGGCTTTTATATTTTTGCTGAAAGAAGACGTTTTTAGGCTTCTCTTTATCACTTAAACAATTTTTTTGAATAGCACGACGAGCAGTCAGTTGACTGCAGCGTAAACGGCTGGACAAATTTTGCTCAAACTTCATATCTCAAGTCTATGTGGTCACAATTCGAGGAGAAATCGAAATTTGTATTCTAACCCCAAATTAACGGTACTTTACTAAAAGCCGACTTTGAATTTTCTTTGATTTTCTCGAAAACGGCTGTAACGATTCTGTTTAATTTAAAATTCTTGTATGAGTTGAGCTGACTGTTACTTAATGGTGTACCAGATTTTTGCAAAAAAAGTGCGTATCGGTATGTTACTGATTAACGAACATTTGAAAATTGGTTATTTCTCGGATATGACTCACACATTTTTTTAAAAAACCGGGATCTAAGAAATGTTTGACATATGAAAGGACATGGCATACGAAATTTTTAAAAATTGTCAAATCTTAAATCTGTGGTTTTCAAATAAACAAATAAATTTATACTGTAACAACGTTATTCATAAATCATAATCAACGTTAATCGTAGTTTAGCTAACGATAAATACATTCTCCAGTATTCATTCGATTTCTTTGAGATAATCAAAGTTGAGTTGGCGAAGTTGAACAGTTTCTCGAGTTTTACAAATCATGTAGACGTGCTCAATGATTTCAATAATATACTACGTCCAAAGAAATACACCAATCAGTCAATCAATAATAAAAGTTTAAAAATCAAAAAATCTCTTGAATACAGCTTATAGTTAACTATTTTAGACAAAAATTAGCTGGATTGCTTATTTTTTGTAAATAAAAGTAGGAGATTATACCGCGGAACCAATTTGGGTTCAAGAGAAATCATTCGGCGGTGCATGCTGTTACGAAATTGATTTCAGATGTCAATCTAAACGCCAAACGATGTACAGCTGCCTGTCTAGTGGATATCGAAAAAGCCTTCGACACGGTTTGGACGACGGGCTTTTATATAAACTTCTACGATATGAATTCCCACATCATCTTATAAAGATAATTGCATCTATGGTGCATAAAAATAAATTTGTTGTAATAGATAATCAATACACGACGACTAAAGTTTTTAATGTCATCAATGGTCTGCCACAGGGCACAGTTACAGCACCGCTTCTTTTCAACATCTACATTTCGGAAATGCTTAGGGACATGGATAATTCAATAGCGTTCGCTGACGATGTTATATTGTATGCAAGCGGCTCGAAAATCCAAGAAATACACAGACAGAGCTTCAGAACAATTTTGATAAACTGCAAACTTTCTGCTCAAAATGAAAGCTTAAAATAAACGAGGCAAAATGCGAAACTATACTGTTCCGCCACCCAGTAAGACGCGGAAATTCAGATTTGAGACGAAACTGGAAAAACCTACAAATTACGAATTCTAATGGTTTTCACATCGAGTCAAAGACTGTTGTAAAGTATTTAGGTGTTCATCTGGACAAGTTTTTGAACTACAATGAGCACATAAATATACAGTTGCAAAAGGCAAGAGCGGCGTTTATGTCTCTCAAATGCCTTTTCTACTCCAACTATCTTGGATCTGATGTGAAGGTCATATGCTACCAAGCTTTCGTTCGTCCAATTCTGACTTATGCGAGTCCAGTATGGTGGAACACAAGCCCGTCTTATATGGAAAAACTTAGCCTATTTGAAAGAAAATGTCTTCGAGCCTGCGAGCGTATGTATAGAAGCGCACATTCCGATTTTCGCCATTATGTTTCTAATAAGAGACTATTGGATGCTTCCGGCGTATCCAGAATTGACAATGTCATTCTAGATCTTGTGAGGAACCATTTTGCGCGGTCAGCGAGAGTTACGGAAAACGGGCTTGTGTCAGGCTTATTTTATCCCAACCCTGGGTATTTTCAAAATACTATGGTGAGTGGTTACATCCCTCCTGAAGCATTCTTGTATCTGGATGCACATAGTTATTTGTCAGAATCACTGAACGTTCCTATTATTTACCATCTTGCTAGAAGGGCTCCAGATAAACGTATCCTCTACGAGCCGATGGACTCAGGAGAAGGAAACGCTGACTTGAGATACTGCGTAAGCATACCTGAGCGGGATTCAGTAAACGACGACAGGTTGAATAGGGAGAGATATTGGTGGCTCGACTGGGTTGAGGCTAACACTTAGGTTAAGCAGGGCCGGACCCTGATAAGCAATTTTTGGCATACCGCTGAATGACTGATTGAATGGTCTAACTCTCATTTGATTGGTCTTTTCAGTGGCGGGTCAGAAATCACATATCAGGGTTCGACCCGAGAATTAGGTAAAGGTAGTTTTAGTTTATATCACCTAGATTAGTTTTTTATGAAAAAAAAAAAAATGTGTTCCCCACGTTTTTCCTTAATATGAAATAAAAAAAAAAATTAAATTTGAAATTAAAAAAAACCGATTAAAATTAAAACACTAGAATTAAGTTTTTTAAGAATCATATAAGTATTGTGCACCCCTTAGGTCAGTTACTTTAATGTATTATAATAGTGTAGATTTAAGTTTATTAGAACTGTAAATTATGTTAGTGTATGAGTAGAATGAAATAAACAATTGAAAAAAAAGTAAATAAAAGTAATTTGAACTAATTTTTAAATTTAATTATAGCAGCTCCTAGAAGAGAAAGCACATTTTTTTATGATTATGATAGCTTCATAAAATGCCATTACAAAGGTTAAAGTTCAATGACCATGTTTTTCAGACTTTTCTCGCATTCATTTGCTTCGAAGTCAATTCAGCTTTTCAATTGACGAAAAACAAGAAAAACACATTCTTTCCAATCATAAAATTTAGCTTTGAATGTGATGTACGTTGTTGTTTTTAATTTTGTTTTTAAGACACCATTCATAGATACATGAAAGAAGTTAATTAATACACCGACGAATGCCAACTTGATATCGGATGTGTTCATTTGAAACTCCGCACATGTGTTCGGTGTACACTGGTGGAGGAATTTCAAAAGAGACACAGATCAATTGCAGACAAAAAACTTTCACATGGCAACAAGTATTCATTTTTAATTAAACAGCATTTACATACATCGTAGTCTAGACATGGAACGAGAATAGTCCCATGTGTTCGATGATGTTGTGCGGATATCAATTATTGACAAGCCTTTTATGTGGACAGAGTCGTTCGTATGAAATTTTTATTCGTTAGAAAACGATTGAATCATTAGGCTCTGGTTAAATATGATTTCCAGATGTGTTCCGCAATGTCTGTGACATTTATCAAATCCGATTATATATGACGATCTACTTTAGAAATGTAATTTCCACAACAGCTGTGCGGGGTGCCTCATATTACAAATTTGAAATATGTTCCTCGGATTAAAATGACATCACAGACTGTAAATGGCATTTGCATGCGAGACAACGAAACTGCTGTCTGTGCTGTCATCAACTTGTAGTGCATATTCAATCTTAGATTCCAAATATGGCGACATCCTACTCAAATTCATTTTGTCAGCTATTATATTAGGAACGCCTTAACTGAAGCTAGTAGACCTTCCCAATTTTAACCTACATACATGCATATAGTGTGGACATATGTATCAGCGTACAACAGGTGCATTTCACGTTGTGGAATTTCGCTTTTACCTTTGTACATATTTATTTCATTCTTTCAATGGAACTTCTACGAGTATTCGTAATTAATTTTTGCAGAGAATGAAAGAAAACCTTGTGGGCGAAAGTTTTGATTTTAATTTGTCTAATTGATTTTTTGCGACTTTATTGCGTGAAATACTTTTGTGCTTGGAGAACTTTTCTACGCATTTGTAAGGATTCTTATACATAAATTAAAAGCAAAGACAGCCGATATTGAATTGAATTGCCTGACTTGGTAGTTTTGAACTATTTCAGATCCGTAATACAATCAAGATATGTATTATGTATACTTTGTAGTATGGGTAATAATAAATTAGACATTGACAAACTTTCTGCTTTTTTTTTTTTTTGGTACTTTCGCAACTTTGTTAAGTAAAGGAGGAAATGAATGGCCCCTAGTAATAAACTCTACTAGAATTTAAACTCCCGTTATTTTTAGTCCGAAATCTGAATTGAATTTCTTCGATCTATCAAAAGTCAGTTGTGCAAGTTCACAGTAGCGAAAATGTGAAAATGAATCACAGTACGAGTAACCATTCTGAATTTGATTTCTGCTAAATTTGTTTTATTACTACATTTTAAAAACAACTTACAGGCACCTAACTATGTAGTTGCTTCTAGTATTTCTATTACTAAGGGCCAATGAGTGCGAAATTAAATACCTACCAACAAGTGTTGGTTTGATTAGTTTATGGTGGTTGAATTTGTAGTTAAAGAATATAATGCGGAGCTACTACGAGTATTGCCAAAGCGTCGATAATTTGAGTAAGAACTACAATATTATTGTGAAACGTTAGGACTTTTCTCGGCTCTGGGAGTGCCTGATTCCTCCATAGAGAATTAATTTTAATTTTAAAAAAATAAGATGGAACGATTCGGGAGACTCTGTCTTGGTCTACTCTGGAGAACATGTTGGAAGCACTGTGAGTGATGTTTTCAAATCTAACTGCTTCGTATAGTGACGCAATTGCCAGATTTTAGAGCAGGGTAAGAAACAACTCCAGAAAGCAGAAGCTGCTAATGAAGATGATAGGGAAAACTTTCAGCTGGCCTACGCTCGTAATATAATACCTACACGCTAAGGTACCTACACGCTAAGGTGGGCAATGATAATACACCACACAATCGTTTGATGGGACGACGAATGGTGAGCGCCTTTCCTTTAAAGACACCCTGTTTAAACACACAAAATAACTTGTCTAGAGAAGTTAAAGAGTCTTAAGCGTTCTTTGCTGATATTGGACGCCGATCAACTCAGAAGTTTGAAGAAACATTTGAGGGGTCTAGAAGCAATGCTGACAATCTTTTTATCGGAAACGAGATAAAGTTGGAATATTATTCTTTAGGGTATATATGATCTGCTTATAAACTTTATTGCAACCATAAAGTTATCTGGTTTAGTTCTGAAATTATAGAAAATTTATCGCGCCTTTAAAAATTACGTGAAATGGAGATTACCAGCTTTGCTTCTAAACTCCTCAATTAAACTGTCCAAGCGACAAGTGTCATGGTCTTAAATTCAAATGAAATCCAAAACCGCAAACTTTCGTATTCGCGCTAGGACTCCCTGGTCGCGATCAGATCACCTCAAGAGGAATAAAGCTGTAGGGCTTGATGGCATACCTTCCAAATTTTTTTTCAAGAATTCTCAAAGAATACATGGGGAAGTGAAAGCTTTCCAAAAGAGTAGAGGAAGGTGATGATTATCAAACTCCGAAAGAAGAGTAACTTGATGGACTGCGGAAACTGAAATAGTATTTGCGTTCTTCCTGCAGTTACCAAAATAATAGCTAAATTATTTCTTGATTGATTCAACATCGTCTTAAAACAATGCGTCGAATATATGCTTTTGCCCCATCTGCTATTTACCAACTTCGCGAAGGATTTCAACAGCGTGAACCGGTATATTATTTGGTGTGCAGGAGAGGTATCCCCGAAAAACTTATCTAGGAGCTGTATAAATAAAGTCAAAGCTACCTACGAGGGTGTTAAGTGCCACAAGGTTGCCTACTGCCGCAACTACTATTCTTGGTCGTTATGAGTAATATTCTTGAAGCCGTAACGAGCGAAAGCAAGGGAATACAATGGACATTAACATCTTATCTAAAACGTGTAGACATCTTGCACGGAATGGTCCATAATTTATAAGCCGAAGCAGATTAAGTTGGGCTGAAAATGAATCCGACGATCCGAATTTCACCGCTCAAGTTGGCATTACTAGACGGTAGATCAAGGAAGCTGATGACTTTCTTTTTGTATGAAATTTTGGTAAGCTGCTTTCAGTATGCTGTTAAAAATCTGAAAAAGTGCTGTTTTCAGCACGGCATAAATTCTAAGCTGCGACTATTTGGTCCCAATATAGCGCGAGTACTGTAATGTAGTGACTGCCCCTGTCATTCGTAAGCTGCAGATCTCTTTGTGTCATTTTAAGCCCAATACACACCGAAACGACGTACCAGTGACACGACAGTGGCGTGACACATGATGAGGCATCCAGAATGCATTTTTAAATCGAAACCTATGTAGACATATGAGTCAACGTTCACCGAAGTGTCGCGGCATGACAAATTTTTACTTTGGTTTGTGTTTTTTGCGTCGTGCTACTGCCACGTTGCTGTTGTTCTCATTGTCGTTGAAATCTGGTGTGGCATCTTGCGTGATCCATGCAGTGCAATACACTTTTCTAATCCGGCACACAAAAGTGGGTAGCGAAAAGCAAACCTGGATCAGAAAAGTTGACGACGAGTTTAAACGCATTGTAAAAGTTCGAATACGATGGCGAGCAGGCGTTGTCGCCCCACGAGGGATGACAGGTCTTAGTTCAGCTTTAATTTCAATAGATACTTCCATGATATAAAAACATTTTTATTAAGTTGAAAGTTCCCGTAGTACTAACAAATTCACCTCTAAAACTTTTAAATAGTTTTTCTACGAATGAGACAATTAGTGTTCAATTAACACAGTACTCCATCAAAATTCTTCATTCAATTAAACATTATGTAAACATGTCGGCAAAACAGACAAAAATGTAAATAAATAAAAGGCAACCTGATCAGATTACCTTCCCATGGTATATCAGTGTATAATACCTGTATAAGAGCTACAAAAAAAAATCCGGTTTTTCATCATTTGGCAAATTTCCGGTTAACATGTATAAATAAAGTCAATTGCGTTCTCCACCGAAATGCGATACTTATACGTATCGCTCTTGATTTGTATTTTATCTTTAATTGTACAAACTTAATTCTCTTCAGAATGGTTAGGCACTTCAAGTGAGAATGACACAGTCACTCCACATGTCACAATAAACAAAAAACACAGTATTTCTATTTTAGATAAAATTCAAAACAACTCCGGCGACTTCTGCTTGTTTAGTTCAAGGTTATCTCGAATAAGTTAGTTGTGTGGATTTTGCTTTTACATTCAAAGAAAAAAAAGATACTTTTTGTTTTCTAAAATGAGCCGAGTGTAATTAAAAGTAGGTACTTTTGTGCAGGCAACTCATTAGGTTTAGGACGGCATTGTCTTGCAAAACTTCCCAACAATAGAAAGAGGATAAAACTTTTCAGTTTTCTTTTGACGGGGTCTTCCCTCAACACTTTGTATTCAGCAAACCATCCTCAACAACGATGTATGAAAATAAAAATATGACTCAATTGAATTCCTTAAAACAGCCTGCCTTTGCGATTATGGCAGGCGCACGACGACTATTATGTATTTATATTCATGGATGGGATCCCTGTTTGTTATTTTCGCCGGATATACATTCCGGTTGAACATTAATTACTATTCCGTACCGACAATCATTTTTAATTAAGATTAAATGCCAGACAAGGTTAAGGGAAGTAGTACCCTGTTGGGCAGAGCGACTCAATGATTGCCAAATGTAGCCAGTTGAAGCAGAAGCAGAAACAGAAACAGAAAAAGAGAAGCCTCTGCAATTGGCATGTGTGATTATGGCAATTTGAAGGGATTACTCGTACGTTAATAACACATTCCATTTCTGTTCTCCTTTTTTATTGTAATTTATGAGAAAGACTATTTCTGTAAGTTATTAGCTGCAGTGTTAATTGAAAATTTACATACGTGTGCCTATCTAGATACATACAGACTATGTACACATTGCAAAGTGTTGAAAGTTCTCGTTCGGTGAACGAACTAAAATAGTGTACAGCCTTGATGGGTCTGGTGTATTCGTACGTGGGCAGAATATGCGTGTCATAGCATAATGCAGTCCAGAGTGACCATGAACTAAAATTCACCGCAGTAACGATAAAAATGAAGTAAATAATACTTTTACTTTGTGGCGTTTTTACTTTTCGTCGTTAGAATTTTATTTGATGCACGTTTCATTATCTGTCATATATGTGTGTAGGTAGCTATGTTTTAACGTTTCTTGTTTGTTAATTTGGTGAAATGTATCAATAATGAACGTTGGGAACATGTGGACATTATGGGGATAGAAGGGCTTTTACAATAATATTATAGAGAAATCATTAAGCAGACTTTCGTTGGAGAGTTATTATATTTTATTTGTTAAAGTGATTTAAATAATCATGTGGCCAGTGTCACTCTCGAAATTGATAAAAATAAACCGTTTTCATGGAAATCGGTTCAGCCCTTTAGACATTGAAATACATAATAACGCGTTGTTTAGTTTTGATGTAATTCAATAAAAAGTATGTACCGTACATCTTCTAGTAATTTTACACCATAATCTGTCTCTATTCTACCTTGATCAAAAAGTTTCAGGAATGACTACTGTGTGGCGCTTGCAGTCATCTGATTCGAGTATTTTTTTTTTAGGTTGACATCTGTCATTCCCTCTAAATTTTAGCGTCGTAGCTTGACATTTGTAAAAGCTACGCTATCGAAAGTACATCCGTCTCCGTGTATGTTTTCGATTTTTTATGATTTTAAAAATGGGATCAACTTTGCAACTACGAGCTTGCATCAAATTTTTGTGTTAAAAACGGATTCAACGGTGCAAAAACTTTGGAAATGTTGGAGAAGTGTTTCGGCAACGATACTCTATCGAAAACAAAAGTTTATGCGTGGCACAAATGCTTCAAAAGTGATCGTGAGTCCATCGATGGTGACGAACGCAGTGGTAGGCCATCGACATCGAAAACCGACGAAAACATCAATAAAATCAAAGAAATGTTGGCCGATAACCGCATATTGACCATCAGAGATCTGGCAGAGGACTTAAACATTGTTTATGGATCCGTTCAAGACATTTTGGTTAAAAATTTGGGCTTCAGACGTGTCGCTGCAAAGTTGGTGCCGGAAAACCTGCTTTTCATGCAAAAAAGGGACTGCATTGACATCGTGAAAGACATGATTTTAGCGGCTGAATCCAACCCAACATTCATCAAACGCATAGTTACTGGACATGAGACGTGGGTTTATGCGTACGAAACGTAACCCAGGCAGGAATGAGCCAAGACCGAAAAAACCACGTCGTTTTCAATCGAAAAAGAAGGCGATGCTCATGGTTTTCATGGATTACAACGGTCTTGTGCATCATGAATTCTTGCCACAAGATCGGACAGTCAATAAGGTTTATTGTTTTGGCGTTATGAGATGTTTGCGTGAAGCAATTCGTTAAAAAAGACCAGATTTCTGGGAAAACAACTCGTGGGTTTTGCACCACGATAACGCACCGTCGCACAATGTCATCCTTATTCGTGAGTTTTTGACCAAGAACAGTACGAATACGATCCAATAGGCACCGAATTAGCCTGATTTGGCTCCCTGCGATTTCTTTCTGTTCGATCGACTCAAGAAAATCGAAGACGGCTCTGACGGCTATACCAAAATCCGATTATAAAAAATGTTTCGAGGATTGTATCAAGCGTTCTTTGAAGGGGACAATATCGATTATCAAGAATAAACTTGTATTTTCAATTTTCTGAATAAACTCCTGAAACTTTTTGCTCAAGGTAGTATGTGTATCCATTTGTTCACGATATCTTGACAGAACTATATCCTCAAATTGTGTGCATCTCGTACTTTGATCTAACCATAGCCAGTATCAATGCACGTCTTAGACGCATCACATAACTCTCTAATTTAAATATTAAGCATATTCTGTCATATCATATCTGTCAAGTAAAAGTCTTATCGTCAAGTAAAAGTCATGTCCATTATTTTAAAAATTACACCAAAAATGGTTCGGCGATTCTTGAAAAGTCTTTGCATTACGAAATCAAATTACGATTTTATTGGTTTCATTTGCAGATAGCTTCTTAACTTTTGTTTTACCTTTCTTATGAGGGCTTTACAGCAACACTTCGGTGTCGCTCTTGGAAATTTTTGGCCCAAATTTTCTTTTGGAAAAAAAGCCCTATTTTTTTCGGAGATTTTTTCCAAAAACTGTCTGGCGATTTTTTCCAATTTTTACAAAGAGGAAAAAATGTAAAAAAAAAAAAAAAAATTATCGGCAGAAAAAGCTTTTTTGGCTTTTTTAAAATTTTAAAAGGAAGATATTCTGACATATTTTCCATACTTAAAAAAAGGAAAATAAAGGTTAAAAGTTTTACCCATTTTCTCCTCAGGGTTTAACCACACACGCAACTTCATTACTCCGCTAAAAGTAGGTACTTGTTGTCAGGCAGGTACCTATGTGCATAGGTTATGTGAGACATAAGGCCAAACACATTTTTTCGACTTATGTCCCGATGAGTTGGGACATGAGGTCATAATTCGATTTCCTGTTTTCTTGTGGGAATTAGTTTTACTTTTAATGCGGAGTTATGTCTGGGTGCTTATATCCTAACAGAACTCGGGTGTCTCGCTTTGCGGGTTAAAAGTATTACACACTACGGGGCATCTCTTCAACTCATACACCGGACGGCCTTCGGCTTTACATGCAGTTGCTTAGGGCGCCACTACGCGTTTTTTTTCCAAAACACAAATTTGAAATTAAGCTCGAAAATAATATTTTCTGGCCTAATTTCTATTTTATTTTAGGGCTTTTTTTCACCCCTTTTTTTAGGGCGCAATTTTCCAAAAATATTTTTCAGGCTTTTTTTTACAAAAAAAAAGTCGGCCGTATTTTCCTATGCCGTAATTTCCGGGAGTCTTATTCTTCAACTAGATGCATTTTTTTTATGCAATTCAGTCAAATTGATCACAAAGTACAAGTGTAAACATATTCAAAACCAGCCCACAAACGCCCACTTTTCAAACAATGTATTTTTTTTTCAATATTTTTACTAGAAACTGAAAAATATTACCTTAACAAGATGTATAGATGTTCACACTCTCTACAATTCATCCATATATGTATTATATATTACCACGCCCACTTTTTGGGGCGTTTCTTTTTAAAAAACGATTTTTTATTTTAAAAGCTATTTTCGGTGAAGGATAATCTTTATTTTCAAGTTCTCATCAGAATCCGTCAAATACGGTAACAAATAATGACAGCCACGCCCAATCTTTCCTAAGAATAAGTCGTAACAACAGTTTTTCTGATAAAAATCTTTTAGAAAAGCAAAAAAAAAAAAGCCATCAGACACTCTCCCGTGGCCGTTTACAAATTGTAGCCTGTTATACAATAGAAATTTATAAATCACAGTATTGTTCCAAAAGAAGAGAGAGAATAAAAACAGTTCTGTTAAATTAAGAGAAACATGTACACATTCATCCACTGGTGCATTATTGATTGCAGTGATGTGATTGTTTTTTTTTTTTTTGCAAACGCTTACCTTTGTGCCTACTATTCCGGTTCTAGGAACCATTCTACACCAATCAGCGTACTAATCAGAAATTTTGATGTCAGATAGTAAAACGAAGGAGGCTTAGAAGCTTAGAAGCCAACAAATTGATTCTAGATTCTAAACTTCCTTCTGTTAACTTCTTCTCTTTATGACACATCAATGATACGAGTATACTCTTATAGTACGAGTATGTTGGCGTATAGTTAACCTACTTACTTTCTATAGCGGATAACCACAAAATATGCGTTCGAAAATGTAGACATACAAAGATTAAAGAAAAGTAGTTTGTGCATTATTTAATATGAATGTAATTTTTATTGTACATATGCAGGACTTTTTATTATGCAGACGTCCCGACAGTAACATCAAGGATGTAAATTCTCGAATATGGAAATTGTAGAATACATTGTCATCATATATACAGCAAACGCAAAAGAAACTTCTATGGCTGAATGATGCTTTCAGTATTTTACATGAAAATACTCTTACATATCACATGAACATCCTTTTAGACGGTGGATTTTATGAAGTTGTTTCTTTGTATCAAAGAGTTTGGTCATGCATATGTACATCTAAGATAGATGCTTGGTTTGCCGCATCCACATATTAATTTTATTTTGACAAATGGTGCCAAGTTTTACGCATTACTTCAATTTATGACAGTAGTTTCGTGAAGTATTAGTCTACCAGCGAAGAATTTTTAAAAGTACGCATTGCCATTAAGACTGTCTCGAATTGTACACAGGAAATGGGCTGAGCAACTATGTCTGCATCGCAACATCCTGAAACCAGGCAAGTACTCGTAGTACCTAAATCTTATCCTCTGAACACATACGAGTATATCTCTCTCTGAAAAAGATTGAAGGACTATTACACATAAGAGGTTTGCTATAGATTTGTCAATCTCTATTCACTCTAATCGGTATGTTCCTAGGAAGGTAGCTCTACATTACCTGCATTCCTTTTTCAAACGTCTGCGCTTTTCTACACATTGAGAGCGCCTTCGATAAGTCGCAGAGCGCTCGAAGAGGGAAAAATCGACCAACAGGGCCATCCCATGGTGGAAAGAAATCGTTTCTACTTTTGGAGAAGTGTGATACCAAGGGGGGCATTCTCTCACCTATATTGTGATCGTTATTCATCGTTAATACGAATACTAGATTAGGCTATAACGTTAGTGGTTATGTCGAGGTACACGGTATGACTATTCCAAGTGTCATACAACTTGTCTTAGAATGGTATAGCATGGAAGGACTCTTAATCAATTCCTGTAAGACTGTTGCGTACCTTTCACTAAGAGAAGACGAAATTAGTCCTATTTTAGATTATTCCAATGAGGTCAAATACCTGGGTGTGCTCCTCCAAGACAAGGGTCTCACAGGGTCGCACAGCGCGCTACTGGAGGTTTGTGGGCTTGTAGATGTTGTTATGCTTGTATGGCAGAACATGATTCAAAAATGATCCATTGGTTGTACCTCCCAGTGTAAAGGTCAAGAACAGCTCTGAGGTAAGGTATGCATGTCGTACGAGGCGACTAAAATTCACACAGAAAAACCCAGGAAAACCTTAATGATGCTATAGCAATGCTGTCCACGACCCCGGTCCCTAGCAGCGCCTCGTTAGGCAGTAAGATCGTAGTTGAAAGTCGAAGGTAAAATCCAGGTGCGTCTGTCACACATTGTGCGGAACACTGGTCAGAGTCTGACCCCAGAAAGACGGCTGCTGTACACACAGGTGGTGAACAGGGACCCACTCCCTTGTCGCTCGGTGAGATACCACCACATCTAGCTATAGGAGCAGTGAAGTAGTCGTGATTACGTTTCGAAGCTTAGCAGATTGACCGGTACTATAGGCATCTCGGGGCCTTGCCACAGCATTATAGGTTTATATTTCCTGAGAGAAGTTTGTAAAAAAAATTGTCATTGTGGTTAGTTTCTAAATAGGGACCACAATTCCAGGATGCCGAATCTTGAATCGATAAAAAATCATAAGAACAAAGTTCGGGATCCCGGGATTGCATTCCATATTCCCAAAGTACTCGAAAAGGCTACGACAAGAAAGTTTGAAAAAGAATGGCATCTGCCACATTTGAAGGTGTCTTTAATGTCTGACATTTACAGGTCTTTATTAGAACGACTTCTGCAAGGAGTTCTAACAAAATGGAACTAAAAAATAAGTACAAACCAGTTAATCTTACAGGGCATCTTTAAATACTTATTTTATATTCGAAACGATAGGTTTTGCGTTGTGCCTGACCAGATTGGTATGGTACACTGGCGGCTCGAAAATGGACTTAGGTGCTGGTGTCCTTGGACCCATTGACAAAGTTTCAAAACCATTAGGAATGTGTCCCACTGTGTAACAGGCTAAAATGAACTTCATTGAGATCTGCGTTTTTACTTAATAAACTTCAAACTGGTGAAGTGCCGCTTTGATGCCTTGCCACCTCTGGCCAGACACAATAAGGTTAAACTTTAGTAGACGCTCAGTCATGAAGCAAATTAGATTGCGGATGATTTGGCCAGAACAGCAACCGAATTCTCGACCGTCACCTTTCTGTGGTGCCTTGATTAAGAACATAAACTGGGGGCTTAGGCAAGCCAAACGTTTAATTAAGATATCGAAATAAGTTAAAGTGTCTCCTGGACTGATAGCATGCAGTAGATCCTTTAAGTCCCAGTGTCAGTCATTGGGCGTTTTGTGGCTTAAAAAAAAGTCACATCGAAATGAGGACATTGGAAGAGCTTGTAGAACTTTTTGTAGCGTCATCTTTCTCCTCAAATGCCTGAATTGTTGTCATAGTCTTCCTCTGACAATGATTCTGTGCCCAAATAAGCGATACTTCTCTTTCAGATTAGAGTTAACCTATAAATCTTTAGCTAACTACGACCACGATGTTCCAAATGAAAGTGTAAGTTCGACTTTCATCATGACGCCCTTTTTAATTTTTCTATGATATTTCCACTGAGTTTTGATGGTTAGTCGTTGGCATCATTATCATTTGCTCCCCAGCGATAACCCTCCAATTGAAAGAAACTCAATGAATCAATCCTAATCTCCGGCGCTTTCAATGCTATTGGCAGCGATAAGAAAGTCTAAACACAGAGGCGTCTTTTCAAAACAAAATTTTCATGTTAGTTTGCAAAACCTTACAATGGTGACGCCTGTGTTAGCTATTCTTCTCCTATGTCTGCAGCAGACATTTGGCTTTCAGGTGCCAATTCGACGTTTACAAAATCGTGACCTGCATGAATTTCGGGTGCCTAGGGCGACAAAACTCCGTCGGTATATGGATCAATCGGTCGATCCGTGTGTTGATTTTTACGAATTCGCCTGCGGCAACTGGAACAGATCTCATCCGGCAAGTGAAGACAAACCGATTACATCACCATTGGAGGACTTACAAGACAAAGTTAACAGGGAAGTACAGGAGCTGCTTGAGGAACGTGTCACTCGATACGATGGGAATGTTGGACGGAGGGTCAAGGACTTTTATGCTTCGTGCATGGATGTGGCAAATGCTTCCAGAATGGTGAAACAAACATTTTCGGACTTTGCTAAGCAGTATGGGGGAATGCCAGTAGTGGATAGGCGCTGGAGTGAACACAACTACAATTGGCTTATACAGGTCAGTAATTTGAGGATGAAGTTCGGTATGGATATTATCATTGGACTGGAAATTAAACCGGATTATCAGAACCAAAGGGACAGTCGGATTTATATTGGGGAACCTTCAACGCTGGTTCCAAGGAGTCTTTGCAAAGAGAGTGATTTTGGTGATAGCCAATATGAGGATCTGCAGAGAGAGGTGATTGATAACATGGCCTATTGGTTCGATGTAAGCGAGGGTGAGGCGAAGAAATTGGCATCTGAAATGTTTGACTTTGAGAACACACTATGCCGCGGAATGTCGTCCAATGAGGAGGGACTTGATGCGTCCATTAATTTTCCAAGAAAGGCATTAAGTGAATTGAATATGCAGTTCCCAAGTATTGATTTTCATTACTTTGTCACAACCAGCTTGGGACAACCGATTCCACAGACAGTGTACATGCAAAATGAGGACTACTTTACTAATCTAGCCAAAGTGGTCCGAAATACATCGAAGCGAGTGATCGCAAACTATATTATGTATCGTGCTTTGGCCACAATAAGCTTTCCCAATGAGCATGATCCACGAAAGCGTACTCGTCTTTGCATTGAAAAGTGCATGTCTTACTTTCCCAAAGTTGTCGGGGAATTATACCACCGGAAGATCTTTCGCTCTGAAACAGTCGAAGATATCGAGCAGTTGTGGAGCAAATTAAGAGAGGCGTTCAAGATGGATTTAGCCAGTCAGTTGTGGATCGAGGAAACTACTCGCCGACAAGCAATCTACAAACTAACAGCGATGCAACTCAAGTTTCCAGCTTACTCAAAGGAGGCCCTTCAAGCAGAGTACAACACACTTAGAATCGACAAAGGTCTCTTGTGGGAGAACATCCAAAACCTCCTCCAGCTGGAGCAAAAGAGACAAGTAAGGAAACTCTACTACGACAGTGGCACTAGAAATTGGGGCACAGAGGTAGAAGCAGCCGACATCAATGTGGGTTACAGCCCGTTGCAGAATATCATTCGAATGTCTCTGGGTTTGTTGCAACCTCCAGTCTATCATCGGACTGCCCCAAGTTCGTATAAATATGGAGCGCTTGGATTTTTCATAGCCCACGAGTTGGTTCATGGATTCGATGAGATTGGATGGAACTATGATGAGACAGCTACTATGCGTTTCTGGTGGGATCTTAACTCAACACTGCTGTACAAAGAACAGGTAAAGTGCTTTAAAGATCAGTATGTGAGTTATGTGGGTGAGGATGCAAATTTGTCTCCATCGGAGTTGGATGCCCAGATTAGGGAAATTGTAGCCGATAATGGAGCACTGAATATTTCATTTAACGCGTATCTAATGTGGTTACAAAAAACAACAGAACTGCATATTTTGTACGATGAAACATTGTCAGAAGTGGATTATACCAACACTCAGCTGTTCTTTATAGCATTTGCGCAAAATTTCTGCACATCAACGTACACCGAGGAGGTTCCGGTGGGATTCTTTCCATGGGATGTACCCAATCGAGTGGAGAAATTTCGAGTCAACGGACCACTTTGGAATATGAAGGAGTTTTCTAGGGAATTCAATTGCCTGCCGGGTACCGATATGAATCCCGCTGATAAGTGTGTTATTTATTAAGTTAGAGAATAGTTTTTAAGTTTATAATAAAGGGAAATGCTATCTATTGCTTAAATGCATTTATTTTGATTTTTATTTTTATTGTTCTCTATCTATCAATGTCATATTTATACTATGGTGCACAGAAACTGCTTCTGAGGAATCAGTTCTCCTCAGTTATTCAAAAAGAGTCCCCACAAGGTTGAATACTATCACCATTACTTTTCATAATAGTGATCGGAACTTAGTTGTACTTGAGGCCTCAAATACGTCAATAAGTTCTTTGTGTCTAGAAACGGGGAATCAACAAAAACTTCGGAATTTACCTTCCTTCGATGCTAATCTGATGAACTAACAAATCTTTTTTAATTTTTGTCTGGCTCGCCTTGACGATGTACTAAACATCAACGCTCCGGCTCGGATAGTCTTCGAGTTTAATACAATTGGGTTGCATAACGTAAGTAGCTCCTACCGATATTGGTGCAAGGAAGTTGAGGTAGCTTTGCTTGAGTTACTTATGGTTTTTCTTTTTAACTAGAAAACAGTATCGAAATTTTATACCCGATTTGATATATGCCCTATAATCCACGCTTTAAACGCTAGCAACCCTCGAACTAAATGAAAAAATGTTTGAATAGTGGCTCCATTTAAACGCCTTGAATCTGTTGGACGAGTATTTAGCTGGCGTTTACAATGCCGCGTTTTCATCGCTCAGAAAGTATAGTTCTAAGTAATATTATTTCTAACAGACTCTTGTTGAAAACGGCCGACGGCAGGAAAATAGTGTTTTGTCAAGATACTTTTCAGTCGGGAAGCGTCTGGTCGCTTCTCTTCCGAACGGGATGAAAACGAAATTTTCATCCCGTTATAGAGTTATTTCATATTTCTCACTTAAAATTATCTCAGCTACCTGTGGTTCTCGTTTGTATATACTATACTATACTAACACATATCCTAGTAACCATTATAAACCTTAACACTTTCAAATACTACACTACTACATAATCCCACGACATACTCTATTTACCACCAAATGCAATTTACTCCTACAGTTTTTTAATCACGGTCTTTCGATCCTTATAACCATCGTCTACTTTTTCCACTTATTATAAGCGTTAAAACCCTGCCTCTGTAGCCCTGTTTAATTTAACCCTGGCACCAAGAGGTATGCAATAAAATCCGAAGTCATTGCATTTGGTGATATACTTTTTGGTGCTAGTTGTTGGTACAATTTCAATTTGCAGTGCCATGAAACCTGACATCACTGCGTATGAAATTAAAGTCTAAATTCATTAAATTAAACATGATAATGATATGACAGATGTTAGATGCTAATATAAATTTAAATTAAAAGGCAATAACATCCGGGCAACAGAAATCCCCAATGAAATCCCTATTTTATTCAATGTATTCATCGCTAAAGCCTGGACAACTACTCGTACATTTGTGTTGTAAAAAAAGTATTCATACGTTACTTTAATGTACTCGTAGTACTTATTATCCATAACGTAATCGAGTACTCAAAAAAAGTATTCAAACACACACCAATCAGTAACAGACAAGAGGATGCAATATGTCATACAGACACGAGCAGTCCGTTTAATAGAAGATCTCACACTAACTTCCAATCTCCAACCATTACTTCATCGATGACTGGTAGTAGACCTAGGCCTATACTTTCATGACAGTTTTCCAAAGACCTCAAATAGAATGATCACCAGAAATGCGATATTTGGAAATCCTATTAAGCAAGACACCAGCCCCCATCCCCATTTAGCAACAGCCCGGACATCCATTTATCAAAACTTCTACTGTTACAGAACAAGTAAATTTTGGAATCTACTCCCAGGAGACATATTTCCAGAAAACTTTAATCTTCAACAATTTACAATCAGAATCAACTGGCTCAGCGTTATTATGTTCCCCTCTCCTTAGAGAAGATTTAAAAAAATATAAATAAACATGAGATACTCGTACAATTTAAATGCTCTGAAATCCAGTACCCGAAATTATATAAGCACAACAACCAAGCAACAAATAAGAGTTTACTGCATAAGAAGGTACAATATTGCCGGTTACTTCAGCCAATAAAGTCACCTTTTTACTTTGAAGGTAGTATCCGCGAATACTTTTTATGCTGTATTTCTGAAGGCCAATTACAGCTAGTTTCAATTTTATTTTGTGAACTTTTTATGCACGAAACTCTTAGGTCCAACGCACACCAAAGCGATGTACATAGTATGTGATCTGGTAGTGGTGTGGCATGGCATACACATCTCCAGATTGCAGCCAATGTAGTCAGCGCGCCCTCAAATAACGTGACGTCGCTGTGCAATATCACTGTCACACCTTTGCTAGATCACATGCCTCGTCAATTAGGTCTGAATTGGGCCTTACAGTCGACTGTCAAATAGCTAGTGACATACTCGTACATGCACGTACATAATTACCTTGTCATTAGAAGATTCTGCATTGTGCACGTGGATATGATATTTATACAAATCTATCGATGTCAGTCGCAGTTAAGGCAATAAATTCGGAATGAAGTAAGTCTCAAGCGAGATTTCCGAGTCATATGATAATGAAAACGCTTTGTTCTTTCGTGTAGCACTCCATTTTTAATAACCCTGAACTGTCAGCTGTCACGCTTTGTTTTTTTTTTCGTTGGCAACACTTTACCACACAAATGGCGTAAAATTCAAATCTTGCGTGAAATTTTGGACACCATTTACTTATATTTTCATAGTTTTTAATTAAAAATAATTTAATTGAAATTTTCGAATTAACTAACAAAATTCTTCTGTTCTTTTCTTTTCAGGCAAAGCTTCAAACTAAATTTCTATGTAAAACTAAATAAGTGCTCACAAAAAAAAAAAGCTTTTGTAGATGTTAATTAGTAGAAATTTTTAGTGCTGGATGCTTGCATTAAAATTTGATGATAAACGATATATTTACACGGTATGCATATATTTTTTATTTTTTATTTTATAAATGTACTTTCTTTAGTTTCTAAGGTTAGATAATAGCTCATTGAATTTATCTTAGTATATATTTTGTTGGACAGTTGCCCAACTTGTTAATGCGTTCCAAACTATGTGGAACGTAAATATGATAATTGCTGATAAAAGAAAACAAATCTCTACCCAATGTCACAGTAATAGTCCCATTAAGATAAATTTATAGTAAGGCATTTTGTATTCTCTCCTTATCGTAATGGCTGAGTGTCCTTGTTGTGCTCCTTTTTTCTATGACCATGTGGAATGGATGTACATATAGTTGGATGAAGTATTGAAAAAGGATTCATGTATAATTTATTGAAATTTTATGCAATAGTATTTTAGATAGTTTTGGTGTAGTAGGAGTTCTTAATGGATATAAAATGGTTGAAAAGTAGAAAATATTTATAATGGATGAGCATGCTTATTGTATTTTGATGGCTAGTAATACAAATAATATCTACAATTTGTTTTATAGATGTTGTAAATAAATAAATCAATGTGTTTCCTGATATTTAAGGAATGTAGCTATGATATTTAATCATTGTTTCTTGTTTTTATTTATATTTGGTGATAACTCTTAACTGCAGACAATTTATTACACTTATGCGGCTTATTGTTATTGTCTATAAGGCTCGTAGTTAAATCGGTGTTCTGTGACATTAGTCGACGTCCCACGTAGACTAACAGCTGGGTGTATGTGCCTAAAGTAAAATATCCTGGGGACCTGCACAGAGACCGTCAAATTTCTAATAGAGATATAAATCTCAGGAAGTTTTGTTTTCCTTCAGTTATCCAGAGCGGAACATTCGTAAAACAGGTGACACACATTCAGATAGGCACGTAAACCAATGGCCTGTGTCATCGGTTAACGGCTCACGTAGACCAACAGTCAGGTCTATTGTGCCCATTAGAACCACTTAAATAAAGATACGTGTTAATGTCGTAAGTCTTTCAGCTCGATGTCGAAGGTCATCAAAGAAGCAACTCCCGAAAATCCGCATTATTCTGTTAGCCAGAGCGGAACATTTGCAAATCAATTCATCATAGACTCATTTTTTTCTATGTCATTACTTTTTGTGCTGTACTCATTTTGTACTACAGCGAGGCGCTTCGCATAGATGTCGATAGAGCATCCAACCAAATGAGTATCCCAGAGACCGCATGCACATATGTATGTATTCCCTTCAACCAAACCTAACCAGAGGAAGGGACGACACCGTGTCAGCGGTTGTTCCTATTTAAACGGGCCCAGGGCATGGTCTGATCGTTTTGATGCATTACCGAAAGCCCTTTTACATTGTTCTTCTTCCAGTCAAGCTTGAAAATCAAAATAACGCCCGGATTTCTTGTTGTCTTCAAAATTTGCCGGTCAACCTTATCGATCTCTTGAGAATTGAATGCGAGGAGTGAGCTTTTCTCAGTGAACAGATGTATCGGTCTATACGTTGTTAAGTCGCGTAAACCAGATTTTTTTTTTTAGTTCGTAGCCTAACTCATGCAATTTTGCCATTGCGACTGCGGACTTGTGCGTGCGCCGGTGCGTTGTCCTGGTGAAAAACAACTTTTTTCTTCGCCAAATGCGGCCGTTTTTGCTTCAAATCGGCTTGGAATCGATCCAGCGGCTCTCCGTAATATGCGCCGGTGGTCGTTTTACCCTTTTCAAGGTAATCGATATGAATAACACCGCGCGCATTCCAAAAAACTGTCGCCATGACCTTGTTTGCTGCCAAACCCGCCTTGGCCTTCTTCGGCTTCGATTCATCAGGAGAAGTCCATTGTTTTGACTGTTCCTTGGTTTCTGGTGTGTTATGGTGAATCCAGGTTTCATCCACGGTTACGAAACGGCGCAAAAACTCAGCCGAATTTTTCCGGAACATCGCCAAACACACCTTTGAAATTGTCAAACGAATGCGTTTGTTGTCGATTGTGGGCAAACGCGGTACCCATCTTGCGGAAAGCTTTTTCATGTCCAAATATTTATGTAAAATCGAAATCACTGAGTCATGTGATAAGCCTGTGGCCTCTTCAAGCTCGCGCACTTTCACTCGCCGATCGTCCATTATCAAACCATTGATTTTGTCGACCATTTCTGGTGTGGTGACCTCAATTGGGCGACCAAAACGTTCGGCGACACTTGTGCTTGAACGACCGCACCGAAATTGAGTAAACCAGTGATGAATGGTTCTAATCGATGGTGAAGAGTCCCCATAATATTTGTCAAGCTTTTGTTTGGTTTGCGTGATAGTTTTTTCTCGCAAAAAATAGCATTTTAACGAAAATGCTAGTAGACGTCTATATAAAATGGCTGCCACAAAAAAACTATTTGACAGATCTGTCTGAAAATTTGGGTGCGTTCTTTTGAAAGATGATTCTTGACAAAAAAAAATTAAATTTAAGGTGACGACACAATTTGTGTTAATTTTCAGGGACTTATTGACCCACCCTCGTATTTATCTCCACCAAAACATCTGATTTATCAAAGTTCAGAGTTTTTAGCGCTTTATGATCTTTCGCGGTAGCGTGATTAGTTTCTCCAAGTTTTACAAACTTTAGGAATGCAGGCCAGCTTAAGACATTACGTGCAGATCCGCTTAAGCCATGAAACAACAACTCTCTGTGCTGTAGCGAGTTTCTAACTCAATCTTTGCCTGTGAAGTTCCGCAATTTTTGTGTTCCGACCCAACAACCGAATAGGATTCCTCGACGAAGCATGTAAGATACTGTTTAAGATCCTCTACTGGGCATATGTTTGCTTTCAATTGCGTTCAATTGAAGACCGAGAATTTTTCAGCAGTGCTCAGACAAGAGCGCCTTGTTGGATATGATTTTTTTTTTGGTGAAATGAAAGGCGACGTCGTGGTGACTTCCCTGCTAATTTTTGTTTTAAAGATGGGGTTTTTGCATACAAGTTTGGAGTTTAAGATGAAATTAGATACATCTTTCTTTCTAACATTGATATCGGTGCTATCCTATATAGTATGAAAGGGGATATCGCTGATGTGAGCTTCCTAAAAACAACTGGGAGTATCCGTGCAAAGGCAAACGCGCGGAAGACACAGTGCGTTTGTATTCTCGCCTTCTAATCTTCACTGCCGTGAAATCACCAGAGCTGTAATTAGTAGTTGAAGTATCAGCCTTCTTGTTATTTCGAAGTACATAGCAAGTGCTATTAATAAAGTCAGTGCTTGCCAATGAATTTTTGTTTACTCTAGCTGGTGTCATCCTGAATCTCAGAAAATGTATCACTCTTAATATCAGTTGGGAGTTGTATGCCTCCTTGTTTACAAAAAAAAAAAAAAAAACTTTGATAATTCTTTGAAAGTACCTACATACTTCCTCAACAAGTATAAAAACAAATCTCTCGCTTCCCATGCCGTTCTGTTTAAGGATGTGCAACTTCCTCATGAGTCATTTATTACTCACACATACCTACTCAAAGGGCCCCTTATTTGTTGTTTTCCCCTAATATTTGTCGTTTGTTGTAAAACATCCCTTCAATGCAAAACGCGCGATTACTCATGCCTCTTAGTCACACAGGACGCAACTATAGACTCTCATTACAGGACACCATTGGATCGTACATTCCATTTATTGCCTGGAATTTAATTAATGAATCAAACTAGGAAACCGTCTATCTTTGAACCCTAAATTCATAATATTATATTCCATCCCTAATGTGAACAATCAACGCAAAGCATAGTAGTAGTAGTACAAAACCCCCATTAAATGGTGATCCCTAATCGAATGCTATCCTCCGAGCTATAAGTCACCATTCCTTGCAAATAAATCCTCTCAAGTTCGTGAAAAATTCATAGCATTACAGATTAGATGGAGGCATTGATGGAGGTGTTGGTGGTATGTGCGGTCTCTCCAAAGCTTATGCCTTTGGTATTACTTACTGCCTTGTATGTATGAGTATGGATCTGTGGTGGGCGAGACAAATTTCCCAGAAACACCTTCAACAAGGAAAAACTAAGGAAAGTCATTCCATTGTATTTGAATCGGTTGATGGCAAAACACCGTTGTATTCGTTTCGCGGATAATCGTTTGAAATTTAAATTTTTATTATTTTTTCTTTTAATTTATTACTTTCGCGTGGGTCCTTGAAATTTATAATTATGCACAGTATTTGTTAATTTAAATGTGTTTCCTCTGGCGGGGCGTCGCGCGCTTACAATCTAAATTGCGTTAAAAAAATAATATTTACGAGTTTTTTTCGCTGCGTAATCACGCGTATACTCCAATTTTTATATTCATTTTGTGATAAAAAGAGTGAAACTATCTTTAAAAGCAAAGGGAAAATAAAAAGAAAAGATGGAAGTGGCAAGAGGCAAGAGGCAAGAGGCAAGAGGGGAACTTTATCAAGATTAATGAACCTGTCCTCAGTTCTGGCTAATATTAGAAAATAGAATTATGTGTGTGCAGTGCGGCTGGCCCCCCCTTTTATTATTAACATTGTTTTTGTGTGTTTTTGTAGAGCAGATAGAGAGTTCCGAAAACCGACATTTAAAAGAAAATGAATAACATATGTTTGATATTAGTTTGTAATGTGCAGCATATTGTTTGGAGTTGGGATTCCAATAAAAAGGAAGGCTCTAATGTGTTTTCTTTTTTTTTTTTAAGCATTAGCTGGAATAGATTGCTTTTGATGCGGTGTCTTGTGGAGAATTTAATAGCTTTTATTTTACGTCTTTTTTAAAAGGAAAAGTTAAAGGTTCTGTTGAGGTTTTTAAAAGAAGGGGCTGCAATCGGTCATTTAATCTTAAAATCTGTGCAAGCTTTATCTTATACCATTCAATTTAGTGTACTTTCTCCTTATCTGCGACAACTTTAAAGACTATAATACCTGTTGACCAACAATGCTTGACGGCTTGCAAAGCTGGAAATCATTAGCTTCACCAGTAGGTCGGAAGACTCTATATTCTTGCGTTTTCCACCAGTGTACAGTAGAGTGAAACGAAATTTGTTATTCCCAGATATGTTTGCAGTAGCAATAGCCATAAAAAGTTTAATTTTGGGAAACTGATTTTTTTTTTTGTATCGCAATGAGCCTAGATCTAGAAGGTCTGCCCCCTAAATTTTTAACATTTTAGAAAAGAATTGATTTTATTCGCATATAAATGTAGCCACGACCAACTATGCATGCTCTCAGCAGCGGGTATATTAGCTGTGCAGTTTCGGTTAGGTCTTTGACTGAGCGCCATCTAGTAGGGACATTTTTCCTTACAAAAAGTAGATAGATGTTTTTTTTTAATACGAGAAAGGTTTTTATATTTGCTAAAGGCTCGCTAAAAAAAGTGAAAGTCTAATTTAAGAAAACGAAAGTGTGTACGAGGAGCGGCTGATAAATTCGCAGCCTAAGTGAAAAAAGAGATCCGAATAAACAATTTTATTTCTCAATATAATCGTCGTGTGAACAGGCGCTTTATCTTACGAAAACAACACTTCGCGCCTGAGTTTTCCACGTTGCTTCCGTGCGACCGCTTTATGTGCCCGAGTCAGTAAATTTGCGTAATATTGACCATTTAGTGTAGTTCCCTTTGGCAGGTAATCAACCACCAAAACACCTTTGCTGTCCCAAAAAACAGTCGCATTAAACTCCGAAGCCGACTTTTCCATCCTGAATTTCTTTGGCGTCCTCTCCCCTTTTTCAATCCACTGCATAGACTATTGATGGACTTCGGATCGTATTGGTGAACACAAGTCTCATCTACAGTTATGATCCGGTTGCAAATTGTGTCGAGATTGTCCCCGGCTAACTACAAAAAAATCTTTCCTGCACTCGAGTCGTTGTTGCTTGTCGAACGGCGTGAGCATTTTCGGTATCCAGGGCGCACATTTTTTTTTTCATGTTTAAATGCTCGTGCAAAATTTCTCCAATTCATTCTTTGGTGATGTGCAGTGCATCCGCGTCCGCTATCTGCCACATTTTTATTCTTCGGTCGGCCAGAACTAATTTTCCAACTTTTCCGACGTTTTCTTCAGTGACCACTGACACAGGACACCCTGGGCGGGGGTCGTCTTCACAGCTCTCTCGCCCTTGTTGAAATAAGCGAGCCCATTTTTTGACCATGGTATACTAAGGCCCAGAATCCTGAAGAGTCGATGCCATGTCTTCGAAAATTTCTTTAGACGATTTTCCTTCTTTTTATGAGGGAGGTATGCGCTCCGTGGTAGCGCGGTTCTCAAAATTGCAAGAATTTCCGATTTCGGCTGGCATGGTGATGTTTATCCTACCACAGATAAAAGCAAAATGAGATTATTATTGAAACGAGGTAATATTTATACTACTAAAGAGTGTCGCAGTTAGTGCTATCACTAATGCGAAGATGATTCATTGTTGAGTATCTCAGGCCGGGAACTTATCAGCCGCTCCTCGTACTTACCCAGGCCCCTTGCAAGACTACTATTAGACCCTAAATAATGTATCAATGTAAACAAATTTAGAAAACCTCTACAGAAATCGCATAAATTCAGTATTTTCGAAAAGACGGTAATTTGTTCATCATAAACTTATTTATATTTGTTATCAGAGACCTACAACTTAACTATTTCGTATAATGGCTACACAAATAAAGTGGGTTGTATCGTATATCCTTGCTTGTATGTGCTGTTTATTTACGAATCGTTCAAAATTTCATTAAAACTTGCTTAGATATTGAATTTGATTGAAATCGTTTGGGCCATAGATTAAAAAATTGCAACAGAATTGAGAGATCCACTTTTTTTTACCTTCTCTGTAATTGTTGCACCCAGTTTGATCAAATTTTCAAATGATGGCGCTATAGTCCGAAGCTGATTAGGGTCCTCACCACTAAGTCTCTGGCGTTAAAATTAAATAAAAAAAGTTTGACAGTTTTAAACTTGGTATATTGCATACATCAAATATTGCTTGGATATTAATTTCGAACAAAATCGATTGAGTCGTAGTCCAGAAATAACCAATGCTAACATGGTACGCTATCTGATAGCATTAAATGTGAAATTTGGTAAAAATCGTTGGAGCCGTTTTCGAGCAAATCGATTTTCTTTTTTCAAAATTGGCTATTAATAAAGTACCGTTAATTTTAGGGTTAAAATGAAAATTCCGATTTCACTTCGAATTGTAAACCCACCGAAAACATATATCGAGTTTGAAGAAAATCCGTCCAGCCGTTTAGGCTGCAGTCAGCCATACATACAGATAGACAAACAGATAGAATTGAGAGAACCACTCTTATATATAATGTCAAGCTTGATCAAAATCTCGAGGTCGAACAGTTTCAGGAAACCAATACTTTTTTTTTATATAATTTACACGCGCCAAAGGGGAATACCCTTAAATTATTTAAGGCAACAGTCGTTTGTAGACAGTGAGAGAGTAAAAAGAAAAGTTTTAGTAAATTCCATAGGTCGTTATTGTCGTTGCTTATGATTCACAGTATTTTTTTATTCCGTTCTCCTGACGTCATCGGCGAAATCAAGTTTCAATTTCAGCCACTGACCACTCCACTGTCAGTGTTATGACTTCGCATTAGAGTTGACCTTATAGGTGGAAGTAAAAACCAGCGATATGATGAAAGATCTTTTGCTTGATTTCGACATTGATTTCGTTAAGAAGATAAATTCCTTGACCATTTCGAAGTTATATGTATTTGTTCACTATGCGTTTTTGTCCCAAAGTGTTGTGTCGAGGGTGGGGGTCGTTGTTTGTTGACAGCTTATACTTCATCTTATTCTCGCTTATAACCTCATTTCATCCGCTGCTGATGTAACCACAGTTGAGTCCGGAAATCTTACACCTTAATAGCCTTAATACCTCTGGTAGTGTTGAAGGTTTCGGTAGTGTCTTTGTTGACCTTATCGAACATTATCCATCGTCATCCTGAATTTAGCAGGAATACCGAACCAGAGTTGGTGAGACAGCGATGTTATAAACAGGTGTTGATATTCTTCAGCTATCCCTACCACATGGCGTAAGGTAACAATTTTGTTGTTTGTGAGAAATTAATTTTTGAAAAGCTCGCATATTACGCGAAACTGAATTTTTAGAAGTCATGTGCAGGAGGCTTAAACATCTTTAATTGGCAATGGAGTGCTCATTGGGCCGATCTTATCTTACAGATAAACTGGTGCTTTCAGCAGTTCTGTTCGTTTTAAGCTTGCTTATGCTATGCAATAAAAGTTTCAAAAAAGTGCATATTTCGGTCAGAAAGCGGTTTAACCAACTCGATCAAATAAAAAGTTAAACTAATTGTTATAACTTTCGGAAATTGTAAATGTTCAAAAATAAAACGTTGGGTGATACAAGTATGTTTTCAAGAAAAGGTGTTATTTTAAAATGTGAACGGAATTCTTTGAGAAATATTGCGACTACTTCTCTGGTCCCTTTTTGTTTAAATTTAAAAAAATATCAGGTTGTTTCAAACTCTGTATCGAAACAAATGGAAAGTAGTACAGATCGATCAATATCGATCGGACTGCTTTGCGGTGTATAAAGCCATATGCAGTAAAACACGCTAACCAGCATTGTTTACTCATAAATTTAAATTAAATCCTATATTCTTCAGACAACAACCTAAATAGCGAAAGACTCACAACATTCAAACAGAGTTGAAAATATGTGCATACATCCTGCGTGTCCCTTACTGCATTTACCTTGGAATACATAAAATGCTATATCCCTGTGAGGTATAATTTTAAGTGTCATCACTGTGCACGGTGTACTTTGATACCTAAGTGCTTGGTGCAATTCCATTGCATATGAAGACGCCAAAGTTCAACTTACTTGTATTCCATTTTCACTTTTTGGCATGCAAGGACTTTCTCAAACACTACGAGTGCACCAGAAAAAAAGTGTGTCGCTATCTCTAATTATGACATTAACTTGTCAATACTAAATAAGGGGACTGGAGGAGTAACTTTCAAGTGTTAAAAGTTGAACTTGTTATTTTTTAACTACTAAGACCACTACAAGAGTCCTAATCAGCATTCTTCAGATTATACCTTCCAGCAATAAACACTGGAGGAATTTTCTTTTACCAACACTTATTACGTTATTTGATTAGGGAGGGATTATTGGATATGTATCCCAAATTCAGATTCAAGTGGGATTAGTGCCCATTCTTCCAATGGTATATTTATGCAACCAATAGGTTTGTAGAGGGTCATACGTTATGTTATTATGATTTCATGAGTGTACGGCCGAATTAGAGATTAGTTTGGACTTTATTGTGCGGTAGTACTTGATGTGGTATTTTATAGTGAATCATAACTTATGTGATAAGTGGAGGGAGGTTTTCTATATGAAACTATTTATGAATTTCTCTAAATAAAAAGTATATTTTATAGATTGTTATTGGTCCTTATTATGGGATAAATCTCTTGAAATATTTTTGGCACATTATTAAATTTAAAACAAGATTTTATTATTTATTATTTGTTTGTATGTTTGAATTGAAAGAGTAAAGCCTAGTTATGCAGTGCCTAATTAATGAAAGGAATTACGAGTTATGAATGCAAATTCAATTCAAGAGTATTGTATGTAACCAAGTGAAGGCGGCCCTTGAAGAATGGAATCAAATCAGTGTCGTCGAATGCTCTGTAGAAGGAAGGATGTATCCTTTGAACAGAGCTATACTAATAATCAATATAGACGGTCCGCCTGATATTTGAAACCCATGTGTTCATACAAATTCGTAATCAAGCGAGATTGTTCTCATTGTGGAAGTTCAGGGTCCTTTTGTTGGGAATGCTAGATACGGCACCGATATATCTGTAGTCGATATCCTAATTAATAGCTTATAGGCAACAGATGTCTATTAGGGTAGGCGCTATTGAGCTGTCTTTGGAACCGAATAAATTTTTGCCGATGGAGATATAAAAAGTGATTTACAATTAAAATGAGAAGGTTGAACCGAAACTTACTCCCTAGGATAAGGTCAATTGTCCTTTGTAGGTGCCTTTGTGGAAATAAACCAGAGACTATGGTGTATAATTTGTATGTGTTCCCCTCATAAGGCCAAGATTTCACTCGTCGTCCTTTTTTAAAACAAATTAGCAGACCCAGTCTCATTCGCACTTTTCCTTACAAAATCAAAATCAGACCTATTAGTAACGTTGTAGAAGGTAACACGTAAACATCAACTTTTGTCCACAGTGGAAGTATTACTTTTGTTCTCATAACTACAATATAAAGGGTTATTCATTTCGAGGTTAGGATTTCACATCTTCTGTCAAATCCATCTGTCATCCATAGTGACAGGTTGTTAGTTCTTGCCTTGCCATTTTACAATATGGATCGTTTAACCACCGCTCAAATAAAGTTATGAAATATCTGTGCATTGCGATTTAAGGACAGATTATTACGTGCTACAAAATATCGACAAATATGGCTCAATTGCACTGCGATTTATTTTCGAACTTTGGCGCCATTAATTGGCCAAGATCGTGTGATATGACCCCGTTGGATGGGGCTATACAAAAGATCTTGTCCCCAAACTTTGAAGCACTTCAAAACCAACATCCATGAAGTTATGGCCGTAATACAGACAGAAATGTGCTGAAAAGTCATCGAAAATTACCTGACAAGAATCGAAGTTTGCAAAAACTCCCGTGGCGGCCATTTAAACAATGTTGATTCCATACTTAATCGCGTAGCCCAAAATGTAAGAAAGTAAACAAATTTCGTTGCAATCTTTAATACTTTTTATTTTATTTAAATTTAAAATCCCAAAGCACAAAATAAATAATCCTAAATAGCCAGTTTCAAGATAAATCGTGTGAGATACAAACTTTTCATGACAGTCGGTTCAATAATTCAGGCTTTGGCTATTGGCTCTTTAAATTTTACAAAACGATTACTATAGTCTGTCATAATTATTGTTGCGAATGTAGAAATCTTTATTCAAATTAAATTACAGAAATTAACTTAATCTTTACAAAACGGAAAACCACGCTTGTTGCTCCCAAAAATCCAGACTGTTCTTTTTCGGTCAATGAAAGTTGCGGGTGCGCTGTCAAGTCGTAGACTGGATTGTTTCGGTTGCGATGGTGCAGTCACATTTCGTTACATTATGATTTATAAGTACATAATATATTTTTCAAGCTCTCGTTTTTTCCCCATATGATAGATTTCAAGAAACATTGGTCTAGCTTAACCCCGGCGAATTAGGTCCGGACCAGCACTAAAATTTAGTGCAAGTCCTTTGAGTTCGTATTAAACAGGACAATACAAGGCTTTAGTCTTTAGTCCATAGATGTCACTGATGCCTTCATGACACTCGGTTAATACCTTATTTATGAAAATCGGTTCAGGAGTTAAGTATTTAGGTGGTAATACCTAAAAACAAAATCAGACACTAAACCTAAGGAAATCCTCACGCTAAAACGATCCACTCGTACTACTTCAAGTAATACGGACTACCCACATTGATTTTAAGGCCAAATATAACATTAGAATCCCTAGTTGGAATGTTTTGCAATCAGGTGAAACTCAAAATGATTCTTCTATAGGGATTCACGCTAATAGGTCTGTCCAACATACCACACGACTCCCGATTCACTTTCAGTATTAACGTGAAAAGCACAGCATTTCAAAACTACTACATGCATCAGCGGAAGAGTTAGCTTAAAACAATCCAGTTAGGTCGGAGCATTCGTGAAAATAGTTGGGGATCGTCCACGCACATGGAATCGATAAAACCGTTTCACCTATAAACTGAAGCTTTAAGAATGTCACACGATAGGGCGAACGATATTTAATCTTATCTATGTATTTGAAGAACACACACCTTAGCCTTTATAAATGGACCCCTTTCCCGAGCACTGGAAGACAATTTTGTGTTGTTTTCTTCTTCCGCAACTCACCAAGATTTGTTCGTTATAGAACTACTGCTCTATCGATTTATTCAACACCATTTTACGAAAAGAAACTTCAGTCCATTCACCATCTGATGTCAAAACCAAGTTAAGTAGCATTACGCTCGAAATTCAGTTTTTCTAATTATTTATTATAATAATACAGGGCTGATCATAATCTCAAGAATGTTTTAAGAAAAACATAATCCCGAAAATCCAAAATCCTATAAAACCAAAATCCCGTAAATCCAAAATCCCGAAAGTGAAACTGAAAATGTTATTGTAGGAAAAATTGAATAATTTGGTGTTTGGTAGCGGCTCCCTGAGCACCTGCATGTGAGGCCGAAGGCCGTTCTGCGTATGAGTCGAAGAGATGTCCCATAGTGTGAAATCCTTTTATCCCGTGCAGCGTGCCACCCAAGTACTGTTAAAATACAGGCGCCAACCAAATTTTTCGGGATTTTGCATTTTCGGTATTGTGATCCCAACCCTATAGGGAAATATAAAAAAAATTAAATAAAACCAAAAAATTATAAACCTTGATCTGATTTTTAATTTTGATTCAAAAATATAATAATTTTTGTGCCTGCTTAAAGTATAAAATTCTTGTGTACAGTAGGTACTTTTGGGAAGTTTACATATTTACATGACACTTCGGACTCAGTTTAATTGGAGTTTAAATTGGCCTCTTTAACGAACGTTAGTTGACCTCCCTTTTAACTTGCGCTCTGCTTTACGTTGGATTTTATTTGTTTTAACATTTTGCTAGGTCAACTTCACTTGGCTTTATCTTAAGGTTGGCGCTTTCAAAAATAGCCAAATTTTCTTAATTATAAGATTACAGTACCTAATGTAAATTTTTGCATTTGCTAATAACAATTAAAAACTGCTATTTGTTCTATTTGTGGTTTCTTGTTTAATATTATTTCATATATTTCCTTACTCTTATTAACTAAGTGGGACTGGAATCACGAGAGTTCTTTAAAAACTTCTCAAAATCTTTACTAAAATAATTTACATAATTGTTTTACTTAACACAAATTTACCATTTTAAATACAATTAAGAAAGTAAAATATGAAGAATATATTTTAAACAATCTGTGCTAGGTATGCTCTTGTAAACCCTCTTATAAATTTAAAAGAAATGGTTAATGGTTGTAGAAACATTTAACACAAATTAAACTAAAAATGTTTATTAAAACTTTACATATCTTCACATTTATAAATATTAAAGAAAACGGAATTGAACTAAAAATCAAAATTGATTTTCATAATTTCTAATGAAAATAGTACCAGCGCGTCTATTTTTTGTTAAAATTATTTTTCTTTTCTATCCTCGTGTTTTTGGAGAGGGGATACAAGTGCAATTTAGTTATAAATAATTTCTGTTTTTGTTTCTTTTACTTTCTCATTTAAATTAGAAAATTTAACTTAATCAAAGTTAATTTGCTTTACTTACACGTATCCCCTCTTCAAAATTTATTTTCAGACTTGATTTTGTGTTTCAATTCCGCCATAATTTCGTAACAAAAATTAAACATGTCTGACTGACCACTTGTGTTACTAAGAAATATCTATAACAAAAAAATAAATAAAAAAAAAACAAAAAACACTGGGGTGGAAGAGTTAAACTATAAATTTTAAACCAAAACCAAAGAATCAATGCAATTAACGAATGAAAAAAACAATCGAACTGCAATCTCATTAAAATATAAAACTGTTGAACAAAATGGGCGCTAATGTCTCACAATTGGAACGCGAAATCGGAAGCGAGTTGTTCCCTCCGAATGAGCACTACTTTGGCCTTGTAAACTTTGGCAATACATGCTATAGTAATTCGGTGTTGCAGGCCTTATACTTTTGCAAACCGTTCAGAGAAAAGGTCCTGGAATACAAAGCGAAAAATAAGCGATCTAAGGAGACCCTACTCTCGTGTTTGGCTGATTTATTCTACAACATTGCCACACAGAAGAAGAAAGTTGGCTCTATTGCACCGAAAAAGTTTATTGCCCGACTGAGAAAGGAAAAGGAAGAGTTTGACAATTATATGCAACAGGATGCGCATGAGTTTTTGAATTTCTTAATTAACCACATCAATGAGATCATTTTGGCCGAACGCAATACAAACAAGGGAAAGAATGGAAATGGTAATGGTAATGGCACAAATGAAGGTCCTGCAGAACCCACATGGGTACATGAGATTTTCCAGGGCATTCTGACAAGCGAAACTCGCTGTTTGAATTGTGAGACCGTCAGCAGCAAGGATGAGAATTTTTTCGACCTACAGGTGGACGTTGATCAGAACACCAGTATTACCCACTGCTTGCGCTGCTTCAGCAACACAGAGACTCTATGTAGCGACAACAAATTCAAATGCGACAACTGTTGCAGTTACCAGGAGGCACAGAAGAGAATGCGTGTAAAGAAGTTGCCAATGATCTTAGCCTTACATCTGAAACGTTTTAAATATATGGAACAGTTCAATCGGCACATAAAGGTGTCTCATCGTGTGGTCTTTCCGCTTGAACTGCGACTTTTCAACACCTCTGATGATGCCGTAAATCCCGACCGATTGTACAATCTTATGGCTGTGGTAATTCATTGTGGATCTGGCCCAAATCGCGGACACTACATTAGTATTGTGAAGAGCCATGGACTATGGTTATTGTTCGATGATGACATGGTAGATAAGATTGAAGCGTCAACAATTGAAGATTTCTACGGCCTAACGTCGGACATACAAAAATCCTCAGAAACCGGATACATTCTATTCTATCAGTCAAGAGATTGTGCTTCATAGAACGGTTTAATGTGTTTCTTTTTTCTCTATTTTTTGTTTTATGTTTTCTTATAATTTTGTTCGCTTAAAAGTAAGTAGTATTCATTATATTTATCGAATAAAAAATAAATTTTTAGTCTAAAAACAATGTAAGAAAAAAAAAAAAAAAAAAGTATATATATTAATAGTCATACTATTTAATTTAGTAAAACTTATTAAATTAAACTGTCATCTGTTTTCGTTTTAAGAATAATCTGTTGTATGATAGTTATTGTTACACACGGACATTCTATTGTTTGTTGTTTACTCATATTGGAAATATAATATTGTGTTTAATAAAACAAAAACTTATGTATTACGTGTGTGCAAATAAAAAGGTGAGCAATACTATAAAGCAGTTTGTTTTTTTTTTATTGCAACATTATTACTTATTGTTTTTTTTTTTATTATAGCTTGTAGCATACCTTGGACTTTTGGAAATCTAAAGTCTGTAGTAAGTTTGCGGTAGAATTTCCATCCGATTGTTATAGCTTTGTTGGCAGCCTAACTTTGATGATATATTTTGGAATTCCAAAGAAAGAAATTTAACTACTCATGCGTCTATTATTGACCGGGTGACTTAGGTTCGTGTCACTGAAAGACCAACAAATTTGTCCACCTCTCAACGTCTGACAAACGTCCGAGAGTAAACCAAAAAAAATTTTAAAAGCTTCGCAATTATGCCTTTAGGAAACGGTAATAAACTGTAGGTCCCTTACATTTATGTTAGAAAAATATAACACAAGTCTGCTTTGTCTTATTTGTAACCAAAACCCCAAAAAAGTATGCGGTCAGCTGACAAAGGCAGATTTGAATGCCAAATATCTCGACAAGTAAAGCGTGTTTTTTTTTAGACATTTTTTTTTCGTATTGGCAATACTTTTTCCAGCAATACTTTCAGCGATTTCATTGTCATTTTGACAACTGGTTCAGTTAGTTAGTAGTTCGAATAACCATGGATCATTTTCGCACCACGCATACTCTAATTGATAATACGCATCCGCATAGACGTCGTACAGTGTGCACTGAAGAAACTGTTGGTGCTGTGGAGTATAGCCATCGGGCACATCAATTGGATCTGTGTCTATCCACTTTATAGAACATTTTGCGGAAAGATCTTGGTTTACGAGATTACAAGACAAAATGGGACGGGCCGAGAAGGAGATTGCTCTTGATCCTTATTTTCACTAAAAAAATGTTATTCAGCAATAAAGCTCATTTTTGTTTGAATGGCTACGTCAACAAGCAAAATTGCCGCATTTGAAGTGAAGAAAATCGATAGGCCATTATTGAGACGCCGTTACTTCCACAAAAAGTCATTGTTTGGTGTGCTTTATGGGCTGGTGGAATCATTGGTCCATATTTCTTCAATAGTTGTGCCGGCCAGAACGTTAACTTTAATGGAAAGCGCAGTAGATCCATGATTACTGATTTGTTCGTTCCCCAATTGAATGGCATTAATGTGGAAGAGTTGTGGAAACCACAAGATGGCGCAACATACCGCACAGCGCGCTCCACAGGCCATATGTTTTTCAGTCGGTCATATCTCCGAAACCAAGTTCCAACTTGAAAACAACAAAAGATGTCCGTCTATATTTCTGTCTCTCCTTCTGCGTTTATGTACTGCGTCATATGAACGGATGTAATGTAATTTAAATGCCATGTCTGTGATTTGTTGGGTTACAGTTCGAGGCGTAATCAAAATTTTCATTTAAACCTTAAAAAGTAACGGTTCTTTAGGTTAGGATAGGTGGCTGTCCCCGCTCAAGCAGAGACACACTTAGACCAAGGATAAATTCATTGTGATACCACAAAAAGGACCAGATTTCGGGCACCAGGAACCCTACATGATTAATTTCCTCCTACGGTATTTCTGGCCAATTTTAGAAAATAGGAAAAAGTCTTCTTGAAACCGGTTCTAACGATTTTGTTTAAAATTCATATTTCATTTCCTATAACGGTAATTTACTTATTGACTGTACTTGTATGTACTCGGACATATAAGAACCTTGACATAACAAATTTTGAATTATTGTCAAAGCAACATTTTTGCATTTTTACAGTCAAAAAAATAAATAAAATATCGTAAGACAACGCTATTAGTATTTTGTATTTCTTGCTAATTTTGCTTTTGCTTAGCGTCCGGTGAAACCGTTTATTTATTGCCATACGCTTTGATAAAAAGTTGGGTTGTACGTTTAACTTGAGAACGTCTGGACGCTGAACATTGTTTTTGTGATTGTTTTTGAATTTATGAATGTCTGCAGTGGGTGGATTCACCCTGCATAACATAGAAAAATATTACCGATAGACCCCCAAAAGTATGTACAGGGTGTCTCAAAATTCTCCGATCAGAATTACATAATGAGAGTGAGAGTAGAAATAGTGAGTGAGAGTAGTAATTTCGGTCCAGAAATGGCACATACATCATCTGATAGTAGTATTTGAGATAATCAAAATGCATTTATTCTATTTACAGGACTTGTTGAAAAGAAGCTGAATTTATTTTATCCTTTCTGAAAATTAAAATCAAACTTACTATAGTGACCCGCAAATTTCTTTTTGTTGACGCTTTCGCCATGGTATAGTTTGAAAGCAAAAAAACATTGGGTCGTGAGATGTACATATGTAACACAAAAGCCAATCAGTCGCATTAAAAAAAGACGCCATACTGGGACCTTATTATGTGTGACGATTCTCGTTACCTAGCTATCGTAAATGCCAAATCGCGATTATGTGCTTCGATTTTGATGGGCCATATCGTTTGAGAGATCATATTCCCTTTTAGCTATTTGTTGTTTAACAAATTTATCCATTCATTGAAGTTTTCTTATTAGTAAAACTATTTTTGACGTAAATTAGCTATTTGATGTTTTACTTGCGAGTAGAGTACGAAAATGGTGAACAGCTTGTTTACTATTTCATTGAAAGCCAAGGCCAAAGAAAATTTGTTTCGGTTAACATTTTGTTGTCAGTTAGATCTTTAGTTGTATGTTTTATTTAGTTATTTTTTATGGTGACAGTTATCCTGTCGTTATTAATCATCAATTTAATCTTGACAATCGTTTTTTTTTCTTCATAAAATCTCTTAAAAATTGAGCAAATAATACTCGTACCTAAATACAAAATATAGTATTTGAATCAACCTTTAATCAGTTTTGGGTAAGAGATGAGAAATTAAGTAACATACGATGTGTTCTAGAAGGTTTATAACATTACTGTATGTTTTGAAATAATTTAAAATTACATTAATCTAATCGATAATCCTTAGCCACTACAAAAAATGCTCTACCGAAATTTATTCCTTTGCCTGAACTTAGCATGTTATTAAATAGTGATATGAAATCATATATGAATCAGTTTTTCTCAGGAACGATAGCTGAGTAAGAATTATTTTTTGATTTTTATTTATATAAATCAATAATAAAAATCCGATCCAGATTTTTTTAAAATTCGAAAGTAAGAATTAAACTTGAAACAATTTTTAAAAAAAAATAATTAAAAGTAAAAATCAAGTCATGATTTTTACTTTTAAGAATCCCACAAAAAAATCGCATAATGATTTTAGTTGTAAGGAATCAAATGATAAAAAAAATAATAATTTTTGTTTTTTAATCAAAAAGACCTATAATAATGACCTACCATAATATGTACATATGTGAGGTGGTACCATACATTTTTATTTCTGATCCAAGAAAATATAAATCGTAAATTCATTTTTATTTTTGATTCAAAACAATACAAATTATTATATAATTTGATTTTTGCTTTTGTTTCGAAGAAATAAAAATCCATAATTGATTTTTATTTACAATTTTTATAAACTAAAATCAGAAAGAAATAGTTATGATCAATTTTTAAATATATAAATGAAAAATAATTATCAAAAGATCGTCCCTGGTTTTTCCTTTTAATCGTCTTATCTTTTAAAATTTGTTGCCACCCTGTGCAAAGTTGTTTTGTTTAAATCCGCAAATAGTTGACATCGTTTGAACCCACAACAGCTATGTATGTTGACAGCAGATTAATATGATACCCTTTTTGACATATCCCCCATGTATTAGATTAACGCTTATGTAGAGCTGCCATTCATACCCTTTCCGTTTATGTTAGATATCGTCTGTCTCTGTCCTCATTTTGTTTTAGAGACTTTAGAAAGTCTTTTAACCGTTCTAATCGCGAGTGCAAATATTAGTTTTGTGCTTACTAAAAAAGTTTATTCAGTTCGTTATACTATTTATTATTTGCTAAGTGTGCTATTATATTCGACATATGTACAATATAACAACGGCTCTTGTTTACCTAAATACGAGTATATCGAAAAAAGAAAAACACACTTCATTTGTGAAGTTAATGTGCACTAGCAACTAGCACTAAGCTGTCATCTGATATTTTGTTACACATGCCACTATTGATGCTAAGCGCTAGAGCATGATGCCAGAGTACACTGCGCCGCTACCTGTTGGCACGTGAACAAAAAAAAAAAAAAAACAACTTATTTTGTATGGTTTAACAATGTGTGTCATTGTACGAATTGTCACCTGGGCAATTCAATGTGTGGAGTGGTTTGGTGGTTTTACCTTTGCCAACCTTGTTCGTATTCGTGGTCGCTGTGGTAATCAATTGATCGAGAGCGGTTAGTCGGCTTTAATTTGGTTGTTAATCACAGTAATTAAATCGAGAGATATTTGATACTAATCAGTCTGTGTCCCTAGAAACTGTTTTATGTGTGGGTAGGGTATGTTCAGAAGACATGTGTTTCATGTGTCAGTTCAAGTGACATTTATATGCGTATCGAATATGACATGAGGGAGTTTTTCATAAACCTCTGACTTTTGATCTGGGAATTTATGGGAACTAAATAATAACATATTGTCTCATAAAATCCAAAGAATTTATTCTCATGGTTTCCCTATAGATTTTCCTCACGTTTTCTATTTAATTACTTCTTTGTTCGCTTGTCATTCATACTTAGCGCCAAGGGTTAATTTAGATGTACTTAAGAAAAGAACAACCCTTCATTCGATGTATAATACAGTGACACGTATTGCTTAGGGTTACCGCAATCGGTCGTGGGAGGTAGACATACCACATCGAGATATAATGTTTTCAAATGGTACACTCATCGTAAATCCATTGTTTGGAGTGATGAAGCAATAAACATTTCTTGAAATTCAATTAAAATAACTTTTATTGAGGTCCTTAAAATCAAAACATAAATTACCGGTGCCGCTACTGTCTCACAGATGCATGCAGCAGACATCCAGGCAGATGCATTCCAAAGGACTGTTAACAATTTGTTTATTGTTCTTCCTAAGGAATGTTATTATGAGACGGCGTTGAAAAGAATGGTTCATGGTGTTCATTGTTAAGGTCGTCGCAGACGAACGACGTAATCAACACAGAAAATTGCATTTAATTATTTTTCAATGAATTTTTATTGTTCATTTCCTCTTTTTCTTCGGATTTCATTGATGCGGTAGTTTTTATTGTATTTTTCCCTCGTGTAAGATCTAAAAAAAAAAAATGAAACAGACAGATTAGATAATACTCAATTAAGATACGGACCAATGACGAGCACAATTACTGATGCATGTAGCATGCAATTCAATTGCGGATCGCGGATCATGTAAGCTTTTCAAGGGTAGTCACTTGATAAGATCGTCAGTGAAGTGCAACGATTTCGGGTTTTTACCGTGTTTAATTTATTTTGTGAGTTTGCATTTATTTCTGAAATAATTTCATTATTGAGTACTAAAAGAAACTGTTATCAGCAACAGTAATTATATGATAAGGGTCTTATAGCGCATTAGAAACTAACTCATCAGAGATAAGGTGAGAAATTTCAAGAATGTGTAATGTGTGTTAATGATAATTGCACTTGAAAAAAAACAGGGATGTTAAAAAGAATCACCGAGGGAAAATTTAGGTAGGTACTTATTAATTTGTGTAATGTTTAGTGTTAAAAATTGATCAGTAACTGTCAGTTGAAGAAATTGTTAAGCTTTAGAAATTTGTTAACATCGGCTCTGAAGTAGACTTTTGTTAGTTAATGCTCTCTCAAGCATTTTGCAGAAATTTATTGAAAGTCAACTTTTATGTCTCAATAATGATATTTTATTAATTATCTACTCTTCTTCTCTGTTTCTTATTCATTGCGGACAACAAAATATTTTTACTGTGACTTTAGATTCAACTTAAATACTGGCGACTAGACCCTAACTACATACATATATCCTAGACTAAAGTAGACATTTATTGAATTTTTTAGTTTATTTCTTCAAGTTTGGATTTAAAGTCGACTTTTAGCTAAAAGTCATCTCTAAATTGTTGCATTTTTGTACTTGTAATAGTATACATTTTTCGTATTTGCTAAGCCAGGATTCATATGAGCACAGTATCCTTTTGTTTGTTATTTCGCTTTGAACTTATTGGCCTTTAAAGTCGTAGTAAGCCATTTTCAAGGCGGAAGTTCTGGCCATTGATGAGACGGCTTTTGAATTCGTTTTGGAATCGCTGGCTGGCTTGCAGAAATATATATACCAAATCTCAAAAACCTCAGCTACTCGTATATGCACAACATTTGTTCCTTAATCTACGTTATAGCTCATCGCGATATATGCCGGAGGAACAGAACTTTGAGTGGCAATAACCAGGTCAGTTTCTTGGACGTGGTAACAAATGAATTGGGCACTTATAGAGTCGCACATCTTAATTAAACTGACACTCCTACCTGAAGTGCAGAATCTGCGGCACCTAAGTAAAACTAGAAAAGAAACGCTTTGATTTCGTAAAATGTCGATAAGGTTGGCAGTCCTTACAATGGATTAACACAATGAATTCTTTAGTTCCGAATACAAATCTACAAATCTTCTTTCACTGCTCTATAAGTTAGTATTTCGTAAAATCTTTTCTGGAATCACTACGGTCTGGTTATTGATTGAGGAAAGCTAAATTTACTAAATTTTAGACTAATTGCAGAAAGTTTGTAGGGATTTCCAAGACAGTGTTTCTGAATTTGTTTGCAGACGGAAACCTGCTTGCAAGACCTGCCAGCATAAAGATCCATTTGTCTGTCTGTTTATAGTTTGTACAACCAATTACACTAAATGCCGGCATGGTTTACTTCAATTCGTAGAGAAATTGGAATTTTCATTCTAACCTCAAAATTAATATAACACTCATGTCGAAAACGGATGCTATGAGATGGCGTACCAGATTTTTAGTGAAACGTTCATATAACGGTACTTTGTATATTAATGCAATTTTTGAAAATTTCCTATTTTCAAGGACTTGACTGACTCGTACATTCTTGTTGAAAACCGTTATCTGAAAAATATTTGACTTATGCATGGTCATCGCGTTCGAAATTTTAAAGTATCGTTGCACAAAACTTTTCAGTTTTTAATGGATTTTTTGAAATAAATAAAAACAATTTTTTTAATGCCAACGCACATAGGAGATATTCTTTCTGGTTTGCCTTGACGAAGGAAAACGCAAAATAGTTTTGACCTAATGCCACGGCATACCGAAAGCTTGTTTGTCTTAAGACCTTTTTGCGAGGCAGACAATCTTGTGAATATAGTTTTGTCAGGGCCTTGTTGCGCCGTCAGTGAGAGCATTCCGATTCTCATAGTACTCAATCTAAAGACAGAACTTTCTAAAAAAAGATCTGTCCCCGGTGGGCAGTTAATGTGCTAATCGCTTATACATATGCGTATATAGGAGCAAGTACATTTGTGCATACTCGTACGTGCAACCCTGTCGTGCATTTTATTTTCTCTGATTATGTTTGGTTCGTCACATACTTTTGAAGAGCTACAGCTCTCTAGGTCAAACGGTTAAAAAGTTACCCCTTTTCGGTTCAGAACACTAAACACTTTTTCTATCGTTTAAACTGGTTCTCATTCATAGTAAGCAAGGACCAGTTTAAGACTTCTCCTGGATGTTCTCTAGACACTACCATTATGTAATTGGAGTTTGCAAGCCACATTTGATACGCGGAGGTTTAAATTCTTAACGTTGTTAGATTTTCAGATATCACGAAAACCCTTGCAAACGCTGCAATCTGCCGGTAACACATTCAGCTCCAGAGGTAAAATTTAATATCATGGCTGACTGTATTATTGTTTCTACTCCTTGACCAAGATGGTCCTTTAATTGTTAGCGCATTGACAGACCGCTTAGTTTATTATATTATTACTATATCCTAGAACAGTGATATGATACAACTTTCGCAAACCATTGGTGTCCAAAGAAGACCAATTCCGGATTCAAATATACTGCCGGACGGTTAGCCATTTGTCTTGCTATATATTTCTCAGATACTACTTTCGATACTATTATCCCAAACAGTCAAGACTAGACAGGAGGTATTATACTTCATAAACATTTAGTTTATTTCCAGACTGTGGGCTTTAAAACCGACGGGAGGAGTTTTGAAGACTAAGTTTCGTAACAAATTGTATATTGCGTACCTTCTTGTGACGTATCTCAGCGGAATAGATGACCGCGAGTATTTGCCTTTAGAGATAGGTTGCACTTAAACAGATTTAAAAATAAAAACATATGGGATGGTTGCAATCCGTTCGTTACGGATTGTGTTATATCCTATCCGTTTTTATCGGAACATTTATTTATTTTATTTTTTTTTTAAATTTTTTTTGCATTTTTCACATGATCAGATCATTTCATGTTTTCGTCTTGTAGTGAAATATCCGTAGCAGTTGACCTAAATTATCGATATTTGCACATGAATGTCCTGAAAACTGGCATAAAAGAGAGATCGTCTAATATTTGGCATAACTGTGGGCGTGGTAATGGGCGTTTTAAAAAAATTAATTTTTTTTTTTTTTTTTTTTTTTTTTTTTTATATAATTTGCACGTGTGAAAGGGGTTATGAATACCCTTATACTAATTTTAGGACACGGGCGTTTTTGAGGAAAGGGGAAGAGACAGAAAGAATGGTGTAGTTGGTTTGAAACTGAGCTGGTATTAAGTTTCAGTGAACTCCAAGGGTGGCTGTCCAGATAACTGGGGAGCTTGTTTGTTTTTGCTTTTGTCGTTGCTCATGATTCACAGTATTTTTTTCCGTCCTCCTGATGTCATCATCACTATTAAATCTAAGACGCAAGAAACGTATGTATGAAGTTTGATTCGTCTATCTCGACATGACTCAAAGAATATCGCTGTTGTCTTTGATCATATACTTTACATGGTATATCTTTATTTTTGTCTTTATTTTGTCTTTGACTGTGCCTCAAAATCAACCACTATCTGTGGACAGAGTGTATGGCGTAACAAATGTTAAATGATACATATCTTGGGTAATAAACTAGGAGTGTAAAATAAAAAAGAACAAAATTTAATAAAACAGACCTCTCGATACAATTCTCCGGATACTACATTGATCAAAAAGTTTCAGAAATTTATTCAGAAAATTCAAAATACAAGTTTATTTTTGATAATCGATATTGTACTCTCCATTGACTGAAACGCACTTATGCCAGCGCTTGATCCAATCCTCGAAAAATTTTTTATAATCGTATTTTCGTATAGCCATCAGAGCCGTCTTCGATTTTGCTATTATCTCCTCTCGGCTGCTAAAACGCGTTCCCCGGAGCGGTTTCTTTAGTTGATCGAACAGGAAGAAATCGCAGGGAACCAAATCAGGCGAATTCGGTGGCTATTGGATGGTATTCGTACTGTTCTTGGTCAAATAAGGATGGCATTGTGCGACGGTGCGTAATTGTCGTGCAAAACCCACGAGTTGTTTGGCCGAAAATCCAGTGTTTTTTGGCGAATTGCTTCACGTAAACGTCTCATAACACCCAAATAATAAACCTTATTGACTGTCTGATCTTGTGGCAAGAATTCATGATGCACAACACCGTTGTAATCCATGAAAACCGTGAGCATCGCATTTTTTTTTTTCGACTGAAAACGACTTGGTCTTTTCGGTTTTGGCTCATTCGATGTGCACCATTCACTCGCCTGATGCCTGGATTGCGTTTCGTACTCATAAACCCACGTCTCATCTCATCATGTCTTTTGCGATGTTAGGCAGGTTTTTCGGCACCAGCTTTGCAGCGACACGTCTGAAGCCCAAATCTTTAACCAAAATGTCTTGAACGGATCCATAAGCAATGTTCAAGTCCTCTGCCAGTTCTCTGATGGTCAATTTGCGGTTTTCGGCCAACATTTCTTTGATTTTATTGATGATTTCGATGTCGATGGCCTACCACTGCGTTCGTCATCCTGTGCCACGCATAAACATTTGTCTTCGATAGAGTATCGTTGCCGGAACACTTCTCCAACATTTCCAAAGTCTTCGCACCGTTGAGTACGTTTTGAACACAAAACTTGATGCAAAGTCGTTGTTGCAAAATTGATCCCCTTTTTAAAATCGTGAAAAATCAAAAACACACACGGAGGCAGATGTACTCTCGACAGCGTAGTTTTTACAAATGTCAAAACTAAAATTTGGAGGGAATGTTAATGACAGATGTGTCAACCTGTAAAAGCTTTTCATAGCCCACAAAGTTTTCATCTTTTAAGCTTAATAAGTTTTCTCAGAAATGTAAATGAAATTCGGAAATGTTAAGTACCTATCCGTACTCGTATCTGTGTACATGGTGATAAAAAAAATCTTCCTTTTCATTAGAGAACTCTCATAATATGTTGAATTTTTAATTTTCCAATTAATCGCAATATCCAATCTAAAAGTGTATTTTCCCATAAAATTCTCGTCGACTATGCTTTCCCTGGAATAAATGTTAATTTTTTTTTTCTAAATTAATCGAATGAACAGATTGCAAACGCAGTAAGCGCCTCCAGTTTCACCATAACCGACCTTAAAGCGAAGCCATAACTTCTCCTTGGCTAATCGAAAACTAATATTTATCCAATCACCTCCTGCTTCGCGTGCACATAATAATGTGTTTTTAATGATCTCGGGAAAATAGTGTTTGCGCCTATGATGGAATTTATGAAATTACCCAACAACAACATTGTCAACAATTTCAAAATCCGTCAACAAGTTTTGCGGTTTTGGTCATATATCGCCAGTTTATTTTCTCGTTTCACGCACTAGACGACTATTAGACAATTTATTGCCACACTTGCAGAACCAGAACCAGTTGCGGACAATCACATATTGAAGGTACCAATTTGCCATGGCACCTGAGAGTGTACTATGGGGCGTCAGACATGGGCGCACAGGTACCTCAACCCACTGGTCTCAGTGAAAGTTGATATTAGGAAGAATTTTAATAGCTTTATGCTTCAGTGGAACTGCAATTCAATACGCACTGTATATCGATGCTGGCAGCAATGTTGCCGGTCCAGATGACCGGGAGGGTGCTTGAGATAAATTTTCATCGTAATCGATGCACTGGTGAGTGATATCTCGTTGTTGGTGGATATCAATTGAAATACACAAATAGAAAGTAGTCCATTATGTAATTTGTTTGGTGTTTGTTTGTGTCTTCCTGAAATGGAAATACATTTGGTCGCACATTAATTAGGTGGTACGCTGTCTGCTTGTACATCAACACATTGGTGACAGTTTTGACAGACAGCGGGAGTATGAGTTATAGTTATACATATGTCTTGATTATCGTGGAGTGTTAAAGTGTCATTCACTTTCAATTCAGAGCAGCTTAGCGCTTGAGGATTGCATCTATTCCATCTTAACCTCCATTATGTTAACGTCTCTTAAGAATTTTCAAAGAGTTTGAAACGAATTGAAGTGAAAAACCCGCGCTATGACATATGAGTTTGGTTTGACTACAAAGTCAAATAGTTTGTGAAACGTGTTATGTCACGGGTTATGAGATGGGAAATACGAGTATCTATGGATTATCTGTTGACAATGTCAAATCATTTCCTTACCGTAAAACGAACGCCTACGTGGGTTTTTTTTGAGAGGAAACTCTTATTTTCTTGCAGCTGTTCTTCTGGTACTTCATTATTATTATCTTGAAAGTCGTTAACAATTGAAGTTGTAAATAAATTATGTATTCTTCGTTGCATTCGTTTGTCTATGCATTTGTGTCTTCATTTTAAGATTTTTATGTTATAGAAGTGTCATTCGTCGATTACCTACCTTGTTGCGATAAAGGGGTTTAAGTTGATTTCTAGTGTAGCTAGGCGGCGTGTGTGAAATTTGCCTTAGGGTTGTGCTTCACTTTAGTTCACTTATAGCGACCCTTTTCAGAATCTCTGCTGGTGCTTTCGCATGGAGATTGAGGTGTTGATGATTACCAGGATCATTGTAGCGTATTTCAGTGGGAAATAATAGTCATAAATTAAGCGGTGTTTGGCCTAAAATGTAGTGTAATATCTGTCAGAGTGATATTAGTAATTTTACGCACCTCCAAGCAGTGATAAAATCCCTGCTGCATTACATCGAAGGCCGCTTAAGATAACAGTCTATCTCTCATGAAGATGGCGGATCATTTTAACCTGGATATTGGGCCTTTCGGACATTCCGAGCAAACGTGGGGCTGACGAACTCGCCAGACATGGCAGCACCCTCAGGAAAAATGTAGATATGACTCTCGCTACATATAAACTTTTAATTCAGCTGGATGTCATCAGATCAAAGGGAGGTTGGTTTTGCTAAATCGATCGCAGATCAACTTCGTTATCGATGTCCCTTTATTGGTTATAGGGTTAACGAAAATGAAAAAACTATCTTCCATTTCCTTTGTACCTGTCTAAAAGAAGAATTGATGTCAGGAACGTCTCTCGCTTCATAAAATACTAGGTGTACTCGTATATTTAGTCTAAGTATGTCTCTTCGTGAGTACAGGCAGCCCTATGTGCAGATAGGGCCTGTAGGGTATTTAAGCAATACTCAACGAACTTAGAGCCTAGTGCTTTAAGCGGTGGTTTGGCTATCCGTGAGTGTGTGGAAGGAGGCGCCCGTGATGCCGGAGCTACTGGTGTACTGGTATACATCTCAATAATACTAGGATACTTTCGGAGTTATTTCTAGATTTCATGGTTGTGTCCAAAGACACCAGCACCAACTCTAGTACGAGTATCCATCTTCGAACCATCAGTTTTCCAAACTATTCCCTTATCATCAATCGACGGTTCTCCCCTAGCCTAGACTTCCCGGTTTGGGATCTTAATATCAAATGTTTTTCCAGAGCTGGGCATAAAGTCGGGAGCTGTGTTGAGCATATCTATCTCAGAAGGTCTAGAGAGCAAGGCCATGTTATTAAAAGGGTATTACAGTTTGCCAGTTGTTTGACAAAAGGATGCAGTGGAGTGAATCCGCTTCTTTGGCTGCTGTTAGACAAGTGGTGATGAGATATTTTATAGCGGAACAACTCCTCCTGTACATAAGTCAGCCCGTGAATAGAGTATTGCTCTCACGTTTGGCCCCAAAACATTTGCTTCATCTACACGACTGCATACAGAGGTTTTGGCAGAGTTAATCGAGAGACTTTCCTTGATGCAAAGCGAACCATACGTGGGCATATCTTAATATGACCTACTCTGGTCTTTAAGAGTTTAAAGGTTACCGTATGGATCACATCTCCAAACTCACAAACGTTATCACCGGACACTGCGTCATTGGCAGACATGTTCAGATACTGGGCATTGCAAGCAATGATTTCTGTCGAAGTGGCAGAAACGATAAGGAAAAGGAAAGTATAGTTCACTTTATCTGCGCATGTTTTCTTTAACGATCTGAGCGATTTGACCACAACCTGCATCGGCAAAAGGAGTAGTTCCAGGAGAACATAGTGAAATCCCTAAAAAATCCCCGAAACCCCAAAGTGTATCTTGTCGAGAACCATTTTCTATCTATGCTTACCTTACTACGATATTAAGTAGTAATAAGAGACTCCATTAAAAAAAAATAAATAAATAAAGTAGTCATAAGTGATTGGATAAATGAAGGTAATCTATTATAGTCAGATCATATCTTGATTATGGCGCGATTGTTTGGTGGCTTCTCAAACCTAGCCAATATTGCAAAGGCCACGGACAGATTTATGGACGTCACTTCTATACGTAGTAAACTTTAAGCGTTAATTGAGCTGCGGGTTCGAGGGTTGAGTCTGTACAACTACCTTTTTGCTGGCTGGTGACTAAAGCCATGTTATGTACGAGTTCTAAGGGTGATCAACAATGTCTCTGCCGAGGCCAGCTAACACAGCTAGTACATGTACTCGAATAATAACAAAAAATTACAACAAATCAAATTGTTGTCTTCGAATTCCACGATGCCATAAGAGTCATTTCAATTAATCAATCAAACTACCACGAGAGTCTTATGACACCTTCACAGATTGTGTTCGACTTAAATTAATTTCTGCGTAACCTATGCCAGCCATAACCATGCACATGTCATGTGCTTGTCAGTCGCTAACACAGCAAAAGGGAAATCCCACTTGGAGCACAAATAGAATGCCACATATTGAATATCAGTCAATAAATCGATTAATTAAGAATTTCTCGTTCTTCGTAATCCGAGATCTACTTCTAATAGAATTCCATGCACTTTTTGCGACTAGTGCGAGCACCTACTGACTGAAAAGAAAAACTCGTAATAAGCAGAATAAACCGGATGACTTTGAACGCTGCTGTGGTCCGATTCCATAGCAACTTATCCCATGGAAATACAGTTCCTAATCACTCAACTTGATGATATAATTTTTTTTTTTTGCCACCATGATCAACCCCTTCATGGTTTGCAGAATTTCTATTTCTGTTTGACGTTTGCCATAAGTGGGGCTATAACAAGCCTGTAGTAGTGGTCTGATGTAGTCCCACACGGCGCGCGGCGGCAGAGGCAATATTGTGCACTCCAGTGGCGAATTTTGAAGTACAAACTTTGGTCACGTATAAAACACCCACCCCACGTCCTTTGGGGAATCGTATCTGTTCTCTGTTTTGAGAGACACAAAACAAATTGTCTTGGTTCTCCTCTGACTTTGAGTGCCGTGCCGTTTAGCATTCGTCGTGTGTGCCTCAATTGTCACTTTGTTCTGCCAAATGTGCGTACTCTGCCTCTTTTTTTTTGTATTATATTTGCACGGAGGGGGTGCAAACGAGATGCAGACATGACAGCACCCGCTTTTGATGCCCCGTCTTTGGTTTGTGGGGGGCTACTTTTGTTTCGATGTGACTCTGGCCACATAATAGTTGGCAATAATTCAAATTCGTTTCATACTCATTCCACACTAGTGGGTTTAGATTATGGATGTGTACGTACGTCTGTATGGGTTATTGTGGATATAAACTGATTTGTTCGCATATTTTTCGGTTTTTTTTTTTTTTTTTTATAAATTACCCCGGTGGGGTCATTTGCAACAATTTCTTTGATAGGCACAGGCAGTACACTCAAAGAGATTAAATTCTTGAATTATTCAGCAGATAAAGAGTGCAAGAGAATGTGCTCTGTTATTTTTCATTCACAGCAAGTCGACTGCAGTTTGTTGGTTCAGCAGAAGTTGAGAGGTATAGGGTGGATAAAAAATACAAGCGTGACGATGATTTAACAAAAAAAAAAAAAGGTAGTTTGGAGAAGACATCATGAACATTTTAAAGGTATGAAATAATTTAACAGAATGCATAAATTCGAAAAAGTTTCAGCATCAGCATCAGGTCTGCATCATCTATGCTGTCGTTCAAAAATGCAAAAGTGCATTATCACTTTCAACATCAAATGTACGAGTACGTGTACATGTTTGAAAAGCTGATGTATCAGAGTTTGAAAAAATTAACTTTTGACGTTTTTTTTTAAGTTTTATTCATATTTCAAAGCATTTTACATATGTAGTTTTCTCGCAAAGCTTATGACTTATCTGCAGGAGGTTATTCTGCTGACAAACTTGTTAAAATAAGGAAAAAAAAAAAAAACTTGAGCTTTAAAGATTTTAATCTTGAACAATTGTTTGAGTTAAGTTTTTTGACTTTTAAAGCAAAAGCATCTAATTTTCATTCAACTTTCTCGTTCAGAAAGCTAGGAACCATATGACACAGTTGAAGTTTTCTATACACGTTATAAATTCGAGGTATATGTAATAGACGTGTTGGGTATATCTTCTTGTTTTGACATCGTCTGTAAAAGGGGTTTGGAAAAAGGTTGTCATCGTAATATTCTAGTACAACTTTCATCTTGAATATATTTGTAATGCTGAGAGTCGCTAGCTATTACTTTTAGGGCTCTGTTCTACAATTTCTCCAGTACCGGTTGTAGTGTGTACTTTTTCAGATACAATAAAGCAAACAGCACTCTTTGGTTTACGGCGAAGATTTGTTATGTGAGTGTCCCATCTAAGGTTGCAGTCGATTGTGACTTCTAAGTACTTATAGACCCTTACTTCTTCGATACATAATGTGGTTGATGCAGCTGGGCAATCGTTGTTCTGATACATGATACTGTAATAGCCAGTGGAAAAATAAAAAAAACGAACTTGTCCCAAACTTTAGTGTATGAAATCTTCGAAGTGTCGATCAACACCAGGTGGCCGTCTAGAGAAGAATCAACCAAAAACCCCAGAACGTTTCGTTGATCTCCGGAAAAGTCCAGCTTTTTTAAAAATGGTGGCTTTTCAACCCTTTCCAACTTCACACCATAAGGGTGCGTGTTGTAATACTGCTGTAAGGCTGCGTTGAGTGACATTGCCGACTCTATAATACCTATATTTGCTGGTTAACACCGAGGTCCCCGGATATGCATCAGTTTTGTTTTTGAAACATTAATAACAAGACCATCTTACAACCTTATTGAATTCCGCCTGCATTATTTGCTTCACGGTATCCAGGGATCGATGTTTTACTACAATAGCTGTGTTATCGGCGTCCGCGAAGGGAACGCTTTTTGTGAAGACTCGCAGCAGCTCGTTCGTGTAGATTATAAATAGTAGTGAACCCAATTTCGAGCCATGTGGTACACCATTTTCTGTCCCTTTCAGTTTACTATGACTTAGAGAAATTTTGACTTGGAACTGATGATCGGTGAGGTAATCTAACAGCCAGTTTGCCAAAGTTCCCCTTATTCCCACCCTGTACACACCTTCCAGTAGCTTATTGTGATTTAGTGTGTCAAAAGCTTTACTAAAGTCGATGAACATAACCAGAACGTGATGATTTTTGTTGAGGCTCTCATTGATCATTGACCAATTATAGTTTTCAATGTTACTTTTTGTTCCTTCTTTGTAAATCGGACGTACAACAGCTGTTTTGAGCGTTTTTGGAATAACACATTGATCCAAATTGCTATTGATTATTTTTGCGAGTATCAGTCCAAAGGTTCCGGCATTCGCTTTTAGGTCCACTGACCTTATTCCATCGATCCCTGGTGCCTTACTCGCATTTAACTTACGTAATACATTCACTATCTCATTAACACTAGTGTGCTGTATATATATTGAGTTCGTGATGCTTCGTTTTAGATGTTATAGAAAAAGACAATATGCCACCCTGATCTCCCTCTGTTAAGGGCTAACACATACCCCAGTCGTTTCCAGAATAGTGCAAGTACCTGCGATAGCACAGCCAACAACCTGGTCTTATATCTGCGTTACTATCATAAGTGTGAATTACTATAGTTTGAGTTCGGTATATATCATACAGCAAGAGTATAATCTGTGTAGAATTCTGTTCTTCTACTGAATTCATTGGGTAAAGTGTAACGTTTTGGGACGTTTCTTGGATGGTGCCACTAGTATTTTCTGACTTTTTGTACTGCAATTGCAGTCTTATCCTTCCTTTTGTGAAACAGGCCAAGTAGTTCTGTAATTCATCCTTTTTATATCTTATTCTATATAAAGTGAAGAAATAATAACCATAGACCCCCGAAAGAGCAAATATATGATATGTTTGTCATCAGCCTCAAAAGTTATGTAGATTTAATCATGTCCGTCTGTCTGCCCAACCATCTGTATACATTGCCTAAGACTATGCTCACTTTTTGGGAGCGTTTTCTTCAAAAATTCATAATTTTCTTTCTATAATGTATATCCGGTGAATGTTAAATATTATTGTGAATATCTCATCGAAATCCTTGAACTTCGGTTATAAATAGTCGTGACAATAGTTTTTCTGATAAAATCTCTTAAAAAACGCAAAAATCTAAGTAGAACGCCACGCCGACTTTATTATGAATGGGTTAGAAGCTGAGGGATAGTGTATCATACGATCCGTTTCAAATGGATTGCAACTTTTCTCTGTGCTTATACTTCTCTTAGATAGATACTTGAAGCTCTGACCTTGTGTTAGGTTTGCAATGAAATTCTGTTTATCCGTCACTGTCATTGTGGATCTTTCTTTTTTTGAATCGTTTTACATTTATCAATCTCAAATTTTATGCGTATCCCAAATTTTATTGGGATGAGAAACCATAACCGTTTAACAATTGATTCGGTCCTGTTTCTCCCAGTTGCGGAAAACTAAAGTTTAACCTTTTGAGAATCTAGCTTAGATAGTTCAGACCGAGAAATAACTATAGCGGGCTGAATGCGTTGCATTGCATTGCAAGTTACCGCACTGGACGGGTATAATCACATTAATGTTAGATAGCTTGTGACACTTAACTTCTCTTTGCGCGTTGAACTGTCAAACACTATCTTGTAGTCAATGCAGCAGGTACTGAGAGTGCATACCTGAGATTTTCCTTGAAACTTTCATGAGTTCTGAAAAGTATTTGGCGTTTCAATCTTGTCTGGTCCTAGTGATTTTCCGTTAAGGTCCAGCAAAATGCCTGACAGCAAATGAATAATACCAGTGGATACCAGTGGATACCTGCTCCTTGGATATTGGGCTTTGTTTCTTATCTAAAATCGCAATAGGACCCAATCATTTTACTTTATCTACGAAAATACTGTGTAATTTGGGACGGTGGCTGGCTAAGGAATGTTTTGTGAAGGTTAATCCCAAACCACACTAATTAACCTATTTGGGTAATTTACCCTCCCCTTTCAGGTTCAATAATGGCTCATTCACCACTAAGTTCCAAAAAGGAGAATATATCTACATATATGGCAACAGTTTGTGGACTGCTCCCTGCCAACAAAGAGAATTCTGCTCGTAAGAAGTTCGGGGAAGGTAACACCGGCATCCATGTAATTTCTCAGTGATACGTACCATAGCAGCAAGTGCTGCCAAGGTGTTTCTTCTGATTAGTTCCCCCGTATACCAACACAAAGGAGAATCACATACAACATTTTAAATGAAGATAACTCAAGAGACAACCCACTTATGGATTTAAGACTTGGCATAGTTATAAAGAAACTAAAACAGTTTGACACGTGTTTTAAAGTTTTTCAAAGTGATAACATGATATATGTTCAATGCCGATACGCTGTCAGAGGCAACTAGTGATAGACAGCTAGACAATTTAGGAGAGAGATATCGTACTATATTGTAGACTTTACAGCCCGGCCACTTCTCCTTTTTAGGTGAAGATTCGGATTCTCTAAGTTCTTCTGTTCGTCTGCCTGTTATGGAGAGCCAATCACATCATAGCCACCATATCGATTATAAAGAGTGTCCAAAAATTCACGCAAGAAGTAATTTTGATAGAAAACACAGGTTTTTAATTAAAAATTGTAAATTTTTTATTTATTCATAAAGAATACAGTGTAGGGTTATGTATGAAATAGCATATCGGGTAAATGGCTTAAGGGCTTTGATGGCATACACGCACTCTTTTGTCGAAATTTACCATGTGTAGATGCATTTGTTTCACAACAATCACTCGTGGATTTTCTGAACCCCAAATTCGACAATTTTGACGATTAACAAAGCCATCAAGATGAAAATGAGCCCCATCGCTGAAGATAATTTTGTTTGAAAAATCAGCATCCACTTGTTGTTGTTCCATAATACATTCAACGAACTCTCTTCGCTGAGCGTGGTCAGTACGCTTCAGTTCTTGACTCAATTGCACTTTGTTTCCATGAAGATGGAAATCTTCCGTGAGAATACTATGTAGACAGCTTCTCGAAAGCCTCCGTGAATTTTTGAATTATTCTCTTCAAAGTTAATGAAGTTAAATCACTATTCCGACCATATTTTGTATGAAAATTGCGAACTGTAGCTGCCAAACCTTCATTATTCTTAAAATATTGCTCAACAATGTAAACGCGTTGTTCTTTCGTGTAGCACTCCATTTTTAATAACTCTGAACTGTCATCCGTCACGCTGTCTTTTTTTTTGTTTTCGTTGGCAACACTTTACCGCACAAATGGCGCAAAATTGAAATCTTGCTTGAATTTTGGAACACGCTTTACATATATGTAGTTACTGGATACTCCAGGTGAATTGCAAAGTCATAACGAGGTTGTTGACAGCGAAAGCATCAGAGTAACCATTAATGTTCGACTTAGTCCCTCAATATATGAATGTTTTCATTGCTTTTCATTGTCTCAGTACTTAAAAAGTAAAACCGGTACCATTTTAAGAATAATCCAAAAATGCTAAAAATGATATGTCCTCCATTTGAAAAATTCGTGAGTATGTGTCACCTTTCAAATACATAAAACGGTTTTCGAAAAACTTTTTTACAAATGTATGAGGTAGACAAAATATCATCTACTGTCCGCCATATTGTTTTTGCCGAACATTCGAATATTTATTCTCACTTTCTATAACAAGTCGAATCGTTTGATATTTTCTTTGTTATCGGTACCTACATTGTTCTCAATGCAATTTCAATTGTAGTGCTGAAAACAACGTTTCCTGAACTTAAGCATATTCTTGAATTGTTTAATGCTTTATGCGACGTTTCCGGTATTTGAAATCGACTTGAACCGTACATTTTATATAATTCATCAATCCCTCCACTTAAACTCTCAAATCTCTCTATCGACTACGAACTAATGAGCAGAAAATCCTAAATTTGTAAAACAAAAACACTAATAAATCCTTTGAGTGTGCATCTCCATTAATACCTTAGCACATAACTCGATTGCCTATAAAACCCATAATCCACTTTAATAAATTAACCGACACCCTTTCTTTGAATTGCATAAGTGCAACAAACCCAGTGGACCGAAGTGGTTTAATGTAATCCACGGTTAATCCCTACTTTCCCCCATATGGAAATTCTTAATCTTCAATTTTGGAAAACTCAGTTTAGAAACTGGGAAAAATCCCAATTAATGGCCTTTTGGAATGATAAATATTTCAAAGAAGATAGATTGCTCATGCGCCGCCACCCTCTAAAACAAATACTAAAACAAATATCTCTTATGCTCTATTATGTAATTTCATATCCAAATTGAAGGTTTCAAGTGTTTTCAATTCAAGTGGATAGGGATTCATTCTTTCCTTCCTTCCGTCCTTTGGCATCTGTGTCAGCATATAAGGGCATACATCTGGATTTATAAAGACCTTCACAACCGATCAATCAATTTCGAGGACCTTATCTAACAGACATCCATCCAACCATCCCCATATCGAATTCCATAGAGACACCATCCACATGCACTCGAAGAGGGAAAACAGAATGAATTTTTATTAGTCTGTGCCATAAATGAATCACCCTATAATATTGATGATTATATCAAAAGTACTTAGTATGTCGGTTATGCCGTACGACCCTCATTCAGTGTACTTTTGTCGCGGGTAGTAGCCGAACGTACTGTGAATTCTCCCTCCAAACACAGATGGAAACACACATTCAAATAGAATTTCAGAACATTGTCATTGGCAGATACTTTTGCCTCTGTATTGTAGTGTATCTTTAAGAAAAACACCCGCGCGGATTGTTAAATCTACACATTCACATACATATCGGCAGTGCACAGTGCGCGCGCGGTATATTTGTCGAGTAAAAGAGAACCAGCATCCCGCGGCGTGTGAGATACAAAACAAATCCAGAGCAGATACAAACAGAGAGTGTTTCATAGAACACACAGTCTCCTTGATCGCTTCGACGAGAGTAATCGAGTGCGTCTAAAGATGTAGAATCGCGGTACGCGAAATTCTATCTATTTTTATATTAAAAAAAAAAAAAAAAAAACTTTTAAATATTTTCTAAAACGAAAATATACATATATACATTTTGTGAAACAATCAAGTGACAGTGAAGTAGAGATAACAAAAAAAAAAAAAAAAAGTATCTAACACAAAATTTATTTGTGTGATAGAGAGAAGATTATTTCCTTATCTATCGCCTTTAAGTGCCTTAAGTCTTATCTTTAAAGTTTTGTAACCGTTATTATTAGTATCGTCATGAAATTGTGCAAAATTATTTTCTTAGTCACACAATCCGCGATAGTGAATAAATAAACAGAATACAAATTATTCATATCTCAAACTTCAAGTGAAAACAAAGAAAAAATATATAAAATTCATGTACTTGAAAAATATCTTCGTAACAACAACAACAAAGATAAATTTTTGCAAAAACAAGGATAAATATTTCAAAATTGGTAAAATTTTCAAATTTTATACACCCATGGGGAAGAGTTTATGAGTTTTTGAAAACACCTTCGTTCCATTGCATTCAGTGTGTACGTATCTCTGTTGAAATTGATTTCTAAACTAAACAGTCCTACGTTGCATTTGGTAGAGAATTGTCTGGTTCAATGTACCAGATGCCCTACATTACGAGTTGAAAAACGTACAGTGCGTTTTGCAGTTTATCCAGTAATTGGCAGCCAGAATATAGAACAGAATAAATATTTATTCAAATGGGTTGAGCACAAAAAAAAAAAAAAAAAAAAAAAACAGCAGAGTAGGAGTCAGTTGAGAATGTATTTCAGGTTTTAGAACATCTGTGTAGGAAGTTCGCCATTAACTGGTTAAATAGAAATTAAAAAATAAAACATGTTTATGAGTTATTTCTATCCACTTGTACTTAAGTGTTTCAAGAGAATGCATAAACTAGAATAGCAAATGTTTTCTCGTTACAAGTTATTTAGAAGCAATTAGCACCTAAGGGCAGAGGCTTGTCACGCATACCTTCTGATCTGATAATTTGTAGGATATTTTCATTTATGAAGGTGCAACATAGCCACTAATTGGTGGAATGGAGGTCATTTTATGGTAGCACAATGGTAAACATTCGGTTGGAATTTGGTAAATAAAATCATCGTGGGTGTACTCGTACCTTCACAAACATTGAGTGGTAGGAAGTCAATTGAGCATACGAGTAATAGGTCTTACAAGTCTCAATGACATGACTATTGCTATAAGTTACTTATTTCGTTTTTAAATGTGGGAATATTACCGTCATTTGAAGACATTAGAGACTTAAGTTTACTGAATCCTATGCTCTATACACGTCCAGTTTTACGGCAGCAATATTCCGAGCAAATATTTTCTGTTGAAACGTATCCCGCTAAACAACATAGTATAGTCCCGGGCTTGTACTCCAGCTTTAAAATCAGCTCGAATTTCCACAGAACTAATGATATTGGTTAGTTTTAAGTTTACTACAAAATACTACCCAATAAGTCTGACTGACTATTTCATAAGCTTGATATTCTTGCACAATCGCCTGGTTAACATCTAAAACTCTATTTTACTTCCGGAATTTTAAATTTGTTATTCATCTAACCCTGTAACGTCTGCAAACGAATTACTCGTAATGCTCTTCGGTATCTATTTCCATTAAAATCGAGCAGCTACGTTGCTAGCTTTATTTTTAAATATAATACGAAGTAGCTACGGAAATTATTTATTTCTTTGATTTCACAAGTTCCTGCAAACTTTGGAAAAAATATTTTGGTGCCGAAACCCGGGAATAAATGTAAAACGGAAAGTTTTTACATTGTCCTTATTCTTTTGATAAAAAATTAAAATTTTACTCCGTTTATAAATTTTCGTAGAACCGTCATTTGTAACCAATCACTAATATCAAACTTGTTGTAATGAAAAAGAAAATGTCTACCATCTGTCTACCATTAGACCAGATACCTAGTCTTTACTTTGCGGAAGCATAAATTTAAATCTTATTGTAACTTAATATTGATACTCAAATCTTTGCGAATCCATCTTCCACAGACATAGTTTACTTCCACCTTTAATTACTTGAACTCTGAACAAAAGTTTATCTCACCAATCATCTTGACCTTACAGATAAGTGTATATTCTCGAAGTGGGAAAAAAATGAATAAGGCTTTGACGTTTATTGTTCAATTTGCTAAACAAGATCTCGATAACGATCCCGACCTACACAAAGTTACTAATGTCTACTTCAGTATTTTTGCTTTCAGTTCCGGATTGCTTCCGGATTATGAACCGGAAATTAGCATTACTTCACAAGCAGCTGAGTCCCAAACTAATACACTAAACATATTTCCTTCACTTCTAAACTATAAACGTATACAAGTAATACTGGATTATTTATGGGACCAGAGCACCCAGACTCGATTTTCGGTTCATTGTAGTGGCCGGAGAAACTTGGATTTTATTCGTTTCTCTTTCATACTTGGGTGACTGTGGTTGCTGTTCCCTGTTCGGCCTTGAACCTGCACCACTTGGGTCACAAGCAAAAACATTACTCACTATACTATGGCCACCGACTGATGCCCTTTTAGTAGTGTGTTGTCTATACATATATGCTATTCCCTGCTTAGCAGTGGTTATGGAATTCCTTCACTAGATGTCAGCTTATAAAATCCTTTTATATTGTTTCCATCACGGGTCTCCTCAACCTTCTTGAGGTAGAATACTGTATAATTCCTTCTTTTCTCTTCGTCCCTTCCTCTGCCTTAGAAAATGTTCGTCACTGATCTAGATTAATGTTGCAGCGTTTAAGGGTACCTACGCCTCAGCCATAAGTTTTTTCCGTTCTATGCATTCTTCATCATGCCAGTGGTTCTTTTTTGGTTGATGTTTGGTAGCCCAAAGTGGCTAATTGCCTCATGATGAAACGCCACTAGTACTGGTCGTTGTCACACATAGAAGTCACCGATGATTTCTCCAATATCTTATCTCCGAAACACAATGGATCTATTAACTTAACATTTCGCATGTTGGTTGGTTTTAGACCCTATACGGAATTAAGACAGGAAATAAGATAGGGTTTTGTAAAATCCAGACTCTATGGGGTTGAAGGGGGTATAGGAAGCTTTCAAATTACACTTTTCCTATATAGAGCATTCTGGATCATTTTAAACTAAAAATCCTTTTCGAACGCTATCCTAAAGCAGAATAAATTCCATTTCTTCATCAAAAATCATAATCATCAATTGTCAATTAACGAAAATTAAACTATCTCCAACAGCGGTGCAGCAGTGGATAGGTTTGTGTGGTTATTATGTGCGTAGGAGCGGGAGATTCGTTTTGTTTACTTAGGCTTTTTTTCTTACCTGTTCTTTTTTGTTCGCCTATTTTTTAAGGGCCTGAATCTGAATGTTACAGTTTATATAGGTAGTACCTATATACGGTGGGAATGTTTCGTTTGAGCAGTGACTATTTTGATTGTCAACCGATATAAATGAAAAATTTTTTTTTGTTGGTTTGATGATTTTTCCGTGCACTTGGGAAATATGTTTAGTAAACAACCGTATATTCTATACAGAAACGATGAGCAACAATTTTAGATTTTATATCTGCCTGTCTGTTTGTTATGAATTAGCACAAAACTGTTCATCTAAAATGTCTGAAGTGTCATGTCCTGATAAACTACTATACTGAGTTTCCTTGAACACTTCTATTAAAATTGATTATTAGACCAACTTCTATTCTTTTAAATTATTCTATAATATTCTGTATGGTTTTCTATAGTCAGTCAATCCAGTGGTCAGTTAGTTCTGTGTGGTTTTCTATAGTCAGTCAATCAAGTTTCTCCCCCCAGTCATTTTTACGGTAATAACAAAGTACGTACCAAAACTATTCGCACAACTCTATGGTCATGACGCCTTCTGTAAATGCGGACAAGGTGTCTGTCTTCATTATAAAATATCAAATCAATGCCGAGATAATCAGTTGTTGTTTTGGCTCACATATCCATGTTATAGTCGACTAGAATCGATTTAACAATAGGCGTCCACTTCATATAAAAAAAATAAAACTTCAAAACCATCTGCATTTGTGTGTTAAACCGAAGCGAATTTTTGCGAAGGCCATCTTCCGCCCGCACTGCCAACGCTCGCAAAGGAATTTGTAAATAAATACTTGTCAAAGAAAATGTCGGAAATGTTCTCCGTTTATAGTTGTTTTTCTTCATTTCGAAGAGAAATACTAAAGTTTATGTTTTATTTTTCTTGCTAGGTCATTAATTACCAAAGGTGTAAATTCTTACACTATACAACGTGCCACCCTGCAATTGCCAATACCAACACCATATACTCAAAATACACATTTCATTAGCGATTCAAAAATAAATTCTGATTTCATTTAAATAAAGCAGAATAATATAAATTCGTACTTACTCGTGACTGTCTGTACAAATGTGTGTGTGCTCAGGCCATTGCATTGATGATTGTGGCGGAATGGCTGACTGGTTGATGACACCCCCTAGTACCCCATATCGTGTACTTTGTGCTTGAAAGTATGCGGAGGATACATATTTATTCAGCCCTCAACCCTCTAGGTTTCTCCTGAAAAAGAACTGAGTGACGCAGAGTCGAAAAAAAATCCCCTCTTCTCTATTTGCCTTGGTTGTTTTCATTCGTTCCACATGACATTTATAAAAGGGCGCGAGAAATGTTTACAAAAAAACAACAGCGACGACAACCATGGCAGGAACGACGTAAGATAACTAGGATGGATGTGAGAAATGCCTTCGTAGAGCATATCCGTCAGGAGAGGAATTCCTTTTTGCAATTGTCTTTGGGAAGGACAATGAGCTCTGAATGCAAAAATTGTCGGAATTTTATCTCAAGTCGAGTGAAAGCAGAAAATTTTCTGTTTATCTACTTAAACAGGAAAGCAGATTCAGTAACCAAGTATCTACTTACTTATATTTTGAACCCCTGACCGATTTTTTAGTTTATATTGCACTGTAAATATTTGTTGTCACGTTGAAATTGAATTTTTTCCCCGGTTATTACTCACCGACATTTCTATTGCATTATAATGCCTTTTATCAAAATTCTACGGAAATGCAAATTGAGGGCAATAAGTAAAGTGAACCCTCCTTATCTTTTTGTTTGAGTAAGTATTTATCTACTTATTTAAGTTGTAAATGCCGAATGTCACCTTTCGCTGTAATTTGAATATAACAAAAGGGACTTTCAAAAAATATACGTACAAAATTATGTACGATGTACATAAATATGCATGGATATACAAATTGGTATTCATGGGCATCTTCCGGTCGAATATTTGGTAATCTACATTTTCGATTCACCTAATGATTACGTGAGGCGACAGATATGAATAGGTAGTCTGTTGTTTTTTTTTTTTTTTTTGTGGGCTAGACTCGATTTACCTAATTCAATAATCCTATGCCAAGAGCAAATTGAAATTGTAGGAGGATACCGAAAAAGTAATTTCTAGCTGATTCTTTCTTTTCTCCGATAGATGATTGGCCTTGAACCAAGATTATTCATGTTTGTTTGAATTTAATTGGTGGGGAAAAACAGCTTGAGAAAATCAAGGGAAACGGAAGCTTCAGAAATATCTAAAATGGGTTTGGTGTGATTTTTTTGATAATTCTCTGCATTGAATATTGTAGTTTAGTAGGCACAGTCCCACCAGACATGTAAGATTCTATGGAAACAATACTACGGTCGTTGTTATGGGTTTAAAAAAGTTTAGGCATAATGCACTTACTTTCATACACTTATTTGGTTGGACCGCTCTCATTGTCGCAATCTGCTAAGGCCTTTCTTCTCTGCGTTGCGACTTTGCGGTTGATTCAAAAACTCGTCGGGCCAAAGCGTTGATGTCTATTAGCTATACATATGTAACCAATGACGGTATATGTACCCAAACGTTTTTTGTTTGTATATAACTTAGTTTCCCCCCATTATGATAAAACTGATATTGAAATTATTTTTAATTTGGGAGATATCACATTTCTTATGTAAGAAACGGATTGCTTATTTCATATCGCTTCCCCGCATCCTAAAAGAGCACCTAAAAAAAATCCTCTAACCAATAAATAAAATTTCACCGAAATCTGTTAAATAAATACGAATTTGTACAACAAAACGACCGGCAGAGCGCTCTGCCTGCTATTCGTATGGAATAATCTCAATTTTTAAACATCTTCATTAACAGAACCCTCTATGGGCGAACGGAGTCGCGCTTGACGAATTTTTCTATCCTATTCCATTCGGTAATAAAGATACACCCTATAGAGTATATACTTTTGGGCCTTAAATATTAAGCTAGGATGTTAAATTTCATGTAATTATATTTATTCGAAATCGAAAAAAAACCCTTAATACAATACAATACAATACAATATATTCCTCGTTTTTGGGGAGTTTTTGTCAAATAATAAATGGTGACAGCCACGCCCACTTTTCTTGTATAAAGTATAATTTTAATAGATTTTCTGGTCAAATCTCCTAAGAATCGAAGCAATAGTGCCACGTCTATTTATTTAGGAGTGGATAAAAACATGACGGAAAGGGCATCATAAAATCCGCTTCATTTGGTTTGTAACAAAAATCATGCGAACAGATTTCCTTTCAACGGTTTTAGGTCATAGCTTCTAAAAGGCAAGTTGTTTTCGAGTCATGTGTGAATACCTTTAACAAAAAGAAGACAGAATGTTTAACATACACAAAAATCATTGGCCTTTAGTAATACAAGTACTGAAACCAACTCCTAAAGTCGCTGTTAGTTAGGTGATTGCAAGTGCCTTTTAATATTTCGTAGTAATAAAACAGATGGGCGCTATTCAAGGTTCGAATGCCAGAAAACACAACTCGCGAACGTCTGACAAACATTCGAGAATTAAATTGTCATGAGAAGTTTCTCTTCTTCTTTTTCTTCTTCTTTTCCTTACGGTTAAGTTATAATCCGGAGAAGAAGGATCACAACCCTTCCACTTTACTGCATGGTCCGCCTGTGGCTTTTGCCCGGTTTGACCTCAGGAAGTAGCGGCAGTCTTCCCGGTTTCGGATTGCTTCGTCACTGAGGCCAATCAAATGCTGGTGTTTTCGCATTTGTGTGATCCAGTTGTTTTTTGGTCTGCCTTTTTTGCGCGATTGTGTAGGAACGTTGATTGATATTGCCTTTTTGACGGGGTTCGAAGGATCACTCCTTTGAACATGACAACACCAGCTGAGCCGGTCGTGCTCTATCTTGCTTGTGATGGGTTCTTTCACATGAGGGCTTCCTCGAATGTTTGAACTTCTTATTTTATCAAGCCTTGTTACTCCTGCTGTCATACGAAGCATCTTCATCTCAGCTGCTGTTAATTTACCTTCGTACTTTTTGTGCATTGTGCAACATTGTGAACCGTATGTGAGCGCCGGACGTACAACTGCGGTGTAGAGCCTTCCTTTCAGCTTAGGGGACATTTTTCGATCACAGAAGATAGCGGAGTTTTCCCGCCACTTCATCCACGCTACGCTTACGCGATGATTGATGTCATCATCACAAGTTGCTTCGCTATTGATCATAGATCCCAGATATTTGAACTTTTCGCATTTTTCCATTCAAGTAAATGTCTGTAATAGGCCGGTGTGGATGAGAGAACGGGCAGCACAGATACTCTGTCTTTTTTGAGAAGCTTCTCTCAATCGAAAAAATTCGTCTTCGGAAACGGCATAAAACTGTGTGTCCATAGTGGCCATGGTGTGGAGGATAGTGTGTTTGCATTTGACCCGAGCTATGGAGGTTCAAACTCAAACGGGGAACTGCCACCGTGAATAAAAGAGAAACGAACAAAACCTACGTTTCTTCAACCACTACACCAAAAAGGGACTTCTGCTTGCTGCAACAGTGGCCCGTAAATCGAGTTTGAATGTTCCGGGATTCAGAACCATTCGTGCGGCGCACAGCACGAGTGGCTGGGATGATAGCGCCAAAATATTTATTTACTTATTTTTATTAAAACAGATTTAGCAGAAATCAAATTCAGAATAGTTATTGTGATTCATTTATATATTTTGGCTACTGTGAATTTGTACAACTGACTTTTGACAGATCGAAAAAATTCAATACAGATTTCTGCATTAGTGTTAGGTTAGTCAGTTATTGTAACGCATTAATTCGTGCCTCTATAATTCCTCCGTGCTCTACTATTCGCTTTATTATGAAATATATTAAATCACGTATAATTTGTTTTTCCCCCGCTTTCACTTGATATGCTATTGACTGTCACTTTAAAACTGACTTAGATCCACACCTAAACTGTTTCCTATTTTATAAGTGACATTCGTGTTACTAACGATTTAAAGTTAGAGGTGACTTTAAGAAAAATGGGAGTTTAACTCTTTTTTTTTTAGATTATTAAAGCAAATTAATATGTTCGCTACCCATCTTTAGGTTTTGCCCACCGGAAAAAAATTATTTAAAGGTTAAAAAAGGAACTAAATATCTTTCTTAACTTCTTCTTTTTATTGTCATTACTTAGTTCAAGTATGATACAACGTACAAGAATTGCTAATAGCTTATAATCTTCGTTGATTTAAACACTAAAAACAAATTGAATATTGTTTATATAGGATAAGATGCTCTTAAATTATGATCGTATAAATGAAAAAAGAGAGGAGAAAAGTGCATTCTTAAAGCTTTCAATCTAACATTATACAGCAGGACTTTTTTACGATGTTTGTGAAACCAAAATCGTATTTTAAAAAAATGTTTGGTCTGTAGTAACGTCCTGATTAAAAAATAATGTAAACTTTTTTGTTGAAATGTCCAACCAAATGTTTTGTGCGACATTGATTTTGTTTCTATCTGTGGCTAACCAGCCTTAGAGATTGAATCTTACAATTCTAAACGTCTAAAACGAATCTCTGTGCAACATTGTTTGTTGGGCTAGGGATTTCGGAGGCATAGCGATGAATAAGTGAGGGAGTAAATACTGCCCTTTACATAAATTAAGTTGAGCGTCATTGTGGGTGTGGTTATGAGTGGTTTTGAAAGGTTAAAATGCCTTGTTCAAGCCCCAAAAATATGAAAAAATGTGTGTGCGTCTGTCCGTTTGTACTTGCATTATGCGGTTCTATTGGTGTACCTCTATTGTTTCTCTATGCTACGATCTAATGGATACCCCAGGGTATTAATACAAAGATCCTTCAACCATCATCGTTTGATCATAACTCGATCACATTGTCCATCGTCAATTCGAATAAATGATAAAATACTAAAATCATTTGTTAATCCATTGAGTTTAATGGAACCAATTAAAATCAATTAAACGGGTATGACTGTATGAAAGGATATCTGGAGAATATATAGAGTATTCTTTGAAATAAAAACAAAAGCGCAGCGTCTAATGTTAATTAAATACTTGAGAAGTAGATATATTTTTAAAATGCCAATTAAATCAATTGATGGTGTATTGGCTAAGGGAAGCGTTTGTTAATATTTTCCTTATTTTTTTTTTTTCCTTTTCAAATGACTACGGCTACATTTTGGTTTCAAAATGCTTAAATAAAATTTGAATTTTCTTCCTACAGCTGTTAAGTAATAAAATTACTATTACTCATATATTTTTCCCTGTATTATGTTCTTTTAGTTTCAAAATAAAAATGCAAAATTTTATTTTTGCTTCTTGCTAATGACTAAGCCCAATCAAAAAAAATCTACTTCAACGCCTATATATTCATCAACAGATAAGAATTTTAATTGATTTGCCGAAAAATATTTTCCCCATTTCATATGTACTCGTACGATTATGTATCCATACTTCAGTGTAGCCAAAAATACATATGTAGGTATAGAAAAACAAAATTGGCAAATGCAAAATTGGCAAACGTTTTCCCCTCGGATTAATATCCGCTACTATAGCTATATCGGTTTGTTGTTCGCCGAGAGGTGACAATGTCATCAAAAATTTTTTTTTTCGCCAAATGTGATTCTATTTTGGGTTTAAGTGTATTCAAAATGTGCCCGAAGGTAATGAGAGATTGTTTGTTATTTTTGTGGGGTCTATGATGATGGGGCTGTTTGTGGGCGTTAGAGTGCTATTGAAACGTCAACATGAATTATGTAGTGTTACCTGCTAGAAATTTAGTATAAAAATAGTATTTTCTAATATTTATGTTCTTCAGCACTCGAAAACACATATTCCAGTCCTTGCTTGCATAATAATTAATGGCCAACTTTTAGGACATAAATCGTTGCAACAATTTAATGGCACATAAATCCTTCTCTCGTAGCACCATATAACCAACCAACATGCCGGCATAGTGTGCATTTTTTACATTCTATTTAGCCATTAAGCTTGTGCTTCTCTCTTTAGCGCAAAATATGCTCTCGCGCCTTTGCACCTAACCAATAGATGACGCTGTCATCTTTGCTCTAAATTTAGACTAAAATCGGACGCACTGAAACCAAGCGAGCAAACGAAGAAATTTTCAAAAACTCATAAACACTATCGCTTTCGTATTTCGAAAAAAAGGAAAAGTTTTTTTTTTTTTTTTTTTTACTAACTTGTATGTTGTCTCTTCCTTCTCGCAGCGTTCTAGAAAGAATAAATTATCCTAAAAATACATACATTGCACATAGTATATGCCACCATATAACATATTCATGTGCACAGAAACAACCAAACTAAAAAAGAAAAGTGAATTAAAAATACACATTCAGTGAGCATCGAAAGAGTGAACATCGAGTCCAACGATCGGTCCAAAAAGCCAACGGACGGATACCGATAGATCCTCTGATCAGAGAGAAATTGCGTCGTCACCCTCCGCGCCCCATCGTGTGCATGCATCACTTTCGAGTGCATGGTTATCGAATCGATCTTTGATCAGCGATCGTCTCTTAACTTCCTGGATACAAAAATACATGAACCAAAAAGATTGACTTCGAATAGAAACAAACAAGTTTCTTCAATTGAGTTTGAAGGAAAAAAAGCGCGCTTCGCATTGCGTTGGTCTTGACTATCTCAAAAAGTGCAGTAGCATCGATCGATTGTGAGGTTTTTATTTTCTTTGAAATACACTCCGAGAAGAGAGAGTGTCGTGTTCTCATGAACATCAAGTGTATATCTATCGTATCGATGTGTGCTAAATTTATAAAATAAAACTTCGGTAAAAATAAAAAAAAAAATACAGTGTGTGCTTAGTGTTTTACCCCGAAGGCAGATACATAAAAAAAAACAAACTTATGTTTCTATATATAATCTAATGTTGTTGATATTACTCGTTTTCCTAATGAAATTCGTGGATATTTCAATTTTAAATCGGGCCCGTTCTAGGGGCCCGAATGTTGCTGCAACAAGTAGCAGTGGTAGTAGTAGCGGCAATAGTAGTGCAAGTAGCAGTAATTCATCATCAAAGGAAAATTGTTTCGGCAACATAAATTCAAATTCAAATGTAAATCCGACACACCAACAGAGACATTCGGTGACTCCGCAACAGATACAACAACTTCGTCACTATCAACAATTGCAGCAACAACAATTGTTTTTGTTGCAGCGTGAATTGTTGCGTAGGCAAAAGTTGCGGCAACAAAATGGTATTCTCAAACAGAATCAATGTAATGTTCAACAGAATTCTACAGCGACAGCAGCGACGAGAAGTAATTGTAATGTTGGAATAATTAAAGGTATTAAATTTTGTTTTTTATTTTTTTTTTTTTTTGTTTAGAAACATTTGATCTGGCCGTGGGCCAAAAAAAAATGTTTGCCACCGGTGTGAGGAGGAACCGCAAATCCACCGGTGGCAGAAATTGCTTGGAATGTTTGCCCTGATTTAAGATGACCAAACGGAAATTAGTTTTATTTTTTATTTTTGCATTTTAATCGAGTATTTTTCTTAGAATAAGAGAAAATGCTCACGTGTGAGGAAAATCTTGTTGATTTCTCATGTTAAAATTGATTACCTAAAAGGCGTCTCACAAACTGGATTATTGTGGACGTATATACTCGTATTTTATATAATACCAGAAATGAACAAAGCTGCTTTATCAAGTGATCGACGTCAACAAAATACAAGTATCTAAAATCACCTCTGTATTTTTCTGAATGCACATGCGCCAAAAATGATAAAATAGACAAGTTCTCTTCCTTGTAGATTTTGTTATCGTCTTTGTCACAGTAGCACGGTTCGATTGCACTATCAATCTACATATAAGACCTACCGACACAGTAAAAATAAAAACTTCATTGTCACGTGAATCTTTTCAAAAGTGTTTTATATCACGTAGAGGTTTTAGTTTTTGTGAAAAGATCTTTTGCTGGTTTTTATAATGTTTCGATGCAGCTTATCTACAAAATGATTTAAATTGCGCTACAATCTGGATTGGAATAGTGCCTCAGTCATGATGCCTCTGTCTTCAACTATCATTATTCCTATCCAGTTGTATTCAAGTAAAGTGGTCTGCCTCTAGTATGAGGGCTGAATTGGTATTGACACTGGTTTATTTATCCATCTTAAGGTGTGGTTGCAAGCTTTCTTTTTAGTTCAAGCTTGGATCTTCTGTTCTATGTTATATTGACCCAGGTAGGGCCATCAAAATGGAGCGAGCTTACAGAAGATTACTGCGGACTCTGAACATTCCTGGGTTGCAATTCGATTTGGAACTCGCATGTTTTATGAATGAAGCTGTGACCTGTTTAGAAGAAGTAATTTGAAGCATTTATTGGTTTTTGTTTCATTCATGGGAAATGGTGCAGCGTGTATCCTCCCAGTTTGCTGTAGGCCTTGCGTAGAGCATCAGTTTCGTATACAAAAGGTAGTCTTTGAGTTCCTTGTCACTTCGGACTGCGTACTGCATTCTGTGAGAATTTGCAATGGATTAACTTGGACGATCTCATCTTGAATGAAAATATCCTCGCTGATTACTGCCAGAAACTTTAAGCTGTCCTTTCTCTTCATATAGATCGCACTAAATTGTTTTCCGCTTTTTGTGTTCATCAATGCAATTTCATATCTTAGAACAGAATCATGGCTGAAAACGTTTGTAGCTGCCAGACCACATGGAAGCTCATGAATTTGTTTGGTATCTGCGTTGTTCCTACTTTTAACAGACTCTTGTCATGATCAAGATCAGAGCAAAGATAAATACGATAAATACAGATTGCATATAACAATTTACGTAGCAAAGTGCTAGCCAACAAAAAGTTTGATTAAAACACTTGCCTAACAAACTTGTCGACTACAAAGTTTGATATTACTTTTGCAGTTTTGCAATTTTGCAGGATGTTTCTTTGTAGTACGTTCTATTCTTCTATTCATAATCTGCGGCACCAAACACCAAAATTTCGGTCGAAAGTTATAGTTCGCCATATTTAATCGGTCATCTCGAATTAATATTAACTTTAGATGTGTTTTGATACAAAAAACAAATTATCTTCCACTCGGTGCCGAGTGTCGAAAAATAAATAACTTTCTCGAAAAATGTGTGCCGCCATATTGTATTCGTCATATTGGATTTTTAATGTGTTCAGAATTTGTCTGTAACGTCCTTATCCTCAACTTGTACTGCCGGTGGTGGTTACTAAAACTTGTAGTTTTTCTCAAACACTTGAATAAGTAATAAATAACTTATACGAAAAGTTTGGACCACCATTTAATATGCCCAACTTGTTTAAAAATTAGGTTAAAACCGCTAATCTCTATGACATGTACAGGGTGCGTCATTTTTTATGTCGTTGAATAACTTTGACATTTATCAACCGATTGATTTAAGTAGACACGTTCTTGAAACGTCAATTCAGTACAATTTTAACCATGAATCGCTTTACACCGAAACAAAGTGTCGAAATAGTGACGCTGTACATTGAAAATAGTCGTTCAGTTCTCAACGTGCATATCGTCGAAAATATCGTGGCCAACAAACACCGTCTGACAACACTATTCGTCGTTTGGTGTTGAATTTTGTTGAGCGCGGGACAGTGGGAGATCGTTGACATGCCGTTCACCAACGCCCAAGACGTTCCAATGTACTGGTTGAAGCGGTAAGATAGAGTGTTGCCGAGAACCCACATGTGTCGTATCTTCACAGCGCTCAGCATTTTGGCGTCAGTGGAACTACCTTGCGGCGCATCTTGAAGGACTATTTGCATTTGTTTCGGTATAAAGTGCAAAGAATTCACGAGATCCATGAAACACCATTGCATGACTAAAAAGTGACTGTTTGGGCCGGCGTTTGCGCCAAAATCATCATTGGGCCATTTTTCTTCAGAGAAGGCGAAACAGTCAATGGGAATCGATATCGGTGGATGTTGGCTCATTACGTCTGCCCACAAATGTGTGAAAAAGGTCTGGACGGTTACTGGTTTCAACAAAACGGTGCGCCATGCCTCACTACAAATCAAACAATGCAGTTTCTGCAACGGAAATTCCCTGGACGTGTGCTGTAAAAAAATGGAGACATTGACTGGCCACCCAGATTTCCAGATTTGACCCATCCGGACTTCTTTTTGTGGGGTTATTTGAAAAGCAAAGTGTCAGTCTGTCCCAAAGCTCACGCAAGAAATAATTTTGATAGAAAACACAGGTTTTTAATTAAAAATTGTAAACGAATTATTGATTTATAAAGTATACAGTATAGGGGTATGGTAATGGCCTCCACGACTTTGCTGGCACATGCGTATGTCGAAATTGACCGTTTTGCATAAATTTTGTTGATACAACGCTCAATTTGCTCCTTCAAGGCGTAGGTGATCGTGGGCTTGTTGGCATAAACCTTAGACTTCAAGAAACCCCAAAGAAGAAAGTCCAACGGCGTTAAATCGCATGATCTGCGCTGTCAATTCTGATCACCAAAACGGGAAATTTCACGACCAGGAAATGACACATGCAGTAATTGAATTGTTTCTCGGGCTGTATGGCATATGGCACCCGTCTTGTTGAAACCACATGTCGTCCATATCTTGCAATTTAGGCACAAAAACTGGATTATCATGTCGCTATAACAAGCACCATTAACTGTTACTGCCTGACCAGCCGCATTTTCAAAGAAGAATAGTCCGATGATGCCCCCAGCCCAAAATCCGCACCAAACAGTGACACGTTGTGGATGCATTTGTTACTCAACAATCACTCCTGGATTTCCTGAACCCCAAATTCGACAATTTTGACAATTAACAAAGCCATCAAGATGAAAATGGGCCTCATCGCTGAAGACGATTTTGTTTGAAAGATCAGCATCCACTTGTTGTTCCATAATACATTCAACGAACTCTCTTCGCTGAGCGTGGTCAGTAGACTAGTTCTTGAGTCAATTGCAATTTGTATGCATGAAGGTGCAAGTTTTTCGTGAGAATACGATGTAGAGAGCTTCTCGAAAGTTTCCCAGAATTTTTGAATTATTCTCTTCACAGTTGATGAAGTTAAATCACTACTCCGACCATATTTTGTATGAAAATTGCGAACTGTAGCTGTCAAACCTTCATTATTCTTAAAATATTGGTCAACAATGTAAACGCGTTGTTCTTTCGTGTAGCACTCCATTTTTAATAACTCTGAACTGTCATCCGTCACGCTCTCTTTTTTTGTTTTCGTTGGCAACACTTTACCGCACAAATGGCGCAAAATTCAAACCTTGCTTGAATTTTGGGACACCCTTTACCTTCACTCCTATATTCCGCGGACTTTAAAACGTCTGTTATTTTTTGGAATGATCTCAATTTTTCTTTGAAGACAATAATACAGTATTTATTCCATGCCAAAAGCTAGATCTTTCAATCCAAAGAAACTTATGTAATTTATCATCCGTCATTCCAATTTTTTTTCTCAATGGCCCCGTTTGTTGCAATTGACAACAAAAACGTTTACTATTCCCTTGGGAAACTTTCTATTTGGAAACATTCCAGCTGTGTACATCTTCGAAGTACCTATACTTCACGTAATCGCTCCGTATGGGCTCTGATTTTGTTATTTTTTAATTACCATGAAATTAGAATATAATTGTAACGTCTTCTTTTCCGATTTAATTTCTTAACCAGTTATTTTTATTAAGCGCCCCATGGGAGTTGGAAAGCATTAAAAAAATGTGTTCTAGAGAAATTCGCTTTCATTACCAGATGTTTACAGTCCTCTTTATTTTTTTAACAGTTTGGATCTTTAACTTGAGCCCTTGGAGACTTTAATTTTTCTTCAAATGAAAACTTCCTCTATGCTGTTTAAATTTAATTGAGTTGTAATCTCCTCCTTACCAATTGTTATCAATTATGGGTAATCTGCTCTGCTCTACATGTGACTAATTTAATCTCCTTTACAGTGTTCCCAACCAAGACCTATATCCTATTTTTATTATTAAATCTATGGCCACCAAGGAAAATCATCATCACCACCATCATTATCTACGTCGTCGTTGTTGTCTGTTCTTTAAAGTGCAACAAAATGCAGACAAGACACATAAAATAAAATTGTTTCTTTCGTCGCGCACGCTCTAGGAAATTGATTACTTCCCATTGCGTTTTTATAGTGTTCATCAATTTTATGCTCTCTTCACTGTCTCTGGGCAGCCAAAAAAGCATAATTCTCTGTCTTACACACTACCACCGTTCTGGCATATGGTTTTAGGTACTAAAAAATTAATTAATTTTTCTATCTCAATTTTAAACATGTTCGATGGAGCATAGCAGACAGGCAAAGTCTTCAAAGTGTTCGAATGGTGTATCTGCAACTTGAAGATGTAATAAAAAATATTCAAAGTGCGCTCTCAATTCTCGGTCCTCCTTAGTTTGAGGCGGAAAAAAAAAAAAAACAATTTTCAAAGGAAAAACTCGTTTACTTGATCTCATTTGGTCATGCATGATTGCATGTGAGCACACCATAATGCATGAAAGTCAAAAGTCATATTAATAAAACTAGCATCGGAATTTTAATTTTGTTGCTACAATTTGCAACAGTACTGTCAGAAAAAAGTCATTACTGTCATAAACTAGTATAAACTGGTATAAACATTGGTAATCTGCATTTTTACAACAACATGTGCCGGTCTTGCACAACAAACTATCTTAATTACATGGCTTTGGTTGTTACACACCGTAAACTACACATAATTCGATAGTTTACTTGCACTTTTGTTTTTGGACTGGCAATTAGGGCGTTAGCTGCCTTGGAGACCTTCAAAGGTCATTCGATGATGAGGAGGCCGTTTAGTGGAGAAATGTGATGTAGTGTGGCTCGTAATCTTTTTAGTAATCCATTGTTACGGTTAATTAAGTTTTTATTATGTCCTTTTGTTTGCCTGACTTGCAGTATTCTTTTGTCCATCGATTTCTCGTCCCCAAGTGTAGAGAGAAGCTAGTAATTGCAATTTCATTGTTCTACGTTTGCACTTTAGCTGAGGGAACAAGAATGTGGAGAGTTTATTTCTTGTCATTGTGTGTTTTTTTCTTTCAGAGGGTTCATATTGATTTTTGTATGCTTCTAGAGAAAATTGTAAAATTGAGTTTTTGTCTTTAGTTTCTGGTGAATCTTTGTTTTAAATTTAATTTTAAAATTAGCTTTTAGGAAATTTATTAAGGTCTGTCGGATTAGTCCCCTAATTGGAATAGACTTTTACTTTCTATAAATATTTACCTTGTTCACAATTGAATTTTCTCATGAATTAAAAGTTAAACAATCCACTTTGCAGTTGGGCTATCAGCCTTTGCCTTGGTTTTTGAGGTTTTTTTTATTGAAAAACAATATTTTTTTTTTTACATATTCGAATTTTTTGGAACTCTAGCTTTCATTTGATATGTCGCATGATGGGGTAGACACATTTTTATTTTTCTTAGGGTACATTAAGTCCCCAAAAGCTCCCTCTTCCCAAAAAATATATTTACCCCTATTATGCTCATAATATATTCGTGAGGAATTTAAGATCTAACCGTGAAAAAGTTGCAAGCTTGTGATATGCTGCTGGGCAAACAGACAGACAGACACCCTGTTGAATCTATTGGTATTCCGTTTTATACCATTCTGGTATGGAACACTAATAACACAAAAACTATAAGAATCGGAGCCTATAAGTGTACTCGTACACTTTTATTCCTGACAAAGTCTGCTTACTTTCAGCAGTCTCCCAATCCGTGAAAAACCTCTGACCTATCTGATACACTCCAGCCTTTTAAGACCTTGTCTTGACGTGACGGGTCGTCTTGTTAAATAATTTTAATATCGAAGTCGCCCTTATATCTATAGTTCTTTTGGTAAGGCAGTTTCCCCGACCAAAATTCACTAAGATTTTCAGTAACACCATTTGGAGAAGCAAACGAGCTGTTTCAGTGTCGAAGTTATCTTATAGATCTGAGCTAGGAATATATTAAAGTTCTGTCCACGCCGTGGTGCAGTGGATAATGTATATTTATTTTTTGATTCGAAGACTTTTGGTTCAAGTACCAACTGGAAACAACCAGTTTTCTTTTAAATGAAAAAAAAAAAAAAAAAAAAAAAAAACCTCTTGGGTTCGACCAGATTGCCACCATTAGGAGAAACGATAAAAATAAGTTTCTCCAATCGATGTAACGAACATTCTTTCCCATTTCTTATATCTCTTGCTAATTTACGTGATGCGATTACAAAACAAACTTCTTGAGCAATCCCTTAAAATAGAGAGAAACCGTCGGGTCTCAACGAATCGATAGAATTCCACTTAGAAATTCAAACCAAGAAGAATGGCAAAGATACAACAGTCTTACATGCTTGATATTAAAAAAATAGGAAGGAACTTTACATCCGGACAATCCCACAAGCGGACCAGTAGGGATGCAGTAAAATGGGAAGGTTGTGATCCTTCTACTCCGGATCATAAATTCGCCGTAAGAAGAAGAGAAGAAGAGGAAGGAACTTTACATAAGCGAGGAACCATTGCCTAGCTTCGGTTAAGATTGCAGCTGTTATCCAACTTTTTTTGTAAGAAAAAGAGAAAAAATTTGGTAAATATGTAGTCTCCTAATAGACCTACCCTTTGGTCTAAACAATCAATTGCCTCAAATAAATTCAACAGACCTTACTAAAACGGATTCTTAACCTTAAATTTTCGGAGTAATAGTTATTGGCCCTTAGAAATAAAATAATTTAAAAGTCAGCCCTGAAATAGACTTTTGTTAATCGACTCTAAGCTCTTGTTTCGTGTTTGTATTCAAATATTATTTGCAAACAAAATTTTAAACTTAAGTACCGATGAGTCGACTCTAACTACTACCTTGATTAGAGTAGACATTTGTGAAATTTTATAGTTTATTTCTAAGATTTAGGAGGTAGTGTCAACTTTTACTTAAAAGTCGACTCTAAACTGTTTTACTTCAAAGGGCCATTATGATAAATGTTAACATTTTTGCTACTGTGAACTTGCACAGCTGACTTTTGACAGATAGAAGAAATTCAATTCATATTTCAGTCTAAAAATTCGGTAGTAATATTTTAACGATTAAATCGTTGTTTTATAATTATTGGGTGCTCTATTATTCGTTTTGCCATGAATAATAACTAAATCATGTACAATTTTGCTATCTTCCATTTTCACTTGAAATGCTAGTAGTTTAAAATCGACTTAGAGGCGGGTGATCTACAACTAAACTGACATTCGTGACAGTGACATGCGAGTTTATTATTACATTTTTTGAATTCGAGATTTTTGAATAAAATTTTGAAAAATAAATCAATTCTGGGAAAGATTTGTTTGCAAAATAAGTTTATTTTCAACTAACTAATAACAAAATCTACGAAAATTCATCAATTACTTAAGCAATTTTCACATAATTAGGCATCTAATACTTATAAAGTATTATCTATAAATAATTGACAGGTAGCAGGAGTCTTTTACTGTGTTTTGAAGGCGGAGAGGTAACAAAACTGGTGATCACCTTCTCAAGTAAACAATACTCGCATGTCTTCCATCCACGGAATGTGAACCCATTCAATGAAATGGTTTGGTATGTTGAATATGTGATTGCAACTAAACTGGATTCCATGCACGAAAGTGTTTATTGTTTACTTGAATAAGTACGTAAAGCTTTCATTAAATCCTGTTCACAACTAAAATTAAAATAAAAGATGAACATTTAAATGGATCTCAAATGTATCAACGTGATTTCGAGCAGAGTCTTCAACATTGAAAACGGTTTTTACGGACAAAACGGACAGCCATTGGCGGTGATAAGCGTAGTTAGATATCTCAGATATTTGGCTTGACCAGTATCTATATTTTGATAAACATGTGGATGTTTGTCTTGCCGGGCCCAAGAGGGCTTTTGTTTTGACAAGGAGACTGTTTCACAATGGTCAACTGGCCTCCAGGGTGAAGGTCATATGCTACGTGACCCTGATAAGGCCAATCATTGCTTATTTTTGTCCATTGTGGTTCAACTAGGTAGCGCCTAGTTATATGGAAAAGATTCGGGTTTTGGAGAGACAATGTCTTAAGACTTGTATCTGATTGTTCCGAACATCTGAATCCAACTATATAAAATACTATCACACGAAGGCCCTATACGATGGGGCTTAATTGCACAGGATTGACAATTTCCTTATTAAAGTAATTCGAAGGCACGTTGCAAGGGCGATAGTTAGCGACAATAGCCTGATCTTTGGGGCTTATTGCCCCATTAAAATGTACTTCGAGATTACGCTCCGGTCTGTCTTCATACCGCCGGAGGCATTTATCCATATCGATGCATAAAAGGCTGGTACAGACGAGGGATGGTATCCCGGTATTGTACCACCACCACCGCACCGCGCGAGATAAGCGGCTTAACCACGGCGGGTACGTCGCCGTTGTTCCTGAGCTCCTCCGTTTTAGTCCCGCCGAGAGGGAAATGGGCCTCGTCGGTCATCAAAATTTGCTTCCAAAAATCAGGTTCAGTGTCAACCATTCGAGCGACTGTTTGGCCGTATTTCAAGCGACGTGGACGGTCTGTCGGCAATATTCTTTGAGTCAATTGCACTTTATATGTAAACAAATGCAAATCATTCTTCAAAATGCGCCACAAGGTGGTTCCACTGACGCCAAAATTCTGAACGCGGTGTCGATACGACACATGTGTGTTCTCGGCAACACTCTCTCTTACCGTTTCAACCAGTTCACTGGAACGTCTTGGGCGTTGATGAACGACATGTCGACGATCTTCTACTGTCCCGCGCTCAACAAAATTCGACACCAAACGACGAATAGTGTTGTCAGACGGTGCTTGTTGGCCACGATATTGTCGACGATATGCACGTTGAGTTAACACAACTGAACGACTACTCGTATTTTCAATGTACAGCGTCACTATTTCGCCACTTTGTTTTGGTGTGAAGCGATTCATGGTTAAAATTGTACTGAATTGACGTTTCAAAAACATGTCTACTCAAGTCAATCGGTTGGTAAATGTCAAAGTTATTCAATGTTTACATACAGACATAAAAGATGGTGCACCCTGTACTACCAGAATTGATCAAAATGTCTATGACGAACATTTTCACGAAATCAATAATGAAAATAAAATGAAGGTAAAAGGTGCAAATTGTTTTCTTAGATTCTTAAGAAAACCTTGAGCGAATATTGTGCGGTCTTTAACTATACACACAAAAACCCTTCAAAGAAACCGGTTGTAGTGGAAATAATTCGAGCTCCAGTGGGGCACAACGACTAAAATTTACCCGAATATAACAGAGAAAGGAATACATCCATGCAGTACACGTACAAGTATAGTTTCTGCCTGGTAGTAATTAGTAGTTATGTTGGTATGTATTATACATATGTTTAATAATGTCATCGTCGTTAAAAGTTAGTTGATATCAAACAAATTTAATATAACCCCAAATTTTATATAAATAATTTCAGCTTATCAATCCTCAAAATCGCATTTGTTCGGCGGAGAATTATTCATCAAAATCGGTTCAGTCATTCGCGAATAATTTCAATATAGTCTGAGTTTTTTTTTTTACCAGTCCTCTATTTTACAAAACACTTAACGCGTGTACCTTAATATCTTGAAAAATTGGATTTAGAAAGACAAAATCTCGAAAGAAAAAATATCAAAAATCCTATATACGTATATAGACAGACGGCCCAAAATTTATTATGAATTCCAGACTGATTTGTCCATTGTCTCAATAATTTCATTGTGCAGACAAATTGTATCATATTTTTCATTGGAAATTATATTGTAATGGAGACTCGATAAAAAATGAATTTTACGATGAATAAAAAAATGATTGCACCCCTTTAACTTACGAGTAGTTTAAGTATCTTTTCTAGAAAACTTTTCATATCCATTCGATTTCATTTAAAGAAATAAATAACTTTAGTGGCAGGATCAATTTCCATATGGTTTTTACTGCCATGGACCCAATCGGCTATAAAAAGAAAATTAACTTCAAAGGATTTCTAAATAAATAACGCCACGTGACCGTATCCAATGCACTACTCTTTTAAAGTTTTTATAATATTTTAGTACAATTTTATACAATTTTATAGCGGCGGTATCAGGGCGTGTCAGTTCATTATAGTCTTCCACCGACAGAAGCTTATTTAAACCACAATTTCGCTTATTCCCTGTCTAAAAATAATCTCCCACAAAAAAGCTTACATGATATTACAAAACTTTTTTTTTTTTTTTATACAAAATAAAAATTCAGGGCAGGGCCACCCATATGTTTCGTATCATTAAACACGTTACGCTTTAAAACAAAAATTCATATAAAAAAGAAAAAAAAAATCAGACAAAAGAAGAGAAGGAACAGCGTGATAAAAATAAGAAAAAAAAAAAAAAGAAGAAAACCTCTGACGATTATACAAATTTATTCAATTGGGAATGATTGGTGTGCCACCCCACTTGGGCCAAATGAATGTTCTCCTCTGCCTTGGAATGCACATCAGACGCACAGCTCTTCACTCAAGTGCATCAGCAGCAGCAGCAGTCGCCTTATGGAACGTAACTTTTGATTAAGTGTACATAACATGGCATTGGTCATGCAATTAAGTAAAAAAAGGAAAAATAATTCTTAGACATGGAACAAAATCCACACCCTAAACCGCTACCAGAAAAGCAATGAAAATTCGATGTATCCCACCGATTTTGGTCTGTTCCCTCGGGAAAAATGCAAGAACCACGAACAACTTGAAAATTCACTTCAACTAAAAATTGAGTTATTGAGAATTTCTCAAACCAAGAACAAGAAAACGAAATATTTTGATTAGCTGGAATAGTTACTTTCCCCGAAGTGAGATAGATCCATCTGCGATCATCCCAGGGGTATATCTGGAGGCTAGCTGGCGATCATATGAACAAGTGCAGCCCTCGATGAAAATAAATTATCTTTCCTCTCAAGTGATGTTATTATAGAGCGTTTAGAAATGATCTCCGCCTTCGATACAATCACTCATGGTCGGTTTGTTTGCTCTCGAGGGGGGAGTATGTGCTATGGGGTCGTCTCCCCTCTCTATAAACCCATTTGAGATGCTTGTCACCAAATAAATTCATTTGTTAAAACCACGACAACTTATGCTCTCCATTAAAAATATTTGTTTCGTTTTCATTTTTAATTGTTCGAGGGGCGATAATTTTGTGTGTCGTTGGTTGCTATCGTTGAAAATGAGCATCGCTTGAGAGTGTACTTCAAAAAAAAAAGATAAAGTCAAACGCCTTTAGATTGGCGTTTTTCATAATAATGTCTTCTTTTCAAATCGAACCTTTTTTTTTACAATTGGGCCATCAATAGCAATGGACTTTCTAATTGCAAAAAAGAAAAAAAATATTTGCTTTCGGCCTCAGCGGGTTTTTTGCACTTGACAAAGAAACTAATTGTATCTGGACAGGCACTTTCGCAATTGAAGAGGAACGCACTTCTCTTAATGAATTGCAAAGTCCGAAGGTATTTCATTGACAGTAAACAAATGCTAATAAACATTTGACCTGCATTTTGATTGCAGTTCTTTTCGTGTTGGTTTTGAATGTAAGTGATCTTTTTCATTTGTTTAAAACGAAATGTAGACTCAGAAAAATACAAACTGAATTTAGTCTTGAAATACATTTGACCCATAAGCTGGGGTTTTTGTGTAAAGTGCGTTCTAGAAAATTGTATGAAATTTTGGTGCGTCTCTAGAGGCTAATATTGTGTTGTTATAAAGTATTTCTAGATACATCGGAATTAACTTAGTAAATTAGATTGCGCTATTAGCTTTTAGTCGCGTTATTTTTGTAAGCGCATAGACTGTATCTGTTGTTAATACAAATAAATATTGTCTCCTAAAAGAAGTGTTAAATTGTGAAAAAAAAATATTTTCACATGAAAATGTCACTCAAGATCACTTTTGGGATTTTTTTAAGCATTTAAGCTTACAAAAAAAAACACGGTAATGTCAGTTAGAACTTCATTCGATATTCAGTAAAAGAATGATTGTTAATCCTTCATTACCATCTTTTCATATGTCGCTTCAACGGAATCTTTTAGGGATTTGTTTGACGTTCATATTACCGTTAATTGAGAGTTGAGGTTTAGTTTAGAGTTTAGCTGTTTTAATTGTGTTAAACCTTACTTCGGATTCAAATTAAACTGTCTTAGGAGGCATGAAGGTCGAAGAAACCTTGTTAAAGTGAGTTGTCAACAAGCATGAGAAATGGTTACGTCAGATGCACGAACTGCACTGTTACCTCAAGGTAACACTTCACACTGAAGTATCCCTATTCAATCATTACTTAGGGTAGACTCCGAAGAAAGAAATCATCACTCTGGGATGTGCGGACAATGTGGAGACACTTGTACCAGGATGCAAGACGTGTGACGTTACCGGGTCCTGCCTGCAGTAATAGTCATTCCTTATTTGAAAACTTAACATCTGTAAGGGAGTGGAGTTACTCTGTGAAGAGTGTGATTTCAAAAACCAAATGCCGATTGTCTTGCAAAGTAGAATTGACCGTAGGTACTTCTATGAAACTTACTTACTAGGAAATTTCTGGTCATATTAGGATACGGGCAGTAGACAAACAACAAATCTTACAAGAAGTTATCGCAATTCCTTTTAAATCGTTAAAGATTACTCTGCTATTTACTGTCCCTTCACCAGACACCTATTTGCTATAATAGATTCAGCTTTCTCTAGAATTGGTTTCAACCCATTTGAATAACATGTACTCTAATAGACAGACTTATGTCTTCTTGGCACAGAGTTTCTTCTAGCTAAATTCTGCAAATATGGATTATTTAAAAAAAGAAGGTATTTTAAGTCTCAGTCCAGCCGATTTTGATGATTTTTCAGATGAGGCCATTTATACGCCTGACCAAACTCTGAAGAAGTCGTTGTCGCTACATATCCTATAAAGATTTGTTGTTCCTAATTCTAGCGCACTGGGTTTCTTAACAAATTCAAACAGTGACACGTTGTGGATGCATTTGTTTCTCAACAATCACTCGTGGATTTTCTGAACCCCAAATTCGACAATTTTGATGATTAACAAAGCCATCAAGATGAAAATGATTCTCATCGCTGAAGATGATTTTGTTTGCAAAATCAGCATCCACTTGTTGTTGTTCCATAATGCATTCAACGAACACTTTTTCGCTGAGCGTGGTCAGTAGGCTTCAGTTCTTGAGTCGATTGGACTGTGCATGCATGAAGATGAAAATCTTTCGTGAGAATACGCTGTAGAGAGCTTCTCGAAATGTCCAATTCTTGACCACAATGCCGAATTGATGTTCCTGGACTCTCAACAACACTCTCACGAACTGCTTAGATGTTTTGTGTTGAGCGACTTGTTGGAGGACGGCCAGAGTGTCTAGGATCACTAATTGATTCACTCTCCCTGAATTTTTGAATTAATCTCCTCATGCTTGATGAAGTTAAGTCACTATTCGATCATATTTTGTACGAAAATTGCGAACTGTTGCTGCCAAACCTTCATTATTTTTAAAATATTGCTCAATAATAAAAACGCGTTGTTCTTTCATGTAGCACTGCATTTTTAAAAACCCTGAACTGTCAGCTGTCACGCTGTCTTTTTTTTTTTTCGTTGGCAACACTTAACCGCACAAATGGCGCTAAATTCAAATCTTGCGTGAATTTTGGGACACTCTTTAGTTGCACTGACTTTTTTAAGGTTGTACCAGATTGTAGTTTGAGATCACCATCGGGCATTAACAGCATAATCTCCTGCATTCGGTTAAGTTTGCCACAGAATTCGTTCTTTTTCAACCGGGTAAAATAATAATAAAGTGTCTGCTGCCCATCTTTAGGCTTTCGCGTCGAATTGCCTATTGAGCCCAAAACAGCTTATACTGAATAAACAGTCTAATCAAGAGAATGGTCTTTGTAAATGTCTGCTTAATCCTCTTGAAAGAATCAAACGGGGCGTAAAGTATATTGCGGCGAGTCTAGTTTCATTCAGTAACTTAAGTATATGGAAGTGGGCTTAGACGCGATTTATTTGGTTGCCCCCTTTCATATTATCCTGTTGTTACTTTCTATTAATACCTCCACACGGAGGAGTGACTGTCTCAGTTTTAAGAGTATTCTCCAAAACTGGGCTATTTTGATTTCATCTTCTGAAGTGTCTTCTTTTGCCGGCTTGTCGATTTCCCATATTCCTCCACTTCAACGACAATGACATTGTTGATATTTTTCAAACTGTTTAATTTATCAAGGCATTCCTAAGCTAATTGTGAACTGATTATATAACAGTTCCATGTATTAATTGCAGTTTGGTTGTCTGACATAATCTCAGCACCTCTCATGAGATAAATAAGGTCGGGGTTTCTGATTTTTCTGAATGTTTTGTGTATACTTTATCTCGTAACGCGTCTATCTTTAAGAAATTCCGCACCAGAATCTTGTGCCCTTCTCTGTCTTTATATTTAGCAAAAAGAAAAATGCAAATAAATTATAATAAAATAATCGTAAAACGTTAATATGTGCCAGAACATTTTCTTAATCACTTGTAAACAGATGTATCAATTTAGTAAATAGTCGTATCAAGAACAATTTGCGATAAGCGATATAATGTAACTCAAAGTACATCACGTGCATGCTGTATCAATACCGCTGGCTTTATTGTCAATAATCTAGAAATTCCGGTGAGCTAGCGACTGATTAAGTACTATGCATGGTCTGAGTCTTGTTATTTGACTATTTTTGTGGCACTTATCAGAATCTTTTGTATTTAGATAAAATAAGTAAAAAGTATACGTTCTAAGTATCTTACCTGTGGTACACCATCAACTTAAACTTTTTCTTTTATTTTTTGTTTCATTTTAGGACCGAAATCCCGACGTGGCATGACAGAATTCTCAACAACAAACGAAAACCAAAAATCACATTTGCCTCAGCTTAATCATAACTCATCCCATCATCATCTCCAGCATCATCATCATCAGCATCATCAGAATAACCAAACTAAACCACCATTAACCCTTCCAACAACACCACATTCCCCTAATCATCATCAACATCAACATCAGCAGCAACATCAGCAACAACAACAACAACCACAACATAATCATTATAAGCGCCCATTAACCAGTCCTAACAATTCACCATTCAATAATTTCTACGGTCATGGCTTTCCGCTTCATCATCTCACTAACAACAGTCCACAGCAACATCATCATCCCTTTGGTCTGCCATCAGCAAATCCCTACCTCAATGATTTGCTCATCAGCGACGATGAATTAACCGATGAATGCCTAAAGAAAAACGTCCAAATCGTTCTCAACAATTTGGACCGCTACAATAACGCACTGCGTAGCATCATATTGAATGATCAAGTGAACGGCGGCGGCATTAGCAATCATAGCAGCAGCTACAGCAGCTTTAATAATAATTTGAGTAACATCAGCAACATGGCTGGCAACATGGTCACCACCCCGGAATCAGACTACAATAGTAATGCAACAACTCCGCATCATCATTTCAACCATTTGGTAGGTTTGACTGGTATCATCGGTGGTGGTAGTGTTGGTAGTGGTGGTGGTGGTGTCAGCTATACTCATAGCGGCGGTAGCGGTCCTTTAAACTGCTCCGTAGCATCCTCGCACGATTTTACTCATGACAATTCCGATTACCAGTGGTTCCTGGACTACGGCTACCGAGATGGTGTAACGCATCAAAGTGTCCTCTCCTCGTTGTCTGCCTCCTACCATGGTATCGGTGAGCTATCATACTATGAGGATTTGGCGAAGAATATTGACGCAAATCTGGCCGAGGTGGATATGGAGAGTTTCCGGGCGGAAGACATACACTCGCTGCTGTCGCACATTCCGTCGTATCAGCATCATAAGGACGACGACAAGATTGAGAATTCTATCTGCAAGTCAGAGCTGTTGTTCTCGCCGGTGAAGGAATCACACATCAGTATAGACTCCCTGGATTTGGATGCATATCCGGACGATGGAGATATCATACTGACATGCAAGGCGAACAAGGACAACTATACCATTGCCTTTGAGGGCAGTGTCCTGTATTCGGATGAAAGTTTCTATGGTGGGTGTTGTTTACTATTTTCGATTTTCTTTTATATAATAGTCCTTTGTTCTGTTACTGTCTGGTGAGAAAGTGTATTTTTCAGTTTCACTTTCGTGCTCAGTCTGGTCTGGGTTTGGTGATGTGATTAATGGGATTTTATCTGTCTTTTTCTACTTCTTCAGCGGAACCGAACGAGATCACGATGAAGAACAAACAAAACTTTATCAATCTGCATAGTAACTTGGACGACATCGTTAAGAGGAAATCATTAGAAGTCTCCATGTCACGTTCGGATCATGCATTCACGACATGGAGCAAACTGAAGAAGAGCAGCACATCCCAACTGCAGAGGTGAGTTTGTGTACTATTCTAAGACTACTGTTCGCAATTGAGTGCATCTGGTAGCGCAATTGTTCCAATTATTTGGTCAACGAACGTCAGTCAAATGAATGTCGTCTCAGTATGAGGCTTCAATTATATTGGCTCTTTGCGTTTGTATTGTGACTCCAGTCTCAACTCAATGAATAAATTGGACAAAGTTTCCGTTGGAATGGCGTATAATATAATTTTTGTTATTACTCTTTGGGGTCATTTCAATTGATTTCAATTTACTGCGAGAATTATGAAATGATGATGATGTTGTTGAATGAATTATCATCATGAAAAGCCATGAGCCGTGTGTTGACTATTTGAGTGCAGTATTTATTCGGTGGAGTATATATTTGTGATCATTGTTTTGATTTGAGGCTAATTTGGGATTCGATGATGCAATTTTCGGATTTCGAATTGTTGAATTGGAATCGAAAAGGAATTGTGTTGTTCCTAAGACGTGCGTTGAAAGTTTATATCTGATTAGGCTTTGTTGTCATAAGTTCGAGACAGGAGTTCAATGGTTTTCTGAGAAAACATTTGTTTCTATTTTTTTTGCCGGCAGTGCTAGCTTATAGAATATTTATACATCCGTTTTCATTCTTTATTGTGTTAGTTAAGGTAGAGAAGAATGACTCATCCTCTCTGGACCCACCGGCACTCAGCTTTCTTAGGAGAATTAGGTACAAGGAAATGCTTTAATCTGAGTAATGATCAACTATTTTTGATTTATTCATTCATTCATTCATTATTCCTCCATTAATTCATTCGTTCTTTTATTCATTAGTTATTACATTCATTCATTCTACATTCATTCAGTATTTCATTCATTCTCATTCATTCATTCATTCTCATTCATTCATTCATTCTCATTCATTCATTCATTCTTTCATTCCTAACTTATTTATGCATTAAACTTATGGGTTTATTTGCAAAGCCATTACCCATTATCATATCCATCCATTAATTCATTCGTTTCTCCAATTTTTTGACGCCCTCCGAATAATACGATTTCTCGACCCACTCAAAATAAGCGTTTGTTTTAGCGATGACCTCTTCATTCGACCCAAATCTCTTAGCTCTGAGCCATTTCTTCATGTTTCGAAACAAGAAATAGTCGCAGGGGGCTAAATCTGAGGAATACGCTGGATGAGGGAGGAGTTCGTAGCCTAACTCATGCAGTTTTGCCATTGCGACTGCGGACTTGTGCGCCGGTGCGTTGTCCTGGTGAAAAAGATCTTTTTTCTTCGCCAAATGCGGCCGTTTTTGCTTCAAATCGGCTTGGAATCGATCCAGCAGCTCTGCGTAATATGCGCCGGTGATCGTTTTACCCTTTTCAAGGTAATCGATGTGAATAACACCGCGCGCATCCCAAAAAACTGTCGCCACGACCTTGTTTGCTGACAAACCCGCCTTGACCTTCTTCGGCTTCGATTCACCAGGAGAAGTCCATTGTTTTGACTGTTCCTTGGTTTCTGGTGTGTAGTGGTGAATCCAGGTTTCATCCACGGTTACGAAACGGCGCAAAAACTCAGCCGAATTTTTCTGGAACATCGCCAAACACACCTTTGAAGTTGTCAAACGAATGCGTTTGTTGTCGATTGTGAGCAAACGCAGCACCCATCTTGCGGAAAGCTTTTTCATGTCCAAATATTTATGTAAAATCGAAATCACTGAGCCATGTGATAAGTCTGTGGCCTCTTCAAGCTCGCGCACTTTCACTCGCCGATCGTCCATTATCAAACCATGGTTTTTGTCGACCATTTCTGGTGTGGTGACCTCAATTGGGCGACCAGAACGTTCGGCGTCACTTGTGCTTGAACGACTACACCGAAATTGAGTAAACCAGTGGTCAATGCTTCCAATCGATGGTGAAGAGTCCCTATAATATTTGTCAAGCTTTTGTTTGGTTTGCGTGATAGTTTTTGCTCGCAAAAAATAGTGTTTAATGAGCTCTCGAAATTCGCTTCTTTCCATTTTAAAGAAAATGCTAGTAGGCCTCTATATAAAATGGATGCCACAAAAAAACTATTTGACAGATCTGTCTGAAAATTAGGGTGTGTTCTTTTGAAACATGATTCTCGACAAAAAAAATATTAAATTTAAGGTGACGACACAATTTGTGTTAATTTTCAGGAACTTATTGACCCATCTTCCAAAATACCTCATACCTCATACATATACTTACCGTCATTCTAGTATTTAAGTTACACGTCTGATGATACAGTTGTACGAGTATCATTTCTCTTGCACTTTATGAGTATAAGATAACAAGTAGTAAGGTCAAGCGCTTCATATAGCTTTCATTAATTTGCAACCATGAATAAATCTGCTACATGAGTAATCTATATTATGAAAGTTGTTAATGTCACATCCATGAGAACATAATTGACACAAAAACGGAATAAAAGCAATGTGAGCTGCACATGACCAAGATAACACATGAAATAATATTTTATGTTTGAAAAATGGCAATGAAAGATAATTAAGCACTGCGTAGTGCTTATCTTACCTTGCAAAGCATGTCAATCATAAAACAAGAACCATCAGCGAAAAATTATTAACGATTAGCGAATGGGTATGCAAATCACAGACAGGAACTAAATTCAGCGTTTTCACATATGTATCAACGCTGACTCCAACTATTGTTTGATCGTAGTCACATTTGAATCTCGCCAAAACGAAAATAAACTGTAACGGCAAAGAACGACTAAAGTAGCTTTGAGACTACATGAAGACACGCGAGCGACCTATCAGAATAGCACCATTAGTGTTGCACCATCATTAAAGAGGTAGCTATTCTTATTCATGTGTAGCAGCTGCAATGAAAATAACATCCAATACGAACCTTCAATCTTCGACATTTAAATGTTGATGCCTTTAAGAGAATTATAGAATTGAACACTGCTATGATGTATATACATATTAGAGCCCTCTAATTCACGTGTACACGTATACACGGACTACACGTGTTTCTGGCTCTTTCGTGAATTAGCACGTGTACTTCGGACCGTGCCTCAAATACACGTGTATACGATTTACATGTGTATTTATTTACACGGTTCGTTCTGGTTGGCATTTTGAAACGAACGTTTTGTCGTATACATATGTAACTGTCTAGTTAACGGATTTTTTTTTTTTTTTTTTAGTTTTTATTAATTTAATTCATTTATACTTACATGCTAGACAAAAACGCTTAAAACTAGCTTAACTAACTTAACTATCTTATTCTAACTTACTGGCCCTATGCGGGCGCTAGTTAACGGATTTTGATGATTCAGGTGTCAATCTGAGCGTAATCATTTGTGACACGAATTATGAAAATTCAAGGATAGCGGGCAAATTTAAGTGGTCCGTTCTATTTGTTGTAGAATATTGTTATTTGTGGCGATCACAGTTCCTCTTTGTTTACACTCTATCCTAAGGGTATATTAAGTTTGACACATAGTTTTTAACGAGCCGTCCGTCCGTACGTCCTTCCTCCATCCGTACGTCCGTCCGCTTCCCTGACATCAGTTTTTGGGCCCTAGGTTCACAGCTAGGTTGATCAAATGTTGTGTAAGTCCTTGGAGGACACACACAGTACAAATTTAAAAGTTTTAAAAATCCGCCCATTGACACGCCCACTATTAGAAAGTCACATTTTTTCAGTAATTTTACAAAAAATTCGAAAAAACGTTTTTAAGAATTACACGTCTGACACGTGTTTTCAGGACGTACATATGTACCCGTGAATACAGTGGCGTGAAACGCAGCCACATGTAATTAAAAACAAATTTAAAGTATGAATATGTATGCATATAAATTTAAGAGTCTTGCTAAGGTTTTTAAAAGAAATGGTGAAATACAAATTGTCTTCTAATTTTTAGCGGTAGAGTGACTAGGTTGGTTGGTTGGTTTAAGAGTTTATGCTTTTTACTTAGGCCTCCATTGGGCCAGTTGTGTTCCCCTCGTCTATCAAATTGTAAAGAATAGTATTGTGCTGTGGGAATTATGCGTAATGGGATCATGGGGAGTATCAACGGGAAACTATGTCGTATAGTGATCGGGGAATCGTCCTGTTCCTCTAGCGAACTCCAATATGTCACCGATTCCTTTCTAAGATTAGGTTAGGTTAGGTTGGAAAGAAGTGCACTTATGTGCTTATCACGGGGGCCATACGGTCCATTGTGTTTCGCTTTTATATTGTGTGGAACCTATATTTAAAACCTTTGTCTTGCGGTGGGTTCTGTGGCAAACAAGCCTGCGCTCTTTATGAAGCCTATCATGTTCCCGAGTGGAACTTGTACGAATTCCCCTAGTTCATCAAAAAGCCTGTTTCCCATATGACGGAGGCGGTTTTGAAGATTTGGGCAATCACATAACAAGTGTTTAATGGTTTCTGTCTCCTCTATATCTTGACAGCTCCTGCAGTGGTCGGGTGTGTTGATGCCTAGTCTGGCAGCCATTTCCCCTATCGCGCAGTGTTCGGTTAGCACGCCCATCAAGATTCAAATTCCTTTTTTATTCATTACCAATAGGCTTTTTGTTCTGTTTTCGTTCACTGTCGGCGTTAAGCTGCGAGATATGACACAGTCGCTTCTGGCGGACCATGCGGTTAATCAGTTCTCTTGCTTTTAGGTCTATTTTCCTTTGTTGTTCGCCTATTGGATTTTCTACTGATATCCGAGTATGTTGAAAATCCAATGCTGATCCCTTTTTAGCTAGTTCATCTGCTGTCTCGTTTCCTTTTATATTGTTATGTCCAGGAACACAGCAGAGAGTTACATCAGGGGTGTTGCATATTCTGTTCAACGTATTACGGCATCTGGAAATTGTTTTCCATCTGACTTCCACGCAGTCTAGTGCTTTATTCCATGGAAATTGTAATCTTTGAATGATTTAGTTTTTTGCTATGTATAGTCTGTGCAGCCCTATCAATGGCGAAGATCTCAACTTGAAAGATGCCGGGAGTTTATACAAGTGGTTGATTTTAAGTGACTCGCAAAAAACTCCGGAGCCAGTTCCGATATCCATTTTAGACATCCTTTAGACATATCCTTTCTTACTGAGTTGTGTTATATCCGGTTGTTCTTGGGGATCCCAGAATCTTCAGTCCTCGCTGTTGCAGGGCAGTGGCAAAGGAAGTGTTCTATATCTTCCTCCCCCTCCTCACAGTTGGCACAGATTATTGTTTCAGCTAGCTCGAGGCTAAACGAATGTTTGTTGAGATTGTAGTGCCCTGTTAAAAGTCCCACCATCGATCTCAACTGTGTTGTGCTTGAGTTTAAATTTCTTTTTGCTGTGTTGTTACTCGGTTCTATTATTACAAATCTGGCCACTTTACACGTGTCTAGATTCGTTCAGTAGTTATTGAACTCCTGTCGCATCTTCTCATTGATTATTGTTTTAATAGTTGTCAGAAGGACCCCTTTTGTCTTATCAGGATTCAGTTCTATTTTTCTCGCTCCTTTCCTTGCCAGTTCATCTGCCTTTTCGTCTCCCGGGCAAGTAAGTTCAATTTAGTTTTGCACTCCCTCGGTCGTGATTTTGACATGGGGTTTATGATCGCGCTAATTGCTGCTTTGCTGTCCGAGCAGATGACGATTTGACTCTCTTCGCTGGTGTCTTCTGCGAGTAATGCAGTTGCTTTCATAATTGCAAAAACTTCTGCTTGGAACACGGTTACAAATGGTTCTAGGTGAATAGCAAGTTCAATCGGTCGGTTAGCACAAAAGATGCCAGTCCCTGATTCCCCTGATATGTTAGAGCCGTCTGTATATACCGATAACCCATCGGAGTTTCTTGTCGTTCTTTCATAGAGTATAGTGAGTAAGTTCCCTTGCTTTATGATTGAAGACTACTCTTACCTTATACCAGTGCTTAGTTATGCACCATCAATGTAGGCAATTTGAGAAGAGTTTTGCATTGCTAGAGTCTGTTGTAGATCTGTAGATTTGTAGGGTTTGAATGTCTTTATTAGCGATTGTGTTCTTGGATCAGCTGAGGCTTTTTTGAATATCTTTTGAGACCAATACTTCGGTTTCGATAATTAAACCTGTTTAATACGGTTTCAAACGAGATCTTATTCCGTCTTGTCGATGAGACTGCCACTTGACTTGAGTTAGACATTAATGATTTGTTTTTTTTTTTGTTTTTCCTTTGTTTAGGTATCCATCCGGCAACAACAACACATCTGTAAATATTGTAATGCGCCACGCCCCCCACTGCACTGTACGCAAGAGCTCGAGCCTGCCAAATCTGCGACTGAAAAAGGACACCAGCCAACAACAGCTGAATGTGTCGCAAGCGCTCAGCACTTCCACCGTAAGTTTTCAAGACTTTCACTTCACCTTACATTGCTTTAACCACTGTTTCTCATTTGCAGGTTGAATCGTGTAAATCAAGAAATCTTCTTCCAATGTGCCAGATGCCAATTTCCACAACGTCAGCCGGCAGTCCTATCCACTTTTCACCCAGCAACAGTCATCATGCCTCGTCCCACATCGACTCGACTGGTACGAATTCTGGTTCGGCCACGTCGCACACGAATAATACCCAAACCCTAAAACAAGTGAATGCTAATCAGCCGGCATTTAATCTAGTCAAACTTTTCATCAAGCAAAAGAGTAGCTGTTCCAGCGATACAACTTGCATGGATGTCTCGTCGGGGTGTTGGCCATCGTCTGATGGCAGCTCTTCGTTAGAGCAAAGAATACGCAAGAAAAGTATGAACGACTCTGGCAAGGGGTCAGCACTGAGTCGTCACGATGAGGAAGAGGATCCTGCTGATTCCAGCTACCAACTGGATAGTCTTGATATATGTGATAAAGAGAGAAATGAGACCACAACAACGCCTGTGAGGAAGGTTAAAAATGATTTATACAGAGAGGTATTTGAATCGGCATCGTCGCCACCGACATCACCGGCGCACAGAAAAATCCAACCGCTCAAAAATCCTCAAGTCGTCAACTTGACCAATAACCAGCAGCAGCAGCACAACAATCAATTGAATAACAATAATAACAACAACAATTCCTCATCGGAAGCTAGTCGTACATCGGAGAACCTCACACAGGTGTACAATGATCAGAGAAGTCAGCGCATGAAGATCTCGGCTGAGATGATCACACGATCAATGCAGACATCGGCACGTGATCGGCTTAAGTTTGTGCCACCATCGTTCTTGGCAAAGTTGAATAACCTGGGCGAAGAGAAACAGGCACCGATCTATGTGATCTATCCGAACTATGCGCTGCCTGATCTGGGTTTTGTGAAAACCAACACAGCCGAGGTAATATTTACGCCGTTCAACTACAAGGATGCTGTTGGCGTAAAGAAACGTCCCAGCTCGAGTTCGATAAGTGAGGATGAGATTCTGAAGAACGTCGACTACAAGCACGTGGTCGATTGGAAGTCGCTGGCTACTTTACTGCCTGCTGAGTACCGGAGACGTTTGAAACACATTCCAGAGGTCGATGTTGTGGATCTCGAGGCGGAGTGCTCGATGAAGCCGCTTTTCTGTATGACACCGCCAATAAGGCGGACCAACAATCGGGCAAATGTCTGTGATTGTGCTCAGTATTTCCAAATGACGGAACCCACGGGAGCCGCTGGGGCTGGGGCCTGTACGTCCAGCTCTGGATCTAGTCATCCACCCAGCTCAGGATACCGTGGCTCTTCTACCCTTCTAACCGATTCGGAGTTTGAGAATCCTAAAAAGACGGAGGACTCCGATCCCCTGAAGAATATGTACGTGTATCAGTATGAGAATAATCGGATGGAGGGTGGACAGGAAGAGCGGTCCGCAGCTCGTACGCCCCGTGGTATTCTGCGAAAGAATCCAAGTCGACTGATCTCTGGAGTCCGCACCAAACGATCGAGCTTGATCGAGGACCAGAATAATTCAAATATGCGGAACCTAGAGAAGCGTAGAAGTCTGCAGGAGCCTGTTACGTATTTTTCATCGAATGATGATCTACAGAATCCCCTTGCCGAGGACTATCTAGCCGAAATGGAGGAATACTATGACGAACTCCATTCGAACCTGAAACTTACTCAAGGTAGCCACCGTTTGTCTCGCAAAGACATGGATGCTCGGGCACGTGCAGAGAATTTCCTTGCAAACGTGCCCAAGTCAGAACTCAAGTATTACGCTGAAATTGCAAACATTTTGGAATCCGTTGAGGAGAACCACCACCCGACGCAGGATTACGATGCTGCTGAACTGAAAAAGGAAGTCAGTCGGGCGCTGAGTCAAAAGAAAGTCTCCTTCAATCAGAAGCATGAGGGTAACACTCTTGGATTGGCGGGGCAGCATGCGCAACGCTTCACAACGCCACCAAATTCGCCGAACATTTCAATGGCTGGTCTGCGATTAAACAGTGCAGGAGGATTAGGCTCACATCGCAGCAGTAGCAGAAAGGAACAAGAACTGAATAAGATCTCTAGCAATCGATTCAAACGTTTGCAGATTCAATGGGAACTGCTGAGCAAAGACTCAAGTATGATGTTGAAAGATTTGGCATGCGAGCAGGAAACAAAAAGTGGGGGATCGACACCGACATCAGCGAATGCGGCACACAAGTCAAGAATACCGCGACCGGTCAGCTATCCCGCGGGGAAGTAAGTTCTATTTAGCAGTCAGTCGAATCCGTACTTGCACTGGTTTTTCTCAGTTTTTTTTTTTCAACATCTTTCCGTTTACCTATTTTTTTCATAACACACTTTTTGTTTTCTTTCTCCTCTCTTTTTCTTTATGTTATGTTCTGGTCTGTTTTGGTTGGATTTGTTTGTACGAAATCTTTACTCACTAAATATGTACACACACACAAAAAAAAAAAACAAAAAAAAAAAAAAATTAAAAAATTAGGAAAATCGTAAATGCTAGTCCTCAATCTCCTTCTTCTAACCTCAGAGTGATACAGGATCCAAAGAGTTTACGATCACCAAGTCGAATTGTACCACCAAAAAGGTATAGCGTGCCAGCGACATCTCCAGCGGTCTCTACAGCTCATCATCAGGCAGCGGTAACAACTCCAGTACCAGCACCACGTGCCCGCACTCCAAATAGTCGAACAACAGGAAATAACAACAGTGGCAGCAACAGCAACACAAACACACCCAAACGGAGAGTACAGTCACCAAGGTGAGTCTAAATATTTATAATAAGTAGTTTGTGAGAATTTATATGATAATCGCTTAATTGGCTTTTTTTGTGATTTTAATTCAAACCGTCTAACCTTAGTTTTCAAAGGTTGCTTTGCTAAGACGCTATCATTGTTCTGTTACCGGTCTCGTCAAAGTGGCACTATTCATGACAATCATATCTGCTAGCAAATAATTGATTTTTTATTTAACTAAATCTACAACTGAATAATTTTTTTTATGATTAAATTAGTTGTGACTAACTTTGTGAAGGACAACTATTTTCTTATGATTAAATTAGTCTTTGCACAAAGGAGAGGGCGATACGCGAAACTGCGATAACTACCGTTCTGTGAAGCTCATGTCATACACCATGGAGATCGTTGAGCGGGTAATAGATGGCCGACTGCGGAAAATAATACGGCTATCTGATGACCAGTGCGGGTTTGTCTCGGGTAAATCAACAACAAATGCAATCCAAAGTATATATACATCGTGATTCCTTAAAGGACTTGCATATGGTGTTGCTTTATTTTGCAAAAGCCTTTTATAGACAACCAAGCGGTCTCTTATGGGTGGCGCTAAGACAACGAGGAGTTCCAGAAACCTACGTGCGCATGATCATGGACATGTATGAGGGAGCAAGGACAAGAGTAAGATGAGTCACCGAAGATTTCCCAATCAAAGTCGGTGTACACCAGGGAAGCGTCTTCAGTCCTTTGCTATTTATTGCAGTCCTTGATTATCTGCTTGGAGGAAAAGTAACGGACCCCAAAGTGTATCAGTTATTCTTAGCTGCCGATGGAGCTGTCATAAGTGAAGAACAAACTTCCATGCAACGAGTACTTGATGTATGGGTGGATGTTTTGGAGGGAAATGGGTACCGTATTAGTTGAAAAAAAGACAGGGAATCTGTGTTGCCCGTTCTCTGATCCACACCGGTTTTTTCCAGACATTTACTTGAATGGAAAAGTGCTTCCCAAGTGCGAAAAGTTCAAATATCAGGGATCTATGATCAATAGCGAAAGCGACTTGTGATGATGACATTAATCATCGCGTAAGCGTAGCTGAAAGGACACGGCGCTCACATACGGTTCACAATGCTGGACAATGTACACAAAATATAAGGGCAAATTGATAGAATAAGAAGTTCGAAGATTCGAGGAAGCCTTCATGTAAAAGAACCCATCACAAGCAAGATAGAGCACAACCAGCTCAGTTGGTACTGTCATGTTCAAAGGAGAAATCCTTCGAACCCCGTCAAAAAGACAATATCAATCAATCCTACACAATCGCGCAAAAAAGGCAGACCAAAAAACAACTGAATCACACAAATGCAAAAACACCAGCATTTGATTGGCCTCAGTGACGAAGTGATCCGAAACCGGGAAGCTTGTCGGTACTTCCTGAGGTCAAACCGGCAAACCCCACAGGCGGACCAGTAGGGATGCAATAAAGTGGTAGGGTTGTGATCCTTCTACTCCGGATCATAACCTCGTCCTAAGGAAAAGAAGAAGAAGCTTTCTTCAATCGAAAAATGTATGATAATGTTATTAAACTGTAGGTCCCTGCCATTGGTATGTCCCTCAGCACAAATGGTTGCGGGAACCTAGACTAGGCCACGGGGCGGTTAGCTCCAAATATTTACATTACTTTTTATGCCGATTTGATTATAAAGTCGCAGACATCTGCAATCATGACGTTTTAAAAATGAATCAAAGTGTAGGAACTGATATTTTTTAAGTTGCCCCAGCATTGCCCGGTCTATAAAAGTTGCAAACATTTAGTTTTAGATGTCACCGACTCAGCTCAGGAACTATCTACAAAGGACATTGACATTTCCGTAGACAGCTTAGTTGTGATTAAAGCGTCCTATTCATAGTCTACATCCAAACTAGAATCCAGGAGCATCGTTTTATTCACTGAGGAATTCTCACACGAAGTAGCTGAAGAGTCGGAGCTGGACCAAAAGTCAATATTTCTGGCCGACAAGAGATGTATGGAAGTAGATACAAAATAAAAAAAAAGAAAAGAAAATAATAGTACTTGCGCTATGAAGTTTTAATAGGCACTTTAATGGGTAACAGCTTGCTTGTAGTATATTTAAAATAAATGCTTTTCAGTGCCACAAACCTTTTGGCAATGTAAGCACGAAAATGGACATGTCCCGCTTTCTCTACGAACGCCCAAGCTTTTGGCAGTTTTATTTTTTTAATTTTTCTTCGAACTTGATGAAGTAAATATAACGGAACTATACATTTTTGGAATCAGAGCTTCGGCACCATTCATTTGATACCCATATTGTATGGATAAATGTAAAAAAAATGTTTGGACTTTCACTCTAACTTTTCCAAAATTTTGAAACTATTTGCGCGCTGGCAAAATTCATCTCTGGTCTAAATGCCAACTTTCTACGTGATACGGTACAAGTGGTGAGAATGTGACATAAGGACGGACAGTCCCTCTCTAACCTTTTATTACCTGGAAATGAAAGCAAGACAACACTAGCGGTCCAATTTCACCTGGGCACAGTATTGCAGTAGTACTGACTCTGGCTTAATGACCAATTCGCCATCTTGGCGTCTACAATCGTTTTTATAGGTTACATCGTAATAGTTGTGGCTACAAGAATAGGCTCTACGCGTGAGTTAACTTAGCTTTTCTTACTTACTCGTATACTCTTAAATGCGATATGCTTCTCAATTCATTCATATGCACTTATGTTCAAGGCTTAACGTGTCACATAATGTAATTGCATAGATGTTACCCATTGGTGTCTACCTTCCAAATTCCAATCTTTCTGTGACTGGATACGGATAATCACTAAAGATTAGGATTCGAAAATATTTTAAAACATTCAGTCACCGACAGGATATGACTTCTATTGTCTGTAATTTTTGATATAGTTAAGACGGCGATTCTTATCGATTATGTGGTCGCTATGGGGTTAAGACATGGGAAAGCAGTGAAAGTAGCTACAAAATCACATCCACTCGTCTGTAAGCGAAGGAACTTATTACATTCACATCTAATCATCCTTATTCTCGAAATTGAAGTGAGTGATTGTCACCTCACTTTATTTTAAGCAATACTAGTCTTCCAGACGGGAGTAAATCTTTTGTAGGCTCATTTGTGTGTATTCTCCCAGTCGCTAAACGTGACACTTTGAATGCACTAATGAGAATATTAATTTGTACCTGTCACCTCATTTTTTTGGTGATACGACTAAGAGAATAAGGGTGAATACTTTCTTTTTTATACATACATGTATATATTTTTTATTTTTTTCTTATATGACTTATATTCATAATATTTATTTTTTTATTTCTAGAACAATACCACGCGTTCGATAAAGTTCAAAACTCTTCATGTAATACAGATAAAAAGAAAAGTAAAACAGATGTCAGGTGACAGACATCTAAATGATGGAAAACTTCAACAATTTCATGGATAAATCGTGAAACATTTAAATTTATTATACAAAGATTTAAAAAAAAAAACAAGAAGTAATTTAAAACTTACAAAAAATATAATTTAAATGAACAGTTGTCATGTGTTAGGATAGAAACAAAGTTTATTTTGCTACACAAATGATTTTTCTTTTTTGTTTTGTCTTTTATTTTATTTTTATTTTTTATTTTACACTTTTCTTTCCTTAATTTTCAGTGTTAAATAATAATAAAATAAAACATAACCCTTTGTAGTCATTTTGATTTAATGAAAAGAATATTTAAAAAAAAGAGCATGAAGATATTATTCAAGGAATGAAAAGGTCAAAGAAAAAACAAAAAAATTATTATTTAAAAATAGACGCGAGAGAACTCACAAAGTAATTGTATTTTTTTATTACTATTCTTATTATTATATTAAATAAAAGTAAACTATTCTAGTGTGTAAAACAAAGTAATAAATAATAAAAGAAATGTATTTAAATGTAGCAGAGAAAAGAGAAAGATAATACGGATTTTTTTTTTTATTATTTAAACTGATTTGTTGACGTAGAACATACGGATTGCAATTAATTCTTTTTTTTTTATTTTTAATATGTACCCAAGAAAAAACATCGCGAAAAAAAAAACATTTAATGCTAAAAAAAACAACTAAATATAAAACATATATTATTGGAAGTTTGTATTGATAAAGAGGAAAGGGTCACTCTTAAGAAATCTAAATTTTAAACGTTCTTTCTAGAACACCAATTAAACCGATCTAAAGAGAGAGAAGGTGGATTTTGTTTGATTTTAATTTAATTTATAAATTTTACTCGAAGACAAACATAATACAAAAATGCAAAAATAAAACAAAAAAAAAAGGTAAAACAATAAAATTATTTTTTGAAATATAATTTCGTGGCTTTTGGTTTTTCTTTGGTTATTTCTAATTTTTTTTTTTTCAGTTTTGTCCCCTGTGTCCTGTCTGCAGTTATAATTTTGATTCTAGTTTTTATAAATTCATAAATTCATGATTTTTACAAGAATGTCAAGTAACACGGCTCGTCTTCGTGTCGGGTGACAATTTGTATTCTGTAAGACCAGTAAAGTGAATAGAATTTAGTGGAGTGTGATTTTGAGCGCTCCGGGACTTGGTTTCGGCTTGTGTTTGATTTGTTAGACACTAGCAAGTACATAAACTTTCAAATACAAATATAGTTTTATTTAGAAGAAGAGACACATTTTGGATAAGTCATGTTTCTGCTTGTTTTTTGCATTACCGAAGGAGAATTATAAATATGTACATGTTTTTTCTGTACATTTATGAAATATGAAGTAGGAATGCATTCTCCTTACCTTCGCAAATAAATTATTATTGCGGGCGACTTCATGGTACACAATTCTAGTTTGGATGTTAAAAATGATTTTGGCTTTCCGAATATGGGAAAAAGTAATGTCATCATATGAATTGGCTGCCATTTTGTTAGAAATGAAAATAATTGGGCTCTGTTTTCACGAAAAGTTTGTTTGAAGGTGGAAAATTGATGGCATCAAGTTGAAAAAATGATATGGTCAAATGACCACCTCTTGAAGAGATGCACATTTGTGCTTGTTTATGGCATTTTGAATTGTTGCTCGCAAAAAATCTGGCTTCAAATTGGTGATTTCTTCTTGATTGTTGGCTTTCAAGACTTGCAAGGTTTGTGGTTTGTTGTGGTAAACGCGAGATTTCAAAAAGCCCCAAAGGAAGACGTCTGGCGCCGTCAGATCTGGCGATCTGGCTGGCCAGTTCAAATCGCCAAAACGGGAGATCACACGGTCCCGAAATTGGTAATTCAAAATCTCCATCGTTGCCTGAGTTGTGTGAGCGGTTGCTCCGTCCTGCTGGAACCAACAATGCTCGAGACCCAATTCAGCAACTTGCGGGAAAAAAAACTCGTTTAACATAGATCTGTAGCGCTCACCAGTTACGGTAACGGTGGTGCCGTCGGCGTCGTCAAAAAAGTAAAGGCCAATCCCTTTTTCACTGCAAATGCGGCACTAAAGTCACTTTGAGGGGATGCAATGGCTCTTCGTGCATTTCATGCCCCACAAATGCAAATTTTGTTTATTCACATAACCACTTAACACAAAACAACAGACCGGAAATTGGTCAAATAAGCAGTAACAATAATCCCGCGTTCTACAGGCGGGTACCGCTCCATTGCTTGTTGTCAACTAATTCTGTCTATAACATAACTGCCCGAACACAATGGAGAAGCGTTGCAGCAGATGAAGTCGCTGAAGTACAAACTGTCAAATAAGTCGCTCCTGAGGTAGCAATGCTGCAGCTTTAGCTTTACCAATCTGCTCGGGTAGTAAATGTCAAAGCAAAATGACATTTCACGCCATTTGCAAAAATTATGGCACATTCACATTATGACACTACTTTTACCCCACCTTGTACTAAACAAACATCATTTCGAATAATATGCGCTCAAGGTATAGTCGACCCCAGACTCGATTAATTACAGTGCTATATCATTGCACTCTCCATGCAACTTCTTATGCGAGAAAGTCATCCAGTTGTCGTTTGTTATAAACGACGATTGACACATCATTTGTCAAGCGGTTTTTGGATCGGTATTCCTTAACTTCAACGACATGATAAATTTGTAGTAGAATTCTATCGTCTTATACAAAAAACGACAACTAGAATTCGGTTTTAACTGATCGCAAACTAAGGGAAAGTGCGTAGTGAAAGCAATCATTCTGTATTAAAAATGTCAGCGACGTGTGAGTTTCTTACAAAATCAAAAAAAAGGGGTAAAAGGGATACTACACTCTGCAGAAAATATTTTTGACCAATCGTAATAGAAATTTGAAGTGTGTTCTACGGCTACGTGGATAGATCTGTGGTGTGCTTTTTAGTATGTTAGCATGGATCACAAGGTTGTTGGTTTGAATACCAACCAGTAGAGAACATTCTCTTATGAAGTTATGCCTCCCCCTTGCGACTAGATTGCCAATCGAAGGGGCATTAAGAGAAAGTTTCTTCAACCAAAACCTTTACCTGATTCAGTTACGTTATGATTTCCGAGGCTCTGCGTTTTAATCTGCCATTCAATAGTAACGTAATAGTAATAGCAACATACGAAAGGATGAGGTAAAACAGAAGTTATTTTGTGTTTCATAATCGTATCACTGAGAAAAAATCACATGTTGATAAATAATTTCTATTCTCATAGTCGATTCAGGTAGCAAATCCAATTCAAGGTGACACGAATTCTACATATTTGAATAGTACCTTGAGTGACTGCTGTTATACACACAAAAGTACGAGTAAGATGACGACGTGTCACTTCTACCGTGGGAATAAGGGTGTTCATTTTGTTGTTGTTAAGAGGTACTTGAGAACTGCACTGTAACACCCAATACTGCGCTTGCAAAGATCTTTCGGCTTACCATTGAACATCCCTAAGACTACACATACAGAACTATCTCATGAAAGCGACAAATGCGATAGCCATCTTCTCTGTAGAAAAAAAAAAGAAAAGATTTTGATTACCAGTTGTAGCAAATTACCTTAGACGATTCCAACCCAGGTCATGTTGGAATCTAAGGATCGTCCTAACAGAACTCTTTCTTTAGATTGATAGCAGGTAAGCAACAATACGCAAGATAAAAGGGGATCGTTTACTATTCAATTCATCGAAGAAATAATTACAATTGTTCTCAAAGTTGTGTCATCTAAAAATAAAGTGACAGGTATTTTGATTAGTCCATTCAAGTGCCACCTTAAGCGACACACAAAAGTGAGACTACAAAAAGCTCGACAAAAAGTCTGTTCCCGTATTGAAAGTTCGCATTATTTCGCATATTTTCATGTACTGTCTTTTATTTTAGGCCTGAGTATGAGTATGTACTAAGTACATTTAAAGTCACTCTTTTGAACAGAATCCACAAGCAGAAGAGGAGGGAACTAATATCAGGATCTCGAGGAGCGGATATTCTGCGTCAAAAGTTTGAAGCTCTATAGAATCCCAAAATAGTAAAGGCTTTAGTTATATCCATTTTTTTTTTTATTTAAACTCTGAGGTCTAGACGATCACATAAGTTAAATCATGATTTATAGCTGTTCTGCTGATAAAAACAACAACAGTGGAACCTCTTCTACATTGAAACCTTTGCTACAGCAAATAGCTAACTGGTCTTCAAAATTTATGAAAGAGAAAGAAAACAGTTTCTTTTCTAAAACACGTGACACTTATGTGGACATAACTTGAACCTTTTTATCTTTTTTTGTACGAATTTGAGAAATGGTGTTCATAACGAAAAATGGTCTTCAAAGCGGAAGTTGTAGCCATTATCTAATTGGACGAGAGCATTGCGTGTGTATCGCAGTACGATGGTATTTCCATTTATGTTGATAGAGATGGCAGCAGTAATAATGAAACTGGAATTAGTTGAAATCTTTTGAACAGAACTTGGGGCTTTGAGCAAGCAGAACAATATCCAAATTATTCGAGTGCCGGTCCATAATTGCTAGCTTGGAGACATCTCCATAGCATCTGTTCATCTTTTTCAAGATATTAATATCTTCTGATTAATTTGAGCAGTCCACGGTTTGTCTTGCGTCCATTTTGAAGATCCTTATGCCTCAGAAGCTTATTTAACGTTTAGTATAGAAATCTACATCGGCGGAAAGGAATATCATGTAAAACGTTGAGCAAAGTTCTTAGGGATGTTTTGTTAGGTTGGACCTGCTTGGGTCCTTGTCTATCTTTCAGTCGCTAATTTTACAATTTCGACGTCAAATAAATCCAAGATTTATCCTGCCAAAGGTACTCAGATTCTCTGTGTCCATCAGAGGTAATAAGCTGAACAAAGGCATGTTTTTAAGTGGATATACATATTGTATAAGTGAGGTTGGCATTCTCAGAAGCAGTTTACCATCCTGCTCTCATCGAACCTCCATTTAGAGAAATACTCTCCTTCGTCGATATGACTACTACAGCGAGAGGATACAATTTGACTTTGGAAATCTAAAATTCGTCGTAATCTACTTTTTATCAGCAGATTTCCCGAAGCAACCAATATGGAACTCGTATGATAATTTAGTGAATCACAAGTGTTTTGTGAACAATGCCTGTCGGTGTTTATATTCTTTACACCTGGAATCACTGACACACCTGTCTATAATAATCAGTTGAAATACTGGCTAATGTATTAGCCAGTTTTATTTATAGTCCAACAAACATATAATTTCCTATATTAACATCAATTGAAAATTAGAAAGCAATAGTTTAGCCTACCATCGCATTTTATTTGACAAATTAACATTGAACAGTGCTTAAAATCGATCAATAGAAGGCAATTATTGAATCTATGTCAAGATTACATCAAATGATCATAATTCCATCTAATTAAACGCAATGCACTGTTTTCAATATCTTCTCGTGCGTAGGCTTACACATAAAATAAGTGCATTTTCAATGCCGTCCTTTATTGTATACGCTTTTTTTAATGAGCCTTGAAATTCCATTTACAAAAGTGCAATTGCAATAGCTTGACAAAGCATAATTCATCCCACCTCAATGTAGACCGACATATTTGAACAATCGAACTTTTAAGGACCAAACTGCTTTCTACTAGATACAATTTTTTTCTCACTCCTTTCGGTTACATTTTATAATTATTTCCTTTTGTATTTTGTTTTTATCATTCCATCAACAAATAATTAATTCACTTAAATTGAAAAAAAAAAAAATCTACAATATAAATAAAAGAAATATATTAAAGAATATATTAAAAATTTATTAAAACAACAAAAACGCTTTATATAAAAAAATAATTTGCCTTCAATGAGAATCCACTTTGAGCAACCATTTTTTGGCAAAGTTGGAAAGCTTTCTAAGTAAATAAAAAAAATATATATATTAAAATTATTTATTCATAAAAAATGAAATACTAACTAAAATTATATTTATTTGTCATTAATACTCGGAATGGATATGGATGAAAGGGCTAAAAATAATAATTTTAAACAATTGGAAATTATATAAGAGAGTATTGATAAAACAAAAAATATTTATATGTCGTGCATCATACATATTTAAAAAAAGAAAAAAATTATAATAAATAAATTATGAATATATTGGGAAAACTATTAACTATATGTATACATACATAAATTTTCAATTGTTATTACACCCATAACACTCTCCATATCACATTTTATGACATGATTTTAATTTATTTCTTTTGAAATTTAATTTTTAATCTATTGTGCTCTATAAAACAACAAAACAATTTTCACCAATTTGATAGAAAGTCAGAACAAAATAACAATATTTATATAACAAATAATAATACAAAGAGTAAATATCATTTAAGAGACTGTATATAGGTATGCTGAATAACATTTTTTAAGTTTTATCTAACATGAAAGATAAATAAATTTTAATATTAATTTTAAAACAAATAAACTAAGAATAACTAATAAATACAAGATAATATGGTTTGTTGCTTTTTATTATCAAATCGATTATATATAAAACAAAAATATGAGAATATATATTATTTATCATATTAATATAGAATAAAAATCTAATATAATACCGATTATATTATATTGAAATAAAAATTTCAAAAATATATTAAAATTTGTTTTATTTGTGTGGTTCCTTTTCAAGAAGATGTAACCATCCGGAGAAGGGTCTGCAGAGGTACCCCCCGGAGTTCTGTCTCCTCTAATATGGCTCCTCGTAGTGGATGAGATCTTAGTAATACTGAAGGAAAACGGCTTCAACGCGACGGTCTATGCCGACGATGTGGTCATCCTGCGAAAGACTCAATCTCGCACTACAACTAGAGGATACTCGTAATTGGGTCAGCAGCAAAGGGCTGGGAGTGAATCCCTCAAAGACGGAGGTAGTTCTTTTCACTAAGAAGAAATCAATTCCTACCTTTAGACCCCCAAACATCGGTGGTATTGAACTAAGTATCTCAAGTTCAGCTCGATACCTGGGCGTAATTTTAGAATCCAAACTGAACTGGAAGGATAACACGAACCGAACGCATCAAAAAAGCTAGCGCAGCTTTTTTTTTTTTTTTGCAAAAAAGCATTCAGCAACACGTGGGGCTTCAAACCAGCTGTGGTGTACTGGATATACACAGCAGTCGTAAGACCCATTCTCACAAATCATTCATTCATTTTTGATGCATTTTTCATTTTTCAATTCATTATACCTTACGTGCTAGACACTAGCTTAACTATGTTATTCTATTCGAACTTACTGGCCCTATGCGGGCGCTCTAAGCTAAACCTAATACTTAAAACTATGTCTTTCGACGTAACTAACTTTATTTATTTATTTATTTCATTATTCAATTAACTAACTATTGATACTAAGAAAAATGTTTAATGCATTGAAAAAACTTAGTATATGAACTTTTTTTTTTTAATGTTCTTATATATAAAACTTATAAACTACATTAAAATAAATCTTAAAACTATCTTATTCTAAATTAGCCTACCTTACGTATTTTCTACGTAAATTTTTTTTTTTTTTTTTTTATCGAGTGATATTTTTTTTTATGCTTTTTGTGCTTTTTTTGTATTTTTTTTCATCCAAGTGCTGTGTGGATATATATATATATATTTTTTTTTTTTTTCTATCGTTACCTACACCTACCTAAACTACCTACACCTAAACTATGTAAGTCGGCCATGGACAAGGACAGCCAACTTCAAACATCCAACAGACTACCCTGGATTAGGAGGAAACGACGAAGGAGTTTCCTCTCTTTCGGCTAGCCACCAGAAATATCCGTACTGACGTTGTACGTCATAAATATCGCGACCCGATACCGCCCTACTAAACCGGAGACACTCCACACTGCCGTGTGCAACGTCTCTGTCGTAGTTGAGTCGCCTATCCACAGCTGTCCGAGCAACGTGGAAGATTAGCGGCACCGCCAATCCGTCCTGGATCAGACCTTTCTTATCAAAATAGAGGAACGCCTCTGGGGGAACGAAGCCGTTAAGGCGCACTCTCTCGTGATACTCGTAACTGGGGTAATAAGCCCCGGAGATCAGGTTGTTCGTCGAGCTCATTGCTCTGGCTCTGGCCAGAGCAGCATCTATATGTTTGTTAAAATATAGATATTGGTCTAACCAAAGCCCTAGGTATCTGACTTCACTTCGACTCGCAAGTGGCTGTCCGTGCGGTTCAACGATTAAGAACTTTCGCCAATTCTTTCTGGTATCCCTAGAGGCCCCAGACAACGGCGTCCTAAAAAGAATGGTTTCCGATTTCTGGAAGTTGATCTTCAACTTCCAGTCATCGCAAAATCGCTGAATCTTGTCGAAGTCACGTTGCAAGAGAATTGCAATGACCTCGATTTTTGGTCCTGATCTGTACACGATCAAGTCGTCTGCGTACGCTATGGCATGGTGAAGTGATCCTATCAGATCGCTCGTGTAAATGTTGAAAAGGATCGGTGAATTAACCGCACCTTGTTGCAGACCGTTTTTAATTAGAAATGTTCCAGCAGAAGTCACATTGCCATTTTTGATAATGAACTGTCTACCGGTGAGCATGTTATAAAGTATGTACAGCAGTGGTTTGCTTATGCACAGCCTGTTCAGCTTGTAGAAGAGTCCCTCTAACCATACTGTGTCAAAGGCCTTCTCCAAGTCAATCAGGCAGGATATCCGATACCAGTTTAGACTGTTTTCCAATGCGCTGGATAATGTGCATTATTCAGCGCATTGTTAAACAGAGTGGTGTAAATGTCCACCGCTTCTAGAGGGAGATGTCGAAGCACAATGTTCGACACTCCGTCGATTCCCACTGATTTCTTCTTTCTCAATGATGCGAAGATCGTTTGGAGTTCTACCTTCGATACGTACAGGGGATGTACCCTTTCATTGGCGATGACATTGTTTGCCAAGTTTTCGTCATTGAACCCGGTAAAACCAGTATTCTCGGATCGCCAGTGCTCTATATCATTTCGAAGGTAGAAGTTGTGCACAAGTACACGATTTTCCAGGTCGTGGTTCGGGCAAATGGTATCATTCACCTTATACACTTCCTGGAAAGTCGCTCCTATAACCTCTACCTTCTCCTGCGGATCTTCGATCACAAAGAAGTTGTCATCCTCTAATGCGTTATCTGGATCTATACCTGCTGTTATTAGTATTTGTCCATTGTTCGTCGTTCGGGGGATCTTAAGACACGGAAGGTCGTTTTGATTATTCCTCCGAAATATTTTATTTATTTGCGGGAACATACTCGGGTTGTTGGATTTTACAGCCCGAATTTTGTTGTTCCAGTGCAAATTTACAGAAAGTCTGTAATTTTCTCTAATTAACTTCTGGAGGTTTTTAATCAACGACTTCAGTGTCCTAACCTCCGAGTTTTGTCTGTCAGTAAACTGTCTGTACAAGGTTTTTAGTCTCGACAGCAGTCTACTTTTGTGTTGGTGTAGTGCGTCAATTGTTGCATTACGGAATATATCTGCGTTGTGAGTATGTTGATACCGAGGTATCGTATTGTCCATAGTTCGTTTAATTGTCTCGTCCATTTGTTTTAGGTACCAGTCAATCTCCTCGTTTGACAGATTCCTATTGAACGGTGGGTAGAGCGAATTCGAGGAGAGACACATGGTTCGCTAGTATGGTGGACGGCTTTTGAGAAGCAATACCAGCTCTCAAACCTCACCAAAATTCAGAGGGCAGCGTGTATCGGAGTGATGGGATCAATAAGATCAGCACCAACAGCGGCAATGGAAACCATGCTCAGTTCCATTCCGCTTGATATATACTGTAGCAGTCTGGGGGCTAAAACCGCTGTAAGACTGAGAGAAGACCGATTGTGGTCATCGAGCCTTTACGGCAATGCCTCCATTTTATCCCGATGGGGGACTACCAGTAGGTTAGGTTGAAGTGGCTGTCAGCAAAAGAAGCCAACACACTTAGACCAATAATAGGTCCATGGTGATACCACATGTGTTTGAGACGCGGCCTCTAGCCTACTCGTTGAACCATTTAGAGCTTCTGATGAAGCGTAGAATGTATCTAACGTCAACATTATTCAGATCATCTAGGTCATTGAAACAGAAGGCTCCTAAGTGGAGTTTCCTTCTTTGAGAGAGAGTTGGGCAGGTGCAAAGAAGGTGAAGAATAGTTTCTTCCTCCTCCTCGTCCATGCAGCTTCTGCAGAAATCGTTAGAGAATACGCCAAGCCTTGTTGCATGCTTGCCTATTAGACAATGTTCAGTAATGACACCTATAGCAGCACTAATATGCTTCCTATTTAGAGAAATCAAATTCCTAGAGCGTTTCAGATCCAGCATGGGCTAAATCTGTTTTGTCGCTAGACAAGTTGTACCCCTTGTCCACCTAGAATTTGTCTTTACGGTAGCATCCAGCTTTAATTTAAGTTTGCATGTAGCGATAAGCATACCCAGTAAACTTTTGCCCGGAAGGATGGGTATTGTTGTTCCATGTCTAGCAAGTTCGTCAGCCTTACAATTGCCTGGAATATCCTTATGCCCCGGCACCCAAATTAGGTGAATATTAAACTGCTCTCTATAAGAGACGATCGGCAGTCTAGAGCTGTTAAAGAATATTTTGAGGAAGATTCCAAGGATTTGATTGCGGCTTGGCTGTCTGAAAAGATGCGGATATCAATGGCCGATATCACGTTCTTTAGCCAAGACAAGACCTCCCTTATTGTCATTATCTTCGCCTGTCACACGCTACAATGGTTTAAGAGACGAAAAGAGAGGTTTAAATTAAGCCTATCAGAGAAGACACCACCACCCACCCCGTCGTTAGTTTTTGAACCGTCGGTATAAAAATGTACCGACTTATCTTCCTTTAAGTCACCTTCTTCCCAGAATGCTCTGGAAGGGATGGTAACTTGGAAGTTTTTGTCAAAATTTAACTTGGGGATGGTGTAGTCAATGTCTTCAGGGAAGATGCTAAATTTATTTAAGATAGAGGCATGGCCATACATTTTTTTAGACCACTGTGAAGTAGCTTTAAGGCGAATAGCTGAGTTAGCTGCCATTTGCCTGCCATAAATATCAAGGGGTTTTAAATAAAAAACTACCAGTAGATCGACGGAAACATTAGATGACCCCTACGCTAGCTTTTAAAAGGAGATCCACTATACTCGTAAGAATTCCTGGCAGAACGTACTGGAGGAACTGAAGAACCATGAAGAAAAAGAAACTGGCGTTCTATACCGACGGTTCTAAGCTAGACGTTGGCACGGGAGCCGGAGTTTATTGTGAGGACCTAGGAATAAACAACTCTTTTTGAATAAGCGACGACTCCAGCGTCTTTCAGGCCGAAATCACAGCCATCATACAGGCTGCTATTATACGCGAGAGTAATATCGTTGGCAAAACAATAACTGTCTACGAGTATATAGACAGCCAGGCAGCTGTTAAGGTTCTGGACTCTGCAATAACTAGATCAAGGCTTGTGAGGACCTGCAAATCACTCTTAAATGGAATATCTAGAGCCAATGCGGTGACCCTCTGCTGGGTACCAGGGCATATGAATATCGAAGGAAACAAAAGGGCTGACGAGATTGCTAGGAAAGGGTCGGTGTTGCACTTATCGCGAGCCCTCCCTTCAGTAGTAACCCCAATCAGTTCCCTACGGAAGAAAAAGAAGATGAAACCACCGATCGAGCCAACAGACGGTGGATTCATTCGGTGGAAAAATGCGCAACGGCCAGGGCGCTATGCCCGGCCTTCAGTAAGAAGAAATCAACTTCTCTTGTGAAACTTAGTCATTATAATGCACGAGTCGTTTCTGGAATAATTACTGGTCATTGTGCCATTGGCGTTCACGCGGAGCGACTCGGTGTGCTACATACCGACTATTGTAGAAGTTGCAGGGACCAGGAAGAAATTGAATCCGTTGTAAAGATTAGGACTCTCGGAAGCTACTTCTTCTCGGAATTGGAAGACTTAGGTAATGCTTATGGACCTCCTGAGATTTATATCACTATCTGGGTGGTTCTAACAGCGGACTTTATAGCGTTTCCAAGGTTAAATGATTGGGCACAATGGACCCGAATTGTTGGTCTAAGTGAGCAGTGACTCTATTTGTCACAAGGCACCCATCTACCTAACCTTTGCTTCCTTTTCTCTTATAACGCGTACGTACACACACTGTTTGAAGCCGACGTCAGTGCTTGAAGAAAAAACAAAATCAAACCTCGAGAAAAACTCTATAGTATGATAGAATGATATATGAAACCAAAATAAGGAGAAAAATATTTTCATTTTGTTCTTAACATAAGGAATTTTTTAAAAAAAGAAAAAAATTACTTAAACCGATTAAACCAGCAATCCAATAGTATATTCCACAACGCAGATTCTGATGATGGGCATTAATCCCGGACCCTTCTATCTAATTTCTATCACAACAGGTCTATAGGGTTTAAATCTGGTGATTGCGGCGGCCATGTCATGATTTGTAAGATTTCTTCATCTTCTCTCTGTTGCAGGTAGTCTTGACAAAGTCTTGGCATGTGTTTAGGGTCATTGTCCTGTTGAAATACGAATCCTTCGCCAATTAATCTTAGTCCAGAGGTCACAGCGTTTTCTTCCAATATTGTTTTGTATGCCTCCTTATTTATTTTTCCAATCACTCGAGCCAGATCTCCAACTCCACTTGAAGAGAAACATCTCCAGATCTTAACAGAATCGCCTTCATGCTTGACGGTAGGAACCACACAGTCTGGTAGCATTTTTTGTTCAGCGCTGTGTCGAACGAAAACTCTCCGTTTTGTGTCAAAGACCTCGAACTTGGATTCATTGCTTCATAAAACTCTGTTGAAATCTTTTTCCGTCCAGTCTTTATGCTTGTTGGCCCTTTCTAACCTTATACATCTCTTGTGTTATGCTACCTCATCTAACACTGTTTCTAGTTAGCTGGTTCTTACTCGAACCAGCGTGTGATCCTTATGAATCTCGTTAAGTCCATCAACGAAATATGTGCCAACTCAACTACTCGTAGATCTCCGAATAGTCTATTTTCCATATCGAGGAGGCGACGGTTGTGAAGATTAGGGCAATCGCAGAGTAGGTGTTTAATGGTTTCTATTTCTTCTTCATCTTGACAGTTCCTTCAGTAGTCCGGGGAGCTTTTTGTCCATAGTGCCGATCGCACAATGTCCCGTCAGTACACCTATCAAGATGCGGATTTCCTTTTTCCCCATAACTCATTTAATTGTGGCCATAGGCTGCGGGATATAACACAATCCCCTCTTGATAACCAAGCAGTGTTGGATTCGTTCCCTGGTCCTAAGATTTATTCTCTCTTTCATTACACCAATATACGTTGGGAAGTCTATTTGTGTATGTATATGCTCTGTACCTAGTGATAATCCTTTTCTGACTAGTTCATCTGCTATCTCATTCCCTTCTATATCACTATGTCCGGGAACGCAGCAGAAATTTACCACTTGGATATTGCTACGTTTGTTCAGGGTTTTACGACATTTACATACTGTCCTCGATCTTATTGTCTCACTGCCCAGTGCCTTGATTGCTGCCTGACTGTCCACAGAAATTTCTTTATTAGGATTGGCAACGCTGCTCTATCAATGAGAAAGATTTCAACTTGAAAGACAGTGCATACATCTGGTAACATCATCGCTTGTCACGCTGTTGATTCACGGTTCGAATCCTGATGTCAAGAATCATCTATTTATTTCGCATGAAATAAATAAAAAAGTCGATCACTTGCGAAAGCTAAGTCAACTCTACTGTGAAAGCATAACACTGGCAGTAGGGTGGTCATATGGCTAAAATGCAACTTGATCGTGATGATGACATCAGGAGGACGGAAAAAATACTGTGAATCATAAGCAATGACAATAATAACGAATACAAACAAAATACTCCCCAGTTATCTGGACAGCTACCCTTGGAGTTTACAGGAACTTAATACCACCTGGGTTTCAAACTACACCACTCTGTCTTTCTCTCTGTCTCTTCTCCTTTCCGCAAAACGCACGTGTTCTAAAAATTAGTATAAGGGTATTCATTATATAAAAAAAAGGGTTTGCAGAATACTCCTGCTCCGGTCCCTATTTCCATTTTAGACCCATCAGTGTAGATCTGGATGTCCTGCTCATTTATCAATGTGCTGGTTTCCTATTATTGTCTTTTGGGGATAAGGATACTCCATCCTTCTTATTGATATCCTGATATGGAATAACATAGTCTGAGTTTTTCATGGGGTCAACAATTCGATAACTGTAAAGTATAGATGCGTAACCGTAAGAATTTTGCTTCCAAAGACCGGATGCTTTAAGACGGATTGCGCTTTTGCCTGTCAGGCCTTTTATGTACTCCTGCAAGGGAAGAAGATGAAGTATTCTTTCTAACCCTGCTAGCTCCTGTTACTCCTATACATGCTAATCTTTATACCTTAGTGAGGTTGTTAAGATAACATCTTTTCTCCATTGCATTCCACCATACTAGTGCTCCATAGGTAAGTATGGGTCTAATAATCGCTGTATACATCCAATGAATTATGAGTATATGTGGTCGTATCCCCCAGCGTTGGATGATAGTCAGAGATTAGTGAGAGGTGGGACCTTGGAAAACATTTTATTTTTTTTATTTTCTGGAACTCAAAACACTGAGCTACGGCGCCACGCCTTGAGTGTTTGGTTGCAGATATTTATTTCTCAAATTCCGGTGGAAATACGCAATTAATCCGAAAAAAAATCAACTCTAGATTATTGTCGATAATATCAGGAAAGTAGGTACTTTAGACTTTCAGCAAACAGGGATTATCTGGTATGGTTCTTTCGGGTTAATTATTTCACTGATAAGCTTATAAATAGTAATTTATTGAAGCAACTCAATAGCGCGATAATTGTCATGAGTCCAAAATGGAGACCGGCAATGGTGTACAGGTATTGTAATCGATAGATCTATAGGCGCTTTTTTTGATGGTGATAAATAAAATGCTTTATCCGATCTACATATCTGTGATAAACAATAGAATTCAATATATAGATAGATATAGCAACGCATACCTTTATATCGCACCGTAAGTATTTTTTTTTGTACATACAGTTACTCTCAAAATTGAGCGTACACTCAAGGGGAATCCATAATTTTCCATTTTATTTTTGCGCGCTCAAAAGGGAAACTCGTACCCTTATATTGTTTCAGGGCCCGTGCGTTTAAGAAAATGGGGAAAAAGAACAGAGGTGAAGCCTGTGCAATGTTTGAAGGTTATAGTGATGGGGAAATACAGAGCTTGGTAGAACGAATACCTATATTTGACAGTACGACCGAAGTTAGGCTTTAGGGTGAACTGATGTGCATTCGAAGCATGACGCGTATTGCGGGTGAAATTTTAAAGGGAAGCAATGCAACTGGCTATTTCGCTGGAGCATTTTTTTTTATAGAAAAAACGATAAAACAGGGAGAGACATGAGACATTTCTTCGATGTTCAATTGAATGTATAGAATTCACAATGTCTCTATCACCTATAAGTTTTAACGCGCGATTTTGTACTCTATCAAGAATGTGCAGAACGGTCTTGGGTGCATCAGACCAGATATGGGCGTTATATTCCAGCTTAGGGCGGATGAATGCCTTATAAATTGAGGGCAGATCAGACGGGGTAAAATATTTCTTGCACCGTTTAAGGAATCCTAGACACTTTGCAGTGTTTTTAGTCACCTCGAATATGTGATCGTTCCATCGAAGATGGTTATGAATACATATACCGAGAATAGCAAGTTTTTCGGTTTCAGCGTTGCAAGTACCATTCATGGTTAATGGTTGAGGGTTATGGTTTCGCTTGAGAGACAGAAGACAGTATTTTGTTGTTAAATTCCACTCTGGTGGTTGATCCCCATTTGATTATGCTGTTCAAGTCGGAATTTAATGTGTTTAACATAAGTTGCCATTCCTCTACGGCCGAAGAGCAAGGACGTGAATTAGGGGACGAATATGAAAAACTGAGGTTACTGTCATCAGCGAAGGAATGGTTTGGATTAGAAGTTGCAGACAAGAGATCAATTATAAAAATAAGAAAGAGATCCGGAGACAAAACAGAGCCTTGGGAACACCAGCATTTATTTGGTGAATTGCAGACCTAAAGCCACAACCTGAAAGTTAACTTCTAATCCATTGAAGAAGAGACTCATCGACGTCAAATGCACGCATATTTGACAAAAGAAGCTGATGCGAAACTCTGTCAAATGCCTTAGAAATATCAAGCGCAACCATCTTAGTTTCGCCGAAGTGATGGATAAATTGGTTCCACTTCTCGGTGAGATATGCCATCAAATCACCAGTGGACCTGTTGCTACGAAAACCATACTGCCGGTCATTAAGGAGTTTTCTTGAATCGATATATTTCACAAGCTGACGATTTATCAGCATTTCCATGGCCTTGGAAAGAAGAGACGTAAGTGCAATGGGTCGGTAATTGGATAGGGTGGAAGATTCAACTTTCTTAGGGATGGGCTGGACAAATGCTATTTTCCATCTACTCGGAAATAGCCCTAAAGAGTAGGATAGACAGAAAAGATTACGCAGAGGTTTTGCCAGCATGAAAGAACACTTCTTCAAATTTATGGGGGAGGATACCTTCTGGACCAGCGGAGTTGTGTTAAGACCTTTGAGTACTCCTTCAACTGAACGAGTGCGAAAGTGAACTTGTTCCATGGAAAATTTGAAGCTCTCAAATACAGGTTCTGTAAAGGAAAGACACTACGCGAAACCGGTGAAATAATTGGGCGGAATCATTCGACAGTGAAAAAATTGTAAACAAATATACATAGATACGAAGGTACGCTAGCAGAGGTAGAACAAAAATGCAGGGCTCTTCATTTTGTGCTTTAGGATTTTAATCTTTATACACAAACATTTTATTTTTTTTTGCTTGTGTGTTTTTGATAAACTCCGAAACCACTCGGCCAATTAAGCTCAAACTTAGCCATAAAGTATATTTTGAAGAGAGGAAGATTGTTTATGTAGTACGATTACTCTACGATATGTGGCACTGGGCAACAATTTAACAAGTATGGAAAGTGAGACTTATTTTGTGGGGCTGAAAATAAGCACTACCAAAACAAAATGCAGATAGGTCTAAAAATATTTAGTTTCTGCTATCTTCTAGAAGATCGTTTGGTAACACCTGGTAACACCATTGTATCAAGCTAAGCTGAGCTTGTTTCACTTATTGCACACGTAGGTTGTGAAATCCATTTTAACATACGACTCTTGAGAGGAAGTGACACCTTTCAAGTCTTCGATAAGAAGAGATTCATTTTTAACTCTTGTATGACTCTTGGTGGTCGTTTATTAAAGGACCTGGTATCGTTGAGTTGAGGAACACTTCTTGGAGTCCATATATCTATTTGTGTAAATTCAACCCAGCGACTTTATTCAGTCGCTGTATTCAGACCCAATACAGCCGAAGTCATACAGACCAATCAGCCTAACATCGTTTCTTCTCAAAACAATGGAGAAATCTTTGGACATTTGATCATACTTCACACGAAGCCATTAAGCGAGCCCTGGACAGAAAAGGAGTCAGCAGAACAGTAAAGTGGATATACGAGTTGCTGAGAGCAAGTTCAGCACAAACTCAGATGTCGCGTAGAATCATTAAGGTCAACACAACAAGAAGATGCCCACAAGAAAGAGTTCTATTTCCTCTAATGTGGAGTCTAGTTGTGGATGAATTACTTCAAAAGTTAACCAACCTCGGAATCAACTGTCAAGCCTACGCTGATAACGTAGTACTGAATGCTAGAGAAAAGTTTGAAGGAACCCTTTGTGACATCATACAAAGATGTCTAAAAGCAACTCAGGAATGGTACTGCATAGCTGGGCTCAACACAAACCCGGCAAAAATTACAATACTACGAGGAAAAGGAATCTTGAACTGAAGCCAATTCTGCTGTCGGGTACCGAGCTAACACCAGTAAAAGAAGTGAAACTCACAGAAGAGATATCCAAAAAGGCCACACGTGCTCTTATGATATGTAGGAGCCTAGCGAGTAAGTTTTGAGGACTTAACCCGAATATTCTAAGATCGCCATTGTGAGACCAATGATCACATATGAAGCGATAGCGTGGGCCAAACGAACTAGTCCAGTCACAACGAGGGAGACACTCATTAAAGTGCAAAGACTTGCTTGCCTCTGTATTACTGCGGCCATGAGAACATGTCCAACTGCTGCCATGGAGATATTCCTGGAACTAACTCCGCTTCATATTGTAGTTGAACAAAACGCAAGGTGGACGATTCTAAGGATGGCAAAAGAGGGTATCGGGAGGGAGAAATGCATCAATTCAAAAGAATATGATGTACTTCTCAAGAAACTCCCCCTTCCAGCATTCCTTAGGACGATAGCATCAATTTAACTTTGATAAAAAATTCCGTACGAAATTAAGTAACAAGTGGGAATGCCTATACAAGCTTAATAAATTGGTAGCAGTAACAGGGTAACCCTCTATTGGATTCCTGGCCACGATGTAATAGAGGGCAACGAAGAAGCAAAGTCCTTGGCAAAACAAGAAGCAGCAGAATCCATTATTTGACCTGAACCATTCTGCGGAATAGGAAATCACACTATACGCGAAGAATTCAGGAAGATGGACGAAGAAAACAGGGCTAGGACTTGGGTCAATACTCCAGGTCTGAGGCAAGCTAAGAAACTTCTGGGCACTACAACTGAAAGAGATTCGAAACGTGCATCTGCCTTAACAAGAATAACATACGTATCCTAACAGGCTTTCTAGCGGGGCACTGTAAACTCCGGGAGCATTTCAGGAAACTAGGTATAACAAACCTTTGTAGATTCTGCAATGAGTCCAGTGAGACTCCAGATCATCTTCTGGAGTCTTGGGGGGAGTGCCTCTGATCCACACAAGATTGAAATGCTTGGACAAGTACCAACTATCAGATGAGGATATGCCAACCATAGACTCACTTATCATTCTCAGATTCCTAAGAGAAACCGGGTTAGAGAGGTGCTCTAGGGTGAACTATAGTTGCCAAGGCAAAGAAAGAGTGTTTGACCCTCAATAACAATTGTGAAGGAATTATATTCTGTGGGAAACTCTAATAAGGGAGTAAACCTCTCCTAAGTATTAGCAAGCGGCACAATAGACCATTAGGTTGCAGTGCAAGATAACCCTCACAAATAATAATAATAATATTCAGTTTGCCAGAGTAAACAATACGGTTAGTGTGACTGACTTTAGAGGACTACTTAAACTAACCTCACTTTCTACTACTTGGGTTCCAGTACGTACCGCATTGACTGGCAGTGGTACGGAACACGCATAGTTCGGAATGCTGTCAAAGGTACGGCGAAGCAATGTGATTAATTTGCACCAAGTACGACTATTCCGTTAGATAATATATAAATTGGATAAAGACAATTGATAAGTAAAGTCCTCTATAGAATGACTAAGGAGGCACTATATAAGACCCTCATCATCCTAGTCCTGCTATATGGTGCAGAAGCGTGGATGTTAACAAAAGCAGATGACTCTTGGTTGTTTCGAAAGGAAGACTCTTCGTGTGATGCACGATCCATTTTGAACTGACAGTGTGAAGGAGAAGCTTCAACGACGAACTATACGGGCTTTACAGCGACACCGATCTGGTTAAAAACGTGCCAATCCAGCGCCTAGGATATGCAGAACGCCAGTGTACCGGTCTATCAGTCCACCCGCCCCGGTGGGAAAACGTAGTAATACATTCAGGTGGAGCGTACAGTTGGAAAGGGACCTCAGGCAATTTGGCGTGCGAAACTGGAGGCAGCTAAGACCCATGTACGCCAAGGACTGAAACGCCATCCAAAGTAAATTAAGTAAGTACAGAATTTCGAAAACTTTACATTGTGCACGTTATAAACGTTATTATTCTACGATAGCAAACTTCTAACTAGTTTCATTCGGAGCCGCAATTAAACCACAAACAATTTCTCAACTAAATTGTCATAAAATTATATTTTTAATTTTAATTGCATGCTCAACATTTTTCAAATAGATTACTCGTTCTGCTGAATAGCCACTGAAAAAAAAAAAAAAAAATCCAAAAGGCCATAAACTTATTATCAAAAGCTATTAATCTAATATTGACATTCGCAATACCAATTAAATACTATTTAACTGAATTTAATTTAGAGTTCTTACAAATTAACCGATAGCATTCGATCAATAAAAAAAAAAAAAACGATATAGGGAGCAATATTTATCATTGTCACAATTGCAATTATTGATTCTTTCATAAAGTCTGTATGACTAAAATGCGATAAGAGAAACAGCAACCGAAATTGCTTTAGCGCTTATCAAATCTCTGATAAAGAAATGAACATCTTCCACTTGTGGTATTACTTCAAAAGGCCTAGGCTTTACATAAAGATGCATCCACTTGTTTGCCTCTGACTTATTTAAAGTCGCCTTAAAGATACTCGTCACAAACACGTCATTTTTCATTCAATTCACGTCGTCGTATGTACGAGTAGTCGTCGAGAATTAAACTTTATCAATCCACTGTGTGGTCTCATTCACGCTCATATTTACACGCAAATTCATTCAGTTGCTTTCAGACTGCGATCGAGACTGGGGCCGTTTTCGTTAGGAAAGTACGGGTAATATTTTTAATTTGTTAGGTTTGAATGCTTTTGCATTCGAATCTTTAGTGTCAACAAAAAATGCATTTAAGATACTTTGTGATATTTGTGATCGTTGTTATCGGAAGTGATCGAAGTGTGAGTGAGAGCGTCCGAGAGATCGAATTGATGTCGAGTTGGTCGTTAAGGAACCAAAATCGCTGTGAGTAACACTTTTCCAATTCCATATGGATACAATTTATCTATTTATCGATATCAAAGAATTGTTTACGTGAGGAGGTATACCAACACAATCGAAAGTGATATGCCGTACAGAGTTCATAAGGGTGGTGTGGTGGCAATGAAATGGTTGAAGAGATAAAAACTTTCACCCGTGATGAATGATGGGAATAGTTCAAAAGCTTCCAACCGAAAATTAGGTTAGAAGACCCCTTTGGTTTAAAGCAGTCAAAACATTAAAGCATGCATGACGCATACATTTACAATTACTGCCTCGGTTGCTTGTTTTAAAGGTTCAGCGAGATTCTAGCTGTAGATGCAAAGTACTCCAGTTCTTGTTTGCAGAAATTCACTGGAGGAGTGATACTTTTTATTATTGTTCCAGACTTGATTAAGGTAGGTAATGGATTGTTCTCAGGGGTGGATGACTTCAATGAGCAACGGAAGTATTGTCGCTTTGTTTTTATTTATTGAGCGCGATTATAACGGTTCTATTCATTAGAATACATGCCTGTTTTTTTCTCTCTTATCGTTGAACTTGGCATCTTCGAATCTAGTTTATTGAGCAATTAGAATCAACATGTTAAAATTCCTACACGAGTACTGCACATCTGCCACCAACTCAGATTAGGTATTATGACGATTCATATTTTCCGAATAAATTAGTTATGTATACATCGTATGAATACTTCGAAGATTTAGTGTTGGTAAGCGATAAAACCAAATAATTTGAATAATAACACATTAAATAAAATTAAATAAAATACGAGTAACTCGTAACACTTACGATAGGGGCCATAGTATATGTATGTGACGTTTCTTTTTACCTGGCTATCGTAAATGCAAAATTGGGATTATGTGCTACGATTTCGGTTATGGCAACGAGAATGGTTTTTGTTGTACCACACTCTCTTAGGTGTCGTTTGAGTGAGCATAAGGGTTGGTTCCTTTTATTATTAATTAAAACTCTTATGTGAACTTGCGCATGCATTTTGCTTCTTTTTTTTTTGTCCCAAAGGGTGTCCCAAATTCACGCAAGATGTAATGATGTTTTGATAGAAAACACAGGTTTTAATTAAAAATTGTAAATGTGTTATTGATTCATAACATAACCCTATACTCTATACTTTAGAGTATAGGGTTATGTATGGAATAGCATATCGGGTAAAAGGCCCCCACGGCTTTGCTGGCACATACGCATTCTTTTGTCAAAATTTTCCATGACCGTTTTGCATAAATGTGGCTGAATTTCATTGACACAGCGCTCAATTTGCTCTTTCAAGGCGTGGGTGGTCGTGGGCTTGTTGGCATAAACCTTAGACTTCAAAAAGCCATAAAGAAAAATGTTCAATGGCTTTAAATCGCACGATCTGGATGGCAAATTCTGACTATTAACTGTTATTGCCTGACCAGCCGCATTTTTTCATTCATTCATTTTAACTGTATTTTTATTTTCAAATTCATAAAACTTATTGCTAGACAAAAAACGCTTAAAACTAGCTTAACTAACGTAACTATCGTATTCTAACTTATTGACGCTATGCGGGCGCTCTAAGCTAAACCTAATACTTAAAACTCTGTCTTTCGACGTACGACGCACTAACATTTTTATTTATTTCATTATTTTATTATTAGTTGATACTAAGAAAATAAGATAAAAAAAAAACTTTGTGAATGAACGAAAGGAGTTCCCTCTCTTTCGATTAGCCACCAGAAATGACCGTACTGACGTTGTATGTCCTCAATATCGCGACTCGATGCCGCCCTACTAAACCGGGACGCTCCACACTGCTATGTGCAACGTCTCTATCATAGTTGAGTCGCCTGTCCACAGCTGTCCGAGTAACATGGAAAATTAGCGGCTCCGCCAATCTGTCCTGGATCAGACCTTTCTCATCAAAATAGAGGAACGCCTCTGGGGGAACAAAGCCGTTAAGGTACCCGTAATTGGGTAATAAGCCACGGTAATGGGTAATAAGCATGGGCCGAATGAGAGCCGTATTTAACCAGCCTCATTTTCAAAGTAGAATGGTCCGATGATGCCTCCAGCCCAAAATCTGCTCCAAACAGTGACACGTTGTTGATGTATTTGTTTCTCAACTATCGTTCGTGGATTTTCTGGACCCCAAATTCGACAATTTTGAAGATTAACAAAGCTATCAAGATGAAAATGAGCCTCATCGCTGAAGATGATTTTGTTTGAAATAAATAAGGATGCACTTGTTGTTGTTCCATAATGGTTCGCTTCAATGGTTCGCTGTGTGTGGTAGGCTTCAGTTCTTGAGTCAATTGCACGTTGTATGCATGAAGATGCAAATCTTTCGTGAGAATATAGTGTAAAGAGCTTCTCGAAATATCCAATTCTTGACCACGGTGCCAGATTGATGTTCCTGGACTCTCAAGAACACTCTCACGAACTGCTTCGATGTTTTGTGTTGAACGATCACTAATTCAACGATTTGTGTTGAATGATCACTAATTGATTCACTCTCGTATGAATTTTTGATTTCTTCACAGTTGATGAAGTTAAATCACTATTCCGGCCATATTTTGTACGAAAATTGCGAACTATAGCTGCCAAACCTTCATTATTTTTAAAATATTGCTCAATAATAAAAACGCGTTATTCTTTCATGTAGCACTCCATTTTTATTAACCATGAACTGTCAGCTGTCACGCTGCCTTTTTTTCGTTGGCAACACTTGACCGCACAAATGGCGCTAAATTCAAATCTTGCGTGAATTTTGGGACACCCTCTTATAATAACATTGGTATTTGTTTACCTGATATTTATTTCTTGAATTTGGGCAAATTATTCACAAACAAACAAAATTAGTAATAACAAAAATTCCTCTTAAAATTACTGAAGGAACCCCAGTATTTCACAATTTATTTCACATATGTATTAATCACTAATTTGTGAATGAATATTCATTTCAATTTCACATAAACCACTGTTCTTTTTTACAAGTGTCAATAAAAGTGAAGGTAGGTACGACTCACTATTCTCGTTAGACATAATCATTACAAGTTATGGGTGTCGTTACCTGGAACTAGTTTTTTTTTGTCCCTCGTATCGTTATAGATAATATGTCCACAGCTCTTCTCTTTTGTAGAGCACTAAAATAGGCCTCGCTACTGTTTGATGTGTCCTAAAAGCATTTTTACCGGCAAGCAGTAAAACTTAAAAAGCTTTTATTGTGCTATAATAAGTGATGATACAAGGCTGAAAGATTGTTAACTAATTTCGATGCCATTGTAGCTTTACATTACCACAATAAATTAATTCCCATATAGCAATATATTTCGTTTAATCCGGTTAATAGTCGGAGGTTTTATGAACTACACTAGAATTTTAGACAGTTGTGAAATATGTCACCTTATAGATAATTTGAGAGCCTCATATTTGGAGATATTTTCACTCAAAAACTATTTCCATTAACATCGGGCAAAAGTCGAATATTTTGAAAAATTCTGCATAATTTCCAAAATTTTAAATCAAAATAACTACGCAAAATTGAGAGAAACTTCATCCTAAGTATCAGCTTGACTTGTGTACCACCGTCAAGAGTCTGGGAGCTGGACTGCGAAACCCTATGGGCAATATACTGGACTCTCTATCGAGAGAACTCGTATCGCCCCCAAGAAATAACATTATCCACAAAACAAAATTTCACAAAGCGTTTCGACATACAATTAAGAATTTTGACGTAACAATCTACAGAGACGGTTCAAAGATGGACTGCGGTGTTGGTGTAGGTGTGTTTTTCGAATCCTTAAACATCTCAAAATCCTATACACTTCCAGTTAATGCCAGTGTTTTCCAGGCGGAATTACTCACTATCCGCGAAGTCTGTCACCAGATCAAAGGCAAAAGATTGCCATACTCTGCAAATCAGCCATAAGCTGCAATCAAAGCCATTGCCTCGGGCACTACATCCTCTAAACTAGTGTTAGAATGCCGAAATGAGCTACCCTCGTTAGATGGACAATTCAAAGTAACTCTGAACTGGGTTTCAGGACATAGTAACGTTTGTGGAAACGAACTTGCTGATGAACTGGCCAGGCAAGGCTCAGCCCTTCACCGCTCACTTGCGGAATCAGTCCACGTTCCGCTTGGAGCGGTCAAGGCAGAAAACTCCTCAATATTTCTTAAAAAAAGCCAACATCAGATGGATTAGGCTAACAAACTGTGTCATATCCAGAAGGATGTGGCTAGGCTACTATAAAATTAAAACAACTGACTTCCTTAATGGAACGCGTAAAGTCGTTGCCAGATTAACAGCGATCACTACCGGCCACTGGTCTATAGGAGACCACGTAGTCAAACTAGGTATCCCACATACAACACACTGTCGCAATTGCAATGTCGCAACTGAAAGAGAAACCCTTATCCACTATTTATGCGCCTGCTCGGCACTAGCTAGGGCCAGACAACGAGTATTAGGAAACTCTTCTTCAATTCCCTAGAGGAAGTCTCAGAGAAAAACATCGAAGAACTTATTACTTTTTTGAATTCCACAGGTTGGATCTAGAGACTCCTCACCAACACACTGTATCACTCAGGTAACATGAGTTGGGTAACAAAACGGCACCTAATACTAAGTAATTGGGTTCTTAAAGAACCGCCACTCTTACCTACCTACCTACCGTACCACCGTCAAAGTATTCCGCGTGATGAATTACTGGCGACTGAAGGTGTTTTACTTGTCTATTCAATCAAGTTTTAACCCTGACATCCACAGCAAAAACCAGTTCCTCAATGAAAAGGTTCTTATTTAAGGGTGGTGTAAAATTATTGTTTGCGTGTTGCGTTGTGTGCGTGGAATCAGTGCAAAAAATAAACACACCCCATTTGAGCGAAATTAGACTTGTGTAGCACCAAGTGCGAAACATCAGCGACCACAAATCAGTGGCGAGTGCGTGACTTGAACCACTGAGCAGTTTGATCACTTGTATGTAGCCCCATGTGCGATCCATCAAAATAATGTATGTCAGATATATAGCTTCTTAAAGTTCTATAAAAAGTCAGACCAATAAGTAACTCATAATAAGCATTTCAGACAGACATTACATAATAATTAAATAAGCAACTTTATTAGAACACATACATTAAGTACGTTCATTATATATTATTGTTTCTATGACGTTTTTGAAAAACTGGTCTATTCGTTTGCTGAGTAGGTCTGAAATTATTCAATAACGGGGCTCCATTAGCATCCACAAGTTTCCAAAACTTTCTTAACTGTAAGTGAATAGAACCTTAGAGACTTTTTTTTAGATTAATATAATTCAAACTTATTACTCGTACATCATCATATGAAACAGGCGTGATATCTGTGAAGACAAACCATAAAACCGATTCAGAACACGGTGGTGTCGTGAGTGATCCTAAAGTAAATTTAAATTAAAAGCTGAAGAAAAATTATTATATTAACTAACCTTTATATGTGAAAAATTGATTTGTATCTATTTGAGGTAAAAATGAATTCATAGTAAGAGGACCATCAATCTCTGCAGTACTATTATATTTCGATATAAGTTCCAAGGCATTGTAAATTTCATTTAATGTTTGATGATTTTCATTTTGCTCTTTCTGAAAGGAATTTATTAATTTTATATTTGTATCTCACTATTTTAAACGTTTTTTACTGGAACCGCTTGGAATAGTACGCTCAGGACGACGAAACCATCTGGGTATTCTCTCGCCACTTCGATAGTGCTGTATTTGGAGTTCTTGTGGACAATATGCATTTCGAGATCATACCGTTCCCCATCGATAGTATGTTCTGATCCTAGTACTCCATCCGATCCCCAGTGAAAGTGAACTGCCTGCACTTCGTACCAGTCGATAAAACCACCAACGGTTATAAAAGGTTTAGTTTGGTCCTCATTAATCTGGAGACCAACTTCAGCTGAAATTAGATTCTATTTGTAATATTTTGCAATAATTCCGTTTGGCATTTCTTTACCTGAATAACCATTGTTAATAATTTCTACAGGTGCAGAAAGTGGCTTTCTATAGTTATGAAATTTCAACTGCAAAAAGTGGTGGAAAGATGACTGAAAATAAAGACAACACATCACTTGGAAATACGATATGCTGAAGATATTCGTACACACATATGTACATATCTATATGCTGGTAGGCAGAAATTGTTGTTTACTAGAACTATAGGGTCGTGCAATAGGTTCAATAGAATTTAATAGTGAATTGTTGCCTTTTCGATTGGGTACCTTGTTTTAAAGTATTATTTTAGTCCTAGTACATATAATTTACCTACATATATGTAGTTAAGCCATTGTAAGTGAAAAATAGTCAATTTAGGAATTAGTAATAGGTTGAATTTTGGTCCGTCCGTCCGTAAGGCATCAGTTTTTGAGCTAGAAGAACGAAGTTTTATACTAATATTAGCTGCTTAGAATCCGAAGCAGTACAAGTGTAAAATTGTCTGAAATCACCACACAGGCACTCCCATTTAAAAACAAAAATGTAACTTTGAAAAATATTGGCTAAATAATATATGTAGACGTCCACGTTTTCCACAATTCGTCCGCATATTATATAGACCCACGCACACTTTTTGGGCCGTTTTCTTCAAAAAATTATATTTTGCTTTCTCAAGGCTATTTACGAAGAGTGAGGTTAAGTTTTATAGTGAACATGTTATCAGAATCCGTAAACTTCGGTGACAAGTGGTGACAGCGACGTCCATTTTCTGGTAAGATCTTTAAAAAATCTCTTTATAAAGGGTGTCCCAAAATTTTATAGAAAACACAAGTTTTTAATTAAAAATTGTAAATGTTTTATTGATTCATAAAGTATGCAGTATAGGGTTATGTACTCGTATGGAATAGCATATTGGGTAAATGGCCTCCACGGCTTAGCTGGCATACGAGTACACGTACTCTTTTGTCGAAAATTTCCATGATCGTTTTGCACAAATCTGGCTGAATTTCGTTGATACAGCACTGAATTTGCTCCTTCAAGGCGTGAGTGGTCGTGGGCTTTTTGGCATAAACTTTAGACTTTAAAAAACCCCAAAGAAATAAGTCCAACGGCGTTAAATCGCATGATCAGGGCAGCCAATTCTGATCACCAAAACGGGAAATTACACTTACACGACCAGGAAATGACTCATACAGTAATTGAGTTGTTTCTCGGCCTGTATGACATGTAATACCGTCTTGTTGAAACCACATATCGTCCACATCCATATCTTGCAATTTAGGCACAAAAAACTGGATTATCATGTTGCGATAGCAAGCACCATTAACTCTTATTGCCTGAGCAGTAACATTTTGAAAGAAGAATGGTCCGATGATGCCTCAATGCCAAAATTCGCATCAAACAGTGACACGTTGTAGATGCATTTGTCCCTCAACAATCACTCGTGGATTTTCTGAACCTCAAATTCGACAATTTTGTAGATTAACAAAGCCATCAAGATGAAAATGAGCTTCATCGCTGAAGATGATTTTGTTTGAAAAATCAGCATCCATTTGTTGTTGTTCGTGGTCAGTAGGCTTCAGTTCTTGAGTCAATTGCACGTTGTATGCATGAAGATGTAAATCTTTCGTGAGAATACGCTGTAGACAGCTTCTCGAAATGTTCAATTCTTGACAACTGTGCGGAATAGATGTTCCTGGGCTCTCAACAACACTCTTACGAACTGTTTCGATGTTTTGCGTTGAACGACTCGTTGAAGGACGGAGAGTGTCTAAGATGACTAATTAATCCTGAATTTTTGAATTAATCTTTTTACAGATGATGAAGTTAAATCACTATTCCGACCATATTTTGTACGAAAATCTCGAACTGTAGCTGCCAAACCTTCATTATTTTTAAAATATTACTCAACAATGAAAATGCGTTATTCTTACGTGTAGCACTTCCTTTTTAATAACCCTGAACTAACCCAGCTGTCACGCTGTCTTTTTTTTTTTTTTCGTTGGCAACACTTTACCGCACAAATGACGCAAAATTCAAATCTTGCGTGAATTTTGGGACACCCTTTATATGAGAGTACACACAAGGAACCAGAAAGTGTGGTGGAAACACCTGCATGAGAGGATTGCTGTTGAGAATGCACACCGAAGTATCCGTGATACTATGAACATGACTAGAAACCCCAAAGAAGGACGAGCGAAAAGACGATGGAGTCGTTCGTCACAGGACGAGAAAGATAACGTAGATTTTAGAAGTTATAAACGAGACTTTTTTTACAACACACTTTTCGGAAGGACACAACTCAGAGCAAATAGAATAAATTTAAAAGAAAGTCAGGTAATGCAGTAAAAATATTTAGACTTATGAAGCAAACGTTAGAAGAGATGTTATAGAATGCAACTGCAACTGGCGTATTATTAGCTTTAATCAATCCATGAAAAAGCTACGTACTCGTATATTGTTAAACTTTTCAGTTATTTAAAATAAATAGGTTCAGTTCTATGTCCTGTATAGTACGTACTTTGAAAAATAAAATTTTTTAACTTACATCTCTCGAGTCAAGTGCTATTGGTGATTGCTGATTGCCACCGCACTGTGGGTCTGTCAATTGCCACGTATCTGGATTTTCATAGTTCCAGTTGCCTAAAAATTAACACACTCACAGCTAATAAATAGTTCATGCAACTCTCGATTCATATATTTTTTGTGCACTTTTATTAACAATTAACACTGTAAAACTACTTTTAATTGAATCTTAACTACATGCCTACCTGCAAATGGTAAAATAAAGAACCAATGACGCAATAAATGCTCCGCGTGGGAATATTTCATTTTGTTTCACCGAATCAAATATTGTCTAACCGCAAAGAAATACAAACTGCTAATGTCATGATGTATTTTTTGGTTTTAGTTAAAATCAAAATATCCATATAAATTCCTCTGGGAATTTCTTGCAAAACTTGCTAGTGAAACAGACAATTTAAATTTATTGAATGCACAGACGAACATTAAATTAATTTATTGTTTGCTATAGGATCTTTATTGGTTTCACTTTAAATACAAAATGATGAAAAAATATAAGTAATCGAATTCCATGGTTCTACATAAATTAAAAATAAGGTTATTGAACTTAAATGTTCTAGCTACAGGGTGATTCATGCTTTTTATCAGTCTTTTTAGCTTCTAACTTCCTAAACTGGTATTATTATTTTGTAATCAAATATATTAGGTATTTCAAAAATCTCCTTAAAACGATTATGAAATACCTTCAGCTTTTTTTTCCTCACTGTGACCTTAAATATTTTTTCTAACTGAGTCCAAAACTTTTTGAGAGAAACTAGAATCTCGCACTTGAAACCTTGAACTGAAATATTGAAATCTTCTTTCGGTCAATTTTCGAAAAAAATGTTTTCACTCAAATGATTATATTCATTCAGGTACTTTCAATTAGTCATTTCAAAAGTGTGTACATCCTCCTATTTAAACAAAATATACTCGTACATACATATGTATGTAGTTATCCTTAAAACCAAGGAATTTTATTAAAAATATTCTTCTATTGTCGCTAAACGTTTTGGTGAAGAACGAGGTGAACTTATTTAAATACTCACCCTGTACAGATATTTATCAATTTGCTGCTATTGCAATCCTGTTTATAATTATATTGTCAAAGTAGAGTAAATATAATTTATGGTAGTGCCAAACAAGTTAGAAAACATTGTTTAACATTTGACTGTTTCTAAGCAGTAGTGACCTTCAAGTTTTAAATTCAAAACTGGTAATTCGGTACTTTTCTTGGTGTAAATACGAAACGTAGAGAATATATATTTATGAGCCATTAATGTTAAATAATAGTTTGAAATTAATCGATCAGCAATAAATTGACTTTAAATCAGCAAAAATAAATCATTTAATTAGTTTGTATGTTATTATTGCTATTTTTATTTAACAGTAAGAAATAAAAATAAAGTGCACTACTCGGTCGCACGTACTTGCACCTACATATGTATGTTCTTTTTTTTATAATTTGGGCGTGCCAAAGGGGTTATGAAACCCTTATACTATTGCAGGGCACGGGCGTTAATAGATAGACAGAGAGAGAAAGAAAGAAAGATTTACTGTAGTGGTTTGAAACTCAGCTGATATTAAGTTTCTGTAAAGTCCAGATAACTGGGGAGAATTTTTGTTTTGCTTTTATTGTCGTTGCTCATGATTCACAGTATTTTTTTCCGTCACGATCAAGTTGCACATTCAGCCATATGACTACCCTACTACCAGTGTTATGCCTTTGCAGTAGAGTTGACATCAAGATTTGAACCGTGAACCAACAGAGTGACAGGCGATGATGTTACCACTACACCACGGCCACCCCTGTGCTGTTGATTTGCAAATTATTTTGAATTGAAATTTAAGTGAAATTGTTAAAAAATATTTTATTTTATTTTTTTAAAGCAAAACCTGGTATGCCATTTCCTTGAATTTATCACATATTACTTAGATATCGATTTTGAACAAAATCGTTTGAGTCGTACTCAAGAAATAACCAATTTCTAGAGATTCGTTCTGTTACATGAACTTTCTTCGAAAAACTTCTTACGCCATCTAGTGGAATATATTCAACCTAACTCAAATATTAAATTTAAACAAAATCGCCGGCGGCGTTTTCGAGAAAATAATTTTTTCCAAATTGGGCATTAGTAAAGTACCGTTAATTTTGGCGTTACAATGATATGAAAATATGAAGTTTCAAGAAAATTCGGACGTTTAGGCTGCAGTCTTGCGTACATATGACATACGGACAGACGGATAGATGCATAGACCTAATTCAGATACCAAGTTTTTTGAATTTCTGTGTTTTAGTAAGAAACCAATACTTGCTCTAAAGTAAAATAATAAAACATGAATCAAATATTTGATTAGTAATACTTTTATTACAGTAAGAACAAAAATAATTAATAGTAACCAATAAATCCGACTACGACTTTGTTCACTTGTTATTCACCCTTGGGAAAGATCGAAGATTTCAAGGCCGTATATTATAGACAAAACGAAGAATCAGCTGTTTGTTTGGAGTAGAAGGCAGAGCGTATCTGTCTTGCATGAAGCACTCTTCTTTATGACGATATCAACAATGAGTATGCAATTATGGACAGTATAGTCAGGTGTTTTATTTATCGGAACTGTACTTTAGGTAATGGGTCACAGTAACATAGATGGACACGAACGGTCTAACAAACTGGCCAGGCAAGGCTCAGCCCGTAATGACTCACTCATGGAAAAGGTCAATATTCCGCTGGGAACTGTTAAGGAAAATACTTATTCTTTTGCACTTTCTATCAAAGGTCAGTCATAGATGGAGGAGGCTGAAAAACTATGTCATTTCTAGTACAATATACTCAACCTAAAGCAAGGTCAGAACAAATGGACTCTTAAGTAGGACTCGCGTAGATATCGCTAGAATTGTACATATTAGTGCAGGGTATTGGGTAATTAGAGACCATGCAGCCAAGCTGGGTATCCCATACAACACTTACTGCTGCAGGTGCGGAAATGTAAATGGAGAAAAGACTCTTTGTTCACAGATGCGGCCACTAGCCAGAGCCAGGCAACATGGATTGAGATAACGCTACCAAATTCCACAGAATAGATCTAATGGGCTTTGATGACTCTTAGCCTAATTAACATACATCGGAAACCAGGTCGCATGAGATTTGGGATCAAAATGGCTTATTTAAGTGGCAGTCGAGTCCAAGTCCAAGTCCAAGTCCAAGTCCAAGTCCAAGTCCAAGTCCAAGTCCAAGTCCAAGTCCAAGTCCAAGTCCAAGTCCAAGTCCAAGTCCAACTCCAAGTCCAAGTCCAAGTCCAAGTCCAAGTCCAAGTCCAAGTCCAAGTCCAAGTCCAAGTCCAAGTCCAAGTCCAAGTCCAAGTCCAAGTCCAAGTCCAAGTCCAAGTCCAAGTCCAAGTCCAAGTCCAAGTCCAAGTCCAAGTCCAAGTCCAAGTCCAAGTCCAAGTCCAAGTCCAAGTCCAAGTCCAAGTCCAAGTCCAAGTCCAAGTCCAAGTCCAAGTCCAAGTCCAAGTCCAAGTCCAAGTCCAAGTCCAAGTCCAAGGCCAAGTCCAAGTCCAAGTCCAAGTCCAAGTCCAAGTCCAAGTCCAAGTCCAAGTCCAAGTCCAAGTCCAAGTCCAAGTCCAAGTCCAAGTCCAAGTCCAAGTCCAAGTCCAAGTCCAAGTCCAAGTCCAAGTCCAAGTCCAAGTCCAAGTCCAAGTCCAAGTCCAAGTCCAAGTCCAAGTCCAAGTCCAAGTCCAAGTCCAAGTCCAAGTCCAAGTCCAAGTCCAAGTCCAAGTCCAAGTCCAAGTCCAAGTCCAAGTCCAAGTCCAAGTCCAAGTCCAAGTCCAAGTCCAAGTCCAAGTCCAAGTCCAAGTCCAAGTCCAAGTCCAAGTCCAAGTCCAAGTCCAAGTCCAAGTCCAAGGCCAAGTCCAAGTCCAAGGCCAAGTCCAAGTCCAAGTCCAAGTCCAAGTCCAAGTCCAAGTCCAAGTCCAAGTCCAAGTCCAAGTCCAAGTCCAAGTCCAAGTCCAAGTCCAAGTCCAAGTCCAAGTCCAAGTCCAAGTCCAAGTCCAAGTCCAAGTCCAAGTCCAAGTCCAAGTCCAAGTCCAAGTCCAAGTCCAAGTCCAAGTCCAAGTCCAAGTCCAAGTCCAAGTCCAAGTCCAAGTCCAAGTCCAAGTCCAAGTCCAAGTCCAAGTCCAAGTCCAAGTCCAAGTCCAAGTCCAAGTCCAAGTCCAAGTCCAAGTCCAAGTCCAAGTCCAAGTCCAAGTCCAAGTCCAAGTCCAAGTCCAAGTCCAAGTCCAAGTCCAAGTCCAAGTCCAAGTCCAAGTCCAAGTCCAAGTCCAAGTCCAAGTCCAAGTCCAAGTCCAAGTCCAAGTCCAAGTCCAAGTCCAAGTCCAAGTCCAAGTCCAAGTCCAAGTCCAAGTCCAAGTCCAAGTCCAAGTCCAAGTCCAAGTCCAAGTCCAAGTCCAAGTCCAAGTCCAAGTCCAAGTCCAAGTCCAAGTCCAAGTCCAAGTCCAAGTCCAAGTCCAAGTCCAAGTCCAAGTCCAAGTCCAAGTCCAAGTCCAAGTCCAAGTCTAAGCTCTCAAGATTGTGGAAGGTCAACTAAAAATTTGGCAAATCCTGATCAATCGCCACCCATTTCTACTTCACCAATCACTCCTTTGGTGTAACTAATATTCTGATCTGGAAATTGTATCTTTCTTACAGCAATTATAATAGATGGCGTAAGACTCCCATCTGGTGTTTATAGTGCCACTAACGATGAAGATGTGCTCTTATCCTACAACGATGTAAACATGCGCTGGATAGCCTACGATAATTGGACATATTCGAGAACTTTTTCAGGTTTTTATTCTTATTTTTTCTTAACTTTTTCTTGGTGTCTTTAAGTCTAACTCCCTTTATTCCCTAGTTAGCCAATCGGATTTTGAAAATGTGAAATTTGTAAATCTAACATTTCACGGCATCGATACAATAGCTACGATCTATCTAAATGGTTATATGATTGGTGAAACAGACAACATGTTTGTCCGATACACGTTCGATGTCCGATCGTATCTGAAGGATCAAAATCTCTTGGAAATCGCAATTCAATCACCTGTTTTGGCGGCTAAAGCTATAGCTGAGTCTTTGGACGCGAAAAATATTAGTGTACCACCAAATTGCCCAAATGAACGATATAACGGAGAATGTCATATGAATATGTTGAGAAAAATGCAAGCGAGCTTCGCATGGGATTGGGGACTAGCAGCGCCATCTATGGGTATTTGGTAAAAGAATATATATAAATTTTTGAGAAGAGAGCACCTATATATTTTCTTTTTCTAGGAAAACTGTTTCCTTGGAATACTATGAAGTTGCTTTAATTAGAGATATAGACGTTGCTGTGTCGAAAAATAGCTCTCACTGGCTGATGAACATTCGAGTCTTTCTGGATACCGGGATTAAGCAGAATTTTTATGGAGAACTTACTTTCTATGCTGTGTAGGTTGTATAGATTGGATTTTTCTTTGATTCTAATCTTTTTAATCAATTTCAAAAATAGAGAACTACTGACAAAGCCGGTCAATGTAAGCTACCGAACGCAGCCAATTGAGTATACTTATCCAATTATTGAGTTCACTCAAGCAATCCCAGTGGTATTACACTTTGTTCGGTTTAGCAAATGTGCAATCTATTTAAAAGTATTTCTTTTAGGAAGACGTTACATTGTGGTGGCCAAATGGATATGGACAACAGAAATTATATCCGTTGCATTTCACTATGAATGCTTGGTCAGACATAGAAGGACCAAAACCTCGAGACAGAACAATATCTCAGAAATCGATTCGGATTGGTTTTAGAACAATTGAACTTATACAAGAGGATTTAGGTAAGGAATACGGAGAAGAGGTAATAATGTTTAATAACTTTATTTTCAGACGATGGTAATAGCTTTTATTTTCGAGTCAATGGAATACCCATGTTCATGAAGGGTACCAACTACATACCATCGCATATTTTACCTGAATTGAGTGCGGATCAAACCAGAAGTAAGTAACTCGATAGAACCTTGACGATGTTGATTTGTATTGCATTTATCTTTGCATTTATGATTCGTCCACTGTTCTAAACTATTCTTTTCGAAGTTTTCATGTAAACGTATGGTGCGGGTGTCCGTGATGTGCTGGGTAGTATGTTTGCTTGTTAATCCAAGTTCTCTGAGTTGGAGAAGCACAACTTTGTCATTCTCTTCCGGATTTTAGTAGAAATAAAAAGCCTGATTCGCTGGCCGAGGCTGATGCACCAGTGCGGCTAATTAGCCTAGAACCATTCTGTGGTATAACAGCAAAAGCCGCTATTAAACAAGTTAAGCTATTCAAAAATTAAATGAGATCTGGCTAACTACTCCGTATTAAACCTGTACAAGACACTTCTTCCCCAGAAAGTTAAACAAATAATCTAACCTCAACCTTTTGATGAACTTTAACAGAAAAAACCTCACAATCTCGCTCGCAACATTCAGTGCCTAATGTGCTGTGAAAACACACCTACACCGACTAAATCACGAAACAGGTTCACTGCGCAGATTCTGTCTTGGGTACAACGAAGCATTTATTCATATTCTTAAGGAATGTTCAGCCCTCCTTCGTTTTAGACGGAGAATTCACCGTATTGCTTGAGCTGTTTAGCTGCTCTTTCCTTCCACCACCAGAATTAAATCTAATCTATCTTGGAGACAGAGAGGAGAAGGAAGAATTAGTCCTAACCCTGGGACTAATTCTCACTTTAGTTTTAATCAGGTTTATGAATAGTTAAGGGTTTACTTTAAGTTCTTATATGGGTTATCTTAGGAATAGTTAGAACTTCACGTCCTCTTTTTAGTAATTTCTCCTGGATATATACATAAATTATCGGACATTGTCTTTTCATTCTGTTCAGTCTTTCGCTTATATTTTTTATTAGGTCCGTCCGATGTTTGAATGGCTTGTACCGCTAACGCTATTGCCCTCGGTAGCACACCCGTCCTTCCTTTCGCCCATCACCACCTTCTAGCTGCTAAACTATAAAAGCTAACTGCACGATTTTTACACAAGTCATGCAAAATAATGACTCAAATACAATGCCGGTACCATTTTTTGAAAAACCGTTATATTGAAGGTGGTGAAGTGAAGCGATATGAACGGATTGTTTATTTCATATCATTTCCTCACACGCCCTGAAAGAGCCCCCGAATTTCTATATCAGCAAAACAAATTTCAGCAAAATCGGTTCAATAATTTAGAAATTGTGCTCGAACCCACGTCCCTTTGATTAAGAGTCTTTGCCTCTGGCTCTATCAAAACTTTCTTGGACAGCCAATTCATATGTTTTAGTGAGCAAATAACAGCTGGTACTTCTCTGAAACGAGACCAACTTATACCTTGGGATGGGAATACAGTACAAAGTCTAGGGTTGAATTGAAGCACCGATAGTCTTTGAAATCCTCCCAGAGGAACTGTGAGAAGAGCCAGAGCTCATCTTCACTAACCGTATGTAACTGGTAGCAACTGGGACACTGAATGGCTTGATGGTTGGTGAGAATATTCAAGGATGACTATATCAGGGAAGTGTGCGCAGATTTTACTTGATAGCATAGTAATAATCCGGTCTGTAAGGTAGCGTTCTGGGGCTGAATGTCGGTTGTATATTCTGATTCTAGAGCCATAAGACTCAAATATCGGAGGCCACTACTCATTTTACAGTATGTACTGCATAAAGCGAACAACAGAAGAAAAATGCTTTGCCCAAAACACTACCTTTTCCAGCTTCCTTATAAGTTCCTTCCTTTCGATTCCCTATAATTATATTTTTTTCCCCCTCAACAGTTAAAAATCTACTTACGTCGGCCCAGCAGGCCCACATGAATATGATTCGTGTCTGGGGTGGTGGCATTTATGAATCGGACTATTTCTACGATATGGCTGACTACTTTGGAATACTAATCTGGCAGGATATGATGTTTGCTTGTGCAATGTATCCGACGCGTACCTCATTTTTAGAGTAATTCGAAAAGTATTGCCTTTTACCTTAAACTAACACTTTCTTCCCCCCAGATCCGTTCGAACAGAGGTTATTCAAAATGCAAAACGTATTGCTCGTCATCCTAGCGTAGCGATCTTTGCCACTAATAACGAAAATGAAGTTGCCCTTGTGCAAGACTGGTATGGAACTCAATCAAGACGCAGCGAGTTTGAGGAGGATTATCGAAAGCTTTATGTAGGCACAATTAGCCATGAATTACGTATAATTGCAGATAGTTCTCGTCCAGATCCTTTGATTTCGTCACCTTCGAATGGGGTTAAGGGACGAGAAGACAAATTCATTTCTGCCAATCCTCAGGATACAAGATATGGCGATGGTAAGTTGATTCTATTTCCAAATTACAACTCTGACTGAAATTATTTTCTTCCTTAGTCCACTTTTACGATATCTTTAGGGACTCCTGGGATCCTGATATCTATCCAAGACCACGATTTGCTTCAGAATATGGTTTTCAGAGTTTACCTTCTGTGGGGTCCTGGAAACGTGTTATGGATAAAAATGACACGATCTACAACTTAATTGAACATCGGCAACATCATCCACAGGGAATGCTACCGATTAACAATATGGTGATGAGACATCTTCCCACGCCATACAAGGATGATAGCATGGAAGCAAGCATATACCTTAGTCAAGTGGCTCAAGCTATGTCAGTTAAAGTCGAAACGGAACTTTATCGAAGCTTACGTAGCACGGAATATCATACCATGGGTGCATTGTATTGGCAGCTAAATGACGTTTGGGTGGCACCTTCTTGGTCTAGCATTGATTTCTATGGCAATTGGAAGGTGAGTTGGAGATATGCCCAAGGACCTTTTAATTAAGATTATTCTTTTAGATTCTCCACTATTGGGCCAGAGATTTTTTGGCTCCAGTGAGTATCATAGCTCTTTACGATTGGCGTAAGAGGAGTGTAAATGTGACACTAGTTCGAGATGAAATAGATGATCATATTCTAGAAGCTGATGTCACAATGAATTTGTTCCTGTGGTCCGATTTGTATCCAAAGAAATCGATTACATGGCAAGCGGAGTTGGTAAAAAAATTAATTTATATACTCGTATCATCAAAATGAATAATAGCACGCTCTTCCCTTTAGAAACCCAATTCGGATCACCTAAACAAGATTATTCCAGTGGAGCAGATCTTTGATGATTCTTTCACACCCAGCAATTCCTTTGTAGAATTTGTTCTAAGTAATGGAGAAAGTGTCCTTTCTCGTACGTATTACTTCCCAGTAATTATTAAATCGGCTACAGGAATATCAAATCCTGAACTTAAGGTAAGTCCGCTGTAATCTTTAAAGTATATTCTAAAGGAATCTCGATTTTAGGTTGAAATATCTTCCAAATACTGCCTCTCACAGAAGAATAGTTATAGTATAGCGGTGAAGGTGCAACGGCCGGCGATCTTCGTTTACATCGAAATTATACACAATTCTGTGCAGGAGTATAGGCTTTCAAAGAATGGATTCCTTCAGCTGGATCCTATACAAATGATACACTTAGAGTTTACCAGCAAGAAATGTGTGGACTTGACTGTGGACAATATTAAAGTGACGACAGTGAATCAATTTATGTATTGAGAGCGAAATAAAAAAGAATGTGATGAAAAGGACTTCTGTTTAAAGATGTAGTCTATAGTCTTAAGTAAACTTATTTTCGTCGTTGATACTACAAGCTACTACCAATATATTTTGTTTGCTGCAAGTGGTCCTATCCTGGGGGAGTTGCTTACCATTTACAATATCCAGCACTTGTAGGCCTGTGAACATTTGGGACTTGGTCCGTAGCTAAGAGCACAAGAACGGTTTATCGATAATTTTAGTCGTTGTCAAGAGGAATACAAATTGACAGAGCTTCTTCTTTTACTTGAAAGTCTATAAGGAGTTTTAGGGATGAAAGATCTTTGTAGTGCAGATTTTTTTCAGTGCACCAAAGTTTAGATTAATTAAAACACTTTCGTGTAATTCATACAGTATCACCTTCAAGTGATGAGTGTTATACCTTTAGAGGAGGAAAATTGTTGACTGAAGTAATGTAAGTAAGTAATCACGTTAGATATGTATGTACATAGGTTATTGAGAAGTAAAATGAAGTCATCATTCGTATCATGAATGCATCGGAACAGCATAATATTTAAATGTGCTTGTCACTTTATTGAACAAAAATACTCGTACATTTGAAAAATTTACCACCTAGTACTCTCGAGTGAAATTCCATCGTTGTTCCCGCGTATAATATCTTGTCGGTAGTCTTCTTTTGAAACAATATCCTCAACCAACGGCTGTCTGAAGTAACGTAAACCGTCGGCTTCCAAACGAACACATCCAAGTTTCAATTCATAAATTGTTTGCGTCACAATTCTTAGGAGCAGCGAGAAGCATCCCTCGAAGTCAGTGCCAATAGGCAAGACAATGTCGTAGATTTTAAAACATATATACAGCGGTACTGGTAGAAATGTTGGTATGCAGATTGCTGGTGGTTCCAAGACAGACACTGAAAAGTTCAAGAGTGTACGGTTTTCCAATCGGATTTGTATTCGAAGCCGCATGGTAGGAAATATAAATGTGGCTTGAATGCACACTGAAAAGAGAGCATACTATAAAGAAATTCTTTTATTCTGGCTAATATAATGCTACCAAACCTTTTTTGTCAATGTTTTGATTACGAAGACGTATCCCAATACAGCAGTTACATTGCAATTGGGCGCATGTACAGGGTACCCAATATATTGGCAAGTCCACTAGGCTCACTCCATCATCTGCAGATGCTCCAAAATCAACTGCTGTAGTCTGTTTTTCTGATTTTGGATCGTAAATTACTAAATTATTTTTACTATTTTGTTGACCTTGACTGAAAGCTATAGAGCCGATTATCATCAAATAGGCTAACAAAAAACTGAACGAACACATTTCTGCTATAACCAACGAACGAATGAAACATTTAAGTCAGTGTCAAGGTAATAGGTTAGTGTTAGTTTTATTTAATTTAGGGTGTTAAATTTAAACGATCATTAATGATAGGCAAAAGTCGAACATTACATAACACTTCCAGGGTAGGTTTCAACTATTTCAATAGTACTACTCATATTCTCTATAGGAAGTAATAAGTGCAAGCATTTAACTTTGTTATCTAGTCTTTTCAGTGTAGTGGGAGTGTTACATCTATTAGGGCCAAAATGGAAATGGTCTATAGAAAATCGGCATCTGGATTGTTTACAAAGGGGAAGCACCTACACGTATGGGTTGGAAAAAGTTTCACCTCGAACATGGAATTTTTGGCATACTGTTTAGCACAATAAACCAATAGGTTGGTACTTAATTTACTTACAAAAGTTTAAACAAAAATTTGCTAAACATTTCACAATCAACCTTCAATAATTTTATTAGAATCATAGCCTTAAGTAGAAGGGATAAAGTGTGCGCTGGAGAAATCTCAAATGCATATAATGGATCCGGGATTTTAAAAATTAAATTATTATTAGTATCATATTGCATTAGTAATTTGTTAGATTAGACTAACAAAGGTCTTATAATCGTAGAATAAATACCCCGTGATCAGTGTTTCTCACAGCACTATCTATAAATGTGTCCCCCCAAAAGTCGTGTTTTCAATGAAATAGTAGTGCAATCAACACACAGAATAAAATTAGAAGTACATAGAATTCGTTCCTTAACAAAAATGTTCAAATGTCTGCAGGCTCTATCTCCGAAAGTATCATTTTAAAAAAATATGGAAATTTTAAGAATTTTTACGTAGAATATGCAAAGAAATCTTCTAAAATATGATACAAAAATTTTGAAATTATTTTTACATCCGACAATATATCTATCCGTTGTTGTTTTATGTCCTATACCCCAAATAAATCTCATTTAAGATGGGTCTACTTATACGTCACGCCAGACGGACCAAACTTATTAAAATGAAATTTTATCCAAATCCGCTTAGTCGTTTTTGAGTTCGACTTACAAAGGTTGCTACACATCTACCCGCACGATACGAAAAAACATTATTCTTAGGAAACATCACAGCAAGTGAATTTTGAACCCATTACATATGTAATTGATGCAGCTATCATTGATCCACGTTCCAATTACGAATTTAATGACATACTGCATTACATTCTCATAAAACTAAAAGAATAAGGTATGGATTGCTTACCGAGCAGATTACAGGTAAGGCGCTGGGCAGGATCGAAATTGCTTATGCCACTTTTGTCCTCCATACGAAAATTGTGTATTTAAGGACCATTTGTGATAGTTTTAACGTCAAGTAAAATAAGTGATATAAAGGGTGTCCCAAAATACACGCAAGAAGTAGATAGAAAACACAGGTTTTTAATTAAAAATTGTAAATGTTTTATTGATTCATAAAATGTACAGTATAGGGTTATGTTTAGAATAGCATTTAGGGAAAATGGCCTCCACGGCTTTGCTGGCACATACGAGTACGCACTCTTTTGTCAAAATTTTCCATGACCGTTCTGCACAAATGTGGCTGAATTTGGTTGATAAAGCGCTCATGTTGCTCCTTCAGGGCGTGGGTGGCATAAACCTTAGACTTCAATAAACCCCAAAGAGAAAAGTCCAACGGCGTTAAATCGCATGAACTGGGCGGCCAATTCTGACCACCGAAACGGGAAATTTCACGATCAGGAAATGACTCATACAGTAATTGAATTGTTTCTCAGACTGTATGACTTGTAACATCGTCTTGTTAAAACCACATATCGTCCACATCCATATCTTGCAATTTAGGCACAAAAAACTGGATTATCATGTTACGATAGCAAGCACCATTAACTGTTATTGTGTGACCAGCCGCAAAATTCGCATCGAACAGTAACACGTTGTGAATGCATTTGTTTCTCAACAATCACTCGTGGATTTTCTGAACCCTAAAATCGACAATTTTGACGATTAACAAAGCCATCAAGATGAAAATGAGCCTCATCGCTGAAGATGATTTTGTTTGATCATCAGCATCATTATTTTAAAAATATTGCTTAACAATGAAAACGCTTTATTTTGTTGTTCTTTTGTGTAGCACTCCATTTTTAATAACCTTGAACTGTCAGCTGTCACGCTGTCTTTTTTTTTTCGTTGGCAACACTTTACCACACAAATGGCGCAAAATTCAAATCTTGCGTGAATTTTGGGACACCCTTTATATTTCAAGGTGAGCTCAACTATTCATAAGATTATTTTAACCATTTATTTTTTTGTGTGTGTGTGTTTTTTTTTTATATTTCATATACCCTTAGATAGCTGTTAAGAGTTCCACGACAGTACTTACGACCAATGCCACGTTATGACTTCAAAATCGTGTTTGACGAATTGAATGCAAAAATTGGAAAGGAGGGCATCTTCAAAAAGACTTTCGGAAAATACCTACAACTTACACGACAACACCTCCGGAAACGATTTCAGGCTACTTGACTTTGCGGTGACGCGAAACATTACTGTAGCTATTGCACGATTTCCCGCACCGGTCTCATTAGCAGTCGTTGAATATACTCGTACATGGAAAATAAAGTACTTGCTTTATACTGTTTATCTAGAAAAAGTTATTAAAATTAAACAAAATCGTTAAAATGATTTTATTATCTCGAAAAAAAAAAAAAAAATCAGTTAAAATTGGAGAAAAACAAAGCAGTGTGTCATCATTCTAGTTGTGAAGCCAGCCAAATCCCTTGGAAAAATAAAGAGCACCTTTTGTGTTTCTTAATAAATAAATTAATTTGGGCCATTTTTTTTGTAAGTTTTATTTTATTTACCATCATTAATCAAATCTAAGTAATTTTGTATCCAACTCTCCAAGGAAGCTAAATATTTATGAGTAATCTTAGATAGCATGGATTCTATGGACGAAACATGTCGAGCTGAAGACTTCCAAAGTTTTGTCAGTGTTCTGGCAATGCAAAGGTGTTTCAAGGAAAGTCCTTTGGAGCTACACGGCAATGATTAGACCCTTCCTCTCATATGCGTCAGTTGTTTAGTGGAATAAGCTTTCACGTAAATACATTACTGCTACTTTCGCCAAACTCCAAAGAACGGTCTGCTCGGCTGCTTGCGAGCTTTCCCCAGTACGCCTGGCTCTGCTTTGGATGGTGTGATGAACCTCCTCCCCCCCCCCCCCCCCCCCCCCCCCCCCCCCCCCCCCCTCCACGGGCTTATCGTTTTAATATTTATCAGAGGGACCCCTATTTTAAGTTCTGTGTCAATCGCTCCTTTCCTTGCTAGTTCATCTGCCTTTTCGTTACCCGGTACACCTTTATGCCCAGGTACCCTTATAAGGCGGACTCTATTGCGCCTGGCAAGTAGGTTTAGTTTAATTTTGCACTCCTTCATTAGTCGTGATTTTGACACAGGGTTTGTTATTGCTCTAATTGCTGCTTTGCTGTCCGAGCAGGTGTCTATTTGCCTCTCTTCGCTTGTGTCTTCTGCGAGTATTTCTGTTGCTTTCATAATTCCAAGGACTTCTGCTTGGTACACGGTTACAAATGGTTCTAGGTGAATAGCAAGTTCAATCGGTGGGTTAGCACAGAAGATGCCAGCCCCTGATTCCCCTGATATTTTAGAGCCGTCTGTATATACCGATGACCCGTTGGAGTTTCTTGTCGTGTTTCCGTTCGTCCAAGATTCTTTTGTGGGGAAAATTGTTTCGAAGTTGTTGGTGAACGTATAAGATTTTTCAACAACATCACTAGGACAATCGATGAGTGTCATTTCTCTTATTAGGTTTGTGATTTTCCGATGTCCCGTGTTAGGAGTTTCGGTACAAAAGTAGGTAACAAAAAGTAAGAACGGAGCCCTTATAGTGAGAGTTAGTTGTTTGTCTGTCCGTCACAGCCTCATAACTTGAACTTTTAGTAGAAGATTGCAGTTTGGACCATAGTTGAGTCTTACTAATCTGCAGACATCCTTTTCACATCGTAGTTGAGCAATTTCAAGTCGAAATATACGCTATAGATAGTTGTGTCCAATTCAATCTCAATAGAAGATACAAAAACTGCGACATAGCAATATTGTCAGACAGTCAAGCTGCTATCAAAGAATCCATGTTATTAAATCACAACTTGTGAGGGAATGCCTATACGAGTACAAACTTAATGAATTGGGTATTATTAACAAGGTAACCCTCTATTGGGTTCTCGGCCACGCTGGAATAGAGGGCAATGAAGAAGCAGACTCCTTGGCAAGACAAGGACCAGCGGAATCCTGAAAATCATTCCATATGCGAAGAATTCAGAAAGATGGACAAAGAAGACAGGGTTAGAACCTGGATTAGTATTCCAGGTCTAAGGCAAGCTAAGAAACTTCTGGGACATTACAAACGGAAAGGATTCGAAACGTGCATCTGCCTTAACAAGAACAACCTACGTATCCTAACAGGCTTTCTAACGGGGTACTGTGTAAACTTGGGGAGTTTCTAAGGAAATTTAATATAACAAACGAAGGCCTTTGCAGATTCTGCAGTGAGTTCAGTGAGACTCCAGAACATCTTCTGGAGTCTTGTGGGGCACTGACCCACAAAAGATTAAAATATTTGGGCAAGCACCAACTATCAGATGAGAATATGGCAACCATGGACCCACTTCTCATTCTCAGATTCCTAAGAGAAACCAGATTGGAGAGGGTGCTCTAGGGCGAACTGTACTTGGGAAGGCAAAGTAAGAGTGTTTGACCCTCGAAAACAGTTCTTGAAGGAAGAATAAACCTCTCCTATGTATTAATAGGGGACACAATAGACCATTAGGTCGCAGTGCAAGATAACTCTACACAAATAATAACCCGCCAGATAGAGAATTTAAAAAAAACAAAAAACTTTTGAAGGTTAGAGTGAAAATCAAGAAGAGTATTTTTTGTTTGCATAAATGCAATATGGATATTAAATAAAATTTGACAATGCCATAGCTCCGTTATTTGCATATCATCAAGTTTCGAGAATAATCCAAAAAATTGTCCAAAATGGAAAAAAAAGTTTCGTTAAGAGTTGCTGGTGGTGACAACAGGGATCAACAGGGTTCCGTGGTCAATTTACAGAAACCTGTAATGGGAGGAAAGTTCCCATTACCACTCTGTTCCTAGCTATGGCGTCTAAGTATCCTTGAAAAGCAAATTGAGTTTATATCCAACGATATGCAACAGTGATTATAATAGCCTTCACTTTTATACGCCATACGAATTTTTATTTATTTATTTTTCTTAGTTTCGCATTAATATTATTAAAGCGAAAAAAATTCAAAAATTTTATGAAAAATTATGTAATGTTATAAACAATTTTATTCCGCGTCGGTTTATATGAGTAACTCTATTGTGAATTGTCTTCTTCGCTCAGAATTTAGCTGAGACAGAAACCATACAATTTCACTTTTTCTCCTACTGACTCATGCTTATAAAAGCTTGCATAAGGTACATATATGAACGTTCAAGTACTTATAATGCATAAAATCACCGTTCCCCTCGGATCAAAGGCATGCCATAGGTTATTTAATTGATTATTCTTAGAGATCCATTTTCAGTTTAATTAATACAAGAAACTTGAACTTGCACGTACTGTTTTACACATATTGTAGCTACTATTGCATCATGCCTACCTGTCAATAGAATAAAAAGTTAGCCCCTATTTAAATGTTCGATAGTAAGGTTTGCAATTTAGATGTACGGGTATGTATTTACCTATTTTTTCTTGCATCTAACCACAAGGGCAAATACTACTTTTCTGACAGTTTTCGATCTCGATATTTTGATAAAACTTGACAATATTATGACAGAGAAACCCAATAAAGTGGATCTCTCAATTCTCTCTGTCTGTTTGTACGCACAACTGCAGCCTAAACGGCTATAGATGGATTTTCTTCAAACTTCATGTCTGGAGTCTGTAGAGTCACAATTCGAGCCGAAATTGGAATTTTCATTCTAACCCCAAAATTGATGGTACTTTCTCAAAAACGGCTCAAACAATTTTGATCAAATTTTTATATTTGAGTTATGGTGGATATATGCTATAAGATCGCGTACCTGGTTTTTGCCAAAAATTACGTAAAATTGATTATTTCTCAGTCTTTAGTTTTGTTTTGACAGCTGATTGTTGTTGACGTGTTTGGCATCATGTTGAGTATGGACAAAAACGATTTTCGTTCTCTCATAAAACATTATTTTTTGAGAGGCAAAACGGCGAAGGAAACAAAAGAAAAGTTGGATAAATATTATGGGGCTAATGCTCCGTCAGATTACACCGTCAAATATTGGTTTCGAGAGTTTCGTGGTGGCCGCAACTCCACTACCGATCAAGTCCGCAGCGGCAGGCCCTCCGATGCGGTTACAGAGGACAATGTCAAAAGAATACATGAAATGGTGTTGGCTGACCGGAAAGTGAAGGTGCGCGAGCTAGCAGATACTACAAAGATTAGTACTGAGCGCACACCCCATATTTTGGGCAATATTCTGCATATGAAAAAGTTATCCTGCCGCTGGGTGCCGCGTATGCTCACTCCTGTTGGAAAATCGCTGGAATAAGTGTATCAAGCTAAAAGGGGACTATATTGAATAAAATAAAAAAACATTTAAAAAAAAAATTTTTTTCATTCCCAAGGAGGTTACTTTTCACCCCACCTAGTATATTAAAAAAATTTAGAAAAAAAAATATAATTCTGAGTGTTTGCAAATAAACAACATATGCAAGTACGTACGACCCAGTTGTGCACTTTATTTGTTTTTCTAATCATTTTCTCAGGAGGAGCGAACCTATAACGTTGGGCCAGAGCACCAATATGCTTGTAGATGCTTGTTGATTCTGCTTTTGAATTGTTGGAGATTAAAGGCTTCTGGAAATAACATAACATAACAACACATTGAGGGCTTCGGAACATATGCCATAATAGTATATGTAGTGTAGGCATGGGTCTGCTACAAGTTTTTTCTGAGTTAACGGCTGGAGAGTGAAAGATAGTACAGGATCTTCTATTAATCGAACTGCACGTCTCTGTATACTGTCGAGCAGATAATTTGGGGTCGAACTCCAAACGTGAGAACAATACCCAAGTAGACGAGTACTTTCTGGAAAAGACGGTGAATTAGTTTTTCTTCGCATTGAAGTCGACTAAGTTTGCACGATTTTCTGCATGTCTTCATTTAAGTTGAACTGGTCGCATGCTGTTAAAGCAAGATGAAAGTAGGATTTTGCCATCGGCAAAATCAAAGATCTTGTTGTTTGTAGACCCTATTAGGTCGTTGATATGAACTTGAAACAGAGTTGGTGAAGGTATAGAACCCTGACGCACCCCATGCTGTTCGATGGCTGAGGTATATTGATGGGTTACATGTCTCCAATTGAACGGAAGCTACAAAAACTAAACTAGCGGCCACTTAGTCCACGTTTTTTGCGCATAAAACATAGAACAAATTCTACAAAGAATACATTTTATAGTTGCAGATGATGCCAAGCAGTGTGCTAAATGATTCCACTCTCAATTGAACATCTCCAGCGAAACCTCACACTTGCATGTCCCATGCTCTTAATGGTTCTTCAAAGCTTGATTACTTGATTTCCCTGAAGCCCTTTTAGTCAAAACCTTAATTTGAATAATACTACTCCGGGACGGTTTTAAAAAGCAGAAAGTCAAAATACATCCACTGTAGGTGATACGAGTGTGAATGCTCTTTATAGCCTTGTTTTATATGTTAATTCAGCTCACAGTTACAAGAAAGTTGAATGTCGAAAAGATTTTGTATAAAGAATTTGCAAAGATTGTTATTTAAGACTTTTTTTGGATAGCACATTTATAGGTAGATGATGAACTTTAATACGAGTATGTAGGTGTAGATTACAAGAAGTGAACGACCTTGCCATGCGACCTACAACTAATCTCGAGCTATATGTTAATTAATTTAAATTTGTTTTGTAGTTTAAAAGTCTCAAAGAATTTCTAATGTCTTCCCTTCCCTATTTGTTAGTCGAAAATTTGGGAGAAACAAACGGGTGAATAGACTTGCGGCTGAGCAGCAACTTTAGTTTGTTTTAGCGTCTGAATTAATCCAGTTCTGCTTTAACTTAGTTGTTTTAACAAAAGAATGGTATCCTTAAAATTGGTGTGTAAATGCCAATAATACATACTACGAGTATTGTGTGAATTATTAACTAAATGAGTTTTTTTTTTTTAGTTCATCGTTGTGATATGTCTGGCAGTAGGCACAACAGCGAAACAAGGTTTTTCTTCGCAGATATCTGCAGTGCCAATTGTCAATCAGGTTCTTGATGTACCATATCCAGAAGTTATACTTTGGGATTATACAAATGAGCGAACTGAGAAAGGATATCGTTACGTGTGAGTAACTTTAATACAAAATCAAACGACTCAGTATTAGATGATTTTGTAGTGAAATTTTGGATATAAATAGCATTTTTGAAGATAACGAAAGGCACCAAAAAGTGACAAATTTTAAACTATTACTTAAGTTGACGGTTATTTAAATTAGCTTACGATAATATAATATCTAGCAGACATTTTTCTCCAAAATATATAATTTCTCCAGTTGAGTGTTTTTTTTCTTGGCATAGAGTGTTTTAAAACAATTTCAAGTGACTTAATTTCTAGCCCAAATAAAAAATGTGTAGCTCAAGATAATAGGTTCATTCGCGTACAAAAATTGCCAAAAAAATCTTTTGCGCATTCTAGTATAAGGGACATCCAGATGAAAAGTCATTTTCAAATTCAAAATATAACTTCACTTTTTTTCAACTTAAAATATTGTTGTGAAGAATGGTAATGTCAATAATAAAGATTTGTACCTTCCTATATACATATATAAATTAAATATTGCGAATTGTAGATTTGGTAAATTAAATTACTTGTTTTAAGGAAGCCAGTTTTACAGAAGGAAAGGAAGGAATTTTAGTGTTTCTATTCCAAGATCCACTCTATTTCGAAATCAAGAATCTATCGAAAATAATAATAATTTTTGTTGTTGAAAATATATAATGGGTCATTATAAAAATGAGATCGAACTCTGATGATTTCAATATTTGAAACTTTTTTCAAGGTTTTGTAAATGTGGAAAATATACTTCAGACTACACTAAGACCTTTATTATATTTCACTAACAATTTATTATATTATTTTATTTTCGCAAATAGTTACCAAACATCTGATAACTCATACCGTCTTCAGGAGGGTATGATACTGAATCCTAGCACTGATAAGGAAGAATTCGTTGTGACAGGCAGATACTCTTACAGGATTGGGGATATTGAGACTATTGTTGAGTACACTGCTGATAAAAATGGATATAGGCCACAAGTACATATAAGATGGCTGCCTATTTTGTCCATACCACCAAAACTTCTTGGATCTCTCGCTGGATAAATTATTTAGAGTGCATTATAACATTAAAAATTAATAAAACGTTGAAGAGATCGGTATACTTCTTAGTAAATCAAAGAATTTGTTTTCATTATAATAAAAAAAAAAAAAAGGTAACCTCATTTTGTTTGATTTGAAACCGATGGTGATCAAAGGACTTAGTTATTCCTATCTGGCAATGTTAATAGTACTAATTAGATGTAAGGCAGACGAATTGGAATAAAATTCTCTAGCTTGGCAAGTGAAGGCCTTTGATTGCATGCATATTAGCTATCTGTTAACTGTGAATGGTTAAAACCAGAATGGGGAGTTTTTCTTTCACATCATAGTTTTAAATTCACAACTAAGCGTTCACGGTTTAAGTCACAAAGTGCGAGGTGACAAATGGTAGAACTATGAATGAAACAAAAGATGATGAACAATGATGTGACTGGATAAGCGCACTTCACAGCAGTTTTAAAAGTTTGGATTTGAGCGAATTAATACAGCCAAATTTGTGCTACCCATTTTCCAAATTGTAAGACTTTACTCCGAAGTTAATCATGGAAACAGTTTTTTAGACCGAAATTCTAGGTTTTGAAATTTTTTACAAAAATTGTATGCACTCAATTTAATTTTCCAAAATGTCACACATTACCTGGAAGGTAATGGTAAATATTGTTTTTGATTGCGAATATCACGAAAAAGGGTTCGTCGTACGACGCGCGATCTTCCAATTATAATATCCGACTTTACCTCCGTGTTAATACGAGTAGCAGAAATCATATTTGAGTGGGAATATCTCGAAAATTGTAAGTCGTAAGAAAAAAAAAAATTGTTCAACCGAAGTTTTAGGCTCTGAAATTATTTAAAAGATGGATGCCGAATTTTTCAAAGTGTCAGAACTCACGTCGAAGTTAATGGCAATCAATTATGAATATTTGCTCTTGAGAGCGAATACCCTGATTTTGTAATGTGAAATCTGGACCTCATACGTCACAGGTTTACGTATAGAGTTTATCTATTATTGTACATATTCCCTGCTTTCTGGATGAATGAATGAACGAAATCATTCGATAGTTGATATCATTCGGTTTCTAACTATCGATAGTCGAATTCATTCGATAGTGCTTTTAGTTATTTTATCTTCTCTAAAATTTATCTAATAATATTTAACAATACAAAATCAAATTTTTCTCTAAAAACATTTATCTTTGTCGTCAATTCACATTCACAGATTAAATAAAAAATCACGTTCACATTTATACCAGTGAACGCAAATTCACTAATCAGCCCAACTCGAATACCTTCCTCAAGAAATAAGCTAGATATAGAATAGCGAAAACCGCATCAAGATAAGTGCTTTCATACAAACAGACAAATAAAGTTATACTTTCTATTATAATGTTAAAGGATGACGGTGATAGTGGTGCTGATGTTTAACTAGTCTTCTTCACTATTATTATATTTATTTAATTCTTTATTTTTTATACTTTTATAAAGGCTTCCATGCATAACAATTTGTAGCTTTATATCAGTGGTACAATTAAAAATAACGGTACGAAGAACCATGCATGACTTCCATGTTATGAAATCATTTCTCAAAATAGCAGTATATCACTGGTCACATATTTGACATGACTATAGTTATACACACATATTACATATATTGATACCAAATATGTATTTGCAAAACTTGAAAGAATCAATGTTACAAAATTGCACGAAAATTGGCATGCTTTAGGTACTCTTTATGGTCTGCAACATACAAAAAGTTTTGTTCACCTTAATAGTTCACAAAAAAGAATAATTTTTGCACTTAAACAGAACATTACAAACTTAACTGAATTTTTAAAACCTTCCATTTGATTGGTACCTCGAGCACTACGTCAGCTACTTATTTAAAAAAAAAAAGAATTATTATTATTATTATGAACAAAAGAAATGCAGAAATTTAACAAAATTAAGTGTAATTTCGAAACCGCTAGCCGCTAATTGACACTAAAATTAGTAGATCTGTAGTCATATTTGACATAAACACATTCAAAATAGAATCATTGAAATCGGTGTAGTTTCGCAGAAGTTATACCGGGTGGGCCGGGCCATCTGCTGGGTTCTTTTTAAATTACATGTTATTTTGACACTGACAGTTCTTTCGTGTTCAAAAAATTGACAGAAACACAGCATCGTATTTCCGGGTTACGAAATCGATTTACGCTTGAAAAACGATGGGAAATATTGAAAATTTATTTCCAAAGTGAGTACTGTGTTACCGAAATAGTTCGAATTTGGAAAAGAAATTTCGGTCAAAATAATGCACCAAGAGATTGGTATGCTAATGGATGTTATCCTCGTGTTCATCTTGTGCGTTAAGCCAAGAATATTGCTGCTGTTGTTGATTTTGGATTGTTGTGGAATGGCGACATTATTGGCCCATTTTTCTCCGAAGATGAAAATGGTAAGAACGTTACGGTCAACCGAGAGTGCGGCAGCCATTTGGACTCTCAAAACAACAGTATGGGTTTAGGCTCGTTTTATAGTAGATGCTATACGGAGGATAACAACAACCTTGAAAGAAGCTATTCAGGGCAAAAGTTGGAGAGGAGATTCAAAAAAATATGTTGCCGTAATAATATTGAACGTCAAAAATGCGTTCAACTGTGCAAACTGGGGACTTATAGTATACTCCCTTAGGTCAATGATGCTGCCATGGTTCTTAATTACTCGTAATATGATACTAAGCTATTCCGAGAAAGGTTCCTGCTCTTCGATACAGATAATGGTGTAAGGCAGTACTACATACCTGGCGGAGTTCCACTAGGGCCTTTCCTATGGAACATTATGTAGGGTTTTAAGGCTTGGGATTCCAAAAGAGGCACAAATCATAGGTTTTCCCGTTGATATCACAATAGTCGTGGCGGCGAAACACCTGGAAGAAATAGAGGACATTTGTAATGAATGTATGCCAAAAGTGAGACGGTGGATGGCAGCAGTTGTGTTAGAACTCACAGAACACAAAACAGAAGCTGTACTAGTAAGTAGTCGAATAAAAAGAGAATCAATCACCATCAGGTTAGGCGATCATACGAAAATAGTTAGTTATAACGGATGGGCCATCTGCTGGTTTCTTTCTAAATTACATGTTAGAAGCTGTACTAGTAAGTAGTCGCATGCAAAGAGCAACAATCACCATCAGGGTAGGCGATCATAATATAACGTCAAAACCAGTTATCAGATACCTAGGTGTGATGATCGACGCTAGGCTCGCTTACAAGCAACGCGCCGGTCCGTATGTCACCACTTTTTGGGACTTAAATTTTGAGCTAGGAAGATGAAATTTGGTATATAACTCTCTCAGGGCTCTCAGGGCAGTACAAGAGTAAAAATGTTTAAAATCCGCCCACAGACACTCCTATTTTTTTTTTTTTTGTAGAAACTGAAAAACATTTGCTTGTCGAGATATATAGACTTTCACATTCTCTACAATTCGTCCATTCATTATATAATACCATGCCCACTTTCTTCAAAAAACTTTTTTCTATTTCACCAGAATCCTTAACCATTAGTTACAAATGGCGACCACCAATTATAGTATGTATGTGGTCAAATCCGTTAAAAATCGCGAGAATATCGTTTGAGTAAAAAGATTTTATTGCATTTGAACTACAAGATTCATAGTGCCACGCCCACCTTATTAAGGATGGGTTAGAAGATAAGGATTAGAATATCATACGATCCATTCCAGATGAATTGTAAATTTTCTGTATACCTTTTTGTATACATATACGAGTATATGTAAATCAATATTACAATATACCAAAACAGTAAACAAAATTTAAAAAATTGTTTAAAAATATGACTTAGGCGATTTTATTCAAAATCGATATTTAAGCTAAATTTAATATTTGCAAGTTCATGGCTTATCAAATTGTGGAAATTTGTCAAAATAATTTTTTCGAATTTTAACAAATTTTAACGCTTTGTTTAAATTTTAAATTTGAGTGTTTGCAGATAAACATCATTAAGGTTAGGACCGAGTCGTGCAATTTTTTTTTTTCGTAAAACCTGGACGAAATATCTACTGGTAGCACTTGAATTTGGTTGAGATAAAAAAAAATCAAAAATATTGTTTGTTTTTTTTTTTCCGTTCGATGATATATTTTTTGAGATTTTTTCTTTAGATGCAGAAAGAAAGGTATAAGGCAGAGGTAGAGTTTGGCTTTTTTGTTTTTGTCTTCGATTTTTGTATCATGTGACATAATTTTGCCAACAAGGTGACATAATTTGTTTCAAGTGGATGACAACACTGGTCTAAAGATGTCAGCCATAGAATAACACATGGAATGAAAGGCCCTTGCCATTGCCCAAAGCGTTGGAGAGCCCTAGTAGGCAAACTATGGACTACCGCAACGGCTCTGCGGTTAGATTGCAAATTTTCTTCAGGACAGATCAATTCAAGTTTGTTTTCGATTTGCGTTTTCTAATAACTTTGCTGTAAACGCTGGAGTGTCTCCGATATCTAATCACCAACTCTATTTTTGCCTCATATTAATTACATGCTTGGTTCATTTTATTTCATTTTTAATGCATTTTGGTTCTAAATTATTCTATTCATCTGCTTGACATCATAAAGAGTCGTGAAGTTAGCTTCATAGAAGATCCCCTTACTGACATTCAATCTATCCAATCGTTGGCTTCTCGAAGGCTGGTAGCTGGCATATGCCTATTTTATAGATACTACCATGACAGATATTTCGAAGAGCTTTAAAAATATTCCTAGAAATGTGCCATTTCACATTTATACTTATACTAACAAACATACCACAAGGACGATACATTAGAAAAAAAAAAACTCAGCATATTACTAATACAATTAAAATAATAGAATTCGTTTTTTACCAATTTTATTGCTTCATGTGTTAGTTAAGGTAATTAGTTACGTAATTACCAGGCGAAAAAGTTGATTGAATCAGCTGCTTCTTAACGAGAAGTTTACTTACCATACATTATAAACATTTTAGATAAACAAATAGAAAGATGCTAGAAGATTTGAGAATTGATAACTAAAAATGCAAATATTTTATCATTTGTACTGTAACTACACCTAGTGTGATTAGTAAGTGATAACTGTCCCCACTCAAGAAAAAATCTAATCATTTTCTAGACAAAAATGTTGACTTTAGGAATTTAAACTGCAGACTTGTGCAAAACGATATTAATAGTCATTAAAAACAAAATTGTATAGTATGGCGAATTTATAAATAAATATTGGTACAAATCACGTTGGACTGACTAATACCATTGTATACGAATGTTAGAAGATTCATGTGCAATGCTTATACGTAAGGCTGTAAATTCTTAAGACCAAACAAAATGAATATGTATGATATTTCCTTTTTATTTTCAAAAATGTAACTAAAATAAATTTGCGAAATTATTCCATTCCAAATTTTTGGGACTAGAGGAGCGTTTCGAGTTTAGTAATTTATACGGATACTCGTATATCAAAATGAAAGGTACAGAGATCAGAGCTGCAAGCTCAAATCATGGAAAACACACTTGGATTCGATTCTACCTAGGGTCGCCAGCGTTTTACGGTACTTAAAATGTAGCAAAAAGTTAGAACGAAACACTTACAGTGAGAGTCAGTTGTTTGCCCGTCCGTCCATCTGTTCGTTCGTCTGTCTCTGTCTGTCATTGCCTCATAACTTTTGAGCCGCTAGGTGTAGAACGTTGAAATCTGGACCAGAATTGAGTTTTACAAACCCCCAATTTCTCACAAACTTAAAACGAAAAAAAGGTTTGGATGTCAAACTAAAAGGCAAACACATTTTGTTTGTAAAGGGTGTCCCAAAATTCGGGGCGGTTAATAAGTTCGCGGCCTGAGATACTCAACAACGAGTCATCTTCTCATTACTGATAGCACTAACTGCGGCACTCTTTAGTAGAATACGATCTCTATACGATATCTCTTACCTCCGAGCCATTTCTTAATGTTTGGAAACAAGAAATAGTCGCAGGGGACTAAATCTGGGGAATATGCTGGATGAGGGAGGAGTTCGTAGCCTAACTCATGCAGTTTTGCCATTGCGACTGCGGACTTGTGCGCCGGTGCGTTGTCCTGGTGAAAAATAACTTTTTTCTTCGCCAAATGCGGCCGTTTTTGCTTCAAATCGGCTTGGAATCGATCCAGCAGCTCTGCGTAATGTGCGCCGGTGATCGTTTTACCCTTTTCAAGGTAATCGATGTGAATAACACCGCGCGCATTCCAAAAAACTGTCGCCATGACCTTGTTTGCTGACAAACCCGCCTTGGCCTTCTTCGGCTTCGATTCACCAGGAGAAGTCCATTGTTTTGACTATTCCTTGGTTTCTGGTGTGTTGTGGTGAATCGAGGTTTCATCCACGGTTACGAAACGGCACAAAAACTCAGCCGAATTTTTCTGGAACATTGCCAAACACACCTTTGAAGTTGTCAAACGAATGCGTTTGTTGTCGATTGTGAGCAAACGCGGCACCCATCTTGCGGAAAGCTTTTTCAGGTCCAAATATTTATGTAAAATCGAAATCACTAAGCCATGTAATAAGCCTGTGGTCTTTTCAAGCTCGCGCACTTTCACTCGCCGATTGTCCATTATCAATCAAACCATGAAATTTGTCGACCATTTCTGGTGTGGTGACCTCAATTGGGCGACCAGAACGTTCAGCGTCACATGTGCTTGAACGACCGCACCGAAATTGAGTAAACCAGTGGTGTATGGTTTCAATCGATGATGAAGAGTCCCCATAATATTTGTCAAGCTTTTGTTTGGTTTGAGTGATAGTTTTTCTCGTAAAAAATAGTTTTTAATGAAATTCACTCGAAATTCACTTTTTTCCATTTTAACGAAAATGCTAGTAGGCGTCTATATAAAATGGCTGCCACAACAAAACTATTTGACAGATCTGTCTGAAAATTTGGGTGCGTTCTTTAGAAAGATGATTCTTGACAAAAAAAAAAAAAATTAAGGTGACGACACAATTTGTGTTAATTTTCAGGGACTTATTGACCCACTCTCGTAAATATTACCTCATTTCAATAATAATCTCATTTTGTTATTATCTATGGTAGGATAAACATCAGTTAAAACTAAATGTCAATAAGTCTAAGTGTATGGTGTTTCGGCACCTTTATAATCTAAATTTGAAAGTTGACAACGAAAGTATTGAGCAGATAGATGTAATTAAATATTTAGGAGTTATAATTGATTCAGATTTAACATTTAATCCTCATCTAGAGTATATTATAAAAAAAGTATCAAAAAAAGTTTATTTTTTTAACAGAATAAGAAGTAAAATCCCTATATTAAGTGCTATCAATATTTACAATGTAATGGTAAAACCACACTTTGAGTACTGTTCGTCCATCTTGTATTTATGTAGTGATAATATGTTACTTGGCTTACAGCGGATTCAAAACAGAGCAATGAGAATAATTTTAAAATGTAATAGATATACTCCAATACAGCAGATGTTAGATATGTTAATGTGGTTCAGTGTAAAACAAAGAATTATTGTTAACGTTTTGTGTTTAATTTTTAAAATTAAAAATGACATTATGCCAAAATATTTAAGAAAACATATGCGATTTGTAAGAGAGTCGCAACAATATAACTTAAGAAATGGAGATGATTTCAGACTCCCACACTATTTATCAAATATGACCCAAAACAGCATTGTATATAAAGGGTTTCAATTGTATAATTCAATGCCATATGATACTAAAAATGAAAGAAATTTTAGAGAATTTAAAAGAAAAATTATTAACTTTATAAAATGTAACTATCCTTATAGTAATTAAGAGTATTTATAATGTAGTTCAATGTAAAGTGAATTCAAATAGTGGAATATCCACTAAATTAATAAATACATACATACATACATACCATGTACCGTACATCACCGACCGAAGAATAAAAATGTGGCAGATAGCGGACGAGTTGCACATCAGCAATGAACGGATTGGAGAAATTTTGCACGAGGATTTAAACATGAACAAAATGTGTGCGCGCTGGGTACCGAAAATGCTCACGCCATTCGACAAGGAACGACGACTCAAGTGCTGCAAAGATTTTTTGGAGCTAGCCGGGGACAATCTCGAAAAAATGTGCAACCGAATCGTAACTGTAGGTGAAACTTGGGTTCGCCAATACGATCTAGAGTCCAAATAAGAGTCTATGCGGTGAATTGGAAAAGGGGAGAGGCCGCCGAAGAAGTTCAAGGTGGGAAAGTCGATTGGGACAGCGAAGGTGTTTTGGTGATTGATTACCTGCCAAAGCGGAATACGATGAATGGCCAATATTACACAAATTTATTGACTCAGGCTTGTAAGTTAGAGATAAACACAATTTTTTGTATTTTTTTTTTTAAAATATTTTTCACTTTAATTTAATTTTTTGAGAAGAAATGCATAATTAATTAGATCATTTGGTTCCACAGTATAGAAGGTAATTAAAAGGGCAACGAATTTTATAACAGCGGACTTTATGTAAAACTCATTCTTTAAAACATCTAAAACAAACAAACTCTTTTTTTTTTTTTTTTTTTTGATTTCATCAAATCTATTACATTATAAAATATAAAATAGTAAAATATAGAACAATATCATCAAAATAACAATTATTTTTAGTGTGGGGTTATAACCGGAAGATATACAACAAGTTGAATTATTATGATTATCTATTATACCTACTTTACTGTACACAATTTTAGTAAACAATATTAACGATCATATTTTTGAGCTCAGAGCAATCCACTGTAAAAAGTAAGTTTTTTGGTTCTTTCAAAAATAGATGGTTTTTTTTTTAAAATACGTACCTCATATGGCAACTGATTGAAAAGCTTAGGTGCTGTAACAGTGTAAAAATTCGAAAAAAATAGTTTTCTTTGAAGCCGGGATATTTACCAATGCCTTAGTATTAACTCTTAAATTAAAAATACGTGAGTTTCTAAAAGTTATGCTAAACCCGCTTCGCAAAAAAGAATATGTACTTTAAGCACTTTATAGACATATAGATGCTTAAGAGGCAAAATACGAAGTCTACAGAATAAAGGCCAGCTGCTAGCTATCCTATTTTTCCCGCAGATAATTCTAGCTATATCTTTTTGACCTACAACCAAAGGTTCAAGAGTATTAGAATAGGCTCCTCCCCAATTTGAGATGTTACCATATTGTAGTTTTGCAATTGCGAGCCCATAATAGATCATTAACAATACCTTTTCTGAGCAGTACGGTTTTAACATAAATATATTGCGAGTAACGGCCATCATGTACGTTTTCAATCCTGCTGCTTGTGCTTTCCAATTTAGGTTCTTATCCATTAAGTAAGTACTAAGTACAAAGTACTTAAATTTATCAACAATTTCTATTTTAAAATAATTTGTAGTACAAGAAGCATTTTCATCAAAGTTAGCTCTACCACAAAAGTGATTAGAAAAACTATATTTAGCACACGCAGGTAAGAGTTCATGTTTTGCGAACCATTGTCTTAATATTTGCAAGTCATGAGGGAGATTTATTATTGATTTGAAAATAGACCTATTAACAAATGTCAATGCCATATCATCTGCAAAAGCTGTAATGCTGCTACTATATCCTGCTTAAATATGGAGTTCACATAGATGAGGAACAAGAATGGACCAAAGACAGAGCCTTGGGGTACCCCGATGGTTATTTTTACTACTTCACTAAGAATACTCGTACCATTATAAGCTTAACCTTTTGTGATCTCCCTCTTAAGTATGGCGCAAGCCAATCGTGTATCGTACCTCTAAAACTAGCTTTGTATAGTTTATCTAACAAAATATTGTGGTGGACGATATCAAAAGCTCTAGTCATGTCAATAAATAAGGTTATTACGCTATAACCATCATATATTTCGCTGAACAATTTTAATATGGCATCCTCAGTAGATCGGCTCTCACGAAATCCAAACTGTTCATTGCTAAAATATTTATTTCTGTTTAGAAAGTAAATCGATCCTTCATAATTTTTTCAAAAAGTTTCGAGAATGTTGAAAGTAAAGTGATGGGTCTGTATTAGCTCATGAGTTTTGGATTACCTTTTTTGAATACAGGTATATTTTCAGCAATTTTTAACGTAGGGGGAAAAATGCCACAGTTTACACTCAAATTCATTATGTATGCTAATATGTCAACAACATATGGAGCAATTCGTTTAAGAAGAAGATTTGTGACATCAGATATACCGTTAATTCGCTTATAAATTTCAAGTGCGGTTACAGGCTCAAAAACAAAACTATTATTTAGGAAGACGTCATCAATTAAGTTAATTATTACTTTTAGGGGCACAAATTAGTAGCAACAGAAACAAAATAATACTTAAAGTTGTTAACAATATCTTTCGTGTTCGAAACTAAAGTATTTTCAAATTCGATTTCCAAGACACTATCTCTATTCTTTTCTCTATTTAGGATTCTGTTTATAACTCTCCACTCCTTTTTTGATATTTCCTTTACCCTTCTCAAACATATGTACAATAAAATTTATTTCGACTTTCCTGTACTTGTTTTTTCACCTTTTTACTTAATTTAACACACTCATATCTCGCTATACGGCCGCTCTTTATACGGCCTTTCGCTATAACGGTATTTTTTTTATTACTTTGTTTCCGTTTTACGGCCAACATTTTTCGTTACAACGGCCAAAAAAAACAAAACATCATTCCCTTAAATGTTCTTATAATGCAAGAATATACTGTAGTATGCGAGCTACGGCTCGAGTAGATAAAACAATTATTCTGAGAAATTATTTCTTTATTTTCTACTCTATAGAACAATTCAAGTTCACACTATACTATTCTTCGCCTTATTCTTTTCTTACAAGGTCTCTTTCCTCTCAAATCACTTTATCTCCTTTCCATTTCTTAATTCACAAATCCAAACTAATTACTTTTTCTTGTTCACTCTCAACTTTCAATTTATCACCAAATTACAACTTCGCCCATTATCACTTTTCCAATCTCTTCGCCACGGTTCTAAACCAACTGTCTTTTTTTTGATCGCCATCTGTCCTTATATAGCAGAAGTTTCTGATAGCCAGAAACTTCTAGCAAATTCTTCGACCACTGGAACAAGAGAAATAATTCTTGCAGTTATAATTCCCTAATATTATCCCTAATATTATCCCTAATATTATTTGTCTCTTTCGTTGACATGAGCTGTGGAGACTTCGTCCCAGACACGAACCTCGAATGAAGGACAGTTTGAACCAAAATTCTGCCAGAATGGAAAGTCACTTCGGAATTTGCTGCATAGACATAGGCGCGTAGTTATTATTATGCTACAATACATTATGTACCTTGCCTACTGTGTTTACTTTACGCTGCCAATTTTTTCTTCCTTGTTGTTTTCTTGACATCGGCATCGCTAAGTTTGAATTTCTTAGACACGGGTTTTCCCCTTTTTGGTTTGAGACATAGTTTTTAAGTCAGAAGATGTGTTGACTCTCTTACATGCGTATATATGAACGTGTATGTTACAGTTTTATTCTCAGCTTTCATCGTTCAATTATTTTTGGTATGTACATTTTAAATTATGTTGCAAAATTCCTTAAATATTTTCTAAGATTAATGTTTTAATACGATTTGGCAGATAAGAACATAGGCATTTACACACAAAATGTCACCAAAACGAGTAGAAGGCGAAAAAAAAAGAAGCCGAAAATCTATCAGACTAGAGACTAAACTAGATGTTTCACGTCGCATTGAAGCAGGTGAGAAGATTTTCCAAATTTGTTCAGCATTAGGTCTTGCAAAATCCACTGTTCAAACAATACGAGATAATAAAGACAAAATCAAGGCGCAGGTACATTCAGTTGCATCTTTAAGCATTTGTACAAAATTAACTCGAAAAAGAAGTGATATTATGGAGAAAATGGGAAAATTGCTCATTCTATGGATCAAAGACAACAACAAAAGAAATATGCCAATGAATCGAATGATCATTCAAGAAAATCTTAAGTTGGAGGATGTTAATGGAGCGTCGAAAAATCAAATTTTCTTAGGAAGTCGAGGTTGGTTTGAAAAATTTAAAAATCGACATAGTTTGCATAACATCAAGATGAAAGGTGAAGCAGCAAGTGCCGATTCAGTTCCAGCTCTCGAGTACCCGACCATTTTTAAAAAAATCGTTGAAGATGGTGGTTACGTTCCAGAACAAGTTTTTAATGCGGACGAGACAGGTCTTTATTGGAAACAAATGCCTGAGCAGACCAAGGCTTGGATGACAAAAGTTTTTTTGAAGATTGGTTTAAGAATTACTTCTGCCCTGAAGTCAAAACCTACCTGGAAAAGAAGAATTTAAGCAATAAAGTATTGCTTATTTTGGATACTGCTCCAGGGCATCCGGTTAATTTAGCTGAGCTGTCTGAAAATGTAAGAGTTGAGTACCTTCCCAAAAACACAACGGCCCTCATTCAACCTATGGATCAGGGTGCAATAGTCACTTTTAAGGCGTATTATTTGCTCAGAATTTTTCAAAAGCTTGTTAATGAAACGGATGGAAGATCCTCTATTAAACAATTTTGGAAGAACTACAATGTCAAAGATGCCGTTTACAACATAAGTGAGCCTTGGAATGAATTAAAATCAACAACGATGGATCATGTTTGGAAGAAACTATGGCCAGAATGCATTACCAACGGCCAATCTGATGCTGATCCTGTTATCCCAGAAATTGAACGCAACATTTTAAATCTGGCAAAAGAAATCGGATTTGATCATTTAGAAGGGCACGATGTCTCCAGTCTTCTTAGCGCTGGCAGAGCTCCGCTTTCAAATGAAGAGTTGATGCAGTTAGGATCGGATCAAGAGTTAGATGAAGAGCCTGAGCCTTCCACGAGTCGCCAGTTGACATCAAGAAATTTGTGTGAAGCACTGCACCATTTCGAAGAGGGGTTGGAAATTTTAGACCAAAACGATCCCGACGAAAAACGCAGTGCTAAAGTTTCAAGAGCTGTTAACGTAGCCATTAACTGCTATAAGGAAATAGAAAAAGACTTAAGGAATAAAGCAAAACAACCAACGCTGGAACGGTTTTTTAAGCCCTCAGCCACTCGTATATATGACAGTGATTCTTCTTCCATTTCAACATCTTAATATTTCTCTATTTATTCTTACCTAATTATGTTCTTTTTCGTTGTGTATGTAGATTTTATTTTGACTCCTGTCAATATTAAATTGAAACGTAACTATGCTCTGAAGTCAACACATTTAATGAATTTTTTTATAACGTTTTATAAATTTTTTGGTTATTTTTTGAAGATTTGGAACCAATCTAATGGATTTTGTATGGGTTTGTATGAAAAAAAAAATTACTCGTTATACGGCATTTCGCTTTACGGCCTGATTTTGCGGAACATATCTAGGCCGCTAACCGAGGTATGAGTGTATATTATATTTTTGTTTAAGTCTCATGTCATGAGGATGACATCGACAATTCTTCCATAAAAGATTCTTCTGTTTTATTATTTTGAACATCACAAATCCCAGTGTCTAATATTCGAAGTGAGTGCTACGAACAAATAAACACAATTAAAAATTGCTCTACACTACGTTGGAGTCATTTCAGCCGATCTACGAAGCGAGTTAGACTCCAAAGCAGTAAGCGCATTCTGATTTTAAGGAGACTAGATTTCTGGTTCTAAGTTTACTGGATAACCGCCTGTTATTCTGTCAACCGAAAACCAAAACATTCCCAAAGGGAATCCTACATGCTTTCGTAAAGACTTATTTTATTATTTACTGTTTAGTCTGTGACTGTTTTTTTAGTTAATCGAATTCATACTCTCCACATGTAATATATGCAGGCACATGGGAAGAAACTTCATTTTACAGGGTGTTGCAACGGCGTCACTGGACTCTGTATCCCGTCTTGCAGAATTTAACGATTTGCTTATGCAATATACGAATTGGTATGACAAAATACGTCCGGCGGCACGGACTTCCAGTGAATCCAAAAAGAGAAGAAAGAAAGAAGACCATTTTTATATTCCTCAGCATGACTTCGGCGTATTCTTCGAAAACGTCCAACTCACAATTATGTAGACCCATTCGACTTGGAAACTCGTGCCGACGTTTACATTAAGGCTCTTTAACATTGTTTACATTAAGACTCGTTAACACAGGTTGTTATAAGTTCTTCCGATCAAAATCTAAGAATTTGTAGGTTGAGCAAAGACAAGAAAAATAATTATGCTGAAGATGGGGTGTGTTTGGAGTCCATTCAATGTTATGACCACAATATTTTCCTACTTACTTTCGGTTCACCAGCATGTGGCACACAAATCGTGCTGAATTTGTTAGTGTTTTACTATTTCAACAAAAAATAACCCTTTTGGTCACAATTCAACTTCTTTTCGTCTATTCTCCATTTAACAGCACCAGTTTCTTGAAATAGAATAGATTAATTTCAGTAGGTATACTATTCGATTTTGCATAATGATTCATCATAACGAAATCAGTTGTAGGTATCCGGTATATTCCGCTAACAACTTGCTAAGTAATCTATAACTAGTTTTTACAAGCAAAAGCAGCTGATCAGATGAAACAAAAATCCAAACTATTTCCATTAGAGTCCAATTTTGAAGGTTACTGTCTATTTATTATAATGTATCATACATACGGATACCAACACATAATAGGTGTAATTAATACCTACCTTTAATTGGTACTTAGTCTTCATCCAAACAAAAGTGTACAAGGTCATGTTAATTTTTCAAAATAGAAAAAGATCTTTTTATTTACAATGCCTTCATTTACTTATTTATTATCAAGATAGTTCATCCAGAAAGATTTCCCAGAAGTTTTGATGATATGGATAAAACTGGCAGAAAACTCACACGTACTTGTGGCCTATATCCATTTTTATCAGCAGTGTACTCAACTACAATCTCAGTATTTCCAATTCTGTAAGTATATCTACCCATCACAACTAGTTCTTCGTTATCAGTGCCAGGATTTAGAATGATACCCTCCTGGCGTTGGTTCGAGTTATCAGATGTTTGGTAACTAAATGAGAAGCAAAACAAAATTACCAGCCAATTATAATATCATATTATACTGGTACCTAGGTATATTTAAGAAAAAAGTGATTATCTGTAATGAAAAAAAATGTACAGCACCACCAGCTATTTTTTCTTGAAAACATATGCTGCAAAAATATTCGTAATATTATAGCCGGAAGTGCTATTTATAATATTACAAACATTTGGTAAGAACTGCAAAACAATATACTACAAATTTCAATTTGTATAGTAGCAGTAGCAATGTAGTTACCAACAAAATGACTAGGCTAGCAATATAAATTGTAGCGAAGAATATCGCCCATAGTGGTTTTAGCTTTTATTTATAGGAGAATCAGCTAATATTGCTATTCCTGTGCAATTCATATGGGTGAATTTGCTATAAAAAAATAGCCATTATTGCTATTCTTAAATAGCTGTTTTAGCAATTTTCTTGTTTTTGTTAATTCTAACTGTCTCGCGAGTCATGCCTGCAACCATTAACCACTGAGACACTGCCCTACTATGCGATAGCAATAAAGAAAATCCTATTATAAATTTCAATTCCACTATGTAGTTGCTCCAAATATATAAGAGAAATTGCTGCATTGGTGGGCAATAGTTGGGATTGCTATGCTTAAATAACATCTTCGGTATTTTTTTTTTAAAACAGCATCTGTAATGTAAACAGCAGAATTAGCTATGAAAAATAGCCATTATTGTTATTCATGTGAAATGAAAATAGGAAAATTTCCTATGAAAAATAGCCATTACTATTATTCCTAAATAGCAGTTCTAGCCATTTTTATTGGAGAAATTGCAACAAACATAAGTTTAAATGACTTATACCGAACTTTTCTATTTTTGCTATACAAAATTGAGCAATTCCGTGATTTGTGTATAAGCCTCAGCTATTTGATGTTTAATACTCTGAACGACAGAAACACTGTATAAATAGCTACGTCCTTTATTAACCCTCATAGATACAGCGATATCCGTATGTGGTTTGTTTTATTGCAACATCAAATTAACATCAATTAAACGTAACTATTCACTTATTGATTCTTTGGTTCTCTTCAAAAATTCAAAAATTATTCACAAAATTCCCCTACTTAACTATCTAAGGTGATAACTCAATTTATATACATAGAAGCTGCATTCAATGTTAAGTTGTATAACTTTGTTTTCTTTAAGTTTTTTGCATTTTAAAATACTAAACTCACGAGTAAAAATAGCCGTCCTTGTTTTGTTCATTTTTGTAATCCAAAAGCTTAACTTCTGGATTTGTACCATCAAGAATCTGATTGGCAATTGGCCCTGCAGATGCCTGCGATGAAGGCCCTTGCTGGGCTGTTGTGAATGCCACCAAACATACCCCAAGGACAAACTAGATTAGAAAAAAAAATATACACAAAATTCATCACGTCACTAACGCACACAACATAATAGTATTTATTTATTTATTTTTTTTCCCACCAATTTTGCTATTGCCATCATTTTAGTTAACGCAACTAGTTAGGTGAGTAGATACCTAACGTAGAAGTTGATTAATTCAGATGCGAAGACAGACTAAAGTTGGTCATCATCGACAAGTCTATTCACCTGTTTCGTTTCTCTCAATTGTTCGTTAGCAAGTAGGAGAGGCTTTAAATGATCTTTATCTGAGACTTTATAACTGCTATAGCTATAACTGCAGGTGAGTACAATTATTCGTAGATGGTGGGTGGACAGAGCAAGGTTTTTCGCCTGAAAATGAAGACTTATCTACGAGTAAGTGTGCAGTTCAAACAAAAGTCTTAAATATAATCTTTGTTGCAAAATCTTTTGACATTCAACATTTTAACAACTCTGAGCACATTTTCATAAGCGAGTTGCAAAACAAGGTAATTAAAGGCACTCGCAAATGAATCTTCCACAGCAGTGTGTTTTAACTTTGAGGTTTTGAATTTTTGTTACCACTACAACTATTTTTTAAAATTTGACACTGTACCGGTTCTTGTAGTACAATTCTGGTTTTAAATAAAAGAACTAAAGAGCGTCTCAAGAAAATCTAATGAATCAGGTTTACTTTGAAGAATCATTAAGAAAACCTATTGTGCAAGTACTGGTATTAGTATGACGTACGGACTGCAGACTTACGGGTGGTACGGGAACTTTAAAAAAAAAATTGCCTGCGTCACCTGCTATTAAAGTCGTATACCTGATTACCGAACATGTAACTCTTAGCTTTATTGGCACATGTGATACAATAGCATCTAAGTATGTAACTTTTATGTGCAAGACTACGATCAAGTGTTTCTTCTTCCTTTTTACATCCATGTTCTGAGGAAATGTAAGTATGGTGATCATGTCAAAAAATCGTATCCGAAATAAGGTCAGATTTTAATGGTACTTTTCCACGTCCATCTGTCCGTCTGTCCATATGTATGTCTGCCTGTTGAATTGCCTTTCGCCTTTTTCATTCACGATAACTTCTGCGAGCTCTACATCTATTGATCTTGTTGTCAATCAAAATACAATTAATTTTGTTCCGTTCTTAAGTGCATTTTATCGATCACTCCAGCAAAATTGCACCGATTTCGACGATTCTTGTTTGCTGTTTAGCTTAATGGAGACTAGAGCTCTATTATTTTTGGCAGTCTTGAAAATACAAATAATTTTGTGTAATCATCGGATATTTTTTATTTACTAAAGGGTAGGCCATCTGTTGGTTTCTTTTTGAAATTTCTATAAAAAAAAAAATCCATTTAATATTTTTTATATTTTATATTGTTCGAGAGCTTAATTACAAACTTTAATAAAACTCTTAATAAAACTTTATTTATTATTTTTTTTATTTTTGATTTGTGGACTATAATTCCGTTTATCTCGTCTGCTCGACGCTCTGCTGCTGACTGACACTCGATCTAATTCTTTTCCTTTTTTACACCTCTTTGTCATTGTTCCAGAACTGCCGCTATACCTTGGAGCTGCACGACAGACGTAGTGGTTACATCGTGTGATTCGTGCCGCTACACTTGTCATACGATGGTTGTTGCATTTTGGTGTGACCAACGTACGTCGATATAGAGGCAGCAGCTCCGGAACACAAGGGATAAAGATACCAGTAGCCCGGGCTACTAGCATACAAGGTTCTCAAACCGGAATACTCGATGTCAGGAATAACTAAACCACACCCTTCATACTTAAACCGCTCTCCCCGCGGGAATACCATTAGGTATTACTTCGCGGGGCTGGTTAGAAATTAATGCTTCTTTCCCAGTTTGTTGCTTCAAAAATGGGTTCAGCGTTTGCCGTTCTTTGCTCCATGAGAGATGTCGTCTGGGCTTCATTTAAATAGGTGGGAGAATACTGGTTCAGATACGCTCGAAAGCAGCCATGCCCGGTAAGGAGCTGGCTGAGGTAGAAATCTATTGTTAGAATGCTGCCGGTCCATCCATTTTTGGATATTCGGTATAAGTGAATAGGTCCATCTTCCCTTTAAAGACTATTTCCATCTCTCCTGCCATGCTCCCATTCTCCGCTGTCTTTCTTCCAGCTTGATATCTTTGACTGAAGCTTGGGGGTACTGAATTTTGGCATCGTAGGTCCTTTGTAGTTCACTAGCCAGGATATCTGCTGGTGGCAATCCCGCGATGACACATATAACATCATCTGACACCATCCGAAATGTACAGCACACCCTTAGCGACGGAGTTAATTGTTTTGGGGTAAGACTTGATTTTCACTGCTTTGGCCAATATTGATGCTGCATACATTATGTTGGACTGCAACACCCTTGACAGAACTAGTTTCCTTTGTTTTCTGGGTCCTCCAATGTTCGTCATTATTCTGGATAAGGCTGCACTTACCCGAGCAGCTTTATCGCACGTTTTTTCAAGGCATTGCGGACTGATGGACATCTAGAATGGATCAAATGATACCCTATCTCCCATCTTTTAACTCACCCCTAATGAAGTGAGCGTGGCGTAAAAATAGATCCAATGATATCTTTCTGCACAGAGGATATTTCGCGATTAAGGATTTAAGAAATTGTATTACAAAACCGTTGTTACAATTTTATTTTAACAGAATGTGGGTGTGCCGAAATTTTTCTTAAAAAATAGGGCGTGTCTGTGACGGCTTTTTACAATTTTTCACTTGTATTACCAATATACCAAATTTAGGGCCCAAAGAGAGGATACGGACGGACAATTAACCACTCTCTTGAATAAACCAATTCGCAATTACGCATATTTTGTTCGTTCTTTTATAATAATATTTACATTTGTAGATAATATAAATCATGAATTTGACAATTTTCAAGATGTGGAACACAAGATGATGCCGATGATGCTTTGCTCCGTGTAGAATGTTAACGGGCCGTCAGTAATCTCAACTTGGTATCAGTTATTGCCTCGATATATGTAAAGTAAGGATCTCAATAGTAACAAGTCTGAAGAGTCATATGGGATTTCTCCCCTTGTCTTAAAGAGGTGTACTTCTTCCCTGGTCAAACCACTACGTAAGCTCTTCCATTTATCATCTTCCACATGTATTTTTATAGATACATGGAAACTTGCACACCTACAGCTAATTCTGAAAAGCGGGATTAAACCTCCACAACTAATTACCGATCACTAGCATTAACGTCAGTGCTGTCCAAGGTCATGAAGACCATTGTTAACCACCACCTAATGAGTTATCTTCAAACAAACCATCTTCTTAATGACCGCCAGTATGGTTTACGCAACAGCGTTCCACGGGAACTTAATGTAATGTGGAACCAGAGCATATGTACATGACTATGGTGTATGCAGAGTTGTCCCCCTTGATATCTCCAAAGCTTTCGAGGGAGTGCGGCATAGTGCCCTCTTTAACAAGCTTGAAGCACATGTCGTCTGTTACATTTTCGTGAAATGGATCGCGAGTTTTTGAAGTGGTCTATCATCACAGGTTGTATTAGTGGATGCACTTCTACACCATTCTCAGCTAATGCAGGTATTCCCTTTTATTTATTTCCCTCTCCAATCTTCGTCTTTCCTCAAGGAACCTTGGACAATTAAAAACGACATATTCCGGGTCTTTTTTGCGTCCAGGACATGGTGGGCATTCTGGCGAGGTGTCTAGTCTAAAGCGATGGAGGTATCGGCGATAGCCGCCGTGGTCCAACAAAAATTGCGTCAATTGGTAGTTTACTTCCCCATGTCTTCTACTTATCCACGGTTCTATGCTGGGAATTAGTTTGTCCCCATCTCCAGCCGGAACCCTGTATCGATTGCTTGGTCATTGATATTAGCTCACCAATAGCGTCTATTGTGGATCGAACTTGACCATCTTCTGATTCGGTGACCGGAAGTAATCTACTGAATATTAATCGTTCTAGTATCTTTCTATTTTTAGAAGACATATCGGACGATAAGATGATGGTTTGCAGGGATTTTTTCCTATCTTTGGTAGTAAAACTAGCCTCTGTTTCTTCCATATTGAGGGAAAGATACCATTTTCAAGACACATCTTCCCGTAGTATATGTTTGCGGGAATAGTTGAAAAGTTGTTCCAACAAAAGACTGGGTTTCTGCTATTTGTCTGTCTCCTTCTTGGCATTGAGGCATCGCATGCATTTTTAACGCAGTTCGTCAAGCGTAGTACAGCGTCCTTTGTGTTACTTGCTTGAAACTCTTCGTCACGCATCATTTTTTCAGAAGAGTTCTTTGTCGAAACATCTCTGCCCATCGCGATTCGATTCTTCGGTGGTTTTTGGATTTAGCCTCACTTTTTTGTACTATTTCAGTGGTTACTGCTTGGTGGTCGCTACGAGTATACTACTTGCTTACGTGCCATTTAATCTTTCTAATGAGTGAACCGCTTGCGAAAGTTTCATGAAAAAGTTTCTAGAAAGGTTTGACGTCTGGCATTTGTGGATCTACTGCCCCATTCTGTAGCCCAGGCGTTAAAATCTCCTGCGATTATAACAGGATGGTGTCTACTTGCTTCGCTTACAATTTTGTTTAGCATCTCCTCGTATTTTAAGTGTGGTCAGCTAGGCGGGGCGTAGCAACTGTAGATATAGACTCCTCTAACTTTCACCCACACAAAACCGTCTTCTTTTTTGCACATCACTTTTTTTGGGGGATAGTTACCACACGTCCTTATTCCTGCCTTACCTGTTTTGTCGGCGACCCATACAGTGCTATGTGGATTTTTAAATGGTACTGATAACATGGCTACTTCGGTTTTCTGTTCTTTGACGGTTTTTGTCAGGAGATCCTGGGCTGCTTCACAGTGGTTTAGGTTAAGTTGGATCAGTTTTATCATCGATCAGTTGGATCAGCTTCCTGCAATATGGTTCCTTGCGTCTTTACATTAGCATACATTTGGGTTCCTTATAGAATTTCTTCGCTATATGTCCTTCTTCTCCGCATCTTATACATAGTTTTGATCTGTCTGGATTCTTACAGTCCTTGGACAGGCGACCAAAATTCCAGCTGTAGTCGGTCATACATATATACACAATACAGACCGATAGATAGACAGACAGACAGAGAGCGACACACACTTTTGAGTTTCTCTATTATACGAGTAGTAGTATCAAGATTGATGAAAATATTGATTTCGAAAATTTTCACGAAACTAATGCTTGTCTATTTAGGAAGCTCAGTCTATGTAAAAAATAAAACGCACAACACGATTGGCCGTGAAAAGTTAGACCAGATCCGGAATGAGCTATCAGCGTCAAAATATTTAATTATTTATTTATTTGAATATATGACGTCTATTTTCTAAGATATCTCCTAACCCACGCGCTTTTAGGAGGTGAAACTCATTGTGTTATATTCAATAAAAGTATTTCAGGCAAAAAAAACACGAATTTTATTTGTTATCAGGGTATTACTCGACATCGCGACCACGGACAAATATGATTTATAGCCTAAAAGTGATCACAGATTAATAAATCACTATTCTACGTCCGTTTGTATGGAATTTTTCTTAATTCACAAAAATCTTCAAACATAAATTATTTGCATTTATGCAAAAGTATCTACCATTTGCATACATTAACTATACAAGATTCTTTCTATGACAGTACAAGGAGTGAGATACCTTGCTACCATCGAATCATATGTTAGTATGCACCTATATACAGTGTGGGCCATTTAAACCTTCGGGGTGTTTTTTGGTAATAATTAAAAAAAAAGCACAAATTAATTGCTGTAAAGTACTTGTAATTTTTAGTTTATTTTGAAACTTGCAAATTTGTTTTGATCACTTTCGAATATGATATCGCGTAAATGGTCGCCGCCAGAGCGAATGGTGCAATGTGCTCCTCATTTCCCAAAATTTTTCGAAATTTTTCGGGCTATATATTGTCTTTGAAGACTTCTAAGGCTTGTTTTTTTTTTATAATTTGCGCGCACCAAATGGGATGTGAATACCATTAAATTATTTCAGGGCACGGGCGTTTGTAGAAATTGAGAGAGAGAGAAAGAAAGATTGGTGTAGTGGGTTTGAAACTTAGGTGGTATTAAGTTTCAGTAAACTCCAAGGGTGGCGTCCAGATAACTGGGGAGCTTGTTTGTTTTGCTTTTTGTCGTTGCTCATGATTCACAGTATTTTTTTCCCTCCACCTGATGTCATCATCACCATCAAGTTGCATTTAAGCCATATGACCACCCCAGTGCCAGTGTTGTGCCTTCGAGCGCCCGCATAGGGCCAGTAAGTTAGAATAAGAATAGTTAAGTTAGTTAAGCTAGTTTTAAGCGTTTTTTTTGTCTAGCAAATAAGTTACAATGAATTTAATAAAAATGCATTAAAAATGAAAAAATGTTGTACCTTCGCAGTAGAGTTGACTAAGCTTTCGCAATTGATCGACTTTTTTTATTTATTTCAGACGAAATAAATAGATGATTGTTGAGATCAGGATTTGAACCGTGAACCAAGAGCGTGACATAGACTTTCAAATAATCCCACAGGAAGAAGTCTTGACGGGTTAAATCGGGTAATCGCGGAGGCCAGTCATAACCACCATTTTTCGAAATTAGGCGTCCGAGGAACAAAGGACGCAATAAAGCGATCGTGGCTCGGGCTGTATGAGCTGTGATGCCGTCCTGTTGAATCGCATGAAAGTGTTGACGAAAATATCTTCTTTTATATTTCCAAAATTAAAATCTTTTTTGAAAACAAATTCTTTAAGAAACAAACAAGAATTACCGATTATGATTGCTTAATAAGTTTTTACGAATGTTTATAGTGTTCTATTAGCCAGAATTTTATGAAGAAAATAGTTTTGTTTTGTTCTATTAAATCAAAATGAAAACTTCTCTCTCTATAATGAAGGAATTGGTAAGTGCGATTTCGTTATAAAGGAGTTTCACTGTATAACTATAACCATGTCACCTAACCAGTGACTTTTTGGTAAACATTATTTTAAAATTAGCATGCAAGATTCTTTCTATGACGGTTAAAGGAACGAAACACCTTGCTATATCGTCGAATAATGTGAAGAAGCAACTTTAGTCTATTTTAGCTTCTGGATCTGTCAACTTCTTTATCTAACGATTAATTTAACTTTAATCATGGTGACACTAAAATTGGTAGTTAAAAGTCAAAAAATACTTTTATGTTGTGTGTAAGTGATATTTGCAATTGTTTTATTTTAATTGTGCAGTTCGACTTAGTCATAGTTTTAATGGCATGCATAACAGTGTCTCAGGGGCTTACATCGATTGTAATGGTGAAGCAATCTAAAAATGAAGACGGTTCTGATAGTTTTGAACTTATCAGAATAAAGGAACCTGGTGAACTATATTTTTATAGGTGAGTTTGTTATAGTGCAATGTTGTATAAGTGAAGAAAAAATTCAGCAACACAAAACTAAGCTTAACATATTCAACGTGCGTCGGTAGATTTAAACTTTTAATTTTATCCTTACTTTGCTTCTTCATTAATATGCAGAACAAAATAAAGCCGATGTTACTGAATGAATAAAATAAGAAAAAAAAAAATGAGTTGTTTTTGTTCAACAAACTTTTATTTAGTATATCGCGTGATGTGGTGAAGAAGTAACCAAAAAGTTAAGGGCGTGTGACGGATTCACGAACAGACGAACAGATAGGCACCATGTCAAATCGATTAGCGTTCCTTTTCATATCATTTTGGTATGGAACAATAAAAATATTGTTCGCATAGTGACTCAACTCAAGACTGAACTTTTTTTTGGATGTGAAAACTTCTTTGTCAACATCTCACCAGAATTTTGAAAACATATGGCCTAAAGTATCCTTGAACTTTCAAAATATTTTCCTATAATCCACATGTTTTCAAAATTTTCTATAGACTTGTTAAGATAAGAGGGTGGTAAAATAACTGGTGTAACTCTGTAATGGTAAAAGTTGGACCCATATTTATAAATTTTTTTTTTTTTTGAAAAATTAGTACTTTTTTTCAGATTCCAAAGTAGCGTCCCCTACTTAAAAAGTTTTTAAAAAAAAAAATAAATCAAATAAAAAAATATTTCTCTACCCTATCATGCGACATTGACCAGCTCTTCTTTCTTCTTGGGTTAGCGGATTCCAATGCATTACCCTTTCGGAGGATGTGACTAATCCATTGCTAATTCCACTTCTGTATAATGGGATCTATACGTTCCTGGCATTTCTCTCATAAAACTGTTCGTTTGAGATATGGTTTGACCAGTACACTCGCAATATGATTCTCTATTGTGAATGACTGCACCCATAGTGCAATACTGACGTTTGAGTGGTATTGTCGGAGCTTGATGTTTAATCTGATGGCACTACTTTTCTGGAACTTCGAAATCATATCAATGTGGACTTGGTTTCCCGATTTGGGTACATATGTACACCCAATTCGGTTTCATCGTCGCTGGAAACAATACTTCCACGGTATCGGAAGTCTTGTATTTTCTCTACCTGTTGTCCAGCAAAGCTTTCTTGTGATGTTAAGGGGCTATTCAGGTTTAAGTACACCATTTTTGCTTTTTCGTGTGGCCATCTTGTAAGTCCATTTTTCTAAGTGATGGTAAGCAAACATCGTCAGTTTAGTTGATGTGTTTGAGATAAGTTGTAAGACTCTATTGAATTACTCTGCTTCCCACTTACAAAGCACTCTGAAGCACGTCACTGATAACCACCATCGAGTGCAATTTTCGAAATAATAGTGTTTAAAATAATTTTTTTTTCTTTTTTGCACTGTTTTTTTTTGAAATTGAGGTCCTGTAGATCAGTAACGGTATTTCAAACTGCAAAATTTTTCAAAAATGATGAATGAAATGACGAACGAAATTTCAATGCCAACGAATAGACGAGAGTGCTGCCAAATATGTTAATACTATGTATATTTGATTATATTTACTAAAGGTATAGCGTAAATAATATTTTAGAAATATTTTTTTCTTTTTCCCCACGCAGATCCCTCATCCCGGATAATTCATTTCGCACTGAACTGGGAAAGCTCTTGAATCCTGGCACTGATAAGGAAGAACTCGTTGTAATGGGCGAATACAGTTACAAGGTCGGAGATCATGATGTTGTAGTTTTGTATACTGCTGACAAAAATGGATTTCGGGCAAATACACATGTCGGCATATCGCTTGGGCTTGGGGGAGGTCTGCCCCCAAAGCTTCTGCAAAGTTTTTCTGGATAAACTATCTTAAAAATATTGTAATTATAGAGTGAAAATAGAAAAATGTATGTGTATTTAAACGATCAGTATTAATAGCGAAATCGATTGAGTCATGTCCGTCCGTCTGTCCGTAATTATAAGGTTTTAGGGGCTTACATTTTCAGCTATTCGAATCAAACTTGGTGCATATGCTCCTTGAGTCTAAGATCTATCGTCGGACAACGATGACTAAATTTAAAATACCGATAGGTGTGTATATTTATTCAAAATCGAAAAAAATCCTATTAACAAAATAAATAGTAGTTACCCTCCTTTATAATTCGTCCATAGATTGCGAGGGGCCAAGTCCACTTTTGAAGACATTTCTTTGAAGAAAAAAAAACAAGATTTCAATTCTTCCAAGCTATTTACAACTACGATTGAGCTTTATTTTAAAGATATTGTTAGAGTTCGAGATTCATGCTCATTTTTTCTTTAAAAAAATGTCCTTTCAATTGGTTTTCTGATCAAATCTCTTAAAAATCGAGGAAAAATTCAGTAAGTAAAATGATTTCATTTTCAATCAAAAAGAGCCAGGGTATCATACGATTCTTTCCAGATGAATTGTAACAACCAAGTCTATTGGTGGAACACTAATATTGAGAATCTACGAGTCAAGTGCTTTTGAGCCAGAAGAAAAAGTCAGAGGTCGCTTGGAAGGCCAGAATATGAAGCTAAACAGGAAAAATTCAAACGCCTGCGAAGAGCGCTTCCAATATGACGCCAACAGTCGAACAAATGTACGTATATGGGTATCCGTCAACATTTAAAAGTACATTACAGGAAACGAATATTGGTTAAAGTCCTCAAGGATTTCGACCAAAAACGTGTAACCTCTTTTATAAATCTTCTTGAGAGTGCCAGGAAAATAAAAACTTCCTGTCTTGAAGAAGTCACTTCAAAATTCATTTAAAATTGGGATGGGATGATGGGGCAGAATTTAGATGCGATAAACAATATCTGAAAGAACTATGGAATCAATGGGTGGATACAAAAATATTATATTGATGACTATTTTAATATTGATCCTGATATTTGCATTTACGAAATTCCAGGTGAGTGAGAAATTTTTAAACGCTGTTTAAATTTCGAACGAGAATGTTGAAAGTGACAGAGAAGGCAACCACAAAAGCAATTATTCTACAGTAGTTAAACCAACATTTGCTGCGATTAATGAACCATTAAATGTCATTAACAGAGCCGCTGAATCACATTAAAGTGTTGTTGAAAATATCTTCTTTTATATTTCCAAAATTAAAATCTTTTTTGAAAACAATTTTTTTAAGAAACAAACAAGAACACCTAACATGTTAAGTTCTTTTTACGAATGTTTGTTGCGTTCTACTAGCCATAATTTTATGAAGAAAAGAGTTTTATTTTGTTCTACTAAATCAAAATTAAAACACTATAAATGGTGAAAACGTTTCTCTCTATAACGAAGGAATTGGCAAGTGCGATTTCGTTATAAAGAAGTTTCAGTGTATAACTATAACCATGGGATTTTTTATGTAAATTACTCCGAAATTTTGAATGTACTTACAAAACATTATTTTGAAAAATTAGATTATGCAACATGGAAGTCCTGTATGGTTCTCCATACCAATATTTTTTTTCGCTAATTCACAAAAGTCCTAGAACATAAATTAATTGCATACACACGTATTCACCATTTGCATAGATTACATAACTATGCAAAGATTTTTCTCTACTATGCTATCGAATCATATGCTAATAGAGTAATATGTATTAATTTATTTTGATATTTATGTCTTTCTATTTGTTTCATAGAACAGGTAAACTAATTTATCGACGGACAAGTAGCTTTAGTCTTTTTTAGCATCTGGATCAATCAACTTCCTCATCTGACGATTACAAAACTAGTTAATTTAACTAAAATGATGGTAACACTAAAATTGGTGGGTAAAATTTAGAAAATGTTTTTGTGTTGTGTGCAAGTGATATTTGCATTTATTTTATTTTAAATTTACAGTTCGTCCTTGTCATATTTTTGACGGCATGCACAACAGCGCCTCAACGACTTTCATCACAGACATCTGAGGGTCAATCTGACAATCAAGATTATGATAACGCGGAAGAATATGATGGTGTTTCTGATGATGATTCTTCCTCTGACGAGGAAGATGATGATGGTGCACCCGATGATAATTTTGATAATGTTGATACATATTTAGATGAAACGCCGAAATGTACAGTGCATTATGCAAAGCATAGTGAACAATCCGAGATCACAAATAACCAAACTGATAAAGGATATTTTCATAGGTGAGTTTTTATTTTAAAATGTTGAAAATAATGTGTGATATGCGGAATTTTGTTGGAATTGTCAAGAAACCCACTTGGAGACATGGTATGGTTATATCATATATGGGTACCAAATGTGCAGGGTGTCCAATTTAAATGGGATCTGTAGTTATATATAGGCTTTCAAAGGATTTAGTGGCAGACTAATAGAGGGTTCCATCAGCAACAGCAAAATAACTATTTTGCACATTACACAAAATAAAAACACAAACAAAGAATAAATTTGTTTCCCAAATACCTACCTACACCCGCGCAACAAAAAAAGCCGCACATGGTAATTTTTAACAAAATGGAAGAAATTTAATAAATGATGACTAATCACTGCGTAGTCACTTTGTATTTTTGATGTTGTAACAGTGTGGCTCTGTTATGAAATTCGTGGTGCAATATGAGGATTGCGTGTTAAAAGAAAATCAAAGGCGTGCGTCTTTACCAAAAACTAAAATTGAATTCTTTATTACGTAGTAATATGACATAGTAAAATACACAGAAACCAATGGTGCCTAATGGCAAGAAAAAAAGGAGGAAAATAATCGACAGGTAGATGTCGTTGCGCTCACACGACCCCTTCTTGTGAAATTGACTCCTGGCAATTTACCTCTCATAGTCTTGGAGCCATCTTGGTGGTTTTCGGGAGCGAACCGGTGCTGTATCCTTCCGGTCGACGATTTCCTCAATGTTTTCTTCTTTGTCACTATCTTCCAATTTTCTACTGTTTCGTTTATGAACTGGCGGTCGCTCCATGAATAGCGGTTGGGCTTTCTGCGAACTGGTATATCATCTACTGTACGTAAGGAATGTTGATCTATGGTGCAGTATCCTAAAATCTCGTTGTCTGTCGAGAAGGCTTGTAAATTGTTGCTGACTATTTCTCGAAATTTTTGAATTTGTGTTGGAGATATAGATTTGGGAAATGTTGAGATTTGATGTTCGACTTCTTTTAGAATACATGGTGGTATAGTCTGGCTTTGTTTTAATATGCAGGAATTTATATTTGTGCGTGTGGTGTAGCCTGAGTTCGTATTTTGTTTTAATTGGACATCTCCGTTCGTTTCGACAGTTATGGTGATGTTATTGGCCTTTCTCCAATCGCTGCCGAGTATCAGTGGTATTGGTGCATTGTTTACCACCGCTACAGGACCAAATGTGCAACATATGTCGCCTACTGCAACGAATAGGTCAATTTGTCCTACAGGTCTACACTCATTGTCAATGGAAGTTATTGCTGAGCCTTCGTATTTTTGAACTGTATAATCAGGTGGTATAGAAAGACGATCGATTACAGACTGTTCAGCACCGCTATCGATAAGAGTGGAAATAGGTTTTCCATCGAATGCATAGGCATCTACGATGGGTAAGCTTCGATCACCACCTTTTGACTTCAATGCGCAGTTTGCTTGTTTTGGAGATGGTTTATTTGGGCAGTTGCTCAGTGAATGACCAGTTCTATTGCATGTGTAACAGGGTATTGGACATTGCGAAACGGGGTGTTGACCTTTTTTACAGCGTGGACATACATAAGTATTTATTTTCGTATTTTCTGTGTATGCTGGTTTCTTGAAATTATTGTCTGTAAAGGACTGTGGCGTTCTAGTGTTGCGATACATTGTTGTTGTGTTGTGAAACTGTTTGCTGGTGTGTTTTGTGTCATCGTCAAGTTTTTGCCCCAGATCGAATAGTTCGGTTATGGTCGAAGGTGTGCCAATGCGTAGAATACGGCGGTCTGTATTGTCAGCAACACCCTTGTGTAAATACGCAATTTGATCTTCCGTAGGAATATTTACATTTTTTGGGGGCTTAGAAATAATATCTAACTTATTGCTGAAGTACTGGATTATAGATTCGTTTGGCCGTTGGATACGTGCATTTACTCTGTCATTCCATTCGCGTAATGTTGGTGTCTTTATGAATCGTTTCCTGAATGAATTGAGCCATATATTCCAGTCGTCCTTTGAATCGCCTTCGAAATTCTGCCAGTTTCTTGCAATGCCCGTTAATTTGCTGGTGCAGAATACTAATTTAACCTCGTCACTCCATCCGTTTATTTTTGCGGCTTTTCCGATGGATTTTATGAATTGCTCGGTGGAGTTGCTATCTTCCCCGTTGCATTCTAAAATCGTTTGCGTCATGTCTGGGTTGATGACGACAGTCTGAATAACTGCTGGACAAGTCCCTACCGAACTAGAAGTACCTGCTGATGGTTCGATTTTCCTTGCTTTAAGGGTAGATAGGATTTTATTGTGTTTGATTATGATTTGAATTAACTCATCTTTTGTTGTTGCTGTTGTTTCCAGTCCTCTTGATTTGACTTCTGTTTGGAGTGCATCCTTCGTGAACTGGTTCAGAATTTCTGCGTCGATGGTCGTTTCTAAGAGTTGCTGGATGAGAGACATTTTGTTGTCGGGTGTTGGTGTTTCTTTATTGTATGTAGGTTGAGATACCGGCTGCGCCATGTAACAGTGTGGCTCTGTTATGAAATTCGTGGTGCAATATGAGGATTGCGTGTTAAAAGAAAATCAAAGGCGTGCGTCTTTACCAAAAACTAAAATTGAATTCTTTATTACGTAGTAATATGACATAGTAAAATACACAGAAACCAATGGTGCCTAATGGCAAGAAAAAAAGGAGGAAAATAATCGACAGGTAGATGTCGTTGCGCTCACAGATGTTTAACATTTAAGTTAACACATTCCCCAATTTGACAATACATTTCGTAGCCTAATTGCCAAAATATCAGATATTACCCAAGTACTACCAATATACATAAATTAAAAAAAAGAGCAACAATTTGAAAAGCAAATTTCTTTTTTCATATTTTTATTAACTAAGAAACCTTTTTACATAATTTAAGACTTTCATAATACTAAAAAATGATTCTAGTATTTCGTAGCACGACCCTCCGCCCTAACAACGTTTGGCATGGAGGCATAGAGATTACCGAGGTAATTGTTATCAATTTCATTGAACCACACTTCTCAATGCTCTTTAGATGCTGCATGGTTTTTGGTTTTTTATCTAGGATCTTCTTTCCCATAAGAGCCCAGACATTTTCGATGGGGTTCAGATCTGGACTGTTTCCCGGCCAAATTAGGGATTCTATTCCTAATTCTTCTTTCAAAGTTTTAATCTGTGGAGGAAATTTAAAAATTAAAATCATAAGATTTTCAAAACACCCATAAATATAAAAAAAAAAACCTCGAATTACTCACAGATTTTGCTCAGTGGCAAGGTGCTGAATCATCTTGAAAAATTGGTTTTGATGTTTCTGCTGTTTTCTTTTCCATACTCGGTACAACACCATCTAAGATAATTTGTTTGTACTGCATGGCGTTAACAGTGCCCTCGAGCATAATTAGAGATCCAACTCCGATTGCGGTGATGCATCCCCACACCATAACATAAGGAGAATGTTTTACGGTGTGAGCTATGCATTCGTCGCTGTAGCGTCCCCCTTTTCTACGACGAACTATCTGCTTCCCATCCGGTCCGATTAGGTTAAACTTGGACTCATTAGAGACACCACATTTGACCAATCTTGAACACTCCAGTTTTGCCTTTCCTAAGGCGCGTTTTCTTCATTTTGCTGGTCAGAAGTTTGCTTTTTCGCTGGTCTCCTTGCTAGCAAACCCATCTCGTTGAGACGATTCTGTATAGTTCTGACGCTAACTTCAGCCCCAGTAGCTTTTCGCAGGTCAGCTCTTAACTCCGATGCATTTTTATACCTGTTTCTCAAGCTTAGCCTCTTCAGTTCCCGGTCCTCCCGAACGGTGGTACATCTCTTCAATCCGGTGCCAATTTTTCTGTCCAGATTGTGATCCCGACGATATTTGTTACAGAATCTTCTTACAGAACTCTCATTGCATCCAATTTGTCAAGCAATTTCACGAAATGACTGATTCTGTTTGGATATGGCGACGATAACTGCCTTATTTTCTTTACTCAATTGTACCCTTTTAGACATCGCGATATACTCTTTTCACTTTTATTTAAGAAATACAACTGCACGCACTGTTAAATACTGCCAGAATGAATTCCGACACATTCCAAAATGTGCATTACCTAACCCGGAAGCAATAAAATATAATTCGGCGAATCCCTTAAAGGTAATTAGCGCAAAAAATTGGAAAAGCCGTATGTGGCTTTTTTTGTTGCGCGGGGTGTATATGTGCGCATGAATTTCGTTTCTGACCTATTCCCTTAAGATAGATAATATGAAAATAAGAAAACCATTATCGCCCAAGAGCAATAACCAAGCATTCAAGCAAGCCGCGCAGTCCTGTGTTCTGTTCAAAATAAATTTCAATTGAAATGCGGGGAAGAACAAAAAAGAAGAAAATTATGCCAGGCTCAAGATGCTGGTTTGACGTTGAAGATCCATGTTAAAATGTACATTTTGCACTGAAATTATTCATCGGTCTAAGGCCATGGAAGACATTGCATCAGTTTTCTCAGCTCTTCAACCGAAAATATTGCTGTATGGAATAGAAGAAGAACTGCGTGCTGTTGTTCTAATGCTTACCTCGACATTTACAGAACTAACAGACAACAGTATTATATTGGAAATCGGGCTAATACGTCGTCACATGGTAGCTGCAAAAATAAATTTAAAAGATGCAGAAATTTGGACAGCCTTTGAATTTTTAAGCTTTATTGTTAAGTGGGACTTTTCAGACTCGTTACCGAGTCTGTCATTGGCGATGAGAATTTATTTAACAATTTTCGTTTCAGTGGCATCGTGTGAAAGAAGCTTTTCAAAATTAAAATTAATTAAGACTTATCTAAGATCAACAATGAGCCAAAATAGGTTGATTAATCTGGCTATACTTTCAATCGAAAAGGAGCACACAAAAAATATAGATTTTAATGATTTAATCGAAACATTCAGTGCAATAAAACCTGAAAAGCACCTTTAAATAAAATCTTTGTTTGTGTTTTTTTCTTAAATTTTTTAAGGGGTGTAAGCTTGCTTTACCGCCCCGGGTGCCACTGCCTCTTAGTCCGCCCCTGCGTCCATCTGTCCGCCAATATTTCACCTGTTCTTGGGCCTTCAATTTTGAGCAAAGAAGATGAAATTTTCTACATAATCTTTTAGAATCTAAAGCAGTACAAATGTAAAAATTTTCAAAATCCTTATAAACTTCACATTCTCTACAATTCATCCGTATATTGTATAATGCCACGCCTACTTTTTGGGATCTGATCAGAATCCATGAACTTTGGTAACAAATAGTTACAGCCAAGCCGACTTTATTAAAAGAAGAAGCTAAAAAATCAGTTTTTCTGATAAAATCTATGAATAAAAAGATATGCATATCAAACGCACTTTCTTATATGTTTAAAGTATGTGTTTATCTGACTATGAATTAGCGCCAGTGTTTTGAATTACTAATAAAATGCGAAAAAAAAAAAGTTTTCAGTTTTTCGATAAATCCATTAGAAGGCGATATATAAGGTCCTTAATAGATATTATTTTAATTCTAAATTTTGTTCAAATAATTTTTCTGAAATTGTTCATATCAAAAATAACCCAAAGCAAAGTATACCTCATTTACGAAACAGCCATGTTAGTAAAAAAGGTGGCCCATAACCGACGCATGTATGAACTTCGACGGATAAAGTAGGCTTACTTTCTACTTTTTTAGTCCGCTAATCCGCTAAGCATTGAGAGAGAAGAGAAACTGTCATCGCCATTGACAAATGGTTGACATTTCAATATGCCAATGAAGGTAAGCGACGGATTGTATGGGACTGTTCTTTCCGGCAATACGTGAACGTCACCGTCAACCTTCAAAGGAACGACGTCGACGGATTCTATGGGTCGGGGCCTTAGTGCGCAATCAGTGAGCGCGAGATTGAATGTTCGAATCCAAGAAAACGCAAAGAGAAAAAAAATGTATTCTCACGGTCCCACCTCTCGCGAAAGTCTAACAAATATCCGAGAGTGAAATTGTCAAAAAATTTCCCTTCAGAAACAGTACAAAACTGCAGGTTCTAACCATTTGTACGACGCACAGCACGAGTGGCTGCGTTGATAGCTCCAAAATGTTTATTTATTTATTTATTTAAATGAGAGTAATTTTTAAATGGTAGAAGATATCAAATAATTTATGAAGTGGGCTTTTGTAGCGAAAAGGTTTTAGTTTCATAGGGTATGACAAACTTTTTATTTATTTATTTATTTTATATCAAATGACACCCTGTTTTTAAAGATTTTTTTTAGCACTAATAACATCTAAGAAAATACCGTAATCCATTTTTTGATAGATATAACTTTTTCGATATTTTTCACCGTGTAAAAGTTATAGCCGTTTGATCCTCTTTAACGTGGACATATGTGTACAATTTAAAGGAAAAATGTGGCAACGTCTCTCATAAGATTGCACGAAATTTTGCATCCTTTTATCCTCTTTGTGTTCCATAACCTACAAAAAGATTCTTTCAACTCTGTTCATTCTGACAGAAGTGATCGTGAACGAACGTAAATCATAATTGAATAAACGCAAGTACAATACAAATTCGCTTATTTTTCCAAAACCTGCCACACACTATTTTGTGCCCACTGAACCAAATTTGATAATTTTTTTTTTTGTTGCGAACTTCTTTTCCACTATATTCCTCTCAATTTTCCATATAGCACTAAATTCGCTAACGACTGATGTACAGCGTTTCCACATTGTTACAGTTATATAATTGTATTACATTTTCTTATGAGTTATTGGGATGTGATAATGGATGCGCCATCTGCTGGTTTCTTTTCAAATTACATGTCATTTTGACATTGATAGCACTCAAAAAATTGACAGAAACACAGTATCATATTTCCGTGGTACGAAATGAATCGATTTACGCTTCAACAATGTTAGGAAATATTGAAAATTTATTTCCAAAGTGAATATAATGCAACAACCCTGTCTGCTGTACGCAAGTTTGTGAAGGAAGTTCGTGAGATGCTAGTTGATAACACAAATTTTTATAGCAATTTTGAAACGAAACCAACAGATGGCGCAAACCTTACAATGGTTCGCCACCTAGTCAATAATTTTATGTGAAATGATACATTTTATCCTTCAACGAGTTGCAAAAGTCATTACCAACTATCAGTAGTGCCTGGCTATCATTTTATCAATATTAACTTTTCAACACCTATAATTCGAACATTGTCTTCAAAATGACCATTTTTACTACATATTTGGAACACATTTTATTTCCTGCATTCCAAGGGAAGCATTTATCTATAAAGTGGACAGAGATTGGCAAAGGCATTTTGCCAGTGATGCTACTAATACGGATAACTACTAGTCTGCATATGAACCTTTAGAAGTGATTTTCTCATTTTAGAGCTTTCGAAATGAAAACCTATAGCTTGAAACCGGAATTAATTCTACGCACATGTCACAGCAAGTTAAAGTTGTAGAAGGTTTACAGGACCAATGCTGTTTGGTATACTTTTTGTATAAAGTCCTTAGGAGTGCTTTGCTTAGTGCGGTTTATTTGTATTAGTTAAACTCAAAATTTGTTACCCTCCTAAGTAACCACACACGATGGCCAAAATGGGAATTAAATAAATCTTTACTCAAATCGAATGAGTATAGAAGTATACTAGTACTTATACATACAAAACGATATGAACTTAATGAATTGATCATAAACGCCATCCTAATTCATATTACTACCGTGGATGGAAGCAACCATACAGTTGAAAGTTGTCAAGGAGAGAATCTCAAAGTTCTTGCCATTAAACAACATTTGGCTTAGCGTGGCTTGTTGGCTGGGTACTGATCTTTAAGATCAAATCCGACACACGGCCCTTATGTCTGGTCACCAAATTATTGAGAACTTCGCGAGAAGTGCGTGTGAATGTGAATGGTATGCGTGAATGAAATTTTAATGTCAACAATCAACTGAGAGTTCTGCCAAATTACGCTCTTATCGTCGATTACTACAATACATTGTAAACGATATTTCACCAACAATTTCTTTTGTTAATTTTTCCCCATATAGTTACCACAGATACGCTCCAGGCCCCTTGCGTGATGACACAGACCGCCATGAAGAGGGTAAGATCATAAATCCTGGAACTGCTGAGGAAGAACTCGTTGTAATGGGAGAGTACAGTTACAAGATCGGACCCTATGTTTTTTTCGTTGAGTATACGGCTGACAAAAACGGATATAGGACAAAGACACATTCAAGGAAATATAGTTGCATTGTGTTTTTGTCACCACCAAGCCCCAAGGTTCTGGGAAGTCGTTGAATAAACAATCCTATAATTATAATAAGTTAACACCTTATTATAATTACAGGATTGAGAAAATGTCATGTTTGTAAATAGGTAAATGTTTGTAAATAGGTAGATTTGAAAAAAAAAGGATAATAAAGGGTGGTTAAATTTTAAGGGCCGATGTTGAATGTGAACCACACCTAAACGTCAAGTTTTTTTCTGCATTTCATTTGACATTTCTCAATTTCAGACTAACTCAATTTGAACCATGGAAAGATACACAATCGAGCAACGCGTTATAGTTATTCAGGCTTATTATGAAAATACATACGTGAAAACATATCGTGCATTTCGTGATTCTTTCGGTCAATTTAATCGTCCAAATGTGTGTACAATCGGAAAAATCGTGCAAAAATTTGTGCAAACCGGGTCTGTAGGAGATGTGAAAACACCAGTGCATGCTCGTACAGCTCGTACTGCAGAAAATATTGCTGCTGTTCGCGATAGTGTGGCTGAAGAGCCGTCCACCTCAACTCGTCGTCGTGCCCAACAATTGCACCTCTCACGCTCGTCGTTGATGAACATTATGCATAAAGACTTGCATTTACGCGCTTACAAGGTGCAATTGACTTAAGAACTAAAGCCTTTTGACCATTTCAAGCGTCGTCAATGGTCACAATGGTGGCAAGAAATGGCAACAGTGGATGATCAATTTTCGAAGAAAATCATCTTAAGTGATGAGGCACATTTTCACCTCAGTGGATTCGTCAATAAGCAGAATTGCCGCATTTGGGCGAATGATAATCCAAGAGTGATTGTCGAAAAACCAATTCACCCACAAAGAGTGACTGTTTGGTGCGGTTTATGGGCTGGCGGCATCATCGGGCCGTATTTTTTCCAAAATGAGGCCGGTCAGGCAGTTACTGTAACTTTTATGTGAGATGATAACGAACTTTTTATGGCCCGAATTGGAAGATATGGATGTGGACGATATATGGTTTCAACAGGATGGTGCCACTTGCCACACAGCTAACGAAACAATGGCTCTTTTGCGCGACAAATTCAAAGGCCGTGTTATCTCACGTGGTGGCGATGTCAATTGGCCGCCAAGATCATGTGATTTGACACCGTTGGACTTCTTTCTTTGGGGTTATTTGAAAGAAAAGGTGTACGTCGATAAGCCAGCAATAATTCAAGAGCTAAAGGATGAGATAATTCGGCACATTAACGGCATAGAACCTCAATAATGCCTCAGCGTCATCGAAAATTTGGACCATCGGATGAAGGTGTGCCGTCGAGGTCGCGGCGGCCATTTGGCCGATATTTTTTTTCCATACATAATTGAACCATACCAATATTATCATAATAAAAAGAAATGACAGTAATTTCCTAAATAATTTGTGTTTTATTCAAAATCAACATCGGCCCTTAAAACTTAACCACCCTTTAAAAGACCAGTAAACAATTCACTATTCGATCAGCAGAAAGTAAGTTTTCAATTAGCCAAAAATAAGTTGTTGCTATTATTTAATCAGCAGAAAGAAACGCTGTTTCAAGAAAAATAATACGAAAAGAAAGAAGCAGTTATTCAAGAAAAGCTTGAGCGAATTCGAATTTTAAAAAATAATAGTAAAAGTTTATATTATTCAATCAGTGATTACGAGATGAATTTTAAAATTTTTCTTTTCCATTTTAAATGCATTAAAAAAAAAAAATTTTTTTTGAAAAGCCTATATCTGAAAAATTGAAGAGAAGTTCAAATTGCTTCATAAAAAATAAAAGAAAAATATTAACCGTTAACGGGCTGACTAGGTGCCTGGGTACATTTTGCGTTTTCAAACACAAAGGGTATCCCAAAATTCACTCAAGATTTGAATTTTGCGCCATTTGTGTGGTAAAGTGTTGTAAATGAAAAAAAAAAAGAAGAGACATCGTGACAGCTGACAGTTCAGGGTTATTAAAAATGGAGTGCTACACGAAAGAACAACGAGTCTTCATTGTTGACCAATATTTTAAAAATAATGAAGGTTTGGCAGCTACAGTTCGCAATTTTCGTACAAAATATGGTTGAAATAGGGATTTAACTCCATCAACCGTGATTAGATTAATTCAAAAATTCAGGGAGACTGGGTCAATTAGTGATCTAAGACACTCTGGCCGTCCTTCAACACACAACATCTAAGCAGTTCGTGAGAGTGCTGTTCGGCATCGTGGTCAAGAATTCTCATGAAAGATTTGCATCTTCCTGCATACAAAGTGCAATTGACTCAAGAACTGAAGCTTACTGACCACGCACAGCGAAGAGAGTTCGTTGAATAGATTATGAAACTACAACAAGTGGATGCCAAAAAAATTGTCAATTTTGGGGTTCAGAAAATTCACGAGTGATTGTTGAGAAATAAATGCATCCACAATGTGTCACTGTTTGATGCGGATTTTGGGCTGGAGGCATCATCGGACCATTCTTCTTTGAAAATGCGGCTGGTCAGGCAATAACAGTTAATGGTACTCGCTATCATAACATGATAATTCATTTTTTTGTGCCTAAATTGCAAGATATAGATGTGGACCACATGTGGTTTCAATGAGACGGTACCATATGCCATACAGCCTGAGAAACAATTAAATTACTGCATGAATCATTTCCTGGTCGTGTAATTTCCCGGTTTGGTCATCAGATTATGCCGCTCAGATATCATTTAACGCCGTTGGACTTTTTTTGAGGGGTTTTTTGATGTCTCAGGTTTACGCCGACAAGCCCATGACCACCCACGTCTTGAAGGAGCAAATTTAGCGCTGTATCAACGAAATTCAGCCATATTTATGCAAAACGGTCATGAAACCCTGGAGAACATTTACCCAATATGCTATTCCTCTGACCAACATTTTTTTAATATTCTATGTTAAACTGGTCAAAAGTTTTCACGATGAGTTGGACCTATGTTGAACTTGGGTTGGCATCTATGGAAACGCTAATCGAGTAGAATTAGAGTTGAACTCAACGAAACTGGGGGGGTTGAGTGATGTTGAAATTGCAGATGTTGACTCAAAGATTTTTATGGACATACGGAAAATACAAACGAATTTGAATATACATAACAAATCACAAAGGGGAACATGTGTGACCCCTGACTCAGTTGTAGTTTATGGATATGATGGTGGTTGGAATTGTGGAAATTCAAACTCATCTAGAACCCAACTCTAACTCAACCATATGCATGGGAACATGATATGTGACAGATAGACAACTTACGACGTTTGACATTGAATATATGAAGAATTGCCCTCAGAATCTAGAAGTGCACTCATCAATGAAACACATTTCAGCTTGTTGAGCGTAATATAAGCACGGAAGCCAACAATTAAAATTCACAGATATTACTTTGAGGAAATTCATCAATTGAATTCCACAATTATTTCGCGTTGAGAATTGGTCTAGAATTGCTCTTTCTTTCAAATGAAACATAGAAAACATAGAAAGTGCACTTCTTGACAAAGAAGGATGACATCAAGGATTCCATTTTTACTGTCATTAACTTATGAGTATAAGTAGGGTAAAAGGGGGAGAATATGTCACTTTCTTTCAAACTCTCCTAGAGACACAATTTTTCAGTTCCTTTTATTTGAAACATATTAGCTTCAAATACTCGTCGACACATACATATGTATAGATATGTACGTATCTGTCCTGTGTGAATAATTACATTTCAAAACAGTATGAAAATTGGTACAGATTTTCCCGAAAAAAATGGATTCAAGAAGATCGAAAATCTCGCCTCGTTTTTTTCTATGTTCCAGATCGATGTTGTTTGGCCGCCATTTTGGTTTGGCTGTCAGTTGTCATTTGTCAGTTCTCATTTGACGGTCGTGAAGATCAGTCGATAACAATGTTGTATGGAACATTTAACGCCTCAACAATGTGTATTCTCGTATCTACTAAATAATCGATCAATTGTGAAAACACAAAGAAATTTGCGTAATTTTGCGGGTTTAAATCATGTGCCTAACCAGTCAAACACTTAGCGTGTACAGAATAACTTTGAAACTCAGTCTACACTCTCAGGTAAAGTGAAGTTCGGCCGAGTTCGTAACGTACGCATTGCACAAAATATTGCTGCAGTGAGAGAAAATATTGATGAAAGTCCGGACAACTCCGTTAGACGCCGTGCACAGAATTTGGAAAAGTTACGGTAAGTTTGTTTAAAACAATCAAAAAAGATGAGCTTGCCTGTATAAAATTCAATTGACTAAACAACAAATGAAAAATGACCATATGCGCCAGCGAAAGTTGAGTGAAAAGGTTTTGCAACTCTATATTGACGACGATAATTTTTTAGAAAAAATAATGAGAAGCTCATTATTATATTTAACACATTCGACAGTCTACCTGCCCTGAAGAAAAGTGCAAGCGATGCGATTCGCCTGCACACGCGCATCCGCTGTCAGCGATCACCTTACATACTTCAGGTGAGGACTTCTACACGCGCATCCGCTATCAGCGATCGTTTTCATGCTCCAGGTGAATGGGTCTGCGTGAGAAATGCAACGTTGCATTTGAGGTTTAGGCAAATCATTGTAAATTAGTATTAAGTTATTCATTCCAGTTCGGACAGTGGTACGGAGCACTTGGTTCCGCAAATAAAGAATTATAACGTGAAATCGAATTAATTGTTTTAATGTGGAACCTGTTGTGGTTCCGTAAGAGTATTTTTTTATATCCGCGAGCAAAGATCTCGATAACTTTATTTTTTATTTCTTTCTGGTTTTGTTTATAAACAAAATATGATCTATTGGCGCCCTGAAAATCCTCAATTGATACACCAACGACATTTACACCCTCGTAGAGTTATTGTATGGTACGCCATATGGGCCGCGGCGGCATCATTGGGCCACAATTTTTTGAAGACTCAAGAGACAATGTTGCAACAACTACTGGTGATCGCTATAGTAACATGTTGCAAAACTTCTTAGTGCGCGAATTGGATCGATTGAGCCTGCAACACATGTGGTTCTAAAACGATGGTGCCACATCACACATAGCGAAGGATACAATGGATATTTTCCCAGTCTCATAATGTTAAGCAGAGGTTATATCGATTGGTCGACTCCCTGATTTGACCACCCCCGATTTCTTCCTTTGGGGACACTTAAAAGGCAAGGTCTAGGACAATAAGCCGACCACAACCCCAATACGAAAGGACAAGAAATGGATGAAAAAATTATGGTTGAAAGAGCACACATCTGCAGCGCGGGCAGAGGCGGCCATTTGGGTAATATAATATTCTACACATAATAATCGGAAAATAAAAGAAACAATTAGAAATTGCTTTTCATTTCATAGTTAATCAAAAATAACATCGATCTCGAACATACAAAACGCCCTGTAAAAGGAAAGTTTCCTCGTAGGCGTATGTGTATATTTTAAAATCATTTTTATATTCGCCAGAAGATATGCATTGCTATTTTTGCATTGCAAGTATTTTTCAGAATAACCCAATATTACTACGAAAAATACCGTAAAGTGCATACAATGTACGATGCCTGCACATCTGCAACGATTAGCTTCACACGTCATGGCTGGTTCTATTGGGGTATGTCCCGTTCAGATAACGAATCGGAAATTCTCAATCTAAAATCAAAATTAATGCTGCAAGCCAATTGTAAAAAAATCTATTTTTACTGGAAATCTGCTCTTGTTTTTGATTGACTTTAAATAATGTGGACATGGTAAGACTGCATGCTTACTCAGTTTTTAGTCAACAATTTTAATGATAATATTTTAGTTACGAGTACTGTCGGACCTCCGAAAGTTATGCTTTCAATATAATAGGAGTAAGGTCATGGCATTCAAGATTTGGTTATAAAGTGTCAACTTCTTTGCCTCTTATCGATTCTATCTAAATTTACAATTTGAACAACAGCACACACTGCTATGAGAAAGTGGGTACATTTGACCCTTTATTTGTATTAAAATAAGTTAGCCTTTTAGTCTTTAAGATGGCTATGAAGATGAATATGAATAGTGCTAATTAAACTAATAAATTTTTATATCGTGAAAAAGATGTCGAAATACTAATGCCTAGTGAATGCCGAACACTGAAAGCGTTCAAAGAGAACATCTTGATTTTTTCTGATCTTTAGACGAATAACTGATGATGTGTTAAACTGTTTTCAGAAACATTTAACTTTTAATTCTAGCTCCAAGGTTTGTTACATAACGTCTTTTCTAAAGTCTTGGTTTTAAACAGATGATTTATTGACCATCAATGGCAATGGTAATCAAGGTCGTGATTTCATTTAAAATTCCCATAAGGAGACTATGTTATGGAGGAGTCCAACCCGTTCTCACGAAGAATCGGTTAAAAGTGATGCAAGCGACTCCTGCCCTTTCCTTATTATTTATTTGACTTTTTATTGTTTCGGGTCTGTCCAGTTTTGGTATTTTTATCTCTTGGTTAACATGTGGTAATAACATGTGGATACCAGATTGATAATTTTTTTCCGAACAAGTACATAAGCACTCCTATTGACAGACAACATTTCATGGTCAAATATTTTTGAATTCAAACAAGCTTTCAGACACCATTCAACCTACGCCTATTCTTTTATAAACGCTGATATTGCAATTTACAAATAGAAAACATCAAATGAGTGCTCATGAATAGATTTTTCGACTTAGCAGTCATAATCAAGTGTTTTATAGTCTTGTCGCAGCCAGTAATGCCTATTATGTTAACTCCAAGTGAAGACTCAATGGAAATTGGCTTCAAAAAATTATAATTAATGAATAGCTCGGAATTGGGTACTTCCTCATGCCCAAGATATGATGAAAGAAGTTCTTCTTTTAGGCAAGTCTGTTTAGGTCCGTGCTTAAGCGCCACATGAAATTGGAACTCCCACGAAGTGTTCAACTGTTTGATGTATTTTTGCAATGTCATTTTGAATCAGCAGCGCGACATGTATTTATTTACCTGGTGTCATGTTTCACTACATCGATTGTATTGTACTCTTCACTGAGTCAACAACCGGCACAAGAAGGTCTTTAATTGTTTTCTTTTTTTCTTCTTGTAGCCTCTTGATTAGGTCTCAAGTAATGCCACCGCTTGTGCAATTCGAGTTTGATTTTGAAAATGAAAAAATAAAAATAAAGATTTTGTGATTTCTTCAACGATGATGGACATATTATTATCATTGTGTGACCCGTAGCAGTATAATTTCGGGTACAAAATCGCACTTGGTAGCATGTTATTATTTTTCTACGAAGTTATTAAAATGTGCACAATCATCCCACGCGAGGGTTTATTCATTTCGGAGATAATCAAAGTCATGACCGAGTTTTGAGTCTACATTCGGTTGTATTCGTAATACAATAATTATTGTTTTTAGGGAGTGCTTTTTCTTGGTCAGTTATATAATAATTTAACACCAGCTGAGGGTGGTAATCACATATCTTAGGTCAATCCAAAGTAGAATCTGGTTATTTTCTGCATGCAATATCGAACAATGACATCCAATGGGATCTGTACTTGCACTGGCTAAGAAATTGTAAACGAAATACAGTTAAGATATGTCATAAACAATTTTTTAAAAATAACCAACAAATCCGACTGCATTTGTATCATATTCAGTCAGAGATATATTGTTGGGTCCTCTTTTGTCAACATTTGACGAGCCATCTGAGAACACCAACCTCGATCTAGCATTTATGTGAAGGATATCTGGCTAATCTTTTCTAGGTAATCTTCTGGCTAATTTTAGCCTCTTAAGAGTACGGGCATCTTTCTTCTGCTAGCTAGTGCCGAGCATTAACACAATGCCCCCCCCTATACAACCTGGAGGTCTATTCATGTTCTCCTCATTTCATGATTAGAGTTATTATTATCATTAGATTATGTCTCTTACCATTTTCCTACCAAGAGCAGCAAATGCTGTAAGACCCAACCCATTCGAGGCTGACCCCTACTTTGTTGGGTCTCCGACTCTTAATTTCATTTCCGACATCGTAACTTTCCACCCAAGCTATGATACATTTTGAGTTGTTGATACGTTAATTTCCGTCCGACTAAGATGACACTCTGATATCGGCCATGGTAGAGTGGATAGTGGGTTTGCTTGTGTCGCCCCACCTGGTAATAGCAATCAGTGGCTTTTCAAGCCTAAAAAAACAATAAAATCGACGTTTCTCGAACAACTGTGGACGTTAAAATTAAGTATGACTGCACTGAGATTTGGAAATATCTGCCATGGCATGCTAGATTAAACTCCTCCGAGAAGATGCCTAGGATACTGCCATCCAACATCAATCCATTCGTAAAAATAGTTATTTTTCCCGTCTTTTTACCTGGACAAGCTTCATTCTTAATTAGAATTTTGTAATATGTATCGGTAAACAGCGCTCTTTTCATCCCGCAGTATGCATTTTCAGATCCTCTATTTCCAGTTCCAGAATCTTCATGAGACAATCGATGTTACTACGCCAGTGACATTTAGTATCTCGGTGTAAAGGAAGTGCCATGTATGCTGCTGTCTACTTTATAAATTAATTCCAAGACTGATTTTTATATGACACTTTGGAGTAGTGCATATCGCACCTATATTCCCTATTAATTCCAGTTGCTGTCCCTTATCTCTTTGTGGTTTTGTGTTAAGGCATACATGAAAATGGGTTTCACTATCATCGTATAGATCCAGTATGTTGACCTCGATCATGTTCCTCTTCTCTATCCAAATACTGATATAACGCCCTTCTTATCATCTGGATTTGCATTCACAAATAGACGGTATCGGGATGTTCGTTTCGAAAAGCGACACAGGTTTAAACTCTGAATTGTTCCTCTTTATAGTAAAGATTAATGGAAAGACACAGTTTTTTTTTTTAATGGAAAGACACCACTGCTTTACCACTTGGAGTGCATTCCGCTTGCAGTAATATCCATGAATTTGCCTCTTGTCATTATTGCTACATCATCTAGATAATCAGGTGTGTGGATGCCCGTATCTTTATGCCCGTCTAGTACAGAGTTTATAGTAATGAACCACAGAATAGGTGGTTCACCCTGTGGACATCTAAAGCTAATTCCCGTCTGAATATTTTTGGCCATGTTCTTCAACAAATGGCCCACCCAGCCCGTAATAAGCGGGTTGATCTCAAGTCTTTTCTATCGAAGAATATTTTGTTGAAGGCAACTTCAATGCCCATGATTGTGGTCGATTCCGGTACTGAGCTCCTCTTTCATAATTCGTACAAATTGATGCAGTGCTGTTACCAACCCTAGGGTGACTAACTTTTACCCATGTTTCAACCGGGCAGGATATGTGTGGCGCAAAATTGTAGAAAATAAAGTGTACGACTGGATCATACTTGCTTCCTCCTGCTAGCATATGCTTTGAATCTGCAAACCGTTCAAAACATTTTAAAAATCGTTGAAAAATACAAGTTGAACTTTTTCAAAAAAAAACTCTTTAAGAAACAAAAAAAACTACTTTTCTAGAAAATACAGGGTGTTTCTTGAATAGGGGTCTACTGTAAAATATAATATAAATATGGGTCCGAATTTTATCATTGCGGAGTTATACCGATTTCCATGTTTTTTTAGAATCTTCGTTTTAACTAGGCTCTATCTTCACTATATCTGCGCCAATTTCAACAATTCTACTTTCAATCGAACACAAAATATCCGGTGCAGAAAATAAAAAGTATTAAAGATTTTAATGGAATTTTTTTTTTCTGTATTAAATTTTGGACTACGCCATTATGTATGGAATACAACATCTGTTAAATGACCGTAATTTTCGATGACTTTTCGGTACATTTAGAGCTAAATTTAACTGTGTTGTGTATCATGAAGCCTCGTCCTGTTGGAACCATATGTCGCTCAGATCAATATTTTCCAAAAAAGTTGGTTATCATTTGATTACAAGACAAAAAAGCACCAGGTTTTGACTTGATCACTACGGAAGTCCTGAAGCAACCACCAAACAAAGGGTTGGTTAAACTCTTACGGTTGTTGAATAAAACAATTAGCCTTGAGTATGTACCTAGCGTTTGGAAAGTAGCAGAAGTGATTATGGTCCCTAAACCAGGCAAGGACCCTCACGAGGTATCCTCATATAGGCCAATATCTCTACTTCCCTTGTCTTCAAAGTTGGTTGAAAGATTGATTTTTAATTTCACTTATTAGAGTCTTATCTAGCATCGCGTTACTTTCGTACAAAACAACAAAACTGTTACTCTAAGATAGTGCAGATCAAAGCCGGAGTTCCCCAAGGAAGTGTCCTCGGGCCTCTGTTATACCTCTTCTATGCCAAAGATTTACCAAATTTTTCCGATGACATGGCACTCCTAGCAGTGGAAGATACAACACTAGATTCGAGGCAAAAACTACAAGCTGCTACAAATCAAATAGTCAGGTGGACTCAGAGAATAAACTTAATTCAATTAAATCCGCACATATTGATTTCACAAACAAGTCTATAGCAATATCAGGTACGACTATACCATATGCTAATACAGCGAAGTATTTAGGTATGACCCTAGATGCCAAGCTTCGTTGGAACGAGCATATTAAAATCAAAAGAAAAGAATTGGTATTTAAATGGCGAAAAATAGAATGGGTTTTAGGTAGAAGAGCTATTACTTAATAACAAAATTCTTTTATATAACTACGTCCTTAAACCAGTGTGGAATTATGGCGCTCAACTCTGGGGATGTGCCAGTCAAACCAATATTGCAGTCATCCAACGCTTCCAGAATAAAGTCCTTAGGAGTATTGTGAATGCTTCATGGTACATCAGAAATAGCAACCCCCATCAGGACCTAAGGATTCTTACTATTATTGAAGAGATCAACTCTAGTGCCAAAGCACACGAGAAAAGACTCCAGGAGCATGTTAACGAGGAAGCAACAAGTCTTCTTAACTTATATGGCGTGAGACGACTACAACGTACAAGACCGTCAAACCTTGCCAGGAAACTGGAAATTACAGGACTAACCACATAATCGAGACAGTAACAGAGCGACAACAACGAGCGAAGAGAAGCGCTCGGTGTGAACTCATCCTTCAACGTTTTGGATGGATTAAATCCCATCCATGCTCCTGTTAATGTCCTAAAATTATATAATTATAATGTATTCGAAAAATAATAAACTGTTAGCCATTTACTTGTCTCCCCTCTACTAATCTTGAAAAGCAAACTGCTCGTTAGTTATACACCTAGTCGCAGTGTTAACAAACATTTGTAGAATTGTTATTATTATGTTTGAAATAAAAAAAAAAAAAGTGACCTTATGAAAACTCAAATCCAAGCGCAAAATACACCAAACGGAGCTGTAGGAAATGCCCAATTGCTGAGCGCGGCGTGGACTTCACAACTCCGGGCCACTGAGGTATTCACAGCGGCTATGTTTTCAGCATTATAATGATGCACAGGCCTTATGACTTCACAAACACTACCGATTTGTTCGATTTTGGTGATTGTGTTTCAAATTGTTTGATCAATTGGGCTATTATCACGACCTTAATCTGTCCTTAAATCGTGATATACAGATACGAGGGTGGGTCAAAAGTCCATAAAAAATGAAATAAGGGACACTCTTTTCGGTATAAAAACATTTTATTTTTCAACATAGTCTCCTTTTAGCTCTATACACTTCATCCAACGTTTCTCCAATTTGTTGATGCCCTCCATATAATACGATTTCTCGAGCCCCTCAAAATAAGCGTTTGTTTCAGCGATGACCTCTTCATTCGACCCAAATCTCTTACCTCCGAGCGATTTCTTCATGTTTGGAAACAAGAAATAGTCCCTGGGAGCTAAATCTGGGGAATATTCTGGATGAGGGAGGAGTTCGTCGCCTAACTCATGCAATTTTGCCACTGTGACTGCGGACATGTGCACCGGTGCGTTGTCCTGGTGAAAAAGAACTTTTTTCTTCGCCAAATGCGGCCGTTTTTGCTTCAAATCGGCTTGGAATCGATCCAGCAGCTCTGCGTAATATGCGCCGGTGATCGTTTTACCCTTTCAAGGTAATCGATGTGAATAACACCGCGCATCCCAAAAAACTGTCGCCATGACCTTGTTTGCTGACAAACCCGCCTTGGCCTTCTTCGGCTTCGATTCACGAGGAGAAGTCCATTGTTTTGACTATTCCTTGGTTTCTGGTGTGTTGTGGTGAATCCAGGTTTCATCCACGGTTACGAAACGGCGCAAGAACTCAACCGATTTTTTCTGAAACATCGCCAAATACGCCTTTGAAGTTGTTGCTGTCGATTGTGAGCAAACGCGGCATCCATCTTGAGGAAAAGCTTTTTCAGGTCCAAATATTTATGTAAAATCGAAATCACTGAGCCATGTGATAAGCCTGTGGCCTCTTCAAGCTCGCGCACTTTCACTCGTCGATCGTCCATTATCAAACCATGGATTTTGTCGACCATTTCTGGGGTTGTGACCTCAATTGGGCGACCAGAACGTTCGGTGTCATTTGTGCTTGAACGACCGCACCGAAATTGACCAGTGGTGAATGGTTCCAATTGATGGTGAAGAGTCCCCATAATATTTGTCAAGCTTTTGTTTGGTTTGCGTGATAGTTTTTTCTCGCAAAAAATAGTGTTTAATGAGCACTCGAAATTCACTTTTTTCCATTTTAACGAAAATGCTAGTAGGCGTCTATATAAAATGGCTGCCACAAAAAAACTATTTGACAGATCTGTCTGAAAATTTGGGTGCGTTCTTTTGAAAGATGATTCTTGACAAAAAAAAATAAATAAATTTAAGGTGACGACACAATTTGTGTTAATTTTCAGGGACTTATTGACCCACACTCGTATTACAGAACTGATCTTTTTATGCGTTGAGCGGTAGTTAAACGATCCATAGTATAAAATGCAAGGCAAGAACTATAATAACTGCTGTCACTACGGATGACAGATGGATTTGACAGATGCCATATGGCAGGGATTGAAATCCTAACCTTTAAATGAATAACCCTGAATATTTTGCCCATTTCTATACTTGTCTGCCAAGCGCTGTTCTGAATTGTAGCTACCAGGAATGTATACTTCTACCAGGATCTCGTTTGTACGAGTACGTCCCAAATTTTCCGCGGTCTTTCCCATCCAATCACGACAGAATCCAACTGTAGAAACTGAATACCTGGAGACTAATTCTTTTTTTTCTGAATCTGTACAAACAAGACAGCCTCCAGTAATCACCAAGATAAAGCATATGTGCTGATGTCGTCAGTCGATACCAATAACAATGCCCGTTTGAACGGAAAAAAAAGAATGCGTGAGTCAATTAACCACAAATGGTCTACGAAAAAACCCTAAGGCGATATCTTTTATAATCAACAAAAGAAATCTGTGAATGAGGAAATACAAAAAATCGGATCACATTTTTTACCGAATAGTTATGGGTTTTTATAAAGCATTAATTGACAAATCGATCGTCATAGCCGGAATTAAGAGATTAGTTCCATTGAAATTAATAAGTGTTTAGATAAGCACACCCATCGATGTACGAATAGTGTTCTGCAACAATGCACCCACATTCTTAAAAAATATTCTCCGCCAATTTAAGAAACAAATTATCTGTACTCTGCTAAATGTGAAAAGCAATATTACGATTTTTTTTTTACGAAAACAAGACTCAACGCCAAAACTACGACTCTGTAAAATCGAATCTTTCCGATTAAATCTAGTTTTCATAGTCCATCTCAAATAAATCTTTTATTCTGCATACAATTAACGGGAAATATTTGTTGTTTTTTTTGTAGTAGTAGCTACAAATAATATCGAATTTTAGATTCGTAGTTTTGGTAGGTATGCTGCCAACAATAGAATAATGTTAATAACTTATTATAGGAATTTATTTTCTTGTGACTGGTTTGGCATTTATGTATGCAGTACATTATATTGCACAACTTGAACGATTGCGAATAAAAATACTCGTATGCCTAACCTAATAATTTTCATTTACTTATTTTCTGTCAATGAGACCACGTGTGGTATCACTATGAGATTGTTTCAAGGTGTACATCATTTGAGATTTAACCTTCACTGATATTCTATAATTTTAAGTAAAAATCATTATCACATCAAAAAGAATAACCAAAAAATCACATCTTCACGATACGCCACATAATATATAAATATTAATATTTGAAAGAAAGACGGGTTTGCTCCTAAGAAGTTTTGGTAACCCCTTTGGTTGATTTACTTTACTTTACTTTAGATGGCGCTGCAGCCCGGGGTGGACCTGAACCTCAACCAACAAGCGTTCCTAGCCAGCTCGACCTTGTACTAGCCGCCTCCAGTTTTGCACACGAAGTTGGTTGAGGTTCCTTTCCACTTGTGTGCGCCACCTTAGGTGAGGTCTTCCTTTACAGCGACTTTCCTATGGGATGGATTCTCGGCCGGATGATGTCCATTCCGTCTAAATGTCCTATCCATCTCAGGCAATGAGTTCGAATATATATAGTATAAACGGTTTTTCAATAGGGACATAACAATTTTATATTTTAATACAAACGCACCCTTAAACTTTTTTTATAATCTGTCAATGTCAAAACGTCAATCAAGGTTTACGTTTTTATCATGGTGAAGTTCAGGAACGAGCAACGTTCGGAAATTATTAAAAATTACTATCGAAATTCTGAGTCGGTGGTCGCAACTTTAAGAGCGCTTACTTCAATTTTCGGTCGTCCCACCAGACAGGCTGTGCGTGCTACTCGTATAGTGGATAAATTCGAGTCAACATATCCACTATTGAATGCTCCTGTGTCTGTGAGACAAAGTAAGTGCTTCAGTTTAAAATGAACCAAATCAGTCGATTCCACGTCGTTCACAGGAATTGGGAATCTCTCAGTCCACATTGTGGCGAATTTTGCGTAAAAACTTGGCCTACACCCTTACAAGATCAAATTAACTCAAGAACTGAAGCCTCTCGATCATTTGAAGCGCCGGAACTTCTTCGATTGGGCTCCGCAAAAGTTTGAAGAAAATCCTGAATTTCATCGAAAAATCATCTTCAGCGATGAAGCTCATTTCTGGCTTAAGTGCAAAATATGCGTTGTTGGACAGCAACAAACCCACATTTGCTTCAAAAGACTCCATTGCATCCACAAAAAGTGACCGCGTGGTGTGGATTTCATGCCGGAGGTATGATTGGACCGTATTTTTTCGTCGATAAAAATGTTCGCCATGTTACGGTCAATGGAGTTCGCTCTCGTACCATGTTGGAAGATTATTTTTTGCCAGAATTGGATAGACTTGACATCAGTGATATGTGGTTCCAACAAGATAGTGCCACATGCTACACAGCTGGTCAAACAATTGATCTATTGAAGGGGAAGTTCGATAATCGTTTTATCTCGAGAAATGGTTCGATCGAATGGCCAGCTCGCCCATGCGATTTAAAGCCGATGGATTTGTTTTTATGAGGTTACGTTAAGCCGTTGGTTTATGCCAACAATCCAACAACGTTACAGGATCTCAGGAACAACATCGAACGCGACATTGCCAACATTCCCGCCGATATGTGTGGAAGAGTGGTGGAAAATTGGCTCCAAAAAATCGATCGCTGCAAACGTGCTCGCATGCGTAAAGCGAGTAATTATTAATCGTTTGTAGCTGCAGGATGTGAGGTAACTTTCTACGGTGATACACATTTCAAGAGTGAATCACACAAGAAAACAGTTCTAGTTCTACAGAATGGGGTTGGAAGCAGAGGTGGTTTTAGTAAGGGTTAAAGTCCCAAACTCTGGCTTTCGATTCTCTCCGCTTTCTTTATAAAACAAAAAAAAAAAAAACTCTTCAATAATGATCCGCAGGGTGTTGATGTGGTCGACACAGAGGTATCCAGGCAATAGCCAAAGGTCGTCATCATTCGATCAGTGCAAAAGCGAAGTGGAGGTGGGCAGGGCATGTGGCGAGAACAACAGACAATACTCGTAGGTGGTCAAAACGACTCCTAGAATGGAGACCAAGAGAAGACCTGAGGAACAGAGGGAGACCACCATGGCGATGAAAGGACGATATAAAGAGAGTAGGAACAGAAAATTGGATCCGTACAGAAGAAGACAGGACAGAATGGAAAAAATTAGAAGAGGCCTACGTCCGACTTTGGACACAACAGGCTACATGATGATGATGATGAGGGTGCTAACCCACGTTACCTAGACTAGAAACGATAGACCATTCGCACTTGCAATTTTAGCATACATGTATAAGGATGTCAAATGCTGGGACATTTAAGTAGTCTTCATTTGTAGTGTTCTGTACAAGAATGGCATAAAACGGAGCGAATTTGAAGAATCCATTACGCTACATATCAAACGAAACTAGAGCTTGGAAAAAGTTTGTTCAAAAAAATGCCAAGGCTAAACGCAGCCCGCCACCTCCTATGTGAAAAATCGGAAAAACAATTGAGAGTTTGTAGGGTCCTAGCATAAGCCGTAACCCCACCATAATTTAGATTATTTTTAGGTGGAACAATTATCGCACCAGTCTACTCGTATTCTTACGAGAAAAGTATATCTTTTCCACACTCCATCCGATTTTGACAATTTTTTGACGTAACTACAAAAATATCAGGAAAGTTATATAAATTAAATTTAATCAACTTTTCTATAGTGATTCTCGAGCAACCCGTGTGAGAACAGACATGCAGGAATGGAAAAAATGTGTTTGTTTCGACGTGACCCTTACAAGCCATGGAGGCCATTTACCCGATATTCCATACATAACCCTATACTATACACTTTATGAATCAATAACACATTTACAATTTTTAATTAAAAACCTGTGTTTTCTATTAAAGTTACTACTTGTGTGAATTTTGGGACGCACTTTAGCAACATATCGATGACTGATGAGTGTTCGCAAATTATGTATCTTTCAGGTTTTAATCAGATAAACCATAATAGTACCCATATAGCTTGGGCATCATTTTTAGAATTACACAAGTCACGCGTTGATAGCTTGATTGATCAATAAATTCACAGACCATTACTTCAGTTATTAAATTAAATTGTCCAGACACTAGTTTTGGAAACACTTTAAATAACACCGAACAGTATGGATCGATTTCACTGAATTCACGAATAGAAATCGAAAAAGTTAAACTGTTGCTCATCCAAAGCTTTGAAGAATGTCGACGACATTCCTTTTGTTCTGCCTTTTTGTCGGATCTTTTTCGATAGTGGCAGCAGACAATGTCGTAAAATTTCCATACTCAGGCAACCCGTGCTCCTGTTTTCTATTATCGTGCACCTGTTGCTCTGGAGTACAAGTTGGCCAAGTGGGATTCTTTAAGAATGGTAACAACAAATGAACTCGTAGATAATTAACCGATTTTTATAACATTTATACATCTATTAGTGTGCGTGCTATTAGATGTTAAATTATTACAATTGCAGATTGATGTGACAATCACATTGGATGGTAAAATACTGGCGGAGTTTTCTTTTTCAGCAGACAATCCTCCAACATATTGCATCCCAATTCTTTTACCAGTTGATGTTAGCATGTGTCTAAAGTTGCACGATATAAAATTGCTTAGTTTGTCATCCATTCAAATATGTATGACAATATTCTCAGCGTATGAAGGTAGCAATGTGTTCGTAATACCTTTGAATTGTGTAAAAATTGCATCTGGTTCTATGACGTATTTTACTACAACCACTCCCAGTCTTACAAAGCCTGCAACTACTACTACTACTCTAAGTCCTATAAAGCCTGCAACTACTACTACTACTCTAAGTCCTATAAAGCCTGTAACTACTACTACTACTCCAAGTCCTACAAAGCCTACAACAACTACTACTACTCCAAGTCCTACAAAACCTACAGATTCTAAATTGATTGATGCACTTGCTACAAAACCTACAACTACTACTACTCCAAGTGCTACAAAACCTACAGATTCAAGATTGATTGATGCACTTGCTACAAAGTCTGCAATTACTACTACCACTCCAAGTGCTACGAAACCTACAAGAATCCTAATAAGTAATGCATTAAGTAATTAATTATAATTCACTTGCTGTGTATTTTCTGCAAATAGACGAATATAAAATAAAAATAATTTTTTTAATTTCTGAGTATAGACTAATAAATAAACACGCTCACATTATTTGTAAAGTGTCTCCCAAAATTCAAGCAATTTTTGAATTTTGCGCCATTTGTGCGGTAAAGTGTTGCCAACGAAAAAAAAAAGACAGCGTGACAGCTGACAGTTCATGGTTATTAAAAATGGAGTGCTATACGAATAAACAACGCGTTTCATTGTTGAGCAATATTTTAAAAATAATGAAGATTTGGCAACTACAACAGTTAGCAATTCTCATACAAAATATGGTCGGAGTAGTGATTTAACTTCATCAACCCTGAAAAGATTAATTCAAAAATTCAGGGATACTGGATCTATTAGTGATTTTAAACAATCTGGCCGTCCTTCAACAAGTCGTTCAACACAAAACATCGAAACAGTTCGTGAGAGTATTGTTGAGAGTCCACGCACATCAATTCGGCACCGCTGATTTATCAAACAATATCATCTTCAGCGATGAGGCTCATTTTCTACAAAATTATAAAATTTGGGGTTCAGAAAATCCACGAGTGATTGTTGATTTTGGGCTGGAGGCTCACTATCGCGACATGATAATCCAGTTTTTTGTGCCTAAATTGCCAGATATGGATGTGGATGACATTTGGTTTCAACAAAACGGTGCCACATGAAAAACAGCCCGAGAAACAATTCAATTACTGCATGAGTCATTTTCTGACCGTGTATTTTTTGTGATCAGAATTGACCGCTCAGATCATGCGATTTAACGCTGTTGGACTTTTTTCTTTGAGATTTTTTTAAGTCTAAAGTTTATACCAATAAGCCTAAGACCACCACGCCTTGAAGCAGCAAATTGAGAGCTGTATCAAAGAAATTCAGTCACATTTATGCAAAACGGTCATGGAAAATCTCGAAAAAAGAGTGCGTAGGTATGTGCCAGCAAAGCCGTGGATATGCTATTCCATTCACCCGATATGCTATTCCATACATAACCCTATACTACATATTAATTAAAAACCTGTGTTTTCTATCAAAATTACTACTTGTGTGAATTTTGGGACACACTTTAGCAACATATCGATGACTGATGAGTGTTCGCAAATTATGTATCTTTCAGGTTTTATTCAGATAAAGCACAAAGTAAACATATAGCTTGTGCATCATTTTTAGAATTACACAAGTCACGCGTTGATAGCTTAATTGATCAATAAATTCACAGACCATTGCTTCAGTTATTAAATTAAATGGTCCAGACATTAGTTTTAAAAACTCTTTAAATAACACGGAACAGTATGAATCGATTTCACTGAATCCACGAATAGCAGTCGAAAAAGTTAAACTGTTGCTCAGCCAAACCTTTGAAGAATGTCGAAGACATTCCTTTTGTTTTGCTTTTTTGTCGGATCTTTTTCGATAGTGGCAGCAGACAATGTCGTAAAATTCCCATACTCAGACAACCCGTGCTCCTGTTTTCTATTATCATGCACCTGTTGCTCTGGAGTACAAGTTGGCCAAGTGGGATTCTTTAAGAATGGTAACAACAAATGAACTTGTAGATAATTAACCGTTTTTTATAACATTTATACATCTATTAGTGTGCGTGCTATTAGATGTTAAATTATTGCAATTGCAGGTTGATGTGACAATCACATTGGATGGTAAAATACTGGCGGAGTTTTCTTTTTCAGCAGACAATCCTCCAACATATTGCATCCCAATTCTTTTACCAGTTGATGTTAGCATGTGTCTAAAGTTGCACGATATAAAATTGCTTAGTTTGTCATCCATTCAAATATGTATGACAATATTCGCAGCGTATGAAGGTAGCGAAGTGTTCGTAATACCTTTCAATTGTGTAAAAATTGCATCTGGTTCTATGACGTATTTTACTACAACCGCTCCCAGTCGGGGGTAGAATTACGAAAACTACTACAACTACTACAATTCGTCCTACAGTTGCTACAACTACTCCAAGTCCTACAAAGCCTACAACTACAACTACTACTCCAAGTGCTACGAAACCTACAAGATGCCTAATAAGTAATGCATTAAGTAATTAATTAGAATTCACTTGCTGTGTATTTTCTGCAAATAGACGAATATAATAAAATAAAAATCATAATTGCTCCTGTATCAGATGAAGAAATACATACTAAGTGAGTTTTTTATTTTTTTTACAGTGGCAGTGAACTCGTCAAGAAAGCACCTTTATTTTTAAAAAAAATAAAAAAAATTTAAATAGGGGCACGACTCTGTGGCACTGGCACGTACTTACTCCATATGTAAAAGTACTGTTCGTTCGTAAATTATTCAGATTTCAAATCGATAAGCGAAGAAAGAGGTCTATGTGGTCTTAGCCTCATGTATTAAAATATTTGAAGTCTCAACAGGTTATTCACAGCATCTCAACTTGTTGTGTTTATCAATTTCCCTGCGACAGTCCTAGAACGAAGTATAGTCGAGTAAGTTTAAAAATGTCGAAAATTGAGTACCATCATTCCGTGACAACTTCTTTAAATAATAATAAGAAGAGTAACTACACAATAAAGTGGTATACAGACTGCTTCGAAAACTGAAGTAGAAACAGGTGCAGGTGTATTTGGGCCAAGAACAAAGCACTCAGAATCTATGAGCCAAAGTACCAGCATCTTTCAAGCCAAAATATACGCTATAGATAGATGTGTGCAATCCAATCTCGAATGAAGATACAAAAGATCCGACATAGCAATATTGTCAGACAGTCAAACAGCTATCAAGGCACTCACTCCCATCGTCGTGAAATCGTCCCATGTCATTAAATCAAAACTTGTGTGGGAATACCTATACAAACTTAATGACATCACAAAGCTGGAGCCGTGGCTCAGTGGTTAATTGCGCGATCACTGAGCGAGAGGGTTGATGATTCGAATCCAAGAAAACACAAAAAAAAAAAAAAAAATTTCTCACAATCCCACCTCTCGCGAACGTCTGACAAACATCCGAGAGTAAAATTGTCATGAAAACTTCTCTCAACCGAAAAAAAAAATTGCCCTTCGGAGACGGCATAACACTTTAGGTGTTGCACAGCACGAGTCGCTGCGAGAAGCTAGGCCAGGCCCTGCATTGGGCTGTTAGTACCAAAATATTTATTTATTTATTTAGTAGTCACAAGGTAACCCTCTATTGGGAATAGAGGGTAACGAAGAAGCAGACTCCTTGGCAAGATAATGAGCAGCAGAATCCTGTGAAAACAGTGACTTTTTCGGGATGCATTGGACGCTCTTGGATCTCATTTGGATGTTGTTGACGTACCCTTTCATCCAGAAATGGACCTCATCGCTGAAGATGATTTTTCGATGAAAATTGGGGTCAGTTTCCAAATGCTCCAGAGCCCATTCAGAGCCCCACACGTCGTTGTCTATATTCGTTTACCTTCAGCTCCTGGGTCAGTTGAATTTTGCACGGGTACAGGCCCAAGTCACGACGCAAAATTCGCCAAGTTGTGGTCTGCGAAAAGCCGAGTTCTTGTGAGCGACGCGAAATCGACTGCCTCGGATTCTCTTGCACACTCTCATAGACAGCGGCGATGTCTTCGGCAGATCTTGCGTTTCGTCGACGTACGGGTGTTGGTTGATCATTTACTGAACCAGTGGACTCAAATTTATCCACCACACTGCGAATACTCCTCTCTAGGTGATTTGGCAAAACATACTGAATAAACGACAGCCAATTTGACAGATGTAGCTTCAACAATATAGATACTATTAACTGTCAAAGTTCGGAAGTCCCTATTGGAAGACCCTGTATAAACCCACGAATATTCTCAATCTTATCATCCAACATATAATAAGCTGAGCGTCGATTCGTTAAATGTTCGTTCACTTTTGTAAACATGAGCGAACATAAGAGAGAGCCGTCTCAGTTGCTTATTGCATATGTAAATCTGACAGTTGTCATGTTTCTTATGAAAATTTTTCCAAATTAATGTCGGATTACGAATTTGTGCACATATCATATTAACATAAAGGGTTCGCAAAAATTGGTGCCTTTTCGATAAAAGAGATGCCTTTTATTTTAAGAAAATGAAAAAGGAAATGGCATGGGATGATGTTTCAAAAGGAACGGGCAAATCATGAGAGAGAGAGAGAACAATTATGGTTGAGCCTTAAGAGTGCGACGTGCAACGCTCAACTATTTTTTTTATTTTTAATACTATAGCGAGAAGCACTATTACATCATTGGGTTTCTTTAAATCGATCATCATGTGGACATTTTTAGTATAAGCTCCCCATTGTGGTTTTCTTTTTGTCCATTTTTTGTTTATTCCACCCAGTCTGGTTTTAAATTCGGATATTTGATTGACCCTGCTCCCAACACAAGAGTTACCACCTTTTCTAGTTGAATCGCAATTTACTGGAAAACCCTGTTAAAGTTATAAAGATCAAACATAAACGTCGAAGTAGGTGTTCCATTGGAGACCAAACCAAATTGATGACAATTGCGACTTGACTGATGCTCACCCCACAGCTTGCTTATACATTATGATTATGAACGTACTCAAGACAACACCTGAATTTCCATCGATAAAAATCAATTTTTCGTACTATTACAACGTTTTGTTACAACAGTAGCTTAATGCCAAGTTAAATTGCTAGGAATTAGCTGTTGAATGGTAAATCATGGAATACATTAACTTGAGAACAAGTTCATTTGCAAGCTAATAGGATTTTAGGTCCCGACTGGCCATGAAAGATCAGATGAACATTTCGGATTGACCGAAGAGAAAGGAAAAAACTAGTAGGAGCATAGCGTAACTCAGACACGAATGTGGTTTGGACTTAGTCACGACAAAAAGTAAATTTGAGCTAATATCATACATAAATGAAACTAGTACCGCATCAAATTCACCCATCCACAACATAATTGACTGATAGCTTATTCCTAATGCCAAGGAATACGCTATAAATTCAAAGCAGAGTTCGGCGTGGCTGTAAAGCCCGTATGACACTACATTTTTTCCGAAACATAATGGTGAAGCTGAAGCTGCAGTACGCAGCGCTGTCAAAGTTGAAATACACGTACTCCTCAGTTATTATTATAAAATAAATCCACCACAAAAAAACATTTTCACGAAACACAACGCGATTATCTTTCCGGTTGAGCAATCGAGCTGCGCTTCACCATTGTGTATGTGCATTGTTACTTCAGTGAGCGACTTATTTGACAGTTTGTACTACAGCGACTTCATCTGCTGCAGCGCTTCTCCATTGTGTTCGCGCAGTAAATCATGTTCAGCTTTGTATGAGAGAGGCAACAAGAAAAGGAAAGCAATTATTTTGTAAAACAATATAAACTGTCATAATTTGTTTTCAAGTAAAACCAGACAACAGGACGGGACAAATGGCAAAAATTAATTGGAAAGGCAAATTTGTATTTTATTTAGTTGCGAAAGCGCATCAACAATTTTGGCTTCAAACTGTAGAAGACATGAATAAAGAGTTCAATTCAGTGTTACCTTTTACATATGGTACAATTCAAAATTTTTATATTTCAGGAGAAATAGTAAAGAAGTGGAACATTTTGAAATCGTATTTCAGAGAATCAAAAAGTCTACAAAGCATAGAAAAGTAAAGCCAGAGTTGAAGAGGTAGAAAATATACAATGCAGCTGGAAATTTAAATCGAATACTTAATATAACGGTTTTTCAATAAGGACATAACAATTTTGTATTTAAATAAAACACAGAATAATTGATTTAAGTATTCGATCTCGTTCATGTGACCATCGCGATTTATTATTTTTAAATTATTTATTTTTAAAATGGTGTTCAAAAGAACTTTTATTGCGCAAGCACTCGCGACGTAAGGGTTTCACTCCTTTTCTCCGCGGGGTTTAGCAGCTCACTCAATTTCGTTGCTCCGCTAAAGGTATGTCCTTGTTGGTTGGCAGGCGCCTATGTCAAACAGAACTTGTTCAATCTATTCAAATAAAAATAGCAATAGCCTAAAGATATGCATGTACTGTTGTACATACGAGGGGCGGCTGATAAGTTCGCGGCCTAAGGCATTAAGTGCAGGTAGAGATAATATTACAAAATTTTATTTCTTAATATAATCTCTCTCGAAAGAAATGCATTTCTTACATCGGGCCTACAGTGCCTTAATACTACCGAAAAAATATTCTTTCCCTTTCCCTTCAAAATGACTTTATACGACCGCCTTGATCTCGTTCTCACCTGCAAATTTCCTGCCTGCTGTAGGGTGAGTGGTTTCTCGTTGAAAAACCTGTGTATTTTAAGGCCTGTCTCGAAACCCGCGCCGTATGAACCGGCGCGTTATCCTGTAAAAACAACACTCCATGCCTAAATTTCCCACCTCCCTTCCGTACAATCGCTTCACGTACCTGAACCTCCCCTTTCCAATCCACTGCATAGACTCTTGTTTGGACTCCAGATCGTTCTATTTTTAATTTTTTTTTTTGGGTGTCTTTAAATCAAGATGGGAAATAATTTCACAAAATTTCTGGTTAAATTATTTCCCACTTTCAGTGCACACCATAAAAGCACATTTATTTCCCACTTGGAGTGAAGTTAATTTCCTAGGGTGACCATGGTGTAAAGGGTACTGTGTTCGCTTGCGACCCGAACTATGCAGGTTCAAGACCGGATGGGGAACAGCAACCACAGCCACCCGAGCATAAAAAAAACGAATAAAATCCAAGTTTCTCCAACCACTACACCAAAAGGACTGTACTACAAGATTTGGAAATTTCCTTAAAAAAAAAAAAAAATTAATAAAATAAAAACAGGAAATTCCCGTGAAGTTATTTTCCTGCACCATCGCAAATAGTTCGAACGGGCGAAAATAGTAGTGAATGGAAAATAGTGATGAACGAAAATAGTAGCAGAACTACACATAGAATGAATAAATATTTTGATACCGGTATCGAATAAGTCGATCGTTTTTATAAAGAATTTGTTATAGTATTCAAAACTTTATCCTCTATAACTACCATTTTTTGTTTACATCAATCGTTATCAATGTAACCAACTCAAAAGTGTGAAATAAAAGTTTGAAGCCAGTTTGTGCCTCCGGAATCAGACAAATTGGTTATAACAAAAATTATTCAATTCTTAACAATTCTTCCATGGATATATTTTGTTTAATGGACGGTTTTCAAGTAAGTAGTCAAAAAACGTATTTTGCATATTTATTTGGCATATATTCCACAAATTGCTTTACTTACATGAATTTTTATTTTTTTTGTATATAAGGACTAGTCTAACAAGTACAGCGTATTCCAATTCTCTTAGGAATAATACCGCGTATTTTTTTTATGCCACTTTCACAAAACAAAAAGAAATACACCTTAAGCACTTTTTTATAAAGGGTGACCAGATAGCAATGATAGTGTTCCCAATTATTATGTTTCAGCAACTGTAAAAGTTACCAATGACATCCAACTGTCAAATTATTCAGTAAGGTTTGCCATTTCATCCCGAATTGTTCGGCGCCTCCCAAACGTGTGGAAATTATTAAAAAGTATTATCGAAATTCCGGCTCAGTTGTAAATACGTGGTCATGGCTTCAGCGCCCAGGCAATTCGTTGCATCGTGGAAAAGTTTGAGCGTGACTATACTCTTTTGGACCTTAAGCCACCAACGAGTGGCACAATGTAGCGGCCAGTATCGAAGAAGACCCAAAAATGTCGATTCGGCGCCGATCAGCTGAATTGGGCATCGCCAGATAGGCAACCAGGCTTATTTTGTGGTTGGATTTGGGCCTACATCCGTATAAGATTGTGCTGACGCAAGAATTGAAGCCGGATGACCATAGACAACGCCGTGAGTTCGCTAATTGGGCGCTGGAAATGTTGGCCGGAGATCCGGAAATCAGCTTCTCGGACGAGGTCCATTTTTGGCTCAGCGGCTATGTCAACAAGCAAAATTTCCATTATTGGAGCGACCACAATCCACAAGTGTTCGACCAAGCATCAATGCATCCACAAAGATTGACTGTTTGGTGAAATGAGGAAGGAGACACCGTTACCGTCAATGGTCCTCGGTATAGAGCGATGTAAACCGACTTTCTGTGGCCAGAGTTCGACAACATCGATATATCCGAGCTGAGCCAATAAAACTGCGCTACAAGCCATGCAAGCGACGCAACCCTCGAAGTGGTGAAGGAGAAATTTGACGACTGTTTCATCTCACGGCGAACGTTCATCAATTAACCGCCGCGATCATGCGATTTGACACCCCTCCATTATATTCTCTGGGGCTACGTCAAGTCCTTAGTCTACGCTACAAAGCCAACCAGTTTGGACGAGCTCGAGGCCAACATTCGAGACGCTATTGCCGGAATAACGCCGCACATATTGGACCGAGTCCTCAAAAATTTAACCGACCGCGACCGCTTGAAGCACTGCCAACGAAGCTGAGGCGGCCATTTAAATGATGTGCTATTTCATACATAATGGCATGAATGTAGCTTCAAAGTAAAGCCAGATTCAATTTGATATCTCACTCCGTTATTGTTTCACTTAAATTTAGGCGATTTCGTTCCTTTCTGGTCACCCCTTATCTGCTACGAACAGTAATTTGATTTTATTGTATTGACACGAGTATGTTCCTCTACGTATTTGCAGAAAAAAAGGATACACTAGAGGTGAATTCAAAGCAATGACTTTATTGCAGCTCTCGAATTGGCAGTTGTAGTAATTCTAGTACTTATAGTACTTGTAATACTTATGGGACTGGGATTGGTTGTAGTAAAGTACGTCATAGAACTACCTGCAATTGTTACACATTTCAAAGGTATTACGAATACATTGTTACCTTCATAGGCTGAGAACATTGTCACACATATTTGAATGGATGACAGGGCAATCAATTTTATATCATGCACCTTTAGGCACATGCTAATATCAATTGGTAAAAGAATTGGGATGCAATATGTTGGAGGATTCTGTCCTGAAGAAGTAAACTGCGCCACTACTTTATTATCCAATTTGATTGTCACATCAACTTCCAATTTTAATATTTTAAGATTTAACTCCACGCACACTAAAATGTAATATAACTTAATCTGTATCATTTATCTTTAAATTAAATCCTTGTTACCATTCTTTGAGAATCCCACTTTGTCGACTTGTATTCCAGAGCAACAGGTGCATGTTAGTAGAAAACAGGAGCACGAGTGACCTGAGTATGGAAATTTTATGAGTTTATCTGCTACCACTACTACGGAAAGAGTTCCAACTAAAACGCAAAACAATAGAAACGTCGTTGACATCCTTCACAGGTTTAACTTTTTCGATTGCTATTCGTGAATTCAGTGAAATCGATTCATACTGTTCCGTGTTATTTAAAGAGTTTTTAAAAGTAATGCCTTGACAATTTAATTTAATAACTGAAGTAATGGTCTATGAATTTGTCGATCAATTAAGCTATCAACGAGGTTACTTGTGTAATTCTGAAATTGTGGTAAAACTTACATGGAAACGATTGTGGTTTATCTGATTGAAAAACCTAAAAGATACATAATTTGCGAACATTCATCATTCATCGATGTGATGCTACAAATAATGATAAGGAAGGCAGTGAATGTGCACAGGGTTAATGTGAATGTAAAGAATGAAACATTATTGGAAAATTACACAAAGAAGAACACATTTGATGGCAGGAAACGATCCTGCAATAGATGTGGTTTTAGCCACTAATGTTCTACCAACAATTTCATTCTATACATTGACATTAAATCATTGAAAAAGAATGGCTTACATTGTAAAGTAAGCATGGTTTAATTATTGTGATTCATTCGAACATTTTCGTTATTGTGAACTTGTGCAAGTGACTTAAAACAGATCGGAAAATTTAGAATACATTAAGTTTTCTCCAAATTTTATTCAAAATGTCTTTTCTAATTTTTTCGGCTATATTATACTTTGTATCCGTTCATTACCTATTTTCACTTGAAATACAATTGTTTGTCATTTTATATTTGACTTAGACCCGGGTGAGCCACAACTAAACTGCTTCCTGTTTTAGAAGTGGCATCCGCGATTTTGCTTGTCGTTTATTACAACTCGTTTGTAGTTAGAGCCGAGTTTGAAAAACCCAAGAGTTTAAATTTGTTACTTACTAAGGGATATTAGATTTCAGTATGGGCCTTAAAAGCAGATTGATGGAACTTCTGGAAGCCCTTAAGCTAAAATCCATTGTAGACATGGTGACTTTCCCCTTCAGCTTGTAGAGAGAGCGCTAAATCAGAGCTCTGCAAGTAAAGATTGAACCTGTTTTTCCTTGTCCAATATAACTCAGATTATCGAAGAGGCAACTGTCAAGAGTTCCCAAACGTCCGCTACGTAGGCCAGTTCAATTAGGTTCTTCCCCATTAATTAAGCCCCTGTATTGTGGTCATCATCTGTACAGACATAAAAGATGCCTTGTAATGAGGATGCCAAAGAAGACTAATGTGGGAGACAGACTGCTGGTATTGATACCATGGTATAACAATACTACGTTCTATACCACATGTCTGTCACTGCAATACTACATAAAAAGCTAGTATACCATGAAACATACTTGGTATTCAGATTCTCAACTTTTTGCTGGTATACCACCATCATACTGATTGCAGCGCCAATTTCTCTCTATTGGCTAGTCTTCGTAGCTTCTTTGATAATTCTTAGGTATGCACTTTCGCTTTCAAGTATTTGAATTTTCCTTATATTCATCATTTGACACAAAAATAAATCATTTTTATTCATCCTGTCTTGAATTTTCAATTTTTATTTGTTATGACAGACAACACAAACGTCAAAGTATACTACTTAACGCCAAAGTCATCGAATACTACGGAATTCACTATACCATGGTATCAATACCAGCAATCTGTCTCCACTATAAGACTAAGAACAATTTCTTCTAAGCGAAGAACGGCCGAAGTATTCAGGCAGCTGCGTATGCATCCAAGAGGATTTTTTTTTTTTTAAGTACTGATTAGGATCCTTACAAGTCGAAGAGCATGAAAACACTGTAATTCCGGCTCATCTACTTACATAATATTGCCAGCCTTCATCTCATTGCTGCTGACAACGGAGCCTTAGTGGCAGTTACAATTTTCCCGATAATGTTTTTGTAGCCTGAATGTTGCTGCAATCGTTTCGAATTTAATAGGAACAGATGATATCTAGTTAATTTCTAGTAATACATCAGCTTGTGTATTAGCGTATCCATCCTGTAGCTATCAGTGTTAGTCTAAGAAAATTGTGCTAAGGCTAAGGGGCGAAGCAAGTAATTACGAGTATTCAAAATCTGCCTCATAGCCGCTTTCCTTTCTCTACAAATTTTTTACCATAGAAGGCCAGAAATTGTTTAGTTATGACTGGTCAATTTGTGCAGTCGTGCCTTCTGTCAGTGAGTAGTACAGATAGTGTCTTTTTTTTTTTGTTCAACTGTAGACGCTGACAACATACACTGTATGTTGCCGCGCCCACTTTATGTGGGCGTTTTCATCAAAAAACATATTTTACTTTTTGGAAGCTATTTACAGTGATAGAAGTCTTATTGTGAATATCTTATCAGAATTCGTGAATTTCGGTTACACCTTGTTCCAAGAGAAAGTCGCAATAGCAGTTGTTCTCTGAGTAAAAAGATGTCTGCATTTGAATTAAAAAAATTCACAACTTTATTGGGTATGGCTTAAAAGATGAGGGATAGAATACATTTTGGACAGATTGTAACTATTCTTTATGTTTCCATGCAGGATTAAAATACTGTACTTGGACTGCCTCGAAATATAAGCCATACTTCAAAGGTTTTTTTGGTAAAACTATCTCACGTTTCTGATCATTGTCCAACGAAATGGCGTATTTTTCGCTGCATAAAAGAACATTACAGTCTTCATGATATTTCTAGATTGAAATCAAAATCGGATGAAGTACGGTAAGATTTGTGAGGGAGATATACGTAACTTTAAGAAAAAAAATCATCCGCACCGACGAGACTTGAACTAGTGATGGTCGATGATTGAAAAATTAATGGTTATCGACTTACCGGGTAATTTCGATGTCGGACAAAATAATAACAGCTTCCAATTAAACTTGTTATTTTTCTCCATACCCCATATTCACTATTTTCGCCACAATTAAAAAGAAAATCTTACAAATCTTATCCACAGATCCAAAAGGCAAATGACTATGAAACATCAATTCAGTAGTGTGGTCATGTGTATTTGATGATAACTTGATAGGTTACTGTCAAAGAATTTTTACTATAGGCATTAGTACCCGATAGACCGATTTAAATATAATTTAAATGCATGTGAAGCAATTTCTTTTTGGTGCATTAGCCGACTCATAAAACCATTGAAGCGGCAGTAGTTTAATTTTAACTTAAAAAAAAAGTTTATATTTGCCCATTCCTTTTTTTTTTTTGTTATAATTTGCACATGATAAAGGGGATATGAATACCCTCATACTAATTTTTAGAACACGTGCGTTTTGTGGAAAGAGGAAGAGACAGAGAGAAAGACATAGTGGTGTAGTTTGAAACTCAGGTGGTATTAAGTTTCTGTAAACTCCAAGAGTGGCTGTCCAGATAACTGGGGAGTATTTTGTTTGTTTTCGCTATTATTGTCGTTGCTTATGATTCACAGTATTTTTTCCGCCCTCCTGATGTCATCATCACGATCAAGTTGCATTTTAGCCATATGATGTTATGCCAGTGTTATGCCTTCACAATAGAGTTGACTTAGCTTTCGCAAGTGATCGACTTTTTTATTTATTTCATGCAAAATAAATAGATGATTCTTGACATCAAGATTCGAACCGTGAATCAACAGCGTGGCAAGCGATGATGTTACCACTACACTACGGCCACCCTAATTTGAACTGGCGACTCTCGACACAGTTCTGAATAGTCAACATGGTAATAAATAAATAGTCATAATACATAACTAAATCATATTTATAGGGTGCATAACTCAAGAATGTCTTAACAGATTCTGATGAAATTTGGCTCAAAGACATCCCACTGCATGTGTAAGACATCCCACTGTGTGAGTAAGAGCTTTAAGAGGGGTTTTAAAATACTTCGAATCATTTATCTCACTCAAGAACCACTTAACGGATTTTGTTTGGGTCTGGAGTTAAGTCGGGTTTAGATATGACTTATTTAAATCGGATTTTTAACCTAATGGCTTCCTGTTTTTTTAAAACAACTTGTTCCAGAAGACTTTTTATATTTCTCGTTTAGCTTTCTCCTGATTTTATAAACTCTCAATTTGTTTCAAGTTTTTCTCGTTAATATTTTCAGAGATAAAGGGGCGGACGTGGGGGCATCGTCTTTACCTTGACTTTTGAGATTTAAGATAAACTCCAGTATCAATTGATATATACGTATATGTCGCATGATGGAATAGATACATTTTTTTTCTTTGGGGTACATTATGCCCGAAAATACCCCGAGAAACAAATTAATAATAATGGATACAATATTTCTGGAAAACTACTGATGGACACACAGACATCGTTTTGAATCCAATAGTGTTTCATTTTATATCATACTGGTGGGGAACAGTAAAAAATTAATAAACATGTCAGCAAAATTCATCCGCCGCTGAGATTTGAACCAACACCAATCGTCGTAAACTTGTGTACTTGATACAACTGGTAGCAAATTCGGCTACGTTGGTGTTACTCATTTCGAGGTCAAAAACTGTACTTGACATTCAAGAACATGGCGTCATTCGTCAGACATCCGCCCGAAAAAAATCTGTTTTATACATTTTATATGAAGCCCGCATAAATCATAAAATTTATGCAATTTATTTTTGCCAGGCGGATGCGCCCCAGCGTACTCACAGTATTTCTTTTTTTTTTGAAATTATTTTTACTTTTGTTGAAAAGTTTGAAAAAATAAAATTTTTGAATTCATTTTTTTTCATTGCAACTTTCTTTAAGACCAAAATAGCCCGATAAGAATTCATCATTTCTAAATATGAACAAACAATTTTTGATTGAAACAAACCAACTTCCGGAAATACTAGACAAAACAGTGGACTGTTGAATACAAATCAATGAAGAAAAATCAGTTCAAGTCACTTACACTAAGAAAAGAGAATTTACCACCCAAGGCACTCACTTAAACAACAAACAAATTATCATCGACAACTACGCAAAATACCTAGGAATACACATAGATAACAAGCTGACATGGAAGCCTCAAATAATCCAGAAACGAAACCAAGTCAAGAACAAATTTAGAGAATTATATTGGCTCCTGAGAAAGGGATCAAATATATCCACAAACAACAATCTATTAATCTAAAGGGTGTGCCAAAATTCATGCAAGATTTGAATTTCGCTCAACAAAAAAAAAAAAAAGACAGCATGACAGCTGACAGTTCAGTTCAATGGAGTGCCACACGAAACAACAATGCGTTTTTATTGTGGAGCAATATTTTAAAAATAATAAAGGTTTGGCAGCTATAGTTCGCAATTTTCGTACGAAATATGGTCGGAATAATGATTTAACTTCATCAACTGTGAAAAGATAAATTCAAAAATTCAGGGAGACTCGAGCAATTAGTGATCTTAGAGACTCTGGCCGTCCTTCGACAAGTCGTTCAATACAAACCATCGAAGCAGTTCATGAGAGTGTTGTTCAGAGTCCAGGCACAACAATTCGGCACCGCTGATTTTTAAAACAAAATCATCTTCAGCTGTGAGGCTCATTTTCATCTTGATGGATTTGTTAATCTACAAAATTGTCAAATTTGGGGTTCTAAAAATACACGAGTGATTGTTGAAAAGCAAATTCATCCACAGCGTGTTACTATTTGGTGTGGATTTTGGGCTGGAGGCATTATCGGACCATTCTTCTTTGAAGATGCGGCTGGTTATGCCAACAAACTCACGACCACCCAAGCCTTGAAGGAGCAAATTGAGCGCAGTATCAACGAATTTCAGCCACATTTATGCAAAACGGTCATGGAAAGTTGCTACAAAAGAGTGCGTATGTGGGAGCAAAGTCATGGAGTTCCTTTACATTTAGTTATACTGTATACTTTATGAATCAATAAAACATTTACAATTTGTAATTAAAAACCTGTGTTTTCTATCAAAAATTACTTCTTTCTTGAATTTTGGGACACCTTTTACAAGACCAAGTGCATCATACAAAGACTACAACATTCAACGACAAAATAAAAAATCTCTGCGCAAAGCATCTGAGAAACTATCCATATATTCACACAATTAGCTACGAATTTTACGAAACTACCACAAGAAGACGACTAAAGATACCCAGAAGCAGTGGTCTTAATTGAATTTTATATCTTATCTGTGTAGGTAAAATCGATTACTTGGTGTCCTTCGACAGACGTAATTTTTAATTGGGGGGAAAAAAAAACACGGATGTTCTTTAAGGAAACAGAATTCAAATCTATTCATACATTATTCATATTTACATCTTTTAGTATCGATAAACGATAACTTATCTTGATAAACGCTTTTTATTTTCGATGATTTCCCTGTAAGACATTTGCATATTTAGCATTAATCCCCATAAACTAGAATAGAAACCTATTATAATTCCGTACTTCACCATCCCAACGGACAAACGAGATCTATGCAGTTTTTTTTAGTTTTAAATTTTACATAATGATTCAGCTATATTTTCTGCTAACAGATAGCTAATCTGGAATTTCAAAGAACTAGTTTTGGTAAACAACACCAAACAATATCTCAGCTGGAAAGATGTCTGCCAAAATGTGTTGACCTTCAAACAACAAACTAATGTTTCGATTCGAAATATTTCTTGACGATCAAAGCGAAACTTGTTTGAATCTGCCGGTTACCAGTCCCACGTCTATTTATAACGATTACCAGAAACCCGGTAGGTATTGCGAAGACCTCTTTTCTAATCGGTTTTTAAATTTCCTCCCAAACAAAACTTAAGGTCATGTTAATTTTTAGAATTGAAATAAAAATTTTATTTACAAAATTTTCAACTTCTCTGAGTTCTTTTTTTTTTTTAATTTCGTTTAATTAACACTATTAATGTACTACAGATAGTTTATCCAGATAGAGATTGCAGAAGCTTTGGCGATACTCCTCGGTTTTTCAGTTGTACTCTGGGCCTGTATCCATTTTTATCAGCAGTGTACATAGTAACAGTCTCTATATCTCCATCGACGTAACTGTAAGCGCCCATTACAACGAGCTCTTCGTTTTCAGTGCCAGGATTCACAATCATACCAACTTCTTCGCGGGATGAGCCATCAGATGTTTTATAACTGTGTGAGAGGGAGAGAACAACAAAAAGAGAAATCATCAGTGACTTTGTGAGTAACTTGCTTCTTAACTATTCACTAACAATTCGCTATTAATTGATTAATTGATCATAATTTGGCAATAAAGTATCACCTTCGTAATGTAGCTAACGAAGTTGTAACCTTGGATATTTATTTATTCAAGATGAACATCTAATATGGTTCTTATAAGCTTTTTATGACAGCCTTGACATATATGAATTCAAATTTATTTTATTACAGTATTAGGCCTAGCTTAACATACGCTAAGTACTCGTTAACATTTTGTAGGGAGTGTTTGATAAATGGCAATGAATAACAAATTAGATTCTAAATATAAAACATTTCTGCACGTTTGGAATCATTAGATTGTTTGAAATTCTACAAACAAATGACGACAGCATACGGATTTGATTTTATCCATTTTTAATCGACAAGTACGATATTACAACTTGGTTGGGGTTTCACATCCCTGCCATATGGCATCTGTCAAATCCATCTGTCATCCATAGTGACAGATAGTACTTGACTTTCCATTTTGTCACCGCTCAACGCATTAAAATTGTAGTAAGATGCTATCGTGATTTAAGGACAGATTATGGTCGTCATAATCGCCCAACTGAGCTAGCATTTCGAAACAACGTCGTAAGACATGTGCATCATCGTATTGCTCGATCAACTGAAAACATAGCCGATTTTTCGAATAAATCTTCTTCAGCAATGAGGCCAATTTTTCATTCGGCGGCTACGTAAACAAACAAAATTGCAGAACTTCGGGTTCTGAAAATCAAAATGTGATCGAGGCCATTGCATCCACCACGTGTGACAGTTTGGTGCACGCTGTGGACTGGCGGCGTGATCGGGCCGTATTATTTTTTAAACGACAAAGGCCTCACAGTTACGGTGAATTCACTGTGCTATGGTCAAATGACAACCAACTTTTTTTGGTCTGAGATTGAAGACATTGATGTGAGCGACATGTTGTACCAAGAGGACCGTTTAATTTCGGTTGGGGGCTGTGCTAAAGATCGTGTCCATGCAGACAATCCTCAAACTTTGTAGCACTTAAAAACGAATATCCGTGAAGTTATGACCACAATACAGTGAGAAATTTGCCGAAAAGTTATCGAAAGTTACCTCACAAGAATCGATGTTGTATCACATGGCATAGTCCAAAATTTAAAACAGTAAAATAATTTCATTGAAATCGTTAATTTACTTTTTTATTTGAATAACCCTGTATTTGCTAATTGTTCTATAATGCGAACAACTGTATCAGAAATTGTTTCGGGATAATGAGGCATTTTGAACTGGAACACCTAAATGGATACAACTTCATAGTAATTGTTGGGGATGTAAGCAACGGAAAAACCATAATCAAATTTGTTTAGGGAATCGTAATGACATTGATGCGCAGATTACAAACGTTTGCAATGTCAAACTAATTATCATTGGTGGCACCCTGTTTAGCTTGAAAAAGATAATGATCACAAGATTAATTGGACCTAAACTGATAATAGGCAGCGGATTACATTGCTTTGAACAAATATTGACCTTGGAAAGCTGAGGAGATCTGTTTTACATAAGGGATCCAGTTTGAGGCGGTGTAAGGCATACATGTGTGTAGAGGAAGGAAGAAAATACATGAGTGCTACGTAACCAATGTAACCGATTCAACGATCTTGCTTCGCAAGCTGATGAAGCTGCCAATAGAATCTACAGAACCAACCTTTATATAATTTTGAAGGACTATCACCTCATTAGATGGAAGGTGCCGAGCACGTAGTTCGAGTCGCTGCTGGTGGATTGAGCACTGACACACTTAGACCAAAGTAGGTCCATTGTGATAAAACGGGTTAAAGAGATTTCTCCAGCCCTACCTTTGAGCTTCTAATGAAATATGGGATGATTTTCGAGTTAGTCAGCTCACTGAGGTTGTCGTACAAGTAAGCTTCTAAGTGAAGCCTTCTGCTGACACAGAGACCTGGGCAAGTCCAGCGGAGATGGATAGTTGTCTCTTACTCCTCCTCGTCTCTACAGCTTCTACAGAAGTTATTCGACAAGAGTCCAAGAATGTTGGCTTGCATTCCAATAAGTACAGATCCGTGCAATGAAGCAGGCCCAACTCTCGATATTGAGCTCGGGATTGAATACATACTCATTGTTTAGAAACTCTGTAGTTCTTATTGAAAGTATTTACGAAGGTATTATGTGCAGCGTTTTACATACATAAAGTGCCATGGGACATTGAAGTCAAATTGAAAGTACGGCTAGGAGGCATATTTTCATCCATGTTACTCCTAGTAGTTATCCATTGCCGACTAGACGGGAAATGTAATAGGTAATGACAGTTTACCTGCAAACACATTATACTTTCGATGTGTGCTTGGTTTCGCTTAGAGATACGAATGGTCCCCAATTTCGAAGTCTAAAGCACTAGTTTAATAGGTCAGACACATCGTAATAAGCGGTAACGGCTACACAAGACGTCTCTATAAGTTTAAATACATATGTTCCACTTGAGAGCGGAAGGAAGCCATTTTTCACCTCAAGGTGCAAGTAGGGGGAAGAAATATGTACATAACATAGGTGAATGAATCAATACAAGGGCTCCGGGCTGGGCTAACAACAAATGAACAGTACCAGTTGCAGCACCTGATGGGATTCCAAAACCAGTTTCATGACAACTGCACCTGAAATCGCGACGCCTCTCACACAGCATATACAATTGCTAAAGGTCGACGCATTGTTGATACAGGTGTGTACGGTCTTGCAGGTTTGTGGTATTAGTAACGATGATGAACGGTGTGCAAATGCACTTGTTGGTTAACTTTAACCGTGAACCCTTAAAAAAGTTAAAAACCTGGTCACTAATCCAGTGTCCATGTCCCTCCTGCACTTGAAAGTCGACCATCATAATTTCGGATATAGGTATTTGCGTTGAAAATTTAGATTGACTATCAACGATATCGAGTTATGAAATTAGATACCTTGGATACACTGTCAACTTCCGAAAATCGAGATTTAATAATCAAGATGGTTAAGTTAAAGCTATTTTTGGAATCCTTAAATGACCACCGCAGTTGCCTATCTGGTAAAGACAGAAGCTCGTTCTAACTTAGACACCTCAGAGCAAACATTCCGTTGGTCTTATGGAGTCGATAGAAATTGGCTTGTACCAATTCCTTCATGATCACTTGGAATTTTTTTGGAAGAAATTCAGCCCGAGACAAACCAAATACAAAGGTGGGGTCTACGATTAGTTTTTATATGCAAAGTTAATAGTCATATTCAGACCCAAACACAAGCCAACTCAAGAAAGTCTACAAAATTCATTGACATTTCCGAAGAGGAGTATGTCGTAGCTTATGTATTTTTTTGCCAGTCATCGTGTACATGCAGGAGCTAACGAATATGAAAAAAGTATGAAGGGAAACTGACGCAACCCATTGCATTATCAGAAAGATCGTCACTTCAATATCGAGGTCTGCAGTTCGGTTTGCAGGGATTCTTTATTTTGATGTTAGAGAAACAGATATTCAATTGAAGAAGAAACTTATCGGCAAGAGCTTCATCTGCCCAAGCAAGATCGAGAACATCATTGATTGAGACCCATCAAAGTCTAACAGTGGTCATGTCAATATAGTACCAGATTCCTTCATATCCACATCGGCATTGGATTGGTTCTTCTGTTAAAGGTACATCGAATATCAATATTGCTAACAGTTTACGAGCTGGCTTCACTGGCATAACGCTATTATAGAGGATATAATACATGTCACGAAAGGCAATGGTTTTCAGTATGAAACACTCTAAACATGCACACAAATGTTTCCCCTTGTGAATTCACTTGATGGGCCTATTGAACAAACAAGTGGGAGATCTTATGAAGTTCCCATCGTTTCAACTAATTTTGTTCAAGAAAATTGTCTCTTCTTCGCTTAACTTTTTATTGAATAGTTATATATTAACATAGTAACGAAATGAAGAATCTTATCAACAAAACAGTTTAACTGATCACTTTTCAATAAAATACTTATCACTTAAATTCGATAAGTCGAGTACTAATCACTTATCAAAACTTGATTGAATTCTTTTCATTCCTCTTTTATGTTCCATTGAAAGTTACGTAAAATTATTAAAAGCTGTTAAATGATAAGTCATTATAGAAATAACGGCCAGAAGTGATTGACCGCAATAAAAACAAAATCGCAAGCGTAACGTAAATATTAGACATTCAGTCAAATTGAATAAAATGCGCTATCCACTTCTACTGTTCTTCTGCCGAACTAAGATTATGCAAATTTCTTACCAGTTTAAATTAGTTAAAGCGATTCTTATTTATAGAAAAAGCACTAGAAGAAAAAACAGATTATTCTTCGTTATTTTTAGACAAAGTCTAGTATAAAGGTTTAGAGTGTAAATACGGATCTATCTAGACAATACTATGAGGTTCTTAAATCTTATATAGCAAACAGATTCTTTAGAGTGCGTTATGGAAAAACGTATACTGAACTTAGAGAAATACAAAAAGGTGCTCCACAAGGGAGTGTTCTAGGGCCAACACTGTATTTATTATATACCATGCGAATGATACAATGATAGCTACAATCGAAGATGACACTGCAATACTAGCAGTTCATGGATGTGTGGTAAAAGCAACAGAAAAGTTACAAAATGCATTTAAGAAGATAGGAGTTTGGACGATGGCGAATCAAACTAAGTGGGACAAAATCAACAAAATATCAATTTTACAAATAAAAGAATAACGAATTTCTCTATCGAAGAAGCGTGTTTAAAAAAAAGTGAGGAGTCAAATATTATATATAGACTATATTGGTTATTCGAATATAATTCAGAAATAATTCAAAACAAAGTCCTTCGTGGAATAGTTAATTCACCATGGTTTATTAGAAGCAATGACTTGCATCGCGATTTGCACATTGACCTGGGTAGCAGAGATGATAAAAAAGAACGCTGTTTGTCAGAACCAACGTCTGTAAATGCATATTAACCCAGAGGTAGAAAACGTCGTAAATTTTCAATCCAATATTCGTAGAATGAGAAGAACCAAACTTCACGAACTTATGATGTTAAAATTATGAGAACTTGTATTTAAATTATAATACCTTCTCCAAAACATGATTGGTCATGATTCAGAAGGTTTTTTTTTTTAGTGCACACTACTCTGAGTATTCTAATCCCTCAGTGTCTTTCGAGATTTGCACCTTCATTAATTTTATTACTATAAGATACAGAAACTAATCACAGTCAAATTCACTTGTTGTGCACTTCTTTTGTTTTGAAATAGTTTAGTCTATGTAGTTATTGATTCGACACATCCAATACGCTAACAAGGCCTGTTATCAATAAATTTCTTATAAAGACTTGAGAAGTCATATATTCTGAGACAAAACCGTTCACTATAGCCACAGTTTGATTCTAATTAGCCATCTACTTAATTTATTTATTTAACTTGTTAAGAGTTGATAAATCACGTAAACCTTGGCCACGCTTTGTTCAATTCCTCCATTCTCTTCTTCAGAGATAGATTACCTTCAAAATGCTAATAATTTCAAAAATCCACTATCCTAATGTGATAATTAAATTTGTCTGTCACATTTTACACTGTATTGCAACTAACAAAAGCACTTTTTTTCACTTTTGCATGATTTTACAATATTACAAACTTACTTGAAACGATATCCTTCCTGAGTGGGCACGTTATTGTATTCCAAAAGCAGAATTTTTGGAATCATAACATCTAAAACTTGTTTGGCAAATGGCACTCCAGGAACTCCGAATTGCGCTGACGTGTATCCCGCCAAACATACCACAAGGATGAACTACATTTTTAAAAAAAAAAAAAATAAATTAATTTAATAAAATCACTAATTAACACGACACTATACTCGTAGTATTTTTTTGGCTTTCACCCACCAATTTTAGTGATGCCATTTTTGTTAGTTAAAACAATTAGTTAACTACCGCACGAAGAAGTTTATTGATTCAAACGCTAAGACAGACTGAAGTTGATCTTTGTCAGAGGTGCTTAGATATAAAAAACTTTAGATGACATACCCCTCTCTTTGGTGGCTGTTTTTTTTTTTTTTTTTTTTTTCAGAGTTTTCGGCAAGCACATTGAAAGACGTTAGAAGATCTTTATATGGAACTTTTGACCTGCTAACAAAAATAGAGAAGCATACAAAAGTCATTGGCAGATGATTAGAGATGGCGGGTGGTATGACAAGGTTATTTACTTGAGCATGGTCGAGGAAAGATTTGCAGATTCTTGTTAAGAAAAAAAATCGATTAACATTTAACATTCTTGAAATGCTAAGCGCATTATCATAACCGGGGTATGAAACAAGGTAATTAAAGGCATACCCATTCTCTCACATCAATGTATTTTGACTTTGAAGTTTCCAAGTGTTTATAACCGCCACTAATTGTTATTTGCCACCAGTGTTGTGGGGGGAATTATTCAAATTATAGTTTTGAGTGGAAGAATTAAAGAGCTCACAATATCTCAAGGAAATCAAGTTAGCAAGTTCTCATTAAGAACATCTGTCATGCAAGTATGAAGTTTCACTTAAAGATGTTCGGTTAGTGGCGGGGTCTGCTGAGAGACAAAGTGTCTCCCACAATGACTTTGAAGTTGTAAAACTAATTATCGAACATTTTGTTTATAATTAGCGGTTAGTTATTTTTTTTTTTTTTTTTATTGACACATATGATGCAATAACAGTCAGGTAGCTACAATGTGTAAAACAATGTTCAAGTTAAGCTTGTTTTGTTTTGTTTAATTAAACCAAAGGTCTGAACAGATATCTAGCAACATCAATCAATCAAATAACCGATGATATGCCATTGACCGGAAGGTACAAAGTGATTTTTGTTTACTTGGGCGTTCTTCTATTTTTGTTGTATACATGCACTGAAGTTTTAATAAAAGCGAATAGAAAGTGGTATGGTTTGTGCCCTAGCTAAAAGCTGTGTAAAGATATAATAATTCACAATGGAAATGAGTGACAAAATAATTTCAAATAGTACGGAAACAGAAGAAGACGTATATTTCTTTTTTTTTATTGTTTAATGTGCAATATGAAATTATTTGGTGAATATCATTCTTCGAATACCAAATTGCAACTAATTCAGTGGTGCCAACATTTGAAAATAAATATGAAACAGTTTCTTTGTGAATCTTAATTAAATTTCATATAAACTTACAAATAAACACGAGTAATAAAGGACGAATGCCACATTTTATAAAGTATAAACAAAGTAATTCCCCGTACAGCATTTTGTAATGGGGACTCCTTTTTTGATATTTTTGGTTTGAAATGGAAAGATTAGGTTACCGTTCCTTTCCTTCATTTTATTTCATCAGGATCACAAGAGAATCTAGTCTTACTGAATTGTAAATATTTGTCCCTACGTCCCTGTGAAATGCTTAAGTCGAACTAAAGGGTAATTCAATTGGAGGTTACAATTTAAAATTGAAATGAAACACATTAGTTTTCTATATGACATTTTTATGATAAACATGGAAAATGGGCGCCACGACTGGCCTTGCAGATTTCTGCCCTTGTTATGAAATTTTCCATTATTTTTCGGCATAAATCCCGCCACAATTTATAAATAGCGCGTCGAATCTCGTCCTTTTGCTTTGGAATCGCTTTAGGCCATTAGCATACACCTATTGTTTCACATAAACCCACAGGAAAAATTCAACGGCGTGATATCGCACGATCGTGGTGGCCAATTTTGGTAGCTGAAACGAGAGACACAGCCGGGAAACTTTGTGTGCAACATCGTCTTGGTGAAACTACATGTCTTTCACATCAATATCGTCCAATTTTTGCCAAAAATGTTTGTAAATCATGTCTCGTTAACGTTCACCATTGTTATCATCAACTTGGTGGTTCCCTAATATCCTGGCTTCAATTTCTGAATCAATTGGATCTAGTAGGCATGCAGATCTTTTGTTAAAATGCGCTATGGGGAAATGTAGGAAAGCTTCAATTGCTGGGAATGATGGGGAATGGATTTCGAAGGATAGTCATGAATACTGTCACTCACTGCGGCTATATTTTCGCATGTCCGAACACACGAGTATGCACTGATCTTTGCACAGCCACTACTGATCATATTCGATCGAATTTTTCCATTAATTTCTAGGCAAAAGATGGACAATTATGTATACCGACATTATTTGGCAATGCTTGAATCGTAGTCCCCATTCCGGGGATGGGTTCTAACAATTAAAATACGTTGGGCTCCATAATTACAAATGTCAGTGCTTAGATATCAAATATCAGCTGTTGATCTTTGACAGTAGTGTTAGAATTAAATCTACGTATGTTGAATAGATTGTATTATAGTTTCTATAGGTATATACATTTAGTAAAGAATAAAATCTGTTCAGTAGTTCTCTAGCTTTTTACCGAGTTTGATGTCTACAAACAGACATACGAGCCACATGTGCAAGTATATATGCTCGATGACAGGTCGATAACGTGGCATGAGAGGGCTGCAACAGGTAATGCTTCAATTTCAGTCATACCAACTCAAAATCGTCTAAGAATTCATTGCAACTCGAAGATTTGTATTTCCGAAAGCTTGTCCAAAGTGAGTAGATTGCACTTAGAGATTTACTGGATAAATAAAAAAATAAGAGAATGAAACTGGTCTTTAAAAAGGTCAGTCCCAAAACCAAAGCGTGTAATCTTTGTAATTATTACTCCGTTCGTTCTTACCCAATGAATGTATGCATTTATGTTGAACACAAATTCATTTGAGAAGTTCAAGTGGTCAGGAAGGTAATACTCGACTTCAATAACCAATGTTATATAATATTCCGGATAGCTAGAAATTGTATCTATTTGGTTGGATCTATTAAGCTATTCCGCCTTGGTAGCTCAGTTGATTGTACCTTGTCTTCTAAAAAAATAAAAAAATTGTTTCCACCACTTAAAACTGTGTTCTTTGTAGTTTGTATAACTTGTAATAGATCGAAAGGAAAAGGTATAGATTTGAAGAGTGCACAGATAAGTCGAGAGAGTGAGGTAACGAGGCACGTTAATTTTAAATCTTTGCAAATCGTAGGTTTTTAGGAAATTCAGATGAAGGCAAGCTATTTCACATTCGTGCTAAATGGCTACAAAACGATATCCTACGGTAACCGATGAGGGTGAAACTTAGCTCTACGTGTATTGCGACTAAACAGGCAAAGCACAACTATGTATATATTTCGTCCGAACAGGAGTGCTAAGCATCCAAAATTCTGCGAATATTCGAGCGAAAAGACTTGGCTGTATGTCTATGCTTGTCTACAAGCTTGTCAATGAAAACGATCAAGTAAACTTCCGGTTGCTTCCACCCCAACATGCGAGTTATACTCGTATTCAAATTTAAGCTTTCTACATTGTGGCCAAGTTCACAGGAGAAAAAACCGCACCTTTTAAGGAATCTTAACCATTTAGCACCACCCTATCGAAAACTTTAGAGATATCAAGAGTACAACAACTCTGCATTTACCATGATCATATGTGCTTTAGGTCCATTTTTCGGACAGATAAGTCAGTAAAAAAATATTACATAAACCGGAGGTCATTGATTCTACCCACTCACCCCTATGGATATTATTTCCTAATTACATTGCATATATACCCTTTGTCTATTCACATCGATGAAATACTCTTACTATTTTTTGTTGTTGAATATGTAGTTGAATTCTGCTCCTAATGGATAGTAATTAATGAATGGATCACATATTAAAGCATACTCGCAGGCGCAGCTTTAGGTACTCAGATTATATTTCTCTTTGCCAAGTGATATGCAATGGTATATTCATTTTGGGAAATAATATTTCTTTGATGAACAGAACAATTATAAGATCAGCAAAGATGTTAATAGATCATCCAAAAATTTTATGTTCTTTTTTTGATAAAAATAATTATTTTTCGAAATTCGCCTCAACCTCTGGCTGATCAAGAAAGCTGAAACTTTGCAAACTTATAGTATGGAACACGAAAAATAACCTTGTGGGTTTTTAGATTCCAGAAACACAGGGTGTTTCAAACAAAATTGTTCTTCTACCTATTAGATAATTTCCTAATGGGCATGAATTCATCTGTTTCCATCCTGGATACAACCGTAGATGTCTAGAAAGCTAAAATTGTGTATACTTGTAGCATGATTAACTTAAAATGATCCTATGCAGCTTATTTCGATTTTCTCAAAGACAGGATATTTCAATACCACTTCATTAATACACATTTTTCTAACGCACACATGTGTTTTTTTTTTCACTCCACAGAGGATCATAATTGATATCGGAAGATGTAGCCTTGCACAATGACAGCACCATTTGCCTCTTGTGAGAAGGAGATGCTGGTGTAATCTTTCTTTCTTTCGTACCTTTTTTTTCTAGTTTAAATTTTTTTTTTTGTAATGCAAATGCATTCATAAGCCTAAAAACACAAAGACTGGAATCTTAATAATGAAAAACGAGCACTTTTTTTTCAAAAGTTTTGGGTATCTGGATGAGTCTAAAAATTCCAACATGGTAGACTAGTTTCTCAAAATGGCTGTCATGTCATGGCCGTGATATGTGATACTTAAACTGAAAGTTATCTGTTCATAATTCATCTTTTTTTATGTCTAAAGTAGAAAAAACTCGATACAATTAGTTCTAAGAATCTGATATTTGCAAATAGATGGACTCTAAATAAAAAGGCTACTGAAATACTTGGGGCCAAGAATTGTTACAGTCTGTTTATCAAGGCGGGGGAAGTAGATATATAAAGGGTCTTTCATTAATAGCTTTCATTATAAATTATTAAAAAAAAAAAAGTTTTTTTTACGAAAAAGTGCGGATATTTTTATTTCATTACATGTTGAACACGATATTTGATAAATGTGCACCTGGGCTTCTCTAGCAAATGGTCGTCCTTTTGAGGAAATTTAGCATGACGCTTTCGCACAATTTCTGCTCAATTTCACGAATTACACCTGTGGATCATTGGCGTAGACCTTATCCTTAACGAATCTCCAAAGAAAGAAGTCTAGCGGCGTTAAATCGCACTACCTATGCGGCTAATTGAAGCCTCCGAAACGCGTAAATTAAGCGTCCAGGAAATTTCTCGCGCAATAATGCGATGGTTTCACGGCTTGTGTGGCTCGTAGCCCCATCCTGCTGGAAATAAACATCATTCAGGTCTAGTTCTTTAATTGCAGGCCAAGAAAAAATCCATTAGCATTGTTCGGTAGCATTGACTGTGACGGTGGTACCGGCTTCAGTTTTGAAGAAATAAGGTCCGAAAATGCCGCGAGCTCAAAAACAATACCAAACTGTCACTCGTTGTGGATCGAGAGGTTGTTCGATAATCACTCTCTGGTTTTCGGAGCCCCAGATGCGAGAGTTCTGCTTATTAAAGCTCTTAGAAAAATCAGCATCATCTGCCTGCATTTCTCAACACCCATTCAGAGAACACACAGCGTTGTCCATGGTCCCCGGCTTCAATTCCTGAGTCAGCTAAACTTTGTAAGAACGCATTCCAAGATCCTTATGCAAAATGCGATGTAGCCTGGTTTGGGATATGCCTAATTGCTGCGAACGTCTTTTAATGGACAAACCTGAGTTTTCAGCGATACGTTTAATAACAGCAGCAATATTTTCGATTGACCTGACTTTCCGAGCACAAGTTGGAGTGCTTCATAGCGACCGAAAAAAGTATGAACTCTACGAAATGTCTCCGCGAAATTTTCACAATTTCTTAGCATTGCTCACGTGTACATCGCTCTATTTTCTTGAACAGTATAGTTATTACTTGACAGCTGTCAACGAATGACAGCTTTATGTTTGAAATGTCAAAAATACCGCGAAATTTAAAATGAAGACTCTTAATGGAAAACCCTTTACATATACGAGTAAGGACTGAATTATGTATATATTAAGAGGTGTGATCGATATGTAATTCTATCTCCTCCTCCCAAATAAAATAACATTTCCAATTTGAAACTTTTCAATTTTTATTTATTTCTTAAATCGTAGTCTTAAAATAAATCAACAGTTAGCGAGCCGTTTAGTATTTATTAATTATTAATTTTTATTTTTCCAGAAGCACAAAGGACGAAACATTGTTTGACACTTTTTTGTTTTGGGTTTTCTTTTCCAACATTATTGCTCTTAAAAGTATCTTTTGAATTGAGATTAAAAGCTTAATTAATGAGTAACACAGTAAAACAGTATCGTTATTGTTGTCTTTATGGTTTTCTTCTCCCAAAAGTGCTTATTTAAACTAAATATTCATTTTTACATTAAATCTACTCTCTTTTTAAATGTTAAATTAGTTGTTATGTTTAATTAATTTATACTCTTTTTCATCGAATTTCCCTGCTTTGATTGTTACGTATTTGATTACTTTACAACATCATTGTCGTCATTAAAGACTTTGCACATGGCCAACTTAACTGACGCAAGGAAGTCCGAAGGATAACATCAAGAGGCTCGAGGCGGCGGCACTAATGCTCGCCGTTGAACTGGTGGTGGAGGTGGAGCGATTCGCATCCTTTGCACTGGTACTGGCACCTGGAGATGAGCATTCGTTGATAGTCTGTTGGTGCTTGACGCTGGAAATGATTGTGAAGAAGGTCGAGTAGAAAGCCTTTCTACAGGTGGTTTCGTTGTTGGCGGTGCCGGTGGTGGAGGTAAACATTTTGAATTTAATTGTCTTGGGGATGAAGTTGGTGGTGTGGCTTTAACTGGGGACCTAGGTGTAGGAGTTGGTGGTGTAGAATTTCGAGATGTTGGTTGTTTTGTAATGGGAGTCTGCACTGGAGCTGACACAAATGTTGATATTTCAGGTGCCAGTGGAGGTATATTTTGGGGCACAACTTTTGGACTAGCATTTGCGGACGATTGCGAATGTGTTCGACTTGGAGTTTGAATTGAGATTTCTATGTCCGAACGGTGTTGAATTTGACTTTGTATTGAAGGTGATATATCGTCTTCGGCATCGGATGATACTGAATCATAGGGTGACGGTGAAGGTGACTGCGGAGGAGACGGTGAGTAGCACTCTTGATCGTCCAGCATTGTACGGAAATTTTGAATGGAATCGTTTAAAGTCCAAAGCTGGGATAGTAGTGATATATCCAATTGCCGCAATCCGTACTGAAAGAGAGAAAAGAAAAGTTCATGAGTTTAGATTTTTCTTTGTATCTTTAAAAATTGAGCTTATAAACAGCTCTTAGCAATTGAGCAGAACATATTAATGCCACTACAGCAAACGGGTCAAATCGCGTCAAAAAGTTCCCACCTAATGAACTTCAGAGCTGACAAGATTATTAATTTCAAAAGTAATGTCGTCAAAGCTACGAGTTCGTATTAGTGCAACCGAAATGGAAAAACACCGAAAGCGATAAGAAAGTAACTTGGGATACGAGGAAACTGTGAGAACAACCGCATAAGCATTGACATCAAACGCGGCTCTAAAAGTCAAGGAAACACATACTTTAACCTAACATGGCTCTTTAGTTGGACTTGGATCTTAATCATCATTGGAAAAATGTCTCCACCAAAGTGATAGAGGCCATTTCCAGGGCTCTGGTACTCACATAAAAAAAAAATTCAAGCACGGCTCCGATCCCATATAGAGGTTTCCTTTAGAATGAACGAATCTGGCTTGTCGTATTTCTAGCTATATTGCGGCCATAACTTCACAATCTTTAGCATAGTCCCTATACGATCATGGTGGTCAATTGATGTCGCCAAATCTCGAAATTAAACAGCTGGGAAACTTTTTGTGCCATAGAGCCAAATTTGCCTGTGTTGTGTGCCACGTAGTCTGGTCCTGTTCGAACCACATGTCGCTCACATCAATGTCTTCAATCTCAGACCAAGAAAAGTTAGTTATCACTTGACGAAAGCGCCAAGAATTCACCGTAACAGTGGCGCCTTCGTCGTTTTCAAATACAGCCCGATCACGCCAAGGTGCATCAAATGTTCACCCGTGGTGGATGCGATGGACTCATTTGGATTTTCAGAACTAAACAATTCTGCAAATTTGTTTGTTTACGTAACCGCCGAGCGAGAAATGGGCCTCGTCGCTGTAGAAGATTTTGTTCAAAAAATTAGCGTCAACTTGTTGTACACAGATATTACAGAACTGTTATTTTTTGCAGTAAGATGAACAATTTTAATGCGCTAAGCGGTGGTTAAATGATCCATATTGCAAAATGACAAGGAATGTGAAATCCCAACCTCGAAATGCATAACCCTTTAGTTTTGTTTAGCATGTTAAGAGTGTTGCATTTGCAGCACATGACACTAGTGCGCAAACCTGTACACAAGTACAAGTACTAGTAATTTTCAACTACCTTCAATTATTTTGAAGAATTTATTTATCGATTTCAATTCTAAATGTATGAGTAATATTTCAGGGTTCCGTCAAACGATGTAAAGAAACAAGATTGGAACTTCTGTAGCGAAAGAGGGATGTCTGTCCGACACCTTCATAACTCATTACTCATTTAATAAATATGGTTAGAAACTGATATTCTTAAATAAATTCTAGTATACTTGAGATACTTGAAAGTAGTGGTGCTTGTACTTGGAAGTAAAAGGTTTTTCAATACAAACGCAGACTTAAACATTCTTTTAAGATCTGTCAATGTCAAAACGTCAATCAAGGTTTACATTTTTATCATGATGAAGTTCAAGAACGAGTAACGTTTGAAAATTATTAAGAATTACTACCGAAATTCTGAGTCGGTGGTCGGAACTTTAAGTGCTTTTACTCCAATTTTAATAATCGTGCCACCAGACAGGCTGTGCGTGCTATAGTGGTTAAATTCGAGTCACTAAGAAACCACCCACTATATAAGAGTTACGAGGCCGGAGTTTTGCAGATTAAAACGAGATCAAGGCGGAACATTTTGTCGGTGGTGTTAAGACACTGTATGCCGATGTGAGAAATGTATTTCACTCGAGCGAGATTATATTGAGAAATACAATTTTTTAATCGGAGCTCTTCTTTCACTTAATGACTTAGACCGCGAACTTATCAGCCGCCACTCCCACGTTTAAAAATTGATATTGATAAATAAGTTCTTGTATGTACTTAAGATACTTGAAAGTATTGGTACTTGTACTTGAAAGTACTTAAAGACGTGGTCCTGATACTTGTTCTTTACCAAATACCAGCACCGGCGTAGTGAAATACAAGCACCAGTCCCCATAATGCTACTACAGTTCTGCTAGTGCGGCGGATTATATCACGAATTGTACAATTGTCTATTCCAATGTAAATCTATCACGAAATACAATAGATATAATCTTAAAATGCTAATTATTCCGTTCATTGTTATTACAACAGCTAACGCACCGTTAATTTGAAGTGTTTGAATGCAAATTTTCGAAAACTGGAAATCCAAAACAACATCGAAAACAAAATCAAAATTCCGCACGCATAATTTCTCCGTCATAAAATATACTTTGCACCTAACACCCATGGGTGTTAGAGGCCACCAATACGAGTACGTATTCAATTTTCCCTATACCTACTAACCAATTTCCAATTTCACATGCAAATTAAATTTCCTATCAATAGAGCATGGAAACAAAAATAAACTGAAAACAAATATAGAATTCAAATTCACTTTCATCGTGTTTCCATTTTTGCGCACAAAACGACTTTCACAGCAATGCCAAGTCTCGATCGGTGTGACCCGATTTATGTCCTCAAACAGCTTGCTGCCGATCTCACATTACCACCACGCACATTCCTTTCACACTCTCAAAGACGACCATTCACCTCAGCGGATATGATTTTCATAATTTAGCCAAATCGCTTGACGTTCTTCATATACGAGTATTTCGCGGTTATAATTTCATAGTGAGCTAGAAATTCGATAGTAGAAAAACAGCAAACCACGATTTGGTGTGCATTTTATTTCGATGTCAGTCAGTTTGCCATAGCCGCATTAAAGTTTCCTTGCGGTTATAATCCACTTTAACAACTGAAGGAGTTCAAGGAGAGTATAGTAATTAAATGAGGAAACTTTTTTGACATTAATTACTGCGGACAAATTTCGCCATTACACGAAGGTGATGGTGATGGATCACCAAACATACTCGTATTAAACATACCATTTGTGGCAAGTAACAATAATCGAATTAAACATCGGTTAGGTTGGGATTCGTAAGGCACACGACTTTGATAATTAATTTTGAATTCCATTTGGAAAGATTGCTGTTAGAGGTTATTCCAATTGAGATGCGGATGCATTTTTTGCGGATAGGAAATAATTTCTCTGTCATTCGGTATTAGTTTGACTGATTTAAGGTCGTTTTAAGAGTATGCAGCTTGCCAGTTGTGAGGCCATCGGCGAGAGAAATTATAGATTGCATATCTATATGGCTCCATTGTGTTCCTCATTACGGGATGTGGAACACAATATTTCAAATGAAAATATGGACAACACGAGAAAAGAAATTAGTTCTAGTTATCGATTGGGAGCTTCGCAGAATTATTTTGATTTCAAATTAATTTTCAGAGTGATCTCCAGTGGATTTGTTGACAGTTCCTCCACGGTTTTGCTGGCCGTTTTGTATAAATGTGGCTGAATTTCGTTGATACAGCGCTCAATTTGCTCCTTCAAGGCGTGGGGGTGGTCATGGGCTTGTTAGCATAAACCTTAAACTTCAAAAAACCCCAAGGGCCTTAAATCGCATGATCTGGGCGGCCAATTCTAATCACCAAAACGGGAAAAACCAGGAAATGACTCATGCAGTAATTGAATTGATTCTCGGGCTGTATGGCATGTGGCACCGTCTTGTTGAAACCACATGTGAATTTAGGCTCAAACAACTGGATTATCATGTCACGATAGCGAACATCATTAACTGTTGCGTTCTTCTTTCGTGTAGCACTCTATTTTTAATAATCCTGAACTGTCAGCTGTCACGCTGTCTTTCTTTTTTTGTTGGCAACACTTTACCGCACAAATAGCGCAAAATTCAAATCTTTCATGAATTTTTGGGACACCCTTTACATCCAGAATGGGCATACGTAAAGATTGTAAAAGATGCTTTCAAAAGATAGTAAGAGGATCTGTTAGTTGAAAAGAAAGCAAGCTCTGGACGAAAATCCGGTTTTATGAACCCAAAAAGACAAGCAAATTGTTGAAGCTTTCGAAAATTTCTTAAAGAAATTTAGCGAAAGAGACTGAATGCTCGTTCGTTTGCAAAGCAAAAATGTCTGGTTGCTTAAAAGCAAACAAAGTCCAAAAAGGGAAGACTGGAACGCAAAAAAAATGTTAAAGCAAAAAAAACCAGCAAAACTTTGTTCACCAAATTTTTCGGGACACCCTACCAATCGTATATACTTGAGGTAGTTTTGTGCGTGTGCGTCTCACGCTACTAGCTTCACTAGTGCCTTTCAAGATTTCCACCTATCCCGGGAAAAAAAATGTCATGCAAGGTAATGGACGATGAAACATACGAATATGGTTTTGTGGATGTCAACCAGCTTCCAGGGTAAGTATTTTATACTGCCGAAGTCAAGGGAAATGCCAAGGAGAAGTTTGAAAAGCAATTTACTCTTGTGGTCTCAGATCAAATATTCATCTATATTAATGAGTGCCTGCAGAAATGGTTGCCGCCTTCTTATAACAATCATCCCCCTGCTTTAGTCTGATTTTGCAACATGTCACTATGGAAAGAAAGTGATGGATTGGTATGAACCTTTGGGTGGTGCCCAGAGAGGCCAATCCTTTACATTTGCTAGAGTTATTGCCAATTAAAAGATATTGGGCATTGGTAAACAGTGAATTAAAGGTCATCAAAAAAGCTGCCAACAGCCTAAAATAGCTCTGAAAAAGTGAAAGCGGAAACTGTCAAAAGACAGGACCGGAGGGCCGGTATTCCGGTTCCACTGTGAATTAGCCATTCGTAGAGACACTGTCCTCTTCTGCATCCACCTCGACGAAGTCCCTGCAAAGGTCTGTTAAATTTAAACGTATTCTTTCATGTCAACAGGTTGAGGCATGTTATCAGAAGTCTCAGTTTCAAGTTGTTAAGCGTGAGGAGGTTATTTATTTTCCTTTTGTTGTACTGTGTACAGAACTTCTTTTCGATGCGCCATGATGAGAGTGGACTCCACTTCTCAGAGAACAGCTTTTGGAATTCTATACCTATGCCTCATTTTATAGTGGTCGGAAGAACTGAGTGATCTGCCATCGTTTGGCCCTGTTTCGAATTTAGCTAGTTCGTAGCGATAATACGGTGACCTAAACGGTCCTTTATCCCTTTATGCTAGAAATGTAGGGCACTTTATGCTTATGCCTCCTTTTTATATAAATTAAGCGGCGTTAAATGTACAGTCCATATAGGGTCAGTTTTACACATTTAAGAAGCTTCTCATGACAATTTTAGTCTCAGAAAAAATCTCTCTGAGTATTTTTGTTTTTCTGGAATTCGCACCCAGGCGGTGTAAGAGCATGTGTTGTGTCGAGGGTTTTCGGCGTTGTTCTCATGGTGCTGAGCGTTAGATCTACATTGGTCCTTATGATTGGGTGGATGGTGAGAAGTCTATTTCCCCATCTTTTCCCAAAAATACTGTTGCATGCATTGAAAGCGATGTATTCTTTGTCTTTCCAGGGTGTTTTCTTTTCAGTTCAGTTTGCGGTTTCAAATGCAACAAAGATATTTTGTGGGGATTTATGCACCTTTTTCTAGTTAACAGGTCTATTTTCATACTTTGGGGGTTAACGTTTGCAGCATTAATTAACCCACTTGTTCAGTGTATTTAAGACCGATTGTAAGAGTTATGATACAATTGACTGCAACTTTATTCCACTATCCCCTTGTGTTAGTAGAATATCGTTTGTTGCCACAATCCCTAGCAGTACCCCAGGTTGAGGGGTACCCTTGAGGGAAAGACCTCTGACTTGATGCTTCTCATCCCGGGCATACATTTCATTCATTCTTAGAGTGATGAATCTATGTTCAATGAGTCTAGTGTTTATCTGACAGCTTTCACTACAACACCATTGAAGATTCCTTAATACAGAACGCTGCGGTTAAGCAATTTCTTAATTTTTTTTACCATCTCAAGTAGTGCGCTTTCTACAGATCTACGAATGCATATATTTATTAAACTTTCTAATGTTTCAGAAGGAATGCAGGCTTATTGATCTTAAATAGCCTTAACTTTTCTCAATTCAACTGCAGTTGATGTATCCTCTGAAGATATGTACCAACTACTGAATGGTATAATCTTTATTGCTTTCTTGCAAGATGGGGACTATGGCTTCAGGTTCTGCCTGGAGCTTTGCATGGCAAAAAGGAATCAGTGACCAAACACACTTTAATTTTGGTCCTAATCCTCCGTGAAATTACATCCAATAATGACTTCGTGAAAACCCCTTTCGACTCGTATTCAATGTAGCTTACGAATATAGTTTTCAAACAACTGATTTCCTAAAAGTGCTGAAGACAAAAGCGTAACTAGAAAATCCAATAAATTAAAACATCAAACTCATCACCATTAAAAGGAAGTTTAATCATGCTATAAAGTAATTTCGAATCCCTCGAGTTTGCACTGACAACAGCTCATAATGTAATTGCATTATAGTTTCCCGTGGGCCTTCGTTCTACAATACTTCCTGGTTTGACCTGCACAGCCTTGTCAATTAACCTAATCCACATTTTAATTCTTCTTTAGCAAAACCAATTCCTCTTCACATTATTTTTCAGTGATGCAATAGTTTTTCATGTAATTTTCCTTTTTTGCTAATTAAAATCCAAATCCCCATGGAGCCAGGAACTGCAAAATTAGTTGGTCTATTGATTTGAAATTGATTTTCTCTTTGCAATCAATTATTCGACACCTCCAGCCTAATATGCCAGAAGTACCACTGCCAGTAGCAATATAAATTGGATCAACTAAAGGGGGTTGCTGGGCAGCAAACTGGGCAGCAAAAAAGAAAATCTCAACATTTATGCATTTTTTGTAAGCTTCTTGAATTTATCGTCATTCTTTGGCAGTCACGGGTTGAATTTCTTGCATAATTCAGCACCAGACCCTATGGGGAATATAATGGCTGGACAGTGGACAGCATGTGAGTGACGTTAATTGCTTTCTTTTGTCTGGTATCGCTTTTGCATTTTTTTTAAAAAAAAATAAATTTCTTTGAAAAGTAAACCAATGTATCTCATTTCAGCGAAAGCTACAGAATAGAATCTATGAAGCATAAATTGCACATGTATGAGTGTCGTCAGTTTAGTATAAGACTACTCGTAGTATTATTAATAATTGTTATTCAATACAGTCAGCGTCACATTTTCCTTGTGACGGATGGTATTGCTATTTGGAATGTGTAAGCATTTGTGAAGGCAGAGCTTTGCGGTTGGTTGAACGTGAAATATTTTGAAATATAATTCCCCGGAAGTAGGCACTAAATGGATTCTGTCACATTATGGATTTCTTTGACTGAGCTGGTTGAAGAAAGACCTTATTGCGGTGACAGTTTTGAAGAAATAATCCAAGAGGAGTATTTTCTTTTATATTTATATAAAGTCCTGTACCTAATATAAGCTTCCGCCTGTCATCGGAAATTCTTTAATTTTTTGGCAGAAAAAAAATGATGATTAACGCCCGAAGATATCTACTGGAATATTGAGATGTCTAAAATAATCTATTTCCTTAGTTCTATACTTGTAAATGTTAGATGGGATTTTACTCACTTGAAACACATCTCTCTAGCCTTTTTATATGATGTGGCATATTTTTTAGATACGAGTACATACATATCTTATCAGAACTCAGAACGACGTGTTTTAAAAAATTATGATCGACGGATATTGTGTGAACTCCACGATATTCCGAAAACTTTTATGTCAAGACACTTCAGCTCGGGAAGAACGTATGTACATATCTTCACATGTATCTATTTTTTTAGCGCCTCTTCCGAAGACCTGAGTTTCAAACCACTACACCAAGGTATATCCGTGCCCTGAAATAGTATAAGGGTATTTATATCGCCTTTGGCGCGCAAATTATATATAAAATAAAAAGAGGCCAGGGCTGATAATTTTTTTTTTTTTTTTTATAATTTGCACGTGTGAAAGGGGTTATGAATACCCTTATACTAATTTTTAGGACACGAGCTTTTTGAGTAAAGGGGAAGAGACAGAGAGAAAGACAGATTGGTTTAGTTGGTTTGAAACTCAGCTGGTATTAAGTTTCAGTGAACTCCAAGGGTGGCTGTCCAGATAACTGGGGAGCTTGTTTGTTTTTGCTTTTGTCGTTGCTCATGATTCACAGCATTTTTTTTCCGTCCTCCTGATGTCATCATCACGATCAAGTTGCATTTTAGCCATATGACCGCCCTACTGCCAGTGTTATGCCTTCGCAGTAGAGTTGACATAAGCTTTTGCAATTGATCGACTTTTTATTTATTTCATGCGAAATAAATAGATGATTACTGACATCAGGATTCGAACCGTGAACCTGTAGCGTGACAAGCGATGATGTTACCACTACACCACGGCCACCCAATTAAAGGAACCCTCCCACGTGGGCCACCTAGTCGTCAATGGATAGAGCGGATTAAGACGTGTCACATGCAGGAATTATGTCATGTAGCTACAACTATTTTGGCTTAATCGGAATGTAGATTGATAATAACTAACTTCAAGATTGTGGACGCTTATGAACAATTAGACTGCAGGGTTTAGAGAATAGTAGACCGCTATTGTTGTCCCCTCAGAGACAACTCACTTTCCTGTTAAAGGCTTGTAGAGCTTTCTAAATAACAACGAATAAATAACAAATTTGCCAAAGGTATCGTAGACGGCTTTGGAGACCTTGAGTAGGTGCTAAAGTAACAGCCATGAAGGTCGGGAGGCATTGGAAAACAGCAGTGGTATAGCCGATCCCCAAAAGGAGAAAAGACACCTCCAATCCGGCAAATCTCCGGTCGATAAGTCTCCTTCCGAATATCAGCAAGGTATTCGAAAAAGTGATCAATAGACCCTTGATTAAATGGGTTGAGGACAATAATATAGTTCCGGATAACCAATTCGGTTTCAAGGCGGGGCATGATACAATACATGCCGCGTCTAAACTGGTATCTGATATCCAATGGAACAAAAGCAAGAACCAATGCACGGGTGCCTGCCTGATTGACTTGGAGAAGGCCTTCGATACCGTATGGTTGGAAGGGCTCTTTTACAAGTTGAGCAGGTTGGGCATAAGCAAACCACTGCTGTTCATGTTGCTTAATATGCTCACCAGTAGAAAGTTCGTTGTGAAGAATGGCAATGTGACTTCTGCTGGGACGTTCGAAATTAAAAATGGTCTGCAACAGGGGGCGGTTAATTCACCGATCCTTTTCAATATTTACACGGCTGATCTGATAGGATCTCTTCAGCATGCAATAGCGTACGCAGACGATTTGATTGCGTACAGATCAGGACCTAAGATCGACGTCATTGCAACACTCTTGCAGAGTGACTTCGATAAGATTCAGCGATATTGCGACGACTGGAAGTTGAAGATCAACCTTCAGAAGTCGGAAACCATTCTATTCAGAACGCCGTTGTCTCGGGCCTCTAGGGATACCAGAAAGAATTGGCGAAAGTTCTCTATAATTGGGCAACACGGGCGTCCACTTGTGTGTCAAAACGTGGTCAGATACCTTGGACTTTGGCTAGACCAATATCTATATTTTAACAAACATGTAGATGCTGCTTACAAAGAGACTTTTTTATAGCAAGCAACTCGATGCAAGGGTAAAGGTAATCTGCTACACGGCCCTCATTCGGCCCATGCTCGCATATGGATGTCCCGTGTGGTTCAACATAGGGGCAAGTAGGATGGAAAAGATTCGGGTGTTTGAGAGGGCCTGCCTTCGGTCTTGCCTTCACTTGTACAGAACACCAGAGTCTCAGTACAAAAAATTCTATTCTAATGAGGTCCTATACAACAGGGCGGATCTGATAAGAGTGGACAATTTCCTGGTCAAGATGACTCGAAGGCACATTGCAAGAGCAATGACCTCGATGAATAACCTGATCTTCGGGGCTTATTACCCCAACCATAGGTACCATGAGAGGGTGCGCCTTAACGGCTTTGTCCCTCCAGAAGCATTCCTCTATTTCGATCAGGCAGGCCTGATCCAGGATAAATCAGCGTTGCCGTTAATCTTCCACGTTGCCCGGACAACTGTGGACAGGCGGCTCAACTACAGCCGAGACGTCGCACAGAGCACTGAGGAACGCTCCTCAGTGCTCTGTGAGACGCTCCGATTCAGTAGATCGGTATCGGGGCGCGATATTAAAGATGTGAAGAAGCAGCACCAGGAATTCTGGTGGTTACTAGAGAGAGCTCCCTCGTCGATCCCTTTTGATCCGGGGTAGGTCCAGTACGGCAAAGTTGGCCGCCATATTTTTGTCTTGGCCGGCTTACATAGTTTTAAGGTGTCTAGGGTAAGTAGATTAAGTTTATTTATACGAAAAAAAAAAAAAAAAAAAAAAAAAAAAAAAAAAAAAAAACAGCACTAAAAAGTGCATATTTGATTATGCACAAAAAAACAGCACTTGGTCCAAAAAAAAAAAAAAAAAAATTAAAAAAAATATAAAAAAAAAATAAAAAAAAGTGCATATTTGATTATGCATGTAGTTAAGTTAGGTTAAGACTTATTTTAAGGTAGAATTTAAGTTTTATACATAAGATCAAAATCAAATAAATAGTACCGTTACTAAGTTTTTTAAATGAAAATTTTTTCTTAGTCATATTTGTTATTAAAGTAAAATAGTAATAAGTAATAGATTAAGCCGAAAGACATAGATAAGGATTAAGTTTAGCTTAGAGCGCCCGCATAGGGCCAGTAAGTTAGAATAAGATAGTTAAGTTAGTTAAGCTAGTTTTAAGCGTTTTTGTCTAGCATGTAAGTATAAATGAATTAAATTAATAAAAACTAAAAAAAAAAAAAAAAAAAAAAGGTCGGGAGGCTAATGGAATCCAGAGGCGCACCAATGAAATCAGCGATCGACAGTGATGAGGTTAGAGGTTAGCCAGCATTATGGAAGCCACACCGCGCCAAAAAATACTTTAGGACTAGATTCATTGTGGAAGATAAGTTTGACAAAAGTCCAAAGTTGCAGTATGTGCGATCTGGAAATAGAACTAGGTCTTATATTTCTGTGAAGTAGGGAATAAAGGCAGTTGTGGCCGTGCAGGTTGGGTTAGGTATTTGCATATTTGTGTGACAGCCTCTGGGTAGCTTCAATACGACTTATTTACTTACTTACTTAGTGGAACATCCGAAGTTGGAATAAAGAAATTAGAGCTTCTTGAAAATAAGAGGGAACACTATGTATAGTCTGGAGCATCACCAAAGATAAATACAGAGAGGTTTGGCGCGAGTTTATAGAAAGTTTTTCAGGATTTTAAGGCCTGGCTTAGCCTCTCATACTGTGCGCCCCATGAATGCTTGAGACCTACAATTTTATGCCGTTTCCGGAGGGCAGAAGCTTCTCATAAGAATTTTTACACTCGGATGTTTAAGAAACGCTCGCGAGAAGTAGGCCTGTGAGAAAAATTTTTTTTTTTTTTTTGGTTTCGAACTTTGAACTTCCCGCTCAGTGATCGCACACTTAACCACTGAGCCACGGTGCCCAAACTTATAAAGCAAACAAAAACAAATTCAAGAAAGATTGCCGAAAGGCAGACGTGGATAGAAAATCAGGGCGGGAAACATTGTACATGTTATGGAAAATACAATCGAGATCCTGATGAAAGCACGTTTTTTGAAAACTGCAGGCCAAATTAGCTGTAGGATTCTAAGAAACAAGAAGCGAGTTTAACAAGTAAGATATTATTTGGGCCCCATGTCCATCAGTATCTGATGACTGAGGGGTATCACATGAATATAGCTGTGAGATAGAGGAAACACAAAGCTTTATATTGGTCAGATCTCATGTTGGACACTTACGTTTCCTACACTTACTTTTCCTGCCAGCGAATAATTTAAAATTTTGCTGCATCCCTTTACTATGTTGTTTCTCATTGAGAGTAATGTATCTACTTATCCTTTGTAAAATAAATTAGAAATGTTGGCCACAGCAACCCTATTGGTTTGGATGTATGATATGCAGCCTTCTTCCTCTTGTTGGACGACATAATGAAAGTCACGCTGGACTCCCCCGTTACATTCATTTAATACCTCCACGGCCAGATCTCTAGTCTACCTCCATGAATACCTTGTCTCAGTACTGGCGTTTGACCCAAAAGGTTACTCTGATCAATTTTGAATGCTCCGTCACCAAAAGGACCCTTAATTTGGTTCCTCTCTACACTTCACCCAGACTGCTGACTTCTGATGACGTCAGCTGCTCTTTATGGCGCTGATGAAGCATAGCTGACTACTAACAACTATATATTTCTAGGCATCTAGCACTAATTTTTGCAGCATCATTATCCTGCTGGTTCCATCGAAGGTCCGGGCTAGCATACATGCCAAGCATTGACAAGCAATTCTAAGTTTGATCACATTAGTACCTTCATAGGCAGGACACAGAACAAGACTTTTGGCACAATAAAAACAACTCGATTTGTCGCACCCTAATTAATTATTGCATGTCACAGCTGAGTTCGGTAGACATTTGCTGCCGCTGAGGATCAACAATTTGAGACCCTTGTTGAAAGGTGTCGTTAGCGAATAGATGCAGCCAAGAGTGGTGTCATCCGCGATGAAATGAATCGTATTATGAGTAACAGAAAGAAAGTCATTGATGTATAATATATAAATAAGAAAAAGTAACGGAGAGAATACTTAGCCCTGGGGAACATCGGCATTTGCCAAGAATAGTATAGAAAAATATCCATCTAATACAAGGTGTTGCAAAAGTAATGTCATAATGTGAATTGGCTGCCATTTTGTTAGAAATGAAAAAAATTGGGCTCTGTTTTCACTAAAAGTTTATTTGAAGGTGTAAAATTGATGACATTAAGTTGAAAAAATGATATCGGTCAAATGACCACCTCTTGAGGAGTTGCACATTTGTGCTCGTTTTACGGCATTTTGAATTGTTGCTCGCAAAACATCTATTGTTGGCTTTCAATAATTGCACGGTTTGTCGTTTCTTGTCGTAAACGCGAGATTTCAAAAAGCCCCAAAGGAAAAAGTCTGGCGCCGTCAGATCTAGCGATCTGGCCAAAACGGGGGATCACACGGCCCGGAAATTGGTGATTCAAAATCTCCATCGTTGCCCGAACTGTGTGAGCGGTTGCTCCGTCTTGCTGAAACCAACAATGCTAGGGACCCAATTCAGCAACTTGCGGCAAAAAAAACTCTTTTAACATCTGCTCACCAGTTACGGTTACGGTGGTGCCACCGGCGTCCTCAAAAAAATAAGGGCCAATTACTTCTTCACTGCAAATGCCGCACCAAACAGTTACTTTGACTTCTCTAGTGGCCCCAGTTTGCACGAGCCGGTCAGGCAAATACTTAATTGTTCGCGCACATGGTGCAGGACAACGAGGAAAACGACGACCAAATTCACGTTAAAACAAAGGACCGGCAATTTGACAAATAAGCAGTAACAATAATTCCGCGTTCTTCAGGTATGTATCGCTCCATTGCTTGCTGTCAACTAATTCTCTCTCTGTCTACAAAATGTCAAAGCACAATGACATTTGACGCCATTTGCAAAAATTATGCCACATTCACATTATGACATTACTTTTGCCCCACCTAGAACAATCTACAATGATCGACCACTTAAAAAATTCGCAATCCATTCACGAAAATGTCATTAACACCAAGAGCTTATCCCAGCTTGTTATGGAGGGCACTATGGCACAATTTATCGAAAGCTTTGTAGATATCAAGGGCAACAACTCTGCATTCATCATGCTCATGCACTGGTTCCATTTCTCGGATGGATAGGAAATAAAATCCCCTGTAGAACGCGATAAGTGGAAGAGCTAACACAAGAAGACCATATCTGGCCCCGAAAACTTATTATCATTGAAATCTTATAGAAGTCGAGCTACTGAACAGGTTCAAACCGAATTCAGTCCATGATATAAATACGAGTATTATTGTTGACAAGACATTGCTTTTAAATTCCCTATCTATTGGCTCTATCAAAACTATCCTTATTTTCAAGGCTACTTCATAGACACCCTATTCGTTTGCTTATAAATGCCTTTGAGATACGCAAATGCCATTGACATTCGCAAAAGTTTTCCATGAATGGCCTATAATTAAAAAAGACCATCTCAACACCCCCAATCATACATAACTTCATATCATCATACCACACAAATGTATCTCATTCCATCTTATCCATAACGATGAATAACACCACCGCAATGCAAAGTCATTCCAGTAGTTATGTATTCCAAAGCCAACCACACCCTTGGTTAAGTATAGAGTCAACAAACTGGGAGAGGAATTGCCCTCGAATATGCATTTGCGTGCTAAATGTATGTCTTGCGCCTGGATGGAAGGGATTTGTATATTTGTTCACAATTTATTGTTACTGTTATACTTTATTGCTGCGCAAAGTCTACAGAAGTTTTGCTCCCCCGAAAGCAATTTAATCATAATGGTAGTCTGCGAGTCCTTGCTTCTAAAACTTGAATGGGCAGACAGACAGGACAGTACAATTATTTTTGTACGCAGGTCAGGTTTCTTAATGAAAAGTATTCAAAAACAAACTGTTACCAACATACTCGTATGTATCTAAATAAAGAGAGAAATTGGAAATCCCACGCTTTAATGAGGTATTTTACTGAAAAAATACTTCAAACATATTCAAGGTAGTGCTAATGAACTCTACACAGTCGTGAGTTATATTAAAATGAAGTGGTGTAATAAAAATACTCGTAGTCTTACATCGACATCCGACATGCTTTGAATTTTAATTACAATTTACCAGAATGGACGGCCGGCCAACTGAATAGTGTTTTTATTTCAATTTCTTTAAATGTACTTATAACTTTGACATAATGACCATAATTGCACAAATTAATCCTAAATTGTTTTTATGATGCAATTTAAATCACCTATACCAGTCTGCACAGGTAATTTCTGAAAAGAGCATTGAACTCTTTCAATACACTCAAATTACCCGTATCTGTGCTGGTGCTGGTCAAGTTCATAGTACTAATCGCCGCCTATTTTACCCAGGTAAAGTAAAGACCATCACGACTTCAAGATAAACCAGATACAACTTTAGTCAACGATGGGTCGCACCTAGATAGTAATTTCTTTTCCACCAACCCAACAATACTGTTATTATAGGTTATGGTAGCACCTACCATTCTCAGAGTAGTTACAAGGTTAACAACTTTCTCGGCTATGGTTACCACCGGCAGTACTCGTAAGTTCTACCATCGGTTAGTGCACTTTAGGTGTGAAACACACTGACAGTGCGGTGCGGACCGGCAGACAATTAAATGTACATTCGATTAGATTGTGCTTGCCTTCCGCGTTCAAGAGTGGATTCACTTTGCCTTTGTTCTTGACAACAAATCCATATGATTCTACATGGAGATACATAGTGTAGATAATAGAAATAGGTACCTATACCTGGTCTCCCCTTAGATAGACATGCATTCCTCGCTTTGTTGTTAAGTGAGATGTTGTCCCAGTTGCTTCTGGTGACATTTACGATGCATCTGTGAGTTTATTTTTCTTTATTGGCAAAACCTGTGAGTGGAAGAGAATAATATGCCCGTAAGAAGAAGAAAGGAAAAGATTGGCTTATAATATATTCAAAGTTGTAAGATATGGTTGAACTTTAGTTTAACCATCGAAGTTGTGGAACTAATAGAACTTATGAACTATGAGACTATCGTAACGTGCAGCGCAGTAAAAGTTGGGTGCCGGTCTTTACAGTTATAGCAACTTCTTGGATTCGGTAGCAAATGTTAGCAACTAGTTACGTCTTCAACCGATATCCAGACACGATTGGCATGCGGAAACTATGGGGCGATCAACAAATTCGATAAAGTACTATTCAGCGATGGCTCAAAGATGGACTGCGGGGTTGATGTTGGATTTGTCCTATCGCCTACAAAAGTCGTGCAGTGACTGCAAGAGATGCCTACTAGTGATTCCCCATCTTCAGCTACTTTTTCGCAGCGAAAAAGCATACCGATAACAGATCCTAAGAGACTAAGAAGATCTAAGGGCTGAATGTGTCTTAACTTTAACGATAAAAACAGGAGAGTAAGAGTCCCAGTACCAGTGGACAGGAATTGTCTAATGCTGAAACACTCGGAACTGAATTAGCCAGAAGAGATATACATATAAGAACCGCTAGCTCCTCTCTGTCTCTGGGGATCCAGTGGGAAAACTAGCAATCATCTTTTTGTTGTCTTCCAGTAATACATTCTGCTATGAACACAAGGAGGCAGCAAGATGATTATATGTACAGGGTGCAGCAAAAGTAACTATATGTGGTAAACAAATTTTAATTTCTTTGTTTGCGATTATTTCATCTTTTTTTTCAATTTCGCAGAAAACGCGGAGACATCAACATCAAAATGATCGAAGTGAAAGCCTAACAATAAATGGGGAACGTTATAGGGCAATGCTACAACATTTTTTATATGGTTGGTGTGGCAATATATGGTTTCAGCCCATACACCACGTGCAACAATGAAGTTATTGAGGAAACAATTTCCAAACACAGTGATTTGAATTGATCATCATGATCGCCTGATTTGCAGGCTCCAAATTTGTTCGTTGGGACTATCTCAAGGAAAAAATATAGCCCCAAACCTTGCAGCAACTAAAGCAAGACATTCACGGAAAAATTGGTCTCCGCAAGAAACACTCCACAAAGTTATGGAAAATACCATAAAGAGCGCAGATTTTTGCGTTCGAGAAAATGGTTCATATTTAACTGATATTATTTTTCATACATACTCGTAATGTAAAAAAAGTAGCACAAAATAAACTGTCTTTTAAAACTTAAACTTTTTGTTTTTTTCATTCCATTCAATATTTATTTAAAAAAACAAATCATATAATTACTTTTGGCGCACCCTGTAGAAGTCATTATTCTTTTTTCTGGTCTCTACGTAGGGGAAGGGGGGCAAAATGAAGTGTTAGGAGCAAGACGATACAAACTTTATATGAGTAAAATGTTTATTGTAAGCTACATACTCGTATATCATAATATAAGGACACCTTCTGCTTGCGTGTCAATGGCAACGAAGACATGAAGCACGTGCTAGTACGCAACTTAGATCTGGTACGTTTTTTTTTATAAAATTATATTACGTCACTTTTTTGTAGCTTCCCGTATTGCCAAAAAATTCAAATATAGGTATCAACTTTTTACCAGAAAACATTTTTGGAATTCGAATACGGCAAAAGGCCCCAATCTTTGAACTATGACCTATACTAAGCCCACTCCTTCAGCAATAGCACGTGCAGCCAGCATACATTTTTCTCAGGTTTGACCAAGTTAATGATGTTAATGTCGTCGAGACGACGCTTGAAAATGTTCTATTCCATTTGGAAGTTAACATTTTCACTGCCAAGCAACATCACCATAACGGCTGATTGAGTTTAGTGCGCAAAAGATCGATTGTTGGACGGCATGGCACGAAGCGCCATCTTTCTGAAACCAGAGATCATTCAAGTTTATTTCCTCGGTTTCTAGCCAAACAAAATTACACGATTATTGAACGTAGTGTACAAAAGATCGATTGTTGGACGGCTTTTATGGCACGTAGCGTCGTCTTGCTGGAACCAGAGATCATCCAAGTTCATTTTCTCAGTTTCTGACCAAACAAAATCGGTTATCATGCCTTTGTAGCGCTCTCCGTTGACTGTACATATGTAAGTACCCAAATATGGCAGTTTTGCTTGTTTACATAGCCACCGAGATGAAAATGTCAAAAAGATATATTTTTAGTAAAATCGACGCCAATTTCGAGCTGCTCTGAGGCCCAAAAAGACAAGCGATACCGAAGCAGGGGTCAGTTGGACCTTGTAAGGGAATAATCCGAGGTCTTTATACATAATTCTGCTCAGGCTAGTGCGACTAATGTTTAGTTGCTGAGATCTGTGGCGAGTTGAGGCTCTAGCGTTTAAGAGCACATTTTCGGCAACAGCAGCAATATTCCCGGCTGAGTGCAATGAACGAATACGTGAATATCTTGTTTTATCAATTAGCATGTCACGAACTTGCAATCTCACGAACTTTCTTCACGATACACGGTTGTTGTATCTTTTCAAAATTCGTACTGTTTTGGAACTCACTTTGGAAAAATGTTTTCAATATTTCCCAACCTTGTTGAAACGAAAATCGATTCATTTCGTATCGTGGAGATATGATACTCGTACTGTATTTCTGTAATTTTTTTGAGCACGAAAAAGCTGTCAGTGTCAATATGAAATGCAATTTAAGAAGAAACCAACCAGTCCACCCGTTATTAATACTTAAGAAAAGCGGACAAGTGCGTTGGCCATTTTCTTGCATAACTTCTGAATTATTGAACCGATTTCGGTAAAACTATTTTTGTTGGTTAGAGGAAGATTTTTTCTTTCGGTTACTCCTTCAGGACGTATATAGTAGCGATATGAAATAAAGAAATGCCTATGTACGAGTACGTTCAAAATTGTCTTTTGTGTAATTTTACAAGAGTTGCGATGAGACTGATAGTCAGATAGACGGATGCACAAGCAAGGGTAATAGGGTAGCGTTGTGAAAAATGTTATCAAATTTAGTCTTGCTACTTAGAATCTACTTTGTCGATCGTACGATACCCAGTCGCTATCTTACCTGACCCTAAAAAAGTTGGCATGGCTTTGAGAAATTGTTTTTTTTTTTAGATATTTCCTCAATTTTTAAGAGATTTTACCCGAAAAGCTGTTGTTATGAATTTTTCTTAGAAAAAAGTGGGCGTGACTGACACCTTTTATTACATAAATCCCCGATTTCTGATGCAATATGCACAATAAGACTTAACAATTACTAGTGATTAGCTTTCAGCTTTTGGGCAAATTGCAGAATCCGATAACGTCTATTATTCAGTTTCTATCAGATTTTTTTTAAAGTACTGTCGTGTTATCAACGAACAATTAAAACTTCCTTTTTACTTTACATGTTCGCTACAGTAGCACTTAAACCTCAGCCTTGACACCCCCTATTCCGTCTCATTCATTTCCCTTTCTGACAGATTAATTCTACTAAGACATCAGTTCTAATTTGAAAACAGCATAATGACACACAAAAGAATGCGATTATAGCGCCCCAAACTAGCTCAAGCACCACACATCCACCGCATTACATGCACACATTTAGTTTCAAACTTAAGTGGAACATGGGAACAAAAGCAAAGCAAAAACTCAAAATTTGAGGTAAGTACTCAAACATGAAAATCAAAACAAAAGACAAAAAAAAAAAAAATTATGTACATCAGTTAATTATTTCGCAATCTACCACCGCATCAGACGACCGACAACAACAACAAAAGTAAACCGCGGTTTATACACCCAAAAGTAGTTCGCCCATACTCGTAACAATGCAAACATTCAAATACTTTGACCTTTCCAGCGATGGAAATGGAAATACAATTTTCCATTTTACCAGATTCAGTGCATAACCAGTCATTCCAACAACAGCGAGTGCAATGAATTATGCAGTAATCCCGGGGAGTGTTCGAGTACTCGTATTGTGACTGTGAGTGCATGTAACCTCCACTTGAGGTGATTCGTTTATTGCAGCCAGTTCCATGAGGCGCTACGAAATCATTGAAACAGCAGTGAAAGTCATCAACCAACGTTAGTCGGTTCAGTATCCTGTCATTCGACTCGGTTCTGATTGATGCTGGAGGCAACCGGAGGCAATTTCATCCAATTCGACACAGTCAGGTGCGTCTCTAAGGGAATTCAAATTGTGTAACGATGTATCTGCATAACTTCTGAATGGGATGACTGCAGTAGCTGATGGATGTGCTATCCAGACCGTGTAGATTTGTCACGAGATACAATTGTCAAATATTTGGGACATTTTTTTTTTTTTGTTCGAAAAATTGCTCCAAAGAGGGTTACTTGTTTTAGGTCTCGACTACATTGAAATGTCGATCTGACGAAGGTCGATTGGTATTTCAGATAGTAGGTGTAGTTGCATGAAACACGCATTTAATCAGAGGTCAACAAGCACTTGTCGCAGTCGTAAGTGGGATTAGTTGACAGAATTAATAAGTATCTGCTTAAGTATTAAACGTACGTTAATTGATATGCTTCGAAAGACGGGCATTAAAAAAATGTATTGTATGCTCTTCAAGGCCTTAAATTGTTAGTTATTTAAAATGGGATATTTTTTTTTATTGAAGTACTACAAACGGGGTGGATATAGTCTACAAGGCTATTTGTTGCGAAAGCCAACTAAAACTACAAGATGAAGACCTTCAAAACGAACCAATCTGTTCTATTAAGAATAAAATAGATCAAATATGATCCTATTGGACAGCCTATAAAATATCCACTACTATCAATGGTATGATACGAAGACCTCGAAAATATCTTAACCGATTTTAATGAGCTTTTCAGTGGTTTGTATGTTGTTTGTAAGGGATAGCTATTTGCTGTAGAAGTACAAATATTTGTGTTCAGTTTTCAATGAAGTAGGCAAAAATCAACCCAACATGAAGGTCGGTGATGCATAGTGTGTTATGCATAAGTGTGTTTTACAACTAAAAACGCCCCCTAGTGGCGACAAGGCTGCCACCTATTGGGTATTGTTGATCAAGTGCTGTACCGTTATTTTAATCGTACCCGAATTTAGTTCTTTTATTCGGATACAAAGGCAAAGCAATGATCATATTAGAAATGAACAAATCAAACAAATATTGTACTTTTTGTTCCACGACTGTTTCAAAAATCTTCAAATCAATTTTGAAACTCGACTTGTAACCTCAGACTAATGCATTATTATTTACTTTTTTTTTCATATTCGAGACAAAATGATAAACTAAAATGAAATAAAGTGCACGACAGGGTCATACGAAACTTTCTCTTAAGCTGATGACACAATAATTTGAATTTAATTCTTCAAATTTTCTCAAAGCTTTTATTTACTCGTAGGTTTCAATATCTTATTCAATAAAATCACAAAAGTAAATGAATTCAATAAAAATTAACGATAACGTATAACATTAACATAAACCACATTACACTGAAAGCATCTACATAATCTATGCATTGTCGTTAGGTAATACGGTGGGCGATCAAATTGCTTTTTTTGAAATTCAAAATGCCTATACCATAAAAAATAAGAGTGCATTACTGGGTCGCACGTGCTGGCACCTACATATGTGCTGTTCATTTTCAAATCACTCTGATTTGAAGTTTAAAGTGTGGTTTTTATTTGCATTGGTTTCCTGAAAATGTTTGACCTTAAAATGTTGATCAATCCTAAGTGGTGGCGCAAAAGTAATGAACCAATTTGTTCTAGCTATAACTTTTTTCTAAATTAAAAATCTATGATATTATTTTTTTATTATTTTCATTTGGAACTTGAATTTTGTTCCATTAGGTACAGAAGATGATAATGTTCAAATGTTGGCTTCCAGCGTTCATTCAAATTTGAACCCTTTTTATGAAATTTTTCTGAATACTTCCACCAGTATGTTCTCTATTTCTTGTCTAATGTTGTCTTTCAGGGCTGCGAGAGTCGTGGCTTGTTTACATAGACCAATGACCTCAAACAACCCTAAAGAAAGAAGTCTGGAATGGTCAGATCGGATGATCTTGCGGAAAATTGCAAATCACCAAAACGGGAGATAGCACGGACTAGAAAAGTGTCCACCACTGATTGCATTGTATCACCCGCTTTATGTGCAAAAGAACCGTCTTGTTGAAACCACATGTGCTCCAACCCAATTCATCCAATTCGGGTATCAAAATGTAACGTAACATGGTTCTGTAGCGCTCACCAGTAACAGTTATTGCATTGCCAGTAGCGTCTTCGAAAAAGTAGGCCCAATCAACCTTTAAGCACAGACGCCACACCTCACAGTAACTTTCAGTGGATGTAAAGACGATTCATGGACAATGGCACTTGCTGTATTCCAGATGGGCTTGCTGGTCGCTATGCGCCATCTGAGTCTTTTTTTCTTTTTTTTTAATCTGCGCGCCTCGAAGGGGATATGAATACCCTTAAACTGTTTCAGGGCACGGGCGTTAGGGAAAGGAGGAAGAGGAACAAAGGAGGAGCCTATGCACGTTGGCTTTGAATGTTTGAAGGTTGCAGTGATGGGGGAAATACAGAGCCTGGTAGAAGATTATTCCACATGCATGTCTTTCGGCTTATAAACGAATCCCATTTACCAAAATACGATGCCAATTGCGTGGCCGGGCCGGTCGTCTCGTTGACCTTTCGGCACACTCTTCCACATCCTCGAGACCTGTACCTTGATAACGAGCGTACAGAACGAGCTGAGAAGAGACAAAAGACTAAAAAGGGTCGAAACGGCAAATGCAGATGATACAGCATAAGTTGCCAACCAGCCCCGCGAAGTAATACCTAACGGCAGTCCCGCGAGGAGAGTGTTAGAAGAGTGCAGGGTGTGGATTAGTACGTAGGCGTACTCCTAGTAGCCTGGGCTTTTAGTATTTTTTGAAGACTACCACATCTATTGGCGCATCAAAAAAAAAAAAAAAAAATATTCTCTGACGAGCGGCCTGTTCTTGGTTTGCCAATCTATGCCCTATATAGTGATTAGCCAGTCTATTGGAGGCGTGCTACTTGGCCTCGAATTAAACAACCAGTCGGTGCTGAAAGGTGGGGAAACGTTGTGTTCGCATCACTGATGAATTGACAAAATTGTTGGTAGGGAGATTTGTTGCCGATGTACATAGATCCGGAAATATCTTATTATCATAATCTTCTTCATGTTTTTGAGTCATGTGCATTTTTGACGAACTTTCCTCTACTGTGAGCGAATCTTTCTACGGAATATCACAACAAAACATTTTTATTGCGACTATTTCTTGTAATGGAACCAAATCCAAAAAAAACTGGAAGTAGATAAAACATTGTCTTGATGTTCCTTTATTATTTTAAAATTCAAAAAAAATCAATTCGAAAGTTGCACGATTGGGTCATACGTACATGCACAATATACGCTGATGGTTCGTAAATTGGTTAGATTTCAAATTTTCCCGAAATTTGTAAGAAGTGATAAATTTCTCATTTTTATAAAATGCATTAAAAAGCTAAAAAAAATGTTTGACCATATGCCTAAAATGATTTAGATATCAACTTAAAACAAAATCTTCTTGGCCATATCTGAGAAATAGTCAATTTCCGGAGGTCGGCAAATAAGGAACGTATCCACGCATTCAAAATGTTGGGTAAAATAATAAAGAAATTAAAATATAGAACAAAGGGTTTTCGAGGTTCCTAAGTCCGTATCCTTGGTCAAAACTTAAAAAATAGAAATATTCGATTCAAAATGGCGCCCAAAAAATTAAAAAGTACTGCGATTTCTAGATATAGTACTTTTTTTCGACGTCTCTTAAACCATTGTGGATTCAGCGACCTTGAAAACATATATAATACATATCTGGACTAATAGGTATCAATTATCGGTTTTATTTTTTTTTTATTTTTGGGCGATTTTTTAAATATTAAATTTTATTTTTTTTAATTTTGACCCTGCACATCGATTCAGCAGCCATTTCACTACATTTTCTATGTTGAATTTGTTTATTATTTAGTACTTTCTTTTATTATTTAGAAATTCTGTCTTTAGATTCAAATTCAACGACCTTAATGTTCTTTAATTTACTTCAATAGATTAATTGCTTAATTTTCGAAATTTTTCATAATCTTCTTGCGCAATCTTTTTTTCAGAGCTTTACTGAACTAGCAAGTGCAGCATACATTTCGTGGTCGTGGTGTAGTGGCTTGTCACGGTGTGGGTTCACGGTTCAAATCCTGATATCAAGAATCAACTATTTTTTTCACATGAAATGTATAAAAAAAGTCGATCAATTGCGAAAGCTAAGTCAACTCTACTGCGAAGGCATAACACTGGCAGTAGGGTGGTCATATGGCTGAAAATGCAACTTGATCGTGGTGATGGCATCAGGAGGATGGAAAAAAATACTGTGAATCATAAGCAACAAGAATGACAGCAAAACAAATATGCTCCCCAGTATCTGGACGCTACCCTTGGAGTTTACAGAAACTTAATACCACCTGAGTTTCAAACCACTACACCAATCTTTCAATTTCTCTCTCTATCTATCTACAAAACGCCCGTGTCCTGTAATAATACAAGGGTATCAATTCCCCTTTGGCGCGCGCAAATTATAAAAAAAAAAAAAAATTACTCCTCACAGCATGCTTATTTTATCGACTGCTACAATTCTGAGACAGTACAATAGTAGAACTGTCCGATCATATAGCATGAAGTAAACGATTTTATCGCCAATGGTGTTGTATTACTTCCTAAATGACGTTTACATATGAACAACTTCCTCAGTAGACATATGCAATAAATTGTATAATACGAGTACACTGCAAGCAAACGGCAAAACAAATTTCCACCTTCAATTCGGGATCCCCCAAGACTACATACTATCACCCCTACTTTTCTTGAAGGGAATTATCAGTGATGTATTTCTTAGTGTGTTATCGAGGCAAACAGGAGTTAAAAAATATGTACAACAGTACTCTATGCATGTCTGCAACGTGAAAATGAACCCATTTCGCATTCACTTTGTAAATTGCTAAATGTTCCATAACTATCCTCCTTCGTTATCTTTTTGATGGTTGATGACCTCTTCATTGTTCATTCTTCCATGCTAATTCAGTGTCAAAATGTCTGAATTTTATAACAATCACCAGTGGTTGCCTTTTCAGCAAGTATTTTTCTTCACTTCTTTACTAACTACTGCCATCAGATCGTGGCGTTCCAATGAGTGCATTCCGGCAGACAAATGGAATAATGAGGTCTCTATTATCAGAATTTTTTTTGTTCATGCTGACCACGACGGCGTAGCGCAGTGGAGAAGAGTTTAGTTGACGGACAGCGGGACAAGTCTGACGGCCCGCAAAAAGAATGTAAGATCACGTGCGTCGGTCGAGGAAATAATTTGAAAACCCATTACATACACACTTAAATACTCAATTGAATGGGGAATTCATCAGGTTCAGTACAAGGTAGCTTTTTCATACCTAGATCTGCTTCACTTTTGTTTCTTTGTGAAGACCGACTGGAGGTCAGGTGCAAGATGAATGCATTTTTGCCATTGAGACGAGATGGATCGTAGAAGATTGCAAAACTGCAATAATGTTGTAATGGAAGTAAACGAAGGAATACATATGTGAGGTGTATAACCGATAAATCTTTTGACCGGAGACAGAAAACGTAATAGATAAACTTACTGAATGAGTTCGTTCATAGAAATGAGAAAGCAAGACGAAGACTTTCCATCCGGTGTTCGGTATCACCTTGTTCTGCAGGCGGAGTGCCCAGAGAACTATGTTCACAAATTCGCCGTTGCTAGGAAAGACACAAAGTTTGGAGATCTTCAAAAATTCGCAGCTAGACATTTTCGCAAGACGAAATTTAGCAAACTATACTACTCGCTCAGTAGGGATTCGCTGAATAGAGGTCACCAGATAAATTGCCATTGAACCCAGATAGTTGCTAATGATGTTTGCCATTTTATCGCTAACGCGAGAAGACAGACAGACATGAGGACTTTTCCGTCTCGGTCAAATATTTCAAAAGTCTTTCCATATGTCGTTAGAAGAAAATTTATAGGGGAAACGAAGGATTCTTTCTTTCACTGAAAATACTTATTTAAAGGGAGACAAAGGGATAAACGTAGGTCACAACAATCGAAACATGTGGAGGTCGGACTAACTTCTGTCATCAATCTTTTCTAGGCTGTCATTTCTCTGTCATACCATAAACAAAATAACTGAAAACAATCTCAATAGTAACTAGCCTTCAGTGTCAGATGGGATTTCTTCCCTTGTCTTAAAGAAGTGCTTTTCTACTCCGGCCAAACCCCTGCGAAGCTCTTCCACTTATCGTATTCCACATCCATTTTTCCAAACAGATGAAAACTTGAACATGTACAGCCAACTTCAAAAAAGGGCTAACTGCCTACCAATAGCCTTAACGTCAGTACATTGTTAACTACCATCTTCTCCTTATCTTGAAAGAAACCATCTCTTTAATGACCGTAAGAATGGTTTCAATGGCAACAGCTTATCACCGGCGACTTAATGACATACCTGTCCGAAAAATAGAAGCAGTGCAGTCATGATCATGGTGAATGTAGAGTTGTCGCCCCATATATGTCAAAGGCTTTCAATAGAGCATAACATAGTGCTTAAAGCTGATGGCGTCGGTAACTTTTGCGTGAAGTAGTCCGCTAGTATCTTAAGCGGTCGATCACTACAAATCATTTTAGATGGATGCACATCTACACTATTCTCCGTCAGTTTTTCTGATTTACATCAATGACCTTCCTTCTGTTACTTGTAAACAGATTCATTCCTTTGGAAATGTCACCACTGTCGACTTCACATATTTGTCGACGACACCACGCCAAATAGATGAGTCTCAGCGGCAGTCAATGTCTATCGAACTCATCTCGGCCAATGCAAACAAGTTGTGTCTAACACGTCCCAGAACTGTCTTCTTTCTATACATTGGAATACGAACGTGGCCAAACTAGAATGGGTGGTGTTGATGTTGAAGAATCGAATGACTTGTCTATGCTCAACATGTATCTTAGCCCATACCTTCGATAGAACTAGTAGATAAGGGATGCTGCAAATGGTGGTGTTAGATGCTTTTTATTCCTGTGCCTGCGGAATTGGCCACAATCTATAAAGCTTATGTTCGTTCACATGCTTGAGTTTACTTGATCGTATTCATCGACATCGATTGGTGATTAGTATCGAACACCTGTATCAGTATTTCCACCGCAAATGTTCGAACGAAATATATAGTTGTGTCCCGCCTATCCATCTGTTTAAACACTATACACGTGTAGCCCATGCTGCATATGCATGTATTTTAGAGCCTGCTTTAGCCCGCATTAATCACCGTACGAGGTCGTTTTTCCAGAAACCTACAATTTCCAAAGATTTAAAATTAACCCCACTCTCTCACTCTTTATCTATCCACTTTTTAACTCTTCCCTATAATTTTTCATTTTGAATGGAGGAGAAGCGTTAAAGGAAGTCTTGTCCTAGCTAAAATATAATGCAAAATCTGTCAGCGATGTATTTTCAAAGACACCCATCGAGGGCCGCTCTAATTTACCATTTGACAAAAGGCCGGAAAGACTAAATTTAGGTATACTCTTACTACATGTAAATATTTGCTTAAGTTGGATGCAAATGCAATCAACATAGCCATAGCTGACGCGACGTACCAAGTCTCAAAACAGATTTACCCTAAGCTAGATTGCTAGATTGACACCATTATCTCTGTCCTTACTGTAACTGTCAGATAGGCCTACATGCCCGATACTGTTTTGTCGGTGTTCATAGGTTGAATTTTTGTACAGTAAATGTCTTTCTGGATGATTTTTCTGGCTTTCTTGAAAATCATTTGTGTAAAAATCTAATTATTTTGGGTGATTTTAACATTGACCTTCTTTCGTCTTCATCCGAAGTTGATAATTTCTTATCGGTAATGTCGTCCTTTGGCTTTGATAGTTTACTGACTCATCCAACGCGTGTGGTTCAAGATGCAAGATCTTGTTTGGATCATATATTTATTAGGTTACATAGAAATAATCCTGCTAATTTCAGAACGGCTATATTTGACCTCAAAATAAGTGACCACTGTTTAACTACTATTCAACTTAACCTCAGTATCTCCAAAATAAAATTGTGCAATAATAAAGAGTTCACTAAAATTGATTTTACAGCTCTAAAGTCAGCCTTAATTTTTGAGTTTTGGGATGAAGTATACAGATCAGAGGATCCATCTACTGCCTTTGATTTGTTTCTTAAGAAACTACAATTGCATTTATCTCGCGCAAGTATCAAAAAAACTAACAAGTTGAAACCTCTTAAGCTGTGAATGACTGGTACTCTGATTACTAAAATCAGAAAGAAAAATCATCTGTTTAAGTGTTTAAAAAAACATCCCAACAACTTAAGACTGAAAGGGTGTTATGACAAGGTGTGTCGAGAGCTGAAAACTGAAATACCTCTTCAAAGAGATACTTATTTCAGTAATAAGTTAGCTCAAAGTTTAGGTAATTCCAAAAAAGAATGGCAGGTTGTCAACGAAATTTTGAACAAAAACAAACCTAATTCTGATATTGCAGTCACTATAAATAAAACGACTCTATCTGAGCCCTTAGAAGTTGCCACTGTGTTCAATGACTATTTTTCCAATATTACAAAGGCTATTCGTGAATCCGCAATAAATAATAATTCTAACTGTCAATGGGATAATTCTAATTTTTCTATGTATGACACTTTCCAAAGACAAAGCTTTTTCTTTGAATTTTTTTCACCAGTGGAAGTTCATAAAATTATACAATCCCTAAAAGTGTCAAATTCAATGTCATGTGATGTTTTATGTCATATTTTCAATTCAAGTATACAAAAGGGTATTTTTCCGGAATTACATAAAAAAGGTGATACCATGTCTTTAAACAATTATCGTCCTATATCCCTGTTATCTGTTTTTTCCAAAATCTTTGAAAAAGGGGTCAAATCTAGAATGCTGTCTTTCTTAGACAAAACTAATTTCTTTAGTATTTCACAATTTGGCTTTCGAAGTGGCAAATCTACTTAAGATGCCTTGTTGAAGTTGTGTGGTGAAATTTATAGTAGTCTAAATGTTTCTGATATCCCTGCTACCTTATTGATTGACATCACTAAAGCATTTGACATGGTAGACCATAACATATTGCTTAAAAAACTTTATAACGCGGGTTTCAGAGGTTTTATCCATGACTGGTTCACTTCTTATCTTGATAACCGTAGTCAGAGAATTAAGATTCAAAATAGTTTAAGTGAGAAAAATCTCATTAACATAGGTGTTCCACAAGGCTCTGTTTTGGGTCCTATTTTGTTTTTAATCTTTGTAAACTCGCTTTTTCTTCAACCTCTTAGGGGTAAACACACAGCTTTTGCTGATGATACTGCTTTGTCTTATTATGGTAAATGTTATTTTAATTTATATATGGATGTGAACTATGATCTATATATACTGCGGAGATGGTTTAAACTTCATAAATTGGTCATAAGTGACAAAACGAAGTTCATGCTTTTTAAGATTATGGGTAAAATCTGTAATGATATGCCTTTACAACACCATTCGCCAAATTGCAATAGATTCCCTTTTATTAATCCTTGTACACACAATCATAATTCACCCACTTTTGATTCACATGCCTATTGCACCGCTGACTGCTTTGTAATCGAACGCGTCGACAGCTTTAAGCACTTAGGTATTACTTTAGATTATAAGCTCAGTTGGTTGGAGCATACTATGTACTTAAAAAAAATATCTAAACAATGTTGTTAGACAGATTTATAATTTCAGCCAATACTGTGATTTGCCAATCTTGAAGTTACTTACTTATGTCCTGTATCCCCTTGTGGGTCCTAGGGCCTCTACAACGCCTACGCGCCATCGTGTAGCTTGTTGGGGTGGTACACATTATAACAAATTAAAGCCTTTGCTTAATACGCTGTTCGTATTAAGTGTAAAGTTAACCGTCGTACTCCTAGTTTTGGATTGTTCAATAGTCTTGGATTTCTTCCATTGAAACATTTGTACTTCTATAAAGTTTTAAAAATATTTTTTGAAAAGTCCGGGTACAACTCTCCTAGGGTTTATGAAAACCGTAATTTGCGCGCCAACACTAGTAATCTCGTCAATGTACCTATAATCAATAAATCTCATTTTTCCACCTTCTACAATGTTACTGCTCCGCGTTTGTTCCATAAAATACCTACAAGTCTGAAATGTGAGCGAGTTAAATCAGTATATCTTAAAAATGTAAAATGTTGGCTTTTCTCGTTAAACTACGCTGTAATTGGTAATTTACTGAATCCTTTGGTTTGATTTCTTTTGTTGTATTTTTATTCCTTTTATAGTTGAATTTAAACTTATTTTTTATTGCATCCCCATCGATAAATAAATCTTAATTGATTTTTTTTTTTTTAAGTATGTACTGTATATTCCCGTCTTGTCAAAATCCGGCAACAGAATGTACATAACTATTTCAGTTTATAACCATCTTTGAATTTGTTTTAAACTTTTGTATAACTTTAAGTTATTAATGAAATAACGACGAATCGACGAATTTCGTTGACCTAGCAAACATTGACGTCAGGAAGATCTTTTGCCCCAGCAGCAAAACATTGTCTGTGAAGCAACAGGGTGTCTCCATATGAGACTTTTGTTCGCATTTCTCTATTATAAGCACTGCCTCTTATTTATTGGCGAAATAGGCTAGTGAATATAAAAAATTAAGCGATTATAGTTAGTTCACATTTGAGCTTACCAGATGTCACTCTTTCTAGTGCACGTTATTTCTAAATGATTAAAGTGCATCTCTCATCAAATCACCCATCCGCTCACCAACTAATCGTATCTCCAGAGCCAAAAAATAATCTCTGAATGACTCTGAATAACCAAACAACTACGAATAACCTTTAAAGGTAAAACTGCGGAACAATATGCCATTTAATTGAAAGAGATAAATGCTACAAATTATAGGAGTGGTGGAAACAAACAACCTATTGTTGCAAGAAATGTATTCAAGTTCCATTTGTTGATCTATTTAGTCTTCCACAGACAACTGTTAATCTATTGGATTTAATTAATCAATCATTGATTTGCTATCCCTCCCACCGCGTCTAATTAAAATGCCATTTGCTATTTACAACACTAAGCCAACTCGATCAAGTTCAAAGCCTTACGTGACTAGCGTAATTGAATTTGTTTTGTTGCGAATGTCTAAGAGTTTTGGCAATAATTATACTATTGCAATCCAATTCCCCTTTAGGCTTGGTTGGATTCAAAATGAAAATAACCGCACAATCGTCGTCACAACTCAAGCATACAGTCAATTTTAACAGATATTAAGCCACAATCACTAGCGCTTAGCTTAGTTCTGTTTTTATTTCTACTCGTATAGAAAATGTGAAAGGTTTACGGTCGACGGTGATGTCGGTCCTAAGACTTCCACCTCAACCGCTGAAGTAAATTCATTTCGACATTTATCTTGAATACTCGTAATAATCGGTTGTTTATGGTGCCGAACCCAAATATCTTGGTAAAGTAAAATATCACAGATAGTGAGGTGGATTTTCAACTTTTCGTTGATACTTCTTCTTATGACAGGTTAAAAGTGAAAAAGTATTGTCACATGTCAAACGATATAATGACATTTAAATAGCCCGCCAAAAAAATAAAAAAAATTCCTAAATCGAACGAAAGTACAACTTACGCATGAATTTTGATTTACCACCAATCTCTTCAATTTTCGGGACCTCTTGACTTTCATAGTCTAACATTAGTTCAACGGAAAACTAGGGTTGTTATAAAATTTAGCTTATAAATCTTTTAGATAATAACACGGGTCATACTGCCGCGCCGCAACACAATTGTTGTGAAATTAGATCAGATTGGACATTGCTTTGTTGTTAGCGGTTTTGTTAAGCAGATATAATTTGAAAGTGTCTGGCAAATTTGTATTACGTGCGAACTTACATAAAGTGCGGTTAATATTTTAATTTTGTTGAAGAAGTGATTGTAGACAAGCGAAATGCTGTTCGCTTATTATTTATTATTCAACAAAATTTAAATACATAAAACAATACTTGATTAATGTTTTCTTATGAGCTGTTAATATGCATTTTTACTTCACACTTCGGTACACTTATACAGCACGTTTCTGTAATTTGCATGATTAGTGCAAAAACGTGCACGAAACATGAAGTAGTAAAAATAGTTAAAAGATTATTCACAAAACAGTGGGTAAATAAAATTGAAATAAAATATCATCAAATGTACATAACCTTCATCCGTCCTTTGGGTCTTTTTCGAACCAAATCAATCTTTTTGTTAAAATATCTTTTAATGTGTGAGTACCAAAATCATGCAATTTTGTGACTTTAGTTGATATGTATATAAAATTAAATTTTTTTGTATTCCGATTAGTAGTTTCGTCCGTGTAAAAAAGTCTTAAATGACCCAAGGGTCTATTTATTTTGACATGAAAACTGGATTATCATGAACAGCCGCATTTTCAAAGAAGAATGGTCCGATGATGCCTCCAGCCCAAAATCCGCATAAAACACTGACACGTTGTTGATGCATTTATTTCTCAACAATCACTCGTGGATTTTCTGAACCCTAAATTCTACAATTTTGACGATTAACAAGGCCAACAAGATGAAAATGAACCAAATCGCTTCGATGTTTTGTGTTGAACGACTTGTTGAAGGACCGCCAGAGTGTCTAAGATCACTATTTGATCCAGTTTCCCCGAATTTTTGAATTAATCTCTTCACAGTGTATGAAGTTAAATCACTATTCCGACCATATTTTGTACGAAAATTGTGAACTGTAGCTACCAAAAATTCATTATTTTGCTGTTTCGCGTAGCACTGCATTTTTAATGACCCTCAACTGTCAGCTGTCACTTTGTCTTTTTTTTTCGTTGGCAACACTTTACAGCACAATTGGCGCAAAACTGAAATATTACATGGATATTGGGACAATTGCAAAAAAAAAAACTTGTATCGAGATATCCCTTAAGGAGTTATTGGCAGAGTCCTTAATTTCATTGGAAGTGAGTGCCCGGGTACGAGTAGATGCATTACTTCGAACAAAAAAACTTTAGTTTCTGACAGAGACATCTCTGGTAATAGTGAATATTTTCCTTAAGGAACCGACACTTCCACAGACTATTACTGACTAGAGAGTATACTCCTGAAAGTACCTAACATAAGTATAGGTATTATAAATACACAGATATTACAGAACTGTTATTTTTATAGTAAGATGCAACAATTTTAATGCATTGAGCATCATCCATACTGACTACCTGTCACTATGGATGACAGATGAATTTGACAGATGCCATATGGCGGGTATGTTAAATCCCAACCTTGAAATCAATAACCCTTTATATCACTACGAGAACTGCTCAAAAACTAGAAACCTGTCTCAATATATTGCGGACGTTCTGCAATACATGAAATGCACTAAACAAGATCAGGAATCCTTCAAAGAAAAACTCACAATGTTATAATGCGAAATAGCCTAAAGAAATCAGTAGGAGTGGAAGTTTTTTATCATACTTCAAGACCATAAATGATCTCTACGATATTGAGAACCACATTCTACAACAACAGAGTAAATTTATAGGTACATTACCCAAGACACTTTAACAAAAAAACGTCTTATAATATCTTGAACGGAGCCTACAGAGATTGGGAAAATCAAAATCGTACTCCGTACTTGTAACGCCAAAATTAATACATAATGCAAATATCTTCGACACAATAAAAGACTCCAGCCTTTCGGTTAACCAATTTTGCAACAGTTTGCAATACCGTGATAAATAGCAGAAGGTTTCTGTATAATGGAGTCCATACAACAGACTAACAGTCTACCAAATCGACCATCCACTTATTGATTGATCCATCATATTGAATGTGTGATCATCTATGAACGACGACTCTGACAAGTTCTACCAGACTGATTGAGATGTTTACTGTTCAATGAAAAGAGCTTGCGACCTGTCCAAACGACAAAATACTAATGTTTTTGCTGGGATTTGAACCTGCGTCAATATACCCAGCCCTCTAATGCATTACTTGAGTCACGGCATCCATGAACATCAGAAGCGAAAAGTAAAGGGCTCTCTGCTTTTGGAAACCCACTTCTGAAAATATGATAATTTCCGATTAGGGTTTCTAACTTCACGAGGTTTTCACAATCCAGGGATTCCGGGAAAAAATCAGAAAGATCCCGGGATATTATAATAAGTATTGGAAAGTAGCACCTTCTTTCTCAGCATTCCGGCTGTGTACAAGATTCATTTTATATCCAGTGGAAGCAGGAAAGCAATATCTTGGAAACGTTCCCAGTGAATATCAAATGAAAAGAAGTTAACAAAGACAAAACAAAATGCGTAGTAATAACAAACAAAGAAGCATTAGCACCTGGGCTAGGATTCCTGCAGTTTCAATCAAGTTTCTTGACCATTCAGCAGTACCAGGAATATTGGACTGAAAATATGTAGCAAGTACAGTGTCACTTCGGGGCAGAATACTGAAAGCTTTCAAGAATTAAGGAAACTGTGCAATTCATGCAGCCTTCCTGTTAAATATCTTTTAGATATTCCGATATTACTGCGTAGTTCTTAAAGCACTTTCTTTTTTTTGATTGTAAATTTCGTTTTCCAAAAAACACAACCTTGGGTGGTAAAATCGAGTACAAATAAGTTGCTGTCAGAATATGCAATACTTAGAGAGCCTATGGCTGTGGATGACGTTAATAGTCGACTCGTCAAGTAATTTGCACTACATTGTTGGTAGGTTTATCATTTCTTTGGTTAAAATCGGTCCAGCAGTTTGCCCACAACCGCGCAGCAACGCACGTCGGATACCCGCTAGTACATAATATAGTCGGTATAAATATGTAAAAGGTTTTGGGGCCTTAAATTTTAAGCTGCTTGGGTCTTCAATTTGATAGTGTTTGATTTTGTTTTCTTAAAAACGCTTACAACCACGCCCACTATCATGTTAAATATTGAACCACAAATTTGCTACACTTTCGGAAAACTACATATTTTCAAAATTCATGCGTTTAAAAAAAAAAAAACATGATGCTTATAAGTCCTTGTTTAGTGTTTGGATAAACGAAACATGCTCAATTAATTAATAGCGTGAAATATAAAAACTCAGTTTTGGCTACACTTTTTGGCAACTTGCTGCGCTATTCAGCTACACAATAAATTTTTTATTGGCAGCACTGTTCTGTTCAGCACATGTGCGAATATTTGAACTTTAGGTGAACGTTATTTTGAACACCTATTTTACTACGGGATGGAAACAGAATATAAGGTTAATTAAATCACGTAATTCAAAATAAAATGGCATCACTTAAAAAAAATATACACATAAATGTCAAAAAATAAATAAATAAAAAATACGTAAAATTGTAAAAACAAAAAAATACAACAAAATTAGAAAATTACTGTGTTTCGATAAAAAAAAAAAAAAAAACATACAGGAAAGATACTCTCCATCTGGAACGGATAGTATGATACCCTATCTCTCATCTTCTAACCCATCCTTTACAAAGTGAGCGTGGTTTTCTGAAATTTTAAATTTAAATTCAGTGGTAGTAGGTAGATAGGTAAAGTGGTGGTTCTAAAAGAACACAGCCCGTGGAGTTCAGAAACAGGATTAGTTCTCCTATCTCTATGAAACCGTCAAAGAAAGGTTAACCTAACGTGAGTTGCCTGGTCGTTGCTAGGGCAGGACAACTGCAAAGAAAGTGGAAAAGAGTTTCCCTCTCGTTGCTGTCTTTGCAGCTGTGACAGAAAGTGTTGTGAGGAATGCCAAGCTTGGCCGCGTTGTCCCCTATAGGCCAGTGGGCTGTAATAATTGCTACAATTCCGGCAATATCAGACCTTGATCTGCCTAGTAAGGTTGTTTCACCCGAGATTGGCTAGCTGGAGGAAGTGAAGATGTAAATTGCCCCTAACGACTCCTATCAGAATATTGACTCTTTCCGCTAGCCAGCCGTTAAGGGCTGACCCTCGCCTGACCAGCTCGTCTGCTCGCTCGTTACCCTCATAATTACTGTGTCTTGGAACCCAAATGAGGGTAATTCCAGAATGGACACTTTGTTCATTTATTTCAAACCGGCATTGCTCTACCAGTTTTGAGGCTATGGTAACCGAATCAATGGCCTTGATTGCGGCTTGGCTATCAGAAAAGATATTTATAGTTATATTTAAGTTCGACATTGGGAAATTTTTTAACATACGGCAAGCCTCCCGAATCGCGAGAAAATCCGCTTGAAAGACACTAGCAGAGTCTGGGAGACGGAAGGATTTCGATATATTCAGTTGGTCCGAGAAAATGCCTGCGCCAACTCCGTAGTCCATTTTCGAACCATCCTTATATATACAGATATCAAAGTCATTGATTACCATTCCGTTTTTCCATTCTGCTCTGGTAAGGAACTTTACTGATATCTGCTGAAGTCGAGCGTGGGAGTCCTGTAATCTGTATTGTCTCCAGGACCTTACAGTGGCCATTTGGCTTTGCTGTCCGGCACCCAGTTTCCCTGAGCCGGACAACCGGCGCTGCATATAGCTGAAAATTGATCTTTGCATATAGCTGCCGATCTTTGTGTTTTTTTGATTCTGTTGATTTTATATTTCTTATGTAAGGCGGACCAGCATACTATGGCGCTATAGGTAAGAATTGAACGCACAACGGCTGTATACATCCATAGGGTCATCTTTGGCTGGAGACCCCATTTTTTACCAAATGTTCGCCTGCATGTTAAGTTTCCAACTAAGTTTCGGATCTAGAATCGTGCCTAGGTATTTTGCACTGAAACATAGTGAGAGTGGTTGAACGTCTAGTTTGAGGAGAGTGAATTCGTGTAGCTTTTAGTGGTGAATAACATCATTTCGATTTTGTCTGCATTTACTTCAAGGCCACATCCAGAGCACTTTCCATGATTTAACTTATCGTAGAGAGGAACTTTCCTGATATTAGTAAAACCACATCATCCGCGTACGCAACCACCTTAACCCCCTCCCTTTTAAATTTAATGACTTTTAAGGTATTTTATAAGAAAACCAGATTTTTTGTCTTTTTTTTGTATTAGAAAGTGGGTGAGTCTGTAACCATTTGTTACCGAAGTTCATGGATTCTGATGAGATGAGATATTATTTATTTTTTGAAGAATATGTCCCAAAAAGTAAGCGTGGCATTGTACAATGTAAAGACGAATTGTAGAGAATGTGAAGGTCTATAAATTTTGTTAAGCGATATTTTTTAGTTTCTAGTACAAATTTTGAAATAAGTGTTACCAAATCACATCTTCCCAGCTCAAAATTTAAGGCCCAACAACTGGATGGACAGACATGACTAGATCGACTTAGCTTTCGATGCTGATCACATCGGTCTATCGTTATTATTTCTCTATTTTACAAGCTGTGTGTCAAATGAATATACATACACCATGGGATAGGCTATAAAATGGATAGGGTATTTCAGAATCCATTACAGAAAGTCCCATAAGTTTAAGCCTTAATTTGCACAAAAGTTGTATCATAACTTTCGTTTGGAAAACTAGTGCGATTCTATTAGTAGTTAATAACTATAATTTCCGAATGCGCAATGGAATGGGCATTAATTGTTTTACCAAGTGATCGAGAAGGCGTAGAGCATTAACGCCCAAAGATAAATTCACATTTCTCAATAATGCACAGTTTTTATGCACAGCTTTCTTTACAGCTTGCTACATATGTAGCTCTTAGAATAATGACGGGGTCTGTTTAGTTTTAAATGTTCATCACCTTTAGCTATCCAACAAACTTGTCCATCAACACAATGATTTTATAATTTCATGACGTAATTACCAACACGTGTCAACGGCCTATACTACTCGTACAAAATCCTACACCAATAACAAGATTTTCCAAAATAGGCGGCTACCTCGTTATTTAATTCGAATAATACGAGTATAATTGACTAATCAATCGGAATGCGCATCGATTAATATAAATGAATCGAGGTTAAGCAGATACATGTAGATGCCGTTAGCTTTTAGATAAGAAAATAAATAAATTTACCAATTAACGAACTTATGGTAGGTGTGTTGTCGAAATGCATTTTTAATTCACCCCAATGCAATGGTATTCTTCTCGAAAAACGCTTATTACAGCACTGAATTACATAATATTGACTTCGAGCGATAAGAGTAAGCTAAACTTTAATGGGAGTAATTATTTAATTAGAAAATTTAGATAAATTACTGCCCTAAAGAGAAACCATACAAGTTCCAATATATTCTGAAATTTAAATAAAACTATTTACAATCATAACATTGGATTAAGATAAGACGCGATAAATTGTATAACAATGTTGCGTTCCACGACGAATTGACATTCATCGAAATAAACTCTTCGGAATGGAATTCATCACTTCTCCTCCAGATAACATCAATAGAAACAAAAAATTGCACAAAAAAATACCTTCAAGCATTGTATTGTACCTCAGAAGACAACAACATTTTGTAACTCCGGCCATAACCGATGTATTTGCATAATTTCGGAATTCAGTTGAGACGGTATAAATACCGCGGTAATAAAGGCACTTTTAGTGCGAGCGTCATGAATAGAATGACCAATCATCCGCGAGAGACGCATTTTAAATAGCCCTGCAGTTGTAGTCATCAGTATCTGTGGTGCGAATACCGGGTTAAGTGTGCACAGTGTTTATGGTGGCACAGCACTTTGACATTCAGAGAAACGAGCCATAAAAGAAAGTACCTACTTAAGAGTATGGTGCTCATATGGATGGATCCATCTGTCATACATCACACTGTTTACCAGACAGTTTAATTGTCTTGTACTACATTTTTGTTTATTGCTGGAATAATTTGCACTTGGATCTCGCTGGGTAAGAGATTAGCACTAAGTACAGATGTTCGTCGTTCGTAAATTATGTAAAATATTTGTTAAAGGTCAGATGTACGTTCGCTAATAACGAACGCCTACTGGCGGGAAAGTGGACGATTTTGATGTTTTGAAAGATTTTTAAAAATGCATTTATTGCAGAAACTGGACATAGGCATAATTTATTAATAACTCACCATCTCTTTTCGTAAGACTGCCAACTGTTTGCCCAGTGTACTTCCAATAACTTCGCCACCATGGTTAGCGACTTCAGTTTCGATACCGCATTCTAGATTTTCATCATTCGGTTCGTTAAAGGTTTGATTAGTACTGAGGCTTTTCGGTAGCGGTGGAAGATCTGCCATTGACATTTTTCTGAAAGACAAAAAGAACATTAATAAATATTTAGTCACCGCTACATAATATAAAATGAAGTCTCGCTATGTCTGTTTGTATGTACGAAAGCGCTAATACCGAGAATCTCTGAACGGATTTTGACGTAGTTTCCATGAAAAACGTCAGACGCTATCACAATTATAACAAATATATCAAAACGCCTTTTTGTTCTATTAAAAGTTCAGTGGAGGCATCCACCTAAGATAATCCGGGTAGGATGTGTCGCAGTATCTATTTTTCTGATTGAAAGCGAAAATCCATTTAACAAATTTTAATGCAGCTTTCACTGTCCTATAGGATTTTCCTTAAGAAAGATTTGAAATGGTATTTCAAAATATATGCCGTATCCTTAGCCTGAGAAATAAGTATACATAAGTTACAAACAAAATTTTGTTGTTGATGCACAGAAAACTTCGGGGGCTGAAAAAACTATGGGAGGTATGTGCACATCGAAAAGTTGTGTGGGAGATTAAGGGTGGCGGTGGTGTAGTGGTAACATCATCGCTTGTCACGCCGTTGATTCACGGTTCGAATCTTGATGTCAAGAATCATCTATTTATTTCGCATGAAATAAATAAAAAAGTCGATCACTTGCGAAAGCTAAGTCAACTCTACTGTGAAGGCATAACACTGGCAGTAGGGTGGTCATATGGCTAAAATGCAACTTGATCGTGATGATGACATCAGGAGGGCGGAAAAAAATACTGTGAATCATAAGCAACGAAAATAATAGCGAAAACAAACAAAATACTCCCCAGTTATCTGGACACCAATCTGTCTTTCTCTCTGTCTCTTCCCCTTTCCACAAAACTCACGTGTTCTAAAAATTAGTATAAGGGTATCCATATCCCCTTTAACACGTGCAAAAAAAAAAGATATGTAGCTCTTTAATAGTTCTCAAAAACTAAGTTTGGGTACGACGGAGTACCCAAGTATTTAACTTCACTAGATGGGATGGTGTCCAAGAAAACTGGCCACCTTACTTTAGGTTGAGTTTGTCCTTGAGAACAGTTATCATCTCAGTCTTGGATTTCTCAGCAATGCTCATATTGCATATATCAACAGTGCGTCGACTAATAAAACATTTAAAAATTGTATCCACTATATACATTAAACAGTTTTAGGACGGCTAAGATAGCGTTTGTTACTCTTCTGCTTAACCATCGCATTGATCCATCCCATATGGAATCAACCGTATCTATTAAAGCAGATTCAAAAGCAAGAACGTAATTACGGTCAGGTGCTCGATACTTCATCCACGTCAGCTCAACTAGATCTCCAATAGGAATGCTGACTGTTATTAATTGCTTCTGAAGCCATGTCTTTTTGTTAGGGCTCTTTATCAGGAATGATGATAGTATAATGCATCGGAACGTCATGGGCTACCTTCCCGTTTTGGAATGAACGCTGCTTTAATTCTACTCGAAGCTACAGAAATACATATGTATGTATGTACCAACTTCATTGACAGAAGAGCTTTCCAGGATTCTATATCTACCTTCCATATTCTCTGTTCAAGATCAGAATAACTTCGCGCTCCACCAATAAGTAGACTTGCCGCCGTCGGTCTACTTTTCTGGACAAACGATGAGATATGTTTTCATATGACGCTATGCAGCATGTTAATAGCCCTTAGAGCAAGAGTGCAAGAGTGTTCTCTCCTGGAAGCTTGTCTAAATTAATCGCGGCCAATGGCACCAGTCATCAGCTTACGTAGATCTAGGAGTCCTTGATTAACATAGCAAAAAGTATGAACCTGCGAAAGGTTCTCAGCACGATCCTGGGCTTTGAAGGGTTTACTATCATAAGTAAGTAATTAAATCTTTCACTTAGAACTCATTACATACAAATCTAACTGATACCAGGATGAAGACATCATAATAGGCCTTCACACTGAAGCCAGCTCTTGCCAATAATTTTAGAATCAAAAAGACATATGTTTGGCGAGAATATGCTGCCATAAGGGACTTCAATGATGAACTCTCTCCTGCTATTCACTTTTCTTAGGAACGAGTTAAGTCTGGGTGACCCAATTTAATCCCAATCCAGTCGCAAAAACTGGTATTGGTATTGAACCAATAGTCAATTTGATTGTGCTGTTGTATGTCTGTATATTTTATATGTTGGGACTAAAGCGAAACCCTCAATTTGCTCCTTCAAATTACCTTCTCTACCTCATCTAAAAGTAACTATATCCTTCCTCCCTTAGTGGCAGAATCAAAAACTTATCGGGAAGAATATTCAACTTTGATACCATTAAATGGGCTGTTTCTACTCAAAACCCCTACAAATCCCCAGAAGGGATATTCCCTATACTGGTGCAAAAAGTGTTAAAACTGCTTACTCCAATCCTTGCTGCTTTCTTTAGACCCAGTCTTAAACTAAGGTGCATTCTCCTGAAATGGCGAAAAATCAATGTGATGTTTATCACTAAAACTTGCAACAGATCTCCCTCAGACTCAAAATCTTTCAGACCCATAAGTCTCATCGCCTTCTTTCTAAAGGTCATGGAAAAAATGATCGATAATCATATCCGTAATTGGACGATTTGTCTGTAAAGCAGGTAAATCCACTGTCACTCAATTCACTGCTTAACATAGTTGTGGCCCTTAACAATACGTCATACTCGTCTGTTGAGAAAGCCGCCTATACCAAAGGAATAGACCAACCTATTATAAATTGGATTAGCTCGATGCTAAGAAGCAGAAGCATTCCTGCCAAACTTAGGTTGCTCTGAAAGCCCTTGAGAAACTGCCCTCACTGCGTCTACCTGCCAATCCAGTGACGACTATCACGGACTACATTTCCAAAACATCGATTTCATTCACCCGTTCCAAACCACCATTCCAGAATGTAGTGCGTCAGCCAGGCAAGGCTAAAAGTTACTATTATTTTGACTCTAAACTAGTATGGAACAGTCTCAATATTCTGAAGCAGCTTACTGTCTTCAACGCAGTCTCACCCTCTTGGGTATCTGATCATCCTTGTGACCATCAATGATATTGCGGATTATCGTGCTAAGCGAGGCTTAGAACTAACTTTTATTGGTTCTAAACTCTTCTGTGGTCTACGCATTAGTCACTTGAGTGTCAACTGCTGGGAGGTTTAAGAGAAAACTCTACTCAAGAACATGGCCATACCAAGAGACTTATCAACTACTATCCTTGAGTAAATGTTATATTAATCTCTTAACGGACTTTTTCACTGGTCATTGCTCTCTCAACTAACATCTCAAGAGTCGAATCTGCCTTGAAAATAAAAAAAAAAACATAGTATTCTGCCACTGCTCGCAATATCATCAACAAAATGCCAAGATAATCTTAAGATTCATAAGCGACCTGGATCTCTCCACAAAGTTAAACCTAACTCTAAGATTCAAAAGGAAAAATACAAAAGATTTATCTATGGCAGTGTTAGTCAGAGATCCCTTGATCTCTACCACCCCACTTACCAATAATAAGAATAAGTGTGTGCGCGTTCTCTTCTGATGCAAAAATGAGAACCTTCAAATCTCAGCAACCGGGAGAGAATTCTCTCAAATTCACGAAAATTACCCGTACGCTTTTCATGTGAAATCTTGAGAAACGTCAAGTTAAGATTGTTTCCAAGTAAATGTCAATGGAAAATGTCTGCTTTTTTCAAACAAATAAATCAGAGATTACACAAATCATATCAAATCAACTTAACTAATTTTTTACTTTTAATTCAAAATTTATTCCACTAATTTGTTTCTTTTGATTTTAAATCATTTTTGCTTTAATTTTTTCATTACGCGAAATTAATCTGGAAGAAAATTACAAGAAAAAAAAATAATGAAGGAAAATCATAGCTCACTTGTTTGCATGTACGTAATATTACGTTTGAGTATCCAAACAAATCTAATAATAATATTAATACTTTGGAAAGGAGATGCCTAACTGTCGTCACTTGCTAATTATGTACGGTGATGTACGAGTATCTGCCATGCAACAAGAAAAACGAAAGTAGCATAGTTTATAGTTTATTTGTTTTTATTTCAGATTTCTTTCAACTAATTTTCAATTTAAAAAATTTACAAAAACAATAAAGCAATGGACTAAGCCGTATTCCAGTTTGACAACAATATATATACACATTATAAAATGTGAACAAAACTATATTTATAAATGCAGGTTTGAAGATTAGGATAATAAGAAACATATTTTTAGAAATTTTCCTCTATAATTTGTTCCCGTTATCTTAGTGCTATTTTCAAATATTTAAAAAACTCTTCCCAGTTCTCGCCGTTTAAAATCCTGTGTATTCTTTCTTCTTCGATTCGGTTAGTACATCCCCACACAAATCGTCTTATTACCGATAAGCCATGTCGCCAAGAAATGCATCGTATCCTCGGTTGCGCTCATATTGCAGAAACTGCAAACTATAGGTAAATCTACCCTATGGGGTCTAAAATTTAGCGGTAGAAGTTCCACCCTGGCTTTACAAATTGCAGATATGGTATCTACTGAGTACTTTTCGTTAAAATAATTCACATCTGTTAGGTTGTATTCCAACAATCTGTGCCATCTTCGTAGCTATGAGGCTTTAGCGCTTTCTGTATAGCCTTGCCGTAGATTTTCATTCACAACCATTATAAGGTCATCTAACTGCAGCTTCCAGTCTTGAGGATTTCCTGTAACTAGGTTGAGATTAATGCCATATTTTGAAGTCAAGTCGGACCAACCAGCGTACCAAAGGACATTTTACCCCGTTGCTTCCATAGCTACAAGTTTGGACAGTCTACCATTTTCTTGTTGCATTACTCTGACTACATAATTTATATTCCTCTTTAGTGTGTCTACGAATAATGGAGATATTCCTGTCTCGAGATAAAGTGCGTAGTTCGGTGAGCAGTTAACGTCCATTGACAGCTCAGCGAGCTGCGAATACGAACGAGCGAATATCCGCAAATTTTGACATTTCATTCACAGCAACTTTTTTTTCTAGTCGCAGCAATCTCACAAAAGAATTGTGAGGTTAAACTCTCGCGAATGTTTTGGTCGCGCGAATGTGGATTGCGTTCCACTTCTGTGGAATGCAAATACAATTTGACAGTTCGAAGGAAATATTCGCCTATTCGCGGAAAAATCAGCGAATTGTTAATTTCTTCGCAGAAACTAATTAAAATTTAACTTTTTTTCTATTAATCCATAGATAAATTAAGCTCTGTTCTTTTGGAATAGTAAAGTTGTCAATTGTGTGCCTTTCAGTGTACTAAAAATGGTTCGTTCGCAGTCGTTTAAAAGTCGTTTAAGAAAATATCGCAGTAATTTTTTCGACGTCTTCGCACTGTTTATATCCCCAAACTTCCGCGCCATTATAAGAGGATTGATTTAGCCGTTACAAGGAATACTTTATATTTCACACTGGCATTTATATTTCTGTCAGCTAGGCAGGTCTCTCACGTACCTTCTATTAGTTTCAGTTTCAGGTGTGGCCTGTAAGTCGAGACTACTTCAAGTGGGTCATTCCTGTAAGTCCACTCCTCACCCCTTGACCGCCTTCCACTCCCCTTTTTAAAAAACATAATTTTGGATTTTTCAAGATTGACTGCTAGTCATCAATCTTGTTTGCCAATAGAACAATATCGTCTGCGTACAAGTATTTTGACAGCCTCTTCAATTTTTGTTCCGCCTTTTACCACCTCTGTTGTTATGTCATCGAGAAATACCACAAAAAGGAGGTTGTCGGAATGATTTTCTGTGTGTTACCGTCCTAAACCTTTGCGACATTGTCCACATACATTGACTGCAAAATTCGTATGAATTTATATGATATGCCAAGATTAAAGAGCTCGTAGATTAATGCGTGCCTGTCTATGGAGTCAAATGCTGCCTTAGAGTCTACAAAGAATGTGTACAACTTTCTACCTTTCTTCTGTAGCAGACTTGTCAATGTACATAAATATTTGGTCAAGAGTAGAATAAAATTTGCGAAAACCGGCCTGGTATTTACTCAATAGGACCTTCTGCTGCAACCACCTGGATATTCCTCTGTAATTTTCTAGTTCATTGGCAGCACCTTTTTTTGTGTAACGGGAAAATTTTAGCCTCTAAAGCAATTTGGTGCTTTGCCAGTGTTGAATATTTCGTTAAAGGCTTCCGTTAATTTTTCAAGAAACTGTAATGTACAGTTCTGATAGAATTTTGCAGGTATCCTATCCTTTCCCGGTACTTTATGTGCTTTACTTTGGCCGATTGCCTGTTGCACTTCCCCCAGCGTGAACGATGAGTGCAGAGAGAAATTGTGGAGAGATTCTTTCTAAGTTAAGAAGATTGCAGAAGTGATCTCTTAGAACTGCTGCTTGCAATCTCCTTCCGATTTTAAATTGAGTGCCATTAATTGCTTTTAAATTCCTCCAAAATTCTGCAGATGATCTTGAAACGGATATTCTGTTGGCAGTGTTAGGCAGATATTGCTGATTGGTCTCTCTGCATTTCGCCTTGTATTCCTTATTGAAGTTAGCATACAATACCTTGAAATAGTCACAAGTTTCAGATACGCAAAAAATTTGCGCCTTTGAAAGTAGCGTAGTAGAAATAAGAGGTCGGACCGATCTTACTTTTCGACAGATCGTATCTACTATGCATCTAAAATATGCAGCTTGTTGGCATTGTGGAAGAAGGAGTTTAAATTCAGGGAATACACTGTAATTATAAAACGATTACGTAAGCAAGCCCTTATGTAAAAAATCCTTGTAAAAAAAAGTACATAAATCTATTTCGTTTGCAAATTTTCATTTTATCGTCAAGCACCTAGGGCCATATTTTACAACTCACCACACAATGGCTATACAAAATCATAGCCTGTCATAACTAACCATAATACCATTCAATTGTTAACAATTTTCCATGCAAACCACCACAAAACCATTTACGCAATCTAACATCGAACAAAAAAGACTGCACCAATTCACTAATGGCCAACCACTCATCACTGCAATTTGTAGAGACGTCTATACTACTCGTATAAGTCGTCATTTCCACTTTCTCTTTGTTTTCAAATTATACGGCTAATCAAAAGTCTGGCTAATTATTGTTGGCTGGAAATTGCTTCCTATTCATCTTGACATGATTTAACAAATCGGAAATCGAATTTCAGATTTCAATCGAAATAACATGTACGGGTCATCTTGTATTGACCTTTTACCAACAGGGTGTAGCATTTCATGTCGTACAAAGGAAGTCGAAATGCATTCGAGAAAAAGTGAAACTTTTCAAAGAAAAGCTTATTTGGTGGTGCATTTTTTTTCTCACATTCAATTAGAGTAGAGACAAATATTTTATGAAAATAATAAAATTATCAATCACCCTGGTTAATTTATTTATGGTCGCCGCTCATTTTCCCATCATCGTCACATTCAACAATCTAATGCTTGGCCTACATTCCAGAAGAGGTATCCACACGAGGGTACCAAATGAGGAGACTGGGTCTTAGAACCTGATTTTTCTTAAGTCTTTCGGGCAAATCTCTTCTTTCGGTCTGTCTTTGCGTGTGTCTAGTGCACATGCAAGGTCAGAAAGAAAGAAGTTTGTTTTGACCATAGTCAGAAGATATTTGGAAAGCTTCCAAAACAAACCTCATGAATACATTATATTAATTGATGAAGACAAAGTGAACAATGCACGCAAACATCGTTTGTTGAGATGCTAATTTCTTTTTAAGCCAATCCTAAGATAAACAACAAATAAGGTAGATAGCGAGTATTAAGAGAACAAAAGAGCATGAAGAATCACACTTTACAGATGCACTATTAGGTAGGTTGTTACTATTTTTTTTCTCAGGTAAGAAGAAGGTACATACTTTCCGGCTCTTCACATTGTTTTTTTTTGTTTTCTTTTCTAGGTGATTGCAATTAATGAGTGAAATTTATGTCATGAATATGCAGATAAAAGCTATTTAATCAAAGTCAGTAGTAATTTATAAGGCGGTCTTTCGGGAGTTTTTTTTATTAAGAACTTGTAGGGAAATTTGAGTTGGCCTACACAATCTTAATATTTCTTAATTAGCTATTGTCACATAAATTTGGTGTAAACTAAAAGATAAATTTCTAAATTTCGACTTTGTTTATTAATTACCTTTTGGTCATTCTTATTAGTACTGTTTTGAATATACTACTAAATTATAAGTTTCTCTAAGGGAAATTAAAATTCGTTAGCCAAACTATAAATTTCACTGAGCAGAGCTTGAATGCATTTTGGTTTTCTTTATCCAAATGCATTTAATTTGTATGGCGCACAGCACGAATGGTTGCGAGAAGCTAGGCCCTATTATGGGCTGACTGTGTTTAAACATGAATTTGAATAATTGAGCCATAGATGAATATTATAAATAACAGTATTAGCTGGCTTCGACCATTTTATAAGATAAAGTCAACTAGGTATGTATATAATGATACAAGTAAAGAGTTATTTATTTCGAAGTTGGCATTTCACATCCCTGCCATATGGCATCTGTCAAATCCATCTGTTCCATAGAGACAGGTAGTTAGTTCTTGCCTTGCCATTGAAAGTAGTTGAAAACTACTAGTATTTGTACTTGTAAAGACTCAAGTCTTCACAACTTTACGCACTAGTGTCATGTGCTGCAAATGCAATACTGTTAACATGCTAAACAAAACTTCATTCTTTTGCTAAAGATTATGTCTATGCAGACAATCCCCACAATTTGTAACACTTAAAAACGAACATCAGTGAAATTATGGCCACAATACAGTCAAAAATGTGTCAAAAAGTCATCGAAAATTGCCTAAAAACAATGTAAGTTTGCGAAAACTCTCGTGGCGTATTCCATACATAATTGCATAGTCCACAATCTAAAACAGTAAACAATTTTCATTGAATTCTTTAATACGGTTTATTTTATTTAAATTTAAAATCCTGAAGCACAAAATGAATGACCCTGTATTCAATGGAAAGGTATACTACTCTGACAGGCCGCCATTTTGGATAGGTTAGTTTTGACAGTTTTTATTTGTCATTAGAGAATAGACGTAGCAAATTTATCATGGTACGATATTCGATAAATCAATAGTGGTTAAGAGGTTCTATCAAAATCAGTCGTCGTTTACGATAACCGTAAACAAATTTTCATGAAAAAATCGTAATGGTTATCGTAAATGGTTATGTTAATACAATTTGCCTGCGCCAAATAGCCACCTCGGCTCTGCCTACAAATAGTCATTCTTTTGGTGAAATTTTTCATCACATTTTCGCATAATTGCGGCTGTATTTCGCGAAAAACAGCTCTGATATTTTCTTTTAGTGCATGAGTCGTTGGTGGAGCATTGGCGTAGACTTTATTTTTAACATATCTATCTATCTATATCATATCTGCTGAAAATAAACGTCGTCCACGCCCATAGCATCAATTTCAGGCAAAAAAAGGTCAGTCAGTCAACATCGTTCGGTAACGCAATCCATTCACTGAAATGGTCACACCAGCATCATTTTCGAAAAAATATTGCCCTATGATACAGGCAGCCCAAAAACCAAACCAAACTGTCACTCATTGTGGACGGAGAAGTTGTTCCACTATTTCTCTTGGGTTTTCGAAGCCCCAGATGCGACAGTTTTATTTGTTTACGACACGTACCCAGACAATTGGAAATGAGTCTCATCACTCAGAATAATATTGTGTAAAAAATCATGACCTTGTTCATTCATTTCCATCAGTCAGTTACGGGGTTGTGCATAGTCAACTGGACCTTATAAGCATGTAGGCCAAGATCTTTATGCAAAATGTGATGCAAAGTGGTTGCGGATAGGCCCAATTCGTGTGATCGTCTTGAAATGTTTTCAGTCACACTCTCAGCTACGGCGGCAAATATTTTCAGCTGACCTTGCCGGACAAATACAAGTTGAATAGGACCGTCGTCCGACACCGAGGGCTGAATGATGGCTTAACCGAAGGCATTTTGTCAATTTCCACATAACGCAACTACTCCAGATACGGGCGCTTCCGTTCATAAAGTACGCACTTGACGCACTATAATGGCTACATTATACGCTACAGAATTCCATTGCGCAGTGTACGTATAAAAAGTTTAAGGTGGCATATCTTAGGCAGGAGGTGCGTTCGAAACAAACTGGTGACTATTATTAAGGCAAGCTGTTGAACAAATTTGAATATCAATCGTGCTTTACCGATGTTAAGTGATGGAATCCAATAAAGTCTTACAACCAATCTCAAACACCTCGACTACGCCAGAAAGCTGCAAATTTTTGTTTTGTTAACCGTTGCCTCAGAAATATATCGCGGGTATTCTGGGCAAGTCGTCACACTTACCCAAAAGGGAATATCGACTATGAAAAACTTGACGCAGGAACGGAGCAGTCGAAGAGGAATCTCGGCAATTAGGATAAAAGCTTTTTGGAGTCTGGACACATTGCTAGAACTGTACACGATGACACCTGGGCTCTAAAACCCAAAATTGGACTAGGGACCCCAATAATATAATAAATAATTCGTCGCCTGAAAATGCTGAGTAATAGTTGGAGGAGTACATAACACCTCCCATGAAGTAATATTTGATGTGCCCATGGTGACTTGAATAAAAGTGGAAGGAGATGGTTTTACTGAGTGACAAACTCACGTGCTATTGAGTAGCTCAGTATACCAATCTTTACCATGCTAAGCCAAGTTGCATTGCACTGTAAGTGTTCATTTTGAAGTTTGAAATGCATTTAAGCCACCTATCTAGATGCAAATCTAGCAAGCCCCAAAGAGTACGTATATGTGCGCTCACATACGAGTATTTTTATAGAAGCGGAAGTTATTCTTCACTTATAAGTACAATTTTCTTTTAAAAAGAAATATGAACGAGTATCTATAGTAATATTTGTAACTTACTTCCCGACAAAATAACTTCGTGACCAGAATATTACCTAATAATTTTTTGTTTGCTTGCACCCACACAGAAGCTTTCCTGCCTTACCAAACCAAACCGATAACAAACCAGGAGATACAAATGCATCTACACGTATGTTTTTGTTACACATTTGCAGTATTGTATGCAAAGTAGATACACTTCTTTTTAGTTCAACCGCAATTCCCTCACTTCTATACAACAACTATCTACTATAGCAATTCGTGACCCAGAAATTATTGTTTGATTGAATTTTGTTGTAACTTTTTGCAAATCTAATAGACAACCGGTGGTCATCAACCTGCAAAAGTGTAACCGTGCGTTCTTACGGTTACGAGCGCAATGGTATAATTATTCTTGTTAACAGGGTTTAGTGCGAAACTTATTATCGAACTGCTTACGTGAAATAGGTTGATAACAGTCGGAGTCTCTGTCTTTGCGAGTCGGCGTCTCATATGTACCTCTTGCTATAGCGATATACGAGTATCGTTTTAAATTACCACCAACCATCGACATTGCTTTGCATTGAAAATTCTCGAGGCTTCCACTGTGCTTTACCAGCACCAGTCGGTTGCAGTGAAACATTAATATGCACACCGATAACCCTGTGCAAATGATATTAATTCGAAAAATCAATATTTAAAGTGTGATTTTACTGTAGGATTCATGAGTACGAGTACAAGACCGTTGTCGTCGTTGTGGTTTCTGGGTCAGAGACGCACAAACCGGGGAGTGACACTGGGTATACGAGTAAGTATTGAAATGCGCTTAGAAAATGGTTCATACAAAGGCGAGATAGTGAATTGGAGGAAATCGCATAGACTCAAATAAAACCGGCTTAAGATACAACTACCAGTTATGCATGGCACCTAGAGGTTGGAATCTTGAAAACTTTAATCAGGGTATAGGTGATGGTGGTGCACTTTTTCATGTCGCACAAAGAATGATGTCAGTACACATGGATCCTGTTCTCGGTGTTGCGATAATCAAAGCGTTAAATTTATTTTAATTGGATAGTAATTGTAGTTTGGGTCACCGCATGTTGAGTGATAATGGATTCGAAGATCGTAAAATAGCAAAGAGACAGAGAGTAACTGGAACATAAATTACAGAAATTATTAAGTTGTTGAATGGTAAAACAATTTCAAAATTGTGAGTGGAAGACAACTTTCAAATAGTGTCGATGAAGAATTAGGACGTAATGGCTTTTTCCCTACCGTCCATAAAAGATGCTGGCTATCGCAATATATCTCAAGTATTTGCATGATCATTCCACTCTTTTGGACAATCTTAAAGTACTCGTACATGCCAGGAATTAATGAAATGACGGAGATTTCAAAACTTGGAAAAACCACTGCTGCCATCGTATAGTTGAAGAAAATGCGAAAATTACGTTTACCTGGTACGAGGGGAAGGTGAAAAGTTCTCGTCCTGACAATGAAAGACTGCGATTTTCAGTTAAAAAATGATTTTATTTTTCTACTTAAGCTCTCTTGACTTCAACACACTTGGTCCAGCGTTTCTCCAACATCAGTATTCCTTCTCGGAAGTGAGAGTCTGAAAGGCTGTGAAAATATTCATCTACGGCCCCCTCAACTTCTGCATTAGATGCGAAGCGCTTCGCAGAAACAAATTTCTTCAAGTTTGGGAACAGATGAAAGTCTGAAGGTGCCAAATCAGGTGAATAGGGGGGATATCCGAGCAAATCGTACCCCAAATCCCGCAGTTTTCCCATCGCCAATGCACACTTGTGTACACGTGCATTGTCCTGATGAAAGATTATTTTTTTTTTCTTCAAGAAAGGCATCTTCTCGCGAATTTTTGGCATCCAGCTGGTCAAGAAGGTTGGAGTAATATTCGCCTGTAATTGTTCTGCCTTTCTCTAGGTAATCAATTAACAGGATCCCTTTCGCATCCCAAAACACACTGGACATGACCTTTCCGGCAGATGCGATCGACTTCGCTTTCTTTGGCGCTGAACCACCAGCTTCCACCCACTGCTTCGACTGCTGTTTCGTTTTTGGCGTATAGTGGTGAACCCATGTCTCATACATGGTGACGAATTGCCGCACAAAATTGGTCGGATCCCTATTGAATCGGTCCAAAGATTGCCGCGAAAATCGTTTGCTTTTGATCGGCATTCAGTAAATGCGGCACCCATCTTGCGCAGAGCTTTCGTATCCCTAAGTTTTTGTGCAAGATGTTTCGCACCCTTTCTTCCGATATACACACAGCCTCAGCTATCTCACTCACCTTCACTCGCCTGTCGTCCAACACGATATTATGCACTTTTTCAATGGTTTCCTTCACGTGGGTCATCTTCGAGGGACGTGCGACCACGTTTAAATTCAGCTGCCCACTTTTTAACGGTTGACATGGAAGGAGCAGTGTCCCCGTAAACTTTTGTCAACTTTGGATGAATTTCCTTAACCCATTCAAAACGCAGAATTTTATCACCGCACGATATTCAAGTTTATTCATTTTAACGAAAAACACGCAAGACGTCTACTGCAAAAATTCGTGTAAAGAAAGTACCTGTAAAGAAAGTACTTGAGAGAACAGTTGAAACTTGTCATAAGAACTAATCAGAAGTGCACCCAGGTAGGAAAAATTAATTTTTTTTCTGATTGGAACGCCATCTCTGCGTCAGGCCGAGAACTTTTCACTTTGCCATCGTAACTCCAATGATGCTCCAAGCTGCAAACAAGCATGTGTTGCCTAGCGAATGCCTCCACAAACAAGTCTGTCGAGGTTACATCATATTCACCACGAGACCACGAAACTGAGTACTCGTAATAAATAAAGTCCACGACGATCTGTAGCCGAGAAATAGTCCATTTTTAAGAACCAGTTAAAACGTAAAGAACCGTTATGCGTATTTTCTGACAAAACCTAGTACAATATCTGATAGCTTATGCTCACCATAACTCAAATCGTTGTAAAAACCGTTAGTAAGTACAGTTAATGTTGGGGTTGTAATGAAAATTCCGATTTTGCCTCGAATTGTGACCCTACAGATCCCAGGTATGAAGTTTGAAGTGAAGAAGTTTGGCTGCAGTCGGCAATACATGCAAAAAGTCAGACAGAATTGAGAGACCAACTTTTTTGAGTTTCTCTATTATAACAGGTGGGACAAAAGTAATGTCATAATGTGAATGTGCCATAATTTTTGCAAATGGCGTCAAATGTCATTGTGCTTTGACATTTATGTTGTAGACAGATAGAGAATTAGCAATGGAGCGATATACACCTGAAGAACGCGGAATTATTGTTACTGCTTATTCGACCAATTTCCGGTCTGTCGTTTTAACGCAGAGTGAATTTTTTTGATTGGCCCTTATTTTTTTGAGGACGACGACGGCACCACCGCAACCGAAACTGGTGATCGACACATGTTGAACGAGTTTTTTTTTTGCCGTAAGTTGCTGAATTGGGTCTCGAGCATTGTTGGTTCCAGCAGGAGGGAGCAACCGTCCACACAGTTCGGGCAACGATGGAAATTTTGAATCACCGTTCCGGACATATCGCTAGATCTGACGGCGCCAGACTTCTACATTTGGGAATTTTTGAAATCTCGCTTTTACCACAACAAACAAAAGAAGAAATAATTAATTTGGGGCCAGATGTATTGCGAGCAACAATTCAAAATGCCGTAAAACGAGCACAAATGTGCATCTCCTCAAGAGGTGGTCATTTGACCGATATCATTTTTTCGAGTTAAATTAATAAACTTTTCATGAAAACAGAGCCCAATTTTTTTCATTTTTAACAAAATGGCAGCCAATTCACATTATGACATTCCTTTTGCTCCATCTTGTAGTAAAATTTGATCGAAATCTCGATATCGAACATTTTCAGGAAACCAATACTTGCCTCTATAGGTTCAAGCTGAAAGCTAAAAGAATGAACCAATAAATCAATCCTTCGCAGAGCACTATAAAATAGTATACGGGTAGATCGGTGGCTACTGCACTGTAGTCTCTACAGTAGTAAGGTCAATACAACATAAGGAATTCATCTTAGAAGTCTATCTTGATGTTTAAAGGGATTTCAGCTACTTTAGCACCGGCGTTATTCCTGGCAGTCTGCACAGGTCTAACAAAGACTTCTGAATATCTGCAGCAATAGCAGAGCGACTCAAATCTACTCAGGCTTAGGGAAGCAAACATATAAAATAAATATAAATATTGTGGCAGTTTGATATAGCTTCTCGCAGCCATTCGTGCTATGCGACACATGGAATAGGAAGGTGTTTTCTGTGACTCAAACCTTGAGTCTGCTGCCCAGAACCTTGCGTATCATGCATCTTGAGTCTCACTCACTTAACCAATATATTGACAGAAATTTTGACATTGACACTTGTTATATGTAGATAGATAAACCGGTAAGCTACTAGTAAAGAAGAGCTGACCTTTTGCACTGACGGATACAAGATGGACGTCAGCATAGGAGCACCTGGATTTTAGTCAATATATTCAAATCTCTTCTATTTACACCACGTTAGATTTATAAAGGGGAGAACTTCTGAGACTTTTATTGGTCCACCCTTTTAAGTAATCTAGATCGGCCTTAGAAGATATTAATGTCTAATGTCTGACTACGTACTTAGTACCAACTTAAAGTCCCCTAAAATCAACTTTCAAAATAATGTTTCATATTCAAAATTTCTACATAAGCCTGCATGGAGTCGCTATTGATGCAGACCTTGGCGGTAGAAGCAAATAATCGAATGAGACCTTGGAGAACTGAAATGGAGAAGGTTTTCGTGGGAACAGTGGTTGATCACGAAGTAATCGATTCTAACTCCAAATCGAAAGCCGACAATTTTCAAGTTGTAACTGAATAAACCATATTTAAGCTATTCCTTTACTGTAGTATCCAGGGGTCTACTGTTACAGCAGAATTCTGAATTTAAACTAAATTGCACTCACGTACAAGTTCAGAGAGAACTACTTCTCATTTAAAAAAGCACAAGCTACCATAATACCCACACGGAAAAGCATTGGAAAAGTTTTATAAGTATCTGACGCAAACAACAACATTAAGCGCACAAAGAATCGTGAACAGCATTACCATTTTGCTGATTTTATTTACGAGTATTTTAAATTTACATTTTATTCGATTCTGAAGTTCTTACACAATTTTTTTTTTTTTTTTTGTAAATATTCTGCATTTAGATTGACCTTAAATTGGTAGAAGAATTTGCATACACAAATTAGCAAACTTTTCAATTATCTAGCAACGAGAATGAATATTTCTTTTTAGGAAATGGAATTATTAAATTCGTGAGACTACCACTAATTGAGGATAAAGTTTTTCACAAACAAAAATAGATACATAAAGATTTTTGCGGTTAGTCTGCAAGAAAAGGTAAAATACATTCGTGTACACATCCATAGCTGTATAGTATTTCTTGCAAAAAGTGTCAATAAACTTAATAAGCGGCTTATTGAATTTTTTTTCTTTTTTTTTTTTTTTTTTTTCTTTTCAAATTTTGCTAATATAGCTATACAACGGTGTTTCTACTTTAACTGCTATCTATTGAGTTAACATTGAGAAATATTATGAAATTAGATACGTTTAAGCTTGTCTGCTATGCCGATTACTTTTCTATTTGTAAATTATTATAAATTCGGTTAAAGCAGAATGGAGTAAAATAAATTGAATACTGAGAATTTATTATTATAAATGTTTATTTTAATTTGTGTGTAAACAACGGTGAACAAAATTGATTTCAGTGAACCCGTGTCAAAAAATAAGTCACCGCTAGTGATGGGAAGAATCGAATAAAAACTATCGACATATTCGATAATATCGAAATATTCATTCATTCGATAGTTATTCAAATTCGTTCATTACTATTTTCATTCATTGAACAATTTCTTTCGGTCGAACTATTGTCCATGTCCATTACTATTTTCGCTCATTATAATTTTCATTCATTAAATTTTTCTTCCATTCTGTTTATTTCATTCGACAGTTCGCTGAATACTCGTAAGCTGAGTAGGCATGTAATCCTTCAAAATATTCGACTTTACAAAGAAACCGTTTTGACTATTTCGACCAAAATTTTTTTAAATTTTCGAAAATTTTAAGTACGCAATCCTCTAAAATGTTCGACTTTGCAAAGGGGCTAATTGTGGAAAATGTTTTTAAGTGCCGATATCTCGAAAACGTTGCGTCGTACAAAAAAGATAATTTCAACCGAAATTTTAGGTTTTGAAATTATCCACAAGATGAAATTTTTGAAAATTTTCGAAAAGTGTAAGTATACAAACCGCATCTTTTAAGACAGCCAAGCAGCAATCAAATCCTTAGAATCATCCTCAACAAATTCTTTAACAGCTCTAGAATGCCGATCGTCTCTTATAGAGATAGCGGAGCAGTTTAATATTCACCTAATTTGGGTGCCGAGGCATAGGGATATTTCAGGGAATTGTAAGGCTGATGAACTTGCTAGACATGGAACAACAATACCCATCCTTCAAGGCAAAAGTTTACTGGATGCTACTGAAAAGACAAGGGGTACAATTTGTCTAGCGACAAAACAAATTTGGCCTATGCTGGATCTGAAACGCTCTAAGAATTTGATTTCTCTCAATAGAAATCACATTAGCGCTGTGAGAGGTATCATAACTGGACACTGTCTAATAGGCAAGAATGCAACAAGGCTTGGTGTCTTCTCAAACGATTTCTGCAGAAGCTGCATGGACGAGGAGGAGGAAGAGACTATTCTTCATCTTCTTTGCACCTGCCCCAGCTCTCTCCCAAAGAAGGAAGCTCCACTTAGGAGCCTTCTATTTCAACGACCTAACCTAACCTAACCGACTAAATATTAACGTTAGGGACCTTCTATGCTTCATCAGAAGTTCCAAATGGTTCAACGAGTAGGCTAGAGGCCACTTCCCAAACCCATTTCCCAGTATCGCAATGGGCCTATTACTGGTCTAAGTGTGTTGGCTTCTTATTTTCGCTGACAGCCACCTCAACCTAACCTAAGTATGCAATCCTCAAAAATGTCCGAATTCACTATGAATAATTGTTCTTGCGTGCGAATATCCCGAAAAGTTTTTACTTGCACCTGGTTTCGTGAAAAAATTCGACCTCGAGAAATCTGAAAAAAGTGGGTATAGCAATTCTGTCTGTCTGTGTGTACGCACGACTGCAGAGTAAACGGCTGGACGGATTTTCTCAATTTTCATATTTGGGGTCTGTGGGTTCACAATTCGATGAAAAATTTAAATTTCATTCTAACCACAAAATTAACGGTATTTTACAAACGGTCGATTTTGTAAAAAATAGATTTTCTCGAAAACAGCTCCAATGATTTTTTTCAAATTTAATATTTGAGTTACAGTAGATTTATTCCAACAGATGGAATACCAGACTTTTGCTAACAAATTCTTATAACGGTACTTTACTAATTAGCTAGTTTTTGAGAACTTTTTCTCGGCTTTGATTGGATGCATTTTTTTCCAAATCAATTTGAATAATTTTTTTATTTTCAACGGAATTTAAAAAAGAAATAAAAAATTCAGTATTTTGTTTAAATTTTAAATCTGAGTGATTTGCAATTAAACAACATGTAGGTGGAAGAACATATTTTTTTTTTTTTATAATTTGCACGTGTTAAAGGGGGTATGAATACCCTTATACTAATTTTTAGAACACGTGCGTTTTTGTGGAAAGAGAAAGAGACAGAGAGAAAGACAGAGTGGTGTAGTTTGAAACTCAGGTGGTATTAAGTTTCTGTAAACTCCAAGTGTGGCTGTCCAGATAACTGGGGAGTATTATGTTTGTTTTGTCTATTATAGTCGTTGCTTATGATTCGCAGTATTTTTTTCTGTCCTCCTGATGTCATCATCATGATCAAGTTGCATTTTAGCCATATGACCACCCTACTGCCAGTGTTATGCCTTCACAGTAGAGTTGACTTAGCTTTCGCAAGTGATCGACTTTTTTATTTATTTCATGCGAAATAAATAGATTATTATTGACATCAAGATTCGAACCGTGAATCAACAGCGTGACAAGCGATGATGTTACCACTACACCACGGCCACCCGCTCGTGTACTTTAGTACTTTCGACGATAAACTCAAGTAATTCTGCCTCGTCAATGTCTGTATGCGAGGTGATTTCCTGCATAGACAGGACATACCGCAGCAGCTACTCCTCCTTTAGTGGTGATCGGCGGCTCAGCTTGTGGTAGTCTTCTCGGCGGGTTGTTTGTCTGTCGAACTCTGCCAGCAATACCTCCTTAAGGGAATACCAGCAGTCGACATGAATGGTTCTCAAGACTACCTTGGCAGTTCCTGTCAGAAGTCGACGGGCACAGAGGTACTTGGTGCGATCATCGCAACAAAGCGACTGGGCCACATCCTCATAATCTGCTACCCACTTACGAACGATATAGTTGTCGTCGCCGGAAAACAAAGGGACTGCATTCTCTATGTCACTGAAGTCTACTTTTTTTGTAGGCGCTGAAACCGGCTCCATGTCTTGAAGCTCCCTCTGAAGTTCTCGAATACGTTTCCTTCTTTCCAACCGAGCGAGTTCTCGTTCCTCAGCGTCATCAGAAATGGTCACAAAAGTTGCGTCAGAAGTTGATCGCCTGCCAGACGTCTGCTTTTCAGCTAAATCGGAAGTCGGTGCTCCATCAGAAGCGGGCACTTTGCCAGAAGTAGGGGCTCCACCCGAAGCGGACGCTCCATCAGAAGAGAGTACTCTGTCAGAAGTTGTGTATACGCCTGAAGTTCGAGCTATATTTTCGAGCACAGGAGGCTCACATTGTTCTTGGTACATTGTGCGGATCTGCCCAATCGTGACCGTGGTTGGGACATCTATTCTTGCCTCGTGCAGGGCTTCCATCATTTCGTTCTTCCGCGGTCTATCGGGCATCACTTTAATCGATTATTAATCTTAACAGGGTTGTACATCCACTCAGATTGTGTTATTTATTTCGTGGTAAACCCCACATCTGATGTTATAGAAGCCTTATTTTTTGTAAGAATTATACAATTTACGTCTTTCTTTAAAATACTTTAAAGAACGCCGATCCACTCAGCGTGACTGCTCACTTTAGAAGGGAGGAAAATCCCTCCATTTTCCTGCTTTTTGTACTAGATCAGTCACGATGGGTTTACACTGATGATTGGCTTACAATGTAAGGTCTAGTGGTAAGTTATTAAATAAAATTTATTCTCTCTTTTTTTTACTACAAACTTGAAATTTTTATCAAACTTTACATATAAACAATAATGAGACTCAATAAAGTGAGGCCGGGCGGATTTTCTTCAAACTTCATATCTAGCATCAGACCGTGTGATTTAATACCTTTGGATTATCTGCTGTGGGGATATGTGAACGCCGATAAATCAGAGACGATGAATGACTTGAGCAACATTCGCCGCCTTATTGCCGATATATGGCCCCAGCTGCTTAAAAAAGTGGCCGAAAATTGGACTTCAAGATTGCGCTTTATTCGACCCAGCCGCGGAGCCCATATACCCGAAATTATATTTAGTCACTAATGGCATAAAATTATGTTTCCAATAAAGCTAATACCATCGCCATTAGCACGATTTTATTTCATTTTAAAGAATATACTATACTTAAAAAAAAAAAACACACCATACCTAAGAAACACCATTTATAGTATGTAAAAGCCCAAAAACAACTCACATGCAAACTATCTATTTAAACTACTTTTTTAATTTCATAAAAAGCCACAAAACAAACCTAATTCTACCCCTAAAACAGTTCAAACTCCTCTATACACTCTTTGCTTATCTCTCTCACTGATGACACAATTCCTCGTGCACTTGAAAACAACAATTAATCGTGCGCCACATTTTAGTCATATAAAGTTCACCAAAATGTCACGACAATTCCAAAGTGTCATTAAACTTCTGTCGAGAGTACACTTAACATGCGAAATTACCTCATCGCCCACGGATGTTCCAAATGCGGAATCATTTGCCAACCAGTGCCGGTCACTGTTACAGACCCACAGACACATTACTTGAACATCTCAAGTCAAGAGTTCCTTCCTTTTGCATAACACTCATGATGGATTGAACAGGTGTTACTCTTCGCGAGGACTCCAAATGTGGACGCCACATTAGCAGCCATCAACGTCGACAGGTTTATTTCAGGCAAGATACGAGTAAAGCAAAAAACCAATTGCAGTCTGCAGCCCAGTGACACTCTAATCAGTGTTGGCCTCATCTTTTCGTCTTCGGCATGGTTTCCTCGGTTAGGTTAGTGTCACTGTGTAATACCGGCGCAGCACCTGGAAGTGCAACATGGCGACAGGTTAACTGTGGTATCAGCCTAATCAGGTGGAACGGGTTTCGTATATAATACATTGCTCATTGCCATTGTGGCGGGAGGCGACATCATCCAACTGAATCCATTGACTCTGGCAGTATGTGATCACGCGAACACATGTGCAACAGGTCTTCCGGTTTGACATGGCTTATATAACGGTTTGTTGATGTTGGAGTAATCACTTCACTGTGGCTTTAGCTTTTCCGCGAAAGAAAACAAACTAAACCTGCAAGAAAAGTAAACACAAATTGTAGGACCACGGTCCATGGATAACAATTACATACTCGTACGTATGGGGGCTAAAAAAAAAATCACACATCTCATGGCAATTAATTTGGCTGGAAGAAGATTAGAGAAGAGGCAACGGTATAGAAAAGTGGATTACAACCAAACGGTACGAGTACTCGTAAGTTGCAAATAAAACTAAAGCAAAAGATATACGGAATTGCTAACAATGTTGGGAAGCATTTTGTAGGTGGTTCACAGAAAGATCAGTTTAGTAACTAGGTTGGTTAAATTAATAAATAAATAAATATTTTGGCTGTAACAGACGATAGAGAGTCAGGCCTCGCTTCTTGCTGCCATTCGTACTGTGTGGCACACGAATGGAGGAGTTTTATGCCGGCCAGTTTTTTTTTATAAGGTCAGCTTTTTCGATTAAGAGAAGCTTCTTATGACAATTTTACTCTCGGATATTTGTCAGACGTTTGATAGTGAAACCACTTTTTGGAATTCTTCGGGACTCAAACCTTGAATCCACCGCGAAGCTATCGCACACTTAAGCACTGAGCCACTGGGTCGGTTAGGCGAAGATTTATGAAAGCGAGAGCGTTAACCAGTTTAACTTTGGTGTCAAAATGTGTTCGCATGACTTATTATTAAATCAGCGTAGTGCATTAGCTACTTACGCATGTACTTCCTATATCTTGAGTTATTTTTTAGGAAGTAGTTGAGGAGTATTGCATGACGCTTAAAATATAACAAAATTGCTCAGCCTACAGAAAGTATAGGTAAGTACTTCAGAAAGTGTAATGTGGATCCAATTAAATAACTACAAACAACCAAAAACCCGACTACAAAAAGTAATAAAAAGTTAAAAAAAAGTTGTAAAATCCGCCGCCCGATTTGTTCACTTTTTTAGTGCTTTTCGTAATCGACTTTTTGTTTGTTGTTGTTGTTTAAAATAAATTATCTAATTTTATTCCACTTGTTTTGATTTTGTTTCATCAAACTCCATTCAAGGGTCTTCGCTCTGGATGGCATCACTAGATGTCTACTACGGCATCTAGTGACAAAAACTAAATAAGACATAAAGGGTGTCCCAAAATTCACAGGTTTTTAATTAAAAATTGTAACTGTTTTATTGATTCATAAAGTATACAGTATAGGGTTACTCGTATGTGTGGAATAGCATATCGGGTAAATGGCCTCCACAGTTTTGCTGGCCTCTTTTGTCGGAATTTTTCATTACCGTTTTGCATAAATGTGGCCGAATTTCATTGATACAGCACTCAATTTGCTTCTTCAAAGCGTGGGTGGTCGTAGGCTTGTTGGCATAAACCTTAGACTTCAAAGAAAACGGCATTAAATCGCCTGATCTGGGCGGCCAATTCTGATCACCAAAAACGACCAGGAAATGCCTCATGCAGTAATTGAATTGGTTCTCGGGCTGTATGGCATGTGGCACCATCTTGTTGAAACCAAAAGGCTTCAGTTATTGAGTCAATTGCAATTTGTATGCATGAAGATGCATACTATTCTTTCGTAAGAATACGCTGTAGAGAGCTTCTCGAAATATCCAATTCTTGACCACGGGGCCTAATTGAAGTTCCTGGACTCTCAACAACACTCTTACGAATTGCTTGGATGTTTTGTGTTGAACGACTTGTTGAAGGACAGCCAGTGTCTAAGATCACTAATTGATCCAGTCTCCCTGTATTTTGGAATTAATCTCTTCATAGTCGATGAAGTTAAATCACTATTCCTATTATTTTTAAAATATTGCTCAACAATGTTCTTTCGTGTAGCACTCCATTTTTAATACACTGAACTGTCAGCTTTCATGTTTTTTTTTTTTTTTTTCGTTGGCTACACTTTACCGCACAAATGGCGCAAAATTCAAATCTGGCGTGAATTTTGGGACACCCTTTACATCTGCTTGTGTTTCATCGAAATCGGTTGAGTCGTTTTGTCTCTGGATGTCACCAACCATTTATGTTACTCCTGAGATGTTTTTTTTTTTTTTTTGTTGGGCTGAGATCAAAGAAATCATCTTAAGAGTAACTTCGAATATATGTAAAAAAAATTGTTATAACCACAACAATTTGTTGTAACCACTACAGTAGGCTTTACTTGAAGCTAACTAACAATTCTTGTACGAAAACTACTAGTTTATGAACTGGTATGTTACACTATCTACATGTTCAGAACCGCTAAGTCTTGGAAAACCTACAGATCCTGCCTTTTAAGAGGCTATCTTGGGAAATAAGCCGTGGCAGTGTTGACATAATTTATGTCACTGGGTACATAATAAGTGACACATTTTAGCATTCTCAGAATAAGTGACATAATTATAATAAAAAATGCGAAACAAAAAAATTTATCGACATGTAAACTTTCGTTTTTTTTCGTAAAACCTGGACGAAATTTCTGCTGGCAGATAATTGGGTTTGGCTCTGATATTTTTGAATTTTAGTGTATTTTTTTTAAAAAAGAAAAGAAAAATATATATCGTATCGAAAATATTGGGCATTTTATTTTTTTTTGTCGTTTGGGCTAAATTATGTCAATATGTGACATATTTTTGACATTTTTTCGTCCAGCATTTTTAGATGCGGTTTTGAGAAACCAGCAAAGTCCTGGCCTATGAAAAGTGGCGATTCTGGCAAACCAGCTCGTTCCGTCTTTTTCTTGGATGGTCATGAAGTCTAGTGTTTTTAGGGGTGAATTTGAAAAATCAGCAAGTTGGAAAACTAGGTCTGAACCTCTTTAGGGGCAGTCCTGGGAAACCAGCATTCTCTCCTTTAAGAAGGGTGGCCTTGAGAAAGCAGTAATTACAGCCTTTAGAGGCGGTATTGCAAAACCAGTAAGTCCTGCTTTTTGACGGCCAGTCTTCGAAAAGCAGCAGGTGCTTTGGAAAGTGGTGAGTGAGCTCTTCTTAGAAGTGAAGTTTCAAAGAAATTAATCAGTGCCCCTGGAGCGTAAAATGTAACAGTAAAAAAAAAAGTTCGGAAAAGTGTCCAAAAAGTGTTGTCTCTGTATTTCACTTGACTACTCATGCATTTTTCTGCAAAAGGCAGCGTGAATTATAAAGCATAATCAAATGAAATACCAAGAGCATCGATAAACTAACGTTAACTAAACCTGAGACCTCGACCATTTTACCAGCGACCAATCTGTATAAAATACAGTATTGCCTGGTGAGAAAGAAGCCCATCTACTGCAGCCTCCACTCCTAGTCATCCAAAATGAAACACCCGCATTTATGCTCAATCCAATCAATTAACTCTTTTCTACGTATGCTACAGCATACATAGCACATTCAAGCTCTACTATCACCAATGAAATTCCTTAGCCCAAAGAGTAGACCAATAATTGTATTAAAAGTTTATTAGCGGCGCCCTAATGTGACTAATCACCCATAAAATTAATACATAGCACATCATTGCATGTGCTACTTCTTTTAATTGAATCCACACGACGAAACACACTATCTACGTCAAACTACACCGATGGTATGTGCACTTAGGATAAATAAAAAGAATGATGACCAATTAGACCAAGTAGACCGACTAATTAATGGCTAGACTCATTTACTCTAGTCATTTGCTAAAATTCGCAATTTTCCGGTCAATCCTCTGTCCATAATCCAGCGGAATTTAATTAACGGTGTACAACTAACAGATACTAGTACCTAAGACGATATAAAAAAAAAACACTGCAAAAGATTATTTGAGAAGAATATAGCTCCTTAAGCTGTAAGCAGGCTTAGTAAGTAGCACTCAACGAAAACTGATGACATTGTAGAGATTGGAAAATTTTGATTTACACCCCGTTTATCGGTTGACATTCTACACTTTTTTGTACAGTGAACATAATATTTGCATGACTTGCTGAATGCTTGCTGAAGAATGAGTAAAGTTTGACCCATTTGGGTGCCCCCGTTTCAAGAAATCTCTGTTTATGTGGACATAAAGGAGTAATTGGCTACTTGAAAGAACTGCAAAACATGTTAAATGAGTGGGCTTACAAGGTAGAATGTTTTCTATTCAGATTTATGCTTTTACGTTTTGCATTCAAGTAACTGCAGAGTAACCTTAACGTACGAGCACTTAGAGTTGCTATAATTAATATAATTTCATATTTCGTGTTTCAGAGAGCAATGGCTCCTTGACTTTATCATTGATATGTAACACTGAAGCTGTTACGTATTTATAGCAATACTCGTAGCTGCGTTTTAGAGTCTATTGTTTAGAATGAAAAAAAAGAAACAAAACGGCAGGCCTTTGTTGCATTCTTATCAAATGGAACTACGCTAGAACTTCAGTAAAAATAAAAATAAAAAAGATGTGTGAGTATCTTTAAGAAGTCAGTCTTAAAACGGACCTGGTTATGTTGCATCTTGGCAGAGCACCTACGGTTGGTAGCTCTTTAATAATACTTGGCGAGCCATCCACATAAACGGAAATAGATCTGAACCCATTCAGAAGTTCCGATATGGGGCTTCGATGAAAATTAACAAGCAGTCTAGAGCAAGTAAGCACCGATAGTGGAACACGCTAAAGATGAGTTTAATGAGACAATTACAGAAGTTTTGAATCCAAGTAATAGCTCTATTTGTGCTACAATCAAGCCAATCGTCGAGTCTCTGTGGTGGAGCAAAACACTTAACTAAACCGAGATCCGACATACGTAAGCTGTTTATTAAAGCTTCGTGGGACAGTTTTTTGGAAAGAAAATCAGAAAAGCAAATAGGGAAAGAAAATTCTGTAAGGCAGCTATATTACACATAATCATAAAACCATGAAAACGTATGGCAGCTTTATGGAAATCGAAGAGCTCTGCTGGTATTGGAAACTCACTCTTCAAGTAGCTTGCCGAGCATTTATCCTAAAAACCATGCTCAGAGAACTAGAAGAAGAAGAAGTTCGCTGGAAATATCTTCCAACCTTTCAAATCACCACGTGCAGATAGCATTTTGCCTGTCCTACTAGAAAGAAGAAAAATAGCAACAACTAAGCAGCTTGTCACTTGGCATTCCGAAGTTCTGCAGGCCCATCAGCCTTGATTTTATTCATATTTAAGACAATGAAAAAAGCTGTAAGCATGTGTACCATCAACATGCATACCGTGCGAGTAAATCTACGGAGACCACTCTGTACTAGCTAACGAACCCTATGGCGAGAGCACTAGAGATCAAAGTGCACAGGAGGAACCTTAGATACCAGTTCATATGAAACCATTAAGAAAGTCTTTCTAAAAAGGAAGTGAAGTGCACTATTTTAAAGTGAATATCTGAAATGCTTGGCAAGACCTTTAGGGTTAATTGACTCGTACCATGAGACTGTGGCTAGAGATACATGCTCCATCTGTTAATCGGAATTATAACAGATTCTGTTATTTCGCCGCCACTAATCAAAGATTCGAATACCCCAGCGATGTATTCAGCTCCTGAAATAAATGGAGTCAATGAGCTAATAAACATTATCAAGCCACTGGACTTATTACCAGAAAGTTATCTGGTCAGCAGTACGTCACATTCACACTGCAACGTTAGTTAATTGCCAAATGACGTAAGTGGCAGAATCAAAGCTAAAAGCACCAGCATATATCGTATCCAACGAAATAATGCAGCGACAACTTCAGCAGCGATGTGATGTGATTGAACAATTTGTTATAATCGTTTTCAATGTCCTTTTAGAGCCTAGGTTTAAAAGCATACATATGTCTTACGATTGGTAAGCAATGTGGGGAAAATAGTGAGTCTACCTAGAATGATCGGGATCAGAAAGTGACGGTGTCTCCCTGGTGAATTTTACACAAGAAATTCGCACAAAAAGATTGATAAAAAGCCGAAGGAAGAGATGAGATTAAACTGTCGTTAAATTTGAAGAATTCTGTCACTCCTTTGAAATGAAGTCTAATGGAGACTTGGTGACTCATCTTTGGTAATTATTACCATTATCAGCTTAAATAATTGTAATGTGAAGAAATTTTCGAAAAATTAATCGATATACTGAGTATAATCGATAATTTCGGTCCGATATATTCTGAGAATCGACACTAATAGTTTGATACCGATACTTGGTATCGATACTAGTGTCCGTATCGATACTCTAGGTTTTGTACGTCAAGTTTCTGCAACGTAACGGAAGATACTTCAGAAACGAATGTGGTTGATCTTTTTTTTAATTGGACCAGTGTCCTTATTATGTTTCGCGCCTTTCTGTACTCAATTTTGAATGTATTCGTCTAGCAAAGTACGTGAGATTTTTTTTTTTACAGTGGATATTAGAAAATCCAAGGATTGATGGCTGTTTTCAGCTATGGGAGATATCTAGCGAAGAGTGGAGTGGGTCCTGAGGTTGAGCCTTACCAAGACGCTTTATTAAAGTTCCATCTTCGGAAAGGGATAGAAATTTGCATCCAAACATCTGGCGGAAGAGATTACTTATGGTTGACATTCAGCGTGTTTAGATGTGGTCTGGACTGTACAGGTTATGGTCCTTGAATGGAAAGTTCATCTATCTTTGTCGTTGTCTGAAGCACACTTAGCGTGATTAGATTAATCTGAATGGTTTTCAGCATTGGTATTTTCTTGTGGGTCGATGTCGATCCTCATGTCCCCCAATAACTTGTCAATTTTCCATCGACATTTTCGGGACCTGAGGGTCGGAAAACTTTGACCTTGGCAAGTCTTATGACAAGTTTCAGCTTATAGTCCGCCTTCTCTAGTGCCGCCAGGCACGCTTCATTTATCAAAAAAGTAAAGACAAACTGTTCTTCTGATGTTCCTCTGCATTAATGTCTGGCCAGTCCCTCATCGGGACCATCCGATTGTGAAGCTTTAGACATTGGCGAAGCTTTATTCCGTCTAACTTCATATGGGCAAGCTAGATACAGGCCCTCAGTCTTCTTGGCATTTCATTACCTGAAATAAGTTTAAACTTCAAACCTTACCGGGCATCACTAATCTTAGCCAAACACTCGCTAAGAAAATCCTCGGAGAACTAGTCCTCGCATCTAATTACCCTATATCCCCTCACAACATCGGCTAAGTTGAAACAAGACAGAGATCCCTCTTGATTGGCAAGCAAGTAGTTCATGACAATCTCGAACAATTTGGCTTCAATGTCGCCCCAAGACTTCTCGTCTACAAGAGCAACACCTCGGAGGAGTTGCGTATTGCCTGGGCTACACTGGCCGACGAAGTATCTGCTGCCTTTTGCTGTTTATATCGGGAATGTTTCCTTCAATGTGCTGGTCTGCTAGTACTTTCAGTAAGATTCTAGATTCGTTACTACGATAACTGGGGAAAACTCTGACCGACTACTCGATTTTCCGTCCAGAGCAGACTGGGAAAGAGGTGAAGTCGTAAAAAATTTCAAAACAGCAATATATACCGACACCCCGTTCAAAGATGGACTGTGGGGTCGATGAGGTAATCTTTTCAGAAGTTCTGCCAGTACGTGAAGCGTGTCAGATAATAAGACACAAGACTACACCCAGTGCTATTATCGCCATTTTCATTAATAGTCGGGCTGCTGTCAAGGCCCTGATTTCAATAACATCACCCACTCAGCTGGTGGGACAGTGTAGGGAAGAGCTCTCGTCGCTAGGTTATCGGACCAAAATCAATCTTCTTTGGATGCTAGGCAACAAAGGTGGAACAGTTTCAGAGTTGTTTCATTTCGATCTGTGTCGACTGACCGAAATGCAACAGGGCCAGAACACAAGAAATTCTAGATATATCCCATGTTTCACAGTGTCGGTTGACTAACAGATACATTGGTCAACTAATTGTAACGTGTATGGTATACCTTAAATGCATGTACTCTACAACTTAACAATGTTGTAAAGTACATGGTGAAATTCATTTTAAAATTAATTAACTTTTAATGTCATAGCTTGAGATTCTGAATCATGCGTATGAAAAATCGGGAACTAGAAACTGTACACAAATTGTTTGCTAACAACAGATAGACATGAAACTAGAGTACCAATGTAATTAAATAAATATTTTTATAACATAGTACTTGAAGAACCAATGTTCTTTTGAAAAGCTCTTGAGTCTTATCGATATCTAAATAATCGTATCTGCTACAAGCCACAACAGATTTCAACTATAAATATGCCAGTTGATCTATTTCTCAGCACAAATAGTCCGGGGCTTTCATTAAAAATCGACAAAATGAAACTTTGCGGTAATTAAAAAGGATACTTGTTAAAATTGAGTTCTTATAACGAAAAATTTTTTTTTTCTACAGTTGCTATTCTCCTAATGACCATTGGTCTTTCTTGCGCCACAATTATTAACGACGCTGGACAACCAGGATGCAAAACCGACATCGAATTGAGAGAGGTGTATTATAGAAACTATTGGGATCCAACTGCCTATTGGAAATGTGAAGAATCTGGAAAAGCTGCTAGGTTTGAAAAATGTCCTGATGGTCAAGCCTGGTTAGATAGCAGGAAAGTATGCGTTGAATGGATTGATTGGTCTTGGGAAGAACAAATTCCGCCAAAAAGCAGACCTTAAATATACGTGCTAGTTGACATGTAATTTATTTGTAAAGAAATATTAAAAATATCCTTGCATTAAAAGAAATATATATACGATACCTAGTATAGCTTGGAACTGGCTGGTGGTTGGTCGAGAAGCTACAAACTGTTCAAAACAGGGTTTGGCTTAGTAGTACAATACAAGAACCAATTTCTTAGCCAAATGATTGCCCACTCGTTGGCAGATATCTGGAAGCATATCAAAGAGTGGAACAATTTTTCAATACAGCCACGGCGATATTTGTACCCAGCTTAACAAACAAACCAACAATATCGGTTGATTATTTGGGTTGGATATTTTGTTCGTTCAACAAAACGTCCATGTTGTTCTCGTAGTGCAAATATCCATATCTGTGGTGGATAACAGCGTGCTCAGTAGAAGGTTCAGGTCCAATCCCCTGTGAGATGTTTCCACCAAACATTTATTTATGTATGATCAAAGAAAGCTGGATAAGTGAAGAGGTTTCATCACTATCAAGGCAATGTTTACTGAGGGAACCTGAGGACGAATCCATACTACGCAGATGCGTATTCAGAAGGTAGTGGTCACTGATTGTTCTATCAAAAAAAAAAACTTAGGATTATCATCTTAATAAAATGTCCGTAAAGAATGAGTGCTATAGTATCAGCTCGCTACTGGAATAAAGGCCATTCTCTCCGCTACTTCATAAGTCTTAAACAAGAATATGGCTACTGGAGTTCCAGATATTTTTCGAATCTTTCCAGTCTCCCTCAAATAGCAGCCAAGCCAGCTTCCATTTGTTAAAAGAGAAGTGTCTTTTACGTCAGATTTCAAGACTTGTTTTTCCTATTTTGAGTAAGACTTTCATTTGCTTAAGTAAGTATAAGGTCAAGGATTTGTCTCTTATCCAAGAACTTTAAGAAGCCTGTCAGAGGAATTCCAGAATCGTATCTGTGTCCAATACTTCTTATGCAGCATTATGTACTTGAAACTAAAAATATCCGAGAGCAAAATTGTAATAATTGTATGCGAAGAAAAGGTATTGCTTTCGACCTCTCCAACACACATATAACGCCTAATATTCAGTAGATTACTACCTGTCACTGAATCAGAAGATGGTCTCTCAGACCAACAATATGCATTCTGTAAAGCTCGATCCACAATAGACGCTATTGGTGAGGTAATATCAATGGCCAAGCATTCGATACAGGGTTCCAGCTGTAGATGGAGACGTCAAAAAACTGCGGAGTGATTACACTTGACGTGAAAAACGCTTTCAATACAGCAAACTGGAGCTATATCAAGGCAAGGCAATTAACGTTGTGCTTAGTTTCTCATGCAAGAACTCACACTTTTATTTAGTGGAAATAATGTATGCGTTAACAAATATGAATACCCCGGGATATAGCCTGCGAATAGTAAATAAGTATTTCCACCAAAGATTGCTGCTATACGAAATGGAAATAGGGACAAAGGAATACTCTATAACCTCTGGCGTTCCACAGGGTTCCGTCATTGGATCGGTTCTATTGAATATAATGTACGATGGTGTATTGAGACTACGAATCCCCGATGTAGTATAAATCATAGGCTTTGCCGACAACATAGCTATAGTGGTTACGGCGAAACACTTAGACGAGCTAGAGTTAAATGCTAACGGGACCCTCGCATCTGTCAAACAATGGTTAGAGTCAAAGAGTGTAGCTTTGGCAGAAAACAAAACCGAGGCAGTGCTTATTAGTAGCCGCAGAATAAGAGAGACTATCAATGTCATCCAAAAGATGTATTTAACCACTTAGACGATCTCGAAACCTAATGAATCTTCTGAAGCAAACAAATTCCCGAATTCGCACCGGAACTCCCAGTAAAACGGAAATAACAGCAGCAATTAAGTTCCTCAAGAAAAACAAAGCTGTGGGTATTGATGGCATCCCTGCCGAACTATTCCAAGCGGCGCCGAACACATCGGCTGAACTGTACTCGTACACCCGCTCATACGGAGAGCATGGGAAAATGAGCAATTTCCCCAGGAGTGAAAAAGAGGGATGATCGTCAAGCTCCCAAAAAGGGATGGATTGTGCAAACTGGAGCTACCGGCCGTAGCCAAGCTAGAATCATATTATGGTAGAATGCATTAAGGAACACTTAGATTCAACTCTCGATGTCGAGCAGGCAGGCTTTCGTGCTAGACCCTCCTGCATCGACCACATAAACACCTTACGGATCATAATAGAGCAATGCGTTGAGTATAGTTCTCCGCTACATCTACTGTTTATCGATTTCGAGAAGGCTTTCGACAGTGGGAGAGGCATCCCAGAAAAATTCGTAGCTATTGTCAAGGCTACATACGAGGGAAGTAAGTGTCACATCTTTCACAATGGTAAAGTGTCGGAGGATTTTGAAGTCCAAAATGGAGTTCGTCAGGGGTGCACACTGTCACCATTATTGTTCTTGGTGGTCATCAGCGATGTACTCCGTGCAGCATTGACGGAAGTTAACAATGGAATTCAATGGACCATGACAACTTATCTTAAACACCTCGACTACGCTGACGATGTTTGCCTACTTTCACATCGGATAATGGACCTTCATCTGGTGGCCCAAAATCTAGAAGCTGAGGCAAACAAAGTGGGGCTTAAGATAAACACAGCCAAAACTAAAGCCCTGAGCACTTCTAACACCCGCATCAACATTGCAGGACAGGTAGTCGAGAAAGTAGACAACTGTCTATACTTAGGAAGTGTGGTATCGGCTAACCGCGGTGACACTGAACTAGATGTGTGTAGCAGAATCGGGAAGACAAAAGCTACATTCGGAATGCTATGGAAAGTCTGGAGAAGCATCTTTAGGATCTTTTGGTCCAATCGTATCTCCAACGAACAACTTCATCTGAAAACAGGCCAAGAACCTATAGACATTACTGTGCGAAGGAGAAAGTGGATTGAACACACTCTACAGCGCGACGAAAACTCCACTGCGAGATACTCTTACGTGCAGGAGTACCCTGCAGTACGAAGGGCGTACCCTGCAGTGGAATCCGCTTACCCACGCAGGCAGAACAGCCGGATGGCCTAGACAAACGAGGAGGAATCAAGATCTTTGTGGAATGAGTTAGAGGCAGCTCAAACACGTTGCAGAACTCCGAACAAGATGGCGCGCAGGCGTTGTTGACACCCTATGTCCCTCGAGGGGTTCAAGGATTTAAACAATATGTACTCGGGAAGTATCCTATACGTTTTGAAGATCAGTGAATTAGTGAGTGAGTGATCAGTTCCAAGATAAGACTTGTATCTCAGCAAACCCTTAAATTCAAATTTGGTAGCATTCCCTATATGGCTGTGTAATTTTTGTGTTTCTATCGTTAATGGGGGTTAAAAGCGCTCTAAGTTGTTTCGTGTTAAGATGCTAGGGCACAAGTTGCTGGAGATCTTTGCCGGTCAGGCTATGCAATAAAACTCGCTAATCCAAGACGGAAGAAGATTGGGTCGCTCTTGCAAAGTTTGGAGCAGTATGGTGTCGGGTATTCGATGTAAAAATATATGACCAACGGATGAATAACAGGAACACTATCCGCCGTCAAATATACCCCGCTCAATGCCGAATGATATTGCGGTTTACCCGACAAGCTGATCCTGTGCATGCATGATACTTGTGAAATGGGCATAATTAGGTGCTTCTACGAGTATCTCCATTCATTTCTTAAGTTAAAGAAATTTCTTGAATATTTTGAAAATATCTAACCAACTATTGCAATTATTTTTATCATAACAATCACATTTTAGGTTATTTTACATACTTAGGTGCGCCGAAAAAGGTTTATCAATTTGTACCATCTATCTATTTTACAAATGTATCTAAAAGCTTTTCTCTGTTAACTATTTAACTAGTTTAAGCAATTCAATTAAAAAAAAACGAAGTGCTAACAGTAACACAAATTGCAATTCACTGTACAACCCAAATAAAACTACAAAACTGTCAGTCTCTTCAATCAAATGATAAACATGGCAAACCCGGTATTGCTCCAAAACATAGTACGATACTTGTACGAACCACGTCCAGACTACTTCGACTCTGACTACGAGTATTATTATCGCATAAGGGGGGTTGACATTTTATAGCGTGCGGAAAAGCAATATACTCGTACTTCCATACTAATGGTCGGGTTTAGATTTGCCGTGTCAATAAACTTAACTCTAAGCAAACTCTGACCGTGCGTCGTCATCGTCGCTTGAACAAAAGTCTGGTCTAAAAGGAAAAGGAGAAGTATCTCACTATATGTGTACTCAAATCTGTAGCATTAGCTCGTCTAGTAAAGTAGACAAAACAAAACGAAATTTGTTGAAGTCAACTCCATGGGGTTGAATGCTGAGTGTTTCATTATCATCGTCATGGAGTGCAGGAGTTTTATAACAAAACTGAAATGCCCCCAAGTCATAATTTACACTCTTAATTTATGACCAGAGAGTGGAGTAGCCTAGCGCTTGAGCCGAGCTGAATGGCGGCAAAATCATTGCTTAACTTAGAAAGTTCAAAGTCTTTATTTGGCTAATAATAGAGTCTTAAAACACAAATGCAGTTGTTATACTTGCGAACCAAATATCCGCAGCGATGAACGGCTACAATCTTTTAATTTTCAATTTCGAATTGAATTCAATTGATGACGAGTTACGTGTATCTTTTATCGAAAGGGGATTATCAATTTGCAAGCGCCCAGTAATCAGCGCTCAGTACAAGATGGAGATGCAATCGTAACAAAAAGCGCCATAATCTCTGCCAAGAGGGATGTGGATTATAGTTTATAGCATTTGTATCTCAACATGAAATAATAGTGTGCTCTGTGTGTGCGGTTTGTTGCACGGTTGCAATTGAATGGATTAAGTTATTGTATTTGCTTCATTCATTATTATTGTTGCCAATAAAAAGGAGATTGTACAACTCTGAAGAAATCTGATCAGTTTGTTGAAAGTTTTAGTAGACAGACGAGCAGAATGCAAGGAAAGGTGGGAGTTCATATGGGATTTTTATGCCCTATGTCAATTAATTCTGATGCATACAGAGGTAAGGTGAAAGGTTCTCGGCCTGGCAGAGAGACATTTTTTTTTTTTCTAAGTACTCGTAGTCCCCTTTTAGTTCAATGCACTTTGTCCAACGTTTCTCCAATGAATTGATTCCATTCCTGAAGTGCGATTCGGGAAGATCTGCAAAATATCCATTACCTCTTCATTTGGCTCAAAACGTTTTCAAGCCATAAATTTATTTACATTTGAGAATAGGTGGAAGTCTGACGGAGCCAAATCAAGTGAATAGGGTGGATGTTCCAACAATTCGTACTTCAAACCTCTCAGGATTCCCATTGAAAAAGCACCTTTGTGGGCAGGTGCATTGTCCTTATCCCTCTTCTCAACGTATTTTTTCATCCAGTTGGTCCAGAAGACTTGCATAGTATTCACCAGTTATTGTTCTACCCTTTTGAAGGTTATCAATAAAAATAATCCCTTTTTCATCCCAGAAAACATTGGCCATGACTTTACGGCAAATGAAATCGACTTCGCCTTTTTTTTTTGTTGCAGAGCCACTGGCACCCACCCACTGCTTTGATTGCTGAAAAGATGGAGTAGAGCCACTTTCAACTTAAAGTTTATGGAACTTAGTGATGAAGTGATAGAAAGTGAAAAATTGCTACAAGATTGGTCAGGGAAGAAAAGAGATTGGAGGAGGTGATACACGCTAGTTTTAGGTCCCAGGCTCCCAAATATTCAAACGACATAAAATTTTCAGGCGAATATATGCCTTAACCCTCCAAGGACGGAGTAAAATTCTATTACTAAAAGGATAACTTAAGGGACCTAAAGTCATATGAAATTTTCTATAATATTTGCAAGTTAATATGTTTGAACTAAACATTGCAAATTATATGACAAATTTGCCTTGTGGGCTACCTAAAAGTAAAGTGAAGTTCAGCAAAAGAAGTACGCGTACTGGCTTGTGTCCCTAAAGTACCCACGCCGTACTTTAATGGTGAAAAGGTCTTAGTAAAATCTCTTCGGAAATCCGAAGCGTCTGGAACCACCATATGCAGCATCAGCAATTGCCTGATTCCAGGAAAGTAATTTACTCGATTTTTCGTACCCCAATCGACAATAATCACTGCCGTAGCGCTTTTTTTTATATAATTTGCGCGCGCCAAATGGGATATAAATACCATTAAATTATTTCAGGGCACGGGCGTTTGTAGAAATTGAGAGAGAGAGAAAGAAAAATTGGTGTAGTGGGTTTGAAACTTAGGTGGTATTAAGTTTCAGTAAACACCAAAGGTGGTGTCCAGATAACTGGGGAGCTTGTTTGTTTTGCTTTTTTTTTGTCGTTGCTCATGATTCACAGTATTTTTTTTTTCTCCACCAGATGTCATCATCACGATCAAGTTGCATTTAAGCCATATGACCACCCTATTGCCAGTGTTATGCCTTCGCAGTAGAGTTGACTAAGCTTTCGCAATTGATCGACTTTTTTATTTATTTAATGCGAAATAAATAGATGATGCTTGACATCAGGATTCGAACCATGAACCTGCAGCGTGACAAGCGATGATGTTACCACTACACCACGGCCACCCCTAACTGCCTGACCGGCCTCATTTTGGGAAAAAATACGGCCTGATGATGCCGAAAGCCCATAAACCGCACCAAACAGTCACTCTTTGTGGGTGCATTGGTTTTTCGACAATCACTCTTGGATTATCATTCGCCCAAATGCGGCAATTCTGCTTATTGACGAATCCACTGAGGTGAAAATGTGCCTCATCACTGAAGATGATTTTCTTCGAAAATTGATCATCCACTGTTGCCATTTCTTGCCACCATTGTGACCATTGACGACGCTTGAAATGGTCAAAAGGCTTTAGTTCTTAAGTCAATTGCACCTTGTAAGCGCGTAAATGCAAGTCTTTATGCATAATGTTCATCAACGACGAGCGTGAGAGGTGCAATTGTTGAGCACGACGACGAGTTGAGGTGGACGGCTCTGCAGCCACACTATCGCGAACAGCAACAATATTTTCTGCAGTACGAGCTGTACGAGCATGCACTGGTGTTTTCACATCTCCTACAGACCCGGTTTGCACAAATTTTTGCACGATTTTTCCGATTGTACGCACATTTGGACGATTAAATTGACCGAAAAAATCACGAAATGCACGATATGTATTTTGATTTGAACGCCCATTTTCATAATAAGCCTGAATAACTTTAACGCGTTGCTCGATTGTGTATCTTTCCATGGTTCAAATTGAGTTAGTCTGAAATTGAGAAATGTCAAATGAAATGCAGAAAAAAACTTGACGTTTAGGTGTGGTTCACATTCAACATCGGCCCTTAAAATTTAACCACCCTTTATATCAGAAAACGTGTCGAAATACAATACCTAACCGAATTTGCACTCTTAAGTAGAATTAAGAAGAGTGACAAATATGAAATTTGGAAATCGACGAGAACGACAGGTTGCGGTGTCTCAGAGGCTTTTCACGTATTATGCGTCTGATAAGTAGTATAGTCTATAGAAGCTTTCAAAATGTCTACTAAAAATAGATACTACTCCACATAATGAAAATGGTTTGGGAGTAGTATATTATATTACGTACTATTGGCTGCTGGCGTCAACATTAGCACAGATTCACTTAGACCAGAATATGTTTATTGTCATGTTAAGGTAGGATAATTATTTAGGGACTCCCAGTTCTACCTCAGAACTATTTAGAATTTGTAATTAAACGTCGATGGTTTCTGACGTCCAGCTCACCGAGAAAATGAATGAAATTCGTTGAAGAGTTATGTCTTCTTTCTCCTCGTCTCTACAGCTCCTACATAAGTAGTCCGAGAGATGATCAAGCCTGAGTCTAAGGCTGTCCTGATATGTATTCTTCTTAACGAAGCCAAATTGTTAGTGCATTTTTCGTCAAGCTTAAGCCAGATTTGTTGTGACATTACATTTAATGCCATTTTCCAACCTGCAATAATTGGTCTCTTTGAGTAAGTCCCTACATGTGATGAGAGGCTTGCCGAGATTCACCTTCAATTGCCTGAATTACTCGTATCCATAGGCGCTGGCTGTGAATATTATATTCCCAGTGAATATTGAATTGCTCAGCAATTTCGTTATGAGATGAGAGACAATCAAGAGTGACTTTTGATCGGAAAGACATCGATTCTAGAAATTTAATTTCAGTGGATGTGAGAAGCTGGCCCAAGGCTGTTAGTAAATATGTATTTACTTTGTTACACATTCTATTGTTATTACATCCTATTTCAGTCAAGACAGAGCTTTTTTCAAGGCCATTATCTCCGCCTGGGATACAATAGAGTGAACTGGTATGCGAAAAGAGATGCTAATATTTGACCTATCGATTAGCCCCACCACCCATCCCAGTCTTGGAGTCATACATGTAGAAGTTATACGTATTTCTTGTATAAAGTCACATCTCCCTTTCAGTCTTTTATTACGGATAATTAAAAATTCTCGAGGGACCTGTGTGTATATTCGACCCACTGACAAAGAGGGTTGCATTAGCTGCCATTTGCTTGCCAAAAAGGATCAGCCAAACTGGCTTAGTTTTTTACCCAAAAACTTGTTGCTTTGTACACAAAAACAAAGCTGATTCCATTCGTTTTAGAAGGGACTACATAAGGAATTTACATTTCCCGATGAAGAGGACTAATTCAGTTTTCTTATAGTTAACCTCCAGTCCACTTATTTTAGTTCAATTGGAGAGGGCATAAACTGTTTCCAGAGGAGGGGAGAAAAGACATTGATAATCGTCCTCGTGTGCAATTGGTTTATCAGTGCAGTAAGCCAGCGAAGCCTCTATGTTAGAGTTTGACATTGTGCATACCTCTGATATGATGTTATTGAAAGCTATTTCATTATCAAGGAAGACTACCAAAGTTCTTAAAACAAAATGAGTGCTTTATCCCATCTTACGTATAAAGACTACATAGCTTGGGTCCTTTAAAGATAAACACCAGAGAGGATAGGGTAATATCCAAGGGTAATATCAGATCCTGCTGATTTAAAAGAATTAGAGCTACATACGTATTTCCCATAGGAGTTTTGGCTCTATTATAAGACAGTTTTAGTTGTTTGAGAATGATGCGGTTGTTGAATGATGGATTTACTGCAACTCAGCAACAACCGGGAAAGTGAGCATCAAGCAACAGTTCAAGGGATTCTCCACTGGTGGAGATTCGTGAACCATGCGATCTTGCAGAACTTATTTCTTCAAATTTACCACAAAAAAGTCAGCAAATTTGCGTTACGTTTTCTTTAGTTAAAGTTTGCATACAAGACTTATACAAAGAGACAAGTCCGAATATTAATTTGGATTTGTCTTCTACCTGAGCCATAGTATGATAACGAAGCCAATGAAGCTTGCTTGGACGATATATATATATAGTATAAATGATTATTTAAATGATGACATAACAGCATTTTAAGTATCTTAAACAACTCCATTGCAACTTGCAAGCGCATCTTCCAGTCTTAAGGGAAACATTTTAAGGAAATTCAAAAAAATCCTAAATTTTTAATTTAATTAGAAGAGAAAACAATATCACAACGAGTGGTTATATAAACCTTCACCTACGATAAAAGCAGGCAAAATAGTGCGGCTATATACTACGTTGGTCTAAACGCCACTATGTATCGGATACCACATTTACGACGCGAATAAAGAATTTATCATCCTATGAATAGAGATCAAATTTTCATTGCACAAGTTATCAATAAATATAAAAAAAACGGGTAATCCACTGATGGCTATACTGGCATGTTTAGATACCAGGTGTGTTGATAGTATTAATTTGGGAAAGTGTAGAGGGTTTAAACTGAATCAGCAGACCACACCTTCGGTCGGTCGTAGCGAGGGGCATTTATTTAAATACGAATGTAGGAACCTCCCATTTTTGAATAGTTTAATAAAATCAGCTTAATTTTTAGTAGACACACAATTACATACAACTAAAACCCTAAAACTAACTGAAGTTGTCTTGAAACTTATATAATGGTAAATGGAAGCAATCAAATCTATGATCATTTAATGAAGATAGTCACGCCACGAAAGCGTTTGAATATACAATGAAAATATTTATCTTTCAATAAGCAAATCAATTCAATTTAACGCCTTTAAATCAATTAGATCGTTCACATGGTTATCAAATTACGAAAATATAAGGAAAACAATTCTCAAAACGTTAATCTAATTAACGTATGCAAGTTTAAGTTCAAGTTTAAGGAGTACGTTGTAGGTACCTACACAAAGATAATAATATTTTATCGTCTACTCGTTGATTTGCGAAATTTTGTTTTCGTTTTCAGTTTTACGACCCACGATGATTCTGAGAACTCATCGTTGGCTGTAATTACATTCTCACATCTAGATACAAAGTATTCGTACGAGCATTCCGATGAATCATTGAGCTCGCAGTCACATACTAGCATTGCTCTCCGTCAGTGATGAGCATAACAATTTTAGGATTTTTTTTTTTATTATTATTGCGAATATTTGAAGAGTATCTAGGCAAGTTTCTTGAAGGTTATCTGCTTCGTTTTCTATTTTAGACATATAAATTGGTTTGGTAATAGAAGCTCTATCCACCTACAGAAACTTAGCACAGATGGGATGTTTGAATTCTATTACTTAACTCTTGCAGATACATACTTTTGTAGGTTTGAACGATAGAGGAGTATAACGACTTTTGAATAATTTATGTGGTTTATGAGTTTTTTATATTTGATTTTTTATACTGAGCTGGTAAGTGAATTTGTTATGGAGCTCACTGAATACATAATCTATCTACAGGAAGTCAATGCTGAAGTTACTGTCTCATTGAGCCTTCAGGAAACTGTCAATAATTTAAAGTAAAGATTTTACTTTGTAACTTTAAATGTTTAAGCCAGTGGTTTCCAAACCTTTTTGGACTAGTGCCCCCATTTAAAGCATACATTTAACTGAACCAAATTGTTTAAGTTTGTGTGGCGCACATGGGCATTATTATGTACTAACATTGACCCTAAGTATTAAACGGTATATTTAAAGTCACTTTTAACTTCAAATCGGTAGTAATAAACCCGAATGTCACTTCTAAAGAAAAAAAAGTTTAGTTGTGTCTCACTCGCCTCTAAAGACGATGGTAATATAACGGTCAACGGCATTTCAAGTGATATCGGAGAAAGAAATAATTTTACGTCATTTGGATATTAAAACGAATAATAGAGTAGAATACAGAATTTTTAAGCTCAAATCTGAATTGAACTTCTTCGATCTGCAAGTTCACGGTAGCGAAAATGTGAAAATGTAACACAACAACTACTCGTATTCTGAATCTGACTTTTGTTAAATCTGTTTTATTATTGCGCAATTTTAGAGGCAACTAACAATCACTTAACTAACAGTAAGTCCAGGAGTTTTTTTTTATAATTTGCGCGCGCCAAAGAGGATATGAATACTCTTATATTACAGGACAAGGGCATTTGTGAAGGAGAGAGAGAGAGAGAAAGAAAGATTTAGTGTAGTGGTTTGAAACTTAGATTGTATTAAGTTTCTGTAAACTCCTATGGTAGCGTCCAGATAACTGGGGAGCTTGTTTGTTTTGCTTTTGTCGTTGCTCATGATTCACAGTATTTTTTTCTGTCCTCCTGATGTCATCATCACGATCAAGTTGCATTTTCAGCCATATCACTGCTTTTAGTACTTCTATTACTATACTGTGTCCGCGTTAAGGTGTGCCAACATTCCGTCAATTTTAAGACGAAAATGTTATAATAATTATTTTCTAATTAAAGCTTAGTTTCGGTGATATGAAATCGTGAAAAATACGTGGGTTCTAAGGTAGCACTCCTCTTTGGTTTTCTTGGCACTTTAAAAGTCTGATTTTTTTTTCCACAAACCTCTCAGTAAATGCGAACCTATAACGCTGTCACACTGCCCCGAGGTTTCTTGTAGTACTGGTTCATCTACCAAGCTCACGACTACTTCACAGATTCAATAGCAATATTTGGTGACATCTCACCAGGCGACAAGAGCGTGGATCACTGTCTACCTCCTACATACAGCTTGTCATCGTAAAAGACAGGCTCGGGAATTTTAGTACATGTTTCTTTGCACCAATCTACATATTTTCAAGTTGAGTTTCGAGTTCTCCAATTTTATTCGAGCAAAAAAAAAAACCAATTTTATTGGCCCACTATGCTTAGAGCTGTAGGTCGGAAAAGGCGATCTTACAATAGAACGTTTAAAGTTCAATAATAAGCTTTTGTTATATAACATACTCATAGAATCAAAATATTTCTGCGGAATTCCAGAGTCCACTATCAGATCTTTAAGCACTAAACTGGGAGGATACATTCTCGAAGCTGATGTACATACTCTCTTTTCAACTACTGCAGCCCCCAATATCATCTAAAATAATTACAGCATTCTTTAAACAAAAACAAAATCGAAAAATTCTTGAACTTCAAACAGCCCAACCATAAAATCACATTTAGGATATACTTCTTTCTGCTTATCGATCTATATTTGTCGCCCCTTTTGAGTAGCCCCTACTACTCGCTTGCATTCCATCGACCCCCTCCTAGGCTCTACTTTAGGAATTACTGGCTTAAACCAACGAGATGTTTGGGAAATAATTAGACGCTTCCAAAACAATGACGAATTTTCAATTTTATTGTCACTAACTACGAGTACTCTTTCGATCGACAATAAACATAATGGCTATCGACAAAACACTAATGGTGATTTTTATGAAAAAATAACGCTAGTAAAATAACTTCTATTACTAGCGAAAATATGCTTGATTTTAATATCCTTATTCCCTTAGAAGTAAAAAAGACTGCAGCTATACGCAACCATGAAATGTTTATTTAAAAAAAAAAATTAAATCACAAAATCAACTGCGCAAAAAGGCATTCGATATGAGAATTCTGTAACAAAATGCCATCACACTTTGATGATGTAATATGAGTACATCCGATACGGTTTATCTGGCCTTGAGAATGGATAAATGAGAAAAGGAACCTTCCTCAATCCATTCCCTCGGATGATATGATTTCCCTTTCTCTTAAAGAAGAAAATTTCAATTGAGGCGACAGCAAATTTAAGAGCATCTTCAGAATGATAGAGAATAGTCCTTAAGAAGTATTTACATTTAAGATTCGCACCGTCATTGCTTTTATGGTTTCATGGCATTCATGTTTCCTTTTTTTTCTACACCCACGGTATATGCCTGTTCGTCTGGCTTTTGTACTAATGGATTTTACTCTTCGCAAGTATGTCTAATGTAGTGTAAAGAAATGTGCTTATATGAAGAGTATTTGGCAAGTCGGTGGATGAAATCGCAAAAAATCATTTATTTATGAGAAGTTTTTTTGTTGAAACATGGATGAAAAATACACGGTGTTTCAAGGTCTTGGTTCTTAGAAATAGAAATAGAAATATTAAAGTCGAATCTAACTAGACTCTGGTAAGTTGACTGTAAGGAAATGAAACAAACCTATCGTGAGTCATTTTCGTATTTTCGCTATTGTGGACTCTGTTTGATTGTTGAAATATGACAGATGGAAAAGAAACATCATTTTTAAAAACAGTACTTTATTACTTTCCTTCTTCTTTCTTAATTACATATGTATACAGGCCCGTAGAAATTGGACACTTTAGAAACGAATTTTAATTAAAAGATGACTCTAAAAGTTGTAACTAACTACAAAGTTGTGAACTTCAAAATTCCACAATTGAAATTGAAAAAAGTTGAATCTAAAGTGACAGCCAAACTATATTTTGTTTGTAATAAATGTCTGAATATAAACACAAAATAAGCAAGAAAGCAGAAAACTGTCATAGTCAAACTATTAAACCGAGTCAGCTAAAATGAAAATGAAAAAATGACTAACAATAGTAATGAAAAGTTTAAACTTTTAACTAATAGATGACTCTAAAAGTGTAACTAACTACAAAGTTATAAAATAAAATAGTTAGAGTCGTTTCATCGATATTTAAGTTGAATCTATGGTGAGAGCCAAACTATATTTCCTTTTGCAAAAAATGTCTGAATATAAACACAAAACAAACAAGAAATACAATAGTAAAAATGCAAAAATGACTAACAATAGAAATGAAAACTTTACTTTTAATAAGTTGTATCATTTCTATGAAAATCTAAATGGGTGGCTTTAGAGTCAACTAACAAAAGTCTACATCAGTGTCGACTTTAAAAATTTATATTTCTAAGGGCCATAATATCTAGACATTGGCGCATACAAATAAAACAATTTAGATACGACTTTTAACTAAAAGTTGACCTTATCTCTAAAGTTGTAGAAATACGAGTAAAATATAAAATTCCATAAATGTCTATTCTAATCTAGGAAATAGTTGGACTCATTGATGGTTAAATTGAATCTGAATCTTTGACAGCCAAAATATATTTTGCAACAGTCTCTGAAGACGTACCTTAGAATCAACTAACAAAAGTCTACTTCAGAGTCAACTTTAAAAATTTATATCTGTTAGGGCCCTTGTCTGCAAATAAATTTAATTTAAATAAAATGAGTTTTAGATTAAACTTAAATACCGATGTCTCGACTCTAACATTTTACTAGGTTAAAGTAGACATTTATGGAATTTTATAGATTTATTTATACAACTTTGAAGTAAGAGTCAACTTTTAGATAAAAGTCGTCTGTAAATGTTTTTTTTTTTTTAAATTAGAAATTATGCTGGAGCATCGGTTCTATTTCAACCCAATTCAATCCACGTTTTAGAAAATATTTATATATCACAGTATATGCCTAAAGTATCTACATGCAGAGTTAAAAGTGCATCGATTTACTGGCGCCAGTATAGCGACAGTTGTAATGCACGCAGAGACACAATTTAGCTTACTTCATCGTTTTATCTAAGCTTAAAAAAAAATTATCTATTTCTTGACAATTAAATTTGTATTCTTATTATTCAGCATTAAAACTTTCTTCTAAACACAGTAGTCGACGCGATTGCACTGTGAAAAACATAAACATTTGATTTTTACTGGCATTTCAATTTTCTATAGCATTGAGAAGTGGGTGATTTTTCAATCCATGCACGCAAAAGTCGAATTCGTATGCCAGTTTGCATTTTAAATTTACTGGCGCGCCAATAAACACTGGTGCAAGTAAATCATTGCCTTTAGTTTATTATGATGCATGATTTTTAGTTTCTTAAATCCTACTCATAGGTTGTTTGGGAATTCTGATGAAACGCTGAAATTGGTAACATGTGCATCTACCAAGTTATTAAGATCATCGAGCAGAACGGCTCTCAGATGGGAAGTTTTTCTAAGGAACAAAGCATTTACATTCCAAGACCCCGCATCTAGGGTTGTCTCATGATGTGGTATGGTTTGAAAAAGTGGTGGTCCCGAGCTCATTACTAATGCACCTATAGTGTAGTCTAATGTTCCTTTAAGGTTTACGGTTCAGATCTTTGTCAAAAATTCGTGAGAGGTAATACACGTGGGACTCATTTGAAATACTGCAACCGATTTCAATATCATTCAACTTTCACATTTTTAAGAATCAAAATAACAGCTGCAAAAATGATGAAAAAAGACTATTGTAGGTATACGAGTAAGGAAGGGTTATGTATAATCCAATGATAAGCCAACCAGACGCTGAGATGTTCGGAAAAAACGTGAGAGCTTTTTTCTTGTCCAAATATGAAAACTACCATGAACGCTAGGGATTATTTCAGACGATTTTTCAATTGTTAAATGCTTTATTCTATTGTGCTACAAAAAAGTTGTGCCTATATGAGTTCTAGTCTTGAGCATTGCTCGTTCATTAAAAGATCCCTTTTCTGCGTAGAGTAGTTTGATAGTTTGATTAGCTACATGGGTTATCCCTTACTAATCTGATGAACTTCAGATTTCCTCCTTTGCTTACAAGTAACTCTTTTTTTACGGATATACACATTAACTTACACAAAGTTGATACAATGAAAGTTATAATTAATTTTCAAAATACAGTCATCGACAAAATATAATAGGAAACACTTCGAAAGTATTCCAAGGATAACAAATATGTACATAGGTACAAGCAAAAATAACATACCATAGCAGTTACTAATTAAATAAATATCAACGAACTCAGTGCGAATGAGGGTAACACATTGAAAGTTGACTGATTGAAATTAATAATCGGCAAATTAAACAATGATCCACAATTCAAAACAAACAAGTTATTTTTGAGAGCAAGGTTAATACTGACAGAGCTACTGTAACAAGGCATTGTTGAACTACTTTCCATATCTTTTTTTGTTTACGAGTATAGTGAAAAAAGCATTGACAGATTTTTCTACGAATTTCAGTCTAGAAACACAATATGCCGGGACCGGCAAAAAATAGGTAAGTGCTTATTTCTATTGTACATATTTTATTACATATTCGTTCATTAGACATACCTGTACAGTAATGAACTTTGAAGTTGATTAATATACACCAGCATAAGCTTTTGAAACGACGCCTGCAGACAAACCAAATGGTTTGCGGATAAATCGAATGAATTTATAAAAAAAAAATGTGAACAATAAAAACATACATACATACTAATGCAGGACAATCAGCGGAAAAGGCAGTACAGAGAAGAAGATGGAAAGGAGACTCCAAGAAATATTGTGCTGTGAGAACCCTCGACATTAAAAACTCATTCTATAGTGCTAATTGAAACTACATCTTACAAGCACACAGGAATATTAGGGTACCACCCTACCTAATAAAAATTGTGACAGACTACTTTGGGCACCGAATATATAACACTCACTATATAACACCGACCGCGGCCTGAAGGTATACAGCGTGACTGGTGGTGTACCGCAGGTATCCGTGCTGGGCCCCCTACTGTAGAACATCATGTGTACAGCGTGCTGCTACTATCAATACCCGAGGAGTCGAAAATGTTTAATTTTGCTGATGACATCGCAATTGTTGTTACAGCCAAACTGTTAGAACTATAAGGATCGTCCGACACCTCGGTACGCTTGACATCTGTCGAATGTTAGTAATAAAGCAGTAAATGCGAGCGGTGCTCTAGCGCACATTATGCCAAACACCAGAGAAGCAAGGCACAGCCTTAGACTGTTATTAGCAAGAGTAGTAAAGTCCATTATTCTGTATGCCTCATCTGTATGAGAGCTACGAGGATTAAGTCATACAAGAGTCAAATTGAACAAGCATACCGAGTAAGTGCACTGATAATATGCTGGGAATACCACACTACTTCGAGCGATGTAATGTGCGTTGTGGCAAAAATGATTTCAGTCGATATATTAGCTGACGAACAGCAGTGGCTGTACTATCTAAACCACCTGGAAAACCAAAGCAGTACTGGTATTAGCAGAAAAAACGAAGGCAAAATTGAAAGAGATGCATAACAAACTGGCAAGAGCACTGAAATACCTCCGAGAAAGGCAGATGAACATACCGCCTCATACCGCATATCCAGCCGTGGATCGAACGACGACATGGAGAGTGCGACTACTACGTAACCCAGTTTCTGACGGGACATGGATTCTTCCGCTCATACTTGCACAAATACAAGCACGACAATAGTCCACACTGTCCATTATGCACAGACTGTATGGGAAAGTGTGGAACATGTCATTTTCCAGTGTCCACGTTCTATAAGCCAAAGAGATTCACTCAGAAATAGCTTTGGAATACAACTAACTCCTGAAAATATCGTTGGGGAAATGCTTAAGGATGAATATGCATGGAATGTGTTGATTAGAAATATAACCCGCATAATGAAAAAACTGTGTGACATTGAAAAGCAGAAGAAAGAAGAATATCGCAGCACGTATAGAGAGAACCCAACCGGGCAAGGAAAGCCTAAGCACCCCTGTGAAGAAATTCTTAAACAGTGGTACCGCAGGGAATAAGGGGGAGGAGGTGAGGTGATTTCAGCCGGTAGAAATCCGACATGCTGTTGAACCGATTACTTCTCTTATACAGTATCTTTCGTAGAGACCAGTAAGATAAGAGGGCAGTTTTTTAGCTTAAAGCTGGGCAGTGGTCTGTACATTGAAAATTCACATGTTGCTAATTATGCTTAGCGGTATCAGCTGCATCCTAATATTGTCCACTGTTGTTAACCAAATGCCAACATGAATAGACCCCTCTCGATTTTAGGCTTAAGAATTTGCTGGTGACATCTCCTGTAGCACTAGCACTGAAGCTAGATGTGTACATAGGGGAGAGTGGGGCCAAACGGACTACTTAAGCTTCGGATACCCATTATTTGTAAACTATTGCTTATATTCTATCGGAACTATCTTCCCGTAAGAGTATGGGCTTCTAACTTTAATAATTTATAGTAAAAAAATGCCTTCTGGTCTAAATTTTATTTTTTTTTAAATATGCAACTGCTCAAAAACAAGTCTGATATTAAATTATAGAGTGAGTTTAGAAGAGTAGTGCTTTATCGATTTTGTATATTCTATCTGATATAGATTCATTAATTTAAAAAAAAAAAAAAAAAACAGTGGACTCATAAGTCCGATTTGCCCCACAATCTCCTACATAACTACTTAGTACCTGAGTGGTGCAAAAAATAAGTTTGAATGTTAATCCCAAGAAAAGCTAAATAACTGTTTTCATCTGCAGAAGAAAAAGGGATACACCCAAAATTATGCTGTCTATTCTCACTTATGTAACATAAACGGATACAGAATTCTGCATAAACTAAGCTCAAAGAATTGTAAAAGCTAGCTTGTGTCTCCCAACCATTCATTCAACTAACTTCCAGTCTGCAGAATAAAGTTTAACACTGCAAAATTGTCTATAAGAATACTGGGGTTAATAAGCAACTCAAACAATTTTTCCCAACAATTTCAAGTGAAAGCGCTAAAAATTTTCTAGTGTGCATGGGAATATCAAGAAACAAGAAGTTAGCACCGCCTATACAAAGATTTCTAGACAAGAAGCGATCTCGAAGCAAGTGTCTCAGATGACCTGAACAAGTGTCTCGGAAAATGGACCGAAAACACTAAATTTCCTTCCTTCAGCCGTAAAGGCTGGAACTTGCTTCATGAATTATACATCAAACTTGACACCTTCCAGTCGAACTCAAGAAATCTAAAATCCCTAAAACCCTAAAACAACCAGTAATCTACTGCCCAACCTTGCTAATTGATATTTTAAAGAATGATCTACATCAGAATTAAACCAGATATCTATTCAATTGTACCTATCGAATAGGCATAGGTATTAACGCAGACGACCGATATCGAAGCAGTGGTACCCCCGTATGACTCTCACATTCCTCCAAGTATTAAATGCCACCAACAGCTACCTCATTGAACACCCTGCTTACCAAGAAAACTAAACAACGAGCTACCACAAGGTTCACATTCTAGCGTTGTTACTTTTGAACTTGCACACACATAACAGAGCAGTGCCGCTATTAAGACAATTTGCGTACGCCAATGATTTCGCTATAGCAACACATTATCAGAGCATGACCCACACGGAAGCAACCCTAACCAAATACCTCACTACACTAAGCTCATACTTTAAGGGACTCATACCCAAGCATGAGCAAATTAACATGATTTAATTGAAGTACCAAAAAGACATAGACGCAGACCTTGCTAAATCACAATCCGACACCAACGGATAGATTATCGTCATTCGAACAACACCTCAATACGGCAGCTAAACATAACACTCGGGACTCCTGAACCTAACCTCAACAAGATGAGTCTTTTCATTACCCAGTAGGTACTGTGTTCCTGTCTTGCTCAATAGCGTCCAACAAAAACAAAATGTCTACCTTTAATCAGAAGATTGCTAGGTCACATCAACCAGATTTATTATCAACTCTGGAATAGTGGAAGATCCAACGAAAACGCATCATATCTCCCCCCTTTAATCACATTTACTGGCTAGGACGCCAACGCTTTGATTTCGTGGCTAACGCCTATAACTTTTCTCACCTACGCTGGCTCATGAAATAAGAAAAATTACAAATGAACCAATCGGTCAGTCAATATCGATGGCAACTACGAGTACTACTAATCCCCAAGAAAACCTGGTCGGTACGTGTGAATTTCTAAACATGTTCCATAATAAAATTCTCTCAAACTCACCGCCTTGCTCTTAAGCGTGTTTCCCTCTCCTCTTCCTGCTTGGCCTCTTTAACACTATCCCATGAATCGCCAACACCCGACGAACCATCATCGGGCCTCTCCTCGTCCTCCAGGCCAGAGTCTTCTAAACTTATTTGACAACTTGTCATGATCTCCTCTTTGCCATTCTCACCAACCTCAATCCAATCCGAAGTACGTATCCTCGTACGTTCCGTACCGCAGGGTGATGAATCTGTAGAACATCCTGATGGACAACGTTGACGCACCCGTTTGCTCTTAGTAATATTTTCATTCAAAGAAAGCGTCAGTGCACTACCCGTTCCGCTGTCATCCATAGATTTATCATCCATCGATTTCTCACCCACAGATCTTTCATCGAAGTTTTTTTCATGCCCAGATTTGTCATTGCCAATTCGATGGATACCATAGTCCGATCGTGAGTTCAACTGATCAACAGAACTGGATCTTTGACGCATGGCAGCCAATTCAGAGATTAACATTTCCTCGAAGACAATTTTCTTTTCCGGCGGAATGGGATCTTCCAATCTAGGCTTGAATGGGGATACGTTAATCCGTGTCGAATTGCCATTCTGGTCTGGGCCGATTTGAAGAGAATCTTTGGATTTCCACGATTCGCTGCGATGCAGTGGTGGTAGTGGATTCAAAGATTTCGTTTGGTATTTAGAGTCCTTCGAGTGACTAACGATTTCTGAGAATAACCTTTCAGCGGCATTTTTCAAATTGTTTTTTATATCAAAGGTTTTGCTAATGCGGGTACTGGGTGGATCACCACTGCTACCGTTATTATTATTGTCGCCATTGGAAATATTGGCAATGGTTATCGTAGACCTGGTGAAATTATCAAGCGTAGTTTTGGAACGACGTAGAAATCCGCCAGGAGCTTTAGATATCAAAGTTCTTGGCTTGGGTTGAGGGGGATTCTCATGCACAGGACTCTCATTGTTATTTCTCCCAACAATAACAATCTCTGTGCGGTTATCGATTACAGACGATGAGTTATTGTTGTTGTTATTCAAGAGATTTCTATCCTCCTTTATGACTGGCACTGGAGCGATTGGCTTTGGTCTTTTCGCCGCCACTGTTGGCTTAGTGTGCAACGGTGGTGGAACATACCCCCTTTCAATCACCGTAGAACCGTAAAAGCCATCAGCTATATTAAATGAGTATCTCTTCTCTCGTTGTTCTTGCCTCTTTTGTAGATTGAATGATGGGGATTTGTATACAACAGTTCTGCCATCTTCTGGTGCACCAGCACCAGTAGTAGATACAGTTGATTTAGCTACTGGCGAACGATTAGATGACGCAGTAATCGATGATAAGGTTCTTGCTGCATCTATGGTACGTGATTTTAATAGAATCGTATGTGGTCTTGGAGGCACTGGCGGTCCAGGTCTTCTTACCGTAGCCATGCTCTCTTTTTTCTGCTTCACTATTTTGTTATTATCCGTAAAACGAGAACACAGATGTAAACAGATGCTGCAGTGTAAGAAGAAAAATAAGGAAAATACGAGAAACGCGAACCAGAAATGTTTTTATTATTTCTAGGTCACAATTTGAATATTGACAGAAGAGAGTAGGTAGGTATCGATTTCCCTAACTCACACTTAGTAGCGTTTGGATTAATTTATTAATTTCACACAGAAAACACCTTGAGATACATTATTATAGCACACTTGTGCAATTTATTTATTTTTAAATGAGCTCAAATGTGACTGAAAATCATAACCGTTAATGATATGCAATTTTGTCGTCACTTTCACATAGTCACACTATAATTTCAGATTTTTTTTTATCTAATTTTCTATTGCACTTCAAGTGTATCTCGAACTTGTATCTTTTTTATCCACTACGTTTGCAATTTTCGTATCCAAAAGCGCCATATACGGTAACCGAATGTTATCGTTCGAAAGTCCGTCGTTGACTGAATCCAAAGCGAGTACCCAACCTACCATCATGCAGTGGATAGATAGTAAAAGCAAGTTTTTTTTTTAAATCGATTGAGATACTTTAAGAGAAGCTATTACGTAGGTTCCTCGCTTAAGTAGGTTTGCGTGAGAGAGCTCTGAAGTTGGTTTCTCTTTGTATGGTCTCTTTGGAGCATTTATTTTCATGTTTTGGGGATACCGCCATCGTCATGATTATTGTATTTGAGATTAAATTATCGGTAATTTGAGCTATTAGAGGTGAATTACTCGTAACTTTTATAGGAGCCGGGTGGATCCACAACTTGCAATACAGAACAAAGGTTTTGCAACTACAATAGATATGACCGTGTCAGTATGTATGCAATTCCACTGGGGAGTTTCCGCAGAAAATGAGTAAAAGATGTCAGTTGTGTAGTGTACGAGTGCATGGGAAATGGGGAGTAACAGACTTTACTGCTGTAAAAGTTATTAGCGAAAAATCGATTTAAAACTGCGATGCTTGTAACTCTTATTGATAGCACTACTTATCACTGCGTATGCTAAGTTGAGTTGGGTTCGAAGATTGCTGAATTAGTACATGTCGTCGGCTTGTAAACGGGGTCTCCAAAAACTCACGCAAGAAGTAATTTTGATAGAAAACACAGGTTTTTAATTAAAAATTGTAGATATCGGGTAAATGGCCTCCATGGCTTTGCTAAAACATACGCACTCTTTTATTGAAATTTTCTATGACTGTTTTACATAAATGTGGCTGAATTTCGTTGATACAGTCAATTTGCTCCTTCAAGGCGTGGATGGTTACGGGCTTGTTGGCATAAATCTTAAATTTAAAAAAAAACCCCCGAGAAAAAAGTCCAACGACGTTAAATCGCATGATTTGGGCGGCCAATTCTGATCACCATCAGGAACTCATGCAGTAATTGATTTGTTTCTCGGGCTGTATGGCATGTGGCACCGTCTTGTTGAAACCACAAGTCGTCCACATCCACATCTTGCAATTTAGGCACAAAAAACTGGATTATCATGTCGCGATTAACTGTTATTGCCTGACCAGCCGCATTTTCAAAGAAGAATGGTCTGATGATACCTCCAGCCCAAAATCTGAACCAAACAGTGACACGTTATGGTTGCATTTGTTTTTCAACAATTACTCGTGGATTTTCTGAACCTTAAATTCGACAATTTTGACGATTAACAAAGCCACCAAGATGAAAATGAGCCTCATCGCTGAAGATGTTGTTCTATAATCCATTCAACGAACTTTCTTCGCTGTGCGTGGTCAGTTCTTTAGTCAATTGATCACGGTGCCGAATTGATGTTGCTGGACTCTCAACAACACTCTCACGAACTGCTTCGATGTTTTGTTTTGAACGACTCGTTGAAGGACGGCCAGAGTGTCTAAGATCAGTAATTGATCCAGTCTCCCAGTATTTTTGAATTAATCTCTTCACAGTCGATGAAGTTAAATCACTATTCCGACCATATTTTGTACGAAAATTGCAAACTGTAGCTGCCAAACCTTCATTATTTTTAAAATATTGCTCAACAGAGAAAACGCGTTTATGTTTCGTGAAGCACTCCATTTTTAATACCCTGAACTGTCAGCTGCCACGCTGTCTGTTTTATCGATGGCAACACTTTACCGCACAAATGGGGCAACATTAAAATCTTGCGTGGATTTTGGGACACTCTTTACAAGCAGCCTTATTTTATCACGCCCTAGATGGCGCTACGGTCCAACCAGCTCGATCCTTAGCTAGCTGCCTCCAGTTTTTACACCAAGTTCGTTGAGGTCATTTTCCACTTGTATGCGCCACCTTACCGCGTTGTTCTTTCGGAAAGGATTCGAAAACTTTCGGGACCGGAGTTTTGATGTCCATTTCAATTATCCTTGCCATTTTAGGCAATAAATTCTGACCTTTCTGATAAGTTGACGTTACTGCACAGCCCGTAAAGTTCGTTGTAGTAGCTTTTCCTCCAAATTTCATCAATGCGGACGGTATTAAAACTACATTTTTTTCAATGTCCATGCTCCTGTGCTGCAAAGCAAGACAAGGATAATGAGGATCTTATATAAGAGTTGCTTTGTTTCGGAAAGAGGGCTATGCTACTCAATTGCCTTATTAGGCTTAAGAAACAGTGCTTGCCGAGAATGATTCCTCGCAGAGATCAGCTGCGCTGTTGTAATTTAGAGAATTTACGGCCTATGTACTCCCCTTGAGAATATTTAGGTGTGTGAATCGTGTGCTAGCTACAGTGATATTTCGCCCGCCTCAAAATCAATTAGCCTAAGTTCATTTACAGGGTTGATGTCGTGTAGGGTATTTTTTCCAACTGTTGTCCTTATCCTCTGTATGGACGTGAGCTCTTGTTGCCTGGCCCATTACATCGCACTTCTTCGATAGCGCTGATGTCTGTTTCATAGCAGTATTGAGCCTCCTGTTAATGGTGCAGATTCCTATAACAAGCAGTTACCCCGATGCAAAACTAAATATCTTGACCCTTAGAGACCTATTTAAGGTATTCACTAAGTAGTTCCACCTGACTGGAACTGTAGACGCCACCGTTGATTCTATCTGAAGAATTCTTCCGTTGCTGCCTGTATCGAAAGCAGGCTGTTTAGTCTGCCTGCATCCTGGAGAGTCATGACACCTTCGATTGTGTTCATTGAAAACCCAATGGAAGCCCTAACCGAGATCGCTGACAAACACAACGTGGGTTCAGGTCCTGAGAAATTCTCTTCTAAGCCTTGTCCCGTTGTGTCCTTGTCCCGTTGTGACCCAAACAAGATTCAGTGAATTCAGCCTTCCGACCGTATTCAAGGATGTTTTGGATTCTCGAGCTATTTTGGAAGTGGTTAAAGAATTGTGCAAGGCCTTAAGCGCAGTCACTACAGACGCAGATACTTCACCCATTCCACCTGTTCTTCACAATATAGTCCACCGCTATTAGGATGGTATACTGTATATGTTTTAGATGTATGTTTCCCCAATGAGAAGTGAAGCCCAATGTAGTCGCATTCCACGTATACACCAGCAACAGATCCCTCTCCAGTTTTGGAGCCGTCAGTGAAAATGCGATTACATTCCTTTCCTGGCTCAGACTCTGGCCGAAGTCAATCCTGAACACAGGGAAAGTCGACTTCAAATTTGCACCGCAGCCATAATTCGGGTGTCATTGCACCAGTCGGCATATCCATGAGACAGGAGTCGTAGGATAATCGTCGCGCAACGCCACCAAAACTCCAGTGCGAGTTGTGCCAGAAACCACTTCTTTCAAACGGAAGATGGCTCTGAGTGTACACCCCATGATATAAATATTATCAAAGCGTCCAGAGCAGAGACAGGCGAACTTGGGAAAGCTCCCACGCACCCGAGACAGACCGTTCTTTGGAGTTTCGCGAAAGCAGCAGTAACATATTTACGTGAAAGCTTATTCCACCAAACAACTAACACATATGAGAGGAAGGGTCTTATCATTGCCGTGTAGATCCAAAAGACTTGGCGATAAGCCTCGCGTCTTACCAAAAATACCTTTGCATTGCCAGAAGACTGACAGAGCTCGACATGTTTCGTCCATAGAAGTTTGCTACCTAAGATTACTCCTAAATATTTAGCTTCCTTGAAGAGTCGGATAGACAATACACTTAATAAATTAATAAATAGTTAGTTAAGTCCAAAAGATAGGATTTAAGTACACCTGTTAATAACAAATTTTTGGGCAACGTGAGAATTCTATGAATCACTGATCGTGATCTCACCCATAAACTGTTTCGCAGGTACTATCATCAGTGGTATATATGCACCTTCAATCGTTATCGTTTAATCCGTAATTGATCTTTGTAGGCATATGGCTTTCATCATCTTAATGATTACCTGTAACTAAACCATTACAAATAAAAAAAGAATGTCATTACGTCGGTTATTAAAAGAACGCTTGATATCTTTATTAGCCCAATTGAAAGGCCAAATGATAAACATACCAAGGTGCGTGCCCAATGACTTCTTCACGTTTTCATCAGCGACGTTTACATCAGCGACGTGACGAAAGTATGGGCCAATTCTAGGCCCATACTTTAGTCCCCACCATTATACTTAAGTCTACCACTCAAGAATGCGGAGATTCACTTCTTCATGGCACCTGAGTGGAATCACTAACATTATCACTCCAAAAGAACTGCAGTAGCTGAAAAATTTGTCTAGTTGAAAATTCATAACCACATCGACAGCATGTCGCTCGGGATTTGTCAGCTCGTGCTACTGATAATATTTGTGCAATGGACGCAGGCAAATCCGCTGCAGGATACTACATGTGGACCAAATTGTGCATTACGTATGAAACAAATGGGATTTAAAGCAAAGTTTCTGCAGGACAGTTGCATGTGCATAGAAAGCACTTGCCAATGTTGTTTCCAAGGTAGTTGGCCACAATTAAACATCACCCAGGATTGTAAGTACAGATGATGTAAGTAGAGATGATGATTTTAAAAGTTTGTTTCCTTTATAGTTTGTATGAACGCGGCATTCATTCCAGAGGACTTTGAACTACAAGTTAATGCTATCCTGAATGGAAATGTCCTGGGAAAATTTGTACTATCAGGAAGAAATCCTCCACCACTTTGTTTTCCGGTACCCTTTCCTATTCCGATTCCATTGGTGATGTGTATTCGAGCAAAGGAAATTTATCCACAGGACAATAATATGCATTTTTGTGTGGACATGATGATGAGATTTGCAGGTTTTGAGTTTTTAACTTTGCCTCTGAATTGCATGTGGATAGGAGCTGATGGCGTTCAGTTGGTAAATCAAAAGTGAATTGTTCTTTTGTATTTTTTTTTTTAATAAAAGCAGTTGAAATACGTATATCACATGAAAATAATATTTACAATACACAATATCAGTTCATATCCGGCGCTGGCGTATATTCGGCACGAAGAGTGTAGTATTGAATGAAAACGTTCACATACTTACGTCCCCGGATATTAATTATTTAACCACGAATATCTCAAAATGTTGGGTTTTGAAGTTGTCTACAAGATGTACACCGAATTTTTCAAAATTCTCGAAAGTTATAGTTTCAAAAAGTTCTCTGAAATTATAGGCACGCAATCTTACAAAATGTCCGTTTTTGAGAGCAAATATTTCGGAAACGGTGCATCCTACGAAAAAATGATTTTAGTCGAAAGATTAGGTTTTGAAATTCTCTACAAGATAGATGACGTGTGTTTCAAAAGGTTTTCGAAAGCTACGTAATCTTCCAAAATGTCTGACTTTACCCAGCAATTAAGGAAAATCGTTTTTGGGAGCAATTGGTGCATTATACGAGAAGAATTATGTATCTCTGTCAAAACTGTAAGTTCTGAAATTTTCTACAAAATGGATGTCGAGTTTTCAAAACTTTCGTAAATTGAAGGAACGAATTTTCTAAAATGTCCGACATTACCCGACGAAAAAAAACGATTTCGTTCGAAATTATAGGTTTTGAAATTTTCTACAGGGGGGCTACCAGAAATAAAAGTTATCGTATTCGTTTGTAAAAAAAAAAAAAAAAAAATAATAATAATAATAATAAAGAGAATGAACTTTGGTGTTACAAAACTTATACTTAACTTATTTGTTCTTTTTTTTAAACAATTAATCTTTACATTAAAAATTCGTTTTTTACGGAATATGAACCCGCATTACCATACGTCACGAGCCGCCACTGGTACGAGTATGTACTTATGTGAGGTTCTGGGTAACGAGTGGTCGAAAAATTACTCACACAATTTAAAGCCATTGTTATTGTAACAGGGGACCTCAATGGAAAGGTAAGCAACGACAACTGAACTGAAATAGGTTATAATGAAATGCTTGTTTTGCAACGCCAATCGACTTATCATATGTAGGTGGGACCATGTTTGAGCATAAAGCCTACCACAAACTTCGTTCGGTGTCAATTGAGGCCCAAAAAACGTCTAACCAAAATGATGCAAACAATCAACGTTTTGAAAGTACTGACTCGCGCTTTTTTTTTTTTTTTTGATTGCCCCAAGGTATGTGTAATCTTCTAAAGATACCAGTTTATCTGAAGATAAATTTGCCATGACTGTCCTGTAGGCGGTACCCCAAGGATTTACGTCTGCTTGCTCGCATAGTTTCTTAAAGCTGTTGCTCTTGTTTCTCCAGCAGCAGCATGCATGCACATCTCACTGTGTATGGGATTTGCTTATAAAAACAGCGAGTGATAAAATTACAAGTATGTACTGAGTTTTGGGCTTAATTCCATGACACCAGCTTTTGTACATATTCTTTTCTATTGCCTATTTCTAGGCAACTACGAATATGTATACCTGTCATTTTTGAAAATTATGGCTCCTGTTTTTTATTGTCTTTATTTGTTTATTTCCGCTAGTTATTTCTAATATTTTATAGTTTTAAAACAAAATATATATCATGTTAGAAAGTGTAAATTAAAGAGAAATTGGTATTTATCTGTGAATAATACCTCGAAAATGCGTTCCGTTTAGGCATCTTGTGGAAACTTCAATTGTTAATAACTTTGTTAATAGTTTCCTCTCAAAAAAATAGTCTTTATGGTATTGTAATATGCGAGCTACGACTCGAGTAGATAAAACGATATTCTGTGAGATTATTTCTTTATTTTTCTAGACTATAGAACAATTCATGTTCACACTATACTATTCTTCGCAAATTCTTTTCTTACAAGGTCTCTTTCTTCTTAAATCACTTTATCTCCTTTCAATTACTTAATTCACAAATCCAAACTAATTATTTCTTCTTGTTTACTCTAAACCTTCAATTTATCACAAAATTACAACTTCACTTATTATCACTTTTCTGTGCGGTTCGAAAACCAACTGCCTTGCCTCGATCGCCATCTGTCCTTATATAGAAGCATTTCTGATAGCCAGAAACTTCTAGCAAATTCTTCGACCACTGGAACAAGAAAATTCTGATGTAATAATTCCAAGATGACAATAATTTCTTGCGGTTATAATTCTCTCTTAATTCCGTGACGTCGTCTTAGATATTATCCGTCTTTTATCGTGGACACGAACCTCGAATCAAAAGACACTTCGGAATGAAATTATGCTCGAATGAAAAGACACTTCGGAATGTGTTGCATAGTTGTTGGAGCGTAGTTATTATGCTACATTATGTTACAGTATATTCTGGCTTCAACTTCTGGTTTTTTCGCCTGCAAACAAATGTTCTGCTTACAGGAGACCCAAATAAAACAATTTTGGACTCATCGGTCCATAGCATATTACGGCATTTAGATTTTATCCAATGCTCATGACCTTTTGTAAATTTCTCTCTTTTTTGCAAGTGGACCTTCTTCAACAAGGGTGCTTTTCTGGGACCTCTGGCACGCAAACGGTTCTTTAAGAGTTTTCTTCGTATTGTAGAAATGTCCACTTTAAGATTTAAATCTTCTTTCATTTTTATCGAGGTGATAAATGGATTTATTTTGTCCAATCTTATGATACTTCGTTCATCGCTAGGGGTCAATTTCGCCTTTCCGCCTCTTTTTATTTATTTTTTGTGTTTGAAATTATTAGAGCACCCAACTACTCGTATTTCTTTAATAAATTTGTACATTTTTCCTTCAGAAATTAATTTTCTTATTAGTGTTCGGTTTTCATCGGTACAATGTATACCGCGACCCATTTTAGATGGCGGATACGTTTCTTTTATGAAATATTAATTTTAAATTATACAAATATCTTAATTTCAAATATTTTAATCTGAAAAATATGTATAAACACAACTTTACACATGTAAAACTCTATACAGAATGACGCGGTGCTATTTTGTTTGCATACCACAAATTGCCTTCGTAACGTATAACGGGAAATTCATTGTATTAATGTTCGGTTTTAATATTGAAATGGTTGAAGATGAAGTTAAAAAAAGCTTCTCAAAAGCTCAAAAGTTGGCTTCTCAACCACGTTAACATAGAAATGACAGAACTATTAAATACTGACAATGTAATCAGGAGACTAAGACGGGTAAAATCTGTTGATCTGTAAGTGTTAGCTAAGGCCAAGACATTAGGTAATATTTTCAAACAAAAAAGTCTTGAAATCCCACAAACGGCGGAGTTTTTTTTTATCTTTCAAATATTTCAAAAATGAATTGCTGATTAGTCGAACGACTAGGTGCAATCCCATTCGGGATGATGAAAGTCAGTCCCGCCGGGAGGTTTTTTTGGTCGGGTTAAAGTCGCTCACTACTAGCTCTGCAATGTCTTTCGATGATTTTTCCTTCCAGCGAAAAAAAAAAAAGTTCAGTTTTGAGTAAACTTGTCAGAGAGATATTCTACAATAGATGCCATATACTTACGCCAGCAAAGAAAAGTGTAAATGCATAACAAGTTCAAAATTCAAAATGGTGCTATTTTTTTGCACAGAGCTGTACTCTATGTCCCAGACTGAGTACTAAATTAACTTTAAATATCGTCGGCTCCATTCGTCAATAGCTGATGGCAAGCTGATGGTGTTTCAAATATAAACGATATTCAGTTTAGCTTTTTATAAATCTGAGCAGAGCACAACTGATAACATAATTCCAGTAATTAACAAGTAAGCCTTGGGATTAAAAACATCTGTATTTCTTTAAAAACTACATTCCTACAAATCTAGCATAGTATCTGTCATACAACGAAAATAGCACAACACATTTATGGCAACTGGACCAGTGCTTGATACAACTTCTGTACCGCCGTGTGAATAAACTGCCGCAGGTTATCATCATCGGTACAAGTCACAGCCTTAAAAACAACAAATTAGTTTAAAAAAAAACACTTGCTTTCTCAAAATGTCTTACCAAAGTATCTAAGTTAACTTCTGCCTTATTCCCAGCCACTGTTACCGGCAGCACATCACCCTTGAACAACTTCGGAACTGAGTGCTCGCCAAACGTGTCCTGCAGTGTCTCTATGAGACATTCCTTGAAATGTGTTTTATCGGGCTTAATCGCCCCTGTTGCGCCTTTGATGTTAGTTCCTCCCATTTCTGTCTGCATAATGCAGGCTAACGCAGCATCAGCAAACATATCATTCACTGGTGTGCCCTGCCATTCCATTATGATAATCTTCCCTTCTATCGTCAGATCCAGACAGTTGAACACGTGAATCTTTTTATCCTCGTCTACCACACTGACTGTGCCGGGACCACCAACCCGGTCGAGTAAGAGCTTTAAGGTGTTCAAAGAGCTGGCCCATGGAATGCTTTGACGTTGAGTGATGACGGACATGCTCATGTCGGTGTATTCTAGAAACAAATTTAAATTCTAAGAGTCCTAGGAAATGGATATTAAAATTTATCTTACTGGCTAAGTCGGAAGGCGCTAGAATGTGATACTTGAAATCCCGCTTGACTAGAACTCCGGACAGTGTAGTTCCCACTACTGGTTCCTTGGCAGCCAAGGATCCCATCACTTTGGCAGTCTTTTCTCCACGGAAATTCAGCTCAACTGAGTGTGTGTTGCGAGGATTGTAGAAGTTGATAGTGGTATTCGGATCGGATTCATATTCACGTTGCAGAGCCGATTTCAAACGGAACATCTCATTTTGTTCGCCATGAACGAGTACCTAGACAAGGAGAAAGAAACGTGACACCATATCGGCAACCACCAAAGACTATATGTACTTACTACATGAGCTGGCTTTAATAGGCGAATAAATTCACTAGTCTGCTGGTAGTCCGTGTGCGCTGAGAATGAAATGTAGTCCACCGACATATTCAGCGGCAACTTCTGCCCAGACAGAGTGGTAATCTCTTCAGGTTCGGATAGAATTGTCTTCGCCAGAGTACCCTCAACGCAATAACCAGCAATAATGACTCCATTCTTCGGATCTGTACACCAGTTCTCGAAGAGTTCCCGCGACAATCCACTCTGCATCATACCCGGTGATGCCATCACGACACACGGTCCAATGTCATCAAAGTGGTCGATCCCCTTCAGATTCGAGATGTGTCGGAAGACAAACGGATTATTTACCGCAATTTGGCGACGGATCTTATCATTCATTGCGTTGATGTACGTCTGATAGACAGCCATGCACTTCTTGGCCAACGAAGACGCATAGTATATGGGAATGTCGTGCAGTTCAGGATTCTGACTCCAATACTCGTCCAAAATGAGCAACAACTCCTGCGCTCGACCCAAAGCAAACACAGGAATCAAGCAGCGCCCACCCTGGGTGACAATCTTCTGCACCAGCGTAGTGAAGCGATTCTCTCGATCCTCACGCTTCTCGTGGATATGTGTCCCGTACGTGGACTCAGTGATGAGGACATCCGGTCTCATTGTGGGAATCTCTGCAGCCATCAAGTGGCGATCTTCCTGTCTCGAAAAGTCACCAGTGTAGAGAATTTTGACCCCGGCAATTTCGATCATAAACATTGCTGCGCCCAGAACATGCCCGGCGTGGTAAGCCCAGAAGCGAACGCCCATAACATCGCGCTCCTCATGGAAGTTGATCGTCTCGATCTTTTCCATACTCGCCTCGAGGTCTGCCTCAGTGTACAGCATCTGTTCGGTGGAGATGTTGCTAATCTTAATGTAATCCGACAGCATCCAGCGGTAGATGGCCTTTGTAGCGTGCGTCATAAAGCATCGCCCACGGAAGCTTGTCTTCATTAGAAACCATGGCAACGCGCCACAGTGATCTAAATGGAAACTGAAAATAATCCCTTGAAAAACAAGCACACAAGCTGGATTTGATGGTCTTACTGTGAAATGAAGAGCAAGTCGACTTCGTCTGCGTCGATCAAATCCACGTAAGGAAGCGCATCCATTCCGGATAGACCTGGATGAATACCACAGTCTAGCTAGAATTGGGAGTAGAAGTTTTCTAATTGGAAGGACATAACATTGAGATGAGAGTTACCATGATTTTCTTTCCTTTGAAGTCAAGCATAATGCAAGAACGACCAACTTCTTGTCCAGCGCCACTGAGTAAACAAAACAATTTAGTGGACGGACACGCGGAAATGTGCTTACAAATGCTACTTACAGTGGCTTAATCTGAAGAAGATCATTTTCTTCAGCTGGAACTACCTCTTCGGGCTTATTAGCCATTTTTTAAATACAAAATTCTTGAAATTTTCTGAAAGAAGGAAGTAAAAAGCCGGCTGTGGAACGCGGTTGCACGGTATAGAATGTCAGAAAGTTGTGAAAATTGTCAAATGAGAACTGGCGGTTTCTGTAGTTATGAGCTTTATGGGACGATAGAAAGTAAAATATATAAGGGGATAAAACACTAACGCGGTACAGTTGCTTGGAATTTACAAAACAGTATTTTGAAAATGGTCTGTGACTTAGCCAGCTGCTGTAAATTTGTGTGGAAATTGCGGAAAGTATTTCACAAAGAAATGTAGAAATGTAAATCATATAATTATCAACAGGGAAGGGCGACAGAGAAGAAGAGCTCAATAAACAATTCATGGAAAAGATGTAATGTTGGTGTAACTCTCATATTACGCAATGCAGTTTAAATAGTACTACATCAGATATATTTGATGAAAATACCTCTTTAATGAAGATACACCACTTTCTGCCGACTGATGTAATAAGTTCTTAGTTGAAAAATAAGTGTTTGCATCTCGCAATCCATTCACATTTTCTTATGGAAATCCTGTACAAATGGTGAGCTATCAGATTCTCCATATCCCATAACTGAGTACTAAATCCAGTTTCAAATATCGTCGGTAAACTTTCCATTTGTCAATAGCTGATGGTGTTTCAAAGGCAAACGATAGGCGGTTTTGCTTTTTATAAACATGAGCAGAGCTCAACAAAGAATTCGAGCATATCTTGTGCTAAAGACATATTATGGAGAGACAATCGACTTGCAATGCCCTGCCCCCGAAAACCAGGAATTAATAAATGACAGCTCACTCTTCGGCTTTTGTCCGTGAGTACTTGTGAACCTCTTCAAAAACTGTCATCAACGACAAAGGCAACAACAATTTAGAAAGCGGTACAGTCCCTCCAAAAAGTAAACAAAAATTATCATCGCCAAAGGCAACAACAATTTGAAAAGAGCTACATCCCCTCCAGAGATTAAACAACTAGGGATAAAAAACAGACTTCTCAATTGTACTGCAAACTAAAAATAAATTTCACTGTAATGAATTGAATTGTAAAGATCCCTATCATTAGCACCCTTAATGAAATTTTGACTTTGAATAATAAGAATTAAGTTGTTCATAGCTAAGTATTTGCCTCTTCAAAATGTTTACTGGATTTGGCCTAATTTCTGAAAGGAAAAATTGGGAAGAAGACATTGTTGATATTTTTGTGTATATAAATTCCGTGTTATGCTAATTTTTCGCCTTTTACATTTTTAAAAAAAAATCAGAGATAAAGTAAAATTCAATTATCTGATTTGCACTCGGAAGAGTTCAGCTAAAGGCACTGGCAGTAAATATAATATTTTAATATAGAAAAATATAAAAATAAGATTTGTTTCAGACTATCTTTTAGAATAAAAAGAACAATTTGTATTATTTTTTAAGGACAGTTTTGTTAATTTTGAAACAATAGCTACATTATGTTTTTTTTTTTTTAATTCAAAGATTCACAGAAGCGCTGCCACAGGTACAGGAATTGTTGCAAGATTACAAGTACGCGGAAGATCACCACAGGAAAGCAGATCAGGCGGGCACGGATATGTCTTTCTTTGTTGAGAAATTATGGCAGAAGTCTAGAAATAGTATTATTACCAATAAAAAAAAAATAGTCCATTCCCTTTGCATTTGACAGGGTTATTCATTTTTATTTTTGAGTAGCGCTCCTTTCTTGTAGAGAATTAATCTAGAATGGAGAGCACTTCTAGAAATGTTTTCCAATAAAAAAAAAAACGTCATAAAAAAATTGATTTGCATCATGAAATCTAAAATAAAGAAACAAAACCGATAAATATATACAAAATAAACACGTTTGAAGTGCAAGTGATGCCTAACTTGCTTTTGGTTACATCGATTATTTAAATGAAACGATTGGTCTAACCAGGCCAGGCATATCGTTTATAACACTAAGAGAGGACAATCTTCCATTCCGCAAACTACAAATAACGCACTCCAATTTTCACAAATAATGGCTATCATGGGGAGATCATAAGGAGTCTGTTAGATCGCCAGCAAACTACCACTTCAAGTTATGATGAAATCGAAGGAAAAAATGGGATCTACAAGAGTAATCTACGTTCCGAAACTGGCAGATGGTTTCAATGTCATTATAAGTCGAATATAAAGCCTGCATCCTTTTTCAGTAAGTTTATGGCGAAAACCGAGAAAGAGAGATACACAGATGTAATATATAAAATCCACTGCCTTGGAAACGAGAACGAAACCTCTGATTTTTGCTACATTGGCACGACTAAGCAGCTCATCAAGCAAACGTACGTCCAACCACAAATCGGACATACGATCCAAGAGCATCAATAAAACTGCACTTACGAGAAACAGCAACGCAAATAGTCATGGACCAGACTTTGACAACATCAAGATCCTTCAGACTGAGAAGAACACATCAAAGCGTTCCACCCACGGGACGTTGGACATTCTTAACAATAAAAACAATGTGAACCAGAAGTAGAACACACACAATATCTCATATGTTATCTGTTTTCTAGTCTCTGCAAAGCTTTAAGTTTCAGATTTTAAATTGTGTCCTTTAGAAGTGCAGAAACTAACTAAACTTCATTAGAAGAAGTGTTTTTTTGTTAATTAATTTTTCAATATATTCGTAATATTTAATTGTCGATAAAATTTGTAAACATATTTATGTAAGTGCTTCTTATGTTAATGTTCACACGCTAAATCTTCCCTCATTTTGTATTTAACTTTCTGCAATAAAGATCTCCTGAGGAATGTAGCCAAAACGTTGGGAAAACTAATGAAATCTTGTATCATTTAAACAATTAATGTCACGAAAAGCAGAAAGCATGGTAACCATCACTTGCACTTTAAACAAATATCCAAATGGGTCAAGCATTTTCATAAATTGTTCCTTTTGCTTTACCGTTCATCAAAAGAACTGCCACTAGACCAATTTGACTAGATATTTCAAAACCAAACTGTCGCTACGATCGCATATTCATCAAAAAAAATTCCAATTAGACAGTTAAAAAATTTCCGAATATAGATGTCACTAAAATCAATAAAAAGACTCCCTCCAACTGACACACACCCCTACACGGAACAAATATTTTTTAGCACTGTCAGTTTGACGTTTGTTTTGGAAAGTACAAAGGACGGACGACGAATATTTTTTTTTTTTTTCTTCTTTCATTCATCAAAAAAGATTAGTGAACGACCTGGAAAAAATGTTTTTCCATTTTACATAAACTAACCAAATCGAATTGAAGTAATTTCATTGTCCGTTGTGTTGCCCAAAAAGCCAAACACAATGCTCTATCTCGAATTACGTCGCATATGTGAAGAATTATAATCCAACACGTCCAACAAAAAAAAAAAATAAAAAAGAAAAAAGTTATAAAATTAACGATGAGCAAACTCGAAACTGACTCAGATAGTTCAGAGGAATTCTTCGATGCTGAAGATTCCACACCAAATCGATTGTCTAGGTAGGGAGTTTGTTCTAATCCTTCTCCCTGTACTATGCTACCTTGCCAGTCAGTATAAAAGTTTTTAATGGGCAATTTGTACTATTACAGAAAATCACCCCCCGATGCATCCAAAACCGAAAGCGAATTCATCTTTCCTGAACCGGCTGTGAAGGTCAACACCAGCGACGATGAGGCGACACCGATTGGCGGTGGAACGCCTTCAACCATAAGTCCGTCGACAAGTTTGAATGCTCGCTACACCAAGCAGGATGTTTTTGTTGAACCAAAACCAATGGGAATGGTAAGTCCACAGACATGTTAGTAGATGCCACATATTGCATGTAAGTGTCCCTGCTTTTCTGTCCCAAAACATTGCATGTTTGCTGTCCGTCCTTCACCTGTATTTCTGTGTATGCTGTTCAACCTGTGATGATTGCCATGTTTGTGGTCTTGTAATGACCTCACGCCAATTGTGGACACTGGAGACACCTACACACCACCATAAACACTTGTTTTTTTGTTTCTGTTCGTTCGGCTTTATTGATTTTTATGTTTCCTTGTTCGAGCTTCGAAATTGAAATAAAACTGACAGACTCTAGTGCCGCTGATGGCTTGACTTTGATAAGTTCAATTTTGGTTATGAACATGAACTGGTGTTAATTTTTTTTTTCTTTTATCTCATGTGGAAGAGTGGTACCATTAATTAAATTGCCATTCAATTACTATCGCGGTGAATTAATTGTTCTTTGTGTGCTGTGCTAAGACAAGTTTGTAAGAAATTTGGTGTGGAATTGATTAGATTGGTAAATAACTAGATAATCATTAGAATCATTTACAAAAAACGTGGAAGTAGTGTATCCAATTTCATTGTTTGACCCAATTGCGTTTTAGATTTATTAGCATTCTCTTCGCTTTTCATATTCAAATTGAATTCCTATTCGTAGTATGCTACTCAGTATGGATTGTCACTTTCATTTTTCCCATGTACAGACATTAATATGCATGGTAAGCCAGTGACCAAAACTAAAAAACGATATACTACGCTACAATGCTTTCAATTGTTTATTATACTTTGATTAACATGATTCAACGAGCAACAGATGTATGTATTATAGTTTATTTGTTATTCTAATTAGGTACTAAATTTTTTTTTTTTGTTGTTTTTTACTTCCAAGAACAATTGTTTGGTTTAGTGTTTCCTCTTAACAGAGAAAAAAAAATATTTATTTAAAAAATTCCTGACTTATTTGCGATTTGACCGACGACCATACCACTGCAATCATCTCATTAAAATCTTTATTTAGCTGATGACGCATAAATTATCATTTGCATATCACGCTTTGAACATTAAGTGGAATCTATTTGGACACACATGTCACTCTTTCGAAATGGTGCATCGATTGAATTAAATCGTTTGATGGTAGTCTTTTGTAAGGGTGTTCTTGACGTCTTAACCGCCTTGGGAACGAACATACATTTGGGTGATTAAAGTTCAGCTTTTGTGGCAAAAAATTAACTACTAATTCATTAGCAGTAGCCGCAATTTAAATTAATACATATTTTGACGTTAACAGCCAATTGACGGCGTTCGTGTTATATTTTTTTCACACGAATGGAAAGATTTTCACCCCAAGGTCGTAATAAAGCAAATTCATGACAGTTTTAAGCTGGGTACAGACGACCTACGTGTTTATCCACGATGTACGATATACAACCACGAAAATATTGTTGGTGTGGATGACACAACCTTGTCGATGGAAAATATCGTACATCATACATCGTAACCTTGTTATTAATACAAGTTTGAGGAATAGGTTCCAAGAAGACAAATAAAATCGTGTTCTAGAGATTTATTGATTGTAAGTTGCTTTTAAAATGTTGTATTAATAAAACAGATTTAACAGAATAGTTATTGTGATTCAATTTCACATTTTCGCTACTGTGAACCTGCACGGCTGACGGGTTTATTTCGTACGGTTTTCTCGAATTGTCCAATGGGAACGTTCCAAATGTTATTCCATACGGAACGTTCTTGGTCAAAAAAGCCGTACAAAATCAAGCCGCAGATTTCAGGCTGAAAATTCTGCATCATTTTAGTATCCTAAAACATTTAATTGTTTTTTTTTTTTCACCCATTTTCGCTTGAAATGAAATTGACTGTCACTTTAAAACCGATTTAGGAGCGGGTGAATCACTCTTAAACTGCAGATTTGAAGTAAGAAATGACTTTGAGAACAGCTCGCGCTTAAATTTAATTTTATTACTGAGGGCTGAGCCAATATCACTCGCATATTCAGGTAACGTGTTTACTACCATCGATTTGAAGTTAGAGACGACTTTAAGAAAAACCCGCGCTTAAATTCGTTTATTACTGAGGGCCAATATTGGTCGCTTCTCTAGGTAACGGACCAACGATGCTATTTCTTCATTTTGATCTCTCGCGCGTCCTTCATAACCACTGGAGACTAAAACTTCTTCCAGCATCCGTTCAGAATCGATTACCTCATTTCACTACGTTCGTTGAGTTGGATAACGTTCGAAAAATCGTTTGAACCTCCCGTGTTTGTACTCTACACTGATATTCGGATCTGCATTTACAAGACGACTCGCTGGGGGAGCCGGAGTATCGTCGATAGCCAGTAGAACGTTAAATGGGAGATTTTTCGATTCTAGCTGGCGCTTACCCTTAAGAATAAAGCAGTTCTAAGTCTTCAATCTATAAAAACTTAATCAGCAACTGGAGCACCAGTATAAGTGCGGATAAGTGATTCTTAGTCAAAATTGTCGAATTTAGGGTTCAGAAAATCCACGAATGATAGTTGAGAAACAAATTCATCCACAACGTGTCATTGTTTGGTGCGGATTTTGGGCTGGAGGCATCATCAGACCATTCTTCTTCGAGTACGAGGGTTCAACGACCTGTACACTAAAAGAGGCTTTCAGAAGCGTCCGAACATAGAAGAAATGTAAAGTGATTCTTTGCTACTTTAAAACCTGGTGCATTTTGTTTCTCATTTTGTTCGTGTCATACGTGTCCTATCCAATACTAACTGTGTGGCTCGCACCAAAACAAGTGCAATGCATTGCGTGTATCTTTCTACGAACACTTGACAACCGCTTATAATCGAAACTTACTCGCGATGATAGATTGTCCGTATATAGATGACCGAGTATAACCAAAACCGCGTAAAGTAATCCCGCGTATATTAAGGGATTACTGTGTTATGATAGCGATAAAATTAGTTTGGCGCTCGAAGAACTCTTCGAAAAATCGGCCGACTCTGACGCCACTGGTAGCAATGTATCGCCGTCCATCTTGAAATGATGAATATCGTATAGTTTGGATGACTTTCAAGGTACGATCAAATTATGTCATGGAACATCGACCACGTACTTCGTACCACGAAGGTCTGTACCCAGTTTTGCTTTCTGATGTTTGCGTAGTAGTTCACGTACTTAATCACTGTGCCACGGCGCCCAACAGCCCTAATTTAGATAGTAATTCTGCTTGTATACAACTTATATACACTGCCTGACTCTTACAACAACTACTTCCGGCTACTCGCGCGCTGATTTAGCTATGGCGGTTGATTTTCCTCTTCAGAATTCTAATTGGCTTCAACATACTTGATTGGCAACACCAACCAAATGAAGATATGTGGAAGTATTTCCTGATGTGAAAAACTTAGCACATATAATAAATAAATTCGAAACCTGACATTGCAACTCGTATTGATAACCCTGTGACTGTTCTATATTCTATCCATTTTAGATAATTGGATTTTGGGCCAAAGCAAACCAACTTAAAAAGAAAAGTGAATAAAGAATTTTTCTTGCACAAGAGCAATAAAGCTACTCTGCATATCATCCTGTATTTGACAAATTATAACAAATCTGGGAGTCATTCCTTTTCCTTGACCGTTTTGCAGAAATGTGGCTTAATTTCGTAGATACAGCGCTCAATTTGCTCCTTCAAGGCGTGGGTGGTCGTGGCCTTGTTGGCATAAACCTTAGAAAAAAGTCCATCGGCGTTAAATCGCATGATCTGTGCGGACAATTCTGGTCACCAAAACGGGACACTATACGGCCAGGAAATGACTCATGCAACAATTGTTGAATTGTTCCTCAGACTCAGTCTTGTTGAAACTACATGTCGTCCACAGCCATATCTTTCAATTTAGGCACAAAAAAGTGGATTATCATATCGCGATAGCGAGCACCATTAACTGTTATTGCCTGACGCATTTTCAAAGAAGAATATTCCGATGATGCCTCCAGCCGAAAATCCGCATCCAAACAGTGACGCGTTGTGGATGCATTTGTTTCTCAACAATCGCTCGTGGATTTTCTGAACCCTAAATTCGACAATTCTGACGATTAACAAAGCTATCAAGATGAAAGTGAGCCTCCTCGCTGATGATGATTTTGTTTGAAAAATCAGCATCCAATTGTTATTGTTCCATAATCCATTCAACGAACTCTCTTCGTTGTGCATGGTCAGTAAGTAGGCTTCAGTATTTGAGTCAATTGCACTTTGTATGCATGAAGATGCAAATCTTTCTTAGAAATACGCTGTAGAGAGCTTCTCGAATTGTCCAATTCTTGACCACGGTGCCGAATTGATGTTGCTGGACTCTCAACAACACTCTCACGAACTGGTTAGATGTTTTGTTTTGAACGACTTATTGAAGGACAGCCAGAGTGTCTAAGATCACTAATTGATCTAGTCTCCCTGAATTTTTGAATTAAACTCTTCACAGTTGATGAAGTTAAATCTCTATTCCGACCATATTTTGTACGAAAATTGCGAACTGTAGCTGCCAAACCTTCATTATTTTAAAATACTGCTCAACAATGAAAACGCGTTGTTCTTTCGTGCAGCACTCCATTTTTAATAACCCTGAACTGTCAACTGTAACGCTGTCTTTTTTTTTTTTTTGTTGGCAACACTTTACTGCACAAATGGCGCAAAATTCAAATCTTGCGTGAATTTTGGACACCCTTTATACTCGTAAGGACAAGTATTGGTTTCGTGAACATTTTTGAACTCGAGATTTTGATAAAATTTATAATAGAGAACTTAGAAAAGTGGGTCCCTCAATTCTGTCTGTCTGTCTGTAGGTAGTATCTCGACCCCACATTTCACAATTCGAGGCGAAATCGGAATATTCATTCTAACTCCAAAATTAATGCTACTTTACTAATTGTTTTCCTCGAAAACGGTTCCAACGATTTTGTTTAAATTTATTATTTTAGTTGCGTTAGTAGTATGTTACTAGGTGGCTTGACAAGTTTTTTTGGGAAAAAATTGTTTAACGGTACTTTTCTTATGACCGAATTTTTGAAAATTGGCTATTTCACAGTATGACTCAAACGATTTTGCTGAAAGTCGACATCTAGGCAATATTTGATATATTTAAGGACATGGTATACCAAGTTTTGAAAAATATTAGTTACGCCATAAATTCTCATTAACGTTCTCCAGAGTAGTACAACTTGAATGTGAAATTCTTTGAAACACACAGTTAAATGTAATTATACGCAATATGTACCAATACATTACTTTGAATTGTAAACACGAGCCATAAAACCTCGAAAAAGGGGTTTAAAATTGATTATATTGTTCCCCAATCTTATCCATCCGCGATTCTATCAGCAAATTCTTAAACCAGGCATTGCTTATTAAGTAATCTAGTTTCTTTTTTGCTCTCTCCACCTACTGCTCTAAAACATATATATTTATAAGGAATTGACGACTCCATGAATAATAGTAATTTCCTTCTATTCAATGCATGATTTTTTTTTCTTTCAAAATGTCATATAATTTTCTTATCTTTCCCTATAAATGCTGCTGTTCTCCACAACTTGTATTCTTAACGAAGTTCTCCTTTGTAAACACCGAACATTTGCTCAGATCTCCAAAGCTGATTAAAGCAGCGTCGATAATCCGTAGACTTTCCTTCTTATCGCACTTAAAGAATGGTGTAATCATGCATCGATCAAAATTCTACGAGGAGTGCTTAAATAAGTCTAATTAGGGTAGGCCTTATCTATAATGAATGCTTCAGGTAGTCTTTATCAGTTTGTACGTTTTCTCTCCCCGTAAAAAATGTGTCATTGGTTTTATATCCGGTGATTATGGTCTAGTGAGTCCAAAGTTTATTAAAATCTTTTCTTTATACGTAGCTGCACAATTTCTGCAGAATAGGTATAGGTCTGTCACAATGATGCTGGTCAAGTACAAGAAAAAGTAGCATAAAAGGTTCAGAACAAACACTTTTAGTTTCATGTCTGCCTGTATGTTTGTTGTCGCACGGTTCGCTCGAAAACTACTCAACAGATATTGACATAAGTAGTTTTGTATAAAAACTGACAAAATCGGATGAAGTATGGGTGGGATGTGGAGGCTGGGGTTACAAAAATCCTTAAATCATTTTTGTTAGCCGACTAACTCAAGAACTTCTGAACGGATTTTAATGAAATTTGACTTAGTTCCTATTATCGAAATCGAATGAAGTAAGGGCAAGTTATGGTAAGGGGTTTAAAAGATACCCGATTAATTATGAAATTTGGATTTTGAGTGATGTCAGATGCATTGTCTGTTAGAAAATCGTCGTAATTGGGGGGATTCTTACCCGGTAATGGTGGGGTGACTTTTCACCGCGCGTATTAATCATTTTGTGCTTTAGGATGTTAAATTTAAATAAAACAAAATGTATTAAAGATTTCAATGAATTTTTTTTTTACTGTTTTCAATTTTGGACTGTGCCATTATGTGTAGAATACAACAACGTGGTCGCCACGGGAGTTTTTGCAAACTTTGATTCTTGTGAGGTAATTTTCGATGACCTTTCGGTACATTTCTGGCTGTATTGTGGCCATAACATCACGTATGTTGTTTTTTAAATCCCCCAATGTTTGGGAACTGTCTGCATAGAAACGATCCTTAGCATAGCCTTACAAAAAGAAATCCAATTGGATCAGATCTTAGTGGCCAATTGATGTCGCCAAATCTCGAAATTAAACTGCCGGGGAACTTTACGTGCAATAGTCATGATTCACAACACCGATGTAATCCATGAAAACCCTGAACATCGCCTTCTTTTTCGACTGAAAACGACGTGTTTTTTTCGGTATTGGCTCATTCGGTGTACGCCATTCACTCACTTGATGCCTGGATTGCGTTTCGCGCTCATAAACCTACGTCTCGTCTCCAGTAATTATGCGTTTGATAAATGTTGAGTCGGATTCAGCCGCTAAAATCATATCTTTCGTGAAACAATGATACAATGATATTCAGGTCTTTCGGCACCAGCATTGCAGCGACACGTCGAAAGCTCAAATCTGTAACCAAAATGTTTTGACCGGATCCATAAGCAATGTTCAAGTCCTCTGCCAGTTCTCTGATGGTCAATTTGCGGATTTCGGCCAACATTTCTTTGATTTTATTGCCGTCGTCATCCTAGACGGATTCACGACCACTTTTCAAGCGTTTGTGCTACGAATAAACGTTTCTTTTCGATAGAGTATCGTTGCCGAAACACTTGTCCAACATTTCCAAAGTCTTCGCAACGTTGAATCCGTTTTTAACACAAAATTTGATGCAATGTCGTTGTTGCAAAGTTGATCCCATTTTTAAAATCGTAAAAAATCGAAAACACACACGGAGGCAATGCACTCTCGATAGCGTAGCTTTTGCAAATGTCAAGCTATGACGCTAAAATTTGGAGGGAATATTAATGACAGATGTGTCAACCTAAAAAACTCGAATCAAATGACTGAAAGCGCCACACGATAGTCATTCCTGAAACTTTTCGAACAAGGTAGTATTTCATGCAGTAAAAAAACAACGTTTTGATGATACTGATGTTGCCGGTGCACATAGGTATTTTTTGGCCAGCGATGTCAGATTTGGATATTTTACTGCATTATTTTTCCACCATTTTATCGGGTCGGGAACATTGTGGTTTGCTTGTGGTTCGCGTAGATACATCTCAAATTCACTGTCGCTTTCATTGTCCGAGTTGCTTACGTCTTCTTTCCTTTCAGAGGGTATAAAGATTTCTACCAAGTTTAGAACATGTTTTCTCACAAGCTCTTTCACTTCTTCAATATCTATTTCCAAATTTGTATGACTGAGGCACTTTGCCTTCTAAGTCCCACTCTGCTATGGAAATTTTCTATACAAGAGCTACGAGTGGCGGCTGATAAGTTCGCGGCCTAAGTCATTAAGTGAAAGAAGAGATCCGATTAAAAAAATTTATTTCTTAATATAATCTCCCTCGTGTGAAATGCATTCCTAACATCGGGCATACTACGGTGCCTTAATATCACCGAAAAAATATTCTTTTTCTTTGCATTCAAAATGACTTTCTACGGCCGCCTTGATCTCGTTCTCATCTGCAAATCTTCGCCCTCGTAACTCAAATTGAAAAAAGGAAAAAGTAGGTCGGGGCCAAGTCTGGACTGTAGGGTGGGTGGTCTATCGTTGAAAAACCTACGGCCTGTCTCGAAACTCGCGCCGTGTGAACAGTCGCGATACCCTGCAAAAACAACACTCCGTACCTGAGTTTCCCACGTTCGTCGCTTCCGTACGACCGTTTCACGTGCCTGAGTCAATAAATTTACCTAATATTGATCATTCACCGTAGTCCCCTTTGGCAGGTAATCAATCAGCAAAACACCTTACACCACCCTGTCCCAAAAACCAGTCGCCATTAGCTTCGAAGCCGACTTTTCCACCTTGAATTTCTTTGGCAGTCTGGCCCCTTTGTCAATCCGGCGAACCGAAGTCTCATCTACAATTATGATTTGATTGCAAATTTTCATCGAGGCTAACTTCAAAAAATCTTTGCAGCACTCGAGTCGTCATTGCTTGTCGAACGGCGTGAGCATTTTCGATACCCAGCGCGCAAACATTTTTCTTCTTGTTCAAATGCTAGTGCAACATTTTTTAAATCCATTGTTTGCTGATGTGCAACTCGTCCGCTATCTGCAACATTTTTATTCTTCGGTCGGCCAGAACTAATTTTTCAACTTTTCCGACGTTTTTTTCAGTGACTACTGACACAGGACGCCCTGGGTGGAGAGCTCGTCTTCACAACTCTCTCGCTTTTGTTGAAATAAGAGAGCTCATTTTTTGACTATTGTATACGAAGGCCCAGAAGCCGATGACGTCTTCGAAAATTTCTTTAAGCGATTTTCCTTTATTCACGAGATACTTAATCACGGCGCGGTCCTTAAAATTGTGAGAATTTCCGATTTCGGCTGACATGGTGATGTTTGTCCTACCACAGGTGGTGATATTTATACTACTAAAGAGTGCCTCAGTTAGTGCTATCACTAATGAAAAAATGATTCGTTGTTGAGTATCTCAGGCCTCAAACTTATCAGCTGCCCCCTTGTAAATTTTCAGAAGTGTGTCTTTCCTCCATGTATTCAGCACACAAAGTTATAATTTAATAATTACCACAGGCCCATCGATATAAATGAGTCCTGAGATCTGGATGACCAACCGTCTGTAGTTAGACTTACAAAGAGAATATTTTCGTGAAAACATTGTTGAAGCTACGGAAATTGTATAATCGCGCTCAACAAGTGGCATAAAATATTTGAACCCATCGCTTTCGACAAATGAAAGTGGCATACCATTTACAGATATCATGTAGGCGGTTGCTTGTGAAATTCTTCCTTGTCGATCGGCACTGAAGTTGTCATTATTAAGATGTCTCTTTTTCCTTGGAAGTATTATATTATTCCGGTCATTAGTGATCGACGAATTCAGTACTGAAATCCGAATGTAAATAAAAAGATCGATGTCGCAAATCAATAAAACGCAAAAAAAAAAAAACAGAAAATATAAATATCTATGATTTCAATTATTTATTTTAATATCACAAACTGATGGTGATGCAGTCCCTGAATCGTATTTGTGTAAATATTTGAGGTGTTATTCATCACCGATGGTGGGTGATCGTATGATATTTAGCGTATCACAAATATTACAAATCACATCTTTTCCGCCACACCCAGCTTTTTTTTCTTTCAGTCATTATCAGTCACTTAAACAAAAATTGGTGCTATCACGTAAAATGCATATATATATATTTTTTACACACGATTTTTGCATTCAAGTGTAAGATAAGAACACTGTTAGATCGCCTCATGCGAAAATGAAAATGAAAATGTTGGGCTAGAGCTGTTGCTAGAAAGAGAGACTTTTCGGCACTCGCTGGAATTTTACATTCTTTCTTTGTTTTTGTTATGTCACTGCTTTTTTCTACTTTGAGGAGAGAGATTTGGCCCATGCTAAACTTCACTCGATCTAAAAATATGATCTTCCTTTCTGTAGGAGTTGCAGGGACTAAGAGGAGGAGGAAACAATCCTCCATTTCCTCTGCACCTGTCTAATCTCTATCTTAGAGCCTATCATTTTAATAATTCGGGCGAATTGTCACATACTGATGTTAAAAGTATTCTTAGCTTCATCAAGAGCTCCAAATGGTTCCAATAAATTTGAGTGACACTTTTCGGATATAGTACCAAGTGGTAACACAAAGTACTTACCTTGGCCTCCGTGTGTGTATGTGCTTTGCATGGGCAGCCACCCTACATATCTACCTTCCTCTGCTCTCCAGTACCAGTATGTATATGTTTAGCCCCGAAAATATCCACTAATGTCTACTGCCTTGATTAACTTTCATAAGAGCCCTATAGACACAAGGTTCGGATCCCAGAAAACACCAAAAACAATTCCATGGTCCCACCATGAGTCATGAGAAGCTTCTCTCAATCCAAACAAATAATGAATAATATTCAAATCACGTTAAATTTGTCCGTCCCCATGTTCACTTGACTGTTGACTGTCATGTTTCCTATTTTAGGAGTGACATTCGTGTTTATTACTACCGAATTGGGGTTAGAGGGAGTTAGGCCAATATTCATAAATATTCTCTACTTTATATATCTCTATCTCTTTTCTACATATTGTCTATCTGTGTGACCGTTTATAGCACAGGAACTCCTTAACCGATTATGATGGGATTTTTTTCGGTGCATTGGAACATTTTCTGAGAACCTACTAGGCTGTGTGCCACTTCCGTTCGTCTTCAGAACGCTGGGTCCTGAAGCTATACATACATACATATGTGGTCCGAAGTCGGAAAAACAAATCATCAGTGTAGTGTATTTATTTTGATATGACGGCTAAACTATAAAATGCCCAAAAGAGTGTAACGAACAAATAATTTTTGATTTTTTTTTTCTGTAAAATTTGAATTGATTATCTAGGATGAATGGCCGTAGGATCAATGGAATCGATAGCAGCACGTCCATTAGAAAGTTGTCCACTGCACCTCTAAGTGCACGTTTCAAGGACTCAATATTTGGGTATCGTGTAGAACAAGCCATCACCTCTAAAATAGAGGTCTGGACTACGTGATGGCCAATCGTCTGCTGCTATGAAGTCCGGCACATTGTTTTGAAGCCACCATTGTGTTGTTTTTGCCTTATAAGCTGGCGCGTTCGACTCGCGGAATGACTACTAATGCTCTTTTGGATGACTGAGCACAGACTCTGTCATTTTGCTTATTGAAGAATTCCTCAACAGTAAACATTTTTTCATCCGTGACCATTTTGTACGTACCGGCGGCGTAGATCTTTCGATCCTTCATTCCGTTTTTGCTTTAACTGGGCTGTGAGTCAGTGGTCAGTGTGTCTTTTGTATGAGTTAAGTCCCATATCTTGTTTGATAATGCGAGACATGGTTTTCAGCGATATCTTCATTTCTCGTGGCAAGATTTTCTAATTTCCAATTAATCCCGGCTTTAATAGCTTTGATAGCCTGTGGAGTTCTGACAGTGCGTGGGCGTCCGGATCTTTGACGGTCAGTTACTCCACCAGTGTCGTCAACAAATTTAACAGTTTGATACACAAAATTCCTGGTGATTCCAAGCGGGCGCAAGGTCCGCAAAATATCGCCTCTTTCCATATTACACTTGTGAAGGCCAATTACCACAATACGGTTTTCAATATCGCTCAGCTCCATATTTACAAACGACTTTTATGCAAATCTTTTTGCGCGTTAATTTAGTATAAATTTCACTCATTGAATAGCTGTCAATATATGATAGAATGGATGTGTTCAACACTACAATAGTTCCACGATAAGTGCGTTTAAACGTATACGAGTACCAGTGTTTACGACATGATTAGGTATACATACCTACGTAAGATGTTTTATGTTTTCAGTATTTTAGCGTTTTAATTGGTTTTGTTAAGAACGGTTGAATCGATTTTCTTCTACCTATTGACTACTATTTGGCAATGACTGAAGTTACATTTCATTATTGTACGGCGGTATCAGGAAGCTAAAGAAATGTAATTCACAAGTTGGGGGAACATTATTTACCCACTCTATTTAATTTGATGTCAGGTAAACTATTAGAGATACTTCAAATTGTTGTACTCGTATGGAAAACTTTAAAGAAAGAAAGGTCTATATAATTGTTACCAATAGGTTAGGTCCATTGTCATACCCCATGGGTTATGTTACCGCATCTAACACTGTTTCTAGTTAGCTGATTCTTATTCGAACCAGCGTGTGCTCCTTATGAATCTCGTTAAGTCCATGAGCGTTGCTTGTGCCAACTCGTTCTCCGAACAGTCTGTTTCCCATATGAAGGAGCCGACGGTTGTGGAGATTTGGGCAGTCGCAAAGTACATAGGTGTTTAATGGTTTCTATTTCTTCCTCATCTTAACAGCTCCTGTAGTAGTCCAGGGAGTTTATGCCCAGCCTTTTGTCCATAGTGCCGATCGCACAATGTCCCGTCAGTACACCCATCGAGATGCGGATTTCCTTTTCGCAAAATACTCCTGCTCCGGCACCTAAGCTTTGAGTCTAGAATGGTTCCAAGATATTTAGCTTCATCGGGGAGTTATACATATTCCATTAAGTTTTGGCAGGCTAAAATTATCTATCTGCTGAATAAGGCCAGTCCAGTCTTCTCTGAGTTGACCTGTAGTCCATTTGAGTCCGCCCATGGGGAAAGATCTTTCAGAGCCGATTCCATAATAACGGTGATTGTTGGTAAATGCTTGTCATTAATCAGGATTGCTATGTCATCTGCGTATGCTACCGTCTTTATTCCGTGATAATTTAGAGCCTTAAGAATTTCATTAACGACAAGAAGCCACAGGAGGTGAAATGACTTCTCCATGTGGATAACCCCTCGTAATAGTTTTCTTTATTGTACTCTCGCCTATCTTCAATCCATTCCGTTACCATTCTCCTAGTTTCTATTCCCTCTAGTACCACTTTAATAGATTCTGTTATCACATTATTAAATGCTCCTTCTATGATGTATCCAGGAATATATAATGTAAAGCTTGTCTTCACGCATTTACCTTTTAGGTAGGCGTGTTGGGTGTTACACAAGTTTTGTTCATTAAGTAGGTCTCTCACATATAGATCAATTAATCTTTCCATTGTTTTCAAAAGAAAAGATTAGAGACTAATTGGTCTAAAATCTTTTGCGGTCGAATGGGTAGGTTTTCATGCCTTGGGGATAAATACCACTTTCACCTCCCTCCAGGTGACCGATATGTATCTTAGCATAAAGCAGCTTGTGAAAATAACCTTAAGCCAGGGCTTGAGTGTCTGTAGAGCATGTTAAACCATGGCTGGAATAATATCGTCTCGTCCTGCGAATTTGTGGGGTTTGAACGAATTAACAGCCCAAGTTGTTTTGTGCTCTGTGACAATATCATCTGTGTTTTGATCTACCGGCGGATGCTTTTGTATATTCCGAGTGTTCTAGATCACTGCTGCCTGGGAAGTGGGTTTCCATCAAGAGTTGTAGCGTTTCTTGGCCAGATTTTATCCAAGAGCCATTAGGACACATAATGTTTCCTTGGGCCGCTGGGTCTTTAGATAGGACTTTACGTAGCCTGGCCGACGCGGCTCGTGTTCTCGATGGATTGACAGAAAGTGTTCCAGGATTCTCTTTTAGTTATTCTTACGTCTCTCGTGTATAAGTTTAGTTTAGATCTGTAAACAGTCCAGTCTTCCTCTGCTTTGCTTTATCTAGCCTTATTATGCAGTTTTCTGACCTCTGTTCTTCGGTTCTTGAGTTCGTTTGTCCACCATTGTCCACGTTTGTCCATGATAGCAAATATCTCAAATTAATAAAAATACAATAAGCATTTCTATGTTTTGGTAAGATTCACTGCTATAACTTTAGAATGGTTAAATTGCTTTGAATGTAGTTTATTTATTTATTTAGGGTTTTAATTAAATATGAATTGATCATCGCACGTTATCTGCAACTGCGCAGCGAGCACGCAAATCCTTTTTTTTTTTTTGTTTCATCTTAAAAAAAGTTACTTTCATTTACATCCACTACAACTGCGTGATGGGTCGTGTTCTTGTGTTATGTATGTGCAAAGTATTTTTGTTGTTTGTATCGTCCTTGGGTACTCTGTTCATTTTCACGGGAAGTTCGGTCATTAAGAAAAGATTATGATACGCAATATTTTACGCCTTAACTGGAACGTTATCATGATCTTTAAATCTCGAGAACATGCTAGTTGCAATCTCTAAAAAGAAAAAAAAACGGAAGATTGCCTGATGGCTTTTTGGCAGGGACGAAGCCGCGAGCGGATCTGCTAGTAGTTTCATACAGCTAAAGTCTAATTCGCGATAGTTTTGCATCATAGACATTTCCTACATTGCTTTTCTCATTAACTAATTGTTTGTATTAAATTATCATTCTTCGCTACGAAGATGATGTTAATTATCAATATTCAGCACAATAAATATGCAGCCAACAGCAGGCCAAATAATCATGTGAGAACAATCAATTTTTAGAAGAGTGCTAAAAATTGTAAACGCATTCTTTTCATAATTATGCAGTGAACAGCATAAGTTATGGTATCCTGCATTAAGTTCCATAAAGATGGAATTGAAACCAGCGCACATTTTTTTTCAGAAATTCGTTTGACTGACTGTGCGAGGATGGGTCAATAAGTACCTGAAAATTAACACACATTGTGTCGTCACCTTAAATTTATTTTTTTTTTTTGTCAAGAATCATCTTTCAAAAGAACGCACCCATATTTTCAGACAGATCTGTCAAATAGTTTTGGTGTGGCAGCCATTTTATATAGACGCCTACTAGTATTTTCGTTAAAATTGAAAAAAAGTGGATTTCGAGTGCTCATTAAACACTATTTTTTGCGAGAAAAAACTATCACGCAAACCAAACAAAAGCTTGACAAATATTATGGGGACTCTTCACCATCGATTGGAACCATTCACCACTGGTTTACTCAATTTCGGTGCGGTCGTTCAAGCACAAGTGACGCCGCACGTTCTGGTCGCCCAATTGAGGTCGACAAAATCCATGGTTTGATAATGGACGATCGGCGAGTGAAACAGACAGTTTTTTGGGATGCGTGCGGTGTTAGCACATCGATTAGCTTGAAAAGGGTAAAACTATCACCGGCGCATATTACGCAGAGCTGCTGGATCGATTCCAAGGCGATTTGAAGCAAAAACGGCCGCATTTGGCGAAGAAAAAAGTTCTTTTTCACCAGGACAACGCACTGGCGCACAAGTCCGCAGTCGCAGTGGCAAAATTGCATGAGTTAGGCTACAAACTCCTCCATCATCCAGCATATTCCCCAGATTTAGCCCCCTGCGACTATTTCTTGTTTCCAAACATGAAGAAATGGCTCGGAGGTAAGAGATTTGGGTCGAATGAAGAGGTCATCGCTGAAACAAACGTTTATTTTGAGGGGCCCGAGAAATCGTATTATTTGGAGGGCATCAAAAAATTGGAGAAACGTTGGATGAAGTGTACGAGTATAGAGCTAAAAGGAGACTATGTTGAAAAATAAAATGTTTTTATACCGAAAAGAGTGTTCCTTATTTCATTTTTCAGGGACTTAATGACCCACCCTCGTATATGCGCAGCAATGGTGTTTCTCCCTTCTATTCAATTTCACACCATCGTGATTACTGATCATTCGCAGACGTTTCCCAGTGCTGGAACAAATATAATTGAACATGAGCTCTGTGTATAGACCAGCAAACAAGGGACCCCTTTGATTTGGCCAATGTGCCATAGAAAGATAAAGACTCAAGTAGAGCAAAGCACGAAATTCTCCAAGATTTCTGTCTGTATACTTTCTCTTTCATCGGCTTTTATTGTGTGTTAAGCAGTAGAAATCAAATCCCTTAAGCGTAGCTAATATTACAACGAAAAAAAGCTACTCGCAAATCTCTGCTATAAAAAAAAATGCAAGTAGATTCCACAGTTCAATATGCTGTAACCCGATCTTGATAAAACTCTATAATGCCGACGTTGCACAACTCATATATTTTAAGATTAATCAGACAATCAACCTAATTCCGATATCAATAACCCCAATAGACAAAAGAAAAAGAAAAAAAAAACACATTTTTATCATTTACTCTATGCAAGAGGGTTCCGATACGCGACGATCGGTCACACCGATGCTTATGTGAATACATTGCCTACCAGCACGATATACAATGCATCGTAGAGTCGCTCCCCTTTTTTGTTTTGTTTTGTTTAGTTATCAGCGCTACCATGCTATGGTGCTTGTAACACTCCGATTAAATCAAATCAACTGTGACGCGGTGGTATTATCGAACCAGTGAGGGTGACAATAGAAACAATTGGAGCAGCAACTGAATATCTGTGAGGTGCGCATGTGTAGTTTAGTTGCATGAACCACCACGCTGCTTATTTTCCTTCATAAATTGTCTAAATTACACTTAATGATAAAATAATGTACAAAAGCCAAAATTGTGTCTCAAACAAAAAAAAAAAACTTTCTCTTTATTTTTTCGTTTATTGGATATTGTTTAGTATGGTAGACAGCGCTTTCACGAACTACGACAATGCATGCAAAATGATGAAGATGAGAATCCTGGAAATACACTGACACCTGATTCTCAGGTACTGTTAAATGTTTCTCTCTATCTCTCTTATGGAATCTGTTACCTCTTTTTTTGAATTCGCCTTGATAAAGAATATACTACCACGTAATTGTATGCATTTTACATTCTACAGAATAGTTCAACTGAAGGTGTTTTCACAAACCGTCCTACCCATCCGTTCCGTATAATTGAAAACGATGCCATTAGTATCCAAAGCATGACTTCCTTGGGGCGGGTGGGCAGAATTCTAGCAGGAAGCATTGATCCCTCAGGTAATGAGTAATAATTAAATGCTGATCTACACTCATAATACTTTTATTTGTTTTTAGCAATTAGCATAGATCGTGATTCGATACAGAACTCTATGTCCTGCAATTCTCAGCAAGCACACAATCCTATTCAATCGTCGACAGCGAGTGCAGCGAATTCGCAGTCTACTACCCCTGACACGCATACTGCTTCCAGCCGTAGTGATAATGACAGCAAGTCCCTAATAAAAGACGTTAGCGCCCAAGTTAAGGACAAACGTCAGGCGATGGATTCCCAGCAGCAACAGCCGAACAAAATTATACTCCAGGAACCCGATGTGATTGCTAGCACTAAGTTGGCACACTCAAAAACAACTGACAGTATTACATCAAGTGGTCCTATTGCTCCACCTAGACGAAAGAAAAAATCGCGAAAGATTTCCTCGAGCTCTTCGGAACAGTTCAATATGAACGAAGGACTTCGGTTACCACCGGCGGATGATGATGATGACACCATATCGATAAAAAGCGTTAAAGACGTTCAGAAACTGCGCGAAGACATAGTCAAAGCAATAGAAAATTCATGGAAGGAGAATTCATCGATAACCACAGCGGCGAGCAACAGCCGACCCGTCACAACGACTGCTGTTGGGGGATCGATAAATAGAATTTCGCACTCGTTGGGCAATAGCTCGACATCGGTGTACTCGAAACCAAGTCCGTCGAATAGTGCAAAAAGTAATTCCGCGCCTGGTCGCGTGAGGTACTTGTGAGTATTGTGTTATGTTCCTTATCAGTTAATTTTCCGTTTAGTTCTAAATATTTTATGAAATTGTCATTTCATGCCCTACCACGAAATAGCTCAATAGATCCTAGTCAAGGACTGAATCTCTATAAAGCTACTCAGGGTGGGTATGTGGTGAAGCCACGGGATGAGGCCTCGAATAAAGCTGAAGGACCGACGCAGGAGGAAATCGATCGAATTGAAAAGATATTAATGGAGAATATCCCGAGGGCGAAGCTGGCCGGTACTGGATCCAATAGTTTAGGCAGTGCAACGAGGTGAGTTTGGGTTTTGTTAAAAATGATGATTTGTAGTCGACTGATGTTGCTTTGCGACGTAGTTGTGAACAGAAATAGTGGATAGTTAAGGGATGATTTTTAGACAAAATTTTTTCTGAGTTGAATTGAGCATCGGAGAACGGTAGGGGAAAAATGCATTACCAACTTTGTCATTACGAGTATGACCTTGTTCTTTTCCCCATAGTTGAAATTTGGACAAAATATTTTGTTGGTACTCGTAAGCCTGTGATAATAGCACCTTTACCTTTCAATCAATCCACAATTAATCGGTGGAACATGATTTTTATCATGCTGAACACGATTTCGGTGTTAAAATGTCCCTGGTGCACGTTTTAGACTTCTTTGGGTTGTACATATAATTAGGGGAAATATCAAGTTAGACATCCGTGCACAGCACTCAGTACGTTCGAAGGTTGTCTTGCGAGTATTACGGGAGAAATATTGAAAGACGAAATACAACTGCCAAGTGCCACGATTGAGTATTAAAGTACATACGGGTATGTGCATATGTATGTGTAGACTAATCAATGTCTATTAGTCCTTTTATTTGAACTTTCAAATTTCGCCTTCGTACTAGGTGGGGTGAAAAGTAACCTCCTTGGGAATGAAAAAAAAATTTTTTTTAAATGTTTTTTTATTTTATTCAATATAGTCCCCTTTTAGCTTGATACACTTATTCCAGCGATTTTCCAACTTCTTGATCCCGTCCGAAAAGTAATTTTCCGGAAGGTCTGCAAAATACTCCTCCGTGGCGTGGATGATTTCCTCGCGTGAGTTGAATTTTTTATTGATGAGCCATCTTTTGAGGTTTGGGAAGAGATAATAGTCCGAGGGAACCAAATCGGGCGAATACGGTGGATGCGACAGCAATTGGAGCCGTAAGTAATTGATTTTAGCCGTGGTTGTGATGCTCTTGTGCGCTGGCGCATTGTCTTGCAAAAACAAAATTTTTTTTCGGTTCATGTGAGGCCGTTTTGCAGCGATTTCGGCCTTCATCGCTCCAATAATGCACAGTAATACTCGCAGTTGATGGTTTTTCCTTTTTCGAGGTAGTCCACGAAGAGTATGCCATGACAATCCCAGAAAACCGACGCCATTACCTTCCGACCAATTGAGCCTCCCTCGCCCGCTTCGGAGCACTCGTGACGGCTTCAGTCCATTGCCGTGTGTAATAGTGGATCCAGGTTTCATCAACAGTTACCAATCGACGCCAAAAGTCCGCCCGATTCCGCATCAGCAAGTCCAATCACTCTTTCGAAGTGCTCTCGCGTTCGTGTTTTTGGAGCATGCGCGGCACCCAGCGGCAGGATAACTTTTTCATATGCAGAATATTGCCCAAAATATGGCGTGTGCGCTCAGTACTAATCTTTGTGGTATCTGCTAGCTCGCGCACCTTCACTTTCCTGTCAGCCAACACCATTTCATGTATTTTTTTGACATTGTCCTCTGTAACCGCATCGGGGGGTCTGCCGCTGCGGACTTGATCGGTAGTGGAGTTGCGGCCACCACGAAACTCTCGAAACCAATATTTGACGGTGTAATCTGACGGGGCATTAGCCCCATAATATTTATCCAACTTTTCTTTTGTTTCCTTCGCCGTTTTGCCTCTCAAAAAATAATGTTTTATGAGAGAACGAAAATTGTTTTTGTCCATACTCAACATGATGCCAAACACTTCAACAACAATCAGCTGTCAAAACAAAACTAAAGACAGTATCGCACTGAAATTTGGCATGTCTGCCTAAATATGAATGGACTTCAAGGCACCATAACCTTTTTTGCAGTAGCAGCGCATTCTGGCGGTCAAGGAGGTTACTTTTCACCCCACCTAGTATTTGGATTCAGAAATTGAATTTATATTTTTGGTATGAGTTCAGATAAAGCGACCCAGAAAACAGTTTTGCTCCCGATATGTCCATTGAATTGTTTATATTTGTTTGCTTATTTATGCTAATAAATGAGCACCATAATATTTTTTCAGAATTTCTAACATTCCCAGGTTCGGCCCCTTTTTTCGTAGTTTGATTGGACTAGTAAGGCAGTCTATAAATTGACTTACATATTTTGTCCTCAGCAACTCTCGCATTATATCGAACTTTAGACGTAGATACAGCGGTATTGGGTAATATCCTAAGGAGTAATCGCTTGTCCGGTTGTGATGTAACCTCGCTGGTACGGACTTTATATTTTTTTTTTACGTATTAACATCCTTCAAACAAGTATTGACCACCGTCTTGCTGTTTCCACTTTTTTCCACAATAATGCGGCTCTCGTAATCTTAATTTTTTAACACGTAAATTTAACATGGTATTCAAATGTTTTTCTTTGCCGAAACTTAAGCGAGCTTACTCAGAAAACAAAACTTTTTGCTTTTAAATAGACTTACCAAAATTATCAAGAAATTTCCTTCGAAATACTAAAATTGATAATGGCCTTATTCAAGTGACGCGTAGTGTATTTACACTCAAACTATTAATTAATTTTCGAACAATTGTCCTTTCGATTAACTGATTTCCTTGCTATTGGTTTCGATTAATTGTTTTAGACCAATTAACCCCGGGAATCATGAACTTGGATCTGGTATATATGGTAAATCACTAAGTGCCCTGAACAAATTTGTGACTTTGATAAGAACAAATCAAATCCATGGCATGACAAGCCTATAGCAGATACCTTTTCCTGAAATTCTCACATAGGAAGTTTAATTTGGTCGTGAAACTAGTCAGAAGCAATCATCATCTATCGGGGTCTGGAAAAATACCTATTCCACATGAATCTTAGCATTGGATTGATAGGAATCTATCATTTTCTAAAACGAAAAATAAAACATCCACTCACTCTTATTGCCGAAGTCATCTGTCGAAAGTGACAAGCAAAATTTGCCGCACAACTGAAGTGGGACGACTTTCAGTACATGAATGTAGATATCGCCCATTTGAACCGAGATGTGAAAATGTTGCTTGGACATACTCGTACTAGCTTTGTTCAGTGACTGTTCTGCACAGTCCAGCATAAAAAATTACAAGTTTTTGGATTCAATGAGAAAATATCTCGTCCAAAAGTGTTCTTCTTTTTGTTCAATGACTCTGTACCGCACAGTCAGTCCAGCATACGATTTTCTTAGATGACTATTGATAAGTAAAAACTAGGAGATTTTTAAATATGGATTGATACATACTCGAACAACGTGTTGGAATAGTGAAAAGACAATACAAAAACGGTGAAAATATCGCGGCAACGTTTCGTAAAGATTCAATCGATAAATTTGAACGTCTCGAACAGGTTAGTGATGTGAAGACTCCAACTTGTGTTTGTCCGGTAAGGTCAGCTGAAAATATTTGCCATCGTAGCTGAGAGTGTGACTGAAAACCCAGGTATGTCCATTTCGAGACGATCGCAGGAATTGGGCCTATCCGCAACCACTTTGCACCACATTTTGCATAAAGATTTTGGCCTAAATGTCCAGTTGACATAAGAATTTGAAGCCAGCGGACCACGCACAACGCCTTACTTTCGCTTATTAAGTGCTGGAAATGGTTTTTGGAATGGTTTTTTAAACAAAATTATTCTGAGTGATGAGACTCATTTCCATTTGTCTGGGTACGTAAACAAAGAAAACTGTTGCATCTGGGGCTCCGAAAACCCAAGAGAAGTAGTGGAACAACCTATCCATCCACAGCGAGTGACAGTTTGGTGCGGTCTTTGGGCCATATTTTTTTCGAAAATGATGCTGGTGCGACAGTTTCAGTGAATGGATTGCATTACCGAACGATGTTGACTGACTTTTTTTTTGCCTGAAATTGATGCTATGGACGTGGACGACATTTATTTTCAGCAGGACGGCGCCACATGCCACACAGCTGGTGAAACCATGACTCTATTGCGTGGCAAATTTCCTGGACGTGTAATTTTTAGAAATGGAGACTTCAATTGGCCGCCGAGATCGTGCGATTTAACAAAATTAGATTTTTTCCTTTGGAGCTATGTTAAAGAAAAAGTCTACGCCAATGACCAACGATTCATACACTAAAATAAAATATCAGAGCTGTTATTCGCGAAATACAATTTCATCAAAAGAATGTCTATTTGTAAGCAGAACCGAGGCGGACATTTGACAGATATTGTATTCCATTACTAACCTCAGTATTTGTACTTTAGATTAAAATAAATATAGCGCCACTTTTCATAAAAATGTTGCGTTTTTCTATTGATTTAAATTGACACCTCTTGTTGGATGACCCTATAAAAGAGAAACAAATAAAATCTAAGTTTCTCCAACCACTACACAAAAAGCTTTCTGCCTGGTAGTACAATGGTGGGAGTTTTCCTTTTCACTTTTATGTTACAAGTTAATCTGAAAGTGCTGTTGATTCTCTTTGTCTTAAAAATGAAATTGCGAGCTTGTAAAACATAAGAAAAAAATATATTTAGTAATTTATTTCCTTGTTCGTACTCGTAGTTTTATCAACATTGCATATCACATTGCACGCTTTACATTCAGCACATTGATTAAATGCAAAATGGTCTACTTTTAAATCCGCATAACGACGACTGAATTTTATCGAAGTACATTTGTACGACAAAAAATTACCTTTTTCTAAACGAACATCGTACGCACGTGAAATAAAATACAATTCACATGTGTTTAACGTCTCAGGCGACAAAATACGACTAGACGTTAAGGACCACCGAGAGCGACATAGGTGATAAGAGTGATTTTAAGTCACACTATCAGCAAGTTGTTTCAAGTATTCAGTGAATTATATTCCTGTCACATCCGTTTCACTTTTGAGGCATCCCCTCCCCTCTTCGGTTGTGCTTTAGCTTTCTTCAATTCGTAGTCTGAAAATGTATGTTCTTATCTTTACTGAGTTAATTTATTTGGCCGAATATCTAAAACGTAACCATTTTGTTTGTGATTATTTTAATGAGTGAAAGGCATGTGAAATCAAGTCCCACGCCTGTCCTTTATTTTGACTGACACAGTCTATCTCGCAAGTTAGAAAACAGACTTGGTATGATACTACGTCAGTATAATCGCTAAGCAGAATCTAAATATTTTCTTACATGTTGGCACAAGAAGACTAAAAACTTTTCATTAATTTCAGGTCTTTCGATTTATTTGTTATTTACCAGATTAGTAGATTGCGTGATCCTTGGAATCTACGAATCAAGTTGGGTGCTAACAACTCAAACAGGACATATCATATAAATTGCGTATCATACATGATTGAAAGAATGTGATCTTACATCACATTATTAGCTTTTCTATAGACTTTCTATGTCTGCTAGTTTTGTTGGCTATTCACCTACTTTCGCTAGTTAAGATTTGCTCATATTGATGCGAGTTGAATTTGTTCTAATTAATGTACGGTTGTTTGTTTTTTTTTAACTCATTTCATGATCAGATATCCATCACTAATCTATCGCTCTGGCAGTGAAAAGGAGCGTCGCAAGTCAGCAGGTGACGAAGATGTTCTGAAGCAAATGAACATCTATGTACGCACTCGAACAGACTCTGGTAAACAATTAACAGATTTTGAAATCCTGGAACAAGTTCCTGTGAAAAATTTGGATACAGGAGAGAATATGCCTTTATCCGCAGTAAAACCACCACCCGTCCCCGAAGGTTGGAATCCACTATCACTGCACATCCTGAAATTGACCAGCCATTTGGAAGTGATGCAGAAGGAGTCCGATGAAGAGAGTGTTATTGGTATTCCACCAAGTAATGAGGTGCCACCCGATGAGGAGGAATGCGAAACTGAGGATGGCAACCGGCTGAAGAAGAAAACAGCAAAGATTAAGCGGTTCTTTGGGACGACAATGCGTAAGACTGTGGACAAGGCAAAATCGCTTGCCTCAGAGGTATCGCATGCACGTCACAAGGAGGACGTGGCTGATATAGAGGATGTCATGAATCCGGAGCTAAATATTAAGATAAAGGCGTCCAGTACGAATAAGGGTCCGTACGAGTTTACAAAATTGCAACACGTTCAGGTTCGCTAGCCCGTGTCCCTTTGAAAGGGCTTTTGTGGAAGCTATTAATTTTTTATTTCATTTGTGTGTAGGATTTGTCTGGAGAACACACTGGCGCAGTTTGGTGCATGAAATTTAGCTCTTGTGGTCGCCTTTTAGCAACTGCTGGCCAGGACAAAGTACTTCGCATTTGGGTATTAAAGGATGCTTATCCCTTTTTCCAGGTTAGAAATTATATTGAAACTAGGTGGCGGGAGCGAGAACATTTTTTTTTTATTTATTTTACTAGGATATGCGAACGAAATATAATGCCGATCAGAAATCTTCACCGACACCATCCCAGGAGTCATTGGTGTCACAACACTCAGCCGAGGAAGCGATTGCAATGGCCACGGCTGCAGAGAAATGCACTGGTCCCTTTATGCCGAAAGCATTCTGCTCCTACATTGGTCACACTTCAGATCTTTTAGATGTTTCTTGGTCAAAGAATTATTTCATTCTCTCAAGTTCCATGGACAAAACAGTCCGGCTGTGGCACATCTCTCGCAAGGAGTGTCTGTGTTGTTTCCAGCATATTGATTTTGTGACAGCGATCGCGTTTCATCCTCGTGATGATCGGTATTTCCTTAGTGGCAGTCTAGATGGCAAATTACGTCTATGGAATATTCCTGATAAAAAGGTCGCTCTGTGGAACGAGGTGGATGGTCAGACAAAGCTGATTACTGCGGCAAATTTCTGTCAAAATGGTCAATTCGCCGTAGTGGGATCATATGATGGCCGTTGCATTTTCTACAATACCGATCAGCTGAAGTACCACACACAGATTCACGTGCGCTCAACACGTGGCAAAAATCGCATTGGTAGGAAAATCAGTGGAATTGAACCAATGCCCGGCGAGGATAAGATTTTGGTCACTTCTAATGATAGTCGAGTGCGATTGTATGACTTGCGTGATCTTAATTTAAGTTGCAAATACAAGGGCTATGTGAACGTATCATCCCAAATCAAAGCATCGTTCAGTCACGATGGAAAGTACATTGTGGCGGGTTCGGAGAATCAATGCATTTACATTTGGAAAACCAATCATGACTACTCCAAGCTGAGTTCGGTATGTTCGGAACAACTTGTTATTTTTATCTCTCTAATGAACTTAGTGTTACTCGTTGCAGGTTCGTCGAGATCGCAGTGACTTCTGGGAGGGTATTAAGGCACACAATGCCACAGTAACCTGTGCCATCTTCGCACCTCATCCTGAGGCAATTATTAAGCCAGAACCCGATGAGATATCAAATGAAAAGGTTAGTTCAAGTCAAAAATTGTTTTCCAAACCTCCTTATGATTTGTTTCTATCTTTTTCCAGACACAAAACAACCAACCAGACCCGCTAGTTGAACAGCGAAAAAAAGGTTGTGGCTATGTACTGGTTAGTGCTGATTTCAATGGAGCCATTAAGGTTTTCATTAACAAAACCAAACCAAAACACAGCAGTCTGCCATACACAGCTATTGCCGACTAAAAAAAACAAACTATTTTCAAGCTGACAAATTTTAATTGAAACAACCAAGTATTCAAAACTATTATTCTGTTGAGATTTCATTGCTTCTCGATCACATAATTGGCTTTGTTATGCGGAGCAGGAAAAAAATACTTTAAACATCTTCAATTATTAACAATTAAATAAAGGAAAAATGAAAATTAAATACAGAAGTGCTATTATGTAAAATTAAGCGATTAAATTTAGTTTTCCAAGCGTAGAATAAAATTGTAAAGTCTTTAGTATTGTGTATTTAAAAATAAAATGATTTGTTTATTTTTTTTTTTTTCGTTTTATTTTTTTTTTAATTCAGTGAGTAATGCGCATATCCGGTTAGGTTGCAAATATATTTTGTTACATAGATAATGATAATAAAAAAAAATTTGATTGATGGTTAAATTTCAAAATAAGATAGAATATTCGACTATGAATACAATTAACTAAAATATTTCATTGTAAAATATTAGATAACTTAAGATAAATAAAATTAAATGTGTAATAAAATACTAATTAAAGTCAATATTATTTATAAATAGACAAAGTTAACGAAAGTGTTTTATTAAATCAAAATTTATTCCCCTAGTAAATGAGGAGGGATCATAATACTCGTATAGCAATCTCGCGGTTAAATCGATATCGTCTGTCGAAAGCAACAGGTGTCGTTCTATAAACGATCGCCCAACGTTCTGAACAACCCACCTGTGTAAACAAACACATAAATCTTTGGGTTTTGTTATAAATGATGAAAAATACTGTCGGCCAAATGTCCACCTCTAGCACTGGCATAAACGCGTGTTCTTTCAATCACATTTTTCGTCACATTCTGCAGCATATCATCCGGAATATCTGCAATTGCATTGCGTGTATTGTCATTCAATTGTTGCAATGTTGTTGGTTTGGTAGCGTATACCCGGTTCTTCAATTAACCCTAGAGAAAGAAGTCGGGGGCTGTTAGGTCTGGTGAGAGCGGCGGCCAATTGATATCCCCACATTCCCATTGTTAATCTGGCTGTATGGCATGTGGCATCGTCTTGTTGAAACCACGTTTTTCAGGCAAAAAAAAAAAATAAAATAAAATAAACTAACGCGACTGCGTGTCGCTATGCATAATTTTCCACATAGGCGTTGGAGAAATTCCAATTTGTCGGGTGAGACGACGAATCGAAATTTCGGGACTTTCACTTACATCGTCCCTCACTGCATCAATGTTTTGTTGTGAACGCGCTGTACGACGTGGTCCACAGGCTTCCGTAAACCTCAGTAAAAGTTCTCGAAATTGTGGATAATTTTTTGAATAGTGCTTATTGCAATAATTGATGAGAAATTTTGATAAAAATCACTAAAACACGTTGTTGTGGCGTCAAAATAGGAATTTTTATGGTACTACACATCAATAAAAAAATACAATTAAATATAAAGGTTGACCAGATAGCAATAATAGTTTTTCCAATTGTTAAGTTTCAGCAGCTGTCAAAGTTACCAATGACATCCAGCTCTCAGAATATTCAGTAAGGTTTGCCATTTGCATCGTTTAACGCTTCCCGAACATGTGGAAATTATTAAAAAATATTATCGACATTCCGGCTCAGTTGTAAATACGCAACGTGAATTTCGTCGTGAGGTCGGTCGTCATCATGGCTTCCGTGCGAAGGCAATTCGTCGCACCGTGGAAAAGTTTGAGCGTGAGTACACTCTTTTGGACCTTAAGCCACCAACCAGACAGAGATCGGTGCGAAGTGAAGAAAACATAGCCGCTGTAGCGGCCAGTATTAAAGACCCAGAAATGTCGATTCGGCGTCTATCAGCTGAATTGGGCATCGCCAGGCTTATTTTGCGATTGGATTTGGGCCTACAACTGTATAAGATTGTGCTGACGGACGACCATAGACAACGCCGTGAGTTCGCTAATTAGGCGCTGGAAATATTGGCCTGACATCCGGATTTTGGCCAAAAAACATCTTCTCGGACGAGGCCCATTTTTGGCTCAGCGGCTATGTCAACAAGCAAAATTGCCATTATTGGAGCGACCACAATCCACAAGTGTTCGACCAAGTATCAATGCATCCACAAAGATGGACTGTTGATGGATGGCATCATCGGACCTTATTTCTTTCGAAATGAGGAAGGAGACACCGTTATCGTCAATGGTCGTCGGTATAGAGCAATGTTAACCGACTTTCTGTGGCCAGAGCTCGACAACATCGATATATCCGAGTTGTAGTTCCAACAAGACGGCGCTACAAGCGACGCAACGCTCGAAGTGATGAAGGAGAAATTTGACGACTGGGTCATCTCACGGCGAGCGTTCATTAATTGGCCGCCGTGATCATGCGACTTCACACCCCTCTATTATTTTCTCTGAAGTTACGTCAAGTCCTTAGTCTACGCTAACAAGCCAACCACTTTGGACGAGCTCGAGGTCAACATTCGAGAGAGGATGCGGTTTCAAGGTATGAAGGAAGTGGTTCTTAGATGTTTGTGTATATTCTGCTTAAATCATTGCGGGAGAAACGTATCCGGAAACATGGTCGATGATAAATTGTTCCAAAGGCGAATTGAACGGGTTAAAAAATAATCTCTGAACATCACTGTGCGGCCGAAACGAGTTGTGAGGATGTATGGATGTGCATATGATGCTGCGCTCGTATTGCGAGGAAATGTGCAGAGGAACACTGGTTGTGAACGTAACGATAAAGCGAAACTAGCCAACCAATATTTCAACAAAGCTCTAAGGTATTGAGTCTTTAGGGGATATCATGTTGGCCTATTAGTTTTGAAATTTTTTTTTTTTTTTTCAGGGCGAGCAGTACTAAAAAAAAAATAATTTCCAGAAAAGCACCTCTACGAGGAGTGGCTGATAAGTTCGCGGCCTACGGTATTAAGTGAAAGAAGAGACCCTCGAGTGAAATACATTTCTCACATCGGGCATAGTAAGAAAAAGTCAAATAACTTTTTACGGCCGCCTTTATCTCGTTCTCATCTGCAAATCTTCAGTCTCGTACCTCCTTTTTTCAAATTGGAAAAAAAGGAAAAAATCGCTCGTGGCCAACTCAACCTGTTTTTTAAGTCCTATCTCGAAACCCGCGCCGTGTGAACAGGCGCGTTATCTTGCAAAAACAACACTCCGTGCCAGAGTTTCCCACGTCGCTTCTGTACGACCGCTTCCCGTACCTGAGTCTATAAATTTGCGTATTATTGACCATTCATCGTAGCTCCCTTTAGCAAAACACCTTCGCTGTCCCAAAAGCCAGTCGCCATAAGCTTCGAAGCCGACTTTTCTACCTTGAATTTCTTTGACGGCCTCTCCCCTTTCACAATCCACTGCATATACTCTTGTTTGAACCCAAGTCTCATCTACAGTAACGATTTGGTTGCAAATTTCGTCGAGATTATCCCCGGCTAACTTCAAAAAATCTTTGCGAACGGCGTGTGCATTTTCGGTACCCAGCGCACACAAATTGTCTTCGAAAATTACTTTAGGCGATTGGTACTGTAATATGCGAGCTACGGCTCGAGTAGATAAAACGTTATTCTGTGAGATTATTTCTTTATTTTCTAGTCTATAGAACAATTCAAGTGCACACTATACTGTTCTTCGCAAATACTTTCCTTACAAGGTCTCTTTCTTCTCAAATCACTTTATCTCATTTCAATTACTTAATTCACAAATCCAAACTAATTACTTCTTCTTGTTAACTCTCAACTTTCAATTTATCACAAAATTACAACTTCGCCTATTATCACGTTTCCAATCTCTTCGTGCGGTTCGAAACCCAACTGCCCTGCCTCGATCACCATCTGTCCTTATATAGTCGCATTTCTGATAGCCAGAAACTTCTAGCAAATTCTTCGACCACTGGAACGGGAAAATTCTGATGTAATAATTCCAAGATGACGGCTGCAGCCAATAATCTCTTGAGGTTATAATTCTCTCTTAATTCCGCGACGTCGTCTTAGACATAATCCGTCTCTTACCGTGGACACGAACCTCGAATGAAAAGACACTTCGGAATGCGTTGCATCTTTTTGGGGCGTTTTTATTATGTTACAGTATTTTATCACGGCGCGGTACTAAAAATTGCGAGAATTTCCGATTTCGGCTGACATGGTGATGTTTAATTTTAATAAAAGCAAAATGAGATATTTACTATATACTAGTAACGAGTGCCGCAGTTAGTGCTTTCACTAATGAAAAGATGTCTCGTTGTTGAGTATCTCAGGCCGCGAACTTATCAGCCGCCCCTCGTACGTATTTGCAAATGAAGCCATCACTGTTCAGCAGTGATAACTTCGATTAAATTAAAAGCGATATATGTACATCAACGGTCAGTCAAAGAAAATACGAAATGATTATGGTAATTTTTTTTTGTTTTTAATTAAATTTTTTTTCTGCTTTTTCTTTTATTCGTTATATAAATAATAGTTTCATTAATTTATTTACGTTCTATCAATTTCCATTAAAATAAAACTAGTTCTCATTTTGTTTAAATCATTAAATAACTCTATAATGATGACTATCATTATTTAATTACTCGTACGCGTAGATGACCTTAGAGTAAAAAGATGTATTTTCTTAATTAATGCTATTTTGTTAAAACTTATGTAAAAATGTTTTGTATTTTATTCATTTATATTTAATAATTAAAAATTATATATTTAATAATGTGTTTAAAAGTAATATTGTGTTGATTTACTCTTACAAATATGAAATAACAGACTTTACGAAAATTGATTGAATCTGAGGAGTTTGCTTATTTTCTCTTTTTCCTATTCTCTTTTTTTTTTTTTTTTTGTTTTTGTTTTTCCTTGTTTCTTAATCTTATCATTCGTTTTATGTTTAAATCTTCACAATTTTTCTTATATTACTTTATAAACTATTTTCTATTATATTTAATTATACATATGTATATAACAAATTTTGATTAAGTCTTTAGTGATAAATAACGAAATTTTTCATAAAAATAAAAGTAAATAAAATTAAAAAGTTTTTAGTTTAAAAAAAAAAAAAAAAGAAGAAAACATCTAAATATGGACTTAATGAACGAATTTAGTTAGGCACAGAATATTGCGTTGTTTTTCACAATCCAGAATGGAAATATGTGATTTTGTTTTTTTTTTTTTGTTCAGGTTTGTGTATATTTTTTTTTTTTTTTATTTGTTGCTTGTTATACCAGTCGGCCATATCAAATGGCAGTGCATATCGTAATTCATTTAGTATAGATTTTTGTTTTTTGGTAAATATCAGTTCTACATCGGTCGCAAGATATGTTTTGCATTATTGCTAGGACCATGGCTCACAAGAAGGCAAAATTTGTTTTTATTTCTTTTGTATTACATGAAAGAACTTCAGGAAAAGTGAAACAGAAAAATACACAGAAAAAAATAATAAAAGGTAGATAAAAGCGAATTATTTCTTCATTTTGTCTACAATTATGATAAAACGTTCGTTTTATAATTTGGCTAGCATTGAATTTGCCCACAATTATTTTGGATCTTTTATTTTGTTCTTCAAATTTGTTTTTTTTTTTTTTTTTGTTATTCTTAAACCTAATTACTTACATTATATACTATTTTGTTTGAATTCATGTTATCTATCTTAGGGTAGTAATGACAATTTTTTTTATAAAGTTTAGTACTTTTATTTATTATAATTTTTGTTTGTTATTATTTAATTCGTTAATACTTTTGTATGAGAGTATGAGAATTATTTTCTTGAAAATTTACTTTAACACACATACATCAATATAGATTGAAAAAAATTTTCTTGTGATTTTTTTCAATTTTTTTGATTTCACAAAACTTTTCAATTTATCTTGTAAAACCCTGGAAAAAAAAAGGCGTTTGTTCGTTTACTTAATTTTAAATAGTTTTACAGGGTGAGGTAAACATTCTGGTAAAAAAGTAAAAATTTATAAACATGCTCATGAATTGATGATGACTGAAGAATGTTTTAGAATTTAATAAATTTATTACAAACAATAATAGTGCTGTCTCTATGTCCGGTGAAAATTCATATCACGGACTAGGGACCTAATTGATGAGCTATAGGCATCCATACATACTCGTAGGTAGTTAATAGATTTGTTTCCTTACTTTCTGCAAGATCACAAATTTCCCAAATCACACCTGTGCATGAGGGTAAAGTCAGACACATCTGTGAGGAACCATCAATTTGCATACATGGGAATGTCTTCGGATATCATTTTATGTTCACTTTTATCTATGTCATATATTTACATGAGAATTTTACCCTCGTAGGTTTATCAGGCAATTGCAACAAGAAAAAACTGTTTGGTGTTTTTTTTTTTATTCTTTTGGGATTCGAACCTTGATTCTCCCGCCCAATAGTCCAATGCACTAACCACTGAGCCGCGGGCCGCACTATGAACTACAATGAGATAATCAACTTCGAAAGGTATTCAGTCTCGCCTTTTGAGGTTTTTAGAAATATCATCGTTGTTTAAATTTTTTTTTCCATAGATTCCATATTTAGACTCAAACTAAACACAAAAGTAGTTCGTTGAGGAGGTTAATGTAGAACGTTTATACATTAAACAACCCAAACTCGAAACTTCCCACTTCGATGCGAATATATATTTTTTTTTTTTAGTAATTCAGATCACTGACACGTATTCATCTTTGTATGTAACTTAGCTAAATGATTAGTGGGACTACAGACTAAGGAAATATTATAGTGAATTATTGACCGGATTTATATAGGACATTCTCTAATAAAATTGCGCAGATATTAAAACAAAAAGCTTTAGTAAATAAAACTACAGACCGTTAAACAATAAAAACTGTTAAAAAAAAAAACCATTTGGCAGTACTGACACAAAGCAGAGGTACCTGCGCAACAGTTTTTTTGCTGTTGCTTTGGTTTGTTTTAGATAAGCTTTTGTTTGTTACAGTTCGTTAGCTATTATTATTATTTTTTTTTTACTCTATACTTTGTGTAAAAAATGGATGAAAGGTAAATTATAACAATTTTAATGTTTTATTTTTTCTATTGTGTATACCATTGCAACACAACTGTTCATAAATGTCAAATTAAATTGTGCAGGGGAACAGTAACATTGCAGAAGCAGAGCAACAGCAACACAAAGCCTGTTGTGTTGCCGCAACAATGCACAGTTTTTTGACGTTTTTAAATTCAAATTGAGTTATAGTATCCAATATATACAGTACACGCTCGACCAACAAGCCAAGTAGTTCAAAGTTTTTAGTCCTTGGGAAAACTTCGGCCAGAACTTTCAAGTAGCACTTTCAACTAAAAATTTGGTTGATAGCATTACCCTGGTGATTGCATTTTAATATGAACAATTTGGATACCTTGCGTTTCTATTTAAACTCAGGCGTAGGTCCGAAATATTTCTCTATATTTCAGTAGATTGATTCAAATGAGGGGTCATTCAACAGAAATTGTACAGGAGAGACGAATTTCTTACTACTTCGTAGGTAAATGGTGTTTTTTTTAAGAAGGTTTGAAGACGTGTAAACAAACAAGCAAGTTTAAAGGTAGATCACATGTACCCTTAAAAATAACATCCCCACAAAAAGTAGAGATATCCTTTTTTGCGTTTAGACCCCCAAATATTTTTCAATTAGGCAATAGCTCTAGAAAATCTGTACATATATGTATTTACTTGTAGAGTATTAGTGTATGTCAAAGAAATCACCAGTAACAATTAGCAAACGGTTCAAAATATTTTAACCTTCTCTTGCAATCCGTAATGTATTGAAAAATTCAACTCATTTTGCATTTTTTTTTAAATACCCTCTGTCTAACAAGCTGCTGCCTACTTCATTTAATAAATCGATAAAATCACCATCATCTGTTAAAATCACAATAAAAAAAAAGATGGATAAATTATTTTCAGTTTCAGCAAATTGTGTGGTTAAACCACATAAAACAGTATTTTTGACTAAACTTTGCACAACACTCTGATTGCCTTAAACCTGGATTAAATTCGGATCATTACTTAAATTACGTTTGTTAAACTAATCCTTAGTCAATTGATACGAACGACAAATTCTTTAACACATCAGTACTTCACGCAATTTCCAGTTTCGTCTACCAATTACAAATTTTTAATTTTCCACCTTTTATGAGTCCTTTTTGAACAGCCTGTTCTATTACGATTGTGAAAAAAATAGAAACAAATATCACCCACCACAGACTGTTTATTTTAAGGACTATGACCGCTGATGAAACTTGCTACCATAATGCGACGAATAAAACGACAATAAGTTGAAAAACAAATAAGTTTAATGGAGAAGAGGAACGAAAAAGATAAATGTTAGCAAAACCAGATCTTCCGCATCACACACAGAATCGTCCACTGCTTTGGGGACGCCGTTGACAGTGACACTCATTTAACAAAATGGAATGGAAATCGGTTCAGACATACTTGATCTACAGCGTTATAAGCTAAAAATAAGTGAAAATTTTAAGGTCTTAGCCATCAAACATTAGTCTATAGTCAAAAATAATTCCGACCTGTTTCTTTATCGATATATTTATTAGTGCTAAAATGACGAGCAAAAAGTCCTAATCACGTTTCTGTGTTTCTTCCTGAATCTTATTTTAGGCAAATTATAACAAATTTCGTAGTTAAGTGGGCGCTGCGGCTCAGTGTTTGATTGCGTGGACCACTGTGCGGGTGACTCACGTTCGAGGCGTAGAAAACACAATTTTTTTTTAGGATTCTGTAATACTTTCCAGTTAAGTGTCGCACAGCACGAATGACTGCGAGAAGCCAGCCCTATGCGCTGTTTGTACTAAAATATTTATTTTATATTAGATACAGATTACTAGCGTCTGCCAATACCGTCTGTTTGTCTGAATGCACGTCAGTCTAAACGATTGAACGGATTTTGGTCTGTTGGGTCACAATTTCCAAATACCAAAATCAACGGTATCTTACCGAATTGAACAAACATTGATTTCCTCGAGAACGCCTCAAACGATTTTGTTCAAATTTAATATTTATATTTGGGTTAGGTTAGACATATGTATGTTACTATTATAGATGGCGTACCAAGCTTTTGGAATAACGTAGTATGACGGTACATGACTTATTTACGAATCTCGACTGCGTTCTATCAATCTGGGTGACACGACGTACAGAATACACCAATAACTCGCAACTAACATACACATAAAACGCTCAGAAACCGTTGTGAAAGAGAAAATATTAGCAACAGTACGGTAGAAACGTATATGACTGTATAATAAAAAAAACAATTTGCTGCATAGCCTGCAACGGTTAGCTGTGGGTTTTATCGGCAGTAAAAGGCTCCTTTGGGTGTGTACTTCCTGAAGAGTACATTTTACTACTAAAAATTAAGGGAGAGTTCTGTTTTTGTTTTCCTTGTGGTCGTTACTTTTGTTGCTGCATTCCTTTCGAACCCAACCATAATGCTCTCTGTGAATCGCTTTTTTGTGCGGCTGTAAACAAATTTCACAAAAAATCAACCCTATTATGATGAGAACACGACTAACAATCCATTAAGTATTAAAGGTAATAACGAATCCTTGACAGACAGCGTGCAGTTGAATAATTTGCAGAAACCATATTTTTATCCATTTAAAAGTCGTCAATAGTAGCGGTTAATAAGCAATTTATGTCTTATTTCAGTATCCTTAGTCAATTTGACTGCTCAAACAGTAGAACGTACGCTATTTTATCAGTTTGTAAAAAAAAAAAAAAGGTTTTAAACAAGGTTTTGTGCTATCATATTAACATTTTAATCGTCGTACCAAACGAAGCTCACAAGACAACATAGGAAATACAATCCTTCAAAAATATCGACAACTACTCCTATACGACGAAAACATAGGAAAGAACCCAACGGGATATAAGTGATGCCCTCGGGAATATCCAAATAGAAGCGACAAAAATGATCTGCAAGCTCCCGAGATTTAACACACGTGAAAATGGGGTAAGGGTGTGTGTTGGTTACCAAATTTTACATTACATATCATGCCGATGGCAAATATTCATTCCCAAATAAGGGTCGTCCATAAATTACGTTTCGCAATTTTAAGTCATTTTTTACCCCCTTCCCCCCTATCGTCAAATATGTCAAATCAATCTTGCCCACTTACTAAAACAAAATTTATTTATAATTTAGACGGAAACTAGCTTAAATTTTTTAAATGATTTTAGAGGCGAGCTTACACATGAATCGATTTGCTGTTGAAATTTCGCGCTAGCAAAAGTTCACTCACCAGTTTCAGCTTGTAAAAATTAAATTATTTCTTGACAATTCAAAACTTATTTTAATTTTTCGAGCGATTTCACTTGGAAAAACATAAAAATTTAATTTTTTTTTTTTTTAAGAGGAAATTTCCAAATCCCGGAGCACTCAGACTCACACGTACTACCAAGCAGAACTCCTTTTGGTGTAGTGGTTGGAGAAACCTGGATTTTATTCGTTTCTCTTTCATGCTCGGGTGGCTGTGGTTGTTGTTCCCCGTCCGGGCTTGAACCTGCACAGTTCGGGTTACAAGCGAATACACTACCCACTACACCAGTTTACTGGCGCATTGAAAAATTGGAAAGCTTCCCACTTTTTCAACCCATGCATGCAAAGATCGAATTGGCACACCAGTAAAGGTTTACATATGCATTTTAATTTTCACTGGCGCGACAATAAGCACTGGCGCCAGGGGACCATTGCATGTGTAAACTCGCCCCGTTTAGGAGGTAGGGGCAATTTTAGAAAAAAATGACAAAATAAAAAAAAAATATTAAAAAACAACGGCAACACTTACAATGAAGTACTATACCGATTTCGAAAGCCAAAAACCTGTTCTTTAATTCTAAGTTTAAATTAAATAATTTATGTCAATAGTTTTTGAAAAATTTGCAAACTCAAAATTTTGATAAATAAAATGAAAAACAAAAAAGTTTAAAAAATTTAAAATTACTATTTTTGTTATGTTTTTTGGTTTTGAGGTAAGTGAGTGAATAATAGATTAAACATCTGGCAGGCACCTATATCAAGAGTTTTCTTAATTAACAGTAACCGGCTCCGCGGGATTAAGGGATTTAAACTCTCTTTTCGCATGCGGCAGGTTCCGCTCACGCAACTGCGTTGCTCCGCTCGGGGTAGGTGTCTTTTCTTCAGGCAGGCGCCTTTGTCATTAATACTCTTCATCTACAGTACTTTTTTTTTCATTTTTTTTATCAAAATTTTGTGTTTGCATGCGAATTTTTAAAAAACTATTGACATAAATTATTTAATTTAAACTTAGAATTAAAGAACAGGTTTCTGGCTTTCGTAATCGGTATAGTACTTCATTGTAAGTGTCGCCGTTGTTTTTTAATAATTTTTTTTTATTTTAAGTATTTTTTTTCTAAAATTGCCCCTACCTCCTAAACGGGGCGAGATAGACCCCCCCCTCCCATAGTAAAAAATACTTGTTTTTGACCCCTCTATAAAAAACCGTTATCAATTTTTGGCGCCAAAGTTATCGTACTCTCCCCGATTGACATTTTCAAACGTCAGAAAAAATCCATTTTAAAAAATCGAAAAAAAAAACAGATTGACGTAACATGTCACCTCTCCACTTCCCGCTTTGCCTGTAAATGTAAAAAACAAAATCCAGTCCATCAGTCCTGTGTGAATAACCTCAACAAGGTCACATTTCCAAGTATAGCAACAATCATCTATGGACCTCCCCCAAGTAGATAATGTTTTTCCCATAGAAGCCCTTGGTTTCATGAAGGTTACGTTCCAGATGTATTTACATTCAGTTAAGACTAACTAAAGACCGTTTAATCTGATCGTAAAAATATATAAATCAGTAAACTTGTAACTTCTAATAGACCAGCAAAAGAATTATTATTTTTTGACTTATTTTCATTTACTTGCAAATATATGCTTATACATTATGTGTAGGTACATAAGTATTACATCAATTTTCACAAATAGAATTCAACTAAAAATACGACAACAATTTTTAACGAACTGCTCACCCATATAAGCATTGTTTTGTTTCACAAAAAAAAAAAAAAAAAAAATATCCTATATTGAAATTTTTCAAAAAACTTATTTCAACCATCCATGAATCAATTAGTTTTCCTAAAATGAAATAAGACCGGCTGGCTGACGTCTTGATTTGTTGGGATTTCCTTAATTCACTTCACAACCCAATTACATAATTATCAATAATACAAGGAAGAATAGAAAATGATTGTAATTTAAAAAGAACGCAACTTTTTTTTTTTTATTAAATAAAAATAACGAAATTTCCAAAAATTTTAAGTAGAAAATTTGATTCTCTTAACTCAATTTAAGTTTTTTTTTTTTTTTTTTAGCATTTGCATTCTTCTGAGGTTTACAAGATAAAAGAAAAAAAAAAAAAAAAAGAAAAGAAATATTATTCAAAACTAATCCAATTTTGTGTAAACTTTCTCACTCACAATACTTATTTTAAACCACTTGCCGGTGAAACTAGATTAAAAAAAAAAAAAAAATAATAATTATATGATTGCACTGAACGTAGGAGATACTTTAACAATTCAAAACTCAACTCAAATTCAATTTAACTGGAAGAAAAAAAAAAATATTTATAAACTTATAAGTAAGAACTAACGATAATTTTCCAAGGACAGTAAAAGAAGATTTATATACTATGTATGTATAGGAGAAGGTATAAGTAATACTTTACGCCTCCGATGTGAACGGATCCCGCGAATGATGAATCTTCAGGTGTTTGTTGTGGTTCGTCTTCGTTGTGGAGCTCTTGCCACATATCGTGCACTGGAATGGTCGCTCACCAGTGTGGATACGCCGGTGTTCGATCAGATAGTAATGCCGGTGGAAGAGTTTTCCGCAGAGATCGCAGGTGAATTTCTTATTCCCGTGATGCTCACGCCGATGCCGAATATAATTGTATTTGCGTATAAACTTGCAGCCGCAGTGTTCACATGTGTATGGCTTGATCTGCTTGTGCGAATTCATGTGATTGTTGTAGTCCACTTCGCGCACAAACGCTTTCACGCATTGATCACATTTGTAGGGCTTTGTCGTGCGATTGGCGTGCACCCAGTTGTGAATCTTTAGATTCCACTTGGTGCTGAAAGATTTGCTACAAATCAGACATTCGTGTTGCGTATCCATTGAATGTGTTGCCATGTGCGCTTTGATGCTGGATTTGGCATAGATTTGCTTACACATCGGACACTCCATCGGTTCGGTGTAGTCAAACTTATCGGAGTGCGCCAGTCGTATGTGCCGTCGCAAACTATTTGCGTGCACAAACCGATCCCTGCAATATGGACAGCATTTCGGTTTCAAGTCGTGCGTCTCTTTATGCCAGATAAAGCGCGCTTTCGACGGCAGTACTTCGCCGCAGTAACAAACGTACTCTTTGGTACGATTGATTTTAGTGCCGTGGCGCTTCCGGTGCTGTGTTAGATTTGAGTAACGTTTAAAACTCTTGCCGCAGATCTTACACTTTAAAGGCGTCTGGCCCGTGTGCATTCGCATGTGTTCTACGAGGGCGCTGCGAATTACGAATTTCTTCTCACAGAAAGTGCAACCAAAGTCTTTCCAACCGAGATGCCGCTTCAGGTGAACCATAAAGTTTTTCCATCTCGTGAACTTCTTGTGGCATGTAAAACACTCGGCGGGGTGCTCAGCCAAATGTTCATCAAACAGCTTGACCGTAAGAAAGTCTCGCCTGCAAACGAAGCAACAGAATGATGATTTAGATTCCATATAATAGCTGTGCACCTCCCCCTCGTTCTTTACATTTAGCGCATTCAAATTAAAATTAATAAGCATGCGATTGTCTCGTGCACGCATCGAGTCATACTTGGTGCGAGATATACTTGCACTTGTAGGCGGCACTGTACTGGTCAGTGCCAGACTGGAGAGACCTTTTTTGCAATCTTTTTGCTCTTGATTCTCTAGCTCGATTTTTACAATCGCCGCTTTGGAATCCTCCTCGTCAGCCAGCGGTGGGGGTGGTAATGCACTTGGTTCCAGACCAAGCAGCAAAGAGGCACCAGCGTCAAGCGTATTCATTGTCGCTGTGGTAACTGTTGAAGTCGGTGGGTCACGTATAAGACGTCGATTCACGCGCTTGTAGCCGTGCTGCTTTATCAAGTGTGCATTCTTCTCCTTGAGTAGTGGAAAGTGGGTATTACAATGGCCACACTGGAAAGTTTTCTTGCGTGACACTTTTATGGTTGCTTTATTCTTTCGCTTTGATGTAGATGGTAGAGTGTCCATAATTGGGGATTCCTCGGTTAACCTCAAAGCAAAGCTACAAAATCAATAAAATAAAATCAGTATTCTGGCACAAAACTTAAAGTTTTATTTAATAATTACTTCTTTGTCTCCACAGATGAGCTCAGATCCTGAGGACGAAAGTAGTGGTCGTTGCTCCAGCTTTCGTGGGTCGACATGAAATTTTGATAGGTATTCGGGAAACGAACAGGGAACTCGTTGTAAAGCTAAAGAAATTAAAAAAAAAAACAAATGCGCTTTGTTAAGTTATGTACTATATTTGGAAGAACAACTAAGCCTACATACGTCTTCTGGTGTCAGGTGAGATCGCAGTCTACAATTCTAAAGAAAAGTGTCAAGTAAATCTCCCTTCATGACCAGGAAATGCCATTTCAAATTGCAAATAGCTTTAGCATATTCTATCTTACAGCAAAGTACTTACCGGTTGACTCCATGAATTCTCCACACCGCAATTACTTTCCTGTTCCGAGATCTCACCCTTCGCTGGCATCTTCTCGTCAGTTCTTATATTCAAAGTGTCTGCCGTCGGCATACTGCCCTCAGTTGCTGCGGCAAATGATGCACTTCGCTTGCACGAGTCCAAATCCAGATAGCTACCCTTGCCGTCCATTTCAAAATCAATTTCACTACTTTGCGACTGATACCATGTGCAGCTGGCACTATTGCCCCCACTTGTACTTGCACTATACTTGTTGAAATCCTCACTGCAGTACATTGGCGGTGAGACGTTATGCTTGTTCTCGTCTTGTTGATTTGCTTCGCCACCGTAAAGAAAACTGAACGGATATTCAACATAGGCGGGGTTATTTTGCTGTTGCTGTTGCTGCTGCTGCGGTTCTTGTTGATCCTGCTCCTGTATATCACTGCTATCGGGAAGCACTGACTCTGACATCGACAGGTGTTCAGAGCTCGTTAGTGGTTTGGAGAAAAGAGAAGCTGATGGAAACTCAGGCGGTGGCGGTGGAGTCAATGCATCGCTCAAGGTTTCCACTGGACCCTCGATTTCCATGCCAAATATAGAGTGCATTGGGTGCATCTCTACGTCTTCCTTTTTCATACACTGGTCAAGGAATGCTGTCAAGTCGGCGGTGGGTTTCTCTTCTGAAGGATTACTCGGTGGCGCAGCTTCTTCCTCTGGAGGCATAGCATTTGATGTAGACGGTTGCATATCATCTTCGACTGGAAGCTTCTCATCAGCGTCTGCGAATAGAGGCAGTGCAACCGGCTCTGAAGCAACAACTGGTAAACTTTCTATCTTAATGCTATTCAGTTCTTCATCCTGGGTTGTTTCCGGTGCTTCTGACATAACTTCTTCCTTTTGTAGTTCCAATGAATTGGTTTCAGTTGAGGTGGATGGTGTAGGTATTTGCATTGGTGTTGGCGTTGCCGTTCGTGGCTGTGGTGCAGGATGAGATGTTATCGATTCCTTGCTTTTTGGTTTGATAACAAGCTTTTTAGGGATCTTTTTGATTGGTCGCTTGATTGACGGGTGATACGCAAGAATTTGTGGATTTTCTTCTCTCTTCACATGTTTTTCTTCTTTTACTAGTTTCTCGTGTTTTTCTTGCTTTTCATGTTTTTCTGGTTTCTCTGGTTTTTCTGGTTCTGGTTTCTCTTCCTGGGGAAGCGGCAATTGAGGTTGAGGTTGTTGATCGACTAGGCTTGCTGTTTCCTCATTTGTTATGAGTGTACTAGAGCTTGTTGTTGTATTCGTCGCTTCCACATCGTCCATTGGGGGTGTATTAACGCTTGTTGTCTGCGCTGCTTCTTCAACATTTGTTAAGAATGAGTTACTGCTTGTTGTTTGTATTGCTTCGTCAACCTTTGGTGTGGGTACATCAATGCTTTTAGCTTGCACTGCTTGCTCATCGTTGGTTATTTCTATATCAATGCTTCTTGTCTGCACAGCTTCCTCAACTTTAGTTGCAGGTGTCTCAGAGCTTTCTGTTTGCATTCCTTCCTCAGCCTTTGTTGATGTTGTGGGTGTATTGCTTCTTGCATTGGGATTTGCCGCCAATCGTATAACACTGGTTGTTCCCGGTATTACTGATGATTCCGCTATGGAAGCAGAACTAGACGTCGCTGTTATTGCTACAGAGCAACATGTGAGCTCATTGCTGTAGTGTTGTTGCTCTTCTTTAGTCTCTTCGACAATATCCAGTGAAACATCGTCGTCGTTATCGTCCATTGTGCCTTCTATTTCCTCTTTCACTTCATCGGGTTCGAATTTTTCAATTTTTATCATTTCAGTACGTGTTTTAGCCACTTTGCTCGAGGCTATTATGTTTCCCATTAAGTCTAGGTATTCATTTAAGTCTAATTGTACATCACTGAGTACGGTAATCCCGGATTTTTTTTGTTGTCGCTGCTGCGCTGTTTGTCCTTGTTCTGGCGACCGTCCGCCGGACCATGTTCCGCTCGGTCGATCATCTTCCAGCATTTTCATATCTTCACTATTCGACCCCTGATCGGACAAGTCGTCGTCCTGATCCTCGTTTATTTGAACAACACTCGGTGGCATATGATAGACTCGTTCGATTACCGAAAACTCCCCATCGTCCTTTTCCACACATTCCACTACATGTTTGGGCGTCTCTTGGACAATGAAGTCACCATTTTCTCGCTCTAGATAGTGTGCTGTAACCGGTGATTCAGCAAACCTTAACACGGATGGTGAACCTGTCATCACTGAGTAGGGAGAGCTTGACTGTCTTGAGTTCTGTCCGGTTGATGATAACGGCGAACGGTATAATTGAGGAGGAGCTCGAATTGGTGGTGTCATAGATGTTCTTCTGGGCGACATTTCACTATTGTCACATGTGTCAGCAAAAGCAGTGTCCATCTGCGGGAAACTAGGTTGATAACGCTGATTTAGAGGTGGCGGTGGTAGAGGCGGCGGCAAACGTGTTGGTATCGTAGATGATGACGACGACGAAGATGGTGATGATGATGTTGGTGTATAATTTCCGGGTGAATACAGTGGGCGATTGACGTTGTTTACCATTAGGTTTTGGCTATTTTGAGATCGAAGTTGACTTATGGCGGCTCCATAGGCGGGCGGTGGTTGCAAAGGTTTAGGTGGTGGTTGATAGGAGAAAAGCTATTCGAATAAACAAAACCATGCTATTAATATGCAAGGAATTAATTAAAATTCTTAGGACTTACCCGCAATGGAGGCTGTGTTGGAGCTTGGCTCATAGTAGAGTTATTACCACCATGCGGGTGACCATGATAGGGATGGTAATTTTGTATATGAGTATGATTATGCGGTTGTTGTTGCTGATGTTGTTGTGGCTGCTGTTGCGGTGATTGCTGCTGCTGCTGCTGCTGCTGTTGTGGTTGTTGATGATTATGATGATGATTATGATGATAATATGCTGTCGGTGGTCCAAAGAAATTGCTACTACTACTACTACTGCTATTACTATTGTTCTCAAACAGATATCCACATTGTCTATTCAATAAAATATTTTGAGGTAACGGAGGGAGTGCAATATTGTCCTCTACCTCCCTCCTCTTTTCATGTATTCCCACCGTCAGGGGTGTACTATTGCTCCCACTCCCACTAATCTCTGACATAGGAGTCGTCCTCTCATCTTCCGTAGGCGAATGATTAACACCATTCTCGATGAAAGGTGTCTTGTTGTTGGCTTTCTTCGGAGTATCTGGCGTTACTGTCTCAGATACCTCAGATTTAAGGCTCAATTGTACCAGTGCTTTTATGACCTGCTCCTTTGGATGTGTCTCCAGATGGTCGGACAAATCCATACCAGGAAGCAGAAATAGTGTACATACTGGACACTGTACGTTTCCACCCATTTTATATAAATTATCAATATTTTCTTTCCTATGCGCAACACTTCTTTCGATCTGGTCAGTGCAGGTGTAGTAGGAAGCAGACGTTTGCAAGTGTGTGGTGTTGTCTTCTACTACACCTGAGCACGTTAAGTTGTACGTATTACGCAGACGAATAATAGAAAAAGAATTTATATGAATCCCCTTCGAATTGGAAGATTCTTTTTCGAACCACTGTCAAAGGTTCGTCATTGCTGAGTTTCCAAAGTTACCAACAGAATCTAGAAATAAAATAAAAAAATGTATTTATTTTAATTTGTTATTATGTAATTATTTATTTGAGTGTGAACATTGAACAGTTATACGAGAGTTAAAATCACAACAACGACGAATGCGCCCCCCAAGTGGGACTGCACTTAAAAATAACAACAAACATGTAAATATTTATCGGAAACAGCCCATTAAGGGTAACCTATTAAAGAAATCTTATACCTTATGACTTTTTTTTGTATCGAGGGATAAATGTGAAACAACAGCAACAATAGTAAATCCAATGAAGCTTACCGATTGAGGCCAGATCCACATCAGATTGAAGATCCATCTAAGTAAGTATATATTTATGATACGTGCCAATCTAAGTGTGAAGATTCTCGTCTTTGTTTAAAGACAATTGTCTCTCGGATTTCTTAATTATAGTTTATTGATTTCCAAAACTTCTCATTGTATGTTCAACCTTAAACAAATCAAGTAAAATAGATGCATTTAACTCGAAATGAAATTAATTGTTGATATTCTCAAACTAAGATAATAAATTTATGTGTTTGGTTGACTGGATGAGGATTTAGAAGTTTTGCAAAAAATAAAAAATAAAACAAATGTTTCACTATCGTAGACGATGCAAAAGTAAAAACAAAAAGTAAGCAAATTAGCAATGAAATGAAGTTGAGAAGATAAAATCAATTAATTAAAAATAAACAAAAAAACGATTACAAAAAGCACTAACAAGTGGAAAGCAAGTGGAAAACTCCTGGGTTGGTTACGTCAGTTGCTTTATTTTTAAATCGTAAATTTTGCAGTGGGTTTTGCATTAAATGCGCATCTCATTGAAAAATCGAATTTCGAATTATCTAATCGCACTCCTGAGGTCGCAATTACCACATCAAATTGTTTCACCAAATTCGGTTAAGCAGTTTTTAATCTGGATGCCTTAAACATTTATGCTATCACTGCGTCCTCTGGTGGTCAAATATTGGGTTGGCAAGAAAGTAATTTCGATTTTTTAGTGTGAAATAAAACTTTTTGTTTTTTATACAATTTTGTTTCCATTTTGTTCGATGATCTTCTGCCATCTTTTTGGCAACTTCATGATTCCGTGCTCATAGAACTTCTGGTTCTTATTAGCACAAAACTGGACCAAAAGCAATTTAAGGTCATCATCATTGGTGAAAGTTTTACCATTCAAAGAGTTTTGCAAACTTCGAAACAAATGAAAATCTGATGGTGCAAGGTCGGGGCTGTATGGTGAATGTAACATCACTTCCCAACTAAGGTTCAATCATTTTTCACGAGTTACCAAAGATGTGTGTGTCTAGCGTTATCATGGTGGAACACGATTCCCTTACGATTTGCCAATTCTAGCCGTTTTTCTTTGATTGTTTCCTTCAATTGCATTAGTTATTGACAGTAAACATCTGAATTGATCGTTTGGTTCCTTGGAAGCAGCCCAAAATACACAGCATCATTATAATCCCACCAAATTGATAACATAACCTTCTTTTGATGCAGTTCAGCTTTCGATGTGGTTTGTACTGGTTCATTACGCTTACACCATGATCGTTTTCGATTGATGTTCTTTTTCATCAGCAGTGATGATTCGTTTCAAAAAATTATCAATTTCATTGCGTTTGACATGTATATCACAAATATTGATTCGTTGTGTTCAGTGAATCTCTTTCATTTCATGTGGAACCCAAATATCGAGCTTTATTACGAGTCCAAGTTTTAAATGATTTTCAATTCTTCAATCTCTCACATAATCCATATGACACATCGAACATCAATTATGACTTTGATTTGGTCATCATTAATTTCAGTTGGTCTACCAGAACGTTGGTTATCTTTGAGTGAAAAACCTCTAGAACGGAATTTCGTAAACCAATTCTGACACGTGCGTTCTGTTAAGCAGTGAACACCGTACATTTCTTGTCTTTACGGAAATAAAAAAGCAAAATATGTCGAAAATGCTCGTTTTTGCACTCCATTGTAAAATGGACACTGTACTAACAGGTATAAAAAAAATTAAACTCGATTTGCTTCTAAAGTAAGCTTAAAGTGACAGCTAAAATGGCAAAAGACAATAAATCATAACATTGACAAAAGCGAGAATCAACAAACATAACGCCATCCACTTGTAAAAACCGAAATTACTTTCTTGCCAACCCAATATAATTCTAACTTTCTGAAATTCAAAGGAACACATTTGTTTTTGTTTCATCGAAATCGCTTCAGTAGTTCTTGGTCTAGGTGCCAATAAATATTTTGCTACATCTTGCGATCAGATTTGTCCTAGCCCTTATATTCTTTCTGTAATATTCCCTACCAGAATGATATAAACGGAACACTAATGGATTCAACACGGTGTCTGACTGTTCACGTGTCTGTCACACGTTTATACTTTGCATAAAAATAGTACGTGGTGAACCAAAAACAATTGTAAAATAATACCTATTTGTGTGTGGGGCTTTTGGATCATAATTAACTCCAAGAAAAAAAAAATTGTGTACACCCCATGCGACACATCAAATTAAAGCTGAACTTTCTATAAGTCTAAAAAAAAATATTTTCTTTTGGATAAATATATAATAGAATAAAAAAAAATCAAATACCATGCCAGAGGCAATATTCCTCTCCCTATATCTCCTAAACTATTAATGTGAAAAATTTGGAAAACAAATTGAGAGGGCATGTAAATTTATCAGTAGGTAAGGGGAAAGTCATATCAAATGTTCTGGCTCAAACAGTTCTTGAAAACTTAGTTCATAGATTTTTTAAATAGACGTATCTACATGTCCGGCATAACCCCAATTTCATCAAAATCTTCAAACTATCACTTGGAACTACGTATCAGTTTAAGTTTACATGCCAAATTTCATCGAAATCCGTTCAAGAGTTCTTGAGTTAGTCGGCTAAAAAATATGATTTAGAGATTTTTGAAACTCTTCCCCGCATTTTGGGCAAATTCTAGTTTTCGAGCGAGCCATATAAAGGACAAACTTACACTTAAAATGACGGTGCGGAATACTACCGCACAAGGCCTGTCGCACACTTGACGAATTTTTTAGTCGTCCGTGTCAGAATGATTCTGTATTTCACACGTTTTTTTACGTTTACATAAAGAAATACATACATATTGTAACATAATGTAGCATAATGCAACAAATTTCGAAGTGTCTTTTCATTATGGCAGAATTTTGGTCCGAAGTGTCTTTTCATTCGAGGTTCGTGTCTGCAATTAGTCTCCACAGTTCGGATAATATCACGGATAAGAGAGAACAAGAGATTATTGGCTGCAGCTGTCATCCTGGAATTATTCCATCAGAATTTTCTTATTCCAGTGGTCGAAGAATTTGCTAGAAGTTTCTGGCTATTAGAAATGCGGCTATTTAAGCACAGATGGCGATCGAGACCAAGCAGTTGGTTTTGCACCGCACGAAGAGATTGGAAAAGTGATAACAGCCGAAGTTGTAATTTTGTGATAAATTGAAAGTTGAGAATTAACGAGAAGAAGTAATTGGTTTGGATTTGTGAATTAAGTAATTGAAAGGAGATAAACTGATTTGAGAAGAAAGAGACCTTGTAAGGAAGGAGTTTGCGAAGAATAGTATAGTGTGAACTTGAATTGTTCTATAGACTAGAAAATAAAGAAATAATTTCACAGAATATTGTTTTATCTACTCGAGCCGTAGCTCGCATATTACAATATGTATATGCAAAATTTGAAGGAACAATATTACAAAATTTTTAATATTTTCCAAACTCCTCATCCGTTTGGCACACTGAAGGTCATTTTTACATTACATAACCATTATGTGCACAAGTTTTCAGCGAACTAAAAAAAAAAAAAACATGGGAATATTGAAACAAATTAACTGTATGTATAAAAGCCGGTAATTCCATTGACAAACAAATCAACAGTTTGACAATCCTAGTTCAAGAAAGCATTTTCCAAAAAGAGTAGTTAAAATCAGTAAATAATTCAGCAGTTATCATGCGCAAATAAATGTTTACTATGATGACCCAAAATTTACTTTATTTTCAAAACCAGTGGTTTTGACTGACTCAAACAATCAACAGATTTTACCCCCATCAGTTCAGGTAAGCATTCTTCAAGAAAAATCATTGAAATCAGCGCATTTTTGCAGAACTTATCGTGGACAAAAAAAAATTGCGAAACAAAATTATATTACAGATAATATTAACAAAATTGACTATCTACTCAGGTTATGGTGAACAAAAAAAGTACATTCAAAAATGGCATAAAATATATTTTCAAAACCGTTAATCCAATTGCCACCAAGATCAATAGATCTGAAGTCCTACTTTAGGCTATCACTCTTCAAAAAGAATCATTCAAGGCAATAACTAACTAACTTCAATTATGTAGATGAATCTTAAATCCTTAGTACTAACATATCAGTCTAAATTTACAAGCCAAATTTCATCAAAAACCGTTCAAACATTATTCAGGCTGACAAAATCTAACTCCTTCCGATTTTCACAAGTTTTAAACGAAACTACGTTCATATCAGAACATACAAAACAAATTTTAATCAAAATGTGTTCACACTAGTTCTTGGGCAAGGCGTCTGAGAACAAACATGAAGGCAGACTTGGAATAAAAAGTGTTTGTTCCAACCTGAACCTTTCAAAAACAATGTTAGATTTGTCTTATTATACGGAAGCGACAATAGGAAACAGTTAAAATAGCGGTACGGAACAGTAAAGGGGAGATGCCCGACTCGCATTTGCCGATTGTCAGGGTTACAGTATAACAAAAAGCAAGAACGGAACCCTTATAATCATATAATTGAATACAGATCGAAGGACAAATTTTGAAAAAGTTCAAAAATAAAAAAAAGTTTTTGAGAGTAAAAGTGAAAAATGTATAAATACAAAATATGGGTATCAAATGAAAGGTGATGATGCGCTCATTTCAAAAATGTATGGTTTCGCTATTTTTACTTTATCAGAGCTAACAAAAATGTACTATATTTTCAAAATTTGAATGACAGACAGATGGATAGGGAGACGGACTGAATATACCTTGAGAGGGTATGATAAGCATAACTTGGTGTGTGACATAATAGAAATTAGGCACAAACAATGTACATATGTACAGTGCCGTGCACGTAATTAGAAACGCCAAGGATGCGAGAATTCTTTTCGATTTTACTGTAAATATTAATCAAGCTTTTTATTCAGATCAACAATATGTCATATAATACCGTTACTTTTTTTTATCTCTGAACAAACTGAGTGAAAAGTGTTAAAAGTGATCGTGCATATAATTAGAACCGAAACATTAATTTCGCCATATTTAATAAAAAAAATATTTAGAAGAGCAATATCCACTGGTTTGTGAGTGTATTCTAATTTTATTCACATTGACAGCTACAACTGAATTATTTTTAAAGTTTTATATTATGGGAAAAAACAAGTCTTGCAATGTTAGGACCCGTTTCCACATTTCTAGCCTTTATGAGAAAGGAAAGTTCTGTAGAGAAATAGCAGAAGCGCTAAACTGTTCCAAAAAGATGATATTTAATGCTATTCAGTATATACGGAAGAATGGCACAGTTGAAAAAGTTAAGCGCAAGCCAAGAGCATAAATTACCACACCGCGGGAAGACCTACTTATCGTGCGTGAGAGTAAAAAATAACCGCATTCCACCGCACGGGAGATTCGAGCTGCAGTTTTTGGCAACACAGAAGCGAAGGTTGCGTGAAGCAAGACTCTTTGGACGCATAGCCAGAAAGAAGCACTTGTTAACCGAACGGCATCGAAACAAACGTTTGCAGTTTGCCCATAAATATGGCCATTGGACCGTAACAATAGAAAAATGTGCTTTTTACGGATGAGTCTAAGATAAATAGAGTTTCTTCGGATGGTAAGCCGTATGTTCGCCGACCAAAATCAAAGGACATTGATCCCAGATACACCCTCAAACACGGAGGTGGTAGTATAATGATATGGGGACAATGTCCTGGCATGGAGTGGGTCCAATCCATAAAATTGAAGGTCATATGGACAAGGTGCAATACTGCAACATTTTGAAAAACGTAATGCTGCCATATGCAGGTGAGAATTTGCCAGTAATATGGAAGTTACAGAAAGACAACGATCCGAAACACACCGCGGCCTACACAAAAAAAATGGATTGCAGAAAATTTAGTAAGTTCAATCGACTGGCCATCATGTAGTCCGGATCTCAATCCAATTGAGAATTTGTGACAGATTCTCAAAAGAAAAGTGAGCTTCAAAAAAGACGCAAAGCTTGGAGTCCTCTATGAGGAATTAAAAATTGCTTGGGAGTCTATTCCACCAAGCGTATGTACAACTCTAATTGAGTCTATGTCTCGTAGATTGCAAGCAGTAGTTAGCAATCGTGGCTACGCGACGAAATATTAGCCTTTTTTTTCAAAAATATAAAAAAAATTCTTTAAAAACAATAACTGTTTCTAATTAGGTTGCAATATTGTAGTATCCTTCAGAACGCAATGCTATGCAGACGAATACCTGCCAGTAATATCGAAGTTCCTACAGGATAACGATCCGATGTACACGACGACTTACACAAAAAAATTGTTTCAAGGCAATAGTATTACCTTATTGCACCAGGCGTCCTGTAGCCCTCTTCTAAATACTATTGAGAACCTGTGGCAGTATTGCGAAAGGAAGATGAGCTACGGAAAAATTAGAAACCTTCACAGTTTTTATGAAGAGACGAAAGTGGTTTCCAAAGTCTATTCCAAAATCATTATGTGAAAATTTAATACAATTTTTACCTCGTAGATTACAAGCTGTAGTTGATAATCATGATTATATAATATCACATGCGTTGGCCACGATATACCGGTTCACAAAATCTCGTTTACAAAATCCAGTTCTCAAAATCTCAGAAACCAAAATCCAGAATGGCTTTGCAATTATTTTGAAGGCATAATTTTGTACAATGTTCTGGAATCGTCCTGTACAAATGAAAAATTTAAGTCATGAAATGCATATGTTTTCACAGGAAATCACTGTCAATAGGACTCATACATTTGTTAAGTACTTGACATGAGAATCTAAAAGCATATGCTTGTAATTTATGAACGCATTTCTTTCTTAAATTTTATCTCAAATTGTTTTAGCTTGATCCTCGTAATTTTGGTGTCAGTTTGATTTTTAAAACGTTCGTTGAGAGCCTTAAAGGGATATTTGTAGCATTTCAAGTTTATTTAGAGTAAGTCCAAAGTTCTGTTTGGTGACTTTATAACACTCTCTAATATATCTTCCTTATCTGATCAGATTGCGGAGGCTCCGGGAAATTACGCCACATGGAAATAAGCCCAAAATTTCCTTTTATACGCTATTACTCCATAATTCGATTTCTCACTATTATGTGGAAATTAGTTTCACTTTTAAGTTGGAGTTACGAGGATGGGTCAATAAGTCCCTGAAAAATGAAATAAGGAACACTCTTTTCGGTATAAAAACATTTTATTTTTCAACATAGTCTCCTTTTAGCTCTATACTCGTACACTTCATCCAACGTTTCTCCAATTTTTTGATGCCCTCCAAATAATACGATTTCTCGAGCCCCTCAAAATAAGCGTTTGTTTCAACGATGACCTCTTCATTCGACCCAAATCTCTTACCTCCGAACCATTTCTTCATGTTTGGAAACAAGAAATAGTCGCAGGGAGCTAAATCTGGGGAATATACTGGATGAGGGAGGAGTTCGTAGCCTACTCGTAACTCATGCAATTTTGCCATTGCGACTGCGGACTTGTGCGCCAGTGCGTTGGCCTGGTGAAAAAGAACCTTTTTCTTCGCCAAATGCTGCCGTTGATCCAGCAGCTCTGCGTAATATGCGCCGGTGATCGTTTTACCCTTTTCAAGGTAATCGATGTGAATAACACCGTACGTATTCCAAAAAACTGTCGCCATGACCTTGTTTGCTGAGAGACCTGTCTTGGCCTTCTTCGGCTTCGATTCACCAGGAGAAGTCTATTGTTTTGACTGTTCCTTGATTTCTGGTGTGTTGTGGTGAATCCAGGTTTCATCCACGGTTAGGAAACGGCGCAAAAACTCAGCCGAATTTTTCTGGAACATCGCCAAACATACCTTTGAAGTTGTCAAACGAATGCGTTTGTTGTCGATTGTGAGCAAACGCGGCACCCATCTTGCGGAAAGCTTTTTCATGTCCAAATATTTATGTAAAATCGAAATCACTGAGCCATGTGGTAAGCCTGTGGCCTCTTCAAGCTCGCGCACTTCCAATCGCCGATCATCCATTATCAAACCATGGATTTTGTCGACCATTTCTGGTGTGGTGAACTCAATTGGGCGACCAGAACGTTCGGCGTCACTTGTGCTTGAACGACGGCACCGAAATTGAGTAAGCCAGTGGTGAATGGTTCCAATCGATGGTGAAGAAGAGTCCCCATAATATTTGTCAAGCTTTTGTTTGGTTTGCGTGATAGTTTTTTCTCGCAAAAAATAGTGTTTAATGAGCACTCGAAATTCACTTTTTTCCATTTTAACGAAAATGCTAGTAGGCGTCTATATAAAATGGCTGCCACAACAAAACTATTTGACAGATCTGTCTGAAAATTTGGGTGCGTTCTTTTGAAAGATGATTCTTGCCAAAATTAAATTTAAGGTCACGACACAATTTGTGTTAATTTTCAGGGACTTATTGACCCACCCTCGTATGTCTGGTAGACTAATATATCTTACTTATTATGTGTGGACCGCTTCGCGGGTTAAAAGGATTTCATTCTATGGGACATCTTTTTGACTCACACATCGGACGGCCTTCGGCCTCACATGCAGGTGCTCAGGTCGTAACCAACTTACTATGTGTACTTTTCATTTTTCCAAAACACAATCCGGAAAATAATAGTTTCAGTCATCAAAATTCGTTCTAAATACCTCTTAATAGAACCAAATAATAGTTCTCAAAAGAACCTTTTCCTTATTTTCCCTCTTTAAATTTATTTACTTAACATAAAACTACGCATCCACAAATAACAAATAACAATCATTATCAATAGAACGAACATAACCCACGATAAGCCTCTTCGTCCTTCACCATGTGCGCGAACAATTAAGCATTTGGCTGAGCTTCTCGTGCAAACTGGGTCCATTGCATCCCCCTCAAAGTGACTGTTTGGTGCGGCATTTGCAGTGAAAAAGTGATTGGCCCTTATTTTATTGGGGACGCCGACGGAACCACCGTAATTGTAAAATTGGTGAGCGCTACAGACAGAGGTAGTCATTTGACCGATATCATTTTACACATCAAAATAAACTTTTCGTGAAAACAGAGCCCAATTTTGTTCATTTCTAACAAAACGGCAGCCAATTCACATTATGACATTACTTTTGCAACACCTTTTATAAAATAAAGTGTTACCATATTTTCAGAATTTATATTATAATGTATAGGACAGTTTCGAAGTAAAATGTAACATGAATTACCTTCCTACAGTTAAGTTCTCATGTTAAAGCAGGCATAGTTTATATTTTCGGATAGCATTTTAGAATATGTAATATAAACTTTTTTTTGGCTGATAGGGGTGGCCGTGGTGTAGTGGTAACATCATTGCGTGTCACGCTACAGGTTCACGGTTCGAATTCTGATGTCAATAATCATCTATTTATTTCGCATAAAATAAATAAAAAGTCGATCAATTGCGAAAGCTTTTTTCAACTCTACTGCGAAGGCATAACACTGGCAGTAGGGCGGTCATATGGCTAAAATGCAACTTGATCGTGATGATATCAGGAGGACGGAAAAAAATACTGTGAATCATGAGCAACGACAAAAGCAAAAACAAACAAGCTCCCCAGTTATCTGGACAGCCCTTGGAGTTCACTGAAACTCAATACCAGCTGAGTTTCAAACCAACTACACCAATCTATCTTTCTCTCTGTCTCTTCCCCTTTCCTCAAAAAACGCCCGTGTCCTAAAATTAGTATAAGAGTATTCATAACCCCTTTCACACGTGCAAATTATAAAATGAAAAATAAAAAAATTAACGTTTGTTCGATTACGCCAGTGCATTTCTATGGCTGTAAAAAAAATCATAGCAACTGCAAAAATTTTATTTTACATCGAATACCAATACTCGTGCATATGTTGCCCTGAAAGCTGTTTTTTTTTTTTTTTTTTTGATCTTCACAAGTGAAGCGATTTGGCTTTATATTTTTGGCTATTATGTTCTATAAATGTTTGCATCTCATATTTACACATTCTAAGTACGAGTAATATTTTGCTATACAACTCAAAGTATTTGGTCACAAACTCGAACACATAATCACAACTGAATGCTGGCAAACAATTTAGGTTTTTGATAGCACTTTTTTCCAATGCAGTGCTGCAAGAATTAGTGCAAATTTAGTACAGTACTCGTGAACATCGAACACGTTAGTGCGAAGCTCTAGCGCTCATCAAACAAACCTATACATTATCGAGGTAGTATTGGAGCCACTTCAAAAATAACGGTTTTGGATTATTATTTTAAGTTAACTTCTGTAAAAATGGTTCATACAACTACTATAGTTTAGGAGCCAGAGGATGGCGATAGAAAAACGGACAGACGGACGCGCTAGCGAGAGTAAGTGTTCCGTGGTCTAAAAAAAAGTATGTGTACGAATAATTCAAGCAAACGTTTTTTTGTACCAGGATGACAGGCCCGTAAAAACTTTCCGCTACTTGCGCTAGAGACAAGCACTCTGCTAGAATCTAGCAAAACGACTTTCGGTGCCATGATAACAGGGCCGTCAAAACTCTCCGATACTAGCGCTAGAGGAAAAATATGGAAAGGATATTGCGAAGAAATTTTTCGCTAGAACACTTAGCTAGATAAGAACAAGAGAAAAACGTCATCTGTCAAAACAACTCATTAGCGATGGGGTGTCTTCGAATAAAAGCCGAAAACAATTGATAGTTTAAAAAAAACTATCGCTTACTATGGATAATTATGAATTCATCCAATAAAATCTTCTAGGATTAGTCTACTATTTACTAAGCCTTCCATTGCAACGTACAATACATTGTTCTAGACACTAACATTCGTCGATGATTCGCAGAGAAATCTCGAATTGAATGCAAAACTAGTTCATTATTTCCATTAGTATCAGTTAGTTATGAAAAATCATTATTTCGCTTCGGAATTTTATTCTAAAACTCGGTTTTCATTTGAATTATTTTTACACATTAACGAAAACGATTTCAGCGTAAAATGAATATCAGGAAATTGGAATGAATAGAAATTGCGGTATTTGACATTTATGAAGTTGACTGCATTCTTAGTAAATTTTGAGTTCATTAGATTAGACCGTAACAAACATTTTAGTGCCTAGTTAAAATTTTACTAACATTTTATACGGCCTAAGACTATTTGTTGGTAGTTTAACTAGGTTTTAAGAAAAGGTTATACCACAATAATTTCGGTATACATAAAAAAGTAAAAGAAATTTCGGACATTAAAAGGAAAACAAAATTAATCGCATTGAAGGATAACGAAGCCCGGGGTCTCTTAAGCACACAAGAAAAACTATAAAGATCGAAAGAGTACATCAACGAATTATACTGGGACGAAAGAGAACAACTGAAACCTTGTAACAGACCTGAAGGAAACAGTATTTTAAAGTCGAGAAGGCGCTCAAAAAATGTAGAAAAAGGAAATCTGCAAGCTCGGTCGGATTACCGATCGAACTTTTCAAACTTATTCAGGAAGAAAATATAATAAAGTTAGTCAACTTGTTTAATGTTATTTACAGTGTGTTCCAGCAAATCTGCTTTCAATTACTTCTTTTACTATACTCACACACACATGATTGTAGTCAAATTATTTTCTGCATTTAATTGCCGATCGCGCATTGTTTTCATTTACTCAGTACGTTGCCATACTTCGGCGGTATAACATCATTGCAAAATGAGTGCGGTTTTTAAAAAGCGCTTCGAAAATGTTTTCTTAGTAACTCACCCAAAAGGGCCGAAAATGAGTATTAAGTCGGCAGCAAAATATTTAAAAACATCAGAGGCATTTGTGAGAAACTGGATAAAGAGGTATAAGGAATGCGGTAATGTTGATGATGGGTCAGGTAGAGGGACCAAAGCAAGCACATCCAGTAAGGACAATAAAGTAATTTGTGAATTGTTTCGGAAAAACCCCACAATTAGTCTGAGGAACGCAAAAGAAAAATTGTCCAGATAATGAATTAAATGAATTACCAAACCTAAACCGCTACTGACCCAAAAACACATTGAAAAGAGGCTAAGTTGGGCAACGCAAAATTTAGACCGGGATTGGAGCAACATCATATTTACAGATGAGTCATCTTTTTTTATTTATAATTATTGGAACAAAGCCTCGACAAAAAAAAGAAACTGTAAAACATTCGACAAAAGTTCATGTTTACGAGTATAGATGCTTCATGGTAAAATTATACCAGAAGGGTTTGCTAAAATCTGCCGAATCTCGGTATGGACCAAACAATTACAACTGGATGCTAGAGGATAACGATCCAAAACATCGGAGTCGCCTCTACACGAGGTGGAAACAGGAAAATGGTATAGAGACGTTAGATTGGCCGTCGCAAAGTCCTGATGCGAATCCAATAGAAAATGTGTGGTATTTAATGAAGCAGAGGCTTAAGGGAGAAAAAAACCACAATAAAACAAATTGCGCGGGTCTTGAAGCAATTTTGGAGAGGCCTAAGTTTAGAATATGCGCAAAAATTAAATAAAAATTACACAAGACGATGCCAAGCAATTATAAATAATAATGGTGACTGGGGACTCCCTACTAATATAATTGCGCAATTCGTTTTGATATATAATTTAATAAAAAAAAATGATTTAATAAAATTCTGGCATTGGTTTCTCAGACGCACGTTTTTGTTTAACACACTGTATAATGGCAAGATTCCAAATGACTGGTTAAAATCCATTTGCATAAGACTTCCAAAGAAAACCAAAACAAAGCAATGTTCCGACTACTGAACAATAAGCTTGATGGGCCACGTAGTAAAGATCTTTTTAAAATTTAACCACAGACGAATCTATAGTAAGTTAGAGGAAGACGTTAGCTCCATCCAATTCGGTCTGAGAAAAATGGATTCGGTACTCGCGAAGCATTCTTTGCCTTTAATATGCTAGTTCAACGGAGTTTAGAAATGAACAGGAAAGTTTTTGCGTCTTTCTAAACTATGAAGATACAACACACACAAATTTTTGAGAAAACAAAAGCATTTGCAGAATTATCGAAAATTTGTACTGAGGTCAAAAAGCAAAAATTAAGGCAGAGTCTGAAGAAATAGAGATTCGAAAGGTGTAAGACAAGGCTGCATCACATCTCTCTTACTTTTTAATATGTGTGCGAAACAAATCAGAGTGCGATGGAGGAATCAAAGTTAGTGGCATACAAATAAACAATATCAAATACTCTAATGCTTCCGTAATAATAGCCAAAATGATGAACAAGCTTAACTCAAGAAGCAATGATTTCGGTTTCAAAACTAACACCAACAAAACAAAGTTCATAGTTTTAGACAGAAACTCCCAAAATCACAATTTTGAGATGCGAATCGATAACTCAGTGGTGGAAAAAGTGGATACCATTAGATACTTAGGTACTATAATAAACAACACAAAGCAAATCAAATCAAAGAAATACAGTATAGAATCGAAAAAGCGAGTGTAGCTTTCTGCAAAATAAAAAAAGACTTTCACTAGTAAATAAATCAACTTGGCACTGAAAGCAAGGCTAGTCATATGTTACGTTGGGTCTGTGCTCTTATATGGAGCAGAAACAGAATGACAATAAGAAGACTGGACGCTTTTGAAATGTGGATTGATAGATTATCAAACGAAAAAGTGCTGAGGCGTATAAACCTAAAGAAACAATTTATAGCTATCGTTAAAAGGAGAAAACTAGAATATCTGGGACATGTTTTTAAGGAATGAAAAATATAACATACTCAACCTACGGGAGTGCCTCAATCTTACGATAGCAGAAGAGCAAAAAACAAAGAAACCCTTACCATAATGATTGCCAACCTCAGTAACGGAGGAACCATAAGAAGGAGAAGATTAAAAGGTTCAATTAAAACAATTAAATGATATCGAGAATTATCGAAAGTGACGACCCACCTCTAGTAAATCTAGCGAGTTTCTATTTATCAGCTGTTGTAAGGTCAAAAGACTTTTAGCAACTGAAATACTCACAGAAGACACCAGAGAAGAGAGGCAAATCGACATATGCTCGGACAGCAAAGCAGCAATTAGCGCAATCACAAACCCCATGTCGAAGTCACGACTAGTAAGCGAGTGCAAAATTAAACTGAACTTACTTGCCAGGCGCAATAGAGTCCGTCTTATATGGGTACCGAGGCATGAAGGTGTACCGGTTAACGAAAAGGCAGATGAACTGGCAAGGAAAGGAGCGGCTAACATAGAACTGCATCCTGAAAAGACAATAGAGGTTCCTCTGACAACTATTAAAACGATAATCAATGGGAAGATATGACAGGAGTTCAAAGTGACTAGATCTGTTGTAATAGAACCGAGTAACAACACAGCAAAAAGAGCTTTTAACTCAAGCACAGTTAAGTGTGATAGTGGAACTTTTAACAAGGCACAACAATTTCAATAAATGTTCCTTCAGACTCTGTCTAGCTGATACAACAATCTGCGCCAAGTGTGAGGACGAGGAGGAAGATATAGAACACTTCCTCTGCCATTGCCCTGCAACAGGCAGATTAAGACTGAAGATGCTGGGATCTCTAAGGATACCGGATCTAATACACCTCAGTAAGAAAGGAATCGGTGATATATTGGAGTTCGCTAGACGAACAAGACGATTTCCAAATCACTATATGACATAGTATCTTTTTGATACTCCCCATGATCCCAATACCTACATCCGTGCTATTCCTACAGTTCGACAGACGAGGGGAAAACAACGGGCTCATTGGAGGCTTTAGTGAAGAGCATAAGCTCACCCTCTAAAACCAGCCAACCAACCAAGGCCAAAAGACCGTTCCACGATTTGGTTGCCTAGTGGCTAGCGGAAAGAGTACGCTTGGAACGTGACCAATTACGAGCGGTAGTGCTTTATGTATGTAGACCATCTGCTTGTTTCTTTTTAAACTACATGTTATTTTGACACTGACAGCTCTTTTGCGATAAAAAAAAATGACAGAAACAGAGTATCATATCTCTGCGGTACGAATTGAATCGTTTTACGCTTGAATACCGTTGGGAAATATTGAAAACGTATCTGCAAATGTGCGAATTTTGAAAAGAAATTTCGGACGAAATAATGCACCAACCGTGCGTGCTGTATGCAAGTTTGTGAAGAAAGTTCATGAGATTAGCTAATTGATCGTGTCTCCGTCGTGAGAACATTGCTTCTGTATCCGAAGAATGTTGAATGGCGGCATTATTAGCCATTTAACTTCGAAGATGAAGATGAAAACAACGTTACGGTCAAATGACAATGCTGTAGTGGTAACATCATCGCTTGTCACGCTGCAGGTTCACGGTTCGAATCCTGATGTCAAGAATCATCTATTTATTTCGCATGAAATAAATAAAAAAAAAGTCGATCAATTGCGAAAGCTTATATCAACTCTACTGCGCAGGCATAACACTGGCAGTAGGGTGGTCATACGAGTATGGCTAAAGTGCAACTTGATCGTGATCAAGTGTGAATCATGAGCAACAACAATAACAGCAAAACAAAAATACTCCCCAGTTATACCTTGGAGTTCCCTGACGCCCGTGTCCTAACGCCCGTGTCCTAACGCCCGTGTCCTAAAATTAGTAGGTATAAGGGTATTCATAGTGGGCGTCGTGACGTAGTGGTTAGTGTGTCGGATCACTACGCAAGAGGTTCCAAGTTCGAATCCCATAAAACACCAAAAAGTTTTTTCACGATCATACCTCTCGCGAACGTCTGACAAACATCCGAGAGTATTGTTGTCACGAGAAAGCTTCTCAAAACAAATTGCCGTTCGGATACGGCACTAAACTGTAGGTCCCTTCCATTCGTGTGAAAAATATAACGCACAGAACACGAGTGGTTGCGAGAAGCTAGGCCCTGGCACTTAAAGAGCTGTTGCGCCAAATATTTTTTTTTTTTTTTTTTGAAGGGTATTCATATCCCCTTTGACACATGCAAATAATAAAAAACAAAAAAAAAAGTGCTAGAGGCATGGTAACCTTTTTTTTTTTTTGGTCAGAAACTGAGGAAATGATCTTGGACGATCTCTGGTTCCAGGAAGGCGGCCTTACGTGCCATACAAGCCGTCCAACAATCGATCTTTTATGCACTAAGTTCAATAATCGTGTAATCAGCCGGTTTGGTGATGTTGCTAGGCCTGCGCGGAGATGCGATTTAACGCCGTTGGACTTCTTTTTTTTTTTTTTTTTGTTGGGTGCCGTTAAAAATCGATGTTATGCTGACAATCCAGAAAGGAATCTGGCACTTAAACACGATATTGAACGCCATTTAAATTAAATTATTTTCCATAAATAATCGGCAAGTGTACTCTCTTCAACAAAGTACAAAACTTTGTAAAATATTAAATTAATTTTTTTATAGCAATTTTAAAAAGAGACCAACCCTTTATGTTGAACCCACCCAAAATTTATGAGAAAATCGATTCATTTCAAAATGGGCTATAAATTTTGGTTTTCTAATTTCGCATCGAATTATTTATAAACCCACAGATCCCAAAAAAAACAGTCAGAGTGAAAATCGAAAGTTTTAACAAAGTCGATACTTGCGCTACAGGTGCAAGTAAAAATCGTTCAGTAGTGTCTTAAGGGAGAGGTGAACGAACTCCATAATACTCTGTACAACATACCAACGGAATGCACATACCAATCAGCATTTAACGCTCGCCCTATGTTGAATATCAAATCTCGCTAGCAATTCCAATATGAAACCACCCTTAACAAGTTTTAAACTAAGAAAATTTATCCAAACACGAGTTTCATACAAAAAAGCTCTCTGCCATTTTACACACTGTTTACCTTCCACAGAACTTGTTCTAAAAGCGAAATGGAGGCCAATTATGACAACACGCAGTTGTATACGTTAATATATTGGAACAATGAATCGCACAACTGTGCCCGAATGTCAAGTATTGTTGTGTCTACATGGCCCGCACATTTCCACGAGTAGTGGACCCCTGATTGGTATTTTTTTTTTTTTGTTTGTTAACCAAAAAAGTGCTACACACTCGTAATAAGCGACAAGCACTCACATGCAATTCGAAATGAATATGGACGTCTCTAAATTTTCGCTCTGCCATTTTATTTTTCCCATCCACCTGCCCAGCAGAAACAAGAAGTATTCCACTGCACACACCACAACGGAAGACGGAACAAATCAATCACAAAATCCAAGTAACAAGACTCATTAACCCCCAAATTAGAGCTTCTTACAAAGTCATTTACCTTGGTAAACACACATAGAATTCCATTTGTAAAATCAAAATAAAACAAGTACTACATGTAGAAGGAGAAGAAAAAAAAAAAACTTCACTTACAATGTTCTTTTCAGCTGCAGTGCAAATATTAAATTTCTTCGCAGTGAAGTCATATTTTTTTGTCTTCGTTCTTTGTGAATTATTATCACTGATACGGCCGTGGTTTTTTTTTTTTTTTTTTGATTTTTTTATATTGATTTCCTTTCTTTTTCTGGTATGGTTGTCTGAAAACACGAAAAATCGCCGAATCTGAGGATTGTTGGGGCAGAAATGTGTGCTCCGCGAGCGATCTCTTTAGTTCAACGAGTTTTTATCTTCGTCCATTTATCGTCGGATATGCCTGGTGGATGAGAAACAGAACAAAAAATCCCCAATACAGAAAGAAGAACATATATAAAAATGCCATCAAAAAGGAGGAATTTTTTTCGCCCTCAGTGATGATCATCATCGATTAAAAAGCACACAGAAAAGAGAAGAAACTTTTTTTTTTTCAACGTCGAACGAAGTCGTCGTCTTCGTCGTTGTATGGTCGTCGTTCAATGACATAGAAAATTCACTCACGATTTTCACAAAGAAATTTCCCACTGAGAATGGTCACATTTTCACTTCAGACTTTGCAATTATTGTAGTTCAGGTATTAGATTAACGATAAATGGTGGAATTTGTGGAAAAATTGAACAATTTCTGGGTGAAATTTGATAAAGTTTCACAATTAAAATGACGTCCGATGTGAAGTAGACATGTTTATTTTAATTGATTAAAATTTATTGATGGTGTACTAGATTGCCATGATGGTGTGGATAATGGACTAGATGAATACAAACAAAAAATGAAATGGGATGTTATTGGTAGGGGAGTTACCAGTTAGTTGTATGACTTGATTCTATGTTTTTTTTTCTTTTTCCTCGCCCATTTTGGTGGTTAAATTAGTATGGAAAGGGAGAATAGAAATGGAATAGCGGATGGATATGTGGTGTATATTTTATTATGTTTGGCTTTTTATTTTACGTAACAAAACGAATATTTAGTTTTTTTTTATTTATTTATGTAGCAAATTTTGCTATTTAATTTCAATTATTTACAATTATAGACTTAGCTTGAATTATATATGTGGAAAGTTTAATTTAATGTATTCGATCGTTTCTTTTTTGAATCTGGTAAAAATAATTTAATTTTTTATTTGAGACCTCAATGAATTGAACAATTGGCAACCTTTGTATACAATGCTATTTTGTGTTATGTTAACAATGTATAATGGCAATCTAAAGTCAGCTCCGTTTCTTAAATTATACGGTTGAGAATAAATTAAATAACGTAGATACTTTTTTAGATGATTCGGTAATAAATTATATTTAATTTTAAATATAAAACAAAAAACATTGACTAAAATTCTTTACCTAACATTTAACCAAAGTAGCATATTTAACATTAATCTGATTGGAGTGTATCGAGTACATTTTAAAATTATTCTCATGGCATTAAACACATTTATAGCACACATTAATGACATTCTACTTCGAATTCTATGATATTAAAGGAAACAATTTTTTGAAACTTTTTTGGAAATAACAAGTGTAGGTCAAAAGTCAATTTTTAGTCTATTACTACTCCTAAGTATTTTAAGTGATCAACCTGCTCCATCAATTCGTTTTCTTTACTAAGATTTAGGTTAATATAATTCTTAAGTACCATACATTTGGATTTGCTGACATTGAGTTTAAGTTTAGTGGACCTAAGCTATATGCTTACTCTATGTAAGTCCTCCTGAAACCTCTCTATACATTCATCTAGGTTTTTTCCAGATATAAAGATCAGGGCATCGTCCGCAAAAAGCGCTATCTGTGAGTATCTGAGTTCGTGTTCGATGTCGTTAATATATATAATGAAGAGTAAAGCTCCCAGAACGGATCCCTGTGGTACTCCGAGCGTAGTTTGAATATTGTTTGACATAGTCCTGTTACTCTAGTTCTCTGAAATCTGCTGCTTAAAAATGATTTAAACCAGCTTAGTTCTTTACCCATCACACCGAAGCTTTGTAATTTACATAGAAGAATGTTCCTGTCAATGGTCTAGAATGCCCTCTTGAAGTCCAAGAAAACAGCAACTACATGTTGTTTAGCAGCAAGCTCCTCTTTCCAGCTGATAAGAATATTGTTCAAAGCTGTCTCACACGAATGCTTTTTTCGCAATCTGGGTCTCGATAAATAGCTTATGTGTATCGACTGGGTCTCAATAAATAGCTTATGTGTATCGAAATATTTTTCAAGTTGATGTTTGACTATTTTTTTCCAAATCTTTCTCATATACTGGAAGCGCGTTGACAGGTCTTAAGTTCTCGCATTTTACTGTTCCTTTCACTTCTCAATAGGTGTAATTACTGATTCCTTCCACGTCTCAGGAAACGAACCAGTGCTCATAGATTGGTTTATTAACTTCTCAAGTACTGGTCCGATTACGTGTATAGCGTCAAGTAGCATTTTAGGACTAATATGGTCCCTTCTTAGATTCATCGATTATAAAACATCCTTAATCTTGTGCACATTGACAAGTTTAAATTGAAATGTTGTGTTAGTGTATTGTGATCTTGAACTGAACTGTGTAGGTGGTATCGATTCATTAATATCATGGATGCTTTTCACAAAAAACTTATTGAATTCTTCGGCAACGTTCTTATCACCTTTCATAAGATCTCCATTGAAGTAAATATTTTTAATCAATTGCTTCTTTTCTTTTAACACATAGGATTTAATAATCCTCCACATGGATCTTTGGTCGTTTGCATTTGAAATTAATTTTTTGACACTGCTGTTTTTTCTCTTAACTATTTCTGCTTTATATTGATTTCTTAAAACACTGGCTTCTTTGTTAGACAATCTAAATTCTTGGTATTTGGTTATTTTTAGACTCTACCATGGATTACAAGCGTTTCTTGGTCACTTATTTTAAGTTCGGTGTTTGCTTTTACAACTGCTGTGGTGGTATTTGTTACGACATAGTCGATTATTTTTAGTGGTGTTCGTAATTCTAGTTACAAATTGTTTACATAAATTTTCCATTTCAATTATATTTTTTACATCTTTTGTATGAATATTCGATTCATTAAGCCAATCAATGTTCATATCACCTGCTAATATATACTGTGTTGATTCTGCGATTTTGCCTTACATTCTTGCAGTCACACTCATCAAGTACAATAATTGCATGGTATGCCTCTTTGATTTTATGTTTAAAGTCTTTTACACATCTTACTGTACCATTTATATTGTTTTGATTTTTGATTGCCTCTTCTAATTCTTCATTACTTCACTTTTCACTAATCTCCGTTATCATTATTTTCGGACGTTTCTTGCTGAAAACTTTCACTTCGTATTTCTCCCCTAGCTTTTGTTTCACTTCATCTTCAAACTTTTGAACTATTTTTTCACCACTACAGCTGATAGTTATAGCTCGTTCTCTTCTATCAGAAATACTGCCAACTTTTAGAGAAAGAGAGGCGAGATTTATTTTTTCTTTTAGTTCTTCCTTTGTCTTCGAATTTTCTTGCACACTTTTTGGTTTGATGTAAATGACCTGCTTTAACTGTTCAGCATAATTCATTGTTGCTTCACTCTCCTTAGTTACACTAATTTCTTTAACACTATTCCGAATATAATCTTTTATCTCTTTCACACTATTTACAACCAATTTATTGTCTGATGCCAATTTTTTTTACTTTCTCACACAATTTTTCGATTTGCGATTTAAATGACTCACTAAAATCACTCATTTTTTGAACCTCTTTAACACTCTTTTCACAGGTTTCCTGTGCTGTTTTCATAGCTTTAAGCCGTTTAGTGTACCTTTCTTCAATTGCTTCAAGCACATATTTAATTTCTAGTTCTTTTTTTTTCAGTGATTCTTCAAATTCTAATTAATACTCTTTTAAATACATTCCGTTCTTTTTTACTATCTCTTGCACAGTCATCACATATGAATTTTAAAAAACTGTTCGAGTTAAATATTTTACTACTGTAAGTGTCTAGCTCGCTACATTTAGTTGTGATGTGAAAAACCCGAATTGCGTTTTTACATTTAAAGCAATCTTTCATTTTACTGATTAATTACGCCGGGTTTCATTGAGATCTAGGTCATAGAATAGATTTTGGGGAAAAAACGATTCACTCAAGTTAAGGGCCGACGAAAAACACAACCTCTCTCCACGATAGTTCGACTAGTGTTGATGATGAAAGCGGTCAACGTTATAGCTGAGAGCAATTGAATATGTAACTTCAGTAAATACATAAGGATGGTTGCAGTGTCTTCCATTGCCGCAATAAAACAAGATTATTGAGGTAGATATTTCAGGGCAAATAATCTGCATCTATGTTGATAGCCAAGCGGCCATTAATGCGTTACAGTCAACATCACTAAAATCCAAGCTCGTAAAAATTTGTAAAAAACGACTGGATGTTATCTCAGCGGCCAACACGGTGACCCTGTGCTGGGTACCGGCCCACATGGATATCTCCGGTAACCGGGTGGCCGTGGTGTAGTGGTAACATCATCGCCTGTCACGCTACAGGTTCACGGTTCAAATCCTGAAGCAAAAACAAACAAGCTCCCCAGTTATCTGGACAGCCACCCTCGGAGTTCACTGAAACTTAATACCAGCTGAGTTTCAAACCAACTACACCAATCTGTCTTTCTCTCTGTCTCTTCCCCTTTTCCCTCAAAACGCCCGTGTCCTAAAAATTAGTAGGTATTCATAACCCCTTTCACACGTGCAAATTATAAAAAAAAGAAAAAGAAAAAAAAAAAACGAAAGGGGACGAACTAGCTAGAGAAGGTTCACTTATGAGCCTTTCACGGGCCCTTTCCGAGGCTAATGTACCGCTTAGCACCGTATACAGGGAGATAGACATTGAGTCTAATGAGGAAGCTAATAAAACGCTGGCGTCGATTAGGTACATGCGCTGTAGCCAAATCATTATGGCCAGTTTACGACAAAAAGAGATCTATCAATCTTATAAAACTAAGTTGAAGGGGTATCCGTATAGCTATTGGTGTCGATACAGGACACTGTGTGATAGGTAATCACGCAGCACGGCTAGGGTTACCTCATAACGACTACTATAGAAGCTGCAGGGACGTAGAGGAAATAGAATCCGTTCATCATCTCCTGTGTGATTGTCCAGCTCTGGCCATCAAAAGAAGCCGTGCTTTTGGCAGATACTTCTCTTCAGAGTACAGATTGTACTTATACTTGCAATTCCTTCGAAACACTTGAAAAACTGGTTACGTATGATACATAACCAGTTTCTGCAACATATTGCTTAATGATGTTCTTATCAGTTGGCAAAACGGTATTATTAGCTTTTACATCAATGTTGTTTGAATGAAGCACTTCTCATTGAAAATTTATTTTTCATACGATCGTCGCTATTTGAGTCAATATCTAAGAACTAAGTTTAAGTAAAAGTTCCAGGGACCTGTACTTGTACTTAAAAAAAAATAAGTACGAGGTAGTTGTACTTAAGTACCAAAATACTTAATTACGTTACAGGTCTGGCTTTTAAGTGCCGAACAGAATACTTCCGATCCTTTGGATTCGGGATATGACGTTTTGGCATCTCACGAAATAAGCGAAAAACAACAAAATTATAATTAACAATTAATAATCTGACCTTTTTATAATAACATTTATGGCACTTATTGTGTGCACAACTAAACAAAAACGACAAATTAACGGAGATGGTGCGTTTGTAGTATGTGAACAAAACCTCAACTTTTTATTATGGCTTTCCAAATGAAATATCATTTTCTCCAAGTGTTTAAAAATATAAATATTTATTCAAAATGTAATTTAAATATATTTAATAATAAGAACTAAATATAGTATAACAGTATTGTCCTGTAAAACACTGTACGAACTTATTTGCGCCGAATTTAGATACAAATAGCAAAATTAGAGGATATCCGCACGACCTACGCGGCAAAGTTAGAATCTTCCGATCCGATCCGTTCATTGTGCGTACCTTTCCGGCAAGTCATATAGAACGCATGGACTATTCATCGTCAACTTTTCGGAAAACCCGAAATGGAGCGAATCTGTTCAGCTCTTTAGAGTAAGAGCAAATATATTGCTCGTCTCCGTTGCCCAAAATGCTGTTACTGTTCCTCTTTTTGTATTTTGTATACGCAATTATACAAATAAATTTAAACATAGGGGATTCACTTCACTTCGTAATATTGCAAATTGTGAAGTGAAAGCATCTCTAAAATAATTGTGTTATATATATGTTTATACGATCATGTGTATACAGTAACGGACATAGAAATCCGGACATGGTAAACAAATTCTTTAACTTCCATTATCTTGAGAACTAGCAGGTAGTTTTTTTAAGATTTTGCATAAAAAGGCTTCGATGACGTGATTTTAGTTCACTTTGTAATAGTTCATTGAAAAAAAAGTAGTTTGAGTGAAAGTGCAAATAATTTTATTAATATGGAAAATAAAAAGAAAATGAGTGAAAAAACAAAAGTCAATATAATGACTTTAAAAAATTTAAAAAAAAAATGGCTCTAATAAATGCAACGGTGAACGCAGAAAAATATAAAAAAATATTGGAAGACAATCTGCTACCATCTTTAGAAGTACACTTATCATACTCAGAAGCTGATTTTCCAACACGATTCTGCGCCTTGTCACCGCGCGAAATTAGTAAGTGCCATTTTTTTACCTTCCCCAAAATATTAGCAAAACGTTCGTAGTTTTATTATTGTAAATGCATTTTTTCATTCCAGGTCAAAAATTTTCTAACCAAGAATAGATACTTGACCTGAACCCGATTGAGAACCTTTGGTCCATAATTAAAGCTCAGGTAGCGAAGAAGAAGCCAGGGATAATAACCGAGTTGGACAAATTCATTGAAAAAGTTTGGTATGAGGAAACCACACTGGATACTTTACGCAGCCTGATTACATCAATGCCGACCGGATAAAAACCGTAATAAAAAAAAGGGAGGGACTACAAAGTATTAACATCTTGAGTTCTCCTGTAATAAAAATCATAAAACTTGTTTTTTTTTTCAATGAAACTTGAAACAATTTGAAAATGTTTGTATTAAATTTCTTCGGAAATTGGTTTATTGTTTTCCGAATCTGAAATGTATTTAAACAAATTAACGTTCGGTAAAGATGGATCTTGATTACTTTAAAACCTCCAAAATTATTCTACTAAAATTATTTTTTCCACTATGTGCCGATTTCTATGTCCGTTACTGTATGTATGTTACAGGGCTTGCTGGAAAGCTGAACGCAATGAACAGACCGATTCGCAAAGGTCAACCCTAGTCGGATAGGTCGAAAGGCTTAACTTATTTTTTTTTCTACTATTGTTGATCAAATCGAGGCAAATAAGTTCGTAAAGTGTTTTGCAAAACAGTTTGACCAACGGAAGAGCTTGTTGAGAAAATTAAATTGCATTTGGGAACAACAAATTAGTTAAGGTTATGTTCACACAAATTCGATAATATACTTTGTTAAGTTGTGCACATAATACGTGAAATAGCACACAATTTTTTGAACTAAATTTTACGATTATTAATTTTCCACGTACTGTGACGAAATGTCAAATGCTGAATTGTGTGTAGCACTTTAACCGTAACCATCTTCTCTTTAATTTGTAATAAAACAATTTCCATCTAAATGTTAAAATGCGAAATTATTTTGTGTGTCCCAATTATGCGTAAATCATCTTTTATCCATTTTTATTTAAATATTCCAGATCAGTCTAAACACCTCAGCAACACTTTTTTGTATAATTACCTAATAATCTACTACAATCAGTTAATTACATCGCACCTCAATTTCGTTTTGCCATCCCTGGTTGTCAATCAATTAAATTACCCTTCTGTCACTCACACTCGACTCTGTCATTTAATTTCACTTCACGACACCGCGAAAGTAGCATCGTTTCGGAAGATTTGTTCTTAAAAGTATAAAAAAAATAAATAATTCGACAAAATGGGAGAAAAGAATCCAGATCAAAGTATCATGGATAAATCCATGCGTTCGGTTTTCGGTAAGTATCACTAAATTCCCTTCTAGAGATTATTTTATAGTTCAGCGTTTTTAATTTTTAGTGGGCAACATCCCCTACGAAGCCACCGAGGAAAAGCTGAAGGAGATCTTCAGCGAAGTTGGACCGGTCTTGTCCTTAAAGTGAGTAATTCTCTATAAAATTTCACCAAACACCTATAAAATATTCAAACATTTAGGTTAGTCTTTGATCGTGAAAGCGGGAAACCGAAGGGATATGGCTTCTGTGAGTACAAAGACCAGGAGACGGCGCTCAGTGCTATGCGTAACTTGAATGGCTATGAAATAGGTGGTCGTACACTTCGTGTAGACAATGCTTGTACGGAGAAATCCCGTATGGAAATGCAACAGCTATTGCAAGGGCCGCAAGTGGAGAATCCCTATGGAGATCATTGCGATCCAGATCAGGCGCCGGAAATCATCACAAAAACGGTGGCATCTCTCCCGCCGGAGCAAATGTACGAGCTAATGAAGCAAATGAAGCTGTGCATTCAGAACAATCCATCCGAGGCACGCCAGATGCTCTTGATGAACCCTCAATTGGCGTACGCGCTGCTGCAGTCGATGGTTGTGATGCGAATCGTTGACCCTCAGCAAGCTTTGACGATGCTCTTCAAGGCGAATCAAATGCCACCGATTCTCGGTACCAACGCGATGACAGGGCAACCGCAGCAAATGTCCAGCATGTCGCAGCAAGTTCCTCTGATACAACAAGTTCCATCCTCGCAACAGACACCATCTGCTGCTTTGATGGCTAACTTCGTTATGCAGAACCAAGACATCGATTTGCGTGCAGTTGATCCACGCGTGCTAGGCGATCCTCGCGGTATGAGTGATCCACGAGCAATGCAAGATTCTCGCAATATCGATCCGAGAATGTCACGCAATATGGATCAAGATATGCGCGCTTTGCCCAATCCAGTCCCACCACCAACAATTGGTCCAAATCAGTTGGATCCGCGCTCGCAACGTATGCCCCAGCCAGTAGCAGCGCCGGTACCGTTTCCAACAGATCCACGCCAACGTCAAGGCGACCCACGTCTTCGTCCTGGCATTCCAATTCAACCAGTTCCACAGCCAGTTGCTGCGCCACAAACAGCCCAACAGAATCTGCAGAGTCGCCTCACATCAAATGGAATTCCAAGCGATGCATCGGATCAGGAGAAAGCCGCTCTCATCATGCAAGTGTTACAGTTGTCCGACGAACAGATTGCTATGCTACCCCCGGAACAACGTGCCAGTATTTTAGTGCTGAAGGAACAGATCGCAAAGAGCACTCAACGTTAAGAAGAAATCTACTCGCATGATGTACTCCCAAATCTTTCTGAAATAAATTTGTATTCCATATTCAGTGGCTGGTTTTATTGTTAACTTCTAGTGTTCTTCCTTATTTTCAGGTACACAATGGATCCATGGAGATCCAAGTGAGGCTTGCACGATCACTAGTGCAAGGCGCTCTCTTTAAATACCTAGCTCCCAAAGGATCCCTTGAAAAACGTATTTTTCGTCTTGCTTCATCGCCACTACAACTTCCTGCAAATCTTAGCATTCGTTGGTAATTTTCTTTAGCTTTTCTGGTCCTAAGCGAAATGCCTCTAACTTTGCCAAGCTTCTCCAGTTAATCAATTACTCGTACTTACTCCGGTATCATAGAATACGCTGGGGCAAAGATTCACGAAACTCGAAAATTGGTGTCATTAAATCCGACAGAGCGGAGTATACTTCGAGGTCTGCCTTTCTAGGTTCCTTTTAGATGGACTATTAGCAGTTTGTGGCTTGTAGTTTTCTTAAAATGCGGAAATCAATGTTGATGCTAACTTTCAGTTCTCACCCTTTTATAAATAGTTCGTCAAACATCTAGTTTCAAAGGATACACCCATGAATGAGAATAGCGGAGGGGTTAGATGCAGAGCAACCGAAACGATCTATTATATCCCCTCCTGGTGTTAGCCGAGGTTGTGTTCGGACTAGAGCACCTTGGTTCACCTTATTTTAAACTAGAGAGGACTTGAGGGAATGTCTCTCTTGACTATCTGGTAGGCTTTCAGACAGCTAACTGTGGTGCTAGTTAATATCCTACAGAATCTGGATATTTCGCTTCTTCTTGAATATTATTTGTAGGGAAAAATTTCCTAGGAATGCTTTAACTTGCCTTAATTTTGTGAGTTCCCTATAGAGTTTAACACTTTTGGCTTCTCCCTCTCTTCATAGCTCTTCTCGGATTATGTGTGCATCCATTATGCAAAAGCCCTCTTGGAGCGGATTTCGCCAGTCTCTGTGCTTTCTCCATGTATTATTTCGTTGCGTTCACACTACACTGTAATGTTGTTAGAACGCTCGTGTGGTCAGTCTCAATTATTTCCAGCAGGATAGGTTTAAGTGACACCAACGTTTTTTTTTTTCTAGAAAAAAAGTAACATCGTGTCCTTGGGTGGATTGATGTTTAGAACCACTGAGATATACATTTATCTTCAGTCATTTCTGTGTTATATCACAGTGTCACCTCTAACTCGTTTATTCCGCAGTTTGTTACCCTGTCGATGATTTCGTCTACTACTAGGCCCCATATTAAGGATGAGATGACTTCTCCTTAAGGATAATCTAGCGATATACTGATTTTAATGCAATTTTTTCTCACAAAAGTGTTTGGCAGTTCTCGTACTTAGGGTGTCTATGAAAATGCCGATGTCCATTGGTAGAAAGCCAATCTGCTTGCTGCTCACTTTGCAGCTAACTCTACGATGCCAGATAATGCTTTGTCGACACCTGTATTTGAGAGCGTCAAATTTTCCATGGGACAAGTCCACTTTCGCACTCGTACAGTTGCAGGAGTACTCAAAGATCTTAAGATACACAAATCCGCTGGTCCAGATGGTATCCGCACCCCATAGTTTTAAAGAGGTGTTCTTCTACGCTGGCAAAACCTCTGCGTAAGCTTTTGTGTCTATCCTACCCTTCAGGGCTCTTTTCGAGCAGATGGAAAACTGCATTTGTCCAGGCAAATCCTCCCTATCCAATTACCGACCCATTGCACTTACGCCTCTTCTCTCCAAGGTCATGAAAACACTGATAAATCGTCAGCTTGTGAAATATCTAGATTCACGAAAACTGCTTAATGATCGGCAGTATGGTTTTCGTAGCAACAGGTCCACTGGTGATTTGATGGCATATCTCACCGCGAAGTGGAACTAATCTCTTCATCAGTTCGGCGAAACTAAGATGGTTGCGTTTGATATTTAAAAGACATTTGACAGAGTTTGGCATCAGGCATTCTTTTGTCGAAAATGTGTGCATATGGAGTCGATGAGTTTCTTCTTCAATGGATTAGAAATTACCATTCAATACAAGTTGTCTTGGATAGCTTCAAGTCTGGAATTCACCATATAAATGCTGGTGTTCCCCAAGGTTCTGTTTTGTCTCCGACTCTCTTTCTTATTTTTATAAATGATCTCTTGTATGCAACTTCTAATCCAATCCAATCCTTCGCTGATGATAGTACCCCCAGTTTTTGATATTCGTTCCCTAGCTCACGTCCTTGCTCTTCGGCCGTAGAAGAGGAACGGCAACGTATATTAAACACATTAAATTCTGACCTGGACAGCAAAATCAAATGGGGTTCAACCAACAGAGTGGAATTTATGCTTCCAAAACACAATGCTGTCTTCTATCACTTAAGTGAAACCATAACCCTCAACCATTATCCATGAATGGTACTTGAATCGCTGAAACCGAAAGACTTGCCATTCTCGGTATGTGCATTAATAAACATCTTCGATGGAATGATTACATATTCAAGGTCGCCAAAAATGTTGCAAAATGTCTAGGATTCCTTAAACGGTGTAAGAAATATTTTACCCCGTCTGATCTGGCTTCAATTTATAAGTCATTCATCCGCTCAAAGCTAGAATATAACGGGCACATCTGGTCTGGTAAACCCAAGACCATTCTGAACATTCTAGACAGGGTACAAAATCGCGCGTTAAAACTTATAGGTGATAGAGACATTGTGAATTCCATACATTCACTCGAATATCGTAGAAATGTCTCGTGTCTTTCCCTATTTTATCGCTTTTTTTTTATATAAAATGCTCCAGCGAAATACCCAGTTGCATTCCTGCCCTTCAAAATTTCACCCGCAATGCGCGTCGTGCTTCGAATGCACATCAATCCACCCTTAAACCCGACTTCAGTCGTACTGTCAAATATAGGGATTCGTTTATAAGCCGAACGACACGAATGTGGAATGATCTACCAGGCTCTGTATTTTCCCATCACTACTCGTACAACTTTAAAACATTTAAAGCCAACGTGCACAGGCTCCTCCTCTGTTCCTCTTCCCCCTTTCCTAGTGTCCGTGCCCTGAAACAGTTTAAGGGTATTCATATCCTCTTCGGCGCGCGTAGATTATAAAAAAAAAGTTTTTGTTTAGATATACAGATCTCGAGAAACTCGCACAATGGTATGGTTTGGAAGTTTTATGGAGCAAGTAATCGCGGGATCGTCTGAAAAAATTCTAGAACCTACACGTCCCATTGCTTCGAGATTGCGCCAAAATTGCCGAATTATGAAAGGTGTCCAGCGGAAAATTTTCAATTAAATAAATAATTACAGCGTTATTCTCATATTTTATTTATACAAAATGGAGTTTGACAATGCTGATTTTATGTTTTAAAAAACAATATCGTCTAAATGCCGTCCATTCATCTCCACACACACTCTTGCAATCGGTGTCTTAAATTTGTGAACACGCGAGAACAAAGCGTTGGTTCAATGGTAGCAACTTCACGGCGGATATTTTCTTGTAGAGCCTGAATTGTTCGGGGACTGTTGCCGTAAACCCTCGACTTAAGGTAACCCCATAAAAAAAAGTCGCACGGTATAAGGTCCGGTGACCGAGGTGCCCATGGTATATCTCCGTACTTGCTGATTAATTTATTGGGAAAAATTAGAATCAGCTTCTCCATTGAAACTGTAGCTGTGTGTGGAGTCTTGCTGAAATTGTGTTCTATTGCTGAACCCTCAGCAGTGACAGTCTCTCGCTGGTTTAAAAAGTAAGGGCCAATAATCATTCTTTCTTCTTCTTTTCTTTACGGCGAAGTTATGATCCGGAGTAGAAGGATCACAAAGCTACCACTTTACTGCATCCCTACTGGTCCGCCTATGGAGTTTGCCGGTTTGACATCAGGAAGTACCGGCAGACTTCCCGGTTTAGGATCACTTCGTCACTGAAGCCAATCAAATGCTGGTGTTTTTGAATTTGTGTGATCCAGTTGTTTTTTGGTCTGCCTTTTTTGCGCGATTGTGTAGGAACTTGGATTGATATTGCCTTTTTGACGGGGTTCGAAGGATCTTTCCTTTGAACATGACAATACCAACTGAGCCGGTCGTGTCTATCTTGCTTGTGATGGGTTCTTTTACATGAAGGATTCCTCGAATCTTCGAACTTCTTATTCTATCAAGCTTTGTTACTCCTGCTGTCATGCGAAGCATCTTCATCTCAGCTGCCGTTAATTTGCTCTCATACTTTTTGTATAGGTACATTGTCCAGCATTGTAAACCGTATGTGAGCGCCGGACGTACAACTGCGGTGTAGAGCCTTCCTTTCAGCTTAGGGCGCATTTTTCGATCACAGGAGATAGCGGAGTTTTCCCGCCACTTAATCCACCCTACACTTACGCGATGACTGATGTCATTAAATGTGTTTTTTTGAAACCTAGCTGGCCAGTCGTTCATTTAGATGGTTCGCAGGCAGTCAAAGGCAGTTGATTTCATGTATATGTAGACGTTGGTGCCACTGCGAAATTGTTCGCTTCCGTAGGGATGTGTTCGTAAAGCTATGCGTGAAATGCTCCTGATTGGCCGAAAAATAAATTCGATTTAATATCTTATTAATTTAATAAATGCTGTTAATGCTTTTATTGTTTTATTTTAGTTGTATAACATGGAAAGTGCCATGTAAGCATGCAAAATATGAGGTTCAATTCATTTTTAGAAAAACTGTATTGTAATATCCATTCCGAAAAGATTTAATTAACTCGGGAGCACATATTTCCTTTCCTCGAATTACCCTAATTATTTTATGGTATCAAGTAATTAGTAATAAGTAATTAAAGCGTATAGAAAATGTCCTGATATTTTGTTCTGGGAAATTGAGCAATAAAAAACGGATTTTCTAGTTCGCAAAAGTAGCATAATTGAAAAAAAGGGGTAATAAAATTCCATACTAACATCTGTGCAAACAATTAGTGAAGTAAAAAAAAATAAAGATAAATGTAATGCGGCTATATTTCTGCCATAAAATAATTAGGGTAATTCGATGTTTACTTCTATGGTGTGCACCGAAGTTAATTAAATCTTTTCGGAATACAATACAGTTTTTCTAAAAATGCATTGAACCTCATACTTTGCTTGCTTAACATGGAAAGTGATACAACTAAAATAAAATAATAAAAGAATTCACAGCATTTATTAAATTAATACGATATTAAATCCAATTTATTTTTCGGCCAATCAGGAGCATTTTACGCATAGCTTTAGACATAGCTTTACGAACACATCCCTACGGAAGCGAACAATTTCGCAGTGGCACCAACGTCTATAAATAACAAAATTGCTTTCAGCACCGCCTGGCCATGGGATATCATTAAATTCCTTGCCAGTCGTATTTGACTGCGGAGAAAATCAAGAGTTGTAGGCAGTCGGTTGTTGTATTTGTTTTACATGTGAAATTCGACTGTACAACTAGCTTTAAAAAAAAAACACAGCTAATATCACAAGTTGCTTCGCTATTGCTCATAGATCTCAGATATTTGAACTTTTCGCACTTGGGAAGCACTTTTCCATTCAAGTAAATGTCTGGAATATGCCGGTGTGGATCAGAGAACGGGCAGCACAGATACTTTGTCTTTTTTGAACTAATACGGTACCCATTTCCCTCCAAAACATCCACCCATACATCAATTGCTCGTTGCAGGGCCGTTTGATCTTCACTGATGATAGCTCCATCGTCAGCAATAAATAACTTATGCACTTTGGGGTCCGTCACTTTGCCTTCAAGCAAATAATCAAGGACTGCAATAAATAGCAAAGGACTGAGAACGCTTCCCTGGTGTACCCCGACTTTGTTTGGGAACTCTTCGGTGACTCCTGCGGGACATCTTACTCTTGTCCTTGTTCCCTCATACATGTCCATGATCATGCGCACGTAGGTTTCTTGAACTCCTCGTTGGCTCTTGGAAAGTAAGGGCCAATAATTCTTCGGCCAGAAATCATGTTTGTACCAGTATCTCATGTTCGGTTTATTAACATACCCATCGACATGAAAATGTGCTTCGTCAGTAAACAATATGTTTCCAAGCGTTCCTGCTGTTCTTAAACGTTCCAACATCGTTCTCGCTAAGTTTTCTCGTAAAGAATACTCATTATCGTTGGGAAACTGCATGATTTGCATTTTGTATGGGTGAAACTTTAGTTTATTTTTCTAAAGTGCACTGCTGATTGTTTTATTCCAGTACAGGCTGCAGTCTTCCTTATCGATTTACGGTGATTGCGCATAAATTCGCATCGAACTCGAGCCACATTTTCTGGCGTCGCTGCTGACGTTGATGGCCCCATAGGATTTTGGTTAACCGTTCTCCCTTCTTGTTTAAACTTTTGAATCCACGGCCAGATAAGCTGCGTGCTCGGCCCATCACTTACTTGTCGAATATTGGAGTGAGTACAAATCGCGCGACGAGCACGAATCAACGAATCACCGTACTTTAAATATTGCTCCCGACCAGTGACTCATTTTGACTGCAAAATTTGCAAATCACGCGCGTCTAACGATACCTCTCCAATCACGTACCTAATCCTTTTAGCACAGATAATAAACTGCATACGAGTATTTATTGTCTATGCTTTTAGTTTACGAGCAATTACAATTCAAACTTGAAAATTTTCCACTGGACACCCTTTATTTGAGTGTCGGCCGAGAGTGAAAAATCATTGACATACATTGTTTGAAGAATTCGATGCATCCAACACTATCTGCTGATTGCAGCGAAGGTTTGGACTTGGTTGGTTGGTTTTAGAGGGTGAGCTTATGTTCTTCACTTAGGCCCGTTGTGTTCCCCTTGTCTGTCGAACCGTAGGAATTGTACTGTGATGTGGGAATTATGTATTGAGAGGGCTACATCCCCTCTATTGGGATCATGGGGAGTATCAAAAGGAGACTATGTCATATAGTGATTGGAAAATCGTCTTGTTCGTTTAGCGAACTCCAATATATCGCTGATTGCTCTCTTACGGAGGTGTGTTAGTCTTAAGGTTTGAACTTATGTGCATGCCAAGCAGTGACAAACCATCGACCTTATCATCAACTCTAATCATTTTAAGTTTGCCTACGTTTGTATTCCGCTGTCCCGGCTTTTCGCACTTACTCGTACACTGCAGGTCAAAAATTGGAGGCCTACCTATACAACTGACTTCATTCATGCATGGAAATTGAATTTTATGAATTAGATTGGTTTTTTTTTCCTAAATTTTCTACCTGAACAGTACACAACACATTCAGAAAATAAAAGTCGGAATTTACACCCACGTTTTTGAAAGTGGCGCGGTTTATTGAGAATTGTTTAGGTTTTTCATGATTATTCAATTTTATGACTTTTGGTTGTTTACTCAGCACTTGTTTATGACTCCTTCCATCAAAAAGGTTCTCAAATCCCAAAATGTGTCGACCTGGATTGCAAGGGTCTTATATAGAAGCCACACTTTTAAGTCATAAGAATTTGCTTGAGATTCTTCACGTTTTGAGTAAACAACTCGTTAAAAATGGGAACAGTCGCGGAAACCACAATCGAGAAACGATCTGCAATCATCACCCTTCTTAAAGAAGTTAAATTGCAGGGGGTAGTTGCTTTGCATTTGAAGGTATCAAGGTGTTGCGTTCAACGTACCATTGAACGACACACTCAAACCGGAAGTATTGAGGATAAACCACGGTCAGGACAGCCTAGAGCTACAAATAAACAGGAGAATCGGCTAATAGTCACAAAAAGCAAACGAAGTAGACGAAAAACAGTACCCGAAATACGCGTCGAAATAAATGAAACACGGAATAAACTGCTGTCCTTAACAACGGTCAAACGAAGATTAAGACATGCTGGACTATTTGGGCGAGTTGCTGTTCGAAAACCTCTGCTGCGACCACAAAAAAAAAAGCATAAAAGGTTAGAATGGGCCAAAAAGCATAAAGACTGGACGGAACAGAGCTTTATGGAGCGATGACTCCAAGTTCGAGGTATTTGGCACAAAACGGAGAGGTTTCGTCCGACGCAGCGCTGAACAAAGGATGCTACCAGACTGTGTGGTTTCTACCGTCAAGAATGGAGGCGGTTCTGTTATGGTCTGGGGATGTTTCTCTTCAAGTGGAGTGGGTGATCTGCCTCGAGTGGTTGGAAAAATGAATAAGGAGACATACAAAACAATATTGGAAGAAGCCGCTGTGATTTCTTGACTAAGATCTTAATTGTCGAAGGATTTGCATTTCAACAGGACAATGACCCTAAACACACGTCAATACTTTGTTAAGACTACCTGAAACAGAGGGAAGATGAAGAAATCTTACAAATCATGATATGGCCGCCGCAATCACCAGATTTAAACAATATAGAGCTGTTGCGGGAGGAACTGGACAGAAGCGTACGGGATTAATGCCCGTCATCAGAATCTGCGCTGCGGAATACACTATTGAATTGCTGGACCAATATACCACAAGCAACAATTTAAAAACTGGATTTTAATAGATTCCTTTTTATTAAGTACAAAATGAAAATATTGTTCTTCTTATTTTGGTTGCATATATGGTCCCCATTCATTTTACATGATTATTATTCTTCTAAAGAGTTTCTTTCAATGTTAGATGACCCGTGACTACTGGGTATACACAGCGGTCGTACACATATGGTTCACCAGTATGGTGGATTGTTCTTGAGGAACAATATCAGCTTTCAAACCTCATCAAAATCCAGGGGCAGCGTGTATCGGACTCATGGGGTCAATAACAACAACACCAGGCAATGGAAACTATGCTCAGTTTCATTCCACTTAATATATACTGTAGCAGTCTGACGGCTAAAACCGTTGTAAGACTGAGAGAAGGCCGATTGTGGTCATCGAGCCTTTACCGCCAAGCCTCAATTTTATCCCGACAGGGGAATAGGGGATATGGAAACTGATTTCATGACCCCTACATTTGAAAGGAGATTCAATATAAGATTTCCTGACAGAATCCACTGGAGGAATCGAAGAACCATGCCGACGGTTCTAAGATGGACGTTGGTACGGGAGCCGGAGTTTATTGTGAGGCCCTAGGAATAAACAACTCCGTTAGAATAAGCGACGAGTGCAGCGTCTTTCAGGCCGACAGCCATCATACAGGCTGCGGAAATTATGCGCGAGAGTAATAATATTGGCAAAATGATAACTGTCTAAATAGACAGCCAGGCAGCCATTAAGGCTCTGGACTCTACTGTAATTAGATCAAGGCTTGGGAGGACCTGCAAATCATTCTTAAATGGAATATCCGAGCTAATGCGGTGACCCTCTGCTGGGTACCAGGGCATATGAATATCGAAGGAAACGAAAGGGCTGACGAGCTTGCTAGGAAAGGGTCGGCGGTGCACTTTTCGCGGGCCCTCCCTTTTGTAGTAACCCCAATCAGTTCCCTACGGAAGAAAATATAAGATGAAACCACCGATCGAGCAAACAGACGATGGATTCATCTGGAAACATGCGCAACGGCCAGGGCGCTATGGTCGGTCTTCAGCAAGAAGAGATCAACTTCTCTGGTGAAACTTAGTCGTTACAATACACGGGTCGTTTCTGGAATAATAACTGGTCATTCTGCCATTGGTGTTCACGCGGAGCGACTCGGTGTGCTACATAACGACTATTGTAGAAGTTGCAGGGACGAAGAAGAAATTGAATCAGTTCATCACCTGCTGTGTGATTGTCCTGCCCTATCCGTTACAAGAATTGGAGGACTTAGGTAATGTAGAGCTTACGAACCTCCTGAGATTTATATCACTATCTGGGTGGTTCTAACAGCGGACTTTATAACGTTTCCAGGGTTAAATTATTGGGCACAATGGACCCGAAATGTTGGTCTAAGTGAGCAGTGACTCTATTTGTCATAAGGCACCCATCTACCTAACCTAACCTTAGATGTTAGATTTTGTTTTTCCTTCGGGCATTGAGGGCGGCCTCAAAAATTTGGCCTGTAGTGTAAATCGAAGTCAGAGTTTAGTTCAGTAATCGAGTCATTAAATAATAGGCGAAGTCAAACGTGCTATCGTTAGCGAAGAAATGGATTGGGTGAGCACAGATGAAGTACATCTGAAAGTGTCGGAGGACAGAAGCCATGGGTTGAGAGTGGGGAGAACATTCTATCCACAATCAAATATTGAGGTGTAGGAATCTTGCACTTCTCCCTACCATTAGCTGCAACTAAATCGATCAGTCGCAATCCGTTACAAGTGTGAAAGCTGTACTTTTCAGATTTTAATATAGAAGTCCTCAAGCATGTTGAATCTATCTTTTGATTTCGTCGTCTTTCTCTTCTATTGTAGCGTCGACACAAGTCAGACTCAAGCTAAAGAACCCAGCTCTCTCTGTTGGTAGCCTATGACTTGTTCCCGTAGCCTTCTCCAACTAGGAATGCAAACCCGAATGTGTGCTTTTCCGCATGACAGTTGTAGTAAACATCGAATTTTGTTCTAGTTGTATGATATGAGTTGAGGGTCACTGGTAAGCAAGCATTGAGTAACAAACAAATAACACCTTCAGATACCACACTCACTATAAACTCCCTTTGTCCTTCAATAAAACAACCAATATAAGACAAATAAGAAAACTGAAAACATTTTATTCGTTAAAGAGATATAAAAGATAAGAAAAACCTTAACATAAACATAACACATTCAAGTTCATAATGAAATTAATTTACTATGCTTCATACGGAGTATTGAACTTATTCCTTACAAAAGTACTTTTGTATGATGAGATCTTCATAAACTGGAACTTCTTTCTCGGTTTTCGATTTATACAAGCAAATCTCGGTCATTTTTCCGCGTTCCCTCATGATCTTGGCATATAGTGTGCGCTCACGCAAGCACTTTTTTACGGCTTGTTTGACATCTTTCTCGCGCAATCTCGGATTGGGCTTCATTCCAAACAATTTCATTTCGAATGTCCGCAATGGCCATGACAGCAAATCCTTTGGACATTTACGTACATACTCCTCTCCCACTTGCTCAGTGTTCAAGAAATCCACATAGAAGACCTTAACCTGATGCGTGATTGCATTGTGCGATCGAATTATCGCACGGTACCACAATTTATCTTTGGAATATCTAGCCAGGCATGGTGTCTTTATATCGAACGATACCAATGGTGGAATTTTTCGGACCATTAATTGAATGCGCCTGGCTAGTTCAACTTGACGGTATTCCAGTTCGGAGAGATGTGGGAAGATGTGCAGTATAGTCGGAGATCTAGCGTATGCTACGTCACAGTAGAATGATTTGACGCTCGATGGCAGCTGAGGAGCTTTGAACGCTTCAATTCCGCTGAAGTTCGACAAAAGCGACGACGAATCGAAAGGGTCGAAGTTCTCAAAGTTCGATCCTGTTTCGGATTTTGGTATAGGCGGAGCACTTTCTGTATTGTCATCAACGTGCCAGTAATTTGATCTGAAACTGAACTCTAGCTCGACGACGTCGTCATCATCATCACTGTCAGCGCCGCCTTCCGGTGCTGGGGAATTTTCCGAATCGGCTTCTGTGACAGACTTATAGAGCTTTTCGTTTTGCATCTTTTCGAACAACCGTCGGTACTCTTCTGGATTGAACATTGCAATGGCCTTTTTCTTTGGGCTTGGGTCAGGAGATCGATCGACAGGGTCTTCTGTGGGATCACAGATTTGATGCTTCATAAATTCCCTAAGCTCATCATCGGAGTTATTGATTTCTTCTTCGATTACCGGTTCGGGTTGCGCAACAGACCAAGGTGCCAACTGAGTTGATTTTTTCACCTCATTGGTACAATTATCCCTAAGCTTTCTGTTGCCAACAGCGCTAACGAAATTATTTTCAATCAGATACGTTGCCAGATCGTTGCGATCAAAGCGAATACTACATTTCTTGATCGTCTTGTGTTCCTCACCACTTGGCACTCGGATGGCGCATAGTTTGTCTACAATAACACCGTGAATTAAATCCAACACGGTGGTCGAGAAGGTGCCCTGTCCACCTCTGGGTTTGATTCCATCGATTCGATAGCGAATCGCTTGGGTTGGAATGTTGGGAAACGCCGTCATTCTGTGCAAGTCCCTTACATCGCAGGCTTCAATATTCCCGTAATCAATGAAACGTACTTCGTATTTCTTGCCCGCCAGTGCGCTATATATGACGGCACGATACAAAGAATTATCCAAGTGATAACGAGCCAAGCAGGGTTGACCAACGCTCCAGACTTCATCGGCCCTCGCTAAAAGTGGTTTCATCTCAACTTCTTGATTAATTTTGGCACGCATCTTGGCCAGCAGCGAGTGTTTGTCAGCATCATGAAGATACACAATGGCTTCGTCATCCACATAGGTGGGGTAGGCCGTGAAAACCGTTTTTTGTATCGGTTCTGCGGGTAACCATTCAGTGGCAGCTCCACAATCTGCAATTGGCTCAGCGATGTCATGGATTGAAATGATAGATTTCTCGTCATCAGACTCATTTGTGTCGTCCAAGCACACTGGTAGCTCCTCTAGGGTCTTCTTGAAATTCTCGTACCAATCTTGGAGTGTTTGTTGACCTTGCTCCAATTCGGCCTGAATGAACTGATCCATTTGTCGGGTAGCGTCAATCTTCTCCGCCAAATGAGCCAGGCCAGCACAGACCAGAATTTTATTTATATTCGTGTACCTGATGGTACAAGGCGCCAATGGATCATTGGTCTCTGTCATCATACCCCAGAGGACAACAGGAATTGAAGAGTCTTTCATAGCTCCCTGAATGGTAGCACCGAGCGCCTCGAAAGTGCTAACATTATGAATGAACTCATCGATTGAGGAATGTGACCAGGTTTTCATTCCCCCAGTTGGATGTACACATGCCAAATGGCAAAGTATAGCTGCATTGCAAATTCTGTCGAATAAATTGTCAATCGGTTTCAATTGGTTCTTTCGAAGATCCCGAATTATGAGTCCTCTGTCTCGTAGAAATACTACATAAGGGCTCTCAGGCTCATCGCCGGCGATGTGTAAGATCACTCCACGAAACCATTGGTCAGCTGCGTCTTCATTAATACTCGTTAACACCATGCAGTGGGCGTTCACTTGCCAGTCAATATCCTCGGTAGAATCGTCATTCTCCAGTCTTTTCTCCTGAGCGAGCTGAAGTTCTTCGTGGAATTTCAATATACCTGGAATGTGCTCGACCAGGTGAATGTAGAATTCACCTGGACTATTGATGTGAATCACTTGAACGGGTGTCCTTTTTAAGGTACGAATGGTCAATGTAGTGTTTGCAGTACTTGCTGGTGGTTCTTTAGCTGGATCTTCGGAAATGAGAAGTTGATCCATTGCTGATTTTGGTTCTCGTATGTTTTCAACGACAGCAGAACCTTCTCCGGTTGTCAATGCGTGGCTAAACTTGACCAACATTGCGCCAATATTGACATCTAAATGTTTCTTAAGAACATTTAGAATGACTTGGTAGCGAAATTGATTACTGGAAGAGATCGTCATTTGAATATTTGGATTCGAAGTCATGCGAACAAATTCGGCAATGGCTGTTTCTGTCCATTCGTAGTCGTTTTCCTGTAAAGGTTGGACATCAGCAAGGGAACATTCAATGGAAAGTTCTCGATCGGTTGTGAAGCGTTCCTTGAGGATATGCAATTGGCGCCAGTTGACTGTGACTGAGCGGCCATCGTCTACTAGGCGCACTCGAATGCTATCTGAAAATATAAGAAAATATTAATTACACACTGCTAGATGAGTTCCACAAGGCAATAAAACAGAAAGAATAAAGGAGTTGCATAGAATCTAAATAGATCGTAGCAGCAACTCTTTATCGAGATAACTTTCCAAAGTCGTGATAAGCTATTTGATGTTCGCTCATAATCGCGATCAAAGCGTACAAAGTAATTAAGGCGGCAGGGCTTGACTTCATTTATGACAGGAAAGGCTTGGGAGACTAACATCTTCTTTAAGCGGGTAATAACTTGGCAACCGCAGCCGATACCTTGGAGACACTAATGTGAGTAGACTTCCCAAACTGATACAAAATGGGAGGACATTGACAACCTAGGTGATGCAGATAAAGTGGCCTGGGCCGTTAACTCATTTGCATCACATAAATCACCGGGCATGGACGGAATTCTTTCCATCTTTTTTGCAGAAAGGGATAGAATTAGACACCATAAAGAAAACATCTTCAGGGGATGTCTATATCTCGGATACACGGAAACACAATGGCAAGAGGTGAGAGTGATGTTCATACCAAAACCCGGGAAAGATTTATCGACTGCGAAGGGGTATAGACCTATTAGTCTAGTCCTTCCTACTAAAATCAATGAAGAAAATCTTTGATAACTATATTCCAACACAGATTACAAATCTGCAACAAAATCAGTTGAGACGGCACTACACCAGGTTGTATCCACAATGGAAGATGCATTTTAAATGAAGGAATCAGTCGCAGGAGTCTTTCTAGATATCTAAGGGGCATTCAACAATGTTAAAACTCACAAAATTGTGGACGCATTCTCGATATACTTCTTCTTCTTTTCCTTACGGCGAGGTTATGATCCGGAGTAGAAGAATCACAACCCTCCCACTTTACTGCATCCCTACTGGTCCGCCTGTGGAGTTTGCCGGTTTGACCTCAGGAAGTACCGGCAGACATCCCGGTTTCGGATCACTTCGTCACTGAGGCCAATCGAATGCTGGTGTTTATGCATTTGTGTGATCCAGTTGTTTTTTGGTCTGGTTATCAGATAGCCGTATTATTTTCCGCAGTCGGCCATCTAATACCCGCTCAATGATCTTCATGGTGTGTGACATCAGCTTGACAGAACGGTAGTTATCGCAGTTTCGCGTATCGCCCTTTCCTTTGTGCAAAGGAAGAAGATAACTTTCCCTCTACTGATTAGGCATTGGATCACCGCTCATAAGTTTGAAGATAAGAATCATAAGCCATCCTGGACCCGATGTCTCCCATCTTTTTCCAGAACTCAGAGGGTATCTCGTCTGGCTCAACCGCTTTTTTTTGGAGTATTTGACCACGTATTCCTAACTTCTTCGACAGTAATGTCGGATACTTCGTCATGGTTAGGAGCGGCTCTTGGAAAGTATACCAGGGGAAACTGTTCGTTCAGAAGTCTTTTACAATGCTGTCGCCATCTGTGGAGAATTTTGTCGTCTTCCACAAAAAGCTGGCCTTGAGCATTGTTAATAAACTTTGGGGAACAAATCTCCTGAGCATTTCTTCTTCTCTGGGCATCTATTTTGAAAATAGTTGTTCCCTTATTCAAGTTATACTCTCTATATACTGTAAAAACCAAATAATAAACAATTGGCTAGAACACATACGCTTTCAAACTGCATTAATCTCTTATCTATTCGTTTTGATAAGAGGAAAGCACCTGAACATCATAGGAGAGCTTATGAAAAACACCCTATGAATCATAACAAAATGAGCGGAGGAGAGTGGATTAGAAATAAATTTCAATGACTTTCATATTCCCAAACTTGGAGGAGCATCACTGCATCTCCGTGACAGCGTCAAGTACCAGGGCGTAATATTGGACAGGAAACTAACCTGGAGAAAGAACCTGGAATAAAGAGTTACCAAAGCCAAAAGAGCATATTGGATATGCATGAGGCCCATCGGGAAATCATGGGGTTTGATACCGAAACAGGTCCACTGGATATACGAATGCATAATAAAACCTATCATCTTCTATGGAGTAGTTGCATGGTGGCCAGTGCTAAACAAAAAGTATGCAAGAGACTTGTTAACAAAGGTGCAGGGGATGGCCTGCTTACTGCGATCCCCAACGATACCGGATCTAACACACCTCAGTAAGAAAGGAATCGGTGATATATTGGAGTTCGCTAGACGGACAAGACGATTCCCCGATCACTATATGACATAGTTTCCTTTTGATACTCTGCATGATCACAATACCTAAATACCCTCTCAACGCATAATTCTCACAGCACAGTACTATTCCTTACAGTTTGATAGACGAGGGGAACACAACAGGCCCAATGGAGGCCTCCTAAGTGAAGAGCATAAGCTCACCCTCTAAAACCAACCAACCAACATCTTCTTTGACGAATTAAAGAACGGAAAGATGGGCAAGTAACTATGAGAAGTTACTGCGTTCTTTTCAAAATCGCAGAAATAATAGCTAAAAGAATTTTCGAACGCATTAGGGAATCACCTTACGGATCATCAACGAACAATACGTCGAGTATAGATCTCCGCCGTACTTGCTTATTATTGGCTTGACCTGCAGAGAATATTACAGTGGAGAAAAGCAAACTTAATTGACTTCAATGCGAAGAAAACGCAATGCACAGCATTTTCCAGAAACAACTCGTCTACTGGTGCACCATGGCATGCCTACATACGAACATTGCAAAATCGGCTTCCATGAAGTTGAGTTACCTGTTTAGAGCAAAGAGATACTTAAATAGCGAAACAGCTCCTTTAGCTGTACAAACCACAAGTTAGACTGTGGCTTGAGTATTGTTCTCACGTTTGAAGCTCGGTCTTAAAACATCCTCTTCATCTACAGATGAGCAGTTCGTTTAATAAGTTATCTCGGTTTATCATCCAACCATTGGTCTCATCGAATGCTGGTAGCAAATCTGTGTCTATTGTATACATACTGCCACGGCAGATATTCCGAAGTCACAAATGCAAAGATCTATGTAATAGCGATAGTTGAGCTACTTAATAAGTAAACTTTGGTATTCACTCCCAGGGAACATATTTCAAGAAGCTTTTAATCTCTGTCTGAGCGTCGAGAGTACAAAATTGCTGGTACCTTAGAAGTATTCTCTGTGTTAATGTTTGTACCGATTTGGATGTTAGCAGTCGAACTGCGAAAATAAAGGCTGCGTTCAGTATGTTGTCTAAAATCTGAATAATCAGGGAACATATTTCAAGAAGCTTTTAACCGCTGTCTGAGCGTCATAGAATGGCACCTTAAAGAAGACAAAATTACCGCCAACAGGTCGAGAGTACAAAATTGCTGGTACCTTGGAAGTATAGTCTCTTTTTATGATATCACCGAATTCGATGTAAGCAGTCGAACTGCGAAAATAAAGGCTGCGTTCAGTATGTTGTCTAAGATCTGAAGAATCAGTGCAATCAACTTAAACGCCAAGCTGGGACGGTTCCGCTCAAACGTGGTTCGGTGCTGTTGTATGGGTAGAAAGCAAATGGAAAGCGAAAACCGACGTCACAAGAAAGCTGCCAACTTTTGTTAATCGTTGTCTCGGAAACATATTACGGGTACTGTGCCCAAATCGTATCTCAAATGTCGAGCTTCATGAGAGAACAAGTCAGGAACGTTCAGATGCGATAATACAGAAGAGAAAGCTGCAGTGCATTGTTCACATCCTGCGAAAGGATAATAAATGCATTATGTTAGGATATGCAACGGAATCCACTTACACAAAGAATTAAGAATAGCGAAACACCCACAAACAACTTGGTTGGAGTTGAGACATTATGAATCGGGAACGACGGAGCGCCCTAAAAGATCAAAATAAAATGGGGCATTCGAAGATTTATTCCTTCTCTTGGAAGCCCTGGTCCTGTAAGAACTTTGAAGATTACAAAGCTAGAAAAGGTCCCTCATGACTTCATTCTACAAGAACTAATCTGAGCCTGAAAGTACATAAAATTTCTCTTGTTGGCATACAGAAAGAGGGGTCAAGTCTTAGAGTTCTTGTGTTTTAGAGAAGTTATTCGAAATTTTCTTACACGACTTGAATCTAGACTCATTTACAATTTCTGAGTCACCTAGGAGTTTGAATAAAGAGTTCAGAATCGATAATATACTACTTTGATCAAAAAGTTTCAGGAATGACAACTGTGTGGCGCCTTTCAGTCATCTGATTCGAGTTTTTTTTTTTAGGTTGACACATCTGTCATTAACATTCCCTCCAAATTTTAGCGTCATAACTTGACAGTTGTAAAAGCTACGCTGTCAAGAGTACATCTGCCTCCGTGTGTGTATTTCGATTTTCTACGATTTTAAAAATGAGATCAACTTTGCAAAAACGAGTTTGCATCAAATTGTGTGTTAAAAACGGATTCAACGGCTGAATCCGACCCAACATTCATCAAACGCTTAATTACTGGAGACGAAGCGTGGGTTTATGAGTACGAAACGCAATCCAGGCATCAGGCGAGTGAATGGCGTACACCGAATGAGCCAAGACCAACAAAAATCACGTCATTTTCAGTCGAAAAAGAAGACGATGCTCACGGTTTTCATGGATTACAACGGTGTTGTGCACCATGAAATTCTTGCCACAAGATCAGACAGTCAACAAGGTTTATTATTTGGGCGTCATGAGACGTTTGCGTGAAGCAATTCGCCAAAAAAGACCGGATTTGTGGGCAAACAACTCGTGGGTTTTGCACCACGATAACGTTCCGTCGCACAATGCCACCCTTATTCGTGAGTTTTTGACCAAGAACAGTAAGAATACCATCCAACAGCCACCGATTCGCCGGATTTGGCTCCCTGTGATTTCTTCCCGTTCGATCGACTCAAGAAACCGCTCCGGGGAATGCGTTTTAGCAGCCGAGAGGAGATAATAGAAAAATCGAAGACGGCTCTGATGGCTACATATATCAAAATTCGATTATAAAAAATGTTTCGAGGATTGGATCAAGCGCTGGCATAAGAGCGTTTCAGTCAATGGAGAGTACTTCGAAGGGGACAATATCGATTATCAAGAAAAAACTTGTATTTTCTGAATAAATTCCTGAAACTTTTTGATCAAGGTAGTATTCACGGCCTTACCGACCCGGTATACAGCTTCTAGGGACCCCTTCTTATAATCTCTGCCAGGAACGTCAGTCGAACCACCAATTCCAGTCCAAATTTGTTTAAATCGGAGACAATCAGTTTAATGGCGGAAAAAAGTTTAAAACAAGTTCCGCAACCTAAACCTTTCGAATTTTGCAAAAAATTTCAGTGTCTACTCGAACTGAGGGTGACAAGATTTAGAGAATACACCCCGCTGTGACATAAATTAACGTTACGTTGCAACTAGACCAAAGGAAACGAAAAGTGTTCCCAGAGACTGACAACCAACACAAAGTCTCCGAATCAAAAATTTACTCACTTGGACCATTAATCTCCTCGATACATCCTCGATACCATTTTTCTTCTACAAAAAGTGCACAGCTCATTTGCAATTGGGCATAATAAATCGTATCGCTTTGGTTGTCCGAGTATTCCATATCCATTTCAGTTTCTAATTTAGTCAACTCGTCTAGGTTAGCAAACTAAAACGAACAAAAAGAAACAAAATTAACTTAGAACTGGCAAAACCAAATATTTTCGATCTAAAATTACCTTTACTGCAAAAAATTGTTGAGGATTCTCAATGTGAGTGATTTTCACGCGAAAAAATTCTCCTGGATGCAACACTGGCCTTGAAAGTCTATGTTTCATTTTAGATACTTGAGTTGGCTAAACAAAAATGAAGGTCAATGTTGTTTTACGTCCTCCCATCATCTGTTCAAGTACACAACTTACCTTTGTCCCAACAAATTTCAAATTTCTTTGAGATACTACGACAGAAGTATCAACACCTAGTCCTGTGTATAGTAAAGCCTCTCGAATCGATATTGGTTCGCCAGAGTTTAGTGTGGAAATTTCTACGTTCCATGGTGATCTTGTTGTATCTTGAATAATCACTTGAACTGGTTTGCTTTAGAAAAGAAATAAAATTGAAAAAAATTCTATCCGATTGAACAATTACAATAAACCCACTTCTGTATAATCTCCTCCATTAATTCACGTGCCTCCGAGGTCCAATCCTCACCCGCAGGAGTAACATCTAATAGTTTGCAGACAACAGCTCCCGCCGAAATTGATCTGATTTTATCCGGAATCTTGCGAAACCTACAGGTTTACATGATTAGTGCACATTCAACCAGCTTTCACATCAATATCTTACCATTTCCTAGGAATCCCTTCATAGATCCCATAGTCCAAAAGGTACACTTTATACTTAATATTTTCATTGTCTTTAGACTGTTTTGTCTTCTTCAATTCCTCTTTTACAATACCACGATACCATGTTTTATCAGGGACATGGTACACTATGTACATCTGTCCTACATTAACCGTTTCTACCATGCCGCTATTCTCATCTACATCTGCCAAGTGTGTGCGTATTTCTTTGATTGCGTCCTCGTTTTGAACAAAAAACTGAGACGGGCTTATAATGTTCGTAACACGACTAATACGCTTACTTTTGCCAACAGCAACCGTAGACGACGATGATATGGACATAGCACTTGGTCGAAAATTATCTATCGAGTCCATTCGTGTCAGGGACATAGGTTCGGGACTTACAACTCTGTCCGAGCTGATTTCAAAAGAATGCGCCATATCGCCGTACATTGGTGTTATTCTGATGCTAATCTTCGGATCAAGAGCGATGACTTCAAAGGACTTCGATATGTCCTTGCGAACGTCTTTGAGTTTCTTAAATCTAAAAAAAAAAAAAAAAACAAATTGGATAGAGTCAAATTTTTTCATTAAAACAGTAATACAAACATGAAAGGATTTTTTTCGATTTCGGATATTTGTATCTGGCAAGGCATCTGCTCCAGTTGCATTGTGGCAACTTCGATGACAGCATTTATGTGGAAATCATGTGGTGGTTTATGAATATATCCTTCCAGAGATGACCTCATATTCTGTTGATAAAAGATAAAAGTTCATAATTGTCTAGTGGACAGGTTGGGTTTGTACGAGTAGTTTACTTACATTCAAAGTTGTCTGACAATCGGAGAGTTTGGCGAAAGCCTCATGAATTGCTTTCTGTGAGGGTCGAGCTGATTTCCTAAATTCATCCAGAATTCGACGCTCTTCCAGTTGCAGGTGGTTATGTAATTCCAGAAAGTACTCGCTTACTTCCAGAATGACTCCAGTGGCAAAATCCTCTAGACGATTCTCGCAGACACGTGCGTCCTATAAAATAAAAGATGAGTCCTGAATAATTATAACTAACAGATATTGGATTATGTGTAATAGAGAGAGGACATGCTGCCGAAAAGATCAAAATAAATAGATGTGACCATATGCCTTGTATTTTACAGGAATACCTTGCTCCACAAGTGAACTTATAAATACCCTGCGGCCTGCACTGAAAAAAGTGCCCTGAAAAACCTAAATTTCCCTCTGACAATTCACCCGCATATATTACCCGTGACTAATAAATTATAGAAGGAAGAAAAAACTTGTCTGTAGGTTGAAACTCTGCTCGCATTATTTTCCGTGAATTGCAATGTGACGCACCTATACATCGAGTAAGAGGAATAAGGTAAACCGTGGTGTTCTATTATTCTACATGGTGCGGAGGCTATTTGAGATCGTTGTGTTGTACTGTTGATCGCGATGATAACAGACGTTTAAATTGTTCCCGGGTACAATGTCAGATAAATACCTAACACAAGAAATGGAGACACATCGTGATTGTTGCCATATATCCAGACCACAGTGATCTCGAAATATCGGACTTTTTGAAAGTCTCCCGATCGTTCGTTCGAGTCGAGTTGACTTTTTGCGGCGAGCCGCCTTTTTGCGGCGATTTTTCGCTTGGTTCGAAACATAAAAAGTAGTTCGGAGAGCAAGAAAAGCCTCCAACTTTTACACCACCTTATTCACCAGGACCCTGGAACAGCAATGAGGTCAATTGCTAGGGACCTTCAAGTGTCTGAACGACTAATTCGAGGTGTAGTTCATGAAAACCTCCGATTAAGTCTCATGCCATGAGAAGTGGCCAGTTTATGTCGGAGGTAAATAAAAACCAGCCTGTGCTCTGATTTCGACCAGGACTAGGTCAATAGAGAAACGACAGATGGATATGTGCAGAGCCTTCAGATGCCGCTCATGTGATACACACCAAGTTTCCTGCCTGTGTGCTGGTCTTTGGAGTAGTAAGCAATGAAGGTCATGTTATGCCGCCCTATTTGTTCCCACCAGGTCATCGAGTGAATGCTTCCGGATACATTATGGTGTTGGAGGTGTTAAGACCTGGAAAGACAGTGTGAGTGAAGGAAGACCATATGTGTTTCATCAGGATTCTGCACCAGCGCACAAAGCCGCGATGACTCAAGAATTGATGACGATCAATTTTCATGATCACATAACACCAAACTTATGGCCACCCTAACTCAACAGACCTTAATCCGTTGGACTACTTTGTGTGGGGTGCAGTTGAATATGAAATCAACAAACATCTCCACAATACTATTCAAGCTCTAAAGTATGCCATTGTCCAAGTAATGGCCAACATCAACAGAGACCATTTAATTCTGGTATGCTCACGTTTCCGGTCACGAATTGGGGCTGTTATTGATGCTGAAGGTAGTTTTACTGAATAAATCTGGGCAATGGACGTACGAGGGTGGGCCAATAAGTCCCTGAAAATTAACACAAATTGTGTCGTCACCTTAAATTTAATTTATTTTTTTTTTGTCAAGAACCATCTTTCAAAAGAACGCACCCAAATTTTCAGACAGATCTGTCAAATAGTTTTGTTGTGGCAGCCATTTTATATAGACGCCTACTAGCATTTTCGTTAAAATGGAAAAAAGGGAATTTCGAGTGCTCATTAAACACTATTTTTTGGGAGAAAAAACTATCACGCAAACCAAACAAAAGCTTGACAAATATTATGGGGACCATAATTGGAACCATTCACCATTGGTTTACTCAATTTCGGTGCGGTCGTTCAAGCACAAGTGACGCCAAACGGTCTGGTCGCCCAATTGAGGTCACTACACCAGAAATGGTCGACAAAATCCATGGTTTGATAATGGACGATCGCACACATAATTTTTGATTTTACATAAATATTTGGACATGAAAAAGCTTTCCGCAAGATGCCGCGTTTGGTCACAATCGACAACAAACGCATTCGTTTGACAACTTCAAAGGTGTATTTGGCGATGTTCCAGAAAAAATCGGATGAGTTTTCGCGCTGTTTCGTAACCGTGGATGAAACCTGGATTCTCCACAACACACCAGAAAATAAGGAACAGTCAAAACAATGGATTTCTCCTGGTGAACCGAAGCCGAAGAGGACAAGGCGGGTTTGTCAGTAAATAAGGTCATGGCGACAGTTTTTTGGGATGCGCACGGTGTTATTCACATCGATTACCTTGAGAAGGCTAAAACAATCACCGGCGCATATTACTCAGAACTGCTGGATCGATTCCAAGCCGATTTGAAGCAAAAACGGCCGCATTTGGCGAAGAAAAAAGTTCTTTTTCACCAGGACAACGCACCGGCGTACAAGTCCGCAGTCGCAATGGCAAAATTGCATGAGTTACGAGTAGGCTACGAACTCCTCCCTCATCCAGTATATTCCCCAGATTTAGCCCCCTGCGACTATTTCTTGTTTCCAAACATGAAGAAATGACTCGGAGGTAAGAGATTTGGGTCGAATGAAGAGGTCATCGGTGAAACAAACGCTTATTTTGAGGGGCCCGAGAAATCGTATTATTTGGAGGGCATCCAAAAATTGGAGAAACGTTGGATGAAGTGTACGAGTATAGAGCTAAAAGAAGACTATGTTGAAAAATAAAATGTTTTTATACCAAAAAGAGTGTTCCTTATTTCATTTTTCAGGGACTTATTGACCCACCCTCGTATACTCGTATGTACCTAATTTATGTCCCAAATTATATTCTATTAAACGTTGTTCTGCATAAGTTATGAGAACTTTTTCTCAAATTTGCCATTAAATGACACCCTGTGAATTGATTTTTTCAATTTAATTTTAAATGACCTTGCATTAAATAAAAGCTACCACATTTAATCGATTAGCAAAATAAAATTATTTGATCAGCAATTTACGAGTAATAGCTTTTTGATTAGCAGAAAATAATATTTTGACCTGTAGAAATTTAAAAATAGCAAATTAGCAGACAAAATAAAGGATAAGCAAGAAAAATAAGAGATGATCTGAAAAAATGTCTTCTCAGCAAAAATTAATTATTTGATCGGCCAAATATAGTTTTATGATGAACAGAACTAATTTTTTATGAGCAGACACAATTTAAGATCAGCATAAAAATCGGTTAAAAAATGCTACTTTCAACAAAAATTAATTATTTGATTAGCAAAACACATTATTTTGTGTAGCAGAAAATAAAATTTCAACAGAAAAAAAAAAATGTTAAGATTCACAGTGTTTCCTTCTTTTCGTTTTCTTTCTCTTTTTTCTGTTCAAATATAATTAATATTTATTCATTTAAATTTCTTGCTGTTTTTTTCTGTCTATTTGCTGATTCTTGCAAATTATTTATTTTCCTAGCTTTGCTAGCTTAGATCGTGCGCATAAGGCCAGTAAGTTAGAGTAATATAGATAAGTTAGTTAAGCTAATTTTAAGCGAATAATAAAAATGCATTAAAAACAAAAAAGTAATACTTTGCTACTCGTAGGATATTTCCTCAGTTTTTTGGTAATTTTATCAGAAAAATTGTTGCAGATTTTTTCTTTTGAAGAAATTGGACGTGACTGTTACTGCTTGTAACAAAAATGCACATATTCTGATGAGATATTTAAATATGTGGATAATAAATCACTGAAATAACTTTTAAAAAAAAACTTATTTTTATAAATGCGCCTAAAAAGTGGGAGTGGCATTATACAACGCATGGAAGAATTGAAGCAATAACCAGAAAACCAGATAACTCCACTTGTTTAAATGTTGAGAAAACTAAAAAAAAACTAATTATTTGCAAATTATGAATTTATTTCGGAAAGAAAACATCTTTTTAATTTTAAAACATTTCAAAAATTATAGTTTTGAAATAAAAAAAAAAAAAAATGTTTTTGGTGAAAATTAATGGAGAGCTTTTTTTTTTTTTTTTTTTTTATAATTTGCACGTGTGAAAGGGGTTATGAATACCCTTATACTACTTTTTAGGACACGGGCGTTTTTGAGGAAAGGGGAAGAGACAGAGAGAAAGACAGATTGGTGCAATTGGTTTGAAACTCAGCTGTTATTAAGTTTCAGTGAACTCCAAGGGTGGCTGTCCAGATAACTGGGGAGTTTGTTTGTTTTTGCTTTTGTCGTTGCTCATGATTCATTTTCATCTTCGTATTCCGAATTTTCAGCTTCTTGAACACACTGCTGGGACGGTGAATTATTCTAGAATTCGCCGGAGGAACATACTTTTTTAGCAAAGTAATCACATCCTTATAGTTTTTTGGGGTTCAGGAGGAGATTGTTTGGATACAATATTGTTGGCTTAAAAGAGTCACCTTGCAGGTTTTCTTTGGCTTCAATATCGTATGTCATTAATGGCCCATGGTGACTAATAGAAGCTGAAATGCTTGCAATATTTGCTTCTTTTTTTATAATGAAATCCTCGGTACTTTGAAATGGTCCATTTGATTCTGTCTGTGTTGGTCACTTTTTTTTTATAATATGGAGCCAAACAAGTTTTGTAATCTAATACCTATATCACATTAAACTTTTTGGAACATTTTGCCAATATTTTGGTAGATACGAGGGTAAGTCAATGAGTCCCTGAAAAATAAAATAAGGAACACTATTTTTCAACATAGTCTCCTTTTAGCTCTATACACTTCATCCAACGTTTCTCCAATTTGTTGATGCCCTCCAAATAATACGATTTCTCGAGTCCCTCAAAATAGGCGTTTGTTTCAGCGATGACCTCTTCATTTGACCCAAGTCTCTTACTCGTACCTTCGAGCCACTTCTTCATGTTCGGAAACAAGAAATAGTCGCAGGGGGCTAAATCTGGGGAATATGCTGGATGAGAGAGGAGTTCGTAGCCTAACTCATGCAATTTTGCGGTGCGTTGTCCTGGTGAAAAAGAACTTTTTTCTTCGCCAAATGCGACCGTTTTTACTTCAAATCGGCTTGGAATCGATCCAGGAGCTCTGCGTAATATGCGCCGGTGATCGTTTTACCCTTTTCAGTGTAATCGATGTGTATAACACCGCGCGCATCCCAAAAAAAACTGTCGCCATGACCTTGTTTGCTGACAAATCCGCCTTGGCCTTCTTCGGCTTCGATTCACCAGGAGAAACGGCGCAAAAACTCAGCCGAATTTTTCTGGAACATCGCCAAACACACCTTTGAAGTTGTCAAACGAATGCGTTTGTTGTCGATTGTGAGCAAACGCGGCACCCATCTTGCGGAAAGCTTTTTCATGTCCAAATATTTATGTCAAATCGAAATCACTGAGCCATGTGATAAGCCTGTGGCCTCTTCAAGCTCGCGCACTTTCACTCGCCGATCGTCCGTTATCAAACCATGGATTTTGTCGACCATTTCTGGTGTGGTGACCTCAATTGGGCGACCAGAACGTTCGGCGTCACTTGTGCTTGAACGACCGCACCGAAATTGAGTAAACCAGTGGTGAATGGTTCCAATCGATGGTGAAGAGTCCCCATAATATTTGTCAAGCTTTTGTTTGGTTCGCGTGATAGTTTTTTTACGCAAAAAATAGTGTTTAATGAGCACTCGAAATTCACTTTTTTTCCATTTTAACGAAAATGCTAGTAGACGTCTATATAAAATGGCTGCTACAACAAAACTATTTGACAGATCTGTCTGAAAATTTGGGAGCGTTCTTTTGAAAGATGATTCTGACAAAAAAAAAAAAATTAAGGTGACGACACAATTTGTGTTAATTTTGAGGGACTTATTGACCCACCCTCGTAATGTTTGATATAAATTATCGGTAGAATTTATAAATCACTGCTTAGGTGCGATTCGAAGGGAAAATGTTACAAAATTCAGTATACGCATTTTCAAAACCCCTCATCGCCTCTCGAGTCCTAGGCAGGCAAACACACGCATAGCCGCCATGCGGAAAAGTGCTTTTCTTTACATTTTGAGTACAGTGTACAGTATCGATAGAATCTGACATGATTATCATTCTTTCATTTCCTTAGAGCATGAGAGCAAAAAGTTATTTTTGTTTTTAAAGTGAGCGTGTGTGTGAGCGAATTTCGAAAATGTTTAACTTGTACTTCTTCGTATTCTAAAAAGTGTGTATCTATACCAAATTTGTAGCTCAAAATTTAAGGCCCAAAAACTGGCATTCAGACAGCCGGACAGACATGGCTAAATCGGCATAACCTTCGATGTTTTGGGGGTCTACAGTAATTATTACTATATGTTAGTATTAAAATTAATAAACGCTATCGGATGTCAGATGATATTTCTGCGATTTTTAAGAGAATTTATTAGAAAAACTGTTGGTACGAAGGAAATGGGCGTGGGTGTTACCATTTGTAACCGAAATTCACGGATTCTGATGAGATATTCACAATAAAACTTTATAATTATCGTAAATAGCTTTAAGAAAGCAAAATATAGTTTTTAAAGAAAACGCTCTAAAAAGTGGGCGTGGCCATGTACACACAATGTATGCATGAATATGTATTCTGTTAAGACAATATTTTTCTGTTTCTAGTAAAAAACATTGAAACATTCTTTTATTTTTTTTTATGTGGGTGTATTTGAGATTGGATTTCTACATTGTTTACTTGTATTGCAAAATAAGGCACACAAAATCACTCGGAATCCTTTGATTTCGTATTCCAATACACCAATATACTTGGTATCAACTACTGCCTCATTTTAGCCTGATTTCTGATTTTATGATTTATAAAATAAAAATCATTTCATAATTATTGTTTTTAATTTATATACATACTTAGATTTAAATTGTTCATAACGATTACTTTTATTTTTTTCGAATCAAACGTAAAAATCAGGGGGTGTCTTATCATTTTGTCCCAGAGTGTAGATGTAACCGTTTAAGAGAATTATATCGTGATAAGCTAAGGCACCTCTAAATCTTGTTTGGTTCTTGCTTGATTGGTTCTGGTACCAGGAACCCTACATCACTAACCGTTGAAGTGTTAACCATTTTTGCTCCGCATCTATGTGCAGAACCATCTAGACCCATAGAAAAAACTTTCTATTTTGTAAATATCAAGCCCGGCCAAGTCGATAGCATCTTCATAGAAGTATAAGCCTGGGGTTTTCCTTCTCTACATTGATAAGGCAGGAGAGGTGCACAAAAGATGAATAATAGTTTCCTCTACCTCCTCGTCTCTATAGCTTCTACAGAAATCGTTGGAGAGGACACCCATTCTAATAGCTGTCTACCTATTAAGCAGTGCCCCGTTCTCTTTAGACAAGACAAGTATTGATACTATTCCACCTGATGTTTGCCATTTTTCTGGTTTCAGTATCAAGGCGCAACTTTTATTTTTTCATTTTTACAATTGGCACGTGTCAAAAGGAATATGAATAACCTTACACTAATTTTAGGTCACATGCGTTTTTTTTTTGTGGAAAGGAAAGAGAGAGAAAGACAGTTTGTTTTAGTTGGTTTGAAACTCAGGTGGTATTAAGTTTCAGTGAAATCCAAGGATGACGTCCAGATAACTGGGGAGTATTTTTGTATTGTTGTTATTGTCGTTGCTTATGATTCACAGTATTTTTTTCCGTCCTCCTGATGTCATCATCAGATCAAGTTGCATATTTCGCCATATGGCCACCCTACTGCCAGTGTTATGCCTTCGCAGTAGAGTTGACATAAGCTTTCGCAATTGATGGACTTTTTCATTTATTTCATGCGAAATAAATAGATGATTCTTGACATCAGGATTCGAACCGTGAACCTGCAGCGTGACAAGCGATGAAGTTACCACTACACCATGGCCACACATTTCTCCATTGTATTGGTTCTAAGGGAGCGGACGTTTCCTCTCTATTTTCAGTGAAATTCCGGCCCGCACTCTCTTTTGCCAGCTTATCTACTCTGCCGTCATAAGTGCAAGTAAAAAACTGAGTACTTAACTTCAAAAGCGGGACGTTTTGGTTTTCCTGTTTCACTAAATGCCTTATCCTGAGTAACTCAATTTGCGTTTTTACAACGAACATAAAATTAATGATTTGCATGCTAAGTCACTTTACAAAGTGATGGGTCAATTAATCTAATGAAATAAAGGCACAGATTGGTGCAAAGTAATTGAATGATTTCAGATCCCCTCGAGGCGCATTTTAATGGATTTAAAGATGAAGCGACTCTCACGTTAAAATCCACCACCAAACACTAATTAAACGTATATCGTACCAATACAATTACATACTATTAGCTTCAACTGTATGTCGCAATTATATTCTATTTAATGATGTGCACCTTATAAAACTCTCAACAAATTGCATTCGAAATGAAGTCAGAGTCAAGAAGTTTCCTCTCACTTTTTGCTCGATCTCCGGTTCAACGATGCGATAAACCAAATGCATGATGGTGAGATCAAATCTTTACGTTGTTCACACTTTCACGGAAAAATATGAAAGCCCTCAAATACCGCAGCATAAGGTTACACTTTAATTAATCAATGGCTTGATGGTAAAGATACAAACTAGTTGTATCAATTTGCCATAATGCTAATGAAAACTACATCCTTTTTGTATTTTTTTAAATGAAGAAAAAGTTCCCACGCAGTACGAAGTAACTCAATTAGCGTTCCTGTAACCCATGCGCGTACTGCTTAGTCAGATTTGCGAAATCATAGGAAACCACCATCAAACGAAAAGTAAACACCTGGCGCACGGATGATTTTGTAAGATTAAATAAAAAAAATAAATAAATACAATTCACTCTGTTGCACTGAAGATGCTGATGGCCATCGTCATTTGGTGCTGCAGTGGACAGCGGAATCAACCGACAACTGATCAACATGTAAACCTGGTTTTTCAACAAAAAGAAGAAAATTAGGTACACTTGTTCAATTGAAGAAAAAGGTGTTTATCTCGCTGACACATTGCCACAATGATTATTAATTGAAGTACGTGTGATGTAATTTGTTGGGCAGAGAATTCATTTATAGGTATTTATGATGAAGTTGGACGCATATTGATTAAATCCATCAGAGATGTTTAATGACTTAATGAATGACAGTGATTTCAGATGGATAATAGCGTAAATATTTAATCTTTCAATTGATGGGTAATTTCATTTGAAATGTTTATAATTAGACAAAAATTTGACAAGATATGAGCTTTTAATTGATGTTATTAGAGAGATGCAGAGGATATCTTTGACAAATGTCAGCTATGAGACTAAGAATGCAATTAGTTGAAAAAACATCTGTCAAAATTACGTGCGCTTATGTAAGAACCGGATTTAGATTCCCCATACTCGATTATGTTTAGAGTACCCAACCAATATGCAATTTAATGATACAGCCTTGTCCAGCAAGTTTTTCGAGGAGACGAATCATAGACAGCTGTTAGCTGAGTGATAGACACGTGCAAATGGTAACGGGCTCAACAATGCATCAACTTATCATTTCAAGTATGTAGATAACATCTTTAGTGAAATGATCATAGGGCAGTCCAACTTTCCAGATATACCGTACTCGTATGGTTAAAGTCACAGCAGACGACTGTACTTATTGGTGCAATCAATATGTAGTTTTACCTTGCATCAAATAGAGTAGTTTTGACAAATATACGAGTAGTGCTCCTGAAAAATATTCGCAATTTTTGATTTATCCCCACTATTACTCGCGACGCCATCTTGAAAAAAATAGTGCGCATTGTTGCAGAAAAATCAGCATTGGGCGCCATTTCTTCAAGATGATCGCAAAAACCGAGGTGGAAGGAAATGCAAAGCACTACGAGGCCTGCCAAAAATCAAAACTACACGATTTGATGCAATTTTATTAAAAATGCTCATGCATACGAGGGCTGGCTGATAAGTTTGCGGCCTGAGATACTCAACAACGAGTCATCTTCTCATTAGTGATAGCACTAACTGCAGCACTCTTTAGTAGTATAAATATCACCTCGTTTCAATAGTAATCTCATTTTGCTTGAACTGACCAAATCTCCAATTTTTTATTAAAAAAGTTGCCAAATGTGGCTATTTTACTGCTGACAATCATCTTCAACAACTGCATCAACAACAGCTATTTTCCAACTTCATGGAAAGTGGCCAAGGTTGTTCCAGTACCAAAGAAGACGAACCGTTCGAATGTTGATGGATACAGACCAACCGCTTTGCTATGCTGTGTTAGCAAAATACTAGAATCAGTAATGTTGAGGAAGATTAATCACTTTTGTTCAGAGCGAGGAATAATTCCCAATAACCAATATGGTTTTTTAGGAAAGCACTCAACCATTCACCCTCTGCTTAAGCTATACAGCGTCACCCATGGCCTAAACAAAAAAAGAGACTACCGTAGCCTGCCTGCTAGACATAGAGGAAAGCCTTTGACAGCGTTTGGACCAAAGGACTGATTTTCAAGCTAATTCATTTTGGTTTCCCCAATTATCGGGTAAGATTAATTTTCAATTTTTTAACCCACAGAATTTTTTACGTACAGGTACATCAAGCAAAGTCATCAACAAAACGAATCAACGCTGGAGTGCCCCAGGGATCAAGACTTGGACCAAAACTGTTCAACATATTCACTGCAGATCAACCACTGAATGCAGCAATGACCAGAACAATGCTGTATGCGGATGATTCCATCACTTACGCTGTTTCGCTTTCCCCGGAAATAGAGTTGAAACCCACGCCAAAAATCTTTAGGAATATTATCTCAAATGGGGAATCAAAATCAACAGCAGCAAGACGGAACTAATCTGCTTCAGAAATCCAGTGACAGCTATGCTGCCACAACATTCGGATTTCACCGAGGTGCGAACCAAGTCAACCACCAAATATCTTGGAATACATTCCAGCGAGAGGTTTAAGTTTAATCCTCACGCTGAAATCATCATAAGGAAGGCCAATTATGCGTTGCATTTAGTCCACCCATTACTCAGAAAGAGAAATGGGATCAGCAAGAAGACTAAACTGCTTGTATACAAGCAGCTGATAAGACCAGTTATCACATATGGCTGCCCCATATGGTTCACTATATCGCCCACCACCATGAAGAAGATTCAAATGTTCGAACGGAAGGTCCTTCGAATCTGTACAGGACTGTGGCGAAATCCAATCACAAGGAAGTACCACCCTAAGGCTTTTCTTTACGAGAACACCGGTGTGAGCCCAATCGACCAGTATATGATTCAACTTTCAAGTAGACTCCTGCAAAATCTTGATGACCACCCCAAGGAGAAAATACAAGACTACATCCGACAGCAGATCGATCCAAGCTACCCATACCTGAGTGCACGAGCAATCATCGATTCAAGATTTGAAGACATAATGAACAACACATATTGCCACCACGGGAGCATCTCAGGAACTGCATCCAATTTTCGAACACTTTTTCGAGCATTTGAGGCCGAATCTCGCTAATGGTGCGCTCGATGTTGGTTTCCAAGGCTGAAATCGTTGTTGACTTATCCGCATAGACCAATGACTTTAAATACCCCCACCAAAAATAGTCCAGTGGCGTCAAATAATACGATCTTGGAGGTTATGTCACAGGTTCATTTGTCATCGAACACTTCGTTCAATAACTCGATGGTTTCGTCGGCAGTATGACATGTGGCACTATCCTGTTGAAATCAAATGTCAGACCATGTCACGCACTTTTGGAAATAAAAAATCAATGATCATGACTCTGTACCCGGCGACATTGACAGTGACATTTCGATTTTCTTCATTTTTGAAAAAGTAGGGTCCGATGATGCCGCCAGCCCATAAACCGTACCAAACAGTTCATTTATCGGGGTGCATCGGTAGCTGACAGATCACCTTTGGATTTCCCTCGCTTTAAATCCGACAATTTTGCTTAGTAACAAAGCCACTGAGACAGAAGTGAGCCTCATCACTGAACATAATTTGACGGTAAAAAAGTGGATCGACTTCCAACTGTTCAAGCGCCCAATCACTGATCTCACGACGGATCGTTCGGCTTCAGTCCTTGCACCAACTGAATCTTGTAAACGTGTAAATCAAGATCCTTCCGCAAAATCTTCCACAAAGTCGATGGACACAGGGCAAGTCCTTGCGCACGATGACGAATCGATGAATTAGGATCTTCCTCAACACTGGCCTCAACGGCGTCGATATTTTCATCTGTGCGCACTCTGTGCATTCTTGTCGGTGGCTTAGAGTTCAAAAGAGTAAATACAGTGCGAAATTTTTCAATTGTTTTGCGAATAGCCGACTCAGTTGGTCGATTATGTTGACCTTAAAATTGGCTTAGCGCTCTATAAACATTTTTTATTGAACACTGATTTTTGAAATAAATTTCCACGATTTGTAAACGCTGCTCGGACGTAAGTTTTTGCATGATGATTTGTCAAACAATACTGAATAAAAAGATGGTGTAAGCTGTCAGATTGACTATCTGACTGAGTGTTGCCATATTGAAAAAAAAAATCCTCCTAAAAAAACACAATTTATTTGTTCCCCATTTGTGCTACCTACTCGTAATTTGAAAAGACACGACCTGGACTTTTGTTGAATCTCTGAACTTTATACATAAATGGAAGATAAGTTATTTCACATTCGTGATGAGTGCGTAAAAATCATAATCGTACTGTGTTTGAAAGCAGTCTTTTAAGTACGTACTTGTACAACTGGCGGAGAAAAGTAAGCATCCAACGTTCCGGTCATATAAACGCGAATAAATGGTAGTAATTTATACTCACTAAAAGCTGAATAGGGAATCCCGTCAGTATCGCACACTCCCACTTCAATTAATTCCCTACACAGTATCCATGTTACTGTCTAATACGATAAATAACAATTGAACCTACGATCGCATTCGTAATTTCACCTTCAAAATAATTTAACAACGACTCCTTAACAAACTGAAATTCGCTCGTCGCCCAGCATTCACTTTTATTTTTCGTCAATCTTCACTCAAGACCGTGTGCGCAACAGTGTAACATGCCCAATCATCGTGAATTGTACTCGCTTTAGAGAGTACAATTTAATTTAATTTTTTTTTGAACATGATTCGTGTGTTACAGTTAACTCGTGTAGGTTCTCATTTCGTCACTATTATACCAGTTTCTCGAACGAAATATAGACACGAAATATCGATTAAGATTTCGTTTTTTTTCCCCCAATATCCGTCTCCAGTCGATGCAAGAGGTACCAATATGAGTGTAGTTCCAACGTTGCATGAACACTTTGCCAGCCTGATGTGGAGGGCTTTAGCTTTCTTTATACGAGTAGAGTAGCGCGACTCAAAATGTCAAGCAAAAAGCTAAAGTCATCCGGAATGGTTGTACGGTTTGCAAAAAATCGGCATCGGTAATCGGCATGTTGAAGAATCAGTTCGCATGGGCTAGTCTAGGAGGCCAAGCAAATGTGTAATAATGATTGGAGAAAAAGTTCACCGGGATATGACTCAGTCTAGACTCTTGAGACAACAACCGCAACTAATATGTATGACGACAACGACGGGCATTCACATTCGTTCAGATGACTTACAATTGGTCGTTGCCGAACGACATCCATGTGAATTGTTATTGAACGAACGTCGTCGTTTGTAGTTTATCTGCAATCAAAATTGGGATATCATCGATTTTCAATTCATTGAATTTGGTCGCTTTTATCTTGTAGGTTTTGATTGGCGTTATAAATTGGGTGATCGCATGTGAAATGCATATTTGTTTAAACAATTCCAAGGAAAGAATGAAAGTTGGCGGCATATTTCAAAAAGGGTCTTGTACTGACATTGTGTGTATAATTCCAACATTTATTCCACTGTACCGCTTCGCTGCGCTCGCATCTTTCAATCCAATAATTCGTCCTCTTTGAAAGTATTTTGGAAAATTGTTTGTTTCACAAAATGACAACAAAAAATAGATCGACGCTTATTACCAGTTTCTTGTATACATAATGTGACCTGTATTTTACAGAAATATGGAGGGAATAGAGAAGAGTTAAAGAATGGACAGATAAGGAGAGAGAGAGAGAGTTAGGTAACGATGCGCGTTAATTTTGAATCTTTGCAAATTATAGTGTTGAATGGCTAAAAAAATGCGAACGGTGCGTGCGAAAACGGTTCTAAAGTACATGCAGGTGCAGAATAGGATTCATGAGTACGAGGTATCATTTGCGGCCTAAGGCATCAAGTGAAAGAATAGATCGGATTAAAAAATGTTATTTCTCAATATAATCTCCCTCGAGTGAAATACATTTCTCACCGAAAAAAATATTCTTTTAATTTGTCTTCAAAATGACTTTCTACGGCCGCCTTGATCTCTTTCTCATCTGCAAATCTCCAGCCTCGTAACTCCTTTTCCAAATTAGAAAAAAAAAAGGAAACAGTCAAATCGGGGTCAAGTCTGGGCTGTAGGGGGGGTGGTCTCTCGCTGTAAAACCTGTGTCTTTTAAGGCATGTCACGAAACCCACGCCGTGTGAACAGGCGCGTTATCCTGCAATAACATCACTCCGTGCCTGAGTTTCTCACGTCCAATCCATTCTTTGCTGATGTGCAACTCGTCCGCTTTCTGTCACATTTTTATCCTTCGGTCGTTCAGAACTAGTTTTTGAACTTTTCCGATATTTTCTTCAGTGACCGCTGACACAGGACGCCCTGGGCGAGGGTCCTCTTCACAGCTCTCTCGCCCTAGCAAAATGTCGATGTTATTATGAATAAGAGGTGCATTTAGCTCGTAATAGCAGTCCGAAACGAACCGAAGTAATTTAGTGAAAAAAGCGGAGTGCAAAGCTAATATTTTGTGTCTGTCACGTCCCAATATTGACAACACGTGAAATTTCTAGAAGATTAAATGTTGCTCAACAAACTGTGGCATGGAATTTAAAAAAATATTGTGAGACCGGGATTACCAGCAGAAAGAAAGGCTCAGGGAGGCCAAAAAAGACGACCCCAATGGAAGATCGTTTTTTGGTGCTGTACAGCCGTCGGCATCGGTCAAGACTTCGGTGGATCTTAAAAACGATGTGTGTTGAGCTACAGGAAAAATAATTTCGTCAAGCTACTGAAGCCGGATTTTCCAAAAAGAGACAGAGAAAAACGATTGCTCCGGGCTCAAGAGCATCTTAATTGGACTCAAGACATGTGGACCAATGTTATCTTTTCCAACGAATCAAAGTTTAAGCTGCATGTTGGAGATGAGAGGATTCTTGCGCGAAGAGAACCAAAGGAAAGACTGAGCTCTGAATGCATCTTACGGATGCCCCCAAAACTGAAGGTGTGATGATCTGGGGATGCTTTCCTGGAGATAAAAAGGATAGAATGGTCTTCCTAGAATCGAAAGTAATGAAGAAGTTTACCTACGGGTTCTGGAAAATGTATTAGAGGCCTCTGCGCTGGAGCTTTTTGGTGACACTTGCAGATTCATTTTTCAGCAGGACAATGCTCCTTGCCATACAGCCAAAATTGTAAGTATTGTTTTCTTTTTTTAATATAAAAGACTAATATCAAAAGACTAATATTCGAATTTTTTTTTTATTTCTTAGGTTAAAAAGTACTTCGAAGAAAATAGTGTCGATGTATTAAGTTGGCCTCCCTACAGTCCAGATCTCAATCCAATTGAGAATATCTAGTCAATAATGAAACTTAAGGTTGCGAAGAAGCGTACAGAGTCAAATCTAAAAAATTTAGTTATCCGGACCTGGAACACCATACCTGCTTCCACATAGAAAAACCTATCTGAGTGAATGTCTCGCCGATGTGCAGCTGTAATAAAAGCAAGAGGAGGAACAAGAAAGTACTAATTAGATAGAGAATGTTTCTGACAAGCAATAAAAAAACAAAAACACTGCACCAATAAAGTATTTTTCTTTAATCCCTAAAAAAAATATTTTTCGGTCTAACAACTTTTTGCTCCCGTGACCGCGTGTGAAAAAATTTACCACTCTAAATGTATCATGAAACGATTGAAACCGCATAAGAAAACAAATTCTCATTAAAAAATATGTAATATATGTATGTAATTGCAACAAATTTGACAAAATTCGAAAACAAAAGTTTGACGAACATTTTTCGAACATTATATTTTTTATAATTTGCAGGTGTGAAAGGGGTTATGAATACCCTTACACAAATTTTTAGGACACGGGCGTTTTGAGGAAAGGGGAAGAGACAGAGAGAAAGACAGATTGGTGTAGTTGGTATTAAGTTTTCAGTGAACTCCAAGGGTGGCTGTCCAGATAACTGGGGAGCTTGTTTGTTTTTGCTTTTGTCGTTGCTCATGACTCACAGAATTTTTTTCCGTTCTCCTGATGTCATCATCACGATCAAGTTGCATTTTAGCCATATGACCGCCCTAATGCCAGTGTTATGCCTTCGCAGTAGAGTTGACATAAGCTTTCGCAATTGGTCGACTTTTTATTTATTTCATGCGAAATAAATAGATGATTATTGACATCAGGATTCGAACCGTGAACCTGTAGCGTGACAAGCGATGATGTTACCACTACACCTACAGCTTTGGCCCCCTATAAAATACGTTTTAAACTACTGCAGGTAGGTGAATATTTGTGACTTCCCAGGATCAGTTACCCATTAATGACTAAATTATGGGAATTTCCAACGATTTTTAACTCTGAATTTTTTGCGTGCGATAAAATTGGTGTAATTGGTAACATTTCGAAAATAGTAGTGAAAGTATGCACATCAGTTTTTTGCGGATATTTTATTAATAATAAAAGTAGTCAACCTAAAGACGGCTGAGCCAAAAAGACACGATTTAAGTGAAGCTGAAAGATCCCAAATTGTTCTTTCAAGGCATGTCCCAGCAAAAAATTTCAAAAACTCTTAAGCATTTGCGTGCATCCATTCAATATGCCAGCAGAGACTGGAGAATACATTTCTAAGCCCCGACCAGACAGAAAAAGGAAGTCTTCGGCTCGTGAAGATCGAATCCTTGCCCAGAAGTCTTTAAAAAATTGTCAAAAGACCTCTTCTGAACGCCAAAAAGTTACACTATCTGCGAGAACGGTTAGAAGAAGGCTAACAGAAACCGGCCGGAGGTTGCAAGGCCAGAAAAAATACCCGGATTTGTGAGGAGAACAAGAAACGACTTCTTGAGTGGGCCAAATTGCATAAAGATTGGAGCAATGTCGTTTGGTCAGACGAGGCAAATTTTGAGGTAAGTAAATTGCGTACTTTTAAAAACAAAATCAAAAACGGATTTTCGAAAACATTTCGAAAAAGTGGGTCCGAACTGAACACTAAATCAGAATATGTCTTTACAGATTTTCAGGACTCTTGGCGCAATCAACGATCACAGGAGGAAGGGAGAAGAGTACCATCCCGAGGAGGCATAGGAAAGCTATTCACTTGCGAAGTAAGAATGAATAGCGACAGCTATATTGTTGTTTTAGGGAAATCCTTAAAGGGATCCTATCGTAAAATATTTCGGAACAAATCTCACCGAAGGATATTCTTTCAGCAAGATAATATTCCATGCCATAAATACCGAAAAACAATGGAATGGCTTTCATATCAAAACATTTAGGTCTTGGAGTGGCCAGCTCAATCGCCAGACCTGAACCCGATTAAGCACCTGTGGGCACTTCTAAAAAAAGAGGATAAAGAACAATTAATCCGGCATCCGTAGCTGGCCTGAAGAGCGCTGTATGACGAGAATGGGAACAAATGAGCTCGGAAGAATGTTTTAATTCAGTTGCTAGCATGCCTCGCCGGTGATCGTTTTACCCTTTTCAAGGTAATCGATGCAAATAACACCGCGCGCATCCCAAAAAAACTGTCGCCATGACCTTGTTTGCTGACAAATCCGCCATGGACTTCTTCGGCTTCGATTCACCAGGAGAAGTCCATTGTTTTGACTGTTGCTTGGTTTCTGGTGTGTTGTGGTGAATCCATGTTTCATCCACGGTTATAAAACGCCGCAAAAACTCAGACGAATTTTTGTGGAACATCGCCAAACACACCTTTGAAGTTGTCAAACGAATGCGTTTGTTGTCGATTGTGAGCAAACGCGGCACCCATCTTGCAAAAAGCTTTTTCATGTCCAAATATTTATGTAAAATCGAAATCACTGAGCCATGTGATAAGCCTGTGGCCTCTTCAAGCTCGTGCACTTTCACTCGCCGATCGTCCATTATCAAACCATGGATTTTGTCGACCATTTCTGGTGTGGTGACCTCAACGGGACCAGAACGTTCGGCGTCACTTGTGCTTGAACGACCGAACCGAAATTGAGTAAGCCAGTGGTGAATGGTTCCAATCGATTGTGAAGAGTCCCCATAATATTTGTCAAGCTTTTGTTTGGTTCGCGTGATAGTTTTTTCTCCCAAAAAATAGTGTTTAATGAGCACTCGAAATTCCCTTTTTTCCATTTTAACGAAAATGCTAGTAGGCGTCTATATAAAATGGCTGCCACAACAAAACTATTTGACAGATTTGTCTGAAAATTTGGGTGCGTTCTTTTGAAAGATGATTCTTGACAAATTTAAGGTGACGACACAATTTGTGTTAATTTTGAGAGACTTATTGACCCAACCTCGTACGCATCGAATTTTTCAGATACAACAGTACTTTAATCATTTGTGAAAGGTGCTTTTCATTTATGTGGGTAAAAGGTTGTGTAAAATGTACAACTTCTTGAAAGTAATTAATCTTAAGTGAATTTTGCACATGCAATTATGATCGTAATACATTTTAATTGCCGAAAATAAGTTTCACCATTTAATTTCTCGTCGCACTCATCAATTTGCTTCCCTTATATAGAATTGGGATAGTTCATGGAGTACACTTTTCATATTTTACCACCGACGATATATTATGTTGAAAAGGTTAATTGTGGTCCATTTAATTTCTCAATTCTGATGTAATCGATATAATTGTCTTTTGAAATCGTATCGAAAAAATCTCATTAAATCTTAACATCCTTCTGTTAATGAATTTACTAATTCTACTGCTAATTATGAAAAGCTCTTCAATTTTGATTAATTGCTACTCTTGCAAATCATTATATGAATAATGTTTTCTTAAGTAAAATAGCAAACATTCTTTACGATTTTGAAATGTTCACTACGAGTATTTATATTAAGAAAAACTTGTTGAACCACTATTCATTCATTCAGAAAATGTTAATGCAAAGCCTTTTGTTAAACCCAGAGATTGCAGCATTATTTTCAATTCTTCTCTACTGAGATGCAACAAAACTAGTTGGTTGCATTCTTTTATCTCAATCAATTCGACCAAGAGATGCTTCGGCTTTTCGTACCAAGTTTCGTTGTTGCGTTCTTATGGTTTAATTTATGTTTAATTTTATTGCATGATCGCTTTTGGATTTTTTTTTTATTTTTATCAAGATTTTCGAAGAGTGCTAGCATTTGCCTTTAACAGCATACAATCTCTAGGGAATCTTGCGAACTTGAGCAGTGAAATGTTTCGCCAGATAGTCATCGTGGGCACCTTTGCCCCAATAGGGGTTTTATAAACTTTGAGCACATTTTGTTTTCTTATTAAAAAGAGTTGCTACTTGATGAAAGTACTTGTACGTCTAAGCTCCGAATTTGGCTGAATTTGATGTAGACTCACTAGCAAGCACATTTGCTTCAAATTGAAAGAGTTCAGCTGCGAGTCCATCTCATCATCCTCGCAGTCATAGCCAAAATATACCAGCGAACGCTGTTGCTGTTTAATACTCGTACTGTTGTCTAAAGATACATTATGTGCAGCTTGTTCTCACAATATGGTGCTTTATATTCTTCACAGTTTAACTGAAGGGTCCATGATCGGTGATGGCTCAAGTGTTCCGCAATACCACTGCAAATTTAGATTAGTGCAACATTAGGAGTGCTGGAATGATTTTCAGTGAAATCTTCAAGAGGAACATGGGTTGTCTTCGTGCTGACAAAAGTAGAAAGAAACGAAAACCAGATGCCTACACAAAAAAAAAAAAAACGTACGCTACAATGAATGCTCGCAGTGTAAAGTATATATTCGAACATTGTATCCAAAGCAGCCTTTTACTGCGGATATTATCGGCAGTGAACGCCAATAGGGCTTTGTATAAACATTGTGTGCATATACATAGTAGGCACATTTAATACATGGATATTATTTTCAGATTTTGCTGTTCGTTCAATCCAATCTGCTAAGGCTTTAGAGTATAGACGGTCCACCGAAAAGTTATTTACTGATTCAACTTAAATGTCGGACATCATATTAGCACATACATACACATTTCTCCAGTGAGATTGGATTAGTTTGTATTGACAAATTGTGGAACGTCTAGGTACATAAAGTGTGTCCAAAAATTCACGCAAGATTTAAATTGTGCGCCCTTTGTAAGGAAGTGTTGCCAACGAAAAAAAAAAAAAAAAAACGTGACAGCTGACATTTCAGGGTTATTAAAAATGGAGTGCTACACGAAAGAACAAGGCTTTTCCATTGTAGAGTAATATTTTAAAAATAATGAAGGTTTGGCAGCTACAGTTCGCAATTTTCGTACAAAATATGTTCAGAATAGTGATTTAACTTCATCAACTGTGAAGAGATTAATTTAAAAATTCAGGGCGACTGGATCTGGCCGTCCTTCCATAAGTCGTTGAACACAAAACATCGAAGCAGTTCGTGAGAGTGTTGCTGAGAGTCCAGGAACATCAATTCGGCACCGCGGTCAAGAATTGGACATTTCGAGAAGCTCTCTATGGCGTATTCTCACAAAGATTTGCATCTCCATGCATACAAAGTGCAATTGACTCAAAACCTGAAGTTTACTGACCACGCACAGCGAAGAGAGTTCGTTGAATGGATTATGGAACAACAAGTGGATGCTGATTTTTGAAACAAACTCATCTTCAGCGATGAGGCTCATTTTCATCTTGATGGCTTTGTTAATCGTCAAAATTGTCGAATTTGGGGTTCAGAAAATCAACGAGTGATTGTTGAGAAACAAATGCATCAACATTGGCTGCAGCCAGAATCGGACCATTCTTCTTTGGAAATGTGGCTGGTTAGGCAATAACAGCTAATGGTGCTCGCTATCGCGACATGATAATGCAGTTGTTTGTGCCTAAATTGCAAGACACGAATGTGGACGACATGTGGTTTCAACAAGACGGTGCCACATGCCATACAGCCCGAGAAACAATTTAATTACTGCATGAGTCATTTCTTGGTCGTGTAATCTCCCATTTTGGTGATCACAATTGGCCGCCCAGATCATGCGTTGGACTTATTTCTTCGTAAAGTTTGGAAAAAATAGACAAAAAAAAAACTGAGGTAACTCTCACCTGAATTAAATTAAAAGTTGGCAGTGCTCTGATTCTGAAAATGTACGTCTCTGATATTTTAAAAAAAATAAAATAAATAAATAAATCAAACCACCAAAAAGGTGTGCCAAAAACAGACGAATTCTTTGAAATCTCAGTAGTGTTTTCAGAAGGGTTAGAACTAGAACGAAAACTACAGAAGTGGTTACGATGAAACCAAAACTCCCTTCAACCGCATGTGTTCCTAGAAATATCAGAGTTATATTTGGCCGCCAGATGGCGCAATGATGCACAAATTTGTTAACCGATTTTGATGAAGTGATAATGGATATATTTGTTGCGATCTTAGGAGTGTTGTTAAATGAGTTAGAAACAGATTTGATCACTAGCTGGAGCAATAAATGCAAAAAAAAGTTTGTTGAGCAAAAACCACTGAACCGAAATTGATGAAATGGAAATAAAACGAGTGAATTCAAATCAATTAATGAAAAGTAACCAACAAAAAGTCACACTACAAATACGAGTTACAATAAAGAGCGAAAATCCTTGGTTGGACAATGAAAAGTCTATATAATTATTACTTGACACAAAATTTTGTGCAGAGCATAACTACTTTATAAATAAACTAAACCTTTAGGCATGATACCTAATCCTCAAAAAATAAGACATTTGGATCTATTATTCAGTAGAAAAGTACAATTAAAAGTTTGAGCGAGTAATGAATGTGAAAGAGAAAAAATGATCTGTGCGTTTTCTTCCCGACTGCAAAAATTAAGAGAAAAACCTCATTGGTACAGGGTGAGCCATTTAAACGGGATGTTTTTTGGTAATAATTTAAAAAAAACACACACACACAAATTATTTGCTGTGAAGCCATTTTGGCTTATTTTGAACCTTGCAAATTTGTTCTGATCACTTTTTGAATATGATATCGCGTAAGTGGTCACCGCCAGAGCGAATAGCGCAATATGCTCGTTTTTCGGCCCATCACTTTTCGGAGTTTTTCCGGCTAAATAGTGGCCACTTCCTGTCGTATATTGTCTTTCAAGGCTTCTAGAGTCCGAAGCTCGTTGACATAAATACGAGTAAGCCCACAAGAAGAAGTCTGGAGGCGTTAAATCGGGTGATCGCGGAGGCCAGTCCAAATCACAATTTTTCGAAATCAGGTGTCTGAGGAAGAAAGGACTCAATAAAGCGATCGTGGCATGGGCTGTATGAGCTGTGGCGTCGTCCTGTTGGAACCAAAAGTTGTCCATGGCGTTATCAGTCAGAATTGGCATCAAAAAGTCCGTTATCAGGTCCAATGATTCTTTTCGCACAAATTCCAGCCACGCGTTGGTTGTGGACAGGTTCTTCGTTTTCATTGGCGTAGAACCGACAATTTTGTTTACTTACAGTCAAAGAAAAATTAACCTCATCGCTCATCATAACTTGTTGCCAAAAATCATCGTCGATTTGAGTCATAATCACCACAAAATTCGCATAATGCAAGCGACGTGGCTTGTCGATCGGTAAAAGTCGTTGCGTTAATTGAATTTTGTACGAGAATAACTTCAAATCAGCACGAATTATGCGTCGCAGAGACGTGCGAGGGATGCCCAACTGCAAAGAACGGCAAAGACTAAATGTTGTCGGTGATCTCTCAACGGACGATGTCGGCCTTGATGACTGGCATTACCAAGATTGCCGGTGGCGATAAATTTTTGGTGTAAACGCCTGATGGTCTCATCTAAAGGCGCTTCCCTCACTCGATATTTTGCACGATACGCACGTTGCATTTTCACAATTGAGAACATGTTTTGAATGTAAAACTGCACGATAACAGCGCATTGTGGTGGAGTATACTGTTCTTTGGCACAAATTCGCTTGGACTGACGACTCGAACGCGGGCTGTCCTAAGTCGATCTGAAAACAGATGTCAAAGTCATAGGGTTGCCAGATACCGAAGGTTTAAATGGCCTACCCTGTATATGTTCTCTCATCAAGCAGCAAATAAACGGGATGTGGGCGTCTTGGCACAGTGGTTCAGTGAAAAAAAATTGCCCTTCAGAAATGGCATAAAACTGTAGGTCCCAACCATTCTGGCGGCGCACAGCACGAGTGACTGCAAGAAGCTGACCAGGCCCTGTATTGGGCGTTTTACGCCAGAATATTCATTCATATTTATAAACAAAGGAAATGAAAATATATTCCTTTGACAGCGCATGACATATCCCAGTGGGAAAACATGTAATTGCTGTTATGGTAGATGCAAAGGTCCACATTTAATTTGGACACAAGTTCACCTGTATTATTGAATGCCCTAGCCAGGTACAGTTGAACATCATCAGAATAGAGATGAACCGATGTATGTTTACAGACAGATAGTAAACCATTAATGAACATACAAAACATTATGGGACCAACGATTGATCCTTGTGGCACACCATGCTTTTTTTTTTTTTTTTAGAAATTGAACGTGTTAAAGGGAATATGAATACCCTTATACTAATTTTTTTTTAGAACACGTATGTTTTATGGAAAGGGGAAGAGACAGAGAGAAAGACAGAGTGGTGTGGTTTGAAACTCAGGTGGTATTCAGTTTCTGTAAACTCCAAGGGTGGCTGTCCAGATAACTGGGGAGTATTTTGTTTGTTTTTCGCTATCATTGTCGTTGCTTATGATTCACAGTAATTTTTTCCGTCCTCCTGAGGTCATCATCACGATCAAGTTGCATTTTAGCCATATGACCACCCTACTGCCAGTGTTATGCCTTCACAGTAGAGTTGACTTAGCTTTCGCAACTGATCGACTTTTTTATTTATTTCGTGCGAAATAAATAGATGATTCTTGACTTCAGGATTCGAACCGTGAATCAACAGCGAGACAAGCGATGATGTTACCACTGCACCACGGCCACCCTCAATGCTTCACCGGTAGAAGAGTTGATCAAGAATCGCAAGTTACAACTTTTTGGAAATTATCAGAAAGCCTCACTGCGCTGATATCAAAACCAAATAAATGTTTTAATTTCCAGCAAAGAATTTGGTGGTTTACTTGGTCAAAAGCCTTCGAAAAATCAAGCATACATAGAAGCGTAATCCATCCTTTATCAAAATGTTGTCTTATATCTTTAAAGATCTTAACCGTAGCAGTAGAGCAACTGTGGTTAGATCTGAAACTAGATTGTCCTGCATACAAAAGGCTATTAAGAGATAGGTGTTAAAGAATCTATTTTGCCATAAGTTTCTCAAAGACTTTTGACAAACACGGTAAGATGCTTATTATTTTTTTGGCAACAGGTATTATTCGAGCTATTTTTCAGTATTTGGGGAAAGTAATACAGTGGTCAATAATATGGGTCGAGTGGTTTACGATGTGGGGCAGAATCAATTTTATAAGGCGCAGGTGGTATCGCATCTTCCCCAACAGCGTTTGATTTAAATTATTTTTACCACCGGAAATACCGATTTGACGCAGATAGCTTTTTTGGGGGAAGGGACGTATTCAGCTTAGAGGCGTAGTAGTTTCTTTTAGATTTTCGTATTATCATAGTCGAATGGTTACGTATCGCTTTATAAGCAATTCAATTTGAGTTAGATGGGCTTTGATGGTCTTGATAACTTCGTTAGTAAACCAAGGACAGTGCTATTTAGAACACTAACCGTTCTAACTGGTACATACTCGTATTGATTGTATAACTCCGTAACTACTTCTTGAAAATAATTTAGCTTGGAATAGGGATCAGATATTAACCGACAGGCATTCCAGGGCGCTGAATAGGCGGCATATTGGAGGTCGTCAATGTTAATTGGCCTAAAGTCCTTAAATGTAAAAATCAATGGGACAGCAGAGTGATTAAAGTCAATAGTAAGTACAAAATAAGAGGTCATGATCAGAGATAAATACAGTCAAGCGAAAGCTCTTCGAAAAGAATAACACGCGATTGGTAGGATACGATTGTCAGATCGAGGAGGCTAGGAACGCAATCTTTAGCAAACCGCGCTGGATAGGTGACATTTATAGTGCTTTTCTTAGTCGTTTTTTTTTTTGTTTGCTATTCTTAAATAAATTGATTTTAACTAGAGCTAAAGATCAATCCATAGGAATGTGGTGCTAAGGAGAGAGATTTCTTTACTTTCAAGGTAGAATTTACACAAGGATTACGCACCGGGTGGCGAGAAGGTCCACTTAAAAGATCTGGGTGATGTCTGAGATCACACCGATGGTGTCTGTTATCCTCATTCTCCCTGGAGTTATTTAAGGCCTAAGTCACATAGAAATAATAGTCCGTTGACTGACACCACTACTCGTATTAGTAAAGATTGTGGTTTGATTATTCTTCCAAAATGGAGCTGGGGGAAAGTTTCCTCCTTAATAACTTCAATTGCACTTCTTCCAACTGACCTAATCCGAAGTTTATTCAAGTCAGGACAACGACGCTACTACTCGTATCTCTTCATCTATAAATAACCCATTCAGATCTAATTACCTATATTCCCATGGCATTGTGTTCTCTTTTTACCCCGATTGGCAATTCGCTTCAACAGACATTCATCAATGATTAGAGAACACTGCTCGAGAGCTATTTTCTGTGGTTTTCATGAAAGAGACCCCTGTCGGATGGGTCGAACGAATAGTCCAGTCAACCAACAACACACACTTTGCCCATCATCATGACCAATGCACGCCAACATTATAATGACCTTGTATTTATAATTATAGATTCAGAGCAATGAAGAGTGTCTTTGCACTCGGCGCATTGTTTTCTTCGAGCACTAAAACAACCTCGATACTACCGACTGAATGTCTTACTGGTCGACTATCTGAGCCCAGTGCGAGGGAATTGGCAGAGTATCTTCTCCACTGTGTTTCTGTTTTAATTGCAACAAAATGATTTATACGTATACACATGCATCGACAGATTGTGTGTTAATTGAGACAATTATAATCATACACATTTGTTTATATTTATATTTTTGTTTAACAAACGTATGTAGGTCAAAGCCCCGAAGTCAATCAAAACACTCGAGGTATTGGGTTAACAGTTTAGGATTAGTGGTGGGAGTAGTGTCTTGGCTATTTAACATACCAATTCGGCTTAAGAGAATAATTAGCAACAATTGGTTGGATTAAAATCAATCATTTCGATTGTGCGTAGGAAAATCATTTTCCAACTTCTTACCATTTTCCAGAGCAGAACCAACAAAAATTGCGAAACGCAAACTCCTATAAACCATGTCAGTGCATTCAGTGGAAATAGAACACTTTTTTATGCGTAAACGTGGGCTGAATGGGACCATTACCACCAGGGCTGCTGACACTTGCAACCAATCATGGAGGGGACTGTGCTTTGTTGTGTATAAGGCACACCACAAATAAAACTTACCCAGCATGTAAATTAAATTAGTTAAACGAGCAATAAATTGGATTTACTTCTTCTGCACCTTTTCGCACGTTTTGTTGTATTTCGTTGAACGGATTTGTTCGCGTTGTCGCATCGATGAACGGAAAATGAGTGGTTTCTTCAGATACTTTCTGCTCTATTGGTTGGTTGATTCATTATCATGGTTGTTTAGACGGTGCGAAAAGGTCATCGGAATAACATTCGATATCCGTTTTCAATTAATTTGAAAGTTAAATATAATTTGTTTGCTTTAGAGGTGTGGGAAATGTACGCAAAATGATGGATTGGCGAGTGGTAAGGTTAAAGTTAAGGTGATGAATAAATTACTTAATGAAAGTTTTTTTTTTTTACTAATTGCAGATATCTATTAGTCGGATTGTCGCATGCGATGATTGTTTGTTTTTTTTTAATTTTTTGCACGACAAAGTCCATTTTTGAGGATCGTTTGAGGTCTGTAAACTTAATAGATATTTTGTGTTGCCACTTAAACTTCCCTAAGACTTGCTGGAAGACATCCTAAGCATGTGTAAGTCATACGGTCTTATCGTGCTAAATACCATGTTTGTCAAACAAAACCGGCACCTGATCACTTGCAGCAGTGGCGGAAATAAAACCCAGATTGACTACCATTTGGTAGCCAGTTTAATGAAGCCCCGGGTTAAAGATTGTAAAGTGATAATGGGAGAAGCGATCGCCCAGCAACACGGTCTCCTCTTGACAGAAATTTTATTCATCATCGATGAGGTCGGTGATGAGGAGTGCAGAGCACAAGATATGTGGGATTCCCTACAGCCAAATCACTGCTTGGAACGTCGAAAAGCCAACATGCCAAAGAAACATGGTGGTGGACAGATGAAGCTAAAGTAGTGATAAGGGAAAAGAAAACGGCTTTCAAGGCTTGGTCAAAGTGCTCTTCTACTAATAGAGATGAAAAAGCTCGCCTTAAAGTGATATATATGTAGATGTTGCAAAGGTCTCGCGAAGACGAAGTGCGCCCAATTTCAATCAAAAAGTATGGAAGGCCTCTATTGGGATTTGGAGGAAATATCGTCTTCGGCGTCTGATAGGAACCAGGCTATCCAGGAGCTTCGACAAAACAACTTGAATAAGGGTAGCAACTATCTTCAAAATAGCCGGGCAGACAAGAAGAAATGCTCAGGAGATTCGTTCCCCAAAGTTCATTAACAATGATCAAGGCCAGCTTTTTGTGGAAGACGTCAAAATTCTCCACAGATGGCGACAGTTTTGTGAAAGACTTCTGAACGAACAGTTTCCCCGGGTATACTTTCCAAGAGCCGCTCCTAACCATGACGAAATATCCAACATTACTGTCGAAGAAGTTAGGAATGCGATGGGAGATATCGGGCCCAGATGGCTCATGATTCTTATCTCCAAACTTATGAGCGGTGATCCAATTGCTAATCAGTGGAGCAAAAGTTATTTTCTTCCTTTGCATAAAGGAAAGGGCGATACACGATCTATTAACTGATGTCACACACAATGAAGATCGTTGAGCGGGTATTAGATGGCCGACTGCGGAAAATAATATGGCTATCTGATGACCAGTGCGGGTTTGTCTCGGGTAAATCAACAACAGATGCAATCCAAAGTATAAGGATCATAATGGAAAAACATCGTGATTCCTTAAAGGACTTGCATATAGTGTTGGTTGATTTTGAAAAAGCCTTTGATAGGCAACCAGGAGATCTCTTATGGGTGGCGCTAAGACAACGAGGAGTTTCAGTAACCTACGTGCACATGATCGTGGACATGTATAACGGAGCAAGGACAAGAGTAAGATGTCCCGCAGGAGTCACCGAAGACTTCCCAATCAAAGTCGGTGTACACCAGGGAAGCGTCCTCAGTCTTTTGCTATTTATTGGAGTCCTTGATTATCTGCTTGAAGGAAAAGTGACGGCCCAAAGTGCATCAGTTATTCTTTGCTGACGATGGAACTATCATAAGTGAAGATCAAACGTCCCTGCAACGAGCACTTGATGTATGGGTGGAAGTTTTGGAGGGAAATGGGTGCCGTATTAGTTAAAAAAAAGACAGAGTATCTGTGCTGCCCGTTCTCTGATGCACACCGACCGGCCTATTCCAGACATTTACTTGAATAGAAAAGTGCTCAAGTGCGAAAAGTTCAAATATCTGGGATCTATGATCAATAGCGAAGCAACTTGTGATGATGACATCAATCATCGCAAGCGTAGGGTGGATGAAGTGGCGGCAAAACTCCGCTATCTTCTGTGATCGAAAAATGTCCCCTAAGTTGAAAGGAAGGCTCTACACCATAGTTGTACGTCTGGACAATGTACAAAAACTATGAGGGCAAATTAACGGCAGCTGAGATGAAGATGCTTCGCATGACAGTAGGAGTAACAAAGCTTGATAGAATAAGAAGTTCAAAGATTCGAGGAAGCCTTCATGGAAAAGAACTCATCACAAGCAAGATAGAGCACGACCGGCTCAGTTGGTATTGTCATGTTCAAAGGAAAGATCCTTCGAACCCCGTCAAAAAGGCAATATCAATCAACGTTCCTACACAATCGCGCAAAAAAGGCAGACCAAAAAACAACTGGATCACACAAATGCAAAAACACCAGCATTCGATTGGCCTCAGTGACGAAGTGATCCGAAACCGGGAAGCCTGCCGGTACTTCCTGAGGTTAAACCGGCAAACTCCACATGCAGACTAGTAGGGATGCAGTAAAGTGGTAGGGTTGCGATCATTCTACTCCGGATCATAACTTCGCCGTAAGAAGAAGTAGATATGAGGCTGTAAACGACCTTTATTTTTTAAGAAAGGTCACCAATGTACTTTTATGATGTAATAGCGGGTTTATGCATTTTTTCCGGTGTAGGATCAGTGTGCGATCATTGCTCGAAAGAGACGCGTGACCAATTTGCTTTCTATTGTTCATAAAGCGAAATTTAATAATTTTTCTTTTAAAATGCCAAAAACACGTGAACTTAGTCTGACAAAACGTGTTAAAATACAGCTTTTATTTGCGGAAGGCAAAAAACAAACTGAAATAGCAAAAGAAGTTCACGTTGTGCAGTGCAAAACGCAATTAAGCGGTACAGCGAGACTGTTTCGCACGTGAATCGCGAAAAATCCGAAAGAAGATTACCACGCCTCGGTCCAATTTTTAATACGATCTTCGCTGGAAAATCGAAAGAAAACCTCATTTGAGCTTGCTTCTGAGTTGTCGAAGGATCGAGGAAAAAAAATTTCTCCAAGAACCGTTAAAAGAAGACTTGGGGAAGTTGGACTTAAAGGAAAAAACATGTGCATTTCACTGAAGAAAATTGGTCCAATATACTGTGGTCAGATGAATCTAACTTTGAGGTACGTTTCATTTATGGGTCACTTTTACTTTAAACATCAAAAAATTTAACTAATTTTGATGTCCTCTAGATGTATTTATATTTTTTGAATACCTTTTTTTTTTCCAATTTTCAGATATTTGAAACCCCTGGTGTGACTTTTGTGAGACGAAGGGTTGGAGAAGAGTACAACCCAGACTGTTAAGCACGGTGGTGGGCACTATAATGATCTGGGGAAGAGAGAAGATTAATTTTTCTTCTAACCAACACGGATTTCTTAAAGGTAGATCGACAACCATCAATTTAACTGAATTCGTTTCTCAGGCGCTGTGTGCATTTGAAGATGGCAAAGAAATTGATGTTATTACTACTGACTTCAGTAAAGCATTTGATAAAATATCGCACCAAATTATTGTTGTTTCGAGGAGGTACTGGTTTGCACCACCTATTGTTCCAGCAAAGAAAAAAGCAAACGATGAGACAATACCGAAAAGAACTTTATTTGCCTGTGATCGCGATAGAAGTGATCTTGACTATTTTACAGCTTTATGTTTAAAGTTAGGCAAAAAGAAAGTTTGACAATGTTAAGAGAAGCTATTTAATTTGAAGAGCTTAACTCAGCAAATAGAGAAAAGCTTTGTAGATTTAAGAGACTGTTGTGGAAAGGTTTACGTTGTATATTTAAATTAATTGTTTATTGCTGCTGCGAACAATTGTATTATTCTTAAGCTTAAAGCTCTTGGTTTTCAACCCGGTTTTATCAATTGGATCAAATCTTACTTGGAAGGTCGACAGTACGAGGTTATATTTAGATCTTCTGTCTCTAACCCCATTAAGGCCACTTCGGGTGTCCCTCAAGGCAGTCACCTTGGTCCTTTAATTTTCGTCCTGACCATCAACGACGTCGACTGCATTATTAAAGACTCGTATCTCTCTGTCTATGCCGATGACATGAAAATCTTTAGATACATATCTTCCCCAATCGATTCTCGCCCACTTCAAGATGACCTTAATAGATTTTCTCTCTGGTGTCAGAAAAATCATCTCGAACTTAATCTAAGCAAATGTCAATTCATCACCTTCTCCCGTAAACGCCTTCCATCAACCCATAGGAACTACTTCCTCTGCAACGAGCTCGTCCCACCAGTTTCATCTTTGCGTGATTTAGGTTTAATCTGTGATAGGGAACTTAACTTCCGTTCTCATATTGACCACATAATAAATAGAGTCAATTCTGCACTTGGCTTTGTAAAACGTTGGTCCAAGGAATTTTCGAACCCATACGTCACCAAATCACTTTATACCACCTTCGTTAGACCTATCCTCGAATATGCTAGCCAAGCTTGGTCGCCACACTATGCTATCCACATTCAACGTAATGAAGCCATCCAACGCAGGTTTATCAGTTTCGCCCTACGCGGTCTCCCTTGGATGATACATACAACTTGCCTCCCTACTCTGATCGTCAATCTCCAATCTCTTGAAAATCGTCGCGAAATTGCCGACTTACTCTTCCTCCATCGGGTAATTGCTGGTCACATTGATTGCCCCGCGCTCCTTCAACTAGTCTCATTTAATACCAATCCCCGTAAACTAAGGTCCATTCCCCTCTTCCGTCTCACTTATCATCGCACCAATTATGCTTATAACGCACCACTGTCAAGAATGTTGCTTTTGGTTAACAATATGGAAAACACCTTTGACTTCCACTGCAGCAGAACTACCCTTCGAAACAATCTTCAGCATCGCTTCAATTCCACCTAGCCAAGTCTTGATTTTGCCAACACCCCTCTATTCTATTCCTACCTGTTCTTCCTAGTAGATTTTAGTTTTTTTTGTAGTTTTAAGTTTAGATTATTTAAGTTTTCTTCTGCTTGTATTAAGCTAATAAAAATGCCGGTAGAGCCGGCGTCAATCAAACAGCATGGCTGCCAGCGGTGTGGGTGAAATACATGTGTGTGATGGTCGGGTGGACATAAATGTGTTGGAAAATGTATTTCAACTTTATTTTTCCAACATTTTCGGGAACACCAACATGGAAAATGTCAAATTCCAACAAGACAATGCACCCTGCCACAAATCAGCCCTAACTATGAGGTGGTTTGAGGAGAATAATTTTCGTATAGACCGTCTTGAGTGGCCTGCGCAGTCCCCGGATGTCAACCCTATAGAACATCTATGGAGTATTCTAAAGCGTATGATCCAGGAGCACTCGATTTCATCAAAAGAAACATTTAAAAATGTGTTACAGCAAGAGTGGAGTGATATTTCTTTGGAAAAGTGTCGCAAGCTAGTGAGCACTATGCCCAAAAGAATCACTGCAGTCATAAAGGCCAAAGGCGGCCCAACTAAATACTAAAAATCTTTAATAAAACTATTTATTTATCATCACGAATTTTAAAGGGGCACGAGGGGCGTTCCATAGTGAAGTACCACAGGGAAGTCATCTAGGTTCTTTACTAGGTCGTTAATAGAAAACAAATAGTCAAATTGGGGAAATCAGAATCTGTACCTTTTTAATGTATGATACACAGTGGAGCACCGCAGGGAAATCATTTAGGTCCTTTACTATTTATTTTATTTACTAATGAACTCCCTTCATTTATCCAACACATGTAATTGTTTGCGATATGCCGATGATTCGAAAACTTTTGGCAAACATTAACTCATTAAGCGACTGTGAGAATTTTCAACGCGATTTCCAAAATTTATTCACTGGTGTAACATTAATTCGTTAGCATTGCATTTTGGAAAGTGCAAACGGTTCTCCAGCTTCAAGATTTCTCATCAACCTAACCTATCTTTATTCAGGTAATGAAGTTCTCTCGGAAAGGGCTGATCTGGACATAAGGCTTGATAGTGAGTTTACCTTTGGTTCTCATATCGAAAGTGAATTCCTTGTTAGGATTTTTAAAACGGAACTGCTCAGATTTCAGTTAAAATAAAAATAATTTTTCACAGATTTTTCAAAACTTGTTATGCCATAATTTTGTACGATTATATATCAAAAATGGATCAAATATTGATAACAAAATCGATCGAATCATTGCCAAAAAATAGCTAATTTTCAGAAACCCGTTCATCTGATAGAATATACATATTCACCATGACTTACTCGTAAATCTTAAATTAGATCAAAATCGTTAGAGCCGTTTTCGAGAGAATCGATTTTGTTCTAAATTATAATTTTGGGAATTGAATGCAAAGTCCTCTTTAGCCTCGAATTGTAACCGTACTAATCCCAGATATGAAGTTTGAAGAAAATCCGTCCTGCAGTCGTGCGTACAAACAAACAGTATTGAGTTACTCTATCATAGTAATGTCAAGCTTAATCAAAATCTCGGGATCGAATATTTTCAGGAAACCAATACTTGTCGCCCGAAGGAGCAAATAATAAACACATTTAATTGGGCTGATAACTTACCCAACTATGAAGCTACTGTTTACTTTTTTCTCGAATTAACTCGTCTATAAGGCACCTTTGCTTAAGGGATTTGTTCATGACTGGTAGACATAGAACTCTTTATGGCCAGAATGAAAGTAAAGGGTGTCCCAAAATTTACACCAGATTTGAATTTTGCACCATTTGTTTACCACAGTGTAGCCAACGAAAAAAAAAAAAAAGACAGCGTGACAGTTCAGGGTTATTAGAAATGGAGTGCTGCATGAAAGAACAACGCGTTCATTTAAAATAATGAAGGTTTGGCATCTACAGTTCGCAATTTTCGTACAAATTTGTTGGTCGGAATAGTGATTTAACTACATCAACTGTGAAGAGATTAATTCAGAAATTCAGGGAGACTGGATCAATTAGCGTTCTTAGACACTCTGGCCGTCCTTCAACAAGTCGTTTAACACAAAACATCGAAGCATTTCTTGAGAGTGTTGTTGAGAGTCTTCAACATAAATTCGGCACAGTGGTCAAGAACTGGACATTTCAAGAAGCTCTCTACAGCGTATTCTTACGAAAGATTTACATCTTCATGCATACAAAGTGCAATTGACTCAAGAACTGAAGCCTACTGATCACGCACAGCGAGAAAGCTCGTTGAATAGATTATGGAGCAACAACAAGCGGATGCTGATTTTTCAAACAAACTCATCTTCAGCGATGAGGCTCATTTTCATCTTGATGGCTTTGTTAAACGTCAAAATTGTCGAATTTGGGGTTCAGAAAATCAACGAGTGATTGTTGAGAAACAAATGCACCCACAACGTGTCACTGTTTGTGCGGATTTTGAGCTGAAGGCATCATCGGACCATTCTTCTTTGAAAATGTGGCTGATTAGGTAATAACAGCTAATGGTGTTCGCTATCTCGACATGATAATGCAGTTGTTTGTGCCTAAATTGCAAGACATGAATGTGGACGACATGTGGTTTCAACAAGACGGTGCCATATGCCATACAGCCCTGGAAACAATTCAATTACTGCATGAGTCATTTCCTGGTCGTGTAATCTCTCATTTTGGTGACCAGAATTGGCCAGCCAGATCATGCGATTTAACGTCGTTGGACTTTTTCCTTTGCGTTTTTTTTTATGTCTAAGGTTTATTTTTAAGGTTTTTTATTATGTGTAGCTCCCTTGATCGGTCTTATTGTGGGTAATCCTAAAAAAAAAATCATTGCCATATGCCTTCTTTTTTTCTATCTTTGATAGCACTCTTTTAATAAGTCTATCCTCAAGGCTGCACAGAGAACATCTTTTATAACAACCAGGAACAGTGTTCACTTTGACATACTCCCCTTTGGACTTCAAAGTCTTTGGCATGACATAACTTTTGAAAGTTTACTCCCACGCGGAATAAAGTTATTTTACTAAATTAGAAAATATCATCCACATGTACATTTATATGCACTTATATGTTGGAAGTACTTACATACATAAACATTTCGAGGACCTTTTGTTCAATATTCAGAAAGTGTTCTAACATTCATTACCGATGTGTTCGATCAAACCCAATTCTGTTATACGACTATGGCGTAGGGAACTCGCAAGGGAATAACCTTGCTTATGTAGATACGGAAACATAAGCAAGGTAAGTAGCGAGTTTATGAAATAAAACCCAAAGGCTTTATTTAGTTTCCAACTACCTTTTCCGTTGTTATTAGGTAAAATGTAAAACATTTTTTGCGATTTTATATGATTCGACCTTCAAATCAGTTATTTTTTTTTAATTGATACTTAGTGCGAATGGCAATAGAGTTGTGGGATAAGATCACTTTGCGGCGACACCACAAATCAAATGGGAAGAAGAAACAAAGCAGGAAGATCAAATGAACCTGCTTCAATAAGCCACTAGGAAACCTTTATAGGCGACGATATCTAATGACAATTTTAGCCATGAAAGTTATAGCTTATTCGATGACAGAAACATTAATACCCAACGCAAAATGTGCATGTAAACTAGACAACATACACACTATATCAGCTACATGTGGAATAAGTAACGATAACGAATTTCGTTCAATGTAATTAGCTTCTTTTTTTTTCAGTGCTATGGGACATATTGACTCATATTCAAACAACCCAAAAAGTAATAAAAACTCCACTAAAGCGATTTTTTTAAAAAAAAATATAGAAAAGCCTATCAGAAAAACAAAAGAGTTGAGCAACGAACTGCAATCTGCATATTTTACTGGCAACAAATCATAACAAACTATGCCACCCTGAGACATATACTTGACTTAACGTACTTATAATTATTAAGAAAAATTACTATTTTAAAGCATAAGACTGCCAATAATGATCTCTTGCACAGAGATTCTCCCGGATTCGCCACACGTACGAAAATAACATCTACTACAACAACAGTGTACGATCAGCAGTAGTTCGACCATCCGCAGTACAACATATAGCTACCAACAGCAGCACCAGAAAATCATCAACATGCAATGTTTACAACTTTCAAGTTTTGCGTTTATTGTATTTTTATTTTGTTTTTTTGACTTTTTGTGGCGCTTTTACTTGTTTTTTTTTTTTTTTTATTCTTTCTAGTTACTCGTATGTACGTCGACAAACAGACAACACTGGGAAGGAGATTGCGCTTGCTAGTGTGCCTCTAGCTACTTCAGCCTCTATGGGCACCTTGTAACTACACTCTGTTACTCTATAGCAAACTTTAGAGCAGCTAGCTACCTTCAAGTTTTCATCGCTGTGAATTTTGTATCAGTTCGCATTTGGAAGTCACACGGATTTGTAGCATTCTGTGTTAAGCAAATAAATTCGTCGCGGCTACGGTTTTATTTTTATTTTTCCAACATTTTCTTTACGATCAAAAGAAATCCGTGCTCCAAAAAACTGTTATACGAATACACTCCCATTTAATACATTTAGGCGCTTACCTACTTACTACTGTTGTAACAAACAAAAAGGTGCTCTAAGTGCAACACGAGAGTATCCATTGGAGGTAATCGTGACATGTAAATCGTTGGTGTGGCAAATCGAAATCTTATTATTAAAAACTCAACGAAAGGGAAAACGACCATCGTTGCTGATACTACTCGTATTTGAGAGTAAAAATTTAATGAAATTGTTATTCGATTTATTTGCGAGTGTGGTTTAAAATCCAAGGAGGAGGTGGAGGAGGAGACAGCAGTAGATTAATCAAGATCGTGTTTTAGTGATATTATTCTGCGTAAACTCTGACTACAACATATGGGCTAATAGAGCATTGGTCCGGTTGTTGCACTTTTTTGCATATATACAACGTCGTCGTCGTTGCCATAAACACCTTCAAATCAAATAACACTGTTGCAACGCAAAAACCGTCAATAGGCATAACATATGTACATTAAGTGGAAAAGCTAAAAAAAAATAAAGTCGTATGGGAATAAATCTGTTTTTTTTTTTTGCTGCACTCACGTGAATGTTGCAACATATAGCGTTAGTGCGTAGAATTTGCCGTCATCGGTGTCGTGTGGTCGTCTGTTGTTCATTGAAATTAAGTGCGCTGAGATAGATTTTTAGTTTCTCTTTTTTAATTTATATAATTACCCGTTTGAGGATTTTTATGTGTGTACGCGGATTGCAATTATAAAACGATTCGCATGATTCATAATCTCCTATAAGTTTAAGTAAACTATCTCGAACACAGTATTAGAAGCAATTTAGCTCTGCCTATTTATTGGAAAAACTCAGTGGAAGAAAAAGAAGAAAGAATCTAAACAATGTTGCGAAGGATATCGTTTTTGGTGGTGATCATTTTTGGATATCTATTAATAACAGGTTTGTGTTTGAATTACTTAATGGATTTTTCAATTTCTTAGAGTTGACTGATAAGGCAAGTGCCATGATATTATATCATATTGTGGGAATATGTTTGCTGAAGTGAAGAAAGTTCATTGAACGTATAAACGAATTAAGAGTGTTTTTTAATTTGTCGTCACAGTGATGATTATTATTTATTTGTAGAGCCAACAGGTTTTACAATTTTTTTTTTTTTTGTTATCTGAAAGCTTTTGTTTACGCTGAATGTAGAAAAAAAAAGTGTAAATGAGCAATGAACCCGAGTCTATGACTTGGAATCCATAGTGCTATGGGAGTTTGCCTTGCAGAGAGATACTCGTATGCTTAGTGGTGGGCTAAATAAAAAGCAGCTATACACCAGACAGTAAGTAATCATAATGAATGTTAACAATACGTAAAATAAGTCGACTATGAGCCCAAAACTACAAACAAACTTTGGGAGTCAAGAAGTGTCTGAAGAAACAGAGGCCCAAAACTGGAAAAAAAAAAAAAAAAAAATTGCCATCGGGTTAGAATAATTTGGAGAACATTTTGTTTTTTTTTATAATTTGAACGTGTAAAGGGGATATGAATATCCTTACACTAATTTTTAGGACACGGGCGTTTTGATGAAAGGGGAAGAGACAGAGAGAAAGACAGATTAGTGTAGTTGGTATTAAGGTTTCAGTGAACTCCAAGGGTGGCTGTCCAGATAACTGGGGAGTATTTTGTTTGTTTTCGCTATTATTGTCGTTGCTTATGATTCACAGTATTTTTGTTTCGTCCTCCTGATGTTATCATCACGATCAAGTTGCATTTTAGCCATTGACCAGCTTTCACAATTGATCTTTTTTTATTGTTAAAATACTTTTTTCTAAGTACTGTTTATATGGAGTAATTAATAAATTAATCTTCGAATGCATTCCCGAGGGACGGCGCACGCAAGTGGATGGGGACCGTAACCAACTTAGCATGCGAAACTGGAGACAGCTAGCTTGTTGGTTGAGGTTCAGGTCCACCCCGAACTGTAGAGCCACCTTGACGATTATATGGAGTTGAGTTTCTGAATTCATAAAAAAAAAGTGTTTGAGCAGTCAATTCGTACTAGTACCTAAGATAATTGGACATAACACACCGTCAGAGGTGTAAAGTAAAACCTAACGACAACTGACTTGAGGGAGATCAAATTGACTGATTGACAATCAAATCTATTCCATAGGTACTAAAGTATTTAAGTGTAGAATTATCTATTGATATATTCTATGGATAATTCTGCCAACAGAATAAAATCTACATCACGAACTGACCTACATTAAATGATCATTATGATAATGATGTTCTAAGCAAGAAAAATTGTTTAGCCTAAAGCTGACTAGGGTTTCAATAAAACCGTGCTTAAATTGTTTTTACAATAGTGTGTCAATTTTTGTAGCAAGGCTAATTTTTTGTTTTATCAGCTATGATATTGTAATATGCGCGCTACGGCTCGAGTAGATAAAACGATATTCTGTGAAATTTATTTCTTTATTTTCTAGTCTATAGAACAATTCAAGTTCACATTATATTCTTCGCAAATTCTTTTCTTACAAGGTCTCTTTCCTCTAAAATCACGTTATCTCCTTTCAATTACTTAATTCTTTCAATTTATCACAAAATTACAACTTCGCCCATTATCACTTTTCCAATCTCTTCGCCACGGTTCTAAAACCAACTGCCCCCTTTCGATCGCCATCTGTCCTTATATAGCAGAAGTTTCTGATAGCCAGAAACTTCTAGCAAATTCTTCGACCACTGGAACAAGAAAAATTCTGATGTAATAATTCCAAGATGATAATCATTTCTTGCAGTTATAATTCTTTCTTATCCGTGATATTATCCGTCTCTTTCGTAGACATGAACTGTGGAGACTTAACCGCAGACACGAACCTCGAATGAAAAGACACTTTGGAATGGGCTGGAGGAGCGTAGTTATTATTCTACATTATTGTAGCATCTTTTTAGGCGATGTTACAATATGATACGTACTCGTAGGATGAGAGGATTACAGAAAAACTATTTGAAAGACGCATTTTACAACACATTCATCATTCAGTTTAATAAAATTTCTTAGCGCTTTTAAAACTATCCAAACCTACTTGATCCTATTAAAATGTAGATAGAATCATTGGATATATTGTAACATCGTCTAAAAGTATGCAACAATAATGTAGAATAATAACTACGCTCCTACAGCCCATTCCAAACTGTACTTTCATTCGAGGTTCGCAATAGCTGACAACGTCACGGATAAAGAGAGAATTATAACTGGAAGAAATGATTGTCATCTTGGAATTATTTCCAGTGGTCGAAGAATTTGCTAGAAGTTTCTGGCTATCTGAAACTTCTGCTATATAAGGACAGATGGCGATCAATAGAAAAGACAGTGATTTTTAAACTGTGGCGAAGAGATTAGAAAAGTGATAATAGGCGAAGTTGTAATTTTGTGATAAATTGAGAGTTGAGAGTGAACAAGAAAAAGTAATTAGTTTGGATTTGTAAATTAAGTAATTGAAAGGAGATAAAGTGATTTGAGAGGAAAGAGACCTTGTAAGAAAAGAATTTGCGAAGAATAGTATAGTGTGAACTTGAATTGTTCTATAGAGTAGAAAATAAAGAAATAAATTTCACAGAATATCGTTTTATCTACTCGAGCCGTAGCCTGCATATTACATTGGTGTCAGAAGCTGGGATAAAACTTATTCTGTGAATAACTATTTCCGTGGTGTGAAATTGCACAAGAAAAAAAAAAAAAAAAAAAAAAAAACGATTTCTGCGTTGAGTTAATTAGTTGCGCAAAATGGGTCGCAAGTTGGGAAAACTAACTATAATTCAACTAAAGGCAGAACTCAGTAAGCGGAATCTCGACACAACTGGGGGAAAAGATGCCCTACTGATTCGTCTGGAAGAAGCAGTAACGCAGGAAGGTGAAAATCCGCATGACATAGAGTTTGACGTGGAAGAGGAACCAGCAAGTACAGTAGCCGACCCGGGTATAACAAGTCTGCTCCTGCAACTTAAGTTAGTCATGGACGAACAAAAGAAAGCAATAGAAGATCAAAGTCATAAGCTCGATGACCAAAGGAATTCTCTAGAACTTAAGTTGGATGAACAAAAGAAAGCAATGGATGAACAAAAGAAAGCAATGGACGAACAAAAGAAAGCAATGGACGAACAAAAGAATTCTCTAGATGCTCTGGAAAGTAAACTTGATGAGCAAAACAAGAACTTGGAATCCAAATTCGAAGTGATCGAAGAGAAAATCGAGAAGGTAGAGACGCAACTCGAAAAAGTCGAAACTAGATTCGATGAAAACTTTGAGAAGCATGAAACTCAGTTCGGGAAAATAGAGACTCAGTTCGAAAAAGTAGAAAAACAAGTCGAAAATCTTACTAAGGACCTCAGCAACGTGAAGAGACAGAAAGCACGGGAATATTCCACCGACGGTCTGAGAAGAAAGGAGATGCAGCCTCCTATCTTCGATGGTCAAACATCATGGCCAATTTATAAAAGGCAATTCGAAGCGGCCGCAATGACCAATAGCTGGGACGATGAAGAGAAGTCCATTGCACTCACACTTGCACTGAGGGGTCCAGCTGCGGAGCTCTTGCAGACCATCCCGGAAGATAAACAGCAGAACTACGACTCTCTGGTTCAGGCTATCGAAATGCGGTTTGGGGATGAACACATGCAGCAGGTGTACAGGGTTCAGCTGCGTAGTCGAGTCCAAAAAAGGGGGGAAACGCTCCAACAGTTGCAAGCGGATATAGAGCGACTAGCCCATCTTTCATACCCTAAAGCCGGTGAGGAGCTTATCAACGAAATGGCGGTGGAAGCTTTTATTCAGGCCATAGAGGACAGACAACTGCAAATGGCTGTAAGGATGGCTGAAAAGCGAACACTCCCCGAGGCATTGGCATTCGCTTTGTCAATGAAGGCTGCGGACCAAGCATACCAGGGAATACACCGTGTCAGGGAAATGTCCGTCGTGGAATGCTCATGCCAGAGAACAGCCGTCATGGATGAAGACAGAGCTCGCGGAAGTCAAATCCGTTGCTGGAATTGCAACCAAACCGGACACCTACAACGGCAGTGCAGAAGTGCACCTAGACGAGGAAATTGTCCACATTGCGGAAGTAGGAGAAGCAGAGAGGAAGCATCTGGAGGTGATAACATCCATCCTGTCAGTCAAGTACTTGGGGCACATAATTTCAGCGAAAGGAGTGAGAACCGATCCAGAGAAGGTCGAAGCGGTGAAAAACTGGCCAGTCCCCAAGGATAAACACCAACTAAGGAGCTTCCTGGGCCTAGCCACCTACTACAGACGGTTCGTGAAGGATTTTGCCGGGATCGCAAAGAACCTGCACCAGTTGACGGAAAAGGGAAAACAATTCAAATGGACAATTGAGTGCGAGAAGAGCTTCAAGGCACTTAAACAACGGCTATGCGATGCCCCGATACTGGCTTACCCCACTCCCGGGGAAACGTTCATTGTGGATGCAGATGCTAGTAATGTTGGGGTAGGAGCCGTACTCTCCCAGGTGCATGACGGCCAAGAGAAGGTGGTTGCGTACTTCAGCAAGGTGCTCTCTAAGCCAGAAAGGAACAACTGCGTGACAAGGAGAGAACTTCTAGCTTTGATCTTGGCTACGAAGCATTTTCACAAATACCTCTACGGGAGGAAGTTCGTTCTTCGCACAGACCATGCAGCCTTAAAATGGCTATTACAGTTCAAGAGTCCTGAGGGTCAGGTCGCAAGATGGATCGAAAGGCTGCAAATCTACGACTACGAAATACAGCATCGTAAAGGGAAACTCCACTCTAATGCGGATGCACTGTCCCGGAGACCATGCAGAACGGATTGTAAACATTGTGCGCGTCAGGAAGAACGGGAGCTGGTTTCCATCCAAAGAATGAGACCCGAACCTATCGCCGGCTGGAGCGTAGATGAGATCCGGAACGCTCAGAAGGAAGACCCGGATATCGAGCCGATTCTGGCCTGGAAGGAGAACATGGAGAAACCGGATCATCAGGACATCTCTCACAGAAGCCCGACCTTAAAGGCATATTTTGCGCAGTGGGACTCCCTCCATGTCCAAGAAGGTGTTCTGAGAAGAAAATGGGAATCCTCCGACGGAAAGTCGTTTGTAATGCAGCTTGTAGTACCGCGGACGAGGGTCAAGGAGGTGTTACAGGAAATGCATGGCGGGGCGTCCGGAGGCCACTTGGGAGTGAATAAGACGCTAGAAAAGGTACGAGAACGTTTTTATTGGTTAAAAGCGAAGGAAGATATCGAAGACTGGTGCAGAGAATGCGACGTGTGTGCAGCTAGTAAGGGTCCGAGAACCAAAATTCGAGGTAAGATGCACCAATACAACGTGGGAGCACCTTTCGAACGAATCGCCATTGACATCGCAGGGCCCTTTCCGGAAACCGACAATGGTAATCGGTATATACTCGTAGTGATGGACTACTTCAGTAAGTGGCCGGAAGCGTTTCCGATCCCTAACCAGGAAGCCAGAACCGTGGCGGAGCAGATCGTCTACAATTGGGTTAGCAGATTCGGTGTGCCCTTGGAATTGCATTCTGACCAAGGGAGGAACTTCGAGTCAAGAATCTTCCAAGAGATGTGTCAACTACTCGGAATCAAAAAGACAAGGACAACCCCGCTTCATCCACAGTCGGACGGTATGGTGGAGCGTTTCAATAGGACTTTGGACGAACATCTCTCGAAGGTCGTAGGTGACTACCAACGGGATTGGGACCGGCAGATTCCCTTGTTTTTGATGGCCTATAGAAGTGCCGTGCATAGCACTACTCGACATACGCCGTTCGAAATCTTATTTGGTGGAATAGCTCGTTTACCCAGTGAGGTGAAATTTGGATCTCCTACCAATGAGCCCAGAAATGAAGAAGAGTACGTGGCGGACCTTAGGGAAAGGCTTAGGGACATACACCAAAGGACCAGAAGCCAGATTAAGATAACGAGCGACCGCATGAAGACCAGGTATGATGCCAAGGCAACAACGTCAGGATTCCAGGAAGGAGATCTAGTGTGGCTGTATAATCCCCATCGCCAAAAGGGGAAATCACCTAAATTGCAGCGGAACTGGGAGGGTCCATACAGAATAGTAACCCGCATCAACGATGTTGTCTACCGCATCCAGCGAGGACCAAGGGCCAAAATGAAAGTGGTTCATGTGGACCGACTGAGTCGATACAATGGTCGAAGTGAGGACGCACTTGTTCGGGACGAACAAGTCTAAGAGGGGGGCAGTGTAACATCGTCTAAAAGTATGCAACAATAATGTAGAATAATAACTACGCTCCTACAGCCCATTCCAAACTGTACTTTCATTCGAGGTTCGCAATAGCTGACAACGTCACGGATAAAGAGAGAATTATAACTGGAAGAAATGATTGTCATCTTGGAATTATTTCCAGTGGTCGAAGAATTTGCTAGAAGTTTCTGGCTATCTGAAACTTCTGCTATATAAGGACAGATGGCGATCAATAGAAAAGACAGTGATTTTTAAACTGTGGCGAAGAGATTAGAAAAGTGATAATAGGCGAAGTTGTAATTTTGTGATAAATTGAGAGTTGAGAGTGAACAAGAAAAAGTAATTAGTTTGGATTTGTAAATTAAGTAATTGAAAGGAGATAAAGTGATTTGAGAGGAAAGAGACCTTGTAAGAAAAGAATTTGCGAAGAATAGTATAGTGTGAACTTGAATTGTTCTATAGAGTAGAAAATAAAGAAATAAATTTCACAGAATATCGTTTTATCTACTCGAGCCGTAGCCTGCATATTACAATATTGTCCCAGTTGTAAACATTTTTGGTCATTCGTCAAAAAATATTAAAAATTCTGACTCGTCTCATTTTCAATGATATTCCAGCTGTCAGCTCCTTAGACAAAGCCAATCTGCTTGCTGCTCAGTCTGTAACGAACTCCACGCTGAGGGATAATACTTTGTCTCTGCCTGTACTTGAGAGCGTCGAATTTTTGTGGACAAGTCCACTTTTGCACTCGTAACTGTACGAGCAGGAGTTCCAAATCCCGGAGCACTCAGACTCACACGAAGAACATTGTACTATCAAGTAGAACTCCTTTTGGTGTAGTGGTTGGAGAAACTTGGATTTTATTCGTTTCTCTTTTATGCTCGGGTGGGTGTGGTTACTATTCCCCATTCGGGCTTGAACCTGAACAGTTCGGGTCACAAACGAACACAGTAATCACTACACCATGGCCACCCCTTAGTTGCAGGAGTACTCAAAGGTCTTAAGATACACAAATCCGCTGGTCCAGATGGTATCTTCGCCGTAGTTTTGAAGAAGTATTCTACCATGCTGGCAAAGCCTCTAAAAGTAAACCCTACTCTTGAGGTCTGAGTAGATGGAAAACAGCATTTGTCCTGCCCGTCCTTAACAGAATGTTTGAACAAAATCGTTAGAGCCGTTTTTGAGAAAATTGATTTTTCACAAAATTGACCATTAGTAAAAAGTATCGTTTATTTTGGGGTTAGAATGAAAAATCTAATTTCACCTGGAATTGTGAACCCGCAGACCCCAGATATGAAGTTTGAAGACAATCCGTTCAGCCGTTTACCCTGCAGTCGACCATACTATGAAGTGCACAGAATTGCCAGACTCACTTTTTTGAGATTCTCCATTACGAGTATACGCAGATTGATTAAAATTTCGAGGTCGCATTTTTTCACGAAACCAATACTTGGCCTTATAGGTTTAAGGAAAAAATTATATTTCCGGACAAGTTTTCGATAGGGGTAGGAATACTGATCTGAAAAGTTCCTTCCCGTGCTTCATCATTTTTGGAGTAACAATCTAAACCAGGCAGGCTTCTATATTTCGAACAATTTACCGCACGATATAAAATTCTGAAAGACCAAAATATTGTCTATTAAATTTAACATAACAAATGTCTCGAATGCTGTATGATAACATTTCTTACTAGTTTTCGTTTAATCGAAGAGCGAAGCAGGGAGTGGTTTTAATAATTTTCGTGCTTTTATTTATTGACCGCTTCTTGCTACGATAAGACAACTGAATTTTCTGTTATAATACCACACCATGAATTTTTAAACTGTTTTTGTGTAATTGAAGTGCAAAAATGGAATTTAGTTTGAGCAGTTTTGACCAAAAACGATTACGACGGTGATTATAAACTACAATTCACGTAAAGTCGCATTATCTCATTTTTGTTTCTCATAAGGTCAAGTTTTCCCCTTCCTTTGCTTTTGATCAGGTACTCGGAAAAGGAGTTTGCGATTTAGTAGAGAACCACCTACCGGAAACAACAATTTATTAAAATTGTCTGTATGTGTCTAGATGTTTGATTGTGAGTACACAACTACTCGTATATTCTTTTGGATTATTCACTATAGTTCCTAGAACTCATAAATTCATTATATTTAAAAGAGCACTTATGTATTTGCCACAAAAAAAAAAGAAGATATTCAGGTTAACACAGCAATACAGTTATGCAGTTCCTGCAAACAAATGACTACTGCGACAAACTGCTAGTCCTACATACAGTCAATCAAAAAAGTCTCCGTACACCTCCTACTTACAAAGAAAACAAGAAATAACTTTTTTAATTATTTCAATTCATCGATGAAATTTGGCGAAACTGTACTTCATATATTTTCAAGTGAAATTCATTATTATATAAGTATAAAAGAAAAAAAAAACAAAATAAAATAAAACATAACTTCACACTATACTTCAAAAAAGTCTACCGGACACGTTGAGTTATTCTTCGAAAAAGCAATGCATTGCAATAAATCGTTCGCGTTAGTACTTGGTAGGATAACCTTTAGCCTCGATCACTGATTGCATGCGCCGTTGCATCGAATTTACCAAGTTTGATGTTGTGGCAGAATCTATTCGGTTCCATTCTTCTTTTAGTATTTCTATGAGCGCTTTCTTGCTCGTTATTTCGTATTTCCGAATTCTTCTCTCTAATTCATCCCAAAGATGTTTAAATCTGGCGATTGCGGAGGACTATGTAACTGTTTGGGGACTCTATGCGATAATCACTCCCTAACAATGTGGGATGTGTGTTTAGGATCGTTATCCTGTTGAAACACAAGTGATCCATGTAGTCCCAATTTGTCTGCACTTTCATGGAGATTTTTTTTTCAAAATGTCAAGGTACATAAATCTATTCATAGTCGACTCCACAATCACCAAATTTCCCACCCCAGCGGCGGACACACAGCCCCACACCATCACATTACCTCCGCCATGCTTTACAGTAGGTGCAAGATTCTCTTTTTGCAGTTCTTTATTGGGTGTCTGGAAAACTTGATATTTGCTCTCATCTGTAAATATTATAGAATTCCAGAAGCTTTGAGGCTTGTCCAAATGCTCCCTTGCAAATGTCAGCCTTTTAACACGATTTTTTTGCGAAATGAATGGTTTTTTCCTAGCTATGCGACCGTTGTAATTATTTTTTCGAACCACATTTCTTACGGTTTCATCACACACTTCAACGGAAAACTCATTTCTCATGTCATTCGCAATTTTAGATGCACTTAATTTTTTTTTTGTTTTATTGTACGCACTATGGCTCGCTCCATGTGGTCGTTGAAAATCTTCGATCCCGTACTTTTAAAATTTTGTATTATATATTGGACCGTTGAATGGCTTTTTCCAACTATTTGTCCAATTTGCCGTAGTGACTTTACTTCTTCGCTAAGTTTTACGACGAGTTTTCTTGTATCAACGGGGTTTTCTTTGTTATTGGACTCCATTTCACTGACAACAATAACACACGCAACACTATTACAGCAAAGTTAATCCTACGTTAGCTAAAGAACGACTGATGGCAAAAAAAACCCAGGCAGTTACTTACAAAACGCAAGGGACGTGTGAGAATGTTTACAATTGTTACTGTACGGAGACTTTTTTGTCCAGTTATTTGAACTTATGGTGGTTTTGGAATCGTTGCTGATTTCAGTATTAGTCTGTTTACATTTGGATTGAAACAACTGTTTCGGGAATATATGAGGAATATTTGTGCAAAATTACATCAAGATATTTTAATAATAAAAAAAGTTATTTGTATTTCTTAGAAGGTATAAGGTGTGTACGGAGACTTTTTTGATTGACTGTACTCGTATGCTTAAAATGTTGTGGTATGTGAGAAAGATGTGTATCTTTAATTATTTTGGACCTAAAGAGCGAATGGGTACATTTGCTAACATCTATGCTTGTCATATTACTAGTGTCCGGTAAGTCCTTCGATCCAGTATTTCCTGATTGTGCTCTACCACAGACCCAAAATCAATCGCGTTATTTTTCTTTATTGAAGAAATATTAGGCAAAGTGGTTGCATTGACCGGCAAGTTTATTTAGTTAGATTTTAGGGATAATCATTTCTAATAATAAAACGAGAAAAAAAAATATCTAAGAAACGACGGGTAATGAGCGGAATATTTTAAACCAATGCTCTATTTTGCTGAGTCACGTAGTTGCTTTAATTCAATTTGTCGCGTTGTTCGTCCACTAATTCCAAGCGATCTTATATCCGTCTGCGGAATAGCCATCTACTTGACCTACAAGGGGTAGGCTTATTGGCTGTTTTCAGGAGAAAGTTTTTAAGTTGATCCCGAGATTTTGATCAATCTGGTGAATCTTGCAATTCTGTATGTTCGCCTGTGTGTGTAGTGTACATATATCTCACTTGTTGAATGACACTCGATTCTTTTTTTAATATCATGTAGAGAACCAATAAAAAATGTTTTTTTTTTTCTGCAATCTTAGTTGATTTTTAATAGTGAGTGCTACCATTGGAATGTTGAATTACTTCAAGGAGCCCGTTGTGTAGCGAGCCATAAGGAGACTCCAAATAGTTGAGCGAAATTTCTGACCTTAGGTATAGTTTCAATTAAGCCGTCTTTATTTTCAAATGTTCTTCCTCCTTCGATCAAGTCAGGTTAATACGGCGGTCATGCCAATAATTCCACATTTTGACTTTGAATCCAGGCTTTGCAATGTGTATCGGGGTATTATCCTGCTGGAAAGTCTATCACTGTCCACCAAACAGTTTAGAAAATTTGGTAAAAGCTCGTTCTAGTGTGGATTTTTAGGTTTCCGCAGTCGTTATTAAGCTCTGTAAATCCAGATCTACTGCGGCGCAGTAGGCCTTCTTTACTGTGTCGGCTTCTTCCTTCAATCATGGAAATACAATTTTTTTTTTTTCATCGGAATAGACGATCATGTGCTATGGTACTTGTTTTCGTGGGAAAATTAGTCGCTGGATCCGACGTGCTTCATTTAGCGGCGGTTTCTTCTTCATTTGAATTATAATGCAATTAACTGTTGCTCTACTAGGCTTAATCTCAGTTTTACCTATAATTTTGCGGACGGAAAGTCCAGAATTGGAGGTTTCTCTTAGTATTGTCCGTCGGTCTTGAAAAGACATAGTTTTGCTCACACGTCCCTTGCAATTTTTACATAGTTTTCGTTGCTTCGAAGGTAGTTGTGCACCTCTTCCGATCTTCGAAGGAATAGTGTCCTTATACAAGTGAGACAAAAAAAGAGATACTCGTACATTTTATGACATCAAGTGTTAAAATTTGTTTGTATCTACATTCAAAATTTTTCTTAAAACATCATCATCACCCTCTACAAATTTCTAAAATAATAATTTTCCAGTACAGCCAGCTGTAGCTTAAACTGTTGGACTGCTTTACTTCAAACATCTGGAGCCGAAATAGTGGGTGGCCACAATGTAGTGGGTAGTATGTTTGCTTGTGACCCGAGCTGTGCAGGTTAGAGTCCGGATGGGGAACAACAACCAAGACCCACCCGAGAAACGAATAAAATCGAAGTTTCTCCAACCACTACACCAAAAACGGGTTTCCGCTTGGTAGTACAATAGAGTCTGAGTGCTGTACATCTAATGTAATACAATCAAACTTCCCTAAGTCGACACATCCATATGTTGAATATCTACACAAGTCGTACAATAATTATAATGGATTCCACATTTACACAAAATGGTTAAAAGTGAGAGATAATAATCGAGTTGCTGTAGCGAAGATGTCGTGCCTTAAAAGTTTCTAAATAAGAGCCTTGGAGCTCGCCTAAATGCATAATTAATAGCATCCCTCATGATGCTAAAGAACAAGAATATTTGTTCTGTTCAAAACCAAAGTCAGACTTCCACCTACCATCTCTTCTTTTGAATCGTGCCTTCATAATTGTTTTTGTCAATCACAAGGTAATCAGCTTTATATCTATCTAATCATCTAACCTTTACAGAATCGTATCTCTTGTCTTAAAGTCACGATAATAATGCACGTAATAAGCACTCTTCTTCACTCAACTTCCGTAAGATGTATTGGGTGTGTTTGCCAACATAATACCACCTAATTACAATAATTAGACGCTTAATTGAAGACCTACTTTAGCATACAGGTAATCTGCAAAGAAACTCTGATTGCACAATCACGTTCCATGCTCATTTGCCAAATCGAGAACCCAATCAGCTAAGCACATTTAGCGGAACAGCTGGCCACAAATAAATTAATGTCCAAGGCACATCGTAACGAGCGCTTTTGGTCATGTTCATTAATTTAAATCCTATGTCAGCCTACCTTATCAAAATCGCAATGAAATACGGAGACAGTGCTCTAAGCAAGAGCACATTTACATCTTCCGGGTACAGATGTTCAAGCTAGAGTAATGCTCAGCGTCCGAGTACGACGAACGACGAACCGATAAAAACCTTCACCACCAACCGCCTTCCTACTTCAATCTATCTGCCCACCACTTGTTGACTCTGTATCATCTTCTGGCGCATTATTGTCATTGGAGTCAATTGCCGCATAGCATGTCGACGGTACGCCATCGTGTATCCGTGTAAGCAAGTGATATTTTCTCATAATTAATCATCCGCAGATACACAGGTTATCCATTCTGTCGCGAGCAGAGGTGGGGATAATCATAGTTTCTCATACTTGTTGAGTTAGTCCGGCTTAGTAGGTGACTGGGGGCGATGCAAGAGGAGCGGACCACATTGCCCACCTTATTTAATTTGCGCTTATGCAATGCACAGCAACGATCAACTACCATGTAATGCCATGCATAGACACTGGGCGCTCCCCACCTCGAAGCCTCTTGACTTTTCTTAACCACCCGAAACCGTTCAATTGGCGAAAGCCACTTTTTTTTTTTTTTTGTGGCGATTTCAGCATGCAAACCCCCCCTGATCATAGAGTGTTATAGCTTATAGCCCACCATCAGGCCATTTACTACTCGTACTACCCACTTATAGAGCGCGCACTTAACCACTTAGACTTACATGAAGATGGCATTCGCTAATGTAATAATAAAACTACTGCAGGTAGAAGCTACCTATGATGATGATGATGATGATGCTGGAGGAGCATCACGAAATGATAACTTTTCCTTTCACAAAAATCAAAATTCCAATTGGTGTTTGGTTTTTTTTTTTTTTTTTTTCTGAAGTGGGACATGGCTGGTGATCTGCCTTTGTTTTTGGTTTCCTATTTTGGGCAAACATTTTTTGAAAGTACGTCATTTGTATGGTAAAAGTAATAAACCGTAAATGGCTACTTCGTGGCGGTCTCCCTGAGGGGCTATTAGATGAAACATGTATAAACATTAAGACAAGAGCCACTCATTGATGGCTCATCTTCATGCGGCGAAGTGGGGGTCTTAAGGTGATCTCATGACGATGGTCTGTACAAAGTGTATGTGTTGTGTACTACACTCGGTAGTTATGGTAGTAAGAAGATTCTTGTTGCTGACTTCAATTGCTTTTAGGCATTTCAAGGAGAGCAAGTTTTTTTTTTTCTTTTTGATTTGAACTGTGCCAAGCATGCAAATAGGGAAGAATGGTTTGCCAATTACGTGGTGAGAAGCGACTATTTGATTGATATTATTATCTTCCTATCTACAGTAAAGTGATCTCATAATGATGGTTTAATTTGGGGGGCGATAAACGAAACGAGTCATCACGATAAAAGTAGAAGAAATGTGGGGTGAATATTGTTGGACGTTTGTTTTTAGTCGACTCATGAGTAAGGTAGCTAGAAGTTATGACACTACATTAATTTTTCATTTTGTTTTGCATTAAAATGTACGTGTCACCTGCGCATAAAAAAGACGGACAAATTCTTGCACAAAAGACATAGGGTGCTGTTCAAATTCGAACTAGTGAACTATTTAATCCATTTGTGATTTCTCTCAATGAATGGGTGGCAAGTGTAACTAGGCGCGTTACACCATCTAGAAGAGATTCCTCCGTGCATAATTCAGAAACAGTTTTAATTCCAGCTACAAATAATGCGCACCACACACAATTGCGCTTTTACTTTTCCAGAAAACAAAAGAGAGTCAGAGAAGCAAGACTATATGTTTTTGACTCCTCAGCGAAGAATTTATATTTCACTTAACAAATACTGAGAATTCAAAGAAAAATCTCTTAGGGATGCGTAAGTGGAACACGCCTACTACAGGGTGTGTGTTTTTTTTTCTTTTAAATGAAACTCCATTTTGAAATTTTTGTTTACGAATTTTGACCGATTATTTGGTTTATAACTAAATTATATCGGCGGTATAGATGCGTGCTCTTTCAACAATATTTTGCATAACATTCGGGCACATTTCGGGTGCTATTTAATAGATATCACTTGTCTTTGACGTTAAGCGGCCGGGAAAAATTGCTTCCAAAACATCCATCGTAACGTTAGCTGTGTGTGATGTGGCATCGTCCTGTTCGAACCACATGGGTTGTAGTCCCAATCGATCTAAGTTGAAGAAGTTTTGCAGCATGGCACGATAGCGATCACCAGTAATTTTTACAGAATTGCCTCTTTTGTCTTAAAAAAAGTGGACCAATGATGTTGCCGGCTCAAACGGAGCACCGTACAGTAACTCTACGAGAACGTAAAGGTCGTTGGGGTATTAATTAAGGATTTTCAATGCCCTAATAGCGTATATTTTGTTCATTAAGAAAGCCAGATAAGTCGAAATGAGCTCCGTTACTTATGATAATTTTTTGCCAAAAATCGGGATCGTTAATATGGAGCTGTGAAAACTTTTCACTTCACTCTCCCCAGCGCATATGGACATTTTCCATTAGTTGTCTAGTCAATTGAATTTTATACGGATACTCCCAGGGTATAATGAGTTTCAAAGTTATTCGTTATACGCTGACTGGTTGACTTGCTAGGCACATGACTTAAACCAAAAAAATTACGCAAATTTCTTCGTCTTTTTTTCAATTAATTGATTATTTAGTTAACATTTTTTAATAACTTCAACACTTTGTTGACATATTAGATGCTGTATAATATATTGTTATCGACTGTTATTCCCGACCGTGAAATGCGAACTACAAATGCCAACGAAACCAAAATGGCGGCCAAACAATATCGATCTGGAACATAAAAAACACCGTGTACATATATAAACGACTTCCATCGTTTTAAGTAGTACACTATAGTAAAAATAGTGCAAATAGTGCTAGTTGTCAAAATATCATATATCAAGGTAAGAATTATTGTTAAAATAAAAACTCTTGTACACTGTTTTTAATACACAGTTTGTAACAAGGAGAAATAATAAAGATACACCCTATAAAGTATACTACGAGTACACGTACTAGTATGGACAAAAATACTGTTAAACAAACTTGTTACAAACTTGCTATAAAACAAAGACCTCAAAAGATAATTCAATAAAACTTTCAGGATTTATTCATACAGGTATTCCGAACACAAAAATTTAAATGGACTCCTTTGGCCTTAATGCAGGCCTTTAGTCGCTTCGGCCATTTATCAATTACAACACACAACTCATTTATTGGTAATTTAGAAAGAAATCAACAGATGGCCGCCCACCCGTTACATTCAACATGACGATGGGACGGCAAACACAATTCACTTTGAAATCTGTCAAAAGAAATGGGAAAGTGTCAAAAAAAAGAAGAAAAATGTCAACTTCAGCTCGATTTAGCTATTTGGTTGGCACTCTCACTCCTCAAATGGTGAATGCTACTCTTCTCTCCACTATCAGTTCTAAAAAGTGATTTAGCTATTTTAGGGAGTTGGAAATAGCATATCTCATTGTCGTTAAAATTGTATTTTCAGTTGAAATGTTTTAAGAATGTAACATATTTTAAAACTGATTGACTAAATTACGATCGAAAACACAAAATTTAGTACAAAAATATAATAGATTTTCCGTGGAAATATCAGGTTGGCAACTAAGTACGAGTAATTGCCGATTTCACACATAGATGTCTTTGGCCATATTTCTCAATGGCTTCTGTCAATGACATATTTTTTTCCTTTTGACATTTGTTAGCTATCAGTCTTACTTTGCCTTAGAAGCAAATTGCGCGTATTTTTGTGAAAAGGTATTAGTTTTGCGTCAGTTTTAATATGGAGTGCAAAAACGACCATTTTCGTCATATTTTACTTTTTTATTTCCGTAAAGGAAAGAACGTAGCGCAAGCTGCTAAAAAGTTACGTGATGTGTATGGTGAAGAAGCCTTTAAAGTAAGACAGTGCCGGCATTGGTTTGACACATTTCGTTCCGGAGATTTTTCACTGAAAGATGAACAACGATCAGGTCGACAGGTCAAATTAAAGCCATAATCGAGTCGGATCGTCATGTAACTGTACGAGAGATAGCATAGAAAAGTTAAATGTGTCACATACTCGTACAGCGATTGAGAAATATTTAAAACGTATGAAACTCGTTAAAAAGCTTGATATTTGGGTTCCACACGATTTGAAAGAAATTCATTTATCGAAGCGCCTCAACGTTTGCGATTTGCATATTAGACGCAATGAATCCGACCTTTTTTTGAAACGAATCATCACTGGCAATGAAAAATGGGTTGCTTACAGTAACGTCAATCGAAAACTATCTTGGTCCAGGCTTGATAAGCCAGCACAATCAGCTGATATCCACACAAAGAAGATTTCGCTCTCAATTTGGTAGGATTGGAAAGGTGTGGTGCATTTTGAGCTGCTTCCAAGGAATCAAACGATTATGTCAATAACTGGACAGATTAAATACAGCGATCAACGAAAAACGGCCAGAGTTGGTCCATCGAAAAGGTGCCATTTTTCACCAGGACAACGCTAGGCCACATACATCTTTGGTCAATCGCAAAAAATTATTGGAGCTTGGTTGGGAATTGATGTTACATCCATAGCTCTGACCTTGCTCCATCAGATTACCATTTATTTCGGTCTTTGGAAAACTCTTTGGATGGTAAAACTTTTAATGACGATGACGCTGTGAAATCGCACTTGATTCAGTTTTTTTGCCAATAAAGATCAAAAGTCCTACGGAATTATGAAGTTGCCAAAACGATGGCAAAAGGTCATCTAACAAAATGGAAAATATATCATTGTAATCACGAATTCGCTGATTAGTCGTTCTTGAGAGGACTTCACCTCTCAATTGCCTTCTTAGCCCCACAGAAACAGCGGTTAACAAGAGTAATTCGTCGGTTGCTTCCAGAGTTAACTGCGAAGTAGACAAAACAGCGAAGTTATATCAGTCATTCATGACGACTTGGTGTTGAAAAACATTGTTAATTGACAATCTTATCCTCATTTATAACCAGAGCCACCATAGCCATTTCTGATGCAATGCTAGCGAGCGGACAATGTCGTCTACGTAGTACAACTATTGTACAGACAAGAAAGATAGTGCCTGATGTATTGGCCTAGGTATTTCACACTATATTTTCCAGAATTCTTTGAAACTTATCTTTGCATTGAAAGTCTCGTTGGTGTCTTTTCAAACCCTTAACAGTGATTGCTCTCTCTTCGAAAATACGTAATGCACAGACATTATCTAGGTTCGTGCTCTATTTTTTTAACGTAAACAATTCTTAATAAAGATTTATGCAATAAAAAAAACTCAAGCGAGTTACTTGTATATGTAATCCCCTTTCTCAACTGATAGTATTCATTTCAAATCTTGAACAATAATCCCAAAGCGTATAACGTCAAAATAATTTCTTTTAAGTCAATTTGAAGTGTGCTTTCTTCAGTGACAAGTATTTCTCGCTTTTCCACTTGTAAGACTTAATATCGCCCCAAAAAAAAAAAAAAAAAGAAGTAATCCGATTACGGACAATCATCCTAGATAACACATCAGATCAACGATTGAAGATTGAGTTCACTATTTTGTATGACACTTGCGTGTAACAATACCTCCATATGTCAACTTTCACTTTCTAAGCCCCTTTCGAGACTTCTCCTCAATGAACCTCTGTGTAATTCGATTTAATTAGTTTAATTCTCCAGACAAAACAAAACTCTGAGCGCAATCGTAAGTACAACAACAGCCAACATGCTCAGAGTCACACTCAATTGACCGGCTTAATAGTCTACATCTGCAAAAATGAACTCTGTAATTTCGCAGAGTTCCTGTTGTTGTACCGGGCACAAATACCACGTATCTATGTGTGATGAATTGCTTAACGTTCCAGAGCAACGCTGCAGTTGAAGTAATAATGAATAAGGCGACGCTGCTGCAGATTCTTATGCAATGATTTATGCAAATAAATTAACAATTCTGCATTGGATTTTGCAATTGTATACATTTTGTTGCGGAGCACAACATTAACCGCTGTGGTATGCCGAATCCGTATCACAAGCATTGAATTGATTTTTCTTCAGGAGGATAGTATCGCTTGAACATCAGTAACAATAAAAGATTCGCAGATGCACCGAAGAAATAACAAGCACGGTGTTGCTGTGAGTTATGACCTGTAAGCTATTATAGCAGATACCAGCGGCATAGCGCGCACCGCCCCATTGGTATTTATATGAAACGGAAGCCTTAAATATGACACTGCCGGCATATTTAGCCTCTCTTTTCCTTGTACGAAATGTCATTGCGCTACTGCTACTGCTGCCGCCGATGTAGTTAATGAGAAGCAAGGTTGATAATCAATTTATGGCGGATGGAAAATGGAAATGGCAGCAGCTTCGGTATCGGTAGTGCTGTGTACACTGGAGATGTTCATTGAGGCGCTTCTTTTGAGGACAGGGACAAGTGGTTTCTTGAGTTGATCAGAAGATTTTTCAAAACAAGTATACTTATGACATTTCAATGATGTAACTGCGGATGCGCATTGAACGTATAGAGCAAGATATTCCAGTTCAAAGTTGTCTGAAGGCTTACTGCAGTAGCATGGAGTAATGATGAGCTTATTAGTAGCGGCGAATGTTCTACAGCTATTTACTCTTGTCTAATATAATTTCTCTTGCATTTTGAGGTTTTCCTCGCAGCTTTCAAAATGCAGAAGACACTTAGGTCTAGGTGTGCTGCCCAGAATGAACTTGATTCGGTGATGTGATGGTGTGTTGTCTTCTGCGATGGTGTGTTGCCTTCTAAGAACTACCAAGACAAATCCCATTGGACCATACCAACGCGGCAGATCGACGGTAGACAAAGACAAATCCAAAGCCAACATCTATTCATTCACTTCAAAACCGTGTTCATCATCTAGAGCTATACACGCCGATGACTGGTTTCGGGATACCAGTTAATCTGCACTCGATGTTACTGTCGACCACTACAGGAGTATAGCTACCTCAGAGTACACGTAAACTTGACACATGACACCCTCATAAAGATCTGATGAAGAACTATCTCTAGGAAACCGATGATATTTTGTTTGAAAAAACAGCAGACTTCGAAACTCCTAGCTCAGTGAAGTTTTGAAAAAATAAATTAGCAGCGTTGCAGGTACTCCTGTTTTAGTCTGTACAGGTTTCGACTACTGGGCTATAAGCAGTAGTAAAAGTGAGTAGATATTAATTTGTATCAAGAGAAAAATCGCTCATAGATCCTGTGTGCATGACTAATGGAAGAGAAGGGTTTTCGAATCCCAGCCTCAGGTTCGAAATGACAAGGTCGACCAAACCTCCGAAACGAAACGATCCCCGCGGATACTGAGAAGCTTGGCCAAGATAATTGGAAGTAAAGAACAAATTAGTAACACCGCCTTTGGTTTTTTCGTTCACAATAACTTCTGTGAAAAATCACCGATTTAAATAATAGTTTTGGCAGAATGTATGCCTCAACTAAAACCCGAGACCTGTTGGAATTGTTATACGGAGAGTTTTTTTAGTTCTTTACCCCTGTAAGACAAGAAAAGAATTATGCTCCAGGTACGGTTTAGGCTCCCTTTCGAGTTATGGTATTTTTTTTTTTTTAGTTAATCAGTCACTTGTCACTTATTGCATTGTTTTAAGAATTTTTTTTAAAAATTGGCCCATAGTAATCGAAATATATAAAGTCGCTGTTAGGTAGGTGATCGTGTCGCCTTTAAGTTTTCGTAGTAATAGAACAGATTTAACTTAAGTCGAATTCAGAATAGTTATTGTGATTCATTTTGACATTTTCGCTACTGTGAACTTGCACAGCTGACTTTTGACAGATCGAGAAAATTCAATTCAGATTTTAAACTATTTTAGTTTGCATTACTGCAGCATTTTAACGCATACAATTGTTCTTTTATAATTTATCCGTGCTCTATTATTAGTTTTATCACATGCTTATCCCATATTTTCACTTGAATTCTTGACTGTCACTTTAAAACTGAAGGCTGAACTATAATAGTCGGAAGTAATCGGAAGCTAATGTCATAATTCTATGTTGTTTCCTTCAGTGCTGCCAATTGCTCAAGTAGCCCATAATAGGCGTATGTGTTCGGAAGCAATTGTCAAATCGTTTTGCCTGTCACGTGAGCTGTTGTGTCAAATTTTCGTACGAAAGAGCGAATTGATTCGCTCTTTCCTAAGTGAGCAAAGGTGAACGAAAAATTAACGAATTCAAACAAAAAGCTATTATAGTCACACAATACAAATCCTTTGTATTCGCATTGTTTCGGAAGTGGCCGTATGAAACCATTCTTCTGTTATAGTTCGGCCTTAACTTAGAGGCGGGGGAAACACACCTAAATTGTTTTTTATCTTAGGAGTGACATTCGTGTATATTAGTGCCCATTTGGAGTTAGAGGCAACTTTAAGAAAAACGTCAGCTTAAATTCGATTCTTACTAAGGGCCGTTGTTTTTAGATTGGTAAAAACTGTTTGTCTCAGGGGTTAAGTGTGCGATCACTGAGCTGGGAGATTCAAGGTTCGAAAAAATTTAAAAAAAAAACTATTTTTCTTACGGTCCCAACTTTCGTGAATGTCTGAAAAACATCCGAGAGTAAAATTGTTACGAGAACCTTTACTTAAAGGAACAAAAAATGCACTTCGGAGACGGAATAAAACAACGATTTGTACGGGGCACTGCACGAGTGGCTGCGAGAAGCTAGGTCATGTCCTGTATCGGCTGTTAGCGAACGGTCTAAATCGTCCTGAGAACTATTAAAACTTATCGTTAACTGACTGAAACGACATCTCTTAAGCCTTTAGGTCAAAAATGTATATTGTCAATGAGGTTCTACCATATATACCTATAGGTAACAGTTTTTTTTTCGCTCTGTAGATGCATTTTTTTTTTTTTATAATTTGCACGTGTGAAAGGGGATATGAATACCCTTATACTATTTTTAGGACACGGGCGTTTTGTGGAAAGGGAAAGAGACAGAGAGAAGACAGATGTAGTTGTGTGTAGTTGGTTTGAAACTCAGGTATTATTAAGTTTCAGTGAACTCCAAAGGTGGCGTCCAGATAACTGGGGAGTATTTTTTTGCGTTATCGTTGCTTATGATTCACAGTATTTTTTTCCATCCTCCTGATGTCATCATCACGATCAAGTTACATTTTATCCATATCACTACCCTACTGACAGTGTTATGCCTTCGCAGTAGAGTTGAATAAGATTTCGCAATTAATCGAAATAAATAGATGATTCTTGACATGAGGATTCGAACCGTGAACCACCAGCGTGACAAGCGATGATGTTACCACTACACCATGGCCACCTACAATGCATGGAACGTCCGTGTTACCTGGGACCCAGCAACTCCTCATTATATGTGTCTATAATTTCGTTGAAGGATCCATGGCATTACTTTACGAACTTGGATTGCATTGTTAGCGATAGTAATATGTGCATCCAGTTTACCTACTTCATTGTCCTTACGGATGATAGGCGGTATACTTCTCTTAGAATCTAAAGAATATGAGACAGAGTTCTTATAGAGTGCAAAAGACCACGGAGTTAAATGTTAATATCGACTCTGTCATTAGTTGGAACGTAAAAAACATGGATGAGCTCAACGCCTCAAAATATGAGTTATGTCTCCTGACTCCTGTGTAATTTAGAAAAAGTTCCTCCGACCTACGAGTACATAATTTTTCAAGTCAAGTATCAGGCCAGTATTATGTAAGACGTTTATGTCTTGTTCAATTTATTACGTCATGAGAAATACGTATGGTAATCGTTAAAAAAGCTCCGTGCGCCTCCGCTCACTCCGCTGTATTCCGCTGGCTGAGGAATTAGTTTTCGAGGATATTTAATCTTTGGGAAAGTAATATCAAAAGTTTGTCCAAATTCAAAAAAGACCTTATCAACTTTTAATTTATATTTCTGCAACATTTACTTTACTTATTACAGAGCTGCGAAACATGATAAATATAATTTTCGGGGTCAAAATTTTCAGGGCAGTGTTAATGCAATATTTTAGCCTTCACAGTTACCCAATGAAACACTAATTTAACACCGTATTAAACAATTTTCTTCCAGGTAATTTAAAAGATTTTTTAGGCAATCAATTTTCATTTATTTAACAACTCATTGTTACATTTTCTAATGACGTGATTAAACTTTTAAGTGCCTGACTGTAAAAAAATACCATAAAAATACTTGTATGTGTATGCATTAAAAAATGCATAGTATATTTCAAAAATCCGACAGAAAGACACAACATATGTACGAGTTCATACGTCTCCTACACATAAAATTAAAAATCTTGTTTAACCAAAATGCGAAGCCATGTTACGCAAAACAAATGAATAATTACACATTGTTGTCCAATTAATTCAAAAGAATAAATCGTTATTATGCAAATTAACTCTTCGCTTCAATTCAAATAAAAGACTCCCATTGTGCATTTCATGAGGCGTGGAAATTAATTTTAACTTAAGGTTGAGCATTAACTGAACTTTACCGTCTTGACGCCAGAGCCACTTAATTCGCCCAACACTCCATTGAAGCACACTGAAATAATTGCTGACCTTCTTCCAGTTTCATTTGCCACCTCCATGCACTCTACGGGTGCTTTTTTTTCTTCTCTTCGAGACTTGTTAAATGTCAAGTGTGGTCTAACTACTCTTCGGAGACAATAAACCAGAGCGACTCAGAGAACTTCATGTGAACACGAAAGTTAAATTGAAAAAAAAAAAAAAAAAAAAAAAAAATAATAAAAATCGGGGCCATATTCGGTGTTCGCGCTCTACTAAGACTCCATGGTATTCATAAGGTTGTCACTTTAGATTTAATCAAGACCTCTATTGTGTGTTGGTAAAAATGGTTCTTGGCATGCGTGTCGAAAAGGCGATGAAAATTATTAAATAATATACGCGAGACGCGACAAGTAGCCGTTTGGAATTGAATTACACGCCGGAGGTCGGTGGCTAATCGACAGACAAGTGTCGTTATTCGAAGGTGGGCATAATTTCAAATTGGTGCTTCATGGTATGATTTTGACTTTTAATTTGGTGTAAATGATTCTTTAATAGTCTATTGTTCATTACTAAACTATGTTAGAAAGGTTTCTATAAAGAAATAAACAATTGATTCAATAGGTATCTACTTTTGAGGCCGGGGTCAGACTCAAGAGGGATTTTCACAATTTGAATTGCAATTCCAATCTATTTTATATAATATTGCACTCGGGTCAATAAACCCATCGAATAAAAACGGATAAAATGTGCACCTGTTACGCTGTTGAAAAATTCTCAGTAGACATTAGGACGGCGCATGACGGATTACAATTGCGGACCGCAGGACTCACCTCTCTGTATTAGCTCTGGTATTAGTGTTGGGAACTATAGAATGAATTCGACTGTTCATTCATTCAATCATTCATTCGGAATAAATATAAAGGTCCGTACTCATACAAATTGTCAGGATATTCGCACTCAAGTATGAACTCCATTAACTTGGGGGTAAAGTCTTTTGAGAAATTTAAAAAATAAGGGATCCACCTGGTGGTCGCATTCAAAATCAATTTCCACTAACTTAGTTGTCACGTGCGTATCTACTCAGCTCACTCAGTGAACTCAATGAAATGAATTAATGAACGAAAATAGTAATGAATAAATTTTAATAACTATCGAATAATTTTTATCCGATAGTTTCCATTACGGTGCCATGAAATATCGCCGAGCGAAATAAGACCGAATTTCAAAATTTCAAAGAACTAGCAAACCCGAAATCCCCAAAATCCATTATCCCAAAAATCCAAAATCCCGAAATATTTGATTGGGTACAATTGTAAATGCTTGTTGTCTAACAGGTGCCTGTATCTTAACAGTGGACCGCCTCGCGGGATAAAAGAATTTCACACTATGGGGCATCTCTTCCATTCATTCACCGAACGGCTTTCGGGCTCACATGCGGGTGCTCAGGGCGCCGAGTGTACGCAAATGAATTTTGAAATTTGGCGTTATTTCACGGCACCTCCCATTACCGCTCAGCATACAATTACGCTATATTTCATATATATTTATTTCAATCGGTTTATACAAGTAAGACGTTCTGTCTTTTACAGTAAAGGGTTTTTAATAGGGACATAAGAATTTTGTATTTTAATATAAACGCAGCCTTAAACTTTTTTTATGATCTGCCAATGTCAAAACGTCGTTCACGAACGAGCAACGTTTGGAAATTATTAAAAATTACTACCGAAATTATGAGTCGGTGTTCGAAACTTTAAGAGCGCTTAGTCCAATTTTCGGTCATACGAGGTGAAAAGTTCTCGGCCTGATAATGAAAGACTGCGATTTTCAGTTAAAAACTGATTTTATTTTTCTACATACTCGTAATCTCCCCTGACTTCAAAACACTTGGTCCAGCCTTTCTCCAACATCAGTATTCTTTCTCGGAAGTGAGAGTCTGGAAGGCTGTGAAAATATTCATCTACGGCCCTGTCAACTTCTGCATTGGATGCGAAGCGCTTCCCAGAAACAAATTTCTTCAAGTTTGGGAACAGATGGAAGTTTGAGGGTGCCAAATCAGGTGAATAGGGGGGATGGCCGAGCAAATCGTACCCCAAATCCCGCAGTTTTCCCATCGCCAACGCACACTTGTGTACATGGTGCATTGTCCTGGTGAAAGATATTTTTTTCTTCTTCAAGCCAGGCTTTTTCTCGCGAATTTTGGCATCCAGCTGATCAAGAAGATTGGAGTAATATTCGCCTGTTCTGCCTTTCTCAAGGTAATCAATTAACAGGATCCCTTTCGCATCCCAAAACACACTGGCCATGACATTTCCGACAGACGCGATCGACTTCGCTTTCTTTGGCGCTGAACCACCGGCTTTCACCCACTGCTTCGACTGCTGTTTAGTTTATGGCGTGTAGTGGTGGACCCATGTCTCATCACAAAATCGGTTGGAAAGATTGCCGCAAAAATCGTTTGCGCATTTGCTTTTGATCGGCATTCAGCAAATGCAGCACCCATCTTACGCAGAGCTTTCGCATCCCTAAGTTTTTGTGCAAGATGTTTCGCATCCTCTCTTCCGATATACACACACTCACCTTCACTCGCCTATCGTCCAACACGATATTATGCACTTTTTCAATGGTTTCCTTCACGTGGGTCATCTTCGAGGGACGTGCGACCACGTTTAAATTCAGCTGCTCACTTTTTAACGGTTGACATGGAAGGGGCAGAGTCCCCGTAAACTTTTGTCAACTTTGGATGAATTTCCTTACGGGTTAGCCCATAAAAAAAGAAGAATTATCACCAAAGACACGCGAGACGTCTACTGCAAAAATTCGTGTAAAGAAACTACTTGAGAGAACAAGTTGAAACTTGTCATACGTACTAATGAGAAGTACACCCAGGCAGAAAATATAAATTTTTGCTGATTGGAACGCCATCTCTGCGTCAGGCCGAGAACTTTTCACCTTGTTCTCGTAACAATCGTCCCACTAGATAGGCTGTGCGTGCTATATGCAAAAGTTTGAAGAAAATCCTGAATTTCATCGAAGAATCATCTTCAGCAATGAAGCTAATTTTTGGCTTAATGGCTTTGTCAATAAGCAAAATATGCGTTATTGGTTAGCAACAAGTCAAGAGACACCATTGCATCCACAAAAAGTGACCGTGTGGTGTGGATTTTAATGCCGGAGGTGTGATTGGACCGTATTTTTTCGTCGATGAAAATGATCGCCATGGCTTCAAAACAATGTACAACATTTCATAGCAGCAGACGATTGACTGTCAGGCAGTCCAGACCTCAATCCTTTGGATTATAGGTTGTGGGCTTATTCTACCCGACATCCAAATAATGAGTCCTTGAAGAGCGCAGTGGACAATTTTCCAATGGACGAGGTGCGTGCTACGATCGATGAGTGGCTAGATCGACTCAAGGTTCTGTTTAAATATTGTTTCAATTAAAGTTTTACAGAAAAAGAAAAGTTTAAAAATGCATGTACGAGTACCAGCATTTATGACTTGACTAGGCACATGGGAATGTTGTTCATATCCATTTTTCACACAAACAAATTCTTTCCTTTGACCTCAAACTCCACCCATCTAATTCAATTACTTGCAAGTCAGTTAAAAAGTGATTACTATTTTAACCTGTTTAGCCTTTATTATCACCACCCCCCCCGATGATCAGATCTCATAAATTTGCCAGTTTAATTGGCCTCCAAATCTCAGATTAAAAATACTCTCAACTCTATGTATACGCTGCAATAAAATGCCCGCGCTATTGCCTTAATCATTAATCAGTGTTGTAGTGTTGTAGTAGTAGAATAAAATATAAAAATAATTTATTAATTTTTAACTTTTTCGAATATTAATTTCATTGCACCACCGCCAGTGTAATGATAGCTAAATAATTATTTTTTATGCCCCCTAAGTAGTTAATCATTTTTTTTAATAATTAAAATATAAAGGTACATGAGTGGTGGTTTCGTTGCGTTTTTGCGGTGCAGTGCAGCGGTGCAATACGCACAAGATTTATACACACGTTGCATCCCGCAATTATGAAATTTACGCATCATAATTCGTTCGGTAGTCCACTTGGCACGGAAATGGATGGGAGTTGTGGGTGATGGCTAAATGGATAGCCATGTGAAAATTGTTGCATCACTTGTGAGTGGTAAAAAAAAAAGTTTTTTTTTTCGTTGAATTGAATAAAAGGCCTACAATAGGATTTTTTTTTTGCGTAAGCCTATTAAAGAGATAATCTACTCGAGTAGGTGATTGTTACAGCAGAGAACAGGCTGGAATCATTTAACCATTGCCGCGTGCAAAGTAGATTTTTTTTTTTATTATTTTACTTTTGCTTTGGGTATGAGTTCTGAGTGTTGGTGGTTCCGTGGTCATGGATGTTATGAAAAAAAAAAAGATAGATACCCGCAGGAGGTGGGTTTAAAAAAAAAGAAAAAAAATTCATAAATTACATAATTTCCATGAGAGATCAAAATAATCAGAAAGTTTCAGCGGTGCATCCGCTTCATATTAATAATAAAGTCAACTTCCCGCAATGTAGCCCACGGACCACTTTATCCGGTAAGCGTTCTTGTTGGCAGCTTCCCTCTGGGATTGTTTATTGTGGCAATTTTAATTTTACAAATTGCAACAGAAGCAATAAAATAGCTCACCAGCATTAAAAAAAAAAAAAAAAAAAATCCGCAACACAGTGGATCGCACTTAATCATCTTCGTATTATAATCAACAGTGCTCGAGCAGAAATACACCACAGATTGAAAGCTGGCGAATTATGTTAACGATATTGTTTTATTGCACTTAATTGCTTTTGTTCTGAATGAATTATATGTGGTAGCCAGTATGAAGTTTCAATTCGCGGGTCTGTACCTTATGACATAAACATAAAGATGACAGCGTTGATAATGTCAGATGTGTTTCCAAGTGCACTAACGAGAGTTGCATCTTGCGAAAGTTACATTCTTGGCACGAAATCTTTTTTGGCAACACTTAAGGCAGTATAATTTTCGTTTTGTTTAAGGTGTGTCAGTAGACATCACCAACTTGTAAGTAACGTAATGGCATATCGCGAAGTGGATATTTACGAGTAAGTGCTTTTAGACGAATCATAGGTGCTGATCTTTTGACCGCTTATTGTTAAGAGAATCTGTACAGTTTATGTGCTTTTGGATTTGCACAATGCACATGCTAGTTGTGAAGTCAATTGGTGCATCAGACAGCAAAGAAAGATAAATTTAGCAATAGGTGGCGTCTATGCTGCTACGAGCTGTTTTTCGTTAAAGATTTGATTGCACGAATTCAGGGAGCGAGAGGTTTGTGCGGAAAGAAGATAATCAACAGAATAAAATTGCAGTTTCTCTAGTATGACCCTTACGAAATCCGTAGTAAGGACACTCTTCTCTACTGCATGTCCCAAATTTGTTCGTCTTTGAAGGGTGACGGTTGGCAACCCTCATTTTCCCATTAACCTGGATAACGATATAAAACTCAGAAGGTCTAGATGTTGCACAAGTGTCCTAGCTCATCGTCAACATTCTGTAAGCCAAAGTGGAACATTCGCAAAGAAGGTGGAAAACAGAATCAATTTCTTCCTCATCCTTGCAGCTCCTGCAATAGCCATTGCGGACTACACCGATACCTTTCGCACAGTGCCAATGATGATGCCATGGGATATCGTGTGCATATCTGCGATTAAGCCCAACCAGAAAAATGGATCTCTCTAATCGAATACTGTCCTAAGGGTGCTGGATCTAGACAAGTGCATGTTTGCTCTTCAAGTTGCAAGTTCATCGGCTCTTTCTTTTTCCGTGCAATTTCTCTTTTAGGTGCAATTTTCATATCAGGCTTCATATAACTAGCTTTGATATTACTCGTAGTTGAATTCTAAGCAAAGTTCTAACAAAATAAGCCATCTTCAGTGCCAGCGTTCATATTTGAGCCTTCAGTATAGAAAGCCAGCTCCTCTTTACTTCGGAGCCGGTTTGTGCAGTCGTATCTACTGGTATGTCAGTTGATAATCCTTTTCTATTGCGGAACGACGGCAGAGTGATAAGTACCTAGTCTTGGCAAAAGATGACGTTATTAATTCAATTCAATTCTATTTCTTGTTAATGTCATCCTTCATAAGACTACTGTCAAATTATCAGTCAGTTGTGTTTGACAGCAATCAAAAGTGAACTATTTCCGAGTTTTTATGAAAATGGAAAAAATTGAGTATTGAGCAGTGATTAAATTCTTGAAAGGTTGAAATCAAAGCGGAATTAAACGAAGTTTATAGGGACTCTGCACCTTTGTTAGCAACAATAAAATATTGGATAGCTGAATTTACTCGCAGTCGTACGAGTATCTTTGATGAAGAACGACCTGACGTCCAAATGAGGGGTCACCACACCAGAAATGATTGATAAAACCCATGATATCGTATTGAATGACCGCAGTTAAAGTGCATGAAACCGTTGAGATAGTAGGCATCTCAGAAGAAGGTGCGCGCAGTTATCTTACACGAACATTTGCACATGAGAAATCTATCCGTGCGATGGGTGCCGCGTTTGCTCACAGTTGACAACAAGCACTCGTGTGACAACTACGGAGACATGTTTGGTGATGTTTAAGGGTTGTGATTACAATCCCAAAAACCGAAATCCCGAAAATCCAAAATCCCGAAAAATTTGGTTGGATACAAAATTTGTTTCGGCCTCACATGCAGGTGCTCACGGAGATGCTACGCTGCGTGTAACCAAACACAATTTTTTTTAAATTTTTCCTACAATAAAATTTTCAGTTTCACTTTCGGGATTTTGGATTGTCGCGATTTTGGGATTTCGGGATTATGTTTTTCGGGATTCTGTCCGACTCCTGTCTACGAATTACTTCCTCATCCACCATATTCTCCAGATTTAGCCCCCCTGCGATTATTTTCTGTTTCCGAATTTGAAAAAAAATGGCTCGACGGAAAGAAACTGAAAAGAGGAAGATAGAGAAACGCATGTTTTGAGTATCGAGCTAAAAAGTCTCCTTCTCCTCGTTGAAAAATAAAATGAAACTCCAACGATGCCGGATGGCTTGAACATGGGTATTGATCTTTTTCTAGTGACAAGTATGATTTCTTTTTTGAAGGGTTTACCACCAGACCTCGACAGCTGACGGAAATATTTATTAATTGAAACGCGTTGTTAAGCCTTCCGCTCCATATTGGTTAGGTCACAGATTACGAGTATAGGGTGACAGAATTGACAAATAGCCAGGCGTCCTAAACTCCAGGTGGGCCGCGATCACTAACGACAAGTTCGAATTTAACCGTTTTTAAAATTTTTCACTTTAATTGCTAGACAAAGAGATTAACAGACTGACACCATCTGAAGTATGATAAAAATTTCGTGGAATGTGTCTTCCAAAATGAGAAGATCTTTCAGTTATTAAATATTACATTTGGATTTCTGAAGGTTAAATGGCAACCAAACAGTGAACAAACCGTTCACTTCATCAAATTCAAAATATTGAAATTGGTTTCTAGTCCATATCGATATTTTTCTTACATTTGGTAGATAAATTCTTAGGTTATGTGTAAATTGCTCTAAAGTAGTTTTAAATTTGAAATTCTGACGAGTAAATCGTGATTTTTGACATTTATATTCACAACAAGTAGCTGCCGAAATTTACAAATTCTGACTAGAGCTGGAAAGTACTTAAGTATTTTGGGACTTTCTAGGTACAAGAAATGAGAACTAGTACTGGTACCAAGATAAAAAAGTAAGATCAGGGACCGAATTACCGCAATCGATAACGAGTGATTGAGTAGGAGTCGTGATCGAATGATCGATGATGGCACTTGAAAGCTCACGTGTCGAATGAAAATAAAATTGTACTAGAGAAATTCTACTACAACTCACAAAGTGACGTTTCTCCGGTTGATAAATAAAAGAGAGAAAAATATTATTTGCAGTGGAATTAAAAGTAAATAATGGATTTACTTTTGTATTTGTCCTGGGACTCCGACGATGAATATCGCGAACGCGTTGAGGGCCGGCGCTTAAGGGATAGGAGCAATCTTTGCCAAGGTGTTTGGCCGTAAAATCGGAATATTTTTCTGTAACAAATTAATTTTGTTCAGATTGGACCTTAATTAAATTAATTAAAAAGGACATTGTATTAGTAAATTCCCTTATAAAAAAAAAAATTAAAACAAATATCACAAACATTTTTGTTGTTTCGCTCGATGACCCGACAGCACCATAGTGTTCGAATGAAATGACGCACTTATAACGTGTGCTGTCATCTTAAATTTCGATAGTTTATACTCGATTACAAGACAGGTAATACCAAATCCTCACATTTCGATGACGAGTTACTCGTTACCGATTGCTGTAATTCGACCACAGAAGTCTTATAGTGCACTTGAAATTTAACAATTCTGAATTTGACATACAAGTTCAAATTTCAATCAAACCTCAAATGCAAAGCTAGTTGGTATGTTTTGTGCGTTGAACTTAGAAGGGGAAACTGTAAAAGAAATTCGACCACGATTATACTTCGACTCACCACATGGGGAATATTTTAACCTAGGTCAATCAATTTACATAGATCCAGCTTTAGAAAACATTTGCAGTTATTAAACATTTTTTGTACACCATGGGACGAACAAATCCGGGAGGGTTACCTAGTATATATTCTCGTTTTTGTGATAAAACATAGTTTAAAAATATTTAATCACCTACTTAAGTCAAAATCGTTTTTTTTATTCATAGTTGTCATAAAGTGCATATTAAACATAGAGCGCCATTTTACGAGTCAAACTTATTATGACTCAAACGTCATTTTAAATAAAAAAGGAGGGAACTAATTAAAAGAACTACTGTCCAACAGTACGCAGAATCGTACGCCCCACTTCATAAAGTTTCCATCTAATATTCTACTATTTTCGCTTTACGAGTATTTTTTTGCATTAATTTTTCAGTTTGATTCCTTTCGTTTTCTCTGTTGACATTTGAAAAATTCAAAGAAAAACACGTGAATGTACTAGATTTCTCTTGAAGTGTATTGACGTTTGGGTTTGTTCGACCAAAAAACATTTGAAGTATGTTTTAAGGTCAGAACTCGTTAGAGGTTAGGAAATAAAATAGGTTTTGGCTATGAATAGCTTGTACAGCTTTTTAAAAAGAGCTTACCACCTTCTGGGAATTATCTTACATATAGTGCCTTCATTTATATAAGTACCATGGATCGATAAATGTTTCAAAATAATAGTGTACCTACGTTACCAATTTATAGAGTAAATCTAAGTTTCTAACCTGAAAGTAAAAAATAAAATAAAAATAAAGATTAGTAAGTTACGAAAAGATAAGAGACTTTTTTTTTATATAAAGTTTAACAACTATTAATGTTATTTACGGGAAAAAACAAGACATTTCGCCTAATAGCTAGAAAGTAATAAATGGCATCTGTCAAAAAAAAAGTGCTAACTTTGACTCAACGAAAATGGCAGGTACATAAAATCTTACAGAGTGTCAGAATTGTGAGCCGATAGATTAGTAGGATAGGGTGGCACAGGGCATCAACAATGCATGTTTGCTATCATGTTCAGACTTCTGCAACACGTCCCAATGTTCCCGATTTCTGTTACAATTGTATGATACCTTCTAACACACCCCTAATAAAGCGGACTAGGCGTTGCGAAATTGTCAAAACTGATACAATCATGTCTTTCTTTTCAGAGGATGTTTCCGTGATTTTTAAGAGATTTTATCATAAAAATGTTGTTAACACATTTTCTTAGCAGAAAGTGGGCATGGTTGACGAATTTGTAACCGAAGTTCATGGATTCTGATGAGATATTCACAATAAGACTTAATCGTCACCATAAATAGGTTTGATAAAGCAATATTGGGATTTTTAAGAAAACGATCCCAAAAAGTGGGCGTGGCATTGTTCAATATATGAACAAAATGTAAGGAAAGTCAACGTCTATATATTTTATGTAGACAATATTTTTCAGTTTCTAGCAATAATATTGAGAAAAACGACATTTCATGAAAAAAGTGTTTACACTTGTCCTGCTTCGGATTTAAATACCAATAAATATTTAGACTTCGGATTTGGATTTAACGACATCGAAAATATACAATGTTGTGCAAAACATACCGGATTTTTCTTGAATATTTTTCATTGATGTATTCTAGGGGATAGGAATACAGTAGGTAAACTTGTTTGTCAATTTAAGAAAACCTATTACATAAGTTTACAAATACAAAAAAAAAAATGTCTTGTTGTCATCATTTTTAAAGTTTTATGCAAAACTGTAACTCAACTCAATGCCATGCCTGTGCAAAACATACCGGATTTTTAAAAAGCACCGTATTTTCTTGCTCTACATCTTAGTGATAACAGTTTGGCTGTCATTTGGATTGAGTTACAGACTGAACAAAATCAAGCAAAAAAAAAAACATGTCCAAATTGTTTACTATTAAAATGCCCAAAAATAAATACAGTGGTGTGATTAAAAATCAGGTCGTGGCAGATTTAAGGCAGGGCTAAAACAAAAATGTATAGCCAAGAAGTATGAAATGTCATCATCGACAGTGTGTGACATTATTAAAAAGTTTCGGAATGGAAAACCGGTCGAAACTATTCACTGTGGAGGACGTCCGAGAAAAACGAATGTCCGAACCGATCGCCAAATTAAAAAAATGGTCCTTAAAGATCCTTTCTTGTCTTCAAGAAAGATTGTTAGCGAGCTCAATCTTTCAATTGAAGCAAGCGCCGTACGCAGGCGTTTAAAAGAAGCTGATTTTTGTTCTTTTAGACTAACAAAAAAGCCTCTACTTACTTTTAAGCATAGACAAAAAAGGTACCATTTCATTATTCTAACAAGTCTTTGATTAATTTGCTAACGCTAATCGTTCCTTAGACTGGAATTTGCAAGAAAACATTTGAATTGGTCAGCAACGAAGTGGAAAAATGTACTCTTTAGCAATGAGAGTAAGTTTAACTTGATTGCTTCTGATGGAAGTATTCATGTTAAACGAAAGAAGGGGACACGTCTTCAGCCACGACATTGTCATCTAACCGTAAAGCATGGAGGAGGCTCTGTTATGGTGTAGGGATGTTTTTCTGCTGAAGGATGTGGTCCACTACATGACGTTAGTGGTATTATGGATCGTTTTCACTATACGGATATACTGAAATCCGTAATGTTACCATACGCTGAAGAGGAGATGCCACTGCATTGGGTTTATCAACACGATAATGACCCAAAACACTCTTCAAAGTTGGTTAAGGAGTGGTTTACGGAGAAAAATGTTGTTGTGCTGGAATGGCCCTCTCAATTGCCCGACTTAAACACTATCGAGAACTTGTGGGCAATTTTAAAAAGACGGGTAGGGTCAAAAAGGCACACATCTAAAAACGCACTTATGACGTCACTGAAGAATGATGGGAGAACATTCCAAAAGATATTCTTGAGAATTTGGTGTCGTCCATGCCTAAGAGATGCGAGGAGGTCTTAAAAAACAACGGTTACTGGATTTTGTCCAGTCAGAGTTAGGCAAAACAAAAAATCCGGTATGTTTTGCACAAGAAGTTCTCGAGTTAGGCTAAGTTTTTTTTATGGAATATTAAAATATGTTATCAGAAAACTTTTTTTTTTTTTCTTTTATTTGTAAACTTATACAATAAGCTTTCTTATATTGACAACAAATTTTACCTAGGATCATTCAGTCCCTTAGAATTCACTGAAGAAAAACGTTCTATAAAAATCCGGTATGTTTTGCACAACACTGTATATCCAGTCTTTTTAATTCTGTGCCGATATTTTGAGAATTTTTAAAGTTTTGACCAGAAACGGGTTCAGTAACCTCGAAAACCCTTTTTGGCCCTTTGGAAAAATTGAATTTGTTTATTACTTAGGGCTATCGGCGCCATTTTGAATTTTGAAATATTGACGTCGGATTCGATTTCAACGACCTAGGAGACTCCTTTGCGTCCTTAATGTCGCTTTATTTACTTCATTCGATACAAGAACTTTTTATTTCTTAAATTTTTTAAAAAAATTTGAGAAAAATATTGGCCGAGTTGCATACATCCAGTGGTCCACCTCCTTTTTTTATAGTTTTACTGGACTTATTAGGTGACATCGGAATAGGTTCCTGGCCCGTTCTCAGCATTGAATCTACATTGGAGCAAAACAATGGCGTCTTAAATTTGTTGCTGACAAAAAATGCAGATGCTTTTGCAGATTTTTGATAGCACACCGAACTCAGCTTTCGCTTTCGCCAAAAACAGTTTTCAAGATGTAGCAATTCAGGCAGAGAAATGATCACCATTACTGGTACTTTATTTTTAACCTCGTGTCTATTTTGTTACGGTTATTTAAAGCAAAGGAAAGTTTGCTTATCTTGCCACCTCAGAGCATATAGCGAATAATAAATCAAAGGACACAATTTATTAAAATTCTTTATAATGAAACAAACGATATGTTTCTTATTAGACTAGTTAAGATATTTCAGTTTCACTTTTGGTGCTTTTTACGTCATCGATGAGCTACAAACTTAGTATTCTTTGGTTTTACTACTTTGCTTTTATAGGGTTATACAACAAGAGGTGTCATTTTTAATCAATAGAAAAACCGCAACATTTTTATGAAAAGTGGTGATATTTTTATTTTATTCTAAAGTACGAACTCTGAGGTTAGTAATGGAATACAATATCTGCCAAATGTCCGCCTCGGCTCTGCATACAAATATGATTCTTTTGATGAAATTTTTCATCACACGTTTTCGTTGCTTATGATTCACAGTATTTTTTTCCGCCCTCCTGATGTCATCATCACGATCAAGTTGCATTTTAGCCATATGACTACCCTACTGCCAGTGTTATGCCTTCGCAGTACAGTTGACTTAGCTTTTGTAATTGATCGACTTTTTTATTTATTTCATTCGAAATAAATAGATGATTCTTGACATCAGGATTTGAACCGTGAACCAACAGCGTGACAAGCGATAATGTTACCACTACACCACGACCACCCAATGATGACCAAAAGTAGTGCGAACTTTACGAAACGTTTCCGATGACACCTCTTGTTGGATGACCCTATACAACACTATGACCCTATTCCCTCACCTCCCCAGTATCAACAACTAACCGCAAATAGAATAAACTATTAATATTATTGTCAGCTTTAAAGCGAAAGTAACCTGTCCAAAGTACGAGTATTTCAGTTATTTTTCCAAACAAATAAATTCACAACAATTCACATCTGTTCTCCATATCTTATCTTCGGTTGCATGTAACAATTTAAATAATTCGGCACACAACATTCCCACGAAGGCCTAAGTAGTACAAAATAGACCGAAATCAACTTGTTCTGTTCAAATGCCTACAAGTCAGTCGGATTTCATTAATGTGGCCCATAAACTATATGCATATCGATATTTAGGACCAATGATCTAGCCTCTCAGTCAAAACTCTTGTGACCAACAATTGGACATGTGGAACCAGCTGCCAGCGGCAGCGCGGCTATAGCATTGCATTCAAGACAACTCCTTTCTGTCGGAATTTTGATTTAATTCGCCGAACCGCCCATAAATTAAGAAACCCATTTGACTTTTGGTCCAGTTGCATGCGTTCATTCGTAATCTTTGCGATTTTGTTCTCCTTTGTTGGTGTTTCGATTATTTTTCAACTTTCTTGACGGCAGCGGTCAGTGGCAAATATAACAAAGCGCAAACTACAATCATAACCACCTCGAAGAAAATGACCAAACCAAAAAGTGCTGACTTAGGAGTCATTTGGCCGTGAGTGATTTCTCAGCGAATTGTTTTAACACCTTTGGCAGGATGCCGTCTTTGTGGTTGGGCATAGGACAGAGAGCGGTATGCTATTGATAGGAAATTGCTTACCTTTCGCAATTGAGTTGGTCAAATCAGGCGCAAATTGCAGTTGAGGGCAACAAATTCACCTCGTTAAGTGCGAAATTATTGCCCGCATTGTTCGGATTTTGTTTGTTTTAAAGCGGTCCCCGAATTATGGTGTCGTGTAGTGTTTGATGTATCACCAGCGGGGGTAATTTTGAGAAACGAACGGAATTAGTCGGTTGTTTTGGTCTCATTATTTCGTAGCTGAAAGGAAGGAATTTTATTTTTAAACACGCAGTGCGATTGGTTATGTAAGACCCACACGTGTGGTTGATATCAAAATGGGATTTAAGTAGAAACTCGTAAATGAGTGCAAAAAAGATCAGATTACCATATTGCGTGCTAAAGTAAAGTAATTGTAAAGTGGTGACATTCCAAGAGCTTCTTGGTTATGACTGGGAGCTGGAGCAATATTAAAACATTTTGAGAAATTCGACTGGATTTATAAGGATGAACTGTGCAGATGAGTGAATGTACTTCTGCTGCAATGCACAGTGGAAACGTAAAAAAAACTGCCTACTGTGGATGTCCTACGGCCCATAAATGTAACCAGGACAAAAGTAAGTAAATAGAACAGCTGAAATTATCAAAGACATCTGTTTCCTCGCTATACGCCTGACAGGGTAGGTTGTTGGAGCAGTGTGACTAGCTTTGTGTGACTGCCTGTAATAGAAACGTACCTTGTGAGTTGCTTGGCAACTCGTTACACACTACTCTCTACTACGGCCGCTAAATAGGGGCGACGATAAAGTCGAATAGGCAATTGGGAAATAGCTTATAGTCTAAATGCTGAAATCGTCAAATATTTGTGATAGAAGTGAATCTCAGGGGTCATCCATCACCACATCGTTTGCTACATCCTGACTCAATCCTGTAAATCCTAAACTCAGCTCCAAATACGTCGAAGCAGCTCATATAAAAAATTAATAAATATTGGGCGCAACAGCTCTTTGTGCCAGGGCCTAGCTTCTTGCAACCACTCGTGTTGTTTGCGTTATATTTTTCACACGAATGGAAGGGACCTAAGTTTAGTGCCGTATCCGAACGGCAATTTGTTTTGAGAAGCGTTCTCGTGACAACAATACTCTCGGACGTTTGTCAGACGTTCGCGAGAGGTGGGATCGTGAAAAAACTTTTTGGTGTTTTCTGGGATTCGAACTTGGAACCTCTTGCGTAGTGATCCGACACACTAACCACTACGCCACGATGCCCACTAGTAGCTCATATAAGGTAAAATAATTCTTTCGCCATCCTCCTTCTAAGCGATTCTTTTTAGACTTTTTAGACGCATCTTTCAGCCAATCAGGTCAACTAGATATAATTCGTTCGGCTTGGGTCATGTTTACTGAAGTTCTCTCAGATGTTCTGACGCAGTGTTCAGCTCCACATGCACAGTCAGACTCAACATACGATAATCGTTAGTTTAGATATCTATCTAGCAGGCACCGCCTTACAAAGTGAATATTCCATAGCAAATTGTCTTTTTGGAAAACTTCGGTGTCATTCATCCACCGAAACCGCATCATCATTAAAGAAACCGCAGTGCCAAAGTTGCTTAAATAATCTCCCATAAAAGATGGAATAAATTCCACTCCTGAACTGATACAGCCATTTGAAGGAACCTCTCAAGGTAGGTGAATCTACGCATATAAAGCTGTGGCAGCGCCCTGAGATAGCTGTCGTAATAGTCAACCTGCCAAGCTCCGAAATACTTCACGGAGCCTTTAGCTAGATGTGACGACAAGGGGCTGTCCCTGTCTACCATCTGTTTTTAGTGTAGTGATTGCAGAAACTTTGTTGGAGGCTGTGGGTTGCTGTTCCCCGATGGGACTCGAACATGCACCGTTCGGGTCGCAAGCAAATAGACTACACAATACACCGTGGTTACCACAATACTGAAAGTATATATTTTTTGATATTACTGCTGAACTATGGTAGCTGAAAAAAGTAGTACTCGTACATAGCAGTACTAGTATGCATTGAATTTTGGTGCAATTTCTCAAAGTCCGAAAAAATCGAGCTTTTTTTTTCTTGTCCAACGGCGATTTCCTCAAAATTCCGCCTAAAATTCATTTTTTCTAATTCAAAATGGTGTCAAACAATGGCGCTCAAAAAAAAAAAAAAAATACTGTACCATTTTTAATTTGAAAATTCGAACTTCGAATTTGAATTCAGCGATTTCGAAAACATATGAGAGACTAAGATTCCGTTAACATTTTTACTTATAAATATCCTTTGACTTACTTCATTAGTTTACGATAAAAATTAATTTGTTTACGAATACATTTTCAGGATTTCCCCCCGTCATTTGAATCCGCCATTTTGCGTGTTGAGTTTCGAATTCGAATTCGACGACCCAGAAACTTCAATCATTTGTCAAAGGCACCCTCAATGTCTATGAAAACCCCTATCGCGTATTCTTTCCTGTCAAGCGCACATTCTATTCTGCTGACCAGATTTTGAAGAGCAGTCTCGCAGGACTTTCCGCGTTGATAGGCATGTTGTATCTCTGACAGAGGATGTACCCTCAAAGCAACTTTGCGCACATGTAGCCCAACCAGTCTTTCCATGCTTTTCAGCAGGAAGGACGTCAGACTAATAGGTCTGAAGCTCTTGGCGAGTAGTCATCTCTGCCGATTTTCGGTATGAAAGCTACTCTAACTGTTCGCCAGGGGGTTGGTATATATGCCAGTGCCAAGCCAGCAGTGAAAATTCTCTTTAGAGTTGGCAGCAACTGACTAATACCTTGTTTCAGCATAGCTGGGTATATTCCGTCAGTGCCAGGTGAATTGAAGCTGTCAAAAGATGCAACAGCATATTTGATAGCTTCATCCGTCGCCACGCCCGATGCAGTATACCAGCTGCGCCGAGTTGTTCGGCTCAGCCCGCTAACAGCTTCACTAGTTGAAACCGGTTGCAAACCGATGGTGACCTGATTTCCTGGGAAGTGAGTCTCCAGCAGAAAACTGAAAGCATCCGATTTCGACTCAGTGAAAGTACCATCAGGTTTCCTGAGTGATTCCGGCTTGATTGGTTTTCCATTCTTGAGAACTTTGACCAACCTACTGGTTTCACCGAGAGTTTCGATCTTGCCACAAAAATCTCTATAGAAGTACCCTCTGATAGTCCTACATTTTTAAAATATAGCGGACGTTGAACACGTTGGATCGGTGAGGACTCTTGATATGTTGTTGGGGAGGTAAGAACAATGATCATACGAACAGAAAATGGAGTTATTAATCTATCGCCGACGGATTCGAATGGTCTAGTTTACACAGCTTATTTGGTCTGGGACCAAGACCAAGTATTGCATAAATGTCATCGGTGTGAACTCTTTGAATACAGCACTATATTGGTTGGGTCAGTCTAAAAATTTAGGTAATCTAGACTGGTCAACGGCGTGTAAACACTTCGATATATTAAGTTGTCTAGCATGCGCTAGATGGCGGTTTTTAAAGAAAAGTTAAAATGTCATTTTAAAATGACACATTTTATTGTCCATTAAATTCTCCGCTTGTGAAGTCCGCGAGGGTTATTTTGCAGTAATAAAACATAGTGGAGATGGACAGAAATAAATATAAAGGTTGCAATTGAACGCACGATGAGACGGGAACATTGTGCTATGGAAATCAATCGAATTCCGTCAGATGGCGGCTTTGAAGGTGACAGTGACATCTATGGAAAAGTAGATGTTGATCAATGTATGGACTAAAGCCTCAAATCTCATCCTGTTTGGTGTAAACTCAAATGACTGAGACTAAACTTCAGAGCTGGTTCAGACCTAATTGGGTGGTGTAAACCAAACCAATGATCCAATTATCAATTATTTTCGTTGACAGTTCAGAAAGACTCCATCTTTAACCACTTTTCAATAAAATCTCCCGCCCATGCAAATTATTTTTGACTGGTACGATTATAGATCTCCAGACATGATTTATAGAAATTCATTTAATTCGCCAACAATGCACATTAATTTATTTTGAATTTTTCTTCGATTTCAATCTCACAATCGTGCACAGTTTCACGATCACCTTTTCAGGACTAGTTGGTGACAAAATACCTTGTACTTCACATTATCTTAATGCGTTTATATAGAACTATTTCAGATCATGCATTGTTTTATGATTGCTAAACACTTTTGTGGACAAACTCTCACGAGACTAAATACTATGAAATTATAATAATAGCGGCAACAAATTGACCGATTTTTCGCCTTCTACGTAATTCGGACTTGAGATGTTTACACACATATTATACTCCTCCGGTTTGAATTACAGTTTCTTTAGTGCACTTAAAAGCGTTATAAAAAGGTGGACCCGCAGCGACTGCAAGTGGCTCTATGTATCCATTACAAATCTTAAATCTCCGTGCAATTTTTGAGCTTGTTAACTTTATAGAAAAACCGGTAGCTGACAGGATACATGTCGACCGAAATATTATGTGACTTGACTAGATTTGCTTTGCTTTATATAATAATAAAAAAAAAAACTGACTTCGGGTAAGGTTTTATTATTGTGTACATGTCATACATCATATTTTTAGTTCATATTAGCAAAGCCTTTGGTTATACGTTTTGTTTAAAATTATTTCAGCAACGAACTTCTGCAACCGATTGATTAAGATAACAAATATTATTAATGGAGAAAAATAACCAGAGCTTCCTGCTAAAAAGAATTGTACTTATGTATGGATAACGGAGATGTAGATCTCAAAGTGAATTTGTATAAATTTCAATGTACGAGTAAACAGCTTGTACAAATTAAATACATAGATACTTTATCATCAGGAATCGCATCAGTTTGGCAGAGTTTGTTTGAAACAAATTAACTCAGTGAGATTTTTATTTGGTGAACTGAGCTCAGTTAGTAGAGCATTGGTGGCTAAAACCAAGTCAATGGCAGGTGCGGTCCCTGTCTATGTATCTACAGTATGTGGTCAATGAATTATAACCGATCGCGTTTTCAACGAATTTTACTACTTTTTGCAGCGTATGTTAAGTGGAATGCGTTTTTTTTTTTATTTGTTTTTAGGAATACGGTAAGTAACGGGATTTCTCGACACTTTCTTAATTTCAATAGCAGGCAGGCACCCAAGGACACTTGCCTACGTGCGAGCGATAAATGTGCACCAAGCATTAAAAGGTTTAAACGTGCTTTGTTATCATCCTTTTTTTAGCTCGTAGTGGCAATAGTGCGGTTGTAAAAAAGTGTTTTAAAAAGTGGAAAAGTACTTTGTGGCTTAAATTAAGGAAATTGCATTAAATATTTCTTTCAAAATTAGTTTATATAGCTTATAGAGAGTTGAAAACCTTATTTTAGCTGTTTTTGTCAATATGGGCAAAAAAGTCGACATTTCTGTCGAAAAAAAATCACAAGTTGCTGCTTTATTGATTGTGAAGAAGTTCAGCTATTCTCAAATAGCTAAGATTGTTGGAATTGCGAAGTCTTCAGTAGTAAAAATTTCAAAACACGTGGACATAAAAGGCGGTTTAACCTTGGTTACGTCAAATAATCGGCAAAATTGTGGCAAAAAAAGAAAAACAACACCAAGGACTGACCGGAAAATCGTTCATAAAGCTCTGCAGAAACGTAATGCACCAGCTCACTCCATTTTGAAAAATTTGAACGAAGCTGGAATCGACATATCGTTGAAAACCCTGCGGCGTCGATTTAAGGAAAACTCCTTGCTCTGTAGGAGACCAGCAAAAAAGCCCAAATTGACCAACGTCATGCGAAAACGGCGATTATATTGGGCACAACTTCACAGAGAATGTGAGAGTGCCTATTGGAACAAGGTAAGTTAATTTTTTCCTCAAATTTCTTTTCACAATAAAAGATTAGACAGTTTTACTAATTTTACCGCAATCACGATTTTATTTTAGGTTGTCTTTAGCGATGAGTGTCGCTTAGAAGCTGTGACGGAGACGGCCAAATTCGTCCGCAGAAGGCCCAATGAAAGATATTCACAGGATTGTATAGTTCGGACGGTCAAACACCCACCCACCGTGATGATTTGGAGTTGCATAACAAGCGAAGGTACGGGGCCAATTTATTTCTTTGATGGAACCATGAACTCCAATCAGTATATTCACGTCCTGAGGAAAGTTCTTCGGCCTTATTTGAACACATTGCAATCTCCCAGAGAAGAATACATCTTTATGCAAGATGGAGCTCCATGTCACACGTCCAAGGCAAGCATGAAATGCTTGGGTTCCATGAACTTGGAAGTATTATCATGGCCTGGTAATTCTCTGGATATGAACCCGATTGAAAACTGCTAGGCCTACCTAAAATCTCGCGTTTTTAGTCGAAGAAATAATACCATTCAAGAGCTCAAGCAGAACATTGAAGATATCTGGAAAAATTACCCCGTTATGAAAGAAATGGTCGCGAAGTGCATTGAAAGCATGCCCAAACGAATAAAGGAGGTACTTAAACAAAAGGGCGGTAGTACTAAGTATTAAAATTAAATAGGTTTATTTACTCTGTGATCACTCTTATGCCATGAAACAATAAATATGTGCAATAAGATTTTAAATAATCCAATTAGTTTTGTTTTATTTTTAATAATCCAATTAGTTTTGTATATTATATTCGATCAGCCGATCAAAAACTGTATTCGGGACGTTTGTGCAGACCACTAGCCATCTCGGCTACGGAGGTGCCCTTATTCCCAAAAGACAAGAATGGGAAACCTGCACATTAATAAATGAACAGGACATCCAGCTCTACACTGGTGGGTCTTAAATGGAAATAGGAACCGAAGCAGGAGTATTCTACGAACCCTTACAGATTAAAGACTCACATAAACTCCCAAATGAATGCAGTGTCTTTCAAGCTGAAATCATTGCCATTGATAGAGCAACGTTGACAAGCCTAACAAAGAAAATAAATCCATCTTGGACTGTAAATGTTGTAAAACTCTGAACAAACTTAGCAACATTCACGTGGTCGATTTCTGCTACGTTCAATAGTGACATAGAAGGGAATGAGATAGCAGATGAACTAGCCGGAAAAGGATCATTGACATCCCTATTGGTGCAATAAAAGAGAAAATAAATCTTAGGACCAGAGAACGAACCAACACTGTTTGGTTATCAAGAGGTGATTGTGTTATATCCCGCAGCCTATGGCCACAATTAAATCAGAGGGGAACCAAATGCTTACTACCTATGGGGAAAAAGAAAATCAGCATCTTGATAGGCGCTATTGGCACTATAGCCAAAAGGCTCAGCATAAACTCCCCTGCAGGAGCTGACAAGATGAGGAAGAAATAGAAACCATCAAACACCTACTCTGCAACTGCCCAAATCTCCACAACCGTCGCTTCCTCTATATGGGAAACGGAAATACGAAAAACTTGGGTGAATTAGCACATGCATCGCTGATGGACTTAGCGAGATTCATAAGGAGCACACGCTGGTTGGAGTAAGAACCAGCCAACTAGAAACAGTGTTAGATGCGGTAATATAACCTAAGGGGAACCACAATGGACCAATAGGCCCTCGTGAAATGCACAGCCCCCCCCAACATAACCTAACCTACGGAGGTGTTATCGTTGGGGAGGTCAAAAGCTATACTTACTCTTCGCATACGTATACATTAATTTCATTATGTGATCAAAATCATGGAGACATATAAAAAAAAAAATGGGAGCGTAACTTGCATCTATCAGTATACTGCACACAGTGTGTCAAGATCTACGGGACGTAGAAGATCAATGTTACACAAACCTCTTGGGGCAGACCAAGGCACTAAACGTACTTTGCCAATAAATGAAAGAAGTCGTATTATTAAAATGGCATTCAAAGACTCTGTAGATAGGAACAGATTATTCAAATCAAAACATTCCTATTAAATCAGTAGAAACCCTATCAAAAAATCACTCTCACTGAAGGTGACAATGGTGGCATTCTTAGACGGCATTCTTAGATGGAGCTTTCAACAATGTTGACACTTGTTCTGTCATCAAAGCTTTAGAGAGGGTAACAGCGATTTATTCTGCACTATTAAAAGATAGAATGCCGCATCCGGTTAAAACAGAATTAGGCCTACTCATGCATAAAACACCCAAAGTTCAAGGTCTTTTCGAACTCTCTGAACTTCTCGAATAGCAAGAGCTATTTGAGACTCAGTTTATATAGAAAGCTAACATGAAAGGAAAGTGTTGATGAACAGGCTAGGAAATTCCTAGCTGGTTTATATTCGTACATGAAGGCTATACTCACCTACGGCATAACCATATGGTGACCTGACTTAAAAAGGAAACTCAGGGTAAAAATACACGAAAAAAAAACTGAAAATCGCATTCATTGCAAATCATACTTCACTTACTGCCATGCCAATAGACATATTTGGTTTTTAATGAGACACAAATTCGCCACCCAAGACTAATACTCGTACATGCAATATGTTATATCGCAACCATCCATACAACAGGGCTAATCTAATAAGAGTGGATAATTTCGTTATCAAGCTGATTCGAAGGCACATTGCAAGAGCAATGAGCTCGACGAACAACCTGATCTTCGGGGCTTATTACCCCAATTCCGAGTATCATGAGAGAGTGCGCCTTAACGGCTTTGTTCCCCCAGAGGCGTTCCTCTATTTTGATATGAAAGGTCTGATCCAGGACAGATTGGCAGTGCCGCTAATCTTCCACGTTGCTCGGACAGCTGTGGATAGGCGACTCAACTACGACAGAGACATTGCACACGGCAGTGTGGAGCGTCTCCGGTTTAGTAGGGCGGTATCGGGTCGGGATGTTGATGACGTACAACGTCAGTACGGTCATTTCTGGTGGCTGGCCGAAAGAGAGGAAACTCCTTCGTCGTTTCCTCCTAATCCAGGGTAGCCTGTTTGATGTTGAAAGTTGGCTGTTCTTGCCCATGGCCGACTTACATAGTTTAGGTTTAGGTAGTTTTTTAGGTTTAGGTAGGTGTTGGTAATAATTTAAAAAAAAAAAAAAAAAAAAATAAAAAAAAAAATAAAATCCACAGCACTTGGATGAAAAAAATACAAAAAAAGCACAAAAAACACAAAAAACATAAAAAAAAAAATTAGAAAAAACAGCACTCGATAAAAAAAAAAAAAAAAAAAAAAAAAAATTTACGTATAGAATACGTAAGGTAGAATAAGATAGGCTAATTTAGAATAAGATAGTTTTAAGATTTATTTTAAGGTAGTTTATAAGTTTTATTTATAAGAATAGAAAAAATGTTCAGTCACTAAGTTTTTTGACTAATTTTCTTAGTTTAAATTTAAGACAATGAAATAAATATACAATTTTCATGTTCGTTACGTCGAAAGACATAGTTTTAAGTGTTAGGTTTAGCTTAGAGCGCCCGCATAGGGCCAGTAAGTTAGAATAAGAATAGTTAAGTTAGTTAAGCTAGTTTTAAGCGTTTTGTCTAGCATGTAAGTTAATAAATGAATTAATAAAAATGCACTTAAAATGAAAATGAAAAATCGCAACCATCCTGGCACCATAGATCTACTGCCCTCTGAAATTGATTTTGAAACCAGTAGCGGCTCGTGCCATATGAAGTCGGAGTATAAATTACAAAAAAAAAAAAAAAAAACATTTTCAAAGTATTCACACTGAAAAGCGATTCCAATTCGGGATAATGTAGGACGCAACGATTGCGATATATTCGCACTCAAAAACGACTTCCAAGAACTACGGGGTATTTTCTGAAATTTTTAATTTTTCCAATTTTTGGAAAATTTGTTGTCCATAGCGTTGAGAATTTCAAAATCTATAATTTCTATCGAAATCAAATTTTTCATAAAGATATTCGCACTCAGTGTTGCCATCGACTTAAAAGAAATTATGTCACCTTGTTGGCAGAATTATGTCACTGTCATGTGATATCCTCCACAAAACTAGAAGAGCAAAAAAAAAAAAAGGCCAAACTTTGCTTCTGTTTTATTTCTACTTTCATTAAATGACAAAAATATAAAAAAAAAGTTACCCTGACATAATTTAGTCCAAACGACAAAAAAAAGTTCCTTTTAAAATTTTTGGAAAATTTGTTGTCCATAGCGTTGAGAATTTCAAAATCTATAATTTCTATCGAAATCAAATTTTTCATAGAGATATTCGCACTCAGTGTTGCCATCGACTTAAAAGAAATTATGTCACCTTGTTGGCAGAATTATGTCACTGTCATGTGATGTGATGACAAAAAAAATAGGCCAAACTTTGCTTCTGTTTTATTTTTTCTTTCATTAAACGACAAGAATATAAAAAAATAAGTTACCCTGACATAATTTAGTCCAAACGACAAAAAAAAGTTCCTTTTAAAATTTTTGGAAAATTTGTTGTCCATAGCGTTGAGAATTTCAAAATTTAAAATTTCTATCGAAACCAAATTTTTCATAGAGATATTCGCACTCAGTGTTGCCATCGACTTAAAAGAAATTATGTCACCTTGTTGGCAGAATTATGTCACTGTCATGTGATGTGATAACAAAAAAAAAAAAAAGGCCAAACTTTGCTTCTGTTTTATTTTTTCTTTCATTAAACGACAAGAATATAAAAAAATAAGTTACCCTGACATAATTTAGTCCAAACGACAAAAAAAAGTTCCTTTTAAAATTTTTGGAAAATTTGTTGTCCATAGCGTTGAGAATTTCAAAATTTAAAATTTCTGTCGAAACCAAATTTTTCATAGAGATATTCGCACTCAGTGTTGCCATCGACTTAGAAGAAATTATGTCACCTTGTTGGCAGAATTATGTCACTGTCATGTGATATCCTCCACAAAACTAGAAGACCAAAAAAAAAAAAAAAGGCCAAACTTTGCTTCTGTTTTATTTCTACTTTCATTAAACGACAAGAATATAAAAAAAAAGTTACCCTGACATAATTTAGTCCAAACGACAAAAAAAAGTTCCTTTTAAAATTTGTGGAAAATTTGTTGTCCATAGTGTTGAGAATTTCAAAATTGAAAATTTCTATCGAAACCAAATTTTTCATAGACATTCGCACTCAGTGTTGCCATCGACTTAGAAGAAATTATGTCACCTTGTTGGCAGAATTATGTCACTGTCATGTGATATCCTCCACAAAACTAGAAGACCAAAAAAAAAAAAAAGGCCAAACTTTGCTTCTGTTTTATTTCTTCTTTCATTAAACGACAAGAATATAAAAAAAAAAAGTCACCCTGACATAATTTAGTCCAAACGACAAAAAAAAGTTGAACTTTTTCGATATGAAATATATTTCTCATCTTATCCTAACTAAACCTAAGTGCTGCCAGTAGAGATTTCGTCCAGGTTTTACTAAAAAAGAAGGCTTATAACTTGTCGATCGATTTGACTTGTTTCGCATTTTTGATTGAAATTATGTCACTTATTCTGAGAATGCTAAAATATGTCACTTATTATCTCAGCATATGTCGCTAGTGACATAAATTATGGACTATGTAAAATCGGGCATTTTGGAAGATTGCGCACTTTTAATTCTCGAAAATTTTTAAAAATGTGGCACCTATTTTGTATATAGATTATTTCAAAATAAAAATTTCCACTGACATATTTTTTTCGCAGGACGCACCTTTTTGCGGATATTCGGAATTAAAACCGCCTTCTATTAACTGCAACCTAAAGGTAGAACCAAAATTTTCTGTTAACGTCATACTTATCAGCGACAGCGAAAAACTGTGCCTGTAGCAAATTTCCCTGCAATGTCCCATTACTCAAGCGAATTAAATTATGGAACATTTTCTTTAGGCACACATTTTTTGTGCACAATTCCTTTCCATATGAAATCAAAGAAGCGTACAGATGTTGCCAGATATACGTTCGTTAACCTTAAACTGAGATTAGCACGTGCCATTCTACTCATTCCAGACAATTAGTGGAAAGATGTTTCGCAACTTTGTTTCATTCCTTTGCAATATCTATTCTTCAACAAAGCGTTGTTGCCAACATTGTGTGAATGAAAGCAAATACATTATGGTTTTACAAATATTTCGAATTTCAAAATTAAATGTTTACGTAGCATTTTTTGAATCGAAATTGGGACGCGTCGTTACTGCTTTAACCTGGGAGTCAATGATCGAATACCGAACAGAGAAGAGTGGAAACACTTAAAAGTTATTTACAATAATTCCTATTAAAGTGTTTTTCAATAAGGACATAACAATTTTGTATTTAAATTAAATACAGAATAATTGAGATATCGGGCTGAAATTTATTCCAGATGTAGTACACATAATAAATTTAAGTATGGAATTCGATCTCGTTCATATGACTACCGCGAGCATGCGTACAGCTATCGATTCTTTGGAGCCAATTTTCCACCACTCCTCCAGACATATCGGCCGGAACGTTTGCAATTTTGCGTTCGATATTGTTCCATAGCTCCTCTAACATTGTTGGCTTGTTGGCATAAACCAACGACTTAACGCAACCCCATAAAAAGAAATCCATCCTCGTTAGAACGCATGAGAGAGCTGGCCATTCGACCGGGCCATTTCTCGAGATCACACGATTACTGAACTTCACCTTCAATAGATGAATGGATACGCAATATTACCTGCTACGGATGTGACGAACTACTTCAACAACAGGAAGCTGAGTTACAATACCGATGAAGGGGTAAAATACTACAACGTAACTGCGGGCGTTCCACAGGGATCGGTTTTAGGGCCACTATTGTGGAACATCATGTATGTCGGAGTCCTACGATTAGCGCTACCTGGGGGAGTAACGATAATTGGATTCGCCGATGACATTGCAGTCGTGACAGTAGCTTAACAGATCCGTGCAGTAGAATCAGCTACAAATGAAGCAATTGGCTAATATCCGCCGGACTAGAACTAGCTGACCATAAAATAGAAGCTGTTCTTATAACCAGCCGGAAAACCGTCGAATTTGCCAACTTTCAGGTTGGTAACCAAACCATCAGGTCGAAAGAGGCACTTAAATACCTTGGAGTAATGCTGGACAACAGGCTACGGTTTAAAACGCATGTTGATTTTGTTACCAAAAAAGCAATTGCAAAAGCAGGGAGCTCTCTCGCGTATCATGCCTAACATCGGTAGACCTGGATACGCTAGAAGGATTCTACTCTCTAGAGTTATCATCTCAGTTCTGTTATATGCCGCCGCAGTCTGGGCGGAGGCACTGAGGACGAAGTAGACCAAAAGGAGACTATCGTCATCATACAGACTCTGTGCGCTACGGACAATCAGCGGTTTTCGAACCATCTCTGACGAAGCTGCATTTGTCATAGCTGGAATGGTCCCCATCGATATTCTCGCAGATGAAATGCTGAGGATATATAACACAAGAGCATTGAGTCATCACGACGCCACTGGTATCAAGGTGATAAAAATTGAAGAAAGGGCAGCGTCAACACAAAAGGCAGATGGACATACAAACTTATACCGACAATCCAAGACTGGATAAGTCGAAAGCATGGAGACTGCAACTACCATCTAACGCAGTTCCTGTCTGGCCACGGTGGCTACCGCAAATATCTACACCGATTTGGACACGACAACTCACCATCCTGCCCGGAATGCCCAGGTGAAAATGAAGATACGGAGCACGGAGCACCTTCAATTGTTTGACCAGCTGTGTGACATGTGGCACCATCTTATTGGAACCACATATCACTGATGTCAAGTCCATCCAATTTTGGCCAAAAATAGTCTTCCAGCATGGCACTACTCGTATAGTAAACTCCATTGACCGTAACATGACGATTTTCATTTTCATTGACGAAAAAATATGGTCCAACCACACCACACGGTCACTTTTTGTGGACGCAATGGAGTCTCTTGAAGCACATGTGGGTTTGTTGCTGTCCAATAACGCATATTTCGCTTATTGCCAGAGCCATAAAGTTAAAAATGAGATTCATCGGCGCTTCAAGTGCTCAAGGGGCTTCAGTTCTTGAGTTAGTTTGATCTTGTAAGGGTGTAGGCCAAGATCTTTTCGCAAAATTCGCCACACTATGGACTGAGAGATTCGCAATTCCTGTGAACGGCGTGGAATCGACAGATTTGGCTCATTTTGAACTGAAGCACTTACGACTGCGATATTTTCGGTACTTCGACTGGTGCGTTGTCTCACTGGCACAAGAACATTCAATAGTGAATATGTTGACTCGAATTTATTCACTGCCTGTCTGGTGAGACGATTATTACGACCAAAAATTGGAGTAAGCGTTCTTAAAGTTGCGACCACCTGTAGTCATTTTTAATTATTTCCAAAAGTTGCTCGTTCGTGAACTTCACCATGATACAAATTTAAACCTTGACTGAAGTTTTGACATTGACAGATCATAAAAAAAAGTTTAAGGGTGCGTTTGTATTAAAATACAAAATTGTTATCTCCCTATTGAAAAACCCTTTATTTATCTTAGTTTAGTGTCGGTGTCTTCTCAACGAACCTAGACATACACTTATCATTTAACCTGACGACCCTTTGTGATATTTTCCAACCCGAAGACGGTTCCATTTATCGGACATCCATCTCGTTGTCATTTGCCAAGTACCCGACTCAAGTGGAAAAAATTAACCATAAGTGGATACGTCTAAGAGTCACAATATTGCTAACTCTAGACCTTAACAGGTCAAGGATACTACTGCTAAGACATCGTAGAAATAACATCTCCAGGATCATGAATGTACACTGCGTCATTAGCAGACATACTTGGAGATTGGGCATTCCAACCAATCACTTCTGCAGAAGCTGCGAGTTCACTTACTCTGAACATGTATGTACTCGTACCACTATAGAAGAATACTTCTTCCACGATCTAAACGGCTTGAATAAAACCTGAATTGTCGAAGTTAATCGCTTCATCAAGAGAGGGAAACAACCTTCCAGGAGTAAAAATGGATCGAAATCGTTGCTCTATAGTGGTATCGCAATGAGCCCAGATTGGTCTAAGTTCACCTCATCTAGGACCAATTTCTATCTATCTATCTATCCGTATGCAAATTACTATTTCGCCAGCAAAGGAACACAACTGATCATTATAGAAAACAATGCTTTTCCCTGTTGCAATCCAATTCGCAAAGTTTGTAAATTAGCTCAAGGCTCATGTTTTTTCCATCGTTCGTTGAGTTTCAAAATTATTTCTTTCCAACGGCAAATCAACAAATGATCAAGGTCATAAAAAAAAATCTAACAAATGTCAAACGAGCCAATAGTTAAGGGAGCACAAAATACACCATCACCCAACCAAGTTGAGTCTCTCATCAACATCAGCTCTAATTTATGTTGCATGCAAACAACATCGCTGTCATGGTCGTCTTCGTCGCTAGTTAGTGACACGATTCCACGATTTTTTTCTTCTTCCAACTTCATCTGACGTTAAGAAATGCAGTGACGCTGATTATAGCATGATTTCAATTCTTCTTTGGATTCCGTCTACTCAACTAAAGCCTCTAGAAATAGATTTTTCAATTTGTCATTTGGTTACCCAATCATCGAAAGACCGGTCCTAGTTTTATTGGCAGAACAATCTATGTCGGCAATCAAACAAAGAGCCAACGTAGAGTTTTCCCTTATCTAGATTCTTGCCTTCGGGGGGGTTCTCAGCTCTACTAAGCTTCCATTCATTGTCTTTTGTGCGTTCACATCATGTCTTGCGCCACACACAATGGACTGTGCTAGGTGCCCCAATGAAATCCGTCCGAATCGTGTTCGTTGGTAATTAACCTTGGATCCGAATGAGATAAAAGATACACACAGCATAATAGCGTAGTGCTCCTAATGATTGTTCATTTGTTAGATGTTTTATGCTGTTCATCCAGTGATTTCCCAACGCTAGCGCTAGCCATTCACCCACATTTTCTAATAATAAATCACAACTATGATAGTCTAAGGTTAAACGTTTAATTTTGTTTGTATCTTTCTCGAGCGTAATTATGGAAGAGTTCTTGAAATACATTGTGGAAGAACGTCCAACCATATACGAGTACTGGGAAAGGACCTTACAAATTACTGCGTTAAAAATGAAACTGAAAACTCGATAAGGCAATGACTTGTAGAATTGAATTTAAACCCATCGCGCGCCGTACGTAATAAATCATCGGCCCAAAACAACAAAAATAAAGAAAAGCAACCTTCCAGTTCATGTAAGGCGAAAACAATACCACACATGATTTAGCAACAGGTTCATAACTCTTAGCATTACAAGTCATCGCTACCACGAACCTTATGGCACCCGGATATAAGTTAAAAATTTATATTTCCTGCTCCTTAAACCCCGAAAGACAAGAGAGTTCCAGCAACTAGTAGTTGCTGGTAAAATTGCACTATCTTTCCACATGCATGCCGGGCCACAAAGTCATGTCGTCTCCTCCTTCGTTTGGTTTGACTAACAGCACAGCACAGCACCTACACCCCGAAAACACGTACATTATGGAGTGCATAACCGCAACAGTTACATCGGGAGAACATAAATCTCACGTGGAAAATTTCTCCACGGATACGGAAGTAATCCTTCCGTCGTTGTTCGAAGTCGTCTGGGATGCTACTGTTGCTTGACTTTGTACGAGTCATCAATAATAAAACACAATGGGTTGGTTTGAAAAAGCCTCCTCATAGTGGAAGGGTGTTGCATACCAAAATGAATTGGCAATCGCATTCTACTCAAAATTTTGATTCGTTCATGATCCTTGATAGCATTTTAATCCTGAGGTCATTCAGTGATTAAAACAAGTCAAAATTTTGATAGACGTGAACGTCGTCGTTAATGTTACTTCTCGGAGCGATTCCCTCGTTAGAGTGACCATCAAACGTCTTAAATTGTAAGCAGATCTCGATTGATTGACGTCCACAGATTGCATGAGATTGGATTAAACAGTGTTAATTGGTAAGGAAACAATGTAATTCTTTGTTTGGTTATGATTAGGCAGCTAGATGTGGTGCTTGGGTGGAATAATGTTGAATTGAAGGCTTATTGTTGTGCTGAAGTTAAGAAGGGGCTATTACTGGATCACGGTTGACGAGCGAGAGTAATTATGAATGTAAATTGGTTAGCTACAAAAGGTCAAACGTCGAAAAGTAGAAGGTTCAACATTAAAAAAAAGAAAATCGGGTGGTTAAGATTGTTTTGAAAATTTTGCAGGTCACGACCAAGCGGAAACGCGTTTCATAGTACTCGTATATGTGCAGTGGAGCGAGAAGTGATATTAGACATGTGCTGATGATTATGTGCTTTTGAACTCTGGTCACTGGTTTTCGATAGTTCACTTCAAGTTTGAACTTTGGAAAGTTCACGGATAACTGTTGTCTCATTTGGTATTTCGCCTTCCTGCACATTCTCTAAGGATAGGTGAACTGAAAAAATAACGCTGTAGCAGCCCCCGGGATGCCTGTAGTGCCGGCCCAAGCGAAATGTAATTACGACTACTTTAGGAAGCCTGTAGCAAGGTGTGCTGGTACGAGTATAGAGCTAAAAGGAGACTATGTTGAAAAATAAAATGTTTTTATACCGAAAAGAGTGTTCCTTATTTCATTTTCAGGGACTTATTGACCCACCCTCATATCCCACCAGGCGATAAGGGTGGCTCGTCGTTAGGAGTAGACATTTGATTTCAAATTTTTAAATATTTTTAAGGTACTTCTTTCCTTTGAATCGTGTGAATAAAAATAGGAGGAGATGCTCACTTATGCTCATACTCACTAATGCTCAACAAGACGTCATAGTCACTAAGGATGCGGACATATAAAGCATCTTAGCAATATGTTACCGCCTAAAAATAAATTCAAAACGCGAGTCGTGTGTCCGCAGCCGAATGCTCGTAGAATATTTTAAATTCATACGGCTCATTATCCCTAGTTCAAAACAAATTTCGTATGGCAACAAGAACAACAATTAATTGGGTATACAGTTTCAGTAACTTTCGATATACGGAGTGGCCACTGTGTAGTGGATAGTGTGTTTGCTTGCCTCCCTCCATTCCGGCAAATCTCGATAAATCTCCTTCCGAACATCTGCCAAGGTGTTCGAAAAAGTAATCAATAGAGCCCTGATTAAGTGGACTGAGAACAACAAAATAATTCCGGATAACCAATTCGGTTTTAAGGCGGGGCATGATATTGTAACATAATGTAGCATAATAACTACGCCCCAAAAACATGCAACACATTCCGAAGTGTCTTTTCATTCGAGGTTCGTCTCCACGGTAAGAGACGGATTATGTCTAAGACGACGTCGCGGAATTAAGAGAGAATTATAACCGCAAGAGAATTATAACCGCAAGAGATTATTGGCTGCAGCTGTCATCTTGGAATTATTACATCAGAATTTTCTTGTTCCAGTGGTCGAAGAATTTGCTAGAAGTTTCTGGCCATCAGAAATGCGACTATATAAGGACAGATGGCGATCGAGGCAAGGCAGTTGGGTTTCGAACCGCACGAAGAGATTGGAAAAGTGATAATAGGCGAAGTTGTAATTTTGTGATAAATTGAAAGTTGAGATTTAACAAGAAGAAGTAATTAGTTTGGATTTGTGAATTAAGTAATTGAAATGAGATAAAGTGATTTGAGAAGAAAGAGACCTTGTAAGGAAAGAGTTTGCGAAGAACAGTATAGTGTGAACTTGAATTGTTCTATAGACTAGAAAATAAAGAAATAATCTCACAGAATAACATTTTATCTACTCGAGCCGTAGCTCGCATATTACAATATAATACATGCTGCGTCTAAACTGGTATCGGATATCCAATGGAACAAAACTAAGAATGAAGGTACGGATGCCTATCTGATTGGAGAAGGCATTCGACACCGTATGGTTAGAGGGACTCTTTTTTTCAAGTTGAACAGGCTGGGCATAAACAAACTACTGTTGTACATACTTTACAGCATGCTCACCAGTAGACAGCTCATTGTCAAAAATGGCAATGTGACTTCTGCTGGAACATTTCAAATTAAAAACGGTCTGCAACAAGGTGCGCTGAATTCACCGAACCTTTTCAACATTTACACGAGCGTTCACATAGGATCACTTCACCAAGCCATAGCGTACGCAGACGACTTGATCGCGTACAGGTCAGGACCAAAAATCGAGGTCATTGCACTTCTCTTGCAACGTGACTTCGATAAGATTCAGCGATACTGCGATGAAGATGAAGATCAACTTCCAGAAATCGGAAATCACTCTTTTTAGAACGCCGTTCTCTGTGGCCTCTAGGGATACCAGAAAGAATTGGCGAAAGTTCTCAATCGTGGGACCGCACAGACAGCCACTTGCGTGTCGAAGTGTAGTCAGAATACCTAGGGCTCTGGTTAGACCAATTTGTATATTTTAACAAACATATAGATGCTGCTCTGGCCAGAGCCAAAGGTGCTTTGCCCTTACAAATGTACTTTTTTAATTATCGATAACCGAGTAAAAATATTTCCACTATCCGGCAACAGATGGAACAGAAACGTTTAGTTTAATTATTAATTCAACTACATAAAAAGAAGGACTGGAACTGGATTAGTAGCGCCAAATCTCAAAATATGATATATTTTCTTTTTGCGAAACTAAACTAAACTTTATATAACGTTACAAAGAAACACGCCTATTGATGGCTTAAACAAATATTTACGGGAATCAATCATTAAGATGTATTCAAAATTTTGAGTGGATCAAGCCACGGTTGCTAGAATGTGGGATTTATCCCCATTTTGAGGGATTTTTTTTGCACACTAAATGAAGAAGGGATGTTTTTAAATTTCATATCAATACAACAAATAAGCAAATTGAAATGAGTTCTCTGCATTGTATACGACATTTGTATGCGAAATAAGACTTGGATGGCTGTTCCTGAATTTTTTGTTGTTTCTCATGAAACCGCGTAATTAGATTTGAAATTTAAGCAAAATTTTAAATTAAAAAAAAAGCGATGCAACCCATTGAGGGTTTTGGTTTCGCTTGAGAGACAGAAGTGTTTTCGAAGCATTAAATTCCACTCTGTTGGCTGAACCCCATCTGAATATGCTGTCCAGGTCGAAATTTAATGTGTTGCCGTTCCTCTTAGACGGCCGAAGAGCAAGGACGTGAGTTAGGTAACGAATATGAAAAACTGAGGGTACTGTCATCAGAGAAGGAATGGATTGGATTATAAGTTGCAGACAAGAGATCATTTATAAAGAGAGTCGGAGACAAAACAGAGCCTTGGGGAACACCAGCATTAATTTGGTGATTTGCAGACTCGAAGCTGTCCAAGACAACTTGTATTGAACGCCCCGAAAGAGGGCGTTCCATTGAAGAAGAGACTCATAGACGCCATTTGCACGCATTTTCGATAAAAGAATGCCTGATGCCGAACTCTGTCAAATGCTTTTGAAATACCAAGCTCTACTAGCTTAATTTCGCGGAAGTGATGAAGAGATTGATTCCACTTCTCGGTGAATTGTTGCTACGAAAACCATATGAGTACTGCCGGTCATTGAGGCGTTTTCGTAAATCGAGATATTTCATAAGCTGACAATTTATCAGCGTTCCCATGACCTTCGAAAGAAGGGACGTAAGTGCAATGGTCGGTAATTGGATAGGGAGGAAGAATCGCCCTTTTTAGACAAATGCTATTTTCCATCTACTCGGACCTCAAAAGTAGGGTAGACAGAAAAGTTTACGCAGAGGTTTTGCCAGCGTGGAAGAACATCTCTTCAGAACTATGGGGGAGATACCATCTGGACCAGCAGATTTGTGTGTGTTAATACTTCCTGCAACTGTACGAGTGCCAAAGTAGACTTGTCCCATCGGAAATTCGAAACAACACTCGATCAAGCGTTCTAAAAGAGTCAAGGAGCAGCTCAAAGATGATCAATGTTCAGGAAGACCATCAACGTCAACTAATGTGGACATGTGTTCTAAGGTTCAAGAAAAGTTAGACGAGTGTCTATCACGGAAATATCCAGTAGCCTAGACATTTCTTATGGATCAGTTCACACGAATTTGACCGATTTGTGTGGCGAACACATGATGCAAAGAGCTGAATTTGCTGTTTTGCTTTTAAACAAGGTTAAGACGAAGCCAGAAAACTTTCTTGCTCGCATAACTGGTACTGTTCTACCAGTATGATAACGGAGCCAAAATGCAATCAAATGAGTTAGGGTCACAGTGTTTTGAGATGCCGAAGGAGAGTTATCCTGGTGGACTTTTTGGAGTATAGGACAACAGTGACAGCAACTTATTACGTTGAGGATTTATGAACACTGAAAGCTGCAAATCAGAATAAACAACCTAATTCAGAAAATGTTCGCATGACACACAAGAATAACAATTAACTTGCATACAGTTTCGGGAACTCTCTATATTATCCACAGTTATCGATAACTGAGTGTAGCATATTTCGACTATCGGGCAACAGATGGCGTTAAAAAAAATGTTTGTTAATAATAATAATTTACGATTTTGTCCAATTGAATGATTAATTGAACAAAAGCAAAAGTTCTACGATGGTAAAAGCAATCATTTTCCTCCTACCTTAATCCGCATCTAAATCAGTAGTACCAAATTTCCGGAAATAAATAGGAAATCGTTTTTTGTGAAACCTAACTAAGCTGTATATAAAGTTAGAAAAAAACACGACTATTGTTGTGTATTCTAGAGTTAAGAAATGTCCATATACGCTATGGTGTGCCATGAATTAATATCTGGTTACAATGCGTTTCATTTAAGGTGTTTGAATCCTGATTTTCTTTGTTAAATTTAAATGATTACCCGTGTAGTGGATGATCTCATTCGCATAAACCAATGAATAGAGATCAAGGTTTGCTGCTACCTTTTCCCAACCAGATTTAGATATTATTAAACGTTTACGAGGTTAAAATTTAGTCAGAAAGAGACGGAATTGTATCAAAAAAAAAAAAAAAACCTATGCAGTCATGCCCGCAGACTACTTTTCTAATGACGTGATTAAATTAGACGATAACGTTTAAGTTTTTCTTACATATCAAAAGAAATCACACTTCAAAGTTTTTTGTTCTCCTCTTCATTAATCAATTTAAAGTTTCAACTTTTACACTCATTATGGTAATGATTTGTTAATTGCCCGTTTTTCTTTTAAAATATTTATGTCAGGTCGATTTTTTTTTGATTGAGTAAAATAACATAATTTTCTTTAAGAAAAAGTTTAATATGCCATTTTTTTGTCTAATTAAAAATCCACTGCCTGACACTTTCAACACGATATCGCGAAAACCCCTGTACCTATGATAGTAATTTTAAATTTGTAATTGTTGTTGCTTTTAGGTTCTAGATGAGATATAACACGGGGTTTCCTTTATTTAAACTTTTAGACATGAAAAAGTTAATTTGTAGGCTTCAGTATTTCTTTTTTCTATGTTTTAAGAACAGTTTATCCGTTGCTTGAATACAAATCAAACTGTCGAATCATTTGAGACTATCAATCATTTTTATACGTTATGTTGAATTTTGGTAATGAGTCCAATAAACTTGATCTCTTCATCAAAACAATCAATTGATTTTCAATCACCAAAACCAACGCCAACAGTGGTGCAGCAGTGGATAGATTTATGCGATTGTACAGGGTCTTCCAATAGGGACTTCCGAACTTTGACAGTTGATAGCGGCCATATTGTTGAAGCTACATCTGTCAAATTGGGTGTCATTTATTCAGTCTGTTTTGCCAAATCACCATGGATGGATATAGCGTTCAACAACACGTGCAAATAATAAAATTGTTTTATCAAAATGGGTGTTCGCCCATTTTACAGTCGCCATTTTAGACTATCAATCATTTTTATACGTTATGTTGAACTTTGGTAATGAGTCCAATAAACTCGATCTCTTCATCAAAACAATCAATTGATTTTAAATCACCGAAACCAACGCCAACAGTGGTGCAGCAGTAGATAGATTTATGCGATTGTACAGGGTCTTCCAATAGGGACTTCCGAACTTTGACAGTTGATAGCGGCCATATTGTCTGTCATTTACTGTCATTTACTCAGTCTGTTTTGCCAAATCACCATGGATGGATACAGCGTTCAACAACACGTGCAAATAATAAAATTGTTTTATCAAAATGGGTGTTCCGCGCGGTTCGCCCATATTACGGTCGCCATATTCTTCCTTCCGAGAGGACTATTCGCAGTGTGGTGGATAAGTTTGAGTCCAATGGTTCATTAAACGATCAACCAACACCCGTACGTCCACGAAACGCAAGATCTGCCGAAAACATCGCCGCTGTCCGTGAGAGTGTGCAGGAGAATCCGTGGCAGTCGATTTCGCGTCGCTCACAAGAACTCGACCATAGACAATGACGTGTGTTCGCTGAATGGGCTCTGGAAACTGACCCTAATTTTCATCGAAAAATCATCTTCAGCGATGAGGCCCATTTCTGGATGAATGGGTACGTCAACAAACAAAATTGTCGAATTTGGGACGATACCAATCCACATGAGATCCAAGAGCGTCCAATGCATCCCGAAAAAGTCACTGTTTGGTGGGGGATTTTGGGCTGGTGGCGTCATCGGTCCATATTTCTTTGAGAACGACGTTGGCCAGGCCATCACCGTAAACGGTGAGCGCTATTGGTCGATGATTACCAACTTCTTTTGACCTGAATTGGATCATATGGACACCAACGACATGTGGTTTCAACAGGACGGCGCTACGTGCTACACACCTCACGCCACATTGGAAATTCTGCACGAGCGATTCGAGGGCATGGTCATTTCACGTGGAGGTGATGTGAACTGGCCACCGAGATCGTGCGATTTGACTCTGTTAGACTTTTTCTTGTGGGGTTTTCTGACGTCGCAGGTCTATGCGAATAAGCCACAAACCACAGCGGCCCTCAAAGCCAACATAACCCATGCCATCGGCCAAATTCAGCCTGATTTATGCGCTAGAGTAATGGAAAATTGGACATTTCGGATGAGCGCCACCCAGAGAAGCCGCGACGGACATTTGAACGATGTTATATTCCATACATAATGGCATTGATAGGCCTTTCAAACGAATAAAAAATGTCGATGATATCTCACACACACTTTGTTTTATTTAAATTTTCAAGATAGGAAGCGCTTAATGAAAGACCCTTTATATGCTCAATACAGCATAGGAGCGGGTGTTACATTTTTCTTTCTCTCCGCCTGTTTCTTTGGGGTTACGTTACAACCCCCAGCCATACAAAGAGGGGAAGACAATATTTCCAAGTACATACAAATCTTTTGACTTTGTGCGTTTGGATGGAACTAAATACATGTGAATATTTACAAATCGTTTGACGGGATGTTATTACGAGGGTGGATCAATAAGTCCCTAAAAAATGAAATAAGAAACACTCTTTTCGGTATAAAAACATTTTATTTTTCAACATAGTCTCCTTTTAGCTCTATACACTTCATCCAACGTTTCTCCAATTTGTTGATGCCCTCCAAATAATACGATTTCTCGAGCCCCTCAAAATAAGCGTTTGTTTCAGCGATGACCTCTTCATTCGACCCAAATCTCTTACCTCCGAGCCATTTCTTCATGTTTGGAAACAAGAAATAGTTGCAGGGGGCTAAATCTGGGGAATATGCTGGATGAGGGAGGAGTTCGTAGCCTAACTCATGCAATTCTGCCATTGCGACTGCGGACTTGTGCACCGGTGCGTTGTCCTGGTGAAAAAGAACTTTTTTCTTCGCCAAATGCGGCCGTTTTTGCTTCAAATCGGCTTGGAATCGATCCAGCAGCTCTGCGTAATATGCGCTGGTGATCGTTTTACCCTTTTCAAGGTAATCAATGTGAATAACACCACGCGCATCCCAAAAAACTGTCGCCATGACAAACCCGCTGACAAACCCGCCTTGGCCTTCTTCGGCTTCGATTCACCAGGAGAAGTCCATTGTTTTGATTGTTTCTGGTGTATTGTGGTGAATCCAGGTTTCATCCACGGTTACGAAACGGTGCAAAAACTCAGCCGAATTTTTCTGGAACATCGCCAAACACACCTTTGAAGTTGTCAAACGAATGCGTTTGTTGTCGATTGTAAGCAAACGCGGCACCCATCTTGCGGAAAGCTTTTTCGTGTCCAAATATTTATGTAAAATCGAAATCACTGAGCCATGTGATAAGCCTGTGGCCTCTTCAAGCTCGCGCACTTTTACTCGCCGATCGTCCATTATCAAACCATGGATTTTGTCGACCATTTCTGGTGTGGTGACCTCAATTGGGCGACCAGAACGTTCGGCGTCACTTGTGCTTGAACGACCGCACCGAAATTGAGTAAACCAGTGGTGATTGGTTCCAATCGATGGTGAAGAGTCCCCATAATATTTGTCAAGCTTTTGTTTGGTTTGCGTGATAGTTTTTTTCTCGCAAAAAATAGTGTTTAATGAGCACTCGAAATTCACTTTTTTCCATTTTAACGAAAATGCTAGTACGCGTCTATATAAAATGGCTGCCACAACAAAACTATTTGACAGATCTGTCTGAAAATTTGGGTGCGTTCTTTTGAAAGATGATTCTTGACAAAAAAAATATTAAATTTAAGGTGACGACACAATTTGTGTTAATTTCAGGGACTTATTGATCCACCCTCGTATATCATTATGTCATTACAAATGTTCATTTGTACAGGGCGAGCGAAGCCGGCCGGTGATCAAATCAGCTTATTTATTCATAAAGGACTAGTTTTTGCATTGTGATTGCAATCTAAACTTAGTTACTACGTATAACAAAATTTCTCAACATTATTACATCTCAATTAACTAAAACTAAATTATGCTACACTCTAGACCTCTTAAAAGTGCAATTACTAACTATTTTGAGAAATTAGTATTCCTCAAGTGCAACCCATAAAATTCATAAATTTTATTATGAAAATTGCTTTGAAATTTCGCAACCCAACTGAAGAAAAAACCTATCTATCCGGAACGACATAGAAGACAGCTTGACAGAAATCAATCATTCATCAGATAGTTTCGGTAGCCGCTGTCTATCTTGTGTAGACCGGGTGCACTCATTAATTAAAACCTTTCGCGATTTCCTACATCCAATCAAGCGGCATAATTTATAGCCTTAACCATGTGTCTACGGTTTCAGTTGTAGTTTTTTTTTTTTTTTCTAGCTTTTTATGATGTCGATGTGGTTAAGTGTGCCTCTCATTCAATCGAAATTGAATCATCTTGATTACTTCCTCGGCTTCACGGTGGGGGGCTCGATTGTTGTTTAAATTAAATGGAACTTGGATCTTATGTGGTTGCAAGTGTAACTCAAACATCGCACAATGTTCAAACATATCACTGATGCGAGTAACATTGGCATTTAGTAAGATGTTGTCTTGAATTGTGGTTTTTGTGGTCTCAAAATTAGTTAGGGCTGATCAGTATTATGTCTTGTTCGAGTGTAAGGTAAATATGTAGTCTTTTTTTTTTACTACTCAATCTTTGGTAAATATCATTTTAGTGAGTACAATCCTGACCAAAACACGACATCGGTGTACCTGTCTTTAGTTTTCAATGAAACTCATTAACACATCGTTGCGTACGACGCGGCACGGGTATCGAATATGCACCAACGCCCCAGTGCACTGCCAGAGAGAGGGAGTGATGTAATAACGAGGCTGTTGACCTTCAACGACAACAACTTACAAGTGCTTACCTCTCCGTCTTCCGTTTTGCGAGAGATTTTCGTTAAATTTATCTAAAGGTAATAAAGAGGAGGAAAAGTTATGTTTCTTTTTATTTCTTCACTTTTTTTTTTCGTTGATTTCCTTATAAGTTTGCCGCAACAATCAACGTACAAGGTGGCCCACAAAGTTGGTTTGTTAATTTCAGTTAAAAAAAATTGCGTATATTACACCTGTGTGAGTTGCGGCCCTGACCTTCGCCTTGTTCCTCGATTCGTTTTGCACGAATATTTCATGATTGCGCTTTCAATAAATTCTATTTGGGATTAAAGCAGTTCTACGATACAATTTATTGCGAAAGATAAATATAATTAATTTTTGGGTTGTCTGCATTATAGTACATACAATCTGCATAATTATAAGGAAGTCATTCAAAGTATATTATCCCACTTAAAGAGTTAATAAACAGTGTCGAACAATGGAACAATAGCAAATGAATTTTCGTATTTATCTAATGGAATCAAAACATTCTGAAATACATCTGAGTGTTTAAAAAAAAACAAACAATTACAGAAATGGATCTACAAGGTCCGCCCGGCTATTGTTGTTACTCGTAAATAACGAAGCTGATTTTTGGGAAAATTGGTGTGTGATCGTTTTGTAATCGGTGGTAATCTCCAGTTAAGGAAGTAACATTCACATTAGATCATAGTTTTAATAGCCAAGATTTCTAAATGATATGGAGAGTGAAGTACGCTGATCACAGTGAACTCTCGGTTTTAGGCCATACATAAAAATATAGGATTTCAAGTGTCATTAATGAAGCTGTTTCCTACATACCTATCTGTTTTAGACTCCCGCTTGATTAAGAGATTGCAATTTTCATGGTTATACTGCAAATGGTATTATAAGAATGCATGCACCTACTCGTATAAGGCAATGCAACATATCTCGAAAATAGACTCTTCCGTGTCAGACACGGAAACGATTACTCGTAATTTATGACATTCTAGTACGAGACACCAAAAACAATTCCAAGTCAAAGTTACAGATATTCGATGCTCTTCAGTTTAAAGTACTCTGCAATACCCCTGCAACACAGTCTCATGGGTGCCGCATAAAATGATTAATCCAAAGTTATTGAGGTTAAGAAGGAGAAAAAACACTTCAACTTTTAATAATTTTAACAGACGAAAGAACAAGGAAATCTATCAGATACTTTGCTGCTTTCTAAATTGAATTTAATTGACCACAATTTTCAGGTTTTCCTTAAAATTTTCAGCATAGGAAGTCGTGTAGACCCATTTCGCTTCTCCCAGTTATATCTAAAAATTTTGAGAGGATATTACTTAAGCGCTTACAGCCTGATCCCTGATCACCAGTTTGGGTTCAAGAGCAAGCATTCAACTGTTGACCAGGTACATACGAGTAGAATCCCTGACGTAACTGAGATTTACTCAAGCGTATTTCTTGATGTCTCGCAAGTCTTTGATAAGATGTGGCATGAAGAAATGAAGTTCAAATTACGACAGGTTCTGCCTGCTCGGCTATATAACATACTGACAACATATCTCGGGAATAACCCTTTCGTGTCAGACACTAAAACGGATATTCGCAATTTAAAGAAATTTCAACTGGCGTACCGCAAGGAAGTGTTATTGGTCCGCTTCTGTATCTTCTATATACCCGTGATATACCGGAAGAAGAAGGCACTGTTTTAGTTACATTCACCGATTACACTGCTATCCTAGCAATAGGTAAAACGATCAATGAAATAATTGTAAAACTGCAAAGCGCTCTGTGTAATATAATGAATGGACAAAGACCTAACAGATCGCCGTTAATGAAACCAAATCTGTTCATGTGAATTTCACTAATTATAAAACGAACAGCTTGCCTATCTCTATAAACTCGGTCCGTATTCCGTTCGGCAAAGAGGCTAAATATCTCGGAATGACACTCGACGCAAAGCTGAAACAGATGTTACACGTGAGAAAGAAACGTAAAAATCTCGAAAACATATGCAAATAAATGTACTGGTTACTTGGAAAATATTCTAAGCTTAATATTGAGAATAAGCTGTTCTTATACAAGCACGTGCTAAAGCCGGTGTGGGCTTATGGTATACAACTCTGGGGTTGTACCAAGAAAAATAATGCCAATATTTTAGAAAACTTTGGAAAATAAAGAGCTAAGAGATGTTGTCCATGCACCGTGGTAAATAAGAAACGACGATACCCACAGAAATCTCGGAAAATTCGAACACCAAATTATACAGATTCTGGATGAGAGGAATTTATTGCACCGTCTATAGGAAAAAAACCTTTGGATCTAGCACGATAAAGATTAATCGCGTCTAAATAGCGGAAAAAGCTGAAACTTTCATTGGAAAGACACCTAAAGACGTCAAGAAAATTGCTTGATAAGTCTTAGGTTAGTTGAAGTAACTAACAAATTTGTTTTTAGTGAGTAAGACCGCTACATACCCTTGGGGGAAAAAACATATAAGGGCCAGAATATTGAAAGCTCTCTATGCGGACAGCATATATTTTTACTTATTTTGTCAAAAACCTACCACAAGTAGACGCGAAATTCTAATAAGCAGACAATAATTGGACGACTTGCCTTTACTTGCATGAAAAACTACCCGTAAGCGGACGCGTAGCTCTAATAATCGAACTAACAGACATGAGTGTTTGAATAAGATCAGTGATTCCTATTCCTTGTTTTATTGCTTTGAAATACAGTTTATTATGCAATCGTTGTCCAGTATAATGAATGCCGATACCTATAACAAACGTCCAATATAATGTACAACCCTTTTGAGTAAACTAACATCTCCCAGCAGAGGACAACAACGAACACCCACCCTAGGGTAAGAAACGCGAATAAAATCTAAATTTCAAATCAAAAAGGGTGTCTGTCTGATAGTACAATGTACAAATTAAGTCTGACTATTCAGGGATTTGAAATTTCAGTAATAAAAAAAAGTTACCACTAGGATCTTGGGATTCCCCAGTTCTAATCGCAGAATAAGCTGGAGCTGTAAATGAGGCGCTGGAAGTACGTGAGATCCGCATATGATATGCCACCAAGAATTTCAAAGAGAAATGTTCTCAAATGAAGCTTAATTCTAATGGGGAGGGCTGAGCAAGTGCAATGAAAATTAAGAGTTCGCTCATTATCGCAAAGTCCCACAAAAATCGTTTGTGAAGAGGTTAAACTTTTTAGCATGCCTGCCAATGAGGCAGTGTTACGCAATGATACGAGTATCTGCGATTGTTTTTTCCTGGTTGCATACACCATGAGGAATAATGTACATGTAGCGAGAGGCAAGTCTTTCTCCGGTAACATTGGCAAATGAACGTACTTTTACAATACATGTGAGAACTTTACTTATTCAAAGGATCATCAAGGTACTGACAGACGATAATATTACAGGGTCATCCAATAAGAGGGTCATTTTAAATATTGCGCCATTGTCAAACTGTCACTATTCATTGCGATGACTTTTGATAAGTAAATACTAGGAGGCTATTAAATATGAATCGATACACGTGTTGAAATAGTGAAAATTCACTACAAAAACGGTGAAAATATCGAGCAAACATTTCGTAAAGTTTGCATTGATTTTGGTCATCATCAAACGCCTTCTCGCACAGCTATAGTGAATTTAATCGATAAATTTCAACGTCTCGGACAGGTTAGTGATGTGAAGACTCCAACTGAGAGTGTGACTGAAAACCCAGGTCCATTTCGAGACGATCACAGGAATTGGGCCTGTCCGCAACCACTTTGCACCGCATATTGCTTAAAGATCTTGGTTTACATGCTTATAAGGTCCAATTGACACAAGAATTGAACCCAGCAGACCACGCAAAACGCCGTACTTTCGCTGATTGGGTGCTGGAAATGCATGAACAAGATCATGATTTTTTACACAAAATTATTTTGAGTGATGAGACTCATTTCCATTTGTCTGGGTACGTAGTATCGCATCTGGGGCTCGGAAAACACAAGAGAAATAGAGGAACAACCTCTGCATCCACAACGACTGACAGTTTGGTGTGGTTTTTGGGCTGGCGTTGACATTAGGCCATATTTTTTCAAAAATGAATGCGACCGTTTCAGTGAATGGATGTGAAACTATGTTGACTGATTTTTTTTTCGCCTGAAATTGATGCTAAGGACGTGGACGACTTTTATTTTCAGCAGAACGACGCCACATGCCACACAGCTGGTGAAACAATGGCACTATTGCGTGACAAATTTCCTGGACGTGTGATTTCTCGAAATGGTCGCCGAGATAGTGCGATTTAACACGATTAGACTTCTTCCTTTGGAGCTATTTTAAAGATAAAATATCAGAGCTGTTATTCGCGAAATACAACCGCAATTATGTGAAAACGTGATGAAAAATTTCATCAAAAGAATGACTATTCTACTATTTGTAGGCAGAGCCGAGGCGGACATTTCGCAGATATTGTATTCCATTACTAACCTCAGAGTTTGTACTTTAAATTAAAATAAAAATATCACTACTTTTCATAAAAATGTAGCGTTTGCCTACTGATTTAAAATGATGTTGTTGGATGTAGAAGCTTGAAGTAAAACTAGATGCATTTTAAGCTAAATATGATTTGTTATCATTATGGAACTTGTCACGGAACTCACTCTTTTAAATAAGCATTTGAAAATTATACTCGTAAGATTCAGCACGCTTTGTGAGAACACCGTCAAAGAAGAAGACTTCATACAAGAGTACCCGGTTTTCGCCCAAAACACCTTAGGAAGTTTGACCCATGTCGGTCAGGTATGAAGTTCGGCAGTGCATCAGCTTGAGATTGAACAACAGGCAACCTTAATAAATTTCTTACATTCGAATTCTATACAATGGCAGCTCGTCAACAGATTCAATTCTATTTTGTTTGTCGAGCAGTAAAATGTTGGACAGTACCTATCGTGACATTCAAAATCATGTGTAATTCCGCAGATCACTAATCAATTGATTTGTATCCAATATACAGATGTCTGAGTGGTTATTTTTGGCCTTAAGTAGCTTTGAAAGATTTCCATGTTTATGTTTAAAAATCAAGTATCATCTCGCAGAAAACTCATAATTTCAACAATAATTTCTTTTCTTTTCAGATTGTCGCGAAACAGTACGTTCGAAACGTGCTAAGAGACCACGTGCTCCAGAACCAGTGAATTTTGAACCAGAACCACAACAGAATTTAGAAAATGAAGACAGTGGATCACAGGAGAAGGATATACCAACGATACCAACAAACTTTTTAAGTCCTTCTGTTAGGGAATACTTGGAATTGGGAAAATCAATACCGGGTAAGTTGTTTACATTACATTTCCCACCAAATAGTTGAATTTTTGTTAACGTTTTTGTTGTTCACAATCGACTATGGTCGATCTATGGTCCTTAGAAATAAAACAATTTTTAGAGACCACTTTTAACTAAAAGCTTACTCTATCTGTAAAGTTTTAGAAATAAACGGGAACAAAATAAATTAAACTTTAGAAATAATGAATAGTATCTGTTGCCGCCACCCTGTAATGCACTAACCAATATTATCGACATCTAGTGGTGAGAGGAGAATTTTTATGCTAAACGTCAGCCATGTGCAAATTAAAGAGCTTGCTGTTGGTGGAAGCCATTTTGTCTCTTATGTTGGTGGAAGCCATTTTTTCTTCTTTGAAGCTGTTTTGCGGTGCCCATTTTCTTGAAAGGATTTTTCTGGATTGTTCTTTGGGTAGATTGACCACGAGTGAAGTTAAAATAAAACTTAATTTTTTAAAGCAATCCTGCTATTAAAAGTAGTTTTTTTTCTTTGTCTTTAAGTTACATGCGTAACAGTATCCACTTCAAAATGAATAGTTATAACTTGAATAATATCAGCTTTAGTTAAGTAGATATTTTGTTAGGGCAATTGAACGAAAGACATGCCGTTGAGTTTAAAACCTCTACCGCAAGTGAAGCGAGCCATCTACAGCAAAATGGACACGGGCTACTTTAACTTGGTGCTAAAATTATTTTTCCATTTATTTATTTTGTAGTTTTTTTTTTATTATTTTGTCTTTGCGCGATTTTTTTATAGATTAGAGTGACAATTTTGAAATAAATTTAATCTATTCTAAAGTGCGTTTAACTACGAGTATGTCTCGAAATAAACTAGAAAAATTCCATACATGTTTACTCTTATTTAGGAAATTAGAATTAAGTTAGAGTTGACTGATCGGTACTCAAATTGAATCTTAAGTGACACCCAAATTTTATTATTTTGCAAACACTGTCTGAATATAAACACAACGCGGACATAGGCTGTTTCTTTGCGAAAATTATGCGTAGTTCAGAAAAAGTTCACTTGGTAAACAGGAACAACAATTAACTGGGTATACAGTTTCAGTAAGTTCAGTAACTATCGATATTATCCACAATTAACGATAACTGTGTATAACACATTTCGACTATGGGGCAACAGATGGCGCAAATAGATTTCTAATAATAATTGCATTAATTTTAGATTCTGTTCAATGTCAAATAATTTACTCGTAACTAAAGAAACAGCGTGACGTGGAAGAAACACTAATTATCTTTTTCAAGTTTTCAAATATGATATCGTTTTTTTCTTTTTGTGAAACTTAACTAAAATGTATATAAAGTTACAAAGAAACACAATTATAGTCCAACAATTAAATCGGGTGAGAATATAAAAAATGCGATAAAAAGCTGACTTTTAATAAGCTTTCCGTTTAATTTCTACGAAATGGTAGAATCTCTTAGAGTCAACGAACAAAAGTCCACTTCAAAGTCCACTTTAAAAAATTTTATTTAAGGGCCTATTTGAAGGACCTTTTTATATTTACGAGTATATGCATGTCAATTTCAACTTATTTCATTATATTTTGGTGTGTACATTAGAAGAAAGATCTCTTATTCCCAATCACCAGTTTGGGTTTAGAACCAAGCACTCAACAATAGACCAAGTGCATAGAATAACTGATTTAATTGAAAAAGCTTACGAAGACAAAAAGATTTGCTCGAGCGTATTCCTTGATGTTTCGACAAGGTCTGGCATGAAGGATTGAAATATAAATTACGACAAGCTCTGCCGGAACCTAATATTCTGGAAAAATACTTGACGAATCGACTTTTCCGAGTCAAACACGGAAATTAATATTCAGAATTTAAAGAAATAAGGGCTGGGGTGCCGCAGGGAAGTGTCATTGGACCGCTTTTGTACCTATTATATACTTGCGATATACCGCAAGAAGAAGGCACCGTATTAGCTACATTTGCCGACGACACTGCCATCCTGGCAACGGGTAAAACGATCGAAGAATCGACTGAAAAATTGCAAGAAGCATTGAATAAAGTAAATGAATGGACAAAGATTTGGCGACTAGCTTTAAACGAAAACAAATCTGTTCATGTCAATTTTACTTAAAAGAAAATAAATAATTTGCCGATCTTTTCAAACTCCGTTTTCGTTTGCAAACGAGGCTAAGTATCTTGGAATGACGCTTGATGCTAAGCTGAAATGGAAATCGCACGTGAAGAAAAAACGTAAAGAACTCGAAACTAAATACAGAGAAATGTACTGGTTAGTTGGAAAACATTCCAAGCTTAATAAAGAGAACAAACTGCTTTTATACAAGCAAGTGCTAAAGCCGGTATGGACATATGGAATACAACTCTGGGGTTGTACCAAAATAAGTAATGTCAATATTTTACAAACTTTTGAAAATAAAGTGCTAAGATCAATAGTTAATGCACCGTGGTTTATTAGAAATAGCGATATCCATAGAGATTTAGGAATTGCAACAGTCGAACATGAAATCAAAAACTTCGCGCGTAAGCATAAAGACAGATTACAAGGATACGTTAACAATGAAGTCTTTCGAATTCTAGATAAGAGGAATCTACTGCGTCGTCTACAAAGGACTAAACCTTTCGACTTAACGCGATAGCAAGAAACCGCGTCTAATTTGCGGAACAAGCAGGAACTTTCAATGGAAAGGGACCTGCCAAACGATCTCAATACGTGAAAGAAAAACTGCTGGACAAGCCAAAACTTAGTAATGAAAGACATTTATCACGAAGGGAGGTTTTTTTAGTGAGTAAAAATCTCACACTCCTATGAGCACGCGCCTTCGATCCTCATAGTGTCTTTTTTTACCTACCCTCGGAAAAAAAAAAAAAAAAAAATTAAGACAATGTCTCTTATAGTACTGAGAAATACTATTTACATAACAATTGCAATTGCACTATTAACATAATATTCCTAGGCAAAGAATTATTGGGATGATGAGTGTACGAACAAGTTGTCGACGAGTCTCAATCGGAGTAGAGCTGGCGGTGATGCGGCTAATTACAAAACCAAGGGTGGTGACTGATTCTGCCAGCTGCAGCTTATTGTTGGATAGCCGTACGTCAGGGACGAAACTCAAATCGAACCTGAAACTTTTCTGGGTTCAGAAATGGATCATTTTTTTCTGACCAGTTATTGACGGCAGCCAAATCCTCAGATGTGAAACTACTCGTAGTTCATCTATTCTATTCAGGTCTAACAGCAGAGGACAGAGTTGAACATCATCAGCGTATAAATATACTGAGCCATGTTTGCATACCAAGGGCAGGTCGTTAATAAAAATGTCCCAAACATGTACCAAATAATGCAAGACGTCCGTAGAAAGTTTGAGCACTGTCTCGAATTTCTACGTGCTTGATGTTATATCATCCAATACAACAACCATTTAAGTTTGCCCGATTTTCTGATAGATGAATCGCAGCAGACGAATAGGATTTATCAGAAGCCCTTGAATGCACTTGACTGTTTCTGCACATAAATGCGATAAGGAAAACCGATGAGCATTACTATACATCATGCGCCAACAGAAGAGATCCTTACCTTCAAAGCCTGGTGACCAAAGACAAAAGGTGACAAAAATGTTTTCTATTCCGATGAGACGATGGACCGAGGAGTTCCTAGAGACAGGAAAGAATGTTTTATTCAAGACCACAATTTGTCATGCATCCCCAAACCATAACATATTGTGAATGCTGGGAAGCAAACATTCATCTAAATATCGCTCCTTAGCTCTTCTTCGCACTGTCTACTTTCCGCCAGGTCCGCCCAGAGAAGAAGAACTGCTCAGGAGATCCGTTCCCCAAAGTTCATTAACAATGCTCAAGGCCAGCATCTTGTGGAAGACGACACAATTCTCCACAGTTGGAGACAGTATTGTGAGACTTCTGAACGAATAGTTTCCCCGGGTATACTTTCCAAGAGCCGCTCCTAACCATGACGAAGTATTCGACATTACTATCGAAGAAGTGCGGTTAAATGCTCCAAAAAAAAAGAAAAGCGGTTTGGCGAGACGAGATACCCTATGAGTTTTGGAAAAAGATGGGAGACATCGGGTCCAGATGGCTCATGATTCTTATCTCCAACGGAAAGTTATCTTCTTCCTTTGCACAAAGGAAAGGGCGATACGCGAAAGTGCGATAACTACCGTTCTGTCAAGCTGATGTCACACACAGCTGATTAGATGGCCGACTGCGGAAAATAATACGGCTGATGACCAGTGCGGGTTTGTCTTGGGTAAATCAACAACAGATGCAATCCAAACTATAAGGATCATAATGGAAAAACATCGTGATTCCTTAATAGACTTGCATATGGTGTTGGTTGATTTTGAAAAAGCCTTTGATAGACAACCAAGAGATCTTTTATGGGTGGCATTAAGACAACGAGGAGTTCCAGTCACCTACGTGTGCATGATCATAGACATGTATAAGGGAGCAAGGACAAGAGTAAGATGTCCCGCAGGAATCACCGAAGACTTCCCAATCAAAGTCGGTGTACACCAGGAAAGCGTCCTCAGTCCTTTGCTATTTATTACAGTCCTTGATTATCTGCTTGAAGGAAAAGTGACGGCCTCCAAGGTGCATCAGTTACTCTTTGCTGACGATGGAACTATTATAAGTGAAGATCAAACGGCCCTGCAACGAGCATTTGATGTATGGGTGGAAGTTTTGGAGGGAAATCGGTATCGTATTAGTTCAAAAAAGACAGAGTATCTGTGCTGCCCGTTCTCTGATCCAAAACGGACTATGCCAGACATTTACTTGAATGGAAAAGTGCTTCCCAAGTGCGAAAAGTTCAAATATCTGGGATCTGTGATCAATAGCGAAGCAACTTGTGATCATGACATCAATCATCGCGAAGTGTAGGGTGGATGAAGTGGCGCGAAAACTCCGCAATCTTTTGTGACCGAAAAATGTCCCCTAAGTTGAAAGGAAGGCTCTACACCGCAGTTGTACGTCCGGCGCCCACATACGGTTCACAATGCTGGACAATGTACAACAAGTATGAGGGCAAATTAACGGCAGCTGAGATGAAGATGCTTCGCATGACAGCAGGGGTAACAAAGCTTGATAGAATAAGAAGTTCGAAGATTCGAGGAAGCCTTCATGGAAAAGAACCCATAACAAGCAAAATAGACACGACCGGCTCAGTTGGTATTGTCATTTTTAAAGGAGAGATCCTTCGAACCCCGTCAAAAAGGCAATATCAATCCAAGTTCCTACACAATCGCGCAAAAAAGGCAGACCAAAAAACAACTGGATCACATAAATGCAAAAACACCAGCATTTGATTGGCCTGAGTGACGAAGTGATCTGAAACCGGGAAGCCTGCCGGTTCTCCCTGAGGTCAGACCGGCAAACCCCACAGGCGGACCCGGATGCAGTAAAGTGGTAGCGCTGTGATCCTTCTACTCTATTCGTTTTCCTCAAATCGTGAATAATGTGTTATTTCTGAAATAAGCGAATCAATTGACGAATGCAAGATTTTTCTTTCGTAATCAATGGTCAATTGGCTGTATTTATTTGGCCACCAGTTTGAAGCCCAATTCAGCTAATTAAACAATGAACAAAAGGCAAAGGATTCTTTGTAATATTACTTTGTGATTTTTGTAGCTCAACAGAGTTTCAAATAAAAAAAAAAACTAATAAAGTAGCAAAAGAAAAAAGATACACCCTCCGAAAGCACAAATGAATTTATGTCCATTCAATTTTTTCCAATCAACAGTCTCTGTCTCGTTGTTATACAAGCCAATGCCCTCAAGCCATTCACTTTGTGGGAAAATTAGTATCAGCTCTTTTTCCATTGTATTGTTTTCATTTCACCTTCAGGCGTTGTATGTCCAATTGCAAAATAATAGAACATACTCGGTGTCCGGTTAGTGCACTTATAAAAATCGTAAAATGGGTTCGATTCCATTTGCGATGCCATGCAGTAAATTAGAAGCAGCCGAGAGTACATCCCCATCCACCAACTCTAGTATTTTTTAAATATTTTGATTGAGACAAACGACACGATTTAGCTCGTTTGGGTAGGATTTTATTTTTCCACATCTACTCCATGCGAGGGTAGGTTGTGCATCTGTTCTTAACACAAAATAATTGCATTTCCACCAGTATGTCCTAAATATTCATTTTATCCCATTTCCTTGCAGGTCGACCGGGAACGGATTATCCAATCCTTTCGGCGATACCCTATACCAATTTCTATTGTGATGAACAACCGTATCCGGGATTTTTTGCCGATATGGAAACAAGATGTCAAGGTGCGGTCGCAAACACACAAATGGCTTTCCATTTCGAACGCATAAATGATTTTACTTTTTCTTTTATTTTCCAGGCTGGCACTACTGTGACATCGATGGACGACAAGCGAGTTTCCTCTGCCCCAATGGAACACAATTCTCGCAGGCAGTATTCGTATGCGATTGGTGGTTCAATGTACGTTGTGATCTATCGCCAAGGCTCTACGCCATCAATGCCAGGCTCTATCAGCGACCAAAGGTGAATCCCACTCGGCCACATCGTATCATCACGAAGCAACTAGTCGACGATATTTTTAATAAATAAATCGATTGATGAAGATAAAGTGATACAAACAACAGCAATATAACAAACAAAACAATGTGGTTAAATGAATAATAAAAAGAAGAAAAAAAATAATTACGCGATTTATGATGAAATTTTGAGATACATCCATCTATGGAAATTCAAGATATTTTTGCAATGCGCTATGAAAATTTGTACTTTAATAGAATCTAGAGATAGCAATGCTTTGACATTCAAAGCAACTAGTTTAAGTAAAGATACATACACTACACACGTACATACACCGACAGCAAGACAACTTGTAAACACTTTTATCGCGGTCAAATAATAGAAAAATAAATGGAAATCTTTTTGGATAAAAACGTAAAATTTAAGCAAAATATTACGAATTTTTGTTAACTAAACTTGTTAAGACAGTAAAGTAGTATGTAAATTCTCTGTATATCTGCATTTTATTTAAGGATAATAAATGAAATCACTCCGAGACAGTATTTGTTGTTCTATTTCTTTATTACTTTGATGGATGGTCACATCAGTCCATGACGGATGAGATATAAATGGCGCTACAGTCGGGGGTGCACCTAGGATTTAACCAATAAGCCTCTCCAGCAAACCAAATCATTTACTTCCAAAAGGGAAGGAAAGAATTGCTTAATTTTTCTTTTTCTAATATTTAGGTTAGGTTAGGTTTGATGGGTTGAAGTAGAGGTTGAAAGACCTACTACGCCACACTTAGATCAATGTAGATCCATTGTGATGCCCATTGCCAACAACACGCGGTGTTCCAAGCGATAATATTTAAGGAATTTACTTTACGCAAATTCTACAGCATGGTACACCTATTTTTGAACATAGCTCGTTGATTTATATTTTAGACAGACCAGTGCAAATAGTGACCCCTTCAATTTATTACGCAGATCATTGATATGGCCCTCTCAAAGAAAATGACAGTCAATAGTGATCCCTAGATACTTGTATGTATCAACCACCTCGATAGCTTCGTAGTCGAACGAATTGGAACATTTAAAGTTTCTGATTGTTATTTGCGATGTTCGGTAATTCGGGCTTGACGCCTTGACTATCAGCCCATTATCGAGACACCATTTCCATGCTGCCTCGAACTCGGCTTGCATAATCTGTACTGCTTCTTGTAAAGAATGATGACATATAGCGATAGTCGTATCATCTGCATATGCAAATAGCTGACTTTTTGTGAAGGATTTTAGCATTTCGTTCGTATATAAAAGTAGAGGTCCCAGTGTACAGACTTGTGGAACTTGCTACAGTAAATTTCTTACTTTCACCCGAAACGTCCTCTCTGCCAAGTAGTCTGTGGTAGTCTGTAATCCAGTACGTCAACTTTCCTCTAATTCCCACTCTTTGAGCACCGGTCGATTAATTTATTTTAATCGGGGGTATCAACTGACTTTAGGGATTAGAGTATAAACTACGAGGGTGGATCAATAAGTCCCTGAAAATTTACACAAATTGTGTCGTCACCTTAAATTCAATTTTTTGTCAAGAATCATCTTTCAAAAGAACACACCCAAATTTTCTGACAGATCTGTCAAATAGTTTTGTTGTGGCAGCCATTTTATATAGACGCCTACTAGCATTTTCGTTAAAATGGAAAAAAGAGAATTTCGAGTGCTCATTAAACACTATTTTTTGCAAGAAAAATCTATCACGCAAACCAAACAAAAGCTTGACAAATATTATGGGGAATCTTCACCATCGATTGGAACCATTCACCACTGGTTTACTCAATTTCGGTGCAGTGACGCCAAACGTTCTGGTCGCCCAATTGAGGTCACCACACCAGAAATGGTCGACAAAATCGATCTTGAAGAGGCTTATCACATGGCTCAGTGATTTCGATTTTACATAAATATTTGGACATGGAAAATCTTTCCGCAAGATGGGTGCCGCGTTTGCTCACAATCGACAACAAACGCATTCGTTTGACAACTTCAAAGGTGTGTTTGGCGATGTTCCAGAAAAATTCGGCTGAGTTTTTGCGCCGTTTCGTAAGCGTGGATGAAACCTGGATTCACCACAACACACCAGAAACCAAAGAACAGTCAAAACAATGGACTTCTCCTAGTGAATCGAAGCCGAAGAAGGCCAAGACGGGTTTGTCAGCAAACAAGGTCATGGCGACAGTTTTTTGGAATGCGCGCGGTGTTATTCACATCTATTACCTTGAAAAGGGTAAAACGATCACCGGCGCATATTACGCAGAGCTGCTGGATCAATTCCAAGCCGATTTGAGGCAAAAACAGCCGCATTTGGCGAAGAAAAAAATTCTTTTTCACCAGGACAACGCACCGGCGCACATGTTGAAAAATAAAATGTCTTTATACCGAAAAGAGTGTTCCTTATATCATTTTTCAGGGACTTATTGACCCACTCTCGTACATAGGGATCTACCTAGACAATATTATGAGATTCCTAAATTTTTTAGAGTGCGTTATGGAAAAGCGTATGCTGAAGTTAGAGAAATACAAGCAGGTGTCCCACAAGGAAGTCTTCTAGGGCCAGCACTGTATTTATTATATACTAGTACCAGTGATATACCACGAATGATGCAATGATAGCCACATTCACAGAAGACACTACAATCCTAGCAGTTGATGGATGTGTGCTTAAATATACGAGTTGCGACGCAACGATGGCAAATCAAACCAAATGAGACGAAATCAACTCATATAAATTTTACAAAAAAAAGAATAACGAATTTCCCTATAGTTATTAATAATCAAACTGTACCTTATTCTAACGCAGCTAAATACCTGGGTATGCATTTGAACGCTAGATTAAAATGGAAGGAGCATATTAAAAAGAAAGGGGAGGCGTTAAATATTAATCGTAGATATAGAAAACTTATTGGGATATAATACAGAAATGTCCAATGAGAATAAGATTTTATTATATAATTATTATATAATCAGATATCCAACAGATATCCATGGTATCCAACTATGGGGCTGTACAAAAATAAAACAATGCACAGATAAATCCAAACATTTCAAAACAAAGTCCCTCGTGGAATAGATAATGCACCATGGTTTATGAGAAACAATTACTTGCTTCGTGATTTGCAGATTGACCTGGTAGCAGAGGTGATAAAAAAGATTGCTATTCGTCACAACCAGCATCTGCAGATCCATATTAATCCTGAGATAAAAGACGTCTTAAACTTTCAATGTATTATTCTTAGATTGAGAAGGACCAAACCTCGCGAACTTATGATGTGAGAATTTATGAGAATTTGCATTTCAATTATAACATCGAAGCTTCTCTAAAGTGATTTTTCAAACTGAAATAAAAATCATTTGTCGATCTCTCTTTGATTGGTCATAATTCAGAAGGTGTTTTTAGTACGGGAGTCCCACACTACTCTGGGTATTTTAATCTCTTCTGAGTAATAAGAGGCAAAATGTTGCCGTTAATGATGACGGCTTAGTTCACTTCCACACGGACGGTTCCGCCTCCCAATCACTGCGTATTTCAAGCGGAAATAATGGCGATTAAAGAAGTCTTATCCTGGCTAAAATGTAATATAATAAAGGGTTTGGGATTTAAAATCCCTGACATATGGCAGCATCTGTCAAATCCATCTGTCATCCATAGTGATAGATAGTTAGTTCTTGCCTTGACATTTACAATGTGGATCGTTTAACCATCGTTCAACGCATTGAAATTGTTGTATCTTACTATAAAAATAAAATTTCTGTAATATCTGGGAAATAAACAAGTTGACACCGATTTACGAGTATCGAACACAATCTTCTTCAGCGATGAGGCCAATTTCTCGCTCGGTGGCTACGTAAACAAACAAAATTGCTGAATTTGAAAAAATTCCCGTGGCCATTTAACCGTTGATTAAAAAAATTTTTAAAACAGTAAACAAAATTCCAAAATGAATAATCCTGTATCTGTTTAGGATATTAGCATTTTCGGTAATATCCTAGCCAAGTGCCTATAAAATCCCTGATTTCGTGCTCATTTGATTCAAAGGTAGCTTAAGAATCCCATTCGTCTCTCACGTAGATTGTTTGACTCTGCTGCAATTTAACATTCACCCATGCTGGGAGTCAGGCCACAGACCAATTCCGATAAACTGCATGGCTAACGAACTTGCCAGAAAAGGCACAAAACAAAATTCAGACATGCCTCTCGCTACATGTAAACACTTACTCATGTTGTATTCAATCAGCAAATCCAACAATAGATGGCAGACTCTCGCGACGTGTCAAGTCTCTAAACTGATCTGGCCTAAGCTAGGTCAAAAACGCTCTAATGGATTGGTTTCGCTAAAATGATCGCACATCAGCACCATCATCGGTGTCCTCACGGGACACTGTTCTATAGGTCTACACCCTTCTTCTGCAGGAGCTGCATGTACGAAATGCAGGAAGAAATGATCCTGCATTTCCTTTGTACCTGTCCAGCTCTGTTCAAAAGAAGACTGCTCTATTTCGGAGCTCTTCTCTTCGACAACCTCGTCGAATGTAGACTAATGGGTAGGGTCCATAAATTTTAGATATACATACCTCTATATAAGGCTTGGTCCGGATGCGATAACTAAAGTTACCAAAAATAGCAAGAGGACATTGTGATACCACTACATTCTTTTTCTTACATTTTTAGCAAAATATATAGCAGGGTTTACATATACCTATATACAGACACGCATCCGGTACTTGACCACAAGAGTTTTAGAAGTTGACTGTACTATCTGATCGCCATCGGGCTTCGCCGGTCCCTTATAAATGAAAACATCTCCGTCTGAAAATTGTTAAGTCTTAGTTCACCCTTACACATGGACATAATATATTCCCGTTAGACGATTGTGCAAATTTTTACACGTTAAGCTACTACTTTAACAGTTTGAGTATGTGTGTATTGGGTAGGAACCTTGACTTCATATTCAGTCATCTTCTTTCCAAATTGGATCGTTATCGCACCCCTTTATTTTCTTACGACAATGCGAACCAGTCTCTGAGCACTCCTAAAGCTTTAATTTTCCTAAAACTGACTTTGTTAAGCTCAACAATTTGCTTGGTAGCTGAATCTCGCGATTTTCAACACTGAAAGTCAGTTTATCATCACCACTCTGGTACCACAAAGAGTTTTACTCACTTTGTAACAATAGAAACAAATTATGGCAACTATACCTTAGGTCCGAGCCAAAATTATGTGGGAGACGGCAAAAAAAAAAAGCCGTTGTTGTCGCGTGTAGCCTCTCATATAATCTCCAAGGCCGCATAATACTACATGTACCTCACTTGATTCTATGGATATAATCTCGTCTGCGGATCTTAGCAAACTCCAGGAAGAAAGTTCTGAAACAATGTGTAAACCATCCGAGCCAGCCCCTCATTGGCCTGTTTCAATTATCTATCTTTCAGGGAGTTTTTCCTAGATTGTACAAGGACTCGCACTATCGCTATCCACAAAAAAGGGTGTAAGAGTGAAGTATCTATCTACAAGCCCTTTGCTTAAGTAACTCTCATATGTACCCAAGCTTTTTGAAAGTATCGTTTATGATGCTAATAAGCTGTGTGGATTCCTTAAGGGCAGATGATCTTCAAGAGGCGCTTCACAACGACTAACTTCATCGAATTTTTGTCTAACACACTCTGCGCATTATAAGATTGAAGTTGAAGTTGTTGCCTTTCTTTTTCGTCTTGTCCCTCACCGCATCAATTATGATTACCATGAACTTATGTCAAGAAATCTGCGCAATGTAAATAATTCGATGACTATTTTCGATTTTACGGATAATAGTAGTCATTCCTCTCTACGAAATGACTGCATTATAAAAACCTCTTAAACTGATTCTATTCACATAAATAAATAAATAAATAAATATTTCCAATGCATGGAAAAAGTCTACATCATAACCACAAGTACGAGTACTCAAACGAAGATATTTGTGTACCCAATCCCGTCATTATTTTCTTTACCTTGTAAGTACCGGATCTCTGAAAATTGACATTTTCTATTTTCTCCATATGTATGTTTAAATTTCAACTCCATAGAAGCAATGGAATGGAATAAAATAAAACAAAAAATAAGTCTTTCTCTCCTGCGCTTTTTTCTTTCTTTCATCCACTGCTGGCCCGCTGTTGGCGATTGAAAATATGTAATCGTTTTATCCCTCGTTTAAGGCATGAAAGGACCCATCATACAAAAATTCAGGTTTCAAGATCCAGGAGTTTCTACATGCGAGTGAGTTTTGCTTTAGTTTAATTACCGGAGAACATAAAATCTTAATTTCAGCTGCAACTATTTTTCTAAGTAATCCACACCCACTCTACATTATTCAAACAGAATTTTTAAATTAAAATCGAACTAGAAATAATAACTGTCAATTATCAGTTATTATTTCTAGTTCGATTTTAATTTAAAAATTCTGTTTGAATAATGTAGAGTGGGTGTGGATTACTTAGAAAAATAGTTGCAGCTGAAATTAAGATTTTATGTTCTCCGGTAATTAAACTAAAGCAAAACTCACTCGCATGTAGAAACTCCTGGATCTTGAAACCTGAATTTTTGTATGATGGGTCCTTTCATGCCTTAAACGAGGGATAAAACGATTACATATTTTCAATCGCCAACAGCGGGCCAGCAGTGGATGAAAGAAAGAAAAAAGCGCAGGAGAGAAAGACTTATTTTTTATATTCAATTTGAATAGGTAATTGTCAGCTGGTGAACTACACCCTTGTTTTAATCAATAGAAAATGATTCATAGACGTCTTGTACGTTTTCTAAATGACGGTTGAATGAATTGGCGTTGTTGCAAAATATAATTTCTGAGTCAGTCTCATGGTGCCATAAAAGTATGTAAGTGCCCCAGACAATTCAAGAATTCTAACTGCGGTTACGTATCTTTTATTTTGAATCATCTTTGCATTTTCAAAGCGATCAATTTGGAATCGATTAGAGCTCGAATAGCGGGTTTCACGTTCAACCTTCCATACGGACCGAAACTACCTTTCCAGTAGCACCTCTGCTTCGAATCCTCAGAGATGAGTGAATCACTGAATCCACAACAGGGCGACAAAAGTATTCGGGTGAAGAACCAAACACAGAACCAGTGTTTTCCAGCACCTTCCAGGCATTTATTCACGTCGGTAGACAGTGCGATTATGTCACGGCAGCCAAGCTGATCAAACGAAATACGTTCTAAAATGGTACAGAAACACTACATCACCCTAAACAGGGAAAAGCTACGAAGAGATGGGGAAATCAAAAGAGACAAGCAGGCCTCGAGATTTTTTTTTGTTTAAGTAAAAATGTATAAACTGAGAGAACATCTCAGGAAGCTGGGCCCAAAAAGCGAAGTGACAATGAAGTGGCAAAGACTCCACTGATTCTCAACAGAGTAAATTGTCTGAGAGTCTACTAGATAGATAACAGATGCTTACCCTCTCTAGATACGATCCAGATTCTTATTTTTATAAGAGAATCTAAGCGATGCTAATACCAGGATAACATAGGCTCTGGTTTCTTCTATAAGGCAGAGTATTGTGTGCAGGTGACTTCCCACAACTTTTATACATTAAACTATATTTTAACGATGATGACCTATGGGGACTGAGGATACGTTCAGGCCTTTGTCAAATATGAAACAAAACTTTAGGCTTCTACTTCCGTACTACTTCATGACATTAAAGAAAAAAATAAATAAATATTTTTGTGCGACCCTGTGTGTATTTAATGCATAACATCCCGCACTAAAGCTAAAGTTTTATACCGTTTCCAAAACAATTTTTTCAATTGAGGGAAGACATATCACTCTCCATATCCAGATTCACAACAGATTCTCAGACACTAGGCTGACTAAAGGTCGCTAATAGGGATCCACAAGACAATAGTTTCGAATAAAGAGTGTTTTATGAAATTACCCCCAATGGGCATCAAAATAGGTCAACATATGCCTGAGTGTGATGGAGAAAACTCTTCTTCTTCGTCAACCCACATACCCCACACATTCACTCACTCGTGTAGTTTAAGACCATCAGCAAGTTCTATGAAATGAAGGTGTTATTACAAAGAAGCGATAAACTACTTTTGCCCCCTTAACTTAGTGTATTCGAGATACATTTTAAATATTGTATCGGGAAAATGTAAAGCACATTGGGTGGCCGTGGTGTAGTGGTAACATCATCGCTTGTCACGCTACGGGTTCACGGTTCGAATCCTGATGTCAATACTCATCTATTTATTTCGCATGAAATAAATAAAAAGTCGATCAATTGCGAAAGCTTATGTCAACTCTACTGCGAAGGCATAACACTGGCAGTAGGGCGGCCATATGGTTAAAATGCAACTTGATCGTGATGATGACATCAGGAGGACGAACAAAAATACTGCGAATCATAAGCAACGACAAAAGCAAAAAACAAACAAGCTTCCCAGTTATCTGGACAGCCACCCTTGGAGTTCACTAAAACTTAATACCAGCTGAGTTTCAAACCAACTACACTAATCTGTCTTTCTCTCTGTCTCTTCCCCTTTCCTCAAAAACGCCCGTGTCCTAAAAAATTAGTATAAGGGTATTCATAACCCCTTTCACACGTGCAAATTATATAAAAAAAAATTGTATTTCAATGAAATTAGGAAAAACAATCGAACAAAATAAATTCTCAAAAAATCCATTAAATTTTAACTTCGTCGAAGTATCCTCCACGAGCTTTTTCAACATCTTTAAGTCTGGGCATCCTCTCTATTAATTTTTATATTGTTTCGGTTGGAATGCTAGTCCATGTGTCGTTCAGTTTCTGCCAAAAGATTCCTGGTAAAGAAGAAAACATTTGGCGAACCTTTCTGTCCAAGTGATTCCATGAAAGTTCAATTAGGTTCACATATGGCGACTGTGGTGGCCAAACCTTCTTCCTCCTGTTGCAGATAGCTTGAACACAAATTTGAAGTGTGTTTAGGGTCGTTATCTTGTTCAAATGCGAATCCTTCTCCAATTAACCGAAGACCCCCTGGAACAGCATGCTCATATAGAATGGTTCTGTATTTTCAAAATGCTTCCCAAACGAACGAGATCACTGGTTCCGCTGAAGGAAAAGGATCCCCATATGAAAATCGATTCATCTCTTTCCTTTACGGTGGGAGCATAACACACTGGGGCAAGACGGTTTGTTCTACGGAACGTCGAACGAAAACCGTTCTCTTCGTGTCAAACAGTTCGAACTTGGTTTCATCAGCCCAAAGAATCCTTTTCTAGTCCTCAGTGTTCCAATTTTGACGTTCTTCTTATTTTGCGCCGGAAGTAACAGTTTATTTGGCAACACGTCCAAACACCTTTTGATTGTTGTAACGGAGACTGGGATTTCTCTATTTCCGTTGATCTCTTCGATTACGCTTGCTAGTAATCACATCTAGCTATCTTTATACTTAGTGGTTTTTTTTGGACGTCCACTTCCTGACCCTGATACCTTGTGTCAACTCTAGCTTTAGTTTGAAGGATATCTGGCTTATCTTCTCGGGTTCGAACTAGTATTGCACACCCCATTATATTTAGCTAGTGGAAACAATTTTCACAACGCGAGTGCCGCTCTCACCTTCTTAACATAATCCAGGCTTAACCTGCAGGTATCGTCTTGCACAAGTTTTATTTTCATTAGATCAGCTCTCTAGAGCCACGAACTCTCTACGAGCATTTAAAGAAAAATTATTCTGTAGCCACCCCCTTAGTTTATCAAAAGCTGTATGTTGGCTTTTACATCCTTAACATAGATAAGGGTTTGCATGATTTTAAAAAACAGCTTTTAAGTTAAGGATTAGCGTGATACAATACTTGGTCCTTGGTACCTACCATTTTCATTGCCATATCCCATTGATTAATGCTCTGTTGGTCATTGGATACTTTCAAAAGCTGGTAGGTAGTGAAATTAATGATTGAAGTTTTGACGAGTGCTGCTAAAACTGGCTACTTTACTGTAGCACTGACTGTGAATTAGGCAAGACGACTGAAAGAGGCAGTGTCTTCCTTCTATTTCTAGGTTTGGGCCATTGCCGTCATTCCTAGTTCGTTTGAGCTCGGGTGATAAATTAACTCCCTGCTTAGTGATTTTGTCTTGAACGTCCACTGGTCGGTCTGGGATCACTGCTCCCGGTTTCACGAAATCGCCTGATAATGGAGTCAAGAGTTAGAAATGTTAAGTTCCTGGGAGATATCTATTTGGGATTTACCCACTTTATGAAAACAAATAATTTTACTTCGCATTTCAATTCATATACAAAAAAAAAATAATAATAATTTGGTATCTGTCAATAGTTTGGTAAAAAAATGAGTACAATGAAGGTAAGTGGAGGTCTTAAACTTATGAACGGTAGTGTTCACTGCAGGCCAAAAGTTTGAGGCCGCCTTCAGTGCGCGATGGAAAAACAAAATCTAACGTCGAAAAAAACTCTTTAGTGGAATAATAATCATGCGAAATGAACGGGGAACATATATGAAACCAAAATAAGAAGAAAAATATTTTCATTTTGTTCTTAACATACGAGTAGAGGAATTTATTAAAAAGAAAAAAAAAAAAAAAAATACTTAAACCGATTTTTCGTCGATTACTTTTTTCACAATTCTTGGCATTCTAGCTATCAGTTTTTGAATTGTTGCCTGTGGTATATTGCTCCAGAAATGCAATAGTATGTTCCACAATGCAGATTCTGATGACGGGCATTGATCCCGTACGCTTCTGTCCAGTTCCTCTGGCGACAGCTCTAAATCTGGTGATTGCGGCGGCCATACCATGATTTGTAAGATTTCTTCATCATCCCTCTGTTTCAGGTAGTCTTAACAAAGTCTTGACGTGTGTTTAGGATCATTGTCCTGTTGAAATGCAAATCCTTCGGCAATTAAGATCTTAGTCCACAGATCACAGCGGCTACTTCCAATATTGTTTTGTATGCGTCCTTATTCAGTTTTCCAATCACTTGAGCCAGATCACCCACTCCACTTGAAGAGAAACATCCCCAGACCATAACAGAACCGCCTCCATGCTTGACGGTAGGAACCACACAGTCTGGTAACATTTTTAGTTCAGCGCTGCGTCGGACGAAAACTCTCCGTTTTGTGCCAAATACCTCGAACTTGGATTCATCGCTCCATAAAACTCTGTTGAAATCTTCTTCCGTCCAGTCTTTATGCTTTTTGGCACATTCTAAACTTTTATGCTTGTTTTGTGGTCGCAGCAGAGGCTTTCGAACAGCAACTCGCCCCAGTCCAGCATGTCTTAATCTTCGTTTGACCGTTATCAAGGACAGCAGTTTATTCTGTGTTTCATTTATTTCGACGCGTATTTCGGGTACTGTTTTTCGTCTACTTCGTTTGCTTGTTGTGACTATTAGCCGATCCTCCTGTTTATTTGTAGCTCTATTCCGTCCTGACCGTGGTTTATCCTCAAGACTTCCGGTTTGAGCGTGTCCGTTCAATGGTACGTTGAACGCAACACCTTGATACCTTCAAATGCAAAGCGACTTCCCGCTGCGATTTACCTTCTTTATGGTTGCAGATCGTTTCTCGATTGTGGTTTCTGCGACTGTTCCCATTTTTAACGAGTTGTTTACTCAAAACGTGAAGAATCTCAAGCAAATTCTTATGACTTAAAAATGTGGCTTCTATGTAAGACCCTTGCAATCCAGGTCGACACATTTTGGGATTTGAGAACCTTTTTGATGGAAGGAGTCATAAACAAGTGCTGAGTCAACAACCAAGTCATAAAATTGAATAATTATGAAAAACCTAAACACTTCTCAATAAACCGCGCCCACTTTCAAAAACGTGGGTGTAAATTCCGACTTTTATTAGCTGAATGTGTTGTGTACTGTTCAGGTAAAAAATTTAGGTAAAAAAAAATGCAATCTAATTCATAAAATTCAATCTCCATGCATGAATGAAGTCAGTTGTATAGGTAGGCCACAATTTTTTAGCCTGCAGTGTATGTCAGCAATATACTGAACAATTCATCTTGAAAATAATTACTTAGTTAATTTTAAAATATTCTTAATAATAATAAATTTCGATTAATTATACTAAAACATTCTTCAGTACGACTTTACACAATTAATCGCGTTGACTGTATCTCTTTTTATTGTTTCGCCTTAAAGAATCAACACGCCATTTGCTTCCATATTTCAAAATGAATTGTTTTTAATTTGCCTACTTTCAGGAGCTATTCCCAAAAATAACATCCTCACCAATTTAATAAAGATACAGTCACAGGAGTATAGTATAAGTCCAGATTTACTCTCTATTTGACAGACTGCTTTAGTTTTGTTGATCTTAATAAAGCGTAACAATACTCAGATTTTCTTCATTTTATTCGCAGCAAACAATCGCACCACCATAGACACAAATCATTTGATCCCAATATTGCGCCTAAAAGTACAACTGCTTCCAATAGATCTCAAATGTCTTTCGTTTCACATTCAAAACTATGCTACAAAAGAGGAAATCAAGTTTCCGCCGTCATATCTTGTTTGCCCAGGTGTCTTATAAATAGAAATGTTGAAAGGAAAACACTTCTTTACATCAAAAGATGCGAATGAAAGAAATAAATAAATTGACTACGTATTCTCAAGCGGCTCAATGGTCTAGGGGTATGATTCTCGCTTTGGGTGCGAGAGGTCCCGGGTTCAAATCCCGGTTGAGCCCGATTACTTTTTTTTTTCAATTTTTAAATTGCCATGGTAAATAAAATTTAATTTTGCCAATTTGTCCTGGCTTACAGCAGACCACCAGGGGAACTTCTGAAAAGTGGAAACAAAAACTGCTTACAAAGGCTAAATCAACACAAAATTATGACCATAAATCTGCAAACAAGCAGAGTACTGCCATGGACTACCACTACAATACGAAACAATCCGGCAGCGAAAAAAGAGTCAACTCAACAAATTGAAACAAAGTAATGAACACAACACCGGAGTCGCCATGAGACATTAAGCAAAGACAAACACTGAGAGAGGGGTTACGAGTATTAGTCCTGCAACAGCGCCTTTCATGTCGGTGTCGTCGCCTGCTAATGGCGGCAGTGGTGATGGTGACCAAAAATAGATGTCAACGAAAGTAAAACGCAAGCACAGCGTCAAAACAAAGGTACCCCTCCAGGTAATTCCTTTTATTCTTATTGCTGGTCCACACCAGAGTACCGGGAATCGACACCGACACAAGAAAAATGTTTCCAAAGTAATTTCGTTAGTGCGGCAGAAGTGTGCTACATGGGGTGGGTCTGCACTATGACATTGTTTCTCTTCGGTCTCACCCTCTGGCCCAATGTAGCCACGAGAAGATACAATTGTAGGGTAAAACAAAAAATAGGTAATTTCTACCAGACAAAGAGCCAAATTGAAAATAATAAAAAGTCCACAAGCTGGTAATGAATGTCAATGTTTACATGGTAAGTGATTTAATATTCTATCGTTGGCCATTGTCGGGCCTAACGAGATAATCAAGAGAAGATGTCCACTCGGCCGGCACACGTTCACTGCACAGAAAGTGGGTAAAGTGTCTGATGGAGTGATTTGAACAGGTTGTCAGCTTGTAAGCTACTACTGTTCCGCAGGTGAATCTCGTTAGAAACGGAAAGTGCCTTCATTGGCACTGATGATGTGTTGTAGATGAAATTTTTTTTTTGCCTCTGGAGTAGGTAAAAGATACTCGTATTTTGTGGCATAAATTTGATTTACAGAGCAAAGGACTACGGGAATATTTTAGGAATTTGTTCTGGTATAGTTTACTTGAGGTTTTAGAGACTACAATTGGAGTTTTGAGATTATAACAGAGGTGGAACAAATGAAGGAACAAAAAATCGCGCAATATTCAATAATGGTTTCGAAAAGGCCAAATACGAGTAGGTACTCAGAATTGATGACATTTGGTGATCTTGACGACCGATTTCCTTTATAAATTACAAATTGTGGAAAAAATTTGGTAACAATCCTGTTTGAAACGCTTCTAGTTATGCCCCCCTTAAAGATTCACTAAATTGAAAACTTTTCGCTATCAACCGTTTTCCATTTGGCCAGAGCAAGTACTCGTATTTACATTGTAGCTGGAGGCAACTAAACATGGTCTCTGGTACAGGTAGGTCAAATTTTCCTCCAGATGGCGATTAATCGGTAGAGGGTAACCCTTACAAAAAGATAGGTAAATGTATTTGCTAAAAGAAAAAAGTATCTGTATTTAATAAAAGTTAGTCAAGTACGACTCCGTTCGCACATACAGGGTGCCGTTAGAACGAAGATGCTTTACAACTGTAACTATAGTCCATACGTAAAGCAGACAACAGGGCGATCTATCGGCCATCTTTTCTAACTTCTACATTACTGAACAGATTTTATTGAAAATTTGTTTGTTGAGTAGAGAATTTTCTTGCGAAGGCCTCGAGATAGAACATCTTTTACGGGAGCTCCTTCAAGACGCGTGGGGAAGTTATATGAAATAAACTACCCGTTACTTATTATTTTTACTATTACTACGATTTTTTTCAAGTCTTTGGGTCACGTACTTTGGAAACGCGAGGTGTGGTTACATTCATTTTTCGCTTACATTCCTCTACTGTGGGCACAAATTTAAAAATATTGTAACATCTCCTAAAATTATGCTACAATAATGTAGAATAATAACTACGCTCTTCCAGCTCATTCCAAAGTGTCTTTTCATTCGAGGTTCGTGTCTGCGGTTAAGTTTCCACAGTTCATGTCTAGAAAGAGACGGATAATATCACGGATAAGAAAGAATTATAACTGCAATTATTACATCAGAATTTTTCTTGTTCCAGTGGTCGAGGAATTTGCTAGAAGTTTCTGGCTATCAGAAACTTCTGCTGTATAAGGACAGATGGCGATCGAAAGGGGGTAGTTGGTTTAGATCCGTGGCGAAGAGATTGGAAAAGTGATAATGGGCGAAGTTGTAATTTTGTGATAAATTTAAAAGTTGAGTGTGAACAAGAAAAAGTAATTAGTTTGGATTTGTGAATTAAGTAATTGAAAGGAGATAAAGTAAGGCGAGAGGAAAGAGACCTTGTAAGAAAAAGAATTTGCGAAGAATAGTATAGTGTGAACTTGAATTGTTCTATAGAGTAGAAAATAAAGAAATAAATTTCACAGAATATCGTTTTATCTACTCGAGCCGTAGCTCGCATACTACAATATATTGTGTTCAAGTGATTTTTCTGCATGACTGGTGTGAAAATTGTGCATAAAGCTTTTATAGTTTAGGCGCCAGAAGGTGGTGACAGACAGACAGACGGACGCACTAGCGAGAGCAATAGAGTTCCGTAGGCTATTTCCGGAACCCTGAAAAGTAAGTTTCAATCTCTACGGTCTCACATGATCAGATCATAAATTTGATCGATGTTTCATCCACAGTGTAGGTCGCCTTCAATACTCTCTCGTCCACGTTTGAATTTGGCTATCCATTTTTTAACTCTTGTTTTCGGTGGGACAAATTCTTCTAAAGTTGCCACCATATCTTCATGAATGTGCTTCGGAGAAAATTATTGTTTAAACAGGTTTTTTATAAGAGCACGTTGTTCGATTACTTTACTTTGCTTCACGTATTGTAAGTACGTGTATGAACGGAACTAAATGTAAAGTGGGATTGAAACTTCATAGAGTCTCTCTTAGATTGTTGGGAATAAAAGGGGGGAAGTATCACTTTAGAATTAAAACTATTTCTATGATAGGCTGCGAATTTTTCAATCCACCCTCGTACTTGTGGAGATATTTAAGTTCCAAGCCGTTTCTCATTTCTTTCGCTTTTCCGATTTTGGCGTCCGATATATCCTGCAGGATGGGGAAAATAAATAATCCGCAGACTTTATGATCATCTGTAGATTTTTGGAAATTATTTATGAATTAGAATTTTTTTTCCCCGACGCTAGGAGCAAAAAAGTACCACTCCCATGAGTTGGAAGTCCTGGCTATAGTGGAAAACGTGAACCCCTTCAGGGCGTATCTACTAGGCAGGCGTTTTAAGGTCGTCACAGACTGTGACGCAATAGTAGCGACCAGCAGCAAGGCGAAGCTGATTCGCCATGTAGACCGATGGTGGCTCAAACTACAGGAGTTTGATTGCTAAACAGTTCATCAGCCTGATAAGGTAGCTGCACATGTGGACGCTTTAAGCCGACAACAGGTGGAAATGGTGCATCCAGTAAAGGAGGCGCCTGCGCACATCTTAAACGTCCACATATCTGATGAGGATTGGGTGGCAACCATGCAGTGGCAAGACCAGAAGCTGCAGGACATTATCGCCACCTTGAAGGCAGCTGAGATGATGTCGGCAAAGAAACAACTACAACGCGACTATGTTGTACGAGGGCTTCGGCTGTTTCGGAAGGTGGGTAAAGCCGAGCGATAGGTAGTACAAAGAGCCATAAGGTGGAGGATACTCAAACTGTGCCACGATGATGTCGGACATCTGGCCGATGACAAGACACTCGGGAGAATTAAGAAGACGATTTGGTTCACGAAGATGAGAGGCTTTACAATAAGCTGCATAGTATTGAACGGTGTTCTATTCGATACCTTGCATCTGGACCATCTCCGGCCTTTCACTAAGGGCAGCACAAGGTACGTAAGACAACTTCACGAAGTACGCCATTTTGCGAGCTGTAAAAACAACAAATAGCAAGGGTGTTCGTGGCATACTCACCGAAGTAGCGAGTATTTTAGATTGCCCAGAAGGGTTAGTTACCGACTGAGAGACTGCATCCACCTCGGGGATGTTCAGGCATTTTTGTGGAGAGAACGGAGTCCAGCACATCAAGATCGCAGTTAGGACGCCGAGGCCGAATGGCCAGGTCGAAAGATGCAACCGAACAATCCTGGCCTCTCGCAAATGTATGCACTCGACGGAGAATGGGGGTGATTGGGTAAGCGAAACTGCACAACGAAGTCGAGCCCACATGAGCTACTATTTGCGTACACCCTGAGGAGCATTATGGTTGACAAACTACTGCTGGAGCTGCGGGAACGGACGTGGGTATAAGTCCAGGAAATGGAAAGACGGCAAGGTCTGGCGCTGGAGAACATAAAGCACACACAGGTGCGTCAGAAAGCGGCGTTTGATGCAAAGCATAGGCCACCGACGCAGTATGAGCTGGCAGCCATGGGGGATTCGAGGAAGTTAGTGCACCCCTACCGTGATCATCATCTTATGCTAGCTCATATACGCCTTCGTACTGCATCCGTCAACAACAACCGATAAAACTTGTTGAACATCACCAGGTTCAATACCGATAGGCTTAAGGTCCCCCAAGTGCGCCAACAATTTAGAGACCACCTTGCCTTAGAAGCGGAAGCAATCAGCAGCTCTATGCAGGAGAGCATGGATGATCACTGGAATGTTGTGAAAAATGCTTTTGCGAGCGGGGCACACACCTATGTCGGTAAAAGGCAGGCACACCATCGCACATGGCTTTCGGCAGACACCTGGAGACGGATCGAGGAGTGTACAACAATAAAGGCTCGGATTGCAGCGGCCTTTGCAGTAAAGAGAACCGAGTTAGAAACCCAGTACCGTACGAAGAAGAAAGAAGTGCAGCGTAGTGTGAGACGTGACAAACGTCAATATATCGACACACTGACTTCTAGGGCCGAAGAAGCAGCGAGCAGGTGCGATAGTAGGACTGTTTACAGCATCACCAAGGAGCTCATTGGTGAAGGACTGGGCCGGTAACCTCCTGATTTCGGATGAGGATCAGCTCAATAGATGGAGAGAACATTTTGCTTCAGTGCTAAATCACTTAGACGATGGCGATAAGATCTCAAATTCGAAGCAACCAACTCCCGAATACGCACGGCACCTCCCAGCAAAACAGAAATTATGGCAGCAATTAAGTCCCTCAAGAAAAACAAAGCGGATGGCATCCCTGCCGAATTGTTTCAAGCGGCGCCAAACACATCAGCAGATCTGCTGCATCCGCTAATACAGAGCCCTTGGGATAGCGAACAATTTCTACAGGAGTGGAAAAGGGGGATGATCATTAAGCTTCCGAAAAAGGGAAACTTGATGGAATGCGGCAACTGGAGAGGTATATGTGTTCTTCCAGCTGTAGCCAAAATAATAGCAAAAATAATTCTGGACCGAATTAAAGAGCATTTAGATTCTACTCTCGACGTCGAACAGGCAGGCTTTCGCGCTGGATCCTCCTGCATCGACCACGTAAACACCTTACGGATCATAATCGAACAATGCGTTGAGTACAGGTCTCCGCTACATCTGTTGTTTATCGACTTCGAGAAGGCTTTCGGCTGGCAATTTGGCTGGCCTTGCGCAGGAGGCATCCCGGAAAAACTTATTGCTATAATCAAGGCTACATACGAGTGTCATGTCTTACACAACGGTAAGGTGTCAGAGGAATTTGGTGTCCAAAGTGGAGTACGTCAAGGTTGTATTCTGTCACCACTATTGTTCTTGGTGGTTATCAGCGATGTACTCCGTTCAGCATTGACGGAAGGAAACAATGGAATTCGTTGGACTATGACATCTTACCTTAAGCACCTAGACTACGCTGACGATGTTTGTCTATTTTCACATCGGATAATGGACCTTCATCTAATGGTCCATAATCTAGAAACTGAGGCAAACAAAGTGGGGCTCAAAATAAACACGGCCAAAACAAAAGCCCTCAGCTCTTCCAACACTAACGCTCAACTTAACATTGCCAGACAGGAAGTCGAAAAAGTTGACAACTTTCTATATTTAGGAAGTGTGGTCTCGGCTAACCGCGGTGGCACCCAACTGGACGTATGCAGTAGAATCGGGAAGGCTAAAGCTGCGTTCGGTATGCTATCCACAATCTGGAAAAGTAATGTTATCAGCTTAAGAACCAAGCTGCGACTGTTCCGCTCTAACGTAGAACCGGTACTGCTGTATGGGTGCAGTACCTGGAAGGTGGACACCATTAACACTCGCAGGCTGCAAGTATTCGTAAATAAATGTTTAAGAATCATCTTCAGGATTTTTTGGCCGAACCGGATCTCCAACGAACAGCTTTATATGAGAACGGGCCAAGAACCTATAAAAATTACTATACGAAGGAGAAAGTGGCAGTGGATTGGACACACCCTACGGCGCGAAGACGCCATGCAGTAGAATCCGCTCACCCAAGCAGACAGAATAGCGGGACGCCCTAGGCAAACATGGCGCAGAACAGTTGAGGAGGAATCGAGCTCTATAGGAATGAGTTGGAGGCAGCTCAAACGCGTTGTAGAAGTACGAACAAGATGGCGCGCAGGCGTGGTTGACGTGACGCCCTATGCCCCCCGATGGGTTAAAGGACCTAAGTTTTCATTGGAGATTAAGAGGTGTCACCGCCACCGTCACAGTCAGCGTTTCGCATGTTCGCTCCAAAGAATAGTCAAACACTGGTTCAAGTCCGCACACACACAAATTGCCATTTCAATTGAATTGTCGTCCTTTTTTTTTGCTCATGCAAACCATAACACAACGTAAATTCTATAACACTTGCATAATAATTTAATATTTCCACTAAAGGACTTTTATGTTTAGTACATTTTTTCTTTTTTTATTTAATTTCTTTGGTTTAATGGTTGTTTTACATTTTTGCTTTTGAATTTGTACCTGTTCCGGGTGGTTGATAGGTAGGTATCGGTGAAGGGGCCAACCCACATTGGTCTGTTCCTTTTTGCACGCGGGGATTTAATTTGTTTTTCTAGCCCCACCTCATGGTTTGGGTGTGACGGTCACAGTGCAAATGCTCATTTTTTTTTCATCCATTTACCAAGCATTTAATGTGGAGACGGCATGTGGGTGGAGTGCACTCTCGGTGTGTTGAATCCAATGATTTGCCGGATAAAGGCCATTTGCACGTGTACCACCAGGCGCGTCCTGACAGTTACCACAAAGCACCCTGGCCATGTCGGTCGTAGGTGGTTTGTGCTGAATCCGATGCCGCGCTGCTGCTGCGGAAAAATTGTATCGCGTGCGTAATTGAAAACAAACCCCCAATCCAAGCGGAGAGGTGGTATAGAAAAGGATTTGACTAGTTTTTATTTTACCATTTCTCTATTTTAATTTTTTTTTAGATCTGTTCTTTTCCTAGAATGCTTTGCATTTGCTATTTGGTTTGGCTTTTTGTTGTGCGTTTTTCTTAGCTGTGTGATCTGTTTGTGATTGCTGTACAGCGTGGGGGAGGGGGGATAAATAAATTAAAGAAATAAAAAAATAAGATGGCAAACCATTCGACAAAACACGAGGAAGAGAAGTGCAATAAATTTGATTCATTTTGAACTTCTGCGCGCTGCAGAAAGTGGACATAGAGGGGCGATGCATTTGCCGTTTCCAGAAGATCACATTCATTAGTTGGTTTCGTCAATTGAATGGTTAGATGCATACAGCGCCTTTGTTTTGCAATCTAGGTTGATGCAATTGCATATGCTCAAAGGGGTTGATGAATGGCAGCTGCAATAAATATTCACATGATTTTTCGACACCGGAATGAATACTATTCAAACCATTTTTTGCAACAGATTCGTTAGAATTCATAGTATTTGACATGAAATACATGAAGTACGAGTGTTGCTAAATATTTACCTGAAAATTAACACAAATTGTGTCGTCACCTTAAATTTTTTTTTTTTTTTTTTTTTGTCAAGAATCATCTTTCAAAAGAACGCACCCAAATTTCAGACAGATCTGTCAAATAGTTTTGTTGTGGCAGCCATTTTATATAGACGCCTACTAGCATTTTCGTTAAAATGGAAAAAAGTGAATTTCGAGTGCTCATTAAACACTATTTTTTGCGAGAAAAAACAATCACGCAAACCAAACAAAAGCTTGACAAATATTATGGGGACTCTTCACCATTAATTGGAACCATTCACCACTGGTTTACTCAATTTCGGTGCGGTCGTTCAAGCACAAGTGTCGCCGAACGTTCTGGTCGCCCAATTGAGGTCACCACACCAGAAATGGTCGACAAAATCGATCTTGAAGAGGCCACAGGCTTATCACATGGATCCGTGATTTCGATTTTACATAAATATTTGGACATGAAAAAGCTTTCCGCAAGATGGGTGCCGCATTTGCTCACAATCGAGAACAAACGCATTCGTTTGACAACTTCAAAGGTGTGTTTGGCGATGTTCCAGAAAAATTCGGCTGAGTTTTTGCGCTGTTTCGATTACCTTGAAAAGGGTAAAACGATCACCGACGCATACGAGTATTACGCAGAGCTGCTGGATCGATTCCAAGCCGATTTGAAGCAAAAATGACCGCATTTGGCGAAGAAAAAAGTTCTTTTTCACCAGGACAACGCACCGGCGCACAAGTCCGCAGTCGCAATGGTAAAATTGCATGAGTTACGAGTAGGCTACGAGCTCCTCCCTCATCCAGCATATTCCCCAGATTTAGCCCCCTGCGACTATTTCTTGTTTCCAAACATGAAGAAATGGCTCGGAGGTAAGAGATTTGGGTCGAATGAAGAGGTCATCGCTGAAACAATCGCTTATCTTGAGGGGCTCGAGAAATCGTATTATTTGGAGGGCATCACAAAATTGGAGAAACGTTGGATGAAGGGTATAGAGCTAAAAGGAGACTATTGTAGCATAATAATAACTACGCTCCCTAAAAGTATGATGCAACAAATTCCGAAGTGTCTTTTCATTCTGGCAGAATTTTGGTTCGAACTGTCCTTTCATTCGAGGTTCGTGTCTGCGGTTTCCACAGTTCATGTCTACGAAAGAGACGGATAATATCACGGATGAGAGGGATTTATAACTGCAAGAATGATTGTCATCTTGGAATTTCTCTTGTTCCAGTGGTCGAAGAATTTGCTAGAAGTTTCTGGCTATCAGAAACTTCTGCTATATAAGGACAAATGGCGATCAAAAAGGGGGCAGTAGTTTTTAAACTGTGGCGAAGAGATTAGAAAAGTGATAATGGGCGAAGTTGTAATTTTGTGATAAATTGAAAGTTGAGAGTTAACAAGAAGAAGTAATTAGTTTGGATTTGTGAATTAAGTAATTGAAAGGAGATAAAGTGATTTGAGAGGAAAGAGACCTTGTAAGAAAAGAATTTGCGAAGAATAGTATAGTGTGAACTTGAATTGTTCTATAGAGTAGAAAATAAAGAAATAAATTTCACAGAATATCGTTTTATCTACTCGAGCCGTAGCTCGCATATTACACTAATATGAAAAATAAAATGTTTTTATACCGAAAAGAGTGTTTCTTATTTCATTTTTCAGGGACTTATTAACTCACCCTCGTATAAATCGGTTATTGCATCATTCTAGGTATAAACATGAGTACGAGCAGGTTCAGAAAGGGAAAAGTTCCGGTAACTTTCATGGCTGGTAGGTTCGAAATAACATATGTAAAGTGTTCCAGTCAGCGCAAGTAAGCCGTCTGTTCAACAATGGTTAGCGTTATCAGTAAACAATGGAATGAGGAATGAAGTAGAATCTTTCGGAAAATGACGAGAAAGAGCCACTACAACAGCTCTGTTCGTAAGTCGCATTCCTACCTCCTCGTAGTGCCACCTGAGAGTTTATCTGGAAATTTGCGGATGGGATTGGACGAATGACGAGTTCGGAACTCGCAATTGTAAACAAATTTTAAAACTTCGAAGCGTCGATGCTCTACGTTTTACGAGGGGTGACAATCAATCAGGTTATCCATTAAATATTCTCACTAAGCCTCTCAAATACAATGTTCGACGTGATTTGAATTTTCCCGTCAACCCGATCTGGTTGAAAAATACTGTGAATCATAAGCAACGAGAATAATAGCGAAAACAAACAAAAATACTCCCCAGTTATCTGGACAGCCACCCTTGGAGTTTACAGAAACTTAATACTACTTGAGTTTCAAACTACACCACTCTGTTTTTCTCTCTGTTTCTTCCCCTTTCCACAAAAAGGCACGTGTTCTAAAAATAGTATTCATTCAACCCATATCCCCTTTAACACGTGCAAATTATAACAAAAAAAAAAAAAAAATCTTGGAAAAAACCCAGGCAATACCCACCACCTGTTCATCGATTTTAAAGTTGCCTATATTGGCATTCCTGTCAAACTCTTCCGACTGTGCTGGATAACGATGGAATACTCTCGCTGTTCCACCAAAGCCGATAAGAACACCAACGAAGCGTTTGCTGTCAGATAGCGTGACGCACTATCATGATATGTCTTCAAAAAACTCACAAGCCAACACCAGAGGTACAATATTTCAAAAGTCTGTGCAACTACTAGCATACGCCGAAGACATTGGCTCGCCGGAAGAACCTAGTGAGTCGTCAATGGTGAAGGCCCTGCACGAAAATTCATTCGCATCCGCTGGGGTTAAAAATTGAGGCCGCAAAGTTGAATTCTTCGAGTTGCACAGTCCACAGGCACTTAAAAGCACTTAGTACGAGTAATGTGTCTATGTTTGGAAAATGGGTACCACACGATTTGTGCTTTCTTTACTTTCTCGTTTAAATTTTGATCCGTTGCTGAACAGGACTGCGACGGTTACTAAGAAATGGTTAAGTCCTTCAGATAAGGCGGAGCAAGTCTCTGGTCGGATATGTGTGGTATTGTTCATTTTGAACTACTTTCTCCTAGCCAAACCATCACAAAGGAGTATTATGGGCAACAACTAGAGCGATTGAAGGCAGTTTTTGGAGAAACATGACCAGCCGAAGGATACTCTTTCAAAAAAAGACAATGCTGCAAGAGACAATCCATAAAATCCACTCAGAAAATCAGGGATGTCCTGACATTGCCCTCAGCGATTACTATATTTGCAAAATCATCTGAGCAATCGGAGAATGAGAAATCAGACCCATGTTTATCCTTCTACTCAGAGGAGTTTTATAAATCTAGCATAGCACAATTGCCAGTACGTTAAAACTGGTAATAATAAGGTACATGACAATCCTCATTATTTACAATTTGTAATTTTTCGACGATTGTCACTTTATTCGGAGTGAGATTTCCGAATCGATGTCCCTAGGTCATAAAAAACGACTTTAGTCGCTGGCAAAATTTGGCAGCACGGTGCGATGCAATGCCTTAAATGATAATTGTCGAAAATGGTAAAACGCCACGGGAATACAAATTTTAGATATTCAAGTGAAACTGGTAAGCTAAATTCGATTTATGTATGTATGTATGTATGTAAACTTTTACTGGCGCAACTGGAGCGTTTCTGGCGCCAGTAAATCTGTGCATGTGTAAACCCGCGTTCAACATTTGAAAATTTTAAATGTCGTGCTAATTTGGATAGAGCATCGATTTTAATGACAGTACTGAGGTCGCAGGGTCGGGGTCAAGAATAGCCCTGAGGCGAGGTATACGAATCGTACTAGGCGACTAAAATCCATCCAGTAGGTAGGTCAAGAAATGTTGATAGGGTCGTCTTAGCCATTCAAACAATTCTGTAGACTAAACGAAGTAATTTGTACTATTACCTTTATTTCTGTGCTATCACCCCACTTTGGGCAACGCTTTTCATCTTTCTGCAACTATTTCACAAAGTCATCGACTTCTCCACGACCCTGCTCTGTACCATGAATGCATTGGGCAATCCCTTCTCCTGCCGGATTGGGCAAGAAAAGTCCACTGCATGATATAAATTGCAGTAAGGTGTGACCAATGTGATGGCTATAGGTTTCAACAAGAGGCTCATTTTGGAATCTGAGCCATACACCAAGAAGTTGTTTCATGGTCCTACTTATCGTGAATGTCTGCCAACAGCCGAAAGTAAAATTGACATGCAAATTTTCTGCAGTCCCTTCCATTTGAATGAAAAGTATAACACGCATAGCATAAATGGCTGCAAGAATAGACTCTATTATAGACAGTTGGCCTAAAGTTCGTTTGAACTCTCATACTATCTGGTGTCCAACCTTTTGGCTTAACTAAAACAATACTCGTAATAACAGGAGCACTGAGATAATGCTTAAACCTCTTCCTTTGTATGAGTACAGAGCGCAATCCGACTTAAGGAATCCCGACTATTAAAACAAACCTCCATGTATTCATACTCTACAGATACGAAATTGTTGGCCATAACAAGATATGAAATTATGTCATTCCATACCAAGATGTCAATAAGAAATGCTCGATACTTATTCATTCAGTTTCACACTGATGGGTCTAAAGTGGAAATACTCGTAAGAACTGAAGCAGGAGTTTTCTGCAAGTCTCTACAAATTAACGACTCATACGAGTACAAACTCCCAAATTAATGCAGCGTGTTGCAAGCTGAAATCTTCGCCATTGATAGAGCAGTATTGATAAATAAATCCATCTCGGATCACATTCTTTATGGACCCCTGAATAAACTATGCACTACTCACTTAGTTATTCTCTGTTGGGTTCCCGAACATAGCGATATAGAAGGGAAAGAGATTGCAGATGAACTGGCAAGGAAAGGATCAGCACTTGGCACAGAAAATACGCATACACTAATAAATATCCCTATTGGTGTATTGAAAGGGAAGATACGAGTGAACCTGGGGATGAAGGAACTAAACAACATCACTTGGTAGTCCAGATGTGATTGTGTTATATCCCGCAGGCTATGGCCACAATTGAATGAAGGAAGAACCAGGAGCTATGGGGTAAAAGGAAATCTATATCTTGACATGGCTACAGACAGGCCATTGCGCGATCGGCTCAATGGCATAGACTCTCCGGACTGTTGCGGGAGCTGTAAGGATCAAACACTTGCTCTGCGACTGTCCAAATCTCCAAAGAAACATCGCCTTCGTCATATGGAAAGCAAACTGTTTGGAAGCTTGTACTAGTTCCGCTGATGGACTTAATTCGAATGAGAAGCACACACTAATTTGAGTGGGAACCAGTCAACTAGCAACAGAATTAGACGTGGTACCACAATCCAAGGGGAATCACAACGGATCAATAGCACCCATCGCGGTGCACATTGCCCCCCAATCTAACCTAACCCAATATAAATTAACGAACCAGTGCATCATTTCGACTTACAAAACGTGAAGTAATCAATAAAATAACTAAATGCAAAACAATCGCACCTACCTAGTGCAAGAAAAAAAAGAAAAAAAAGAAGAAATATGGTGCAAACATGGTAACACAGTGCACCACATTCTTCGAGTGCATTCACTTTACTCAGCCCGTCGTCTGCCGTCCAATGATAGACAGAGGAGGAAGGAGTGTTATGTAACATTAACATAACTCGTAAGTTATGGAAACCTTAGATGTGCTCATTCATCATTCGGTGGCCATTCATTCACTCACGCGAGGAATGTTACAATGACCACAGTTCGACGCAGCCAGAGGTATCAAAATTCGTTTCACATGTGAAATATGCGCAATCTTGTTGGCGGGGAATTAGTATCCGTTAAGTAGATTGTTAAAATAATTGAGAATAAAGGCGGTTTTCCAATCTACTAAGCGGCTTAAAACACCGAAGAAGGTGAAAATGTGAATGTCATTCCGGAACATAATCGAAACCATGCCCTAATCATGCGTCGAAATTTTCATTATGTGGCGGCGCTTGTCGTAGGTTTTTTTTTTTAATTTCACCAAAATGTTTGTGAAATTATTTGCCAAGCAATGTACTCGTACTTTTGCTATTTGGATGGATTAAGTGTTGTGTATCGCCTCTGTCACGGCGTGTCACACGGGAGGTAAACTGATATATTTTCTTGTTGTTGGTAGTCAGACAAAATATATTTTAAAGGATGCATACACCTGTGAGGTATTATCATCCATCAGCACGCTGGCTGGAGATATCTGCATTCATCCCAATGGGCACAAAGTATTTGTATATTTAGAGTAAATTAATTTATTCGAATGCATGAACCCGGGATGCATGGTGGCAAAATGTTTCAATTAATTTTATTTGCATTTCTGTTGACACTTGTTCGACGAACGCACTCACGGAACTACCTCTGCTAGTTGAAGGTTCATGATGGTGATGTTGTGTGATGAATTAATTTTAATGGCATCTCATGTGTGGGATTTTGATTGGGAAAAACAACAGAATTCTAGTGCCGGATGATATTTGTGCTATGTGGAAAGTTCTGCCACCCGCTCTGTATCTCTATTTATTATTTTTGCCATGATAAGCTTTTAAGTTGTTGGTTGAGGTAGGGTTTACACCCGAAAGATTGGTGGTTGTGACAAATCATAGCAATTTCAGATTTATTTCAATTAAATAGAAGCAATAGAAATAGAATTAATCTTTCGAATCAGGTGTAGATTATTTATGTATAACTATAAATGAAAGGGTTCGCTTTGACGAAAGCAGTTTGAGCAACACTGTAAAAGACAAGGTGGGTAGCATTCCATGCTGTTTAATGTGAAAGACAGAAACAAAACCAACTCACACCAAGCAATCAGACACGATAAAATAATCCGATGTACTTTGACTTCTTAGGATTAAAAAGACCAGACAGGACGAAACGCAGAATTTAAAAAAAAAAAGTACTTTGCTGCGTCTGTTTCTCATATCCGATCCGTACACGAGCTGTGCAAAAATATATGAATGTAAATCACGTTAGGATCTAAGCATGTATCTTTAGATTAAAGAAACTAAATCTAATTCAATTAATTAAATAAATTTAATGATAATAACACCGACTTTAAAAATTCACAATTTTGTTCGTGCGAAAGTAAGACATTGGAGAAGTTCTCTATCATGTCTTTGTACTTTTGAGAGATACATGCATATTCATGTTCTATGATTAACTCAACAATTGTGCTGCAGTGCTCCTATCGAACACAAGCAAATTTAGTGCCATGTCAAGTCTCATATCCAGTATCGAATTTTTGTTAAACTAATACAAATTATTGGTTTGCAGGATTAATCTTCCGCTCTTTCTTTAGCTCGCTCAGGATTCCCCTAAACTCAAACAATATACGTTCAGTTTCGTTTGAAAAGCAAAACATTTGTTTGTATCAGGACAACTTATTGGATCCATTTTCCTCATTCCTCAACAAAACGTGGGCGCCGTGTCTTAATGCGTGACCACTGAGCGGGAGACAAAAAAAGAACAGTCCCACCTCTCGAAAACGGCTGAATTATTTCTGTAAACTTTCTTCTCAGAATTGGTTTCGATACTGAACTCAAAATTTTTCTATGATTTTTTTTTTAATTCCGTGGTTTCTGGCGATTAAATAATTTCCGAGCTAAAGCTGTGGATTTTCTGGATTGTTTCTGTTTCTACTGCAACATGTTTTATAATTAGCGCGCGACAAAGGGGATATGAAAGGAACAGAGGAGATGCCTGTGCACTGTGACATTGTCTCTTTGGAGGAGTATCCCTCAGCGGTTGATCAATGCTGGCCGTTTTTCTTCAAGAGCTACCTTCATACGTTCTACGAGTAATTGTTGACCATAATACTCCTTTGTGATGAAATGGCTAGGAAATTTCTAAAATGGACAATATCATACTTATCCCAGCATATGGAGAGCATTACATTTTTTCGGTAGAGACCTAGCATAGTCACTTGCTGCGTTTAGCTGGCGGACTCAGCCACTGCCTAGGAAGCTAAACGTTCGCAAAACATTTTTCATCACCGTTTTGTGCGTGTCATCTTATAATTTAAATTTTTTTCAGTAGCGCACTCAGCTTGCTCTACAAGTTATTGAGAACCGTTTGTCCAGCAGTTGTAGTTTGCTTCGAACATTTTGACAGAGGCGCGAGCGGAAAGACGGTTAAACACTTGCAAATTAGGAAAAGGTTAACATATCGTCCGCACATTTTATGATTATATAACGCATGTTTGAAGTGATGCTCGCGGGATCAGAATAATTTAGTTGATAATCTTCTCATAATACTCGGCTCAGCTGTTTAAGCTTAAGGTGGTACGGCATCTTTGGTTCGTGGTCACTCATTTCGTGGAATATATATTTGAAATCCCTGTTACATTTGATACCACACGTCATAGGTCTCAAACAACTTTGGTTTCTCCAACTGGACTTATAGGAATGTCTTTCATAGTATTTTATATATAAAATATTTAAATATATATTTATTTGGTTTCCAACATTCTTAGATCTTCTAAAATCCGCCTGCAATCATGCTCAGAATTACCTTAAATGCACTTTTCAGCAACATTCTGGTATTCTGGCTAAATATCTTCATTGTGTGCAAATATCAATGATCCAGCTTGCCACGCCCACTTTTCTACGGGATGGACATTTGAAATTCCGTCTTTTCAAAATAGAATACGCAGATATTTTTTTTTTATAATTTGAACGTGTGAGAGGGGTTATGAATACCCTTACACTAATTTTAGGACGCGGGCGTTTTGAGGAAAGGGGAAGAGACAGAGAGAAAGACAGATTGGTGTAGTTGGTTTGAAACTCAGCTGGTATTAAGTTTCAGTGAACTCCAAGGGTGGTTGTCCAGATAACTGAGGAGCTTGTTTGCTTTTTTGTTTTTGTCGTTGCTCATGATTCGCAGTATTTTTTTCCGTCCTCCTGATGTCATCATCACGATCAAGTTGCATTTTAACCATATGGCCACCCTACTACCAGTGTTATGCTTTCGCAGTAGAGTTGACATAAGCTTTCGCAATTGATCGACTTTTTTTTATTTCATACGAAATAAATAGATGATTATTGACATCAGGATTCGAACCGTGAACCTGTAGCGTGACAAGCGATGATGTTACCACTACACCACGGCCACCCAATGTGCTTTGCATTTTCCCGATACAATATTTATATAATGGGGTGTTCCATAAATTTTGTCGTTTGGCTTAATTCAATTAGAATTTTTCAAATTAATCACCATTTTTGGTAATGCACTTCTTCACAGGCCTAAACTAATCATCAAACTAAAATTCACATCGCTCCTTTGGTATCAAATCACACTCTTCAGAAAATGCTCCAATTAGCTCCTCCTCGACGGAAAAGTGCTAACCTTTCAGACGCATTTTAACTTAGGGGAACAAACCAGCCACAAGGAGCTAGATCGGGACAGTACATGAGTACAGAGGGTGATTTAAAACACATATGCCAGCGTCCACAAACAGGAAGTGAGAACTGCTCTGCTCTACAATCGTAGTGCACTGCCTGGGCGCAGATTCGTGACGGCTTCCACCAACTAAGACAGGTACTCGTAGTGACCGTATGCTCAGGCATTGTGGAAAAATAGGGCCATCATTCGTTTGTTAACGGAACGAGATCTTCAGGGTTGTATCGGAACATCCTAATCTTCGAAGACACATACCTTGCTCTGGGACTTTGTTGGAACAATATGTAGTTATCTCTCGTCTGTCTCGTCGTCTGTTACAATTGAATTGGTGTCCTTGGATATTCCATTATTGAATTTTTTGATCACGCTCGGTGCCTATTTTACTTTGCAAGTCACAAGGGCATGATGTACTCAGAGGGCATGAACAAGGGCTTGATGTACTCAGAGAGTACAAACTTTCCTTATTTTAAGATAAGACCGTCACCTTAACACTCTTCGTCACTAAGGTCACGTTGAAAATTGTAAACAAAAAAATGATTGCTCTGAAAAAGTGTAGACTTTTTTATACCATGATACTGAACAGTTGTCATTCAAATGACCAAATATTTTCAAAATTTTTGGGGGTAAATCAATGAATTATGCATCATTTAGTGGGTAAAAGACTATAGTGGACCAACGCAGAAGGCAGTAACTACATTCAGTTGGTTAACGATTTTAAAACACTCTTTGTATCTATATTACCTTTTTTTATATTTTCAAATAATTCAATTTAAAAAACTGTGAACAGTGGTGATAAATGGTATGTTCGACTTTCTTGGTATGTAGATCCTATTTAATCCATCAATTTTGTACAACCTATCCATATTAAGTTCGATACATAGTTCGTGAAATAGAGAAATAATAACGATACGAGTAGACCCCGAAAAGTATATATGTATATTTGTGATCAGCATCAAAAGTTGTTGTGTCCATCTAGCCATGTCTGTCCGTCTGTATGCCAGGCGGATTTGAAACAAATTTAAAATCCGCCCACAGACACGCCCACTTTAAAACAAATTTAGATTTTCTCAATATTTTTACTAGAAATTGAAAAATATTGTCTAGGTAAAATATGTAGACATTAATTTTGTCTACATATCACCCATACATTATACATGGCTATGCCCACTTTTTGGGGGCGTTTTCTGGAAAAAAAAAGATCATACATTACTTTTTCTAGGCTATTTATTGTGATGATTAATTCTTATTGTGAATATCTTATTAGAATCCGCGAAGTTCGGTTACAAATTTTGGGAACCACGTACACTTTTTGCTAAGAAAAAGTTGTAGCAACAGATTCGTAATGAATTTTCGTAAAAATCGCGTAAATATCCTCTGTATAGAAGGATATCTTTGCACCTGTTTTACAAATTTCGCAACGACACATTCACGTTATTAGAGGTGAGTTAGAAGATGGGTATCATACGATCCGTTCTAGACAAATAAAAATACATTTTTAGTTTCCAAATAACCTACATTTAGTCCCTGATTCATAGATGTTGCCATTTATTGTTCTTTGGCAACTACAGGCACATTAATATATGTCGATATGTTGTTCCGCCAACATGTTAAGTATCCGTAATTGCGACATACCATTTTGCACAAAGCATCAAATTGGAATGAACATGTTTCTTAGGAAATAATGCAAATTTTTAATTGCATACCTCCTCTTAAGCAAATCACAATAATTTACTACTCAAACAAATTCCTACATGTCAGGTTTAATTAACTAAAATTAGCAACACTTCGCACACAATGTGTTGTAGTTACATAATAAAAGGAGTTCCACTAAGTCACTCCACCTATGTCGTGACAACTTCCATTTTCCCAAACAGTATCGAATTTCAATCATTTTCACGTTAGCAATTATTAAATTATGCACCTGGACCGAAGACATTGGCGTCGATTAAAAAGAGATGTTATCGTACGATTTACAACCGATTCACATGTAGCAGCAGTAACCCATTTAGATTGTCCATAATTAAAATTAGCAAAGCCGTGCAAGCAACACGCCGCAACAAAAGTATGGTTCATGAAAATCTACTACATGCGTATGGCCATAACCAGTTCGAGAGTTGATTTCCCTGAGAAGTGCCAAGAGATGGACTAGTGGCAAGACTGTTCGCGTACTGTGTAAGTTTGTAAAGAGTGATTTCGATTTCGAAATTTTCGTTTGCAAATAACATTGCACTTGTTCATGCCACTATTTTGTGAGTTAACATCTGGCACTGCAATGTAAAGAAACGGATGATAGTGGTGACAGGAGAATGTGTTAAATTTGTTGATTGCATACAAGTTTTTTTTTTTTTGTCAAGTGAAAGTGGTAAAAACTGCAGATGCATTGAACTTTCTTTCGACTGTGTGCAGCATCCGGACATAATGTTTTAATAAGAGAATGCGGATAAACTTTAAAGAATCTCGTGATGAATGGAAATTATTTATCACGAAGTGGACACCTTTTCAATTATTAGCACTGAGTCATGTGTCCGTTCTTCCGAACGCTGACAAATTGTAATCAAAACTTCAGTCTTATTATCTCAATCTGGATGATGATCAATTCTCTCAACCACTTAACCGAATCGAACCAGAAGCAGTTAAGATAAGTCTGGTTAAAAACGAGGATAAAATGAAAGATTCTCAAGACCGACACCTTAGCCAAAACCATGGGCAAATATAACTTCGAGTTAGTCAACCTTGGCTCAGCTATATCAGATAAAGCAAACGACTTCGAAATGGCCGGGTAGACAACGAAAGAATCCGCAGTATTGCAACCTGGCAACAACAGTGGAACGTATCCGTAAAGGGGAGATAGACGCATCGATCCAGGTGGCCCTGGTGTAGTGGTAACATCACCGCTTGTCACGCTGTTGATTCACGGTTCGAATCCTGATGTTAAGAATCATCTATTTATTTTGCAAGAAATAAATAAAAAAGTCGATCACTGGCGAAAGCTAAATCAACTCTACTGTGTTGACACTGGCAGTAGGGTGGTCATATGGCTAAAATGCAAGTTGATCGTGATGATGACATCAAGAGGACGGAAAAAAATACTGTGAATCATAAGCAACGACAATAATAGCGAAAACAAAACAAAATACTCCCCAGTTATCTGGACAGCCACCCTTGGAGTTCACTGAAACTTAATACCAGCTGAGTTTCAAACCAACTACACCACTCTGTCTTTCTCTCTGCCTCTTCCCCTTTCCACAAAACGCACGTGTTCTAAAAAAAAATTAGTATAAGGGTATTCATATCCCCTTTAACACGTGCAAATTATAAAAAAAAAAAAAAAATACCAGCGATCGATGTATGGATAAAACGGAAACGAACTTTTATCTGACTCAGTTTCTGACGGGACATGGCTGATTCAGATAATACCTAACCAAACTATCCATTGCCCGCGTATGAAATCGAGAGGATGGTCCTTCGAGACCAATTTGGGGAGTGGCCCACTCCCGAGAATGTCGTAAATTACATGCTTCAGAATGATGAACCCTGGACCATCGTCGTAAGTAATGTGACGGTACTTATACTCAGCGACCTTAGGCGCATAGAGCGCCAACGTAACGCGAATAATCCGAACAGTGGAGTTCCAATCACCTAAGAACACAAAAGGCGTAGAAGAGAACAGTCCCACGAAGTAATACCTAACGGCAGTTCCGTGGGGAGAGTGGTTCGAAGTGTACAGAGTGTGGTTTAATCGAGACTAGAAATACCTCTATCATTCAGGTTTGCTAAGAGGGTGGGTTGGCGACTCGCTAACCACTATCCTCCAATCAATTGCAAAAAAAACGGCTAAGAAATTGAAAGATAAAGATTTGTTGTAATTTCTTTGAGGTAGTCACACTGGGATATGAATATACACAGTGTGGCAAATAATATCCCGGGCACGAAGCATATCTCAGCGACCTAGAGCGCCATCTATTCGTCGAACATACGTTTTAAAGCTTGAATCTTTCTCTACTTTTTCCAGAACACCTTTTCATTTGATGTTGAAATTTTAAAATGAAACAAAGAGCGGTCATTAAATTTCACGCAAAACTTGATGCAACATTCCGATTGATGCAACAAGTGTACTGTGATGAAGTTTTGAAAGGTTTGATGGCCAGAATCCATCGTATTCGACCCGAATATTGCGATCCCGAAAGTTGGTCTCTGTTGCACGATAATGGACCGAGTCACACAGCACTTATTGTTCGTCAATTTTTGGCTCGAAATCAAGTGTGTGTGTTAAATCATTCACCGTATTCACCTGATTTGGCACCATTTCTCTTTGTTCCCGAAATTGAAATTGAAATTGAAACGATGCTTTTTTGACGCCATTCCGACCATTCAAGCAGCTTCGACCGGGGCAATATGAGCTAGAGCAGGCAGATAAAGATTTGTTGTAATCTCTTTGAGGTTGTCACACTGGGATATGAATATACACAGTGTGGCAAATAATATCCCGGGCACGAAGCATATCTCAGCGACCTAGAGCGCCATCTATTCGTCGAACATACGTTTTAAAGCTTGAATCTTTCTCTACTTTTTCCAGAACACCTTTTCATTTGATGTTGAAATTTTAAAATTAAACAAAGAGCGGTCATTAAATTTCACGCAAAACTTGATGCAACATTCCTATTGATGCAACAAGTGTACCGTGATGAAGTTTTGAAAGGTTTGATGGCCAGAATCCATCGTATTCGACCCGAATATTGCGATCCCGAAAGTTGGTCTCTGTTGCACGATAATGGACTGAGTCACACAGCACTAATTGTTCATCAATTTTTGGCTCGAAATCAAGTGTGTGTGTTAAATCATCCGCCGTATTCACCTGATTTGGCACCATGCGACGTGAAATTGAAGTTGAAAGGATGCTTTTTTGACGACATTCCGACCATTCAAGTAGCTTCGACAGGGGCACTGAAGGCCTTTTTTTTTTTTTTTATATAATTTGCACATGTGAAAGGGGTTATGAATACCCTTATACTAATTTTTTTTTAGAACACGTGCGTTTTGTGGAAACGGGAAGAGGCAGAGAGAAAGACAGAGTGGTGTAGTTGATTTGAAACTCAGCTGGTATTAAGTTTCAGTGAACTCCAAGGGTGGCTGTCCAGATAACTGGGGAGTATTTTGTTAGTTTTCGCTATTATTGTCGTTGCTTATGATTCACAGTATTTTTTTCCGCCCTCCTGATGTCATCATCACGATCAAGTTGCATTTTAGCCATATGACCGCCCTACTGCCAGTGTTATGCCTTCGCAGTAAAGTTGACATAAGCTTTCGCAATTGATCGACTTTTTATTTATTTCATGTGAAATAAATAGATGATTATTGGTATCAGGATTCGAACCGTGAACCTGTAGCGTGACAAGCGATGATGTTACCACTACACCTGAAGGCCATTCCGCAATATGAGCTAGAGCAGACATTTGAATCACTATTGAATCGCTGTAACCAGTGTATTGAATCGGGAGGAGAATATTTCGAATAAAGACACCGAAAAATAAACAGAAATCGTGTTTTGATTATGTTTTCTAGAGCCAGTCCGGGATATTATTTGCCAGACTGTTTAACTGAGCAATTCAATTCATAGAAAAGGTGTTTCTTTCGCTATAACTCTACAATCAATAAAAGACAAAACAAACAATCATTTATTTATCGACAATTCTCCTACCTATTCACTGCTTTATAACAACGATTAACTGATGTGTGAAACACTCTCCTAAAAGCCCACCTTGACACTTAACATCATTAGAATTGCAAAGAGGGTTGGTTTGCTATTTATTTTGCGCGCAATACAAGTTTCCCATAACACACTTAATTCAAGACCGCAGAATTCGATTCGCTCTTTTACTGCACCATTTACAAATCCAGAGCAACTATATGGTAAAATCTGGGATTGGCAGCATACAACACCATGGAAGGTAGTTCACCTTTTTTTTCCTTCCTTCATTCCGTTCAAGATGCATAGCGATACGAATAAATGTGATGTATTTTTTCGTAACTTCATTAATTCAGCTTTTACTTCTTTCTCTTAATTTATGTTTCTTTTTTTCCATTCAATTAAGTTGTAAAAGCCAGCATACAGCTTGTCAACGAAAACCTGTCTCTTCGTTGGTAATAAGCCGGCACAACTTTCTTTGGAAATTTCCACAAAACAAATAACAAGCTTTCCCGCCTCTCAAATAAGGCAATAAACAAAGTTCAGCCTAATCAAATCATAAACTGTCAGTCGCTCCAATTACCCAGTGAAGATCATCAGTAGTCATCACCTCACATGGCCGACCACCTTTGGTAGCAATCAGCATCTCTACTCTTCCATACGTTTGGTTTTCTTATCCGCATTCAATGGCAACCTTGGAAACCTTGGAAAAATCGCATCTCTGAAAACTCCGTCTGGGGAATGAAAATGAAAATCAAATGCACACCCGACCGACGAGTTAGGCACGCGACTACAAATCCCGGCCCACGGTCATGACGACGTCGGAGGAAGAAGGTACTCGTATCTACCGCCGCCACCACCAATAATGGCATTATAAAGAAGTGATAATAGCTTCTTTCTTGGGCAAGTTGTGTTGTTTCATCGTAAATTGTTGCAGAGCGCAAAGAAGACCATCGGAGCAACAGCGGCATGCCATAATGACCTTTTGAGGGAAATTTATGAAGATAACCATCGTCTTCTGTCTTCACCGTGTGGGTGCAATTTGTAGCGCGATGAGGTGTACTCGTAAGTGGATGGAAGTTTGTTTTTTGATTCATTCGTGTTGAACCTGAATAATAGATTGGCGTCCCTAAGCACTTAACTAGGTGATAGAAATTTGTTGAAAGTTGGAAAAGAATATGTTCATCAAGTGTGAAGCTGTAGAACGGGTTGGTCTGATTTATGAGTACGAATACAAGTGCCTACGAATATCTGGGGGAGCACCGACACCAACGATACATGTAATATAGGGAATACCCCAACATTTGTTACCAGAGTTAGACAAAAAGTTGGTTAGTTAATTAACTGGAGAGTATACAATGAGCCGTCATTATATGATCACAGAATAATTGTGTTCGACCTAGACAACGCATGTATCATCAGCAATCCAAGAAGAAATCAAAGGAAAACAAACTGGGAGGCTTTTGAAGAAACCCTAGGTAATAACCTGGAGCATATCGACATTAGTAGAGCTCCAGCTCATTACTTAGAGTTTAAGATCCGTAACACGCAAACTGTTCAATAGGGCAAAGCGTATCGGAGATTGGCAAAGCTACAGAGAGGCACTTGCACAGTACAACAAAGAACTGAGGAAAACCAGCACTCCTGATGCAGCTAGACTGACTGGAAAATCGGTGGAATGCAAACGTCTCTAAAAAAAAAACAAACTCAGACAGTAGTTTCACTAAGGATGAGGAAGAGAGAGCACTACTGCTCTTAGAAACTCACTTCCCTGGAAGTATGCAGAATACAACATAACAAGACCAACGTCCGCACTTCATTACCTGCATACAGAGCGTTGACGGAAATCATACAGGAAACTCTTGAAAAGAAAGAGATTGTTCTCTGCGCCTTCCTAGACATCGAGGGAGCAGTCGATAATACTCGTACTTCACACGAAGCCATTAAGCGAGCCCTGGACATAAAAGGAGTCAGCAGAACAGTATCTAAGTGGATGCACGAGTTGCTGAGAACAAGACCAGCAGAAACTCAGACGTCGAGTAGAATCATTAAGGTCAACACAACAAGAGGATGTGCGCAAGGAGGAGTACTATCTCCTCTATTTTTTTTTTTTTTTTAATTTGCGCGCGCCAAATGGGATATGCATACCATTAAATTATTTCAGGGCACGGGCGTTTGAAGAAATTGAGAGAGAGAGAGAGAAAGAAAGATTGGTGTAGTGGGTTTAAAACTTAGGTGGTATTAAGCTTCAGTAAACTCCAAGGGTGGTGTCCAGATAACTGGGGAGCTTGTTTGTTTTGCTTTTTATCCTTGCTCATGATTCACAGTATTTTTTCCCTCCACCTGATGTCATCATCACGATCAAGTTGCATTTAAGCCATATGACCACCCTACTGCCAGTGTTATGCCTTCGCAGTAGAGTTGACTAAGCTTTCGCAATTGATCGACTTTTTTTTTTTTTTTTATTTCAGACGAAATAAATAGATGATTGTTGAGATCAGGATTTGAACCGTGAACCAAGAGCGTGACAAACGTTTATGCCACCCTGTGGAATCAAGTTGTGAATAAATTACTTGAAAAGTTAACCAACCTCGAAATCAACTGTCAAGCCTACGCTGATGACATAATACTGATTGCCAGAGGAAAGTTTGAAGGAACCCTTTGTGATATCATACAAAGAGGTCTAAAGGCAACTCAGGAACGGTGCTGCACAGCTGGGCTCAACATAAACCCGGCAAAAACTACAATAGTATTATTTACGAGGAAAAGGAAGCTTGAACTGAAGCCAATTCGGCTGTAGGGCACGGAACTGATACCAGTAAAAGAAGTGAAATATCTAGAAGCGATAGCGTGGGCCAAACGAACTAGTCAAGTCACAACAAGGGATACACTCACTAAAGTGCAAAGACTTGCTTGCCTCTGTATTGGTGGGGCCATGAGAACATGTCCACCTGCTGCCATGAAAGTATTCCTAAAACTAACTCCGCTTCATATTGTAGTTGAGAAAAGCGCAAAGCGGACGATCCTAAGGATGGCAAAAGAGGGCACCGGGAGGGAAAAATGCATCAATTCAAAAAAATATTATGTACTTCTCAAGGAACTCCCATTCTAGCAATTCCTATGGACGATAGTATCAGGGAATTTTACTTTGATAAAAAATTCCGTACGAAGTTAAGTAACAAAGAACTCGAAGCAATGAATCCATAATACACGGATTGAGTAACCACTCAATAAAGTTGTACACGGACGGCTCGAGAACTGAAGAAGGAACAGGGGCAGGTGTACTCGTATTTGGGCCAAGAACAAAGTACTCAGAACCTATGAGCAAAAGTATCAGCATCTTTCAAGCTGAAATACACGTTATAGATAGATGTGTTCAATTCAATCTCGCTAGAAGATACAAAAAATGCAACATAGCAATATTGTCACTAAATCAAAACTTGTGTGGGAATATCTATACAAACTTAATGAATTGGGTAGCAGTAACAGGGTAACCATCTATTGGATTCCCGGCCACGCTGGAATAGAGGACAACGAAGAAGCAGACTCCTTGGCAAGACGAGGAGCGGGAGAATCCTTTATTTGACGTGAACCATTCTGCGGAATAAGAAATCACACCATACCCGAAGAATTCAGGGAGATGGCGAAAGAAAACAGAGCGAGAACCTGGGTCAATTCTCCAGGTTAAGCTAAGAAACTTCTGGGACACTACAACTGGGAAAAATTCGAAGCGTCCAGCTGCCTTATCAAGAATAACCTACGTTAACAGTCTTTCTAACGGGTCATTGCAAACTCGGTGGGCATTTAAGGAAACTAGGTATAACATACGAAGGCCCAGTGAGACCCCAGAACATCTTCTGAAGTCTTGTGGGGCACTGACCTACAATAAATTGAAATGCTTGGGCAAGTACCAATTATCAGATGAGGATATGCCAACCATATACATACTTCTCATTTGCAGATTCCTAAGAGAAACCGGATTAGTGAGGGTGCTCTAGGGTGACCTATCCTTGCCAAGGTAAAGAAAGAGTGCTTGACCCTCGATAATAAAACGCTAATGAGGTAATAAACCTCTCCTAGGTATTAGCAGGAGTCGCAGTGTAAGATAACACTTAAGCGGTTTGAAAACATACGAATATTGGTATATAAAACCAAAATTAGTCAAATTCTCAAGGTTTTAAGGAAACAAATCCCAGTCGTCCTTTATTTTTAATTGCAATAACTTACTCTTTATTTTCTAGATGACTGGAACTTACCTGAAAAATAAAAGAAAGAAAATTTGTTTTAATCTTGATCGTGATGATGACATCAGGAGAATGGAAAAAAATACTGTGAATCATAAGCAACGACAATAATAGCGAAAACAAATAAAATACTCCCCAGGTATCTGGACAGCCACCCTTGGAGTTTACAGAAACTTAATACCATCTGAGTTTCAAACTAAACCATTCTGTCTTTCTCTCTGTCTCTTCCCTTGTCCACAAAAACGCAAGTGTTCTAAAAATTTTATACTAATTAACACGTGCAAATTATAAAAAAAAAAAAATTAAGTTTACACATTCTGAAAATATGGGAGTAAGAGCAAAATACAGCGTACGATTTTTTTTTTTTTGAAAACTCAACACTTAACACGGAATTATTTTCATAAACTAAAAACAAATAAAAAAAAAAAAAAAGAATAAAAATATGAAATACAAATAAAACAATCCACCTAGAACTGATCTTATGATACCCTTTCGCTCTTTTCTTTTAATGACGCCCCAAGCACATACGAGTACCTCGATAAATCGCTGGAGTGTCGAGAGTACGTCCCAAAATTCACGCAAGATTTGAATTTTGCGCCATTTGTGTGGTAAAGTGTTGCCAACGAAAAAAAAAAAAAAAAAAGACAGCGAGACATCTGACAGTTCAGTGTTATTACAAATTGAGTGCTACACAAAAGAACAACACATTTTCATTGTAGAGCAATATTTTTTGAAAATAATGAAAAATTGTCGAATTTGGGGTTCAGAAAATCTACGAGCGATTGTTGAGAAACAAATGAATCCACAACGTGTCACTGTTTGGTGTGGATTTTGGGCTGGAGACATCATCGGACCATTCTTCTTTGAAAATGCGGCTGGTCAGGCAATAACAGTTGAGACGCTCGCTATCGCGATATGATAATCCAGTTTGTGGTTTCAACAAGACGGTGCCACATGCCATACAGCAAGTGAAACAATTCAATTACTGGATGAGACATTTCCCGGAACGTCATGCGGGGCTAGCGCATTTTCACTCCGTTCTGCTGCCATAGGGGTCGTATGTTCAGTCGCGCCAGTGTGGATGTACACACGTATCAAAAGTAGATGTTCATAACGACATCACGCTGGGTACCGAAAATGCTTACGCCGTTCGACAAGCGAGTGCTGCAAAGATTTTTTGGACTTAGCCGGGGGACAATCTCGACGAAATTTGCAACCGAATCGTAACTGTAGATGAGACTTGGGTTTGCCAATACGACCCGGAGTCCAAACAAGAAAAGTGAATTGAAAAAGGGGAGAGGCCACCGAAGATATTCAAGGTGGAAAAGTCGGCTTCGAAGCTTATGGTGACTGTTTTTTGGGACAGCGGAGATGTTTTGCTGTTTGATTACCTGCCAAAGGGGACTACGATGAATGGTCAATGTATTTTTTGATCAGGCTCGTGAAGCGGTCGTACGGCAGCGACGTGGGAAACTCAGGGACGGAGTGTTATTTTTGCAGGATATTGCGCCTGTTCACACGGCTCGGGTTTCGAGACAGGCCTTAAAAAACACCAGCTTTTCAACGACAGATCACCCCCCTACAATCCAGAACTTATCAGCCGCCCCTTGTACCTACATTTTTGAAATGGGAAAAGATGTATTTTTGAGAAAGTAAATCGGGATTCCCTTGTGTTCAGGACTGACTTCGACCAGAATCTGAACCAGGAAGGATTTGTAGCCGAATCTTCACGGATAGCTCCAAAATCAGTCAGGGGTCCGGGGCTGGTGTTTTCTTAGAGGACGACAATATCAGGCTTATGCAATCCTAATGACTATTAACTATGTTGTAGGTAATCGGTGGAAGGATCGGAGTATTTGCGTCTCAAACTGCTCAACCCTCTAATCACTTACAAGGTAGTTCTTTCTATGCAAGAACTCTCTGAATTCGGTCACAAGGCTGAAAATGCTGTGATTATTGTCTGGGTCCCAAACCACACTGAAATCATGGAGAATGAGATTTCCGATGAGATTGCAAGGCAAGGCTCATAGGAGATTTTCTCATGACACGAACCGGCGTTGGGTCTTTCTACGTTCTCCGTCATCAGGATCTCCATTGACGATTGGGTTTCTTATGAACATAATTGTGTGTGGCACGGTTCTCCAGGATGCGGGCAGACTAAACAAATGCTCCCGGACGTCTGCAAGAAATCCGCGACATTCTTGCTGTCCCTCAGCAGAAAAGACTACAGACAACTTATCGGAGTTCTCGCGGGGAACTTTACTTTTGCTAAACACCTCGGTGTGGTAGGCTTAAGTGATACAACAGTCTGCAACGCAAGGTAAGGCTCAGAGACGATTTTCTCAGGACCCGAACCTGCTTTGGGTCTTCCTGTATCAGGGACACCATTGACGATTGGGTTTCTTAAAAAAATAATTGCGTGTGACACGGTTCTCCAGGATACGGACAGATTATACGAATGCTCCCGGACGTCTGCAAGAAAACCGCTACTTTCTTGCTGTCCCTCAGCACAAAAGACTACAGAAAACTTATCGGAGTTCTCGCGGAGCACTTTGCTTTTGCTAAACACCTCGGTGTGGTAGGCTTAAGTGATAGAAGTCTGCGACGCTGGTGGAGAGGACGACGACACTGCGGAACACTTCCTCTGTAATTGCTCGATTCACAAAAAGGAAAGAAATGCTTGCTACATACCATAGCGTTGCTGCCTATACCATTTAAAGTGATACCATCAATGCTGAAATAATGAAATATTTGGAGGGACACGAACTAGTAAGTCGCTGTTCAAATGGAGACTTCCTGACCAGTCGAGAACCGTTTCTCTGGACAATCTCAAAAGCGTTCGGTCAAGTGGATCATCGCAACAGCTCTCAGTTGTGATCGTGTTTTCCGACACCTTTACTGTAAACGCTAGAGCGACTCAGGGATCTATACTTTCTATATAACTTTGTTCAAAAACTATATAAGTGACATACTAGAATCGACAAACATCAAGATCTTTAGTTTGTCTCTCACCAGATGCGATTCAAGGAAGCTATATATTTTTCTAAAGTGCCGTCACCCGACGGACACCTTTGCACCAATCACCGGACACTCGCTAGGTGTTGCTCATATCAGGTGGCAGATTTTCGGCACTGATATGGTGAGTGCTGATACTGTAAGCTCCTCATCAATGAAGCGTTTACTCGACTTTCTCCGGAAGACGAGGAAATTCCATTAAAACGGGTAAAACAGGGTTTGCTTATTGGTAGTACTTATGGACCAGTTGAGTGCTCAATGCAGCGTTTCATGACAAAAAAAAAAAAAATCGGAATTAGATGAAAAAATAACTATCTTCAGCATGGAACATTTTTTTCAAAGTCTATCTTCGAATTTCTCAGCTGTTAGAGATACAAGAAAAAGGGTCGAAAAGTTGCAAGGAAAGAAGGTCACCAAAATGGTGAATGGCACTGTGCATTGACCTATTAATGCGGAACACCCTGTATATACGTAATATGCTAAGAAATTGCCAACATTAAGTCTTTGTGACCTATATTTGCCCTCGGATGATCTAAAAAGCTATAACTTTGCACACTTATATCCGATCAAAGGCAAGATCTGTACGGAGCCGGATTTTTGATTGTCGAAATACGCAGTACTATATACGAGTATAATTTGCTAAGTAATTCTCTACTTAATTGTGTCAGAAGCCTTTGAATGACAACGAAAGCTGAAAATTACGAGTTTAAGGTTCTTCGCATCCACCATAAGATTATATGTAAAACTAAAGCTTTATGAAAAGGATGAACACTCATCGTATGAAGCAAGGGTCAGGGACCTAACACAGCCAGGTTTTCGATTTTCGTAACACAGTTTCAACAATTTTGGTGTACACTTGTCCTTAACAGCCGTTATAAACTAGTTATTAGTGCTTTGTAAAGAAACATAGTATTTTTCATATTTATTGATAATATCCAACAACACTTATAATAGACTTTAGTTATCTTTAAGCAATAAATGTTGGCATATTTAATATTAAAGAAAAGTTATTGGGTTTATAACTTAATTCGTGCGGTTTTTTGTAAAAATTTGAACGTTTTTTTAAGAAGAACATGTACAATAGTATTATTCAAAGTATTGCCCATCTGAAGCTATGACTTTTTCCCATCTTTTTGGCAATTTGTGGATCCCATCCCAAAAGAACTGCGCCGGCTTGGCAGCCAAGAATGAATCAAGCCAATTTTTGATATTCTGCTCTGATGTGAACCGTATTTCAGTGAGGGCGTTCTGCATCGACCGGAACAAATGGTAGTCAGAAAGGGGCAAGGTCTGGGCTATAAGGCGGGTGGGGTAAAACTTCCCATCCACTGTTTTCCAAATAGTTCTTAACCGGAATAGCAACGTGGGGCCGAGCGTTGTACTGATGGAAAATTATTGCCTCGTGTCTGATCGCATATTCCGGGCGTTTTTCGGCTACTGCTCTCTTCAAACGGATTAATTGTGTTCGGTAGCGTTGTCCATTGATGGTTTCACCCGGTTTTAGCAGCTCATAATATAGCACACCCTTCTGATCTCACCAAATACAGAGCATTACCTTCGCGCCATGGATATTCGGCTTTGCCGTTGATTTGGCTGGTTGGCCGGGTTTCACATATGACTTTTTGCGCTTGGGGTTGTCGTAATGAATCCATTTTTCATCACCAGTAACAATCCGATGCAAAAATGACTTCCTTTTGTGGCGTTCCAGCAGCATTTCGGACATGCAAAACCGCCTTTCGACGTCTCTCGGCTTGAGTTCATGTGGAACCCAATTTCCTTGCTTTTGAATATATCCAGCTGCTTTTAAACGTTTTGAAATGGCTGCTTGAGTGACACTCAAAGATTCTGCGAGCTCTTCTTGTGTTTGGCAACAATCTTCATTGAGTAATGCTTCCAGTTCTTCATCTTCAAACTTTTTTGGCTGCCCAGGACGTTCATCGTCTTCCAAGCCAAAATCATCACTTTTAAATCGTGCAAACCACTTTTGGCACGTTCGCTCAGCTAGCGCATGTTCACCATAAACTTCCACCAAAATACGATGACTTTCGGCAGCAGTTTTCTTCATATTAAAGTAATGAAGAAGAACTCCCCGCAAAAACACTTTTTCAGGCACAAAGTTCGACATATTTGAGTGAAAAAAAATTATTGTTGTTTACCCTTCAAATGAATGACATATACTGAAATGACGTACAATGACAGTAGCTTTCCAACGCATGTTCCAATGGAATAATACAAGTTACGCCATCTCTTAGCAAACCGCACGAATTAAGTTATTGACCCAATAAAATCAAAGGAAAATGATAATTAGTTAACCTAGAGGGTATTTTCTGTATCAATGTGCCTGTAAGGTGCCGAAAAAGAGTATTACCACAATTGTTTGCGTTGTAGAGCCTTTTCACGCTGACAGGGAGTGCATTTCAGAGGCGAATGGATGAACAAAGAATTGGCGTTCCGAAACCTGTTATGTAACACGCGGCGAAATCAGACTCAAGGAGCGGTTTGAATAGGAAAAATTAAGTTTTTCATACAAATAAAGAGCCTGTTTAATTGTTATGATTTTGTGAAGAAACTTGATTGTACAATTGTCAAGATACTTGTACGTACAACCAAGAATCTTATTAGAGTAAGCAGAAACATGGTCGAAACGCTTTAACCCAAAAACATAGCGAGTAATGTTGTTAAATGCAACTTGTAGCTTCCGTTGTATGAGCGCGCTATTATAGCAAAAAATTTCACAGCTGTACGATATTAGTGGTACAAGCAGCGATCTTGCTAACATTAGCTTAGTATTTGTTGGTGTGTAGCTCCGCGAGGGTGTATGATTCCTGAGACAGCCATAAATTTTACCGATTGAGGTCCGAATATGGTTATCCCAACACAGTGTTGTGCTAAACCAGACACCTAGATTTTTAGCTTTATGGACGAATCCAATTTCCGTATTCCCAAGATATATGGCAGGATGTCATTTCTACTTATGACAAGGCATTTGGATTTACCAGGATTTAATCGTAATGAATTCTCTTCAGACCAAGTAAGAATTTTAGTAAGATCTTCATTGTGTTTCGGTGCAGTATCTTCGACGAGACTGAGCTCGCTACATATGTACAGTTGAACATCATATGTAACGATGAGTTGTGCACAGTGTTTGGAAGATCATTGATAAATATTGTAAAAAGCAATGGGCCCAAAATGGAGCCTTGGGGCACGAAACTGCTTGTTTACGACCCGTGAGGTAGGACAGAATGAAATTTGCCGCGGATGAGGAGAAAGCAAACGACGTTCTCAGTTTTTTTTACAAGGAGCCCATGATCAACCGTGTCGAATGCCTTGGAAAAGTCTAGTAATGTCAGAAAAGTGAACTAGTCTTTATCAATCGCTGTCCGTATGTCATCTGTTACCTTTAGCAATGCTGAAGTGCAACAATAATGCTGTCTAAAACGGGATTGATACGAACAGAGCAGTAGGTTCAATTAAAAGTGTCGCACTCAACAAAAGCGGTCCATAAATCAGTCTGTAGCAAGCTGTTTTATGTATCTGCTCGAATTACAATTAAATAAAAATAAAAACTCTTAATGATAAAAATCATTAAAAACACATCTAATTGACGGGATCACCATCTTCAATCCAAACCAAATAAATCCATCCTCTCCACATAATAGCGTCAATAATTTTCACATCACAACAGTTCAATTAGACAAACATTCAACCTCTTCTTTGCCCGTGTATCGTCGTCATCGTCGAATGAAGATTCCATTGCATTTAAGTCGTGCGCCAAGTAGCTTCAAGTAGTTTTATTAGATTTCTATCTCAAAGCCAACAAAACACACAAAAAAAAGAAGAAAAGAAGGAATTTGATGACTTTCGGCGTTGCTTTCTGCATCTATCATCATGACCTACGACAACCATTTCAATTAGAGGAGGAAACTCTGCCGCTGTTGTACAGTAAGAGTATCTATTTATGGTCAAAACGTGGATCGCTTCTTTCTCTTTTTTTTTCTGCTCTCAGCTTAACGTACTCAAGTCTTTCGAGAGAAGTAAACAAACTTAAGCCCGACTCTAGATCTCTCTGCTACCTTCTCTTTGTATCTCACACAAAAGCCGGCTATCTTGTAGATTCGTAGGTAATACAGTTCGCAATACCACCATATGAGTTTCCAGTTTGAACCGCGCGTCATAAGAGCTGTTGTAACTGTTAACGGTTTGTTCAGTATCTCGACCGTCTTTCGGTCTTTTGGTTTAATTCACTTTCGTTACCATTAAATTTGCCAAGATAACGCCACAAGAGCGCCAGTCTCGTGTAAGTCGTCGTTCGAGAACGTGCGTTATTAGTAGATCACATCGGAGTTGTTCCCATCGATCGTCGTCGTCGTTGTCGTCGTCATCTTGAGTATCAATTGAGCCTGCTTTGCATTGGAAATCAATTCATGAATTGTGAGAGTGATTTGTGGAATCTGATTTTTTTATTTTTTTTTTTGTTTCTCGTTAATCCCGTGAAAGATACAAAGTGAAAATTAAATGGCAAATTTATATTCAAAGTGGATTTTGAAGTGCGAATTTGTTTTTTAGTTTAACAAATTGAAGGTGATTCAGGTTAAAAAAAAAATAGAAAGGCAGTATTTACAGTTTAATCGAAATTGGATTAATTACGCAAAGGAACTCGTTTTCGAAGCAGTTAATTGATTTAACCGCAAAAATATGATTTTTGTGGTGGGATTCCTGTGGCTGGCGCTAGGTATGTACCACCACTAAGACCATCCTATTACAATGTTGGGAAATAGATTGTAATTAAAGAGTTCTGAAATATTGTACCTATGAAATATTATTTCATCATACACACATGAAACGGCACTCATTCATGTAATATGCACTTTGACCAATCGAGTTGAAAGTGGTTTAACTTTTCTTCTACAAATAAAGACGTCTTCTGTTGTACGAGTACACTCTTGACCCACGTCTATAGCCTCTGGGGGCACATTCCATAACTCCCAGTAATTAAATGAACCTTATGACGTTTATATGGGAGCCTATGCTCGACTTGGTAATTACAGACGTTCACCTAACGAACATGTTTTTAGACCAATTAATCATGTTGTCAAAATAGGGAAGTATTTTTGGTAGACCGCCTTCAGATTAATCAACTAAAATTTTAATAAAACTAATGAGTGATTGTAATTGCATTTTATTATTATGCAAGGTTTTGCATTTACCTTTACCACTAGCAATTTGAATTTTTTTTTATTTTTTAGGTGAATGCAGGCATTAATGCCAAGCAGAAGATAATTGTTTCGAGATAAATTGCGCAGAGTTATAAAAATTAGCGCACAGGTACACATTTTATGAGGAATAACATTAAATTTAATTATAGGGCACGTTTTAGAATGGCTTAACATTCGCATTTCCGGAAACGTATTAATTGCTTTTTCTTTCTTTTGTTCTAAACTAGTTCTGACTTTAAACATTTATGTACAATACAAGTTTGAAATTTATAAAATTGTAAATCAAAGTTAAGACAAATTGGGACAAAAAGAACCTACAGAAATACCAAAAAAAAGACAAAAAATATTCGACTATTTACAATCAGATACTGCAGATAGCTGCCTTGGCACATATGAATGTAATCCTCCTTCACAATGCCTCCTATTTCCATCACCTGTACTATGAGTGCACAGAAAATAGCCAGTGGCAGTTGTGCTCACTGAATAGAATTTATTAGTCTTTTTCTAGATCAAAGATAAGAATTAATTACGTTCATTGTCCAACTTCAGGATAACGTATGTATAAGATTGATTTTTTGCTAAAAATATTTCTGAAAAAAATCATCATAGACACTATGAGTCTGATGCTCATAGTAGTTTGAGATTTTTGCTCAGTAAACAACACCTCCCTTCGATTGGCTTACTACGAGGGCAAGGTGAAAAGTTCTCGGCCTGACGCAGAGATGGCGTTCCAATCAGCAAAAATTTAGGTTTCCTGTCTGAATAAACTTGAATTTATTCTTCGTTTTGGATGGGGTAACCCCTAAGGAAATTCAACCAAAGTTGACAAAAGTTTACGGGGACTCTGCTCCTTCCATGTCAGCCGTTAAAAAGTGAGCAGCTGAATTTAAACGTGGTTGCATGTCCCTCGAAGATGACCCACCTGAAGGACGGCCAAAAACCGCAACCGCACCCGAAAAAGTGCATGATATCGTGTTGGACGATAGGAGAGTGAAGGTGAGTGAGATAGCTGAGGCTGTGTGTATATCGGAAAAGAGGGTGCGAAACATCTTGCACAAAAACTTAGGGATGCGAAAGCTCTGCGCAAGATGGGTGCCGCATTTGCTGAATGCCGATCAAAAGCAAATGCGCAAACGATTTTCGAGTCAATCTTTGGACCGATTCAATAGGGATCCGACCGATTTTGTGCGACGATTTGTCACCATGGATGGGACATGGGTCCACCACTACAGAAACGAAACAGCAGTCGAAGCCGGTGGTTTAGCGCCAAAGAAAGAAATGTCATGGCCAGTGTGTTTTGGGATGCGAAAGGGATCCTGTTAATTGATTACCTTGAGAAAGGCAGAACAATTACAGGCGAATATTACTCCAACCTTCTTGACCAGCTGGATGCCAAAATTCGCGAGCCTGGCTGGAAGAAGAAAAAAATCATCTTTCACCAGAAAAATGCACCTGTATACAAGTGTGCGTTGGTGATGGCAAAACTGTGGGATTTAGGGTACGATTTGCTCGGCCATCCCCCCTATTCACCTGATTTGGCACCCTCAGACTTCCATCTGTTCCCAAACTTGAGGAAATTTCTTTCTGTGAAGCGCTTCGCATCCAATGCAGAAGTTGAGAGGGCCGTAGATGAATATTTTCACAGCCTTCCAGACTCTCACTTCCGAGAAAGAATACTGATGTTGGAGAAACGCTGGACCAAGTGTGTTGGAGTCAAGGGAGATTATGTAGACAAATTTTTTAACTGAAAATCGCAGTCTTTCATTGTCAGGCCGAGAACTTTTCACCTTGCCTTCGTACGACTAAGTTTCCTTATCAAATTGTTTTAGTTTCAAAAATATTCGCGTTGGGCAGGTAGCTTCCCAGCAATAGCACCTGCTAAAACCCGCCATTAAATGCGGTCGAACGGTTTCCCACAAGGTTTATCTCATCCAGAATTTGGAGTATTACGTTGTTGCAATGATCATGAAGACGAATACGGCGTTTTCGAGTAAAGTTCGTTATTTCGTCATCGACGGTAGTTACTTCTAAGTCTCTGTGGATATCATTGTTTCTGATACGTTGGGCACTTAGCACTTTGTTTTGAAAAGATTGTAGGATATCTCTATTGCCTCGTTTGGTACAATCCCAAAGTTGAATACCATACGTCCAAACGGGTTTAAGCACTTGCTTGTACAAAAGCAGTTTGTTATATACGAGTATGCTTAATTTGAAATGTCTTCCAAGTAGCAAATACATTTGTCTGAATCTATTTTCAAGCTCGTTTCTTTTTAACGTGTGAATTCCATTCCAAGATACTTTGCCTCGTTTCCATACGGTATTTGTACCGAGTTAATGAAAATGGGTAGGTTGTTTATTTGTTTGTAAGTAAAGTTAACATGAGTTGATTTGGTCTCGTTGAGAGCAATGCGCCAAATCTTTGCGCACTCGCAAATTGTGTCCAAAGCTTGTTGGAGTTTTATAATTGCTGACTTGACTGATTTATCTGTTCTTAATACAGCCGTATCGTCCGCGAATGTAGCTACGAGTGTACAGTAAGAACAAGACCGGACCAAGAACACTTCCTTGCGGTACTCCGGCAACGATTTCCTTAAATTGATAGTATCCCGATCTGAGTCTGTTCGCAAGGTAGGATTCTAAAATCTCATATAATTGTTCCGGAAGAACATGTCTTAACTTCAAATTCAAGCCTTCATGCCATACCTTGTCAAAGGCTTGAGAGACGTCCAGAAAAGCGCTAGAACATATCTTTTTCTCCTCTAAGGTTTCTCTATTTCATTTGTTATTCTATAAACCTGATCAATTGTGGGATGCTTTGTTCTGAAGCCGAATTGATGGTCGGGAATTAAACGTCTTTCCTCAATGACCTGTTGTAGGCGCTTTAACAAAAGCTTTTCAAATATCTTAGATACTATCGGCAGGAGTGATATCGGTCTGTACGATTTTTTGTCGTTTGGAGGTTTTCCCGGCTTTGGATCCATTATAACCTCGGCTTCAATGCCTTGGAACGTATAATAATCTTAGCGCGGCATTTATAATATGCAGAAGCTTGATCAGGGTTTTCTTTAGCAATTCCTTGAAGATCTGTCCGGTTATTAAGTCATATCCAGGGGCCTTGTTATTTTTAAGATTTTTTATAGTCTGGCAAAGTTCGACCAACGACACGCTCTTTACTTTAAAGTTGTCAGGTGTCGTAATCGTACCACAAAGGTCTTCTGTTAGAGCCTGTCCGGCAAATGGCTTAAACGTTTCTTCCAGGTGCACGGCAAATAAATCCGCCTTCTATTTGTCTCCTTTTGCCCATTCGGTTTTTTAATACATTTCATAGCTTTCCATAGTGAATAATTCGAATTTTTTTTCGACAGTCAAGCTCTCAATTTTTGAAATATTTGAATACACAGATGGTTTAAAAGAGTTTTGTGCTGGGGAGCTCGGGATTGTTGCCATCTTTTGCGTGTTCTCCTCTTTTAGCGTATCAGTTCTTTTATTTCCGGTGGATTTTTACCTTCGCTATTTACGACTTCTTTCCTCCTATAGGGAGTGTTGTTGCACGCGGCGTTCTGTATGACTTCAATAAATCTGCCGACTTCGTCTTCTATTTCATACGGGGTTTTAAGCGACACATTCAGAACAATATATCCTAAAGCCGTCCCGGTTAGTTTTGTTGGTAGTTAATCTAAGGGTCCGTTCTTTTTTTATTAGACGCTCGCTTATTGTCATGATTACTGGTGAATGATCTGAAGAGAGACCAAAACTTTCTTCGACGTTTGTAAATTTTTTAGCTACACCTCTTGTAATGAAGAAGTGTACGAGGTCAGGAGTTGAGGTAACCAGAAGCTTAATTCGACATGAATTCGGCAGATTTGCAAAAAAAAAAAAAAAAAACGGATTTACTGATTTCTGAGGCAGATTGTGCCAGACCGTAAACAGGTTTAGAAAATTTTTTTTTCAAGTTAAGGGTATTCTTGGGGTGAATGCCAAGAATGTTTGCTAAAAGAATGAATCCGTCGCAGAATACCTACGTTGACATCGGCAAGCTGAGCATTTTATAAGAATGCGGTGATATTTTTCGTCACTCTCGAGAAATACTGATTAGTAGAGGTAGTGTTGCTGCTGACAAACTTTAGGAAGGCATTTCTATTTGCACATATAAGGACAAGTATTGATTTCTTGAAAAAACTTTGATAAATCTTAGTATTACTCTCAATTCTGTCTGCCTGTCTGTATGTGTGGACGACTGATGCCCAAACGGCTGCGCAGATTTTCTTCAAACTTCATACCTGGGATCTGTATGTCACAATTCGAGGGGTAATCGAAATTTTCATTTTATCCCTCAACGGTACTTCACTAATGGCCGATTACGAAACGATACAAATATCATATTTGAGTTCGTCTGGGGTAGGCTATAGAATCGCGTACTAGATTTTTACCAACAAAATTAGTAGAACGACACTTTACTTAATGACTAGAGCGAATAAGTTTTGAAAATTTGTAAAAAAAATACTTTTTTTTTCGATTTTTGACGGACTTATTTTGAACAGAGTGATTTGCAAATAAACAACATGTAGGTGCAAGTACGCGAGACCAAGTCGGGAACTGTTTTTTGATTGCAGGGTGCTCAGGTCTATATTTTATAAAAATAATTAAAATTTTACTTAAGTTTTCTTAAATGTATATATTTCTATAACCTTACTAAATGAAAGCATGTTTGTTTTAACCACTGCGCGAAATTTATCGTCTTCTGTGTCATAAACAACTTTCCAAATTGCTGTTATGGCAGTCAAAACAATTTTTACTTGCACTTATGAGCGAGTGCAGCTCTGTTCGACGGTACTAGAGGCGTATAATCTAGACAGGTGGCGGTGCCAGCCGAAAATTGACGTTTGTTTTATTTGGTAACATTTTTCTTCTCCATTCTGGATAAATATTACAGGGACACTCTGCACCGTCGCTTGAAGTGATTTACAAATGGTTTCGAAATTTACGATGCGGTGATAGATAGAGTCCTGGACATACAATTGAGGTCACCACACCAGAAATGGTCGATAAAATTCATAGTATGGTTTATAATGGACTATCGGAGAATTAAAATGCTTGAGATTGCTGAGGCTATAGCCATCCCAAATGATCGGGTGCACAACATTTAAAAAAATTATTTGAATATGAGAAAGCTATTTTACTACTGATAGGTGCCGCGATTGCTCACTGTGATGTTTCACCCAGAAAATGCCCCGACTCGCACCTTTAAATTGAACGATTTGAACTACGAATAACTTCCCCATCCACCATATTCTCTAGATTTAGCTCCTTGCGCTTATTTTCTGTTGAGATTCGCATCATGGCTTAAAAATCATCGCTGAGCTAAGTGTATCGAGTTAAAAAGAGATTATGTTGAAAATTTGAATTTAATTTTGGCGAAAAAACCATGTTTTCAATATTATTGTACGGAATTATCGAATGCCCCCTCGTACATAATATATACAAGTATTTCCATACGAGTACGTACATAAAAAATAATTTCTTGCTACTTATGCTTGCATTCAAGTCAATATTTATGTTCAAATGTCATATTTCAGATAGGTCACACAAATTGTTATCAGATGGCGTAATCCATTTTTGACAGAAAATTCGAATAACGGTATTTTAACTGTTGACTGTTTTTTTAAATATTGGCTATGAATCAGTCGATATAGCCCAAAATCAATGCCTGGACAATATTTAATATATGAAAGACAATTTGTTAGAATATTTTTATTTCTTGGTTTTTTAAGGATTTTTTTTTGTTTTAATACGTTTTAACGATTTTGCTTAAATTTACAAATCAATGGCATATAGTCGTTGGGCGTTCAAGACCTGCTTGCGCAAAACAATTAACTTTTTAGGAGACAAGAAAAAGGTATGACCTTTCATTTAACCATCGTTTAACGTTAAAATAAAGTGCACGACTGGGTCGCACGTGCTTGCACCTTTATGTTGTTTATCTGTACCGTTGTATACATTTTTTGGCGGTACGCAATCAGATAGCTATGTCCACCATAACTCAAATATCGAATTTAATCAATATCCTTTCAACCGTTTTCCGACTTCACCTCGAATTGTGACTAACACAGACCCCATGTATGGAATTTGAACAAAATTCGCCCAGCTGTTTAAGCTGTAGTCGTGTGTACAGCCAGACAGATAGACAGACAGAACTGAGAGACCCACTTTATTGAGTTTCTCTATGAAGTTTGATCAAAATCTCGAGTAGCGATCCTGTCACCAATTTTAATTATGATTCCAAAAATACGATAATTATTTAACAAACACCATGCTATGAACACAAATATGTAAATAATTAAGCGTGAACGAATTTAATTCATTTATAAATATTTATTTACACACACATATTTAATTTGTGGTTCACCTTCGCACGGAATGTCAAACTTTATAGCAAAAAAAAAAAAAAATAACTCTTAGAAGAGACCCATAGTTGCTATAAAATGACAAGACCGTGTTATAATGTTTTACAGTTTGTCAAGAACATTAATTTAATATATTTTTTCTGTCGCCCCAAATCTGTATCATTTATAAGATAAATCATACTTATGTGCGAATGGAAAAGTTCAAATGTGAATTAGTTTTACGTGTTTTACTAAATTTGACTTTATAGAGAACGTATGCATATCCGCGACAACTTTCAACTTTATTTTCGTTTTTTCTTTAATTTAGTGGGCGTTAGACAAGAAATGTCTAGCATAAGAAAATAAATCGTCTGAGTAGGAAGAAATATGCAACCAAAAGACGAGTATGTAGGTAGTTTCTGCATTTCAAATCCGTGGACCGTTGCATCTCACATTTTGGAATATGCCTTCTTCAGATAATACTATATGTCTGCTTTTAGCATGTACGAGTCTCCCTAGGTAAGACTCCACGAACCAGTCAAGTTCAAATAGTACCTGCAGTTTGTCCAGCGGGATTCCTGAAAACTCATCTTAAAGGTATTGAGAATGCAAAAACTGATTAAGCTCAGCACAAGAACAAAGATATTAGTCATCATATCCTAGCCATCTTTTCACTCCTAACTCCTAAGTATTCATGTACGTTTTCAGGAGCCACCTTTGGTAATGAGCAAAAGGTGAGCCTCACCATTACTACTTAGGAGTGAAAAGAGGTTAACACAAAAAAATTGATATGCATAAGCTAAAGTGCTTTCTATTGAGAAGCGCGGCTCTTAGATCTACAATTTTGACAGCATACCCATCCAGTGTTAACAAAGTACAATATAAACAAAATTAAATAGGTCGCTAGCGCGTACGGTTGCCGCTCGAATGAAGATAAACGAATACCGCCTAATAAATAGTAAGAACTACAAAATCCAGGGGATTTTTAAAGATTTTCTAGGATCCATTCCAGGAGAAAAAGTACTTTAGTACTAAAAACTGTAGAGGTTGGTACCTATTATGATATAACACGTGAATACAGTTGCTTGTACGAACAAAAATTAAGAGAACCTTTTTCATAGAGAATTTGTTCGTCTTTTATTTGGTTATAGCCATCTTCCATTGATAAGGAGATATTTGTATAAAATTCAGTTTTGCTACATTTTAAGAGCTGTAAACATGTAAACATGGCAACGCTGGGAACTTTTGCACAAAAATTAATGTGTATACCAATATTTGTTTCGTAATATTACTGATATGTTACTTATGACACTTAATGATTGAACCAGAAATTAACTACTCCAGCATGTTTACATGCACCGGGCATGGTTGCGGCAACACAGCACCCATGTCTGAGGTGGAGGAGAGAGAGGACCGTACCAACGACGCATTTCCGCTGCCTGATCAGATCCTTTATGTCTGTGAGGTTGCAGAGACGCCTGAATTTTTATTAACCTCCGCAGATTTACTTAGGACTATTGAAGTGAATTCATAAAGCTAGGGAAAGTCGAAAGGGGGAGGGAGGAGTATATTTGTTATCTACAGGGTGGCTGACATGAACTGTTATTAATTCATATATGTAACTGCATTTTTTTAATTGTGAATATTTTTTATTGAATCCAAAGAAAAAAAAATGTTGGAAATTTATTCAAATTCAAGGATTTAATTAATATTTTCGATATGGTCACCTTTGGTAGAACAATTTCCTTGAGACGGTTAATAAATTTATCGCAAGCTGCACGCAGTGTGTCTGTGGAATGTGCTTCCATTCCGGGTGAAGCGCTAACTTGAGCGCGTCCGTTGTTTGGTATTTTTTAGTACCAACCTTGGCCTTCAAAATGCCCCAGACAGAAAAGTAATGGATTCGCAACGGGAGAGTTCGATAGCCATTGTGTCGAGGAAATGAAGTGCGGAACGTTTTGTCGTAGCCATTCTTCATTTGTTCGGGCTTTGTGAGAAGGTGCAGAGTCCTGTTGGAATGTCCAGGGTCTTCGGCCGAAATGTTTGCGTGCCCATGGCTTCAACACAGCTTCCAAGACAGTTTCACGATAAACCATCGCATTTATCTAAACGCCACGGTCCAAAAATACGAGGGAGGACCGACCATCGACAGACACTGCGGCCGAAACCATCAAAAACGGTGGCGCTTCGATTCTGTCCGTCACACTCCAGATCACTGTTGACGATGTTGCTGTCTTTTTTGGACCACCTTCATAGCGTTTTGCAATGCTGCCGGTTTCGTTGTAACGCAATATAGTGCGATACACAAACATTTTGTTCACTTTCAAATGTTTCAGCTCACGAACAATAGCTGGTTATGATTTTCCAGCCAAAAAAAGGTCAATGACACTATTATATTTGAATTCCATTGCCGATAGAACAAAAACTAAACACGCGATAAAAAAAAAAAAACCTTACACACGCTTGTCAACGATGAAATGAGTTAACAACTGTCAGATTTTCAGCGCGCTGTCATTCGTAGTTTGGCAGACGCAGCGACTTGAATTTGGTAACAGTTCATTTCAACCATCCTGTAGTATCATGTATACTAGCGCAGAATCATGCTAAACAATATTTTTAAATTATTTCTCATGGGTCTTGAGACGGTCCACAACATTATTCTGTGCCTTTTTTTCGACACGATTAATATTAGCGGCACAGAACATAAGATAAAGTGCACGACTGGGTTGCACCTACTTGCACCTGCACCTATAGGTTCATTTGAAAATCACTTAGATTTGAAACTTAAACGAAATAGTTAAGATGTTTTTTTTTTATTTGAAAATCAAAAAATTTATTTCGAATATTTCCAAAAATTGGTATGCTATGTCCCTGCATATTGCTCAGACATCAACATTCAGCAAAAAAATGTTTGAATCACATCCAAGAAATAACCAATTTTAAAAAATTCTGTTAAGTAAATCGTTATCTTGTAGAGTTGGGCTAAGTCGTGAATTTGCATTCACAAGTATAATTGTGAACGTGATTTTTGCTTCACTTTGAATATATCTTGTGAATGTGAATTTACAAATAAACACCGACGAGACGGATTGTTGTAATTTGATCATTCTCTCATTTTTACAGTCAATTGAAAAAGAATATCTGTCGTTGGCGATTTTGTTTGTCCTTTCATCATTTGCAAGCAGAAAAGAAAGGAGATGGAATAACATTATATTAGCATTGCATAGCATTGGTGAGTTTAGAACTGTGATATGATTTACAGTTTATTTTTGAGTCGTTTGACTGTCAGTAGCGACTGTGAATTTTCATTCGCAGTGAACATTTCACAGTTAGTGATTTTTCGCTCATCTCTATTATCTTGGTACGCCATTTACATGACATGTCTAACTCAATATCATTACAATGAAAATTCTGATTTCGCCTTCAATTGTAGCGCCGCAAACCTTATATATGAAGTTTGAAGTAAATCCGCCCAACCCACTTTTTTGAGTTTCTCTGCTATAGTAATCCAAGATTGATCAAAATCTTGAATTCGGATTTTTTTTATCTGATTTCCGTTCCTGGGGGCACACCCTAAACATTTTCACTACATTTCACCCTTGGTGTTGAGAACAAGTACGAACAGTCAAGATCCACGGCAGCAATAAGCGATAAACATTTTGTTAAAACTTTTACTCTCCTTTAAACATTATTGCCATTCCATTAACATTTATTCTACTGCCGTTTACCAGCAAGTGCCAATTTGTCATTTGAATCAAATGATACTCGGACTCGCGGTTAAGATAATCAAAATGAAAACAACGAAAATCACCTTTCGCCAATCGCGCACTTACACTCTATGATTACCAATCAGGAACCGAATTCCGCTAATAAAAAATTATGGCCCGTGGTCCGTATGTGGTTTTATAGTCCATCACATCGCGTTGTTAGACTGTCAAAATGAGTTTCCTCTTCGCGAATCTCTGTGAAATTGTTCAACTCGTGAAATTGTATCTGAAATTGTGAGCGAAGAAAAAGTTTAACTGCAAATATGTTGCTTTGATTTCATTCCATCGACCCGCTCCAGCAACAAGTGTCATTGACATCTTTCAAGCGAAGCCGGCATACAACTTTCTTCCTCGTTACAAATATTTACGACTACGATCTGTCTACAAAAATGCCGATAGACCAACGGGCCCCTTTGTAGTTGTAGACTTTTAATTTATGTAAATTTAATATTTCTCTTGAATAGTAGCATCGGCGAACGCAGATTATTCACAGGAGGAGGAGGAGGCAGGCAGTATTTTTGCTTCTCCACAGGAACTGGTCTAGGTCTATGAAAATTAGCAGCTTTTCCTGTTCCTCGAGGGGGTAAAACTAGTTCCGATGCTCACTGCTACTGTTGCTGCGTGACATGACGCGAATACATCAAACGAAATCTTTTTTTCAAGATCAATGTTAGATTTTCACTTTTTTTTATCTAGTATCCAGATGCAAACCACTCTAGACTAGTGACTGCCAATGAAAGGTGTTTCGAGCAGAAAAGTGGCAATGCTGTTGCCCATAGTTCGTTGAACGAGTTTAATGATAGAGGATTTTCTATAATCTTGATGTGGACACACCTCGTGATACACTTTTACTTATATGGTGCGCGGACTTTTTCCATATTTCTCCGGGCCAATTGAGAAAAGTGAATTGTGGGCTGGGATCGAGTAACAATTTGATATAATTGGTGGTAATTTTAACTTTGGTCGACTTCCTAGTTTGCCCGCGCTGCAAATAATAGCCTTTATATGTTGGGGGTTAAGTATTAAGTGCTATTCGAATGTCGAATGGGAGGAGGATACATTGGTAGTGATTATACGATTAAGTTAATTAGCTGCAGGTGCTTGTGAATGCTTTGGCAGTTGTTACGTGTTGCAGACTTCTTCAGGCTATGGGTTTTTTTTTTTTTTTTGGTACATATTTCTTGTTACCCAATCATCGCTAGAAGAAGCGATCAAAAATAAATTAATATTTCATCACCCCAAAATTGGAGACTGGGGAACTAACAACATGTATTGATTGGGCTGAATGACTGCTACAAGAAACTTCACTTTTTTTAGTTTAGTTTATTCCATCTACCAAGCTTAACTCTAACAGATTTCAGATACTCGTAATATGAACGTAATTCAGGTAGAAACAATAATTTCAAATAATAGTACTTCTAACGAAAGTGAAAATCTCGAAAGACACTTGCTAGTTCTCGGACTAGGACTCTAAAGCCACTAAAAACACCTCCTTAAACAGGACCAATCTATGAAAGATTAACAAATGATCGTTCATATATTTAAATCGCGTTAAAGAAAATGTAAAGTTTTAAGTACTTTTCCATCGCTTATGAGGCTTGGTTCTACTGAATCTCCGGATATTGTCTCGTGCATTTACGATGATTTTTGTTTCGGAGTTAATGTGGTTTTGCAGTCATTGATTGTGAGTCACAGCGTGGTTTCTAACCACTTTTGTCACCAACTCTATTTGTAGCTCACGGTGCTAATTGCTATTTTTTATACACCAAGTCATAACAAACAGGCTTCGATAACTGCTTATATAGCATGATTTTGATCAGAGTAGACATATCTGAGTTTCTTCCCATTAACCAGTACATTTATCTATATTTCAAGTTTAGTTCTTCTCTTTTCTTTTTGATGTACTCTTTCCATTTTAACTTCGCATCGAAACTCATTCCAAGACACTTGGCTGTATTGGCATGGGGTTATTCGAATATCAGAAGATTGTTTATCTTTTTATTTGTGAAGTTTACTAGGTAGGGTGAAGAATAACCTCCTTGGGAATGAAAAAATTTTTAAAATGTTTTTTTATTTTATTCAATATAGTCGCCTTTTAGCTTGATACACTTACTCCAGCGATTTTCCAACTTCTTGATCCCGTCCGAAAAGTAATTTTCCGGAAGGTCTGCAAAATACTCCTCCGTGGCGTCGATGATTTCCTCGCGTGAGCTGAATTTTTTATTGATGAGCCATCTTTTGAGGTTTGGGAAGAGATAATAGTCCGAGGGAGTCAAATCGGGAGAATACGGTGGATGCGACAGCAATTGGAGTCGTAAGTCATTGATTTTAGCCGTGGTTGCGATGCTCTTGTGCGCCGGCTCTTGCAAAAACAAAATTTTGTTTCGCTTCATGTGAGGCTGTTTTGCAGCGATTTCGGCCTTCATCGCTCCAATAATGCACAGTAATACCCGCAGTTGATGGTTTTTCCTTTTTCGAGGTAGTCCACGAAGAGTATGCCATGACAATCACAGAAAACCGACGCCATAACCTTTCCGACCCATTGAGCCTCCCTCGGCCGCTTCGGAGCACTCGTGCCGGCTTCAGTCCATTGCCGGGCACTCATTCTGTTCTCTGGTGTGTAATAGTGGATCCAGGTTTCATCAACAGTTACCAATCGTCGCCAAAAGTCCGCCCGATTCCGCATCAGCAAGTCCAAACACTCTTTCGAGCATGCGCGGCACCCAGCGGCAGGATAACTTTTTCATATGCAGAATATTGCCCAAAATATGGCGTGTGCGCTCAGTACTAATATCTTTGTGGTATCTGCTAGCTCGCGCACCTTGACTTTCCGGTCAGCCAACACCATTTCATGTATTTTTTTGACATTGTCCTCTGTAACCGCATCGGAGGGCCTGCCGCTGCGGACTTGATCGGTAGTGAAGTTGCGGCCACCACGAAACTCTCGAAACCAATATTTGACGGCGTAATCTGACGGAGCATTAGCCCCATAATATTTGTCCAACTTTTCTTTTGTTTCCTTCGCCTTTTTGCCTCTCAAAAAAATAATGTTTTATGAGAGAACGAAAATCGTTTTTGTCCATACTCAACATGATGCCAAACACGTCAACAACAATCAGCTGTCAAAACAAAACTAAAGACAGTATCGCACTGAAATTTGGCATGTCTGACTAAATATGAATGGACTTCAAGGCACCATAACCTTTTTTGCAGTAGCAGCGCATTCTGGCGGTCAAGGAGGTTACTTTTCACCCCACCTAGTATGTGAGTTGATTTTGACTTAGATCCATTGTTGCGTCCAATCTCTTACTCTATTGACTGCATTCTACAGTTTCTCTGTTGCCTTCTCAGTGCATTTATCAGGTACTAGTATTGCAGTGTCATCTGCAAAAATAGCCACCATGGCATTGCTATCCTGGTATACTACAGATACAGAGTTGGTCCTAGGACACTTCCTTGTGGGACACCTGCTTTAATTTTCTTTATTTCCGAATATTCTTGTTTGTCGAACTGAAATATAGGATTTCAGTATTTCGTAATACTGTCTAGGTAAATCCCTATGCAATTTGTACTCAAGGCTAAACCTTGTCAAATAGTGCCGAACAGACTTGTTTTTCTTTCAGTGCTTTTTCCACTACATCCGTAATTCAATGCACTTAGTCTATCGGGGAATGTTTATTTCTAGATCCGAACTGATGATTCGGGATTGGCTCTTCTTTCTTCTATGGTTTTGCTAAGCCTTTTCTGGAGCCATTTTTCGAAAGCTTGACTATAGTTGGTATAAGCTCTATTGGTCTATAAAATGTAACTTCTTTTGGTGGCTTTCCTTGCTTAGGTATTACAATCACTTATAAATATGCCTAGGATTTAATAAAAAGTTTCGCGGTCGAGATATTCTTTCCGGTGCATTAAATTTAAATTTCTCAAGAATAACCGAACATACAGTCTGTTGCAAAGAAACGTGTCTCTAAAAGCGAAAAGGGCATAATTAAAAAAATAATTTGTGTGACTTGTTTTTCGGTTAGCAAAGGTTTACGATTTGTGCTTCGGTTTTTCACACCTGGTTCTTCAAGTCTGCGTTAACCTCTCCTATCAAAGCACATATATTTGACTAAGAGGGCAAAGTAATAATATTCCATTTCTCACTTGTAAAAGATTTATACTCTTTCTAAAGGTATTAGAGAATTAGAATAAAACAGATACCAAACAATATTCAAGTAAAGGACGAACTAGAGACATATAAACCGCCTTATGCGTGTACGGGTTTGAAACCTTCAGCCAAAGCATTTAATTCGATTTACCTACAACATAATCAACGTGAAATGAAGAAAGGATAATCTCAGTTTTCCAGTTTTCACAATCGTGAGTACTTCTAACTCGTAAAAAATAGTTTAAGCTATCGGCAATGTTGGTACGTCATTGATGAATATGTTAAACAGTAAAGGTCCAAAATGGTTACCTTGAGGGACACCAGGCAAGTCTAGATTGAAAGCAGCTACTTTTGGCATTTTGTTTTCAATTCTGTAAGTAACTATTTACTCAAAGACACAAAGAGTTTGGGAAAGCTAAGACTTTAGATATGCCTCCATTATTTTTCAATTTCCTGCTCAGATCCGATTTTGTAAATAGGTGTTATAAATAATTTACATTCATTTAGAAGCGTATTGGATGACAAAAATAAACTGATTGATTAGGGATATGGAGGGCGCAGAAGACAGCAACAATCACCCTACTACGGATGTACATGTGTATGTATAGATAATAAAAACGGACAAATTTCGTGGAATCTCAGGAGTGTTCTCAGAATGGTCGAAATCAGATTTGGCTGCTAGATGGTGCAAAGACTAGGGGTATATAAAGTTCATTGCCACTTATACACTGAAGCAATGCAACAAAAGCAGATATATTCCTTTGAATCTCGCGAGCACTTTTTGAAAGGATAGTAAGAATTAAATTAGGCTGCTGAGATAACATAACAAATGTTTGGAAGTATGCAGAATAAAAACGAATGCAGGTGTAATTGAAGACGGATTTCAACCCCTTCTCTCACTTTCAAGTATTTTGTAGTCGAATCAATATCACGAAGTGACGTAATTCACTTTTCCCATTTGACAGAACAACGTTTAACAGTAGGGACAAAAATAATGTTACACAAAGCAAGGACCTTAGAAGGCAATTCAATAAAATTCTCAGCATTATTAAAATTGACCGCCTTTGGTATTTATGCTGACCTTTAGTAGCTTTGGCCATTCATCAATCACAATACGCACTTATTGGGAAGTTGGCCATAGCTTTGGTCAGAGCTCGTTTTAAGGATTCCCTATTAAGGTATCTTTTGTGGCACACAATGTTCTCTAAGACAGTCCACAATTTGTGGTCCATTGGGCAAAGGACTGAGCTGGCAGAAAGGCAGTCTTCGCTACCAACGAAATGGTGTATATTTCTCTGGAACAAGATATTGGTAGTTCTGTCCATTGCTATTTTTTGAATAGGGTATGGTTTTTAGAGGTTTCACAACGGGTTCTACAACGGTCTCCTGGTTGGTACACTTTGACCGATATTCTAACGCCATTTTCGCAAAAAATGCAGGTCAGCGATCCCGTCATAAGAGACACCCCAGCAAACGGTGAATGACGATGGGTGGTGGTCCTTTCGGACCCTTGGGACCAGTTCGGACGCTTCTCTAGATGACCGTACATAGACTCATTAAATTTGTTTTCACCGTAAAGACTTTCTGGTGGATAAACACAATTTTTTCTGCAGAACAACAGCGTTTTTCGCCGAGAGTCACTTTGATTTGTGGACCCTATTTGAGGGTCAAAGTTAACTTTTCCCCAGTATGGCGTTTGAAGGGCCCCGACCCCAAGTCTTTATTGAGACATATCTGATTCACTGACTTCTGCGTCACATTTATCTCACGAGCCAGTGTTTTCTGCTTTCGGAGAGATTCTTTGAATTCGTGCCTTGAAGACTTTGAACACTTGTGGCATTCGTATCGTGCATTGACGACCAGGTCGCTGGTGGCTTTTTTTGTCACCAGTATCCTTAAATAATTGTATACACCGATAAACAAATATTTGGCTAATACTTAGCTGCTGCAGCATCTTGAAAATCTAAATTTTATTCCTATCACACTTATGAAACGCTGTGACAGAGATTCGATTCTCTTTATCAGACGAAAGCGTATACAAATTTGAAATATTGATGTAAACAAACAGCTTTGAGGTTAATTACCAAAAATGTTATGTCAATCCCTGGGTATTTATTCCTCGATTTCTGAATGAACGAATGAATAAACGAAATCATTGAGTTGATAACTACCGACAGTCGGATTCATTCGATAGTGTCCAACACTCGTTGTTTTGTTCTCCATTATGACTTCACATAGAGTTTCAATAAAAGGCCAAATCATCATGATTTCTTTCACCTTTTATTTAAATTAATTCTGTAAGAATGACATGCATTATAAAAATAAATGTTAAGGTCCAGCAAGAGAACTCCACTCAGCTGTTTTAAATGTGAATCACCAATTATACTCGCAACTCCCATTCAACCGGACTTTTGCTTGCAGGGGCAGGGAGTGAACAAGATACATTTAATCAGCAAAAAAAACCATGGCCGATTAATATTCACCGGATAATTATCCAGAAGCAGCCACTTAATACCTGACACATTGACCGAAACACCACTCACTCTTATGCTAAAGTGAAATATCTGACGCAATTCCACACGCGTGCACTGATGTTTTCATACTCTTCGGCAACAACTTTATTAAGTGCATCATACAACATTTAATAATAAATAATAACAAATACAAACAACAAAAAAAACACCTCCTTTTTACAATTAAAATCCATTCCATTCAATTTGCATTATTAATTGTTAAATGGTAGCATTTTTTTTTTCACTTTCTCACAAGTGATAATAATTTGTACTCGTATATGACTCTCCAGTTTAAATCCCATACTGAGTAATTAATTCGATTAAAGTTTTTAATAGTAAAAGTATTTTATATTTTTTTAATGCAAACGATTAAATTTTAAACATTTTTTTATTTTAAGTTTAGTTGACGCACTTTCCATGCGCGAGATATGCCGCATTATTTATTAATCCTTTGACGGGATTTTCCGCATTAATTAATACACTTAACAATAGATAACCGAGAGTGTTTCTTTGTGTTGGCGAAATTGATTTATAACAGATAAGCTGTTATTTTTAACTTTTGACACAATAACTTATTGTGAACGGCTCTATTGTTTAACAGCGATAATTCACTTTTATTTTGCAAATTCAACTTTTTATTTCCGAAAAGTGCAAAAGCCGATTGTATTGTATAAGCTATATGCGGCGGCATGCTGCCAATATACTTTCTAAAAAACTGAAACAAATAAAAAATGCTTTCCCAGAAGGAACCATACCGTGTGAACGTTGCCAAACTGAAGACAGAAATTGCTGTCGAAGTTATGCAAATAAGAAATTCGTGAACCATATCATAATCTTACGATAAAATAAAACACGCAACACTGCTGTGTGCTGCCTGTGAACGAATTTTCCGTTACGATAATTATAAAAGTGCTTAACACTAATTTTACTTCTTTTTTTCTTTCACTTGGTGGACAGTTTTTATCGTTTGTAAATTATGTGTCTAGGAAGTGGAAGGTGTTTAATTGGGTGCGCTTTTTAGGTTTTGATTAAGACCAATGGTGGCTAAGGTAATGAGCCATAAATGATTCTACGGATATTTAGACATTTTATTGTGAAGATTTGATTAATATGCTGAAAGGTACTTTTCTAAAACATAATCTACAGGATGTCCCAAGTTCTTTCGATTAAATTTTCAGAATAGAATTTCTCAATAAAGTTCTATACACTTTTTAAAAATAAAGGGTTATTCATTTCGAGAATGGGATTTAACATCCCTGCCATGTGTCATCTGTCATCTGTCAAATCCATCTGTCATCCATAGTGACAGATAGTAAGTTCTTGGATGGTAAGTTTTGGATCGTTTAACCAACGCTCAATGCATTCTAAATTGTTGCATCTTACTATACAAATAACTTTCCTGTAATAACTGCGTATCGCGATTTAAGGACAGATTATGGTCGTCATAATCGCCCAACTGAGCAAACAAATCAAAATACAATCACAGGCATCATCGTACTGCTCGATCAACTGGAAACATAGCCGCTGTGAGTGCCTCAGTGTGCGAAAACCCGGCATTGTCAATTCCACGCTGGACATTTCCTACAGCTCCGTTTGGCGTATTTTGCGCTTGGACTTACATCTTCATCCCATAGGATGCGTAGAATGGAACAGAACGCGGCTACGTGCCACACAACACAGTTTCTTTTGAACAAAAAGTTCCCCGGCCGTTTAATTTTGAGATTTGGCGACATCAATTGGCCACCAATATCATGTCACCTGACCCCGTTGGATTCCTTTATGTGGGTCTATGCTAAACGTTGTGTCTATTCAGACAATCCCCAAACTTTGGAGCACTTAAAAAACAAAATCCGTGAAGTTATCGCCGCATTAATCCAGAAATGTGCCATTGCCTCACAATAATCGAAGTTTGCAAAACCTCATAGTCCAAAATTTCCGATGGCCGCGGTAGTGTGTTCGCTTGTGACCCGAACTGTGCAGGTTCGAGCCTGGACGGGGAACAAACAGCAACCACAGTCACAAAATGAATAACTCTGTACTAAATAAATAAGTGATGCTAAGTTCAGAGGCTATAGCATGATTTATGTTGAAATAGGATTATAAAGTTACGCTGTCATAAAAGATTAGGCGCCATAAGTCATTGTTGTAAGCTAGGGTTGACCACGGATGCGTTTTCGGTGCAAGTAAGGAGGCACGCTCGCGGTTGCTTGGCTTAACTCGTCGGACGGGGTGGTTCTTGTCCACCTTACTTTGCACCACCTGCTCAGCACATAAAATCTCGTGCCTTAATGCTCAAAAAAATAAAAGAGAGAAGGAAGTTACTCTACTTCGGATGGACTTCAAGAAAAGATAGGAAAGAAAAACAAAAAAAAAAAAGGAAAATCCAAGGACTTGTGCCTATGGCCAGGAGAAAGATTGGAAAGGACTCCGCGAAACCCCTACCTAAACCAACCTAACTACTTAAGCTAAATCCTATTCTAAACCTAACTACTTTAACCTAACCTATCGCTACTCCCTAACGCGCAAATCGTCCTTCCCTTTTCCTCTCCTCGCCAAACGGGTTTGTCCAATACCCGAGGTATGCCTGCTGGAATTGGCCAAAGCTGCGTGTCTTGTGACACAACCAATTGCTATCTCTCTGGCCAAGGTTTGCGAGAGATAGCCCCTAGAGGTGCTTCCCAGTCACGACCTAAATCAGTCGTAGAGGAAGTCCGTTAGTGGTCGCGTTACGTCGTCATCGTTTGTAATCGTCCTGTCCTGTCGCCGTTCATCTACAAAAGGACGGTTCGATCAGCTGAAGAACCTTCATAAATGTGCAGAAACTATAGCTAATCCTCAAAGGACTAGGTCTCCCAGCAAAATTTTAAGATTTTGTTGTGGTTGGTAAACCCTATTTCTTCTAGGTTACGGAAAAAGTAACTGCCTAAGTGCTTCTGTTTTGTTTTTGCTATACGAGTAGGTACATAGGGTGTTCCATAAATTGTTGTCGTTTGGCTTAGTTCAATTAGACATTTCAAAGTAGTCACCATTTTTGGTAAGCACTCCTTGATAGGTAGAAACCAATCATCAAATCAAATTCCCATCTCTCTTTCGGTATCACATCACATTGCTCGAAAAATGTCCCAATTCACTCTTCTTCGATGAAAAAGTGACAGACTTTCAGGCGGAAGACACCAAAGTTGCAAGGGGCTACGTTTCTCCTGAATGGAAAATTATCTAGAAGACTTATGCCAGTGCTCCTCAAAGAGTCTGCAGTGAGCCCTACTCTGTGTTTCAGTGCATTATCTTGGTGTAGGTGCCGCGAGCGTGATGTACTGTCTGGCCCCAGATTTATCAACTCAGGAAGTCACTGTTCTCACATTCTCATCTTCAAATATAATAGAGCCAGGTCTCGTCACGTAAATGGTATCCTTGGACTTTCCGACCCAACTTCTCATTGTAGTCCCTTTTTCCGGGGCTAAGGCCGGGATACATTAATGCCCAAAGCCTCCTCCATCTGCCGATGGGTCATTTGTTCAATTTTGAGCATCAGGTCCTGGATCCTGGCAAACGTGTCAGTAGTGGACACCTTATTTGGGCGACCGGTATGAGGTTAGTCGTCCAGGTCAAACTCAATAGCTCCTATTCAAAAGATTGTATCTTCGAATGGAGGAAAAAATAAAACTAAGCCGAAGGCAGTAACTACATTCACTCGACCATACGACACAAATTATGGAACCTTTGCATGTACGAGTAGTGTCTACCTTGTGGTGTAGGAATATAAGAAGCTAAAATCCAACAAGGCTACTGGATATAATGACTTACCGGCGGAGTTATTTAAAGCAACTGGAGATGAGTTGGTAGAGAGCACACACCAATTCATTTCTACTATTTGGTTAAACGAGTGCATGCCTGATGAATGGAAGCTCAGCATTCGTTTACCCGATCCAACCACATAGGCTTTAGTCTCCTCAGCTTCTCGTACAAGATTCTATCTGTCATATTTTGTGAACGAAAACTTTCGTCAACAACCTGATTGGCCCCTATCAGTGCGGTTTTAGGCCAGACACACAATCGTTTTTCACACTTTGACAGATCCTGGAGAAAATTCAACAAACCCAAATCGAGACTCGCCACCACATTATCGATTTTCAGGCCGCCTACGACAGCATTTATAGAGACGAGCTATACAGAGTCATGTCTAGTTTTGGCATCCCTGCCAAACTCGTCCGTCTGTGCAGAATGACGATATAGAATGCTCGCTGCTCCATCAAGGTCGCTAACGAGACCTTTGATGTCAAAAAAAGGATTTAGACAAGGTGACGCGCTGTCATTTGACTGTGCAACTACTTGCGTACGCTGACGATATCGACATAATTGGCAGGAATCAGTTCGCGAATATTGAGACAGAAGCAGCCAAAATGGGTTTAGCGGTGAACGAGGCCAAAACAAAGTATATGCTGCCAACAAGATATAACTTTGAGGCAGTTAGGGATTTTGTATACCTTAGCTATGCTACCACATCAAACAACAACAGCACAGAAATCAAACGAAGAATACCTCTTGCCAATCGATGTTTCTTTGGGCTGAGAAGGCAATTGACTAGTAAAGCCCTATCTCGAAGAACTAAGGAGACTCTATATAAGACCCGGTCCTGCTCTATGGCGCTGAGGCATGAACTATATCGAAAGAAGGTATCCTTGGTTATTTCAAGAGACAAATTTTTCGTAAGATATTCGGTTGTTGACGGTATTTTGGAGGGAGAGATTCAACGACAGACTGTACGAGCTGTACGGCGATATCGATCCAGTCAAAGAAAAAAATGCGCATTGATCGTTTAAGATGGCTAGAACATGTAGAGCGAATGGACACCAATACTCCGGCCCGCAGAGTCTTCGAGTCTAACCCAGAGGGACGACGTAGTAGAAGAAGACATCGCGTTAGGTGGCGGGTACAAATAGAAAGGAACCTCAACCGACTTGGAATGCGCAACTGGAGGCAGTTGGCTAAGGACCGGGTTAACTGGAGAGGTTTTTTAGTTGAGACCCAGGTTCACCCCAAACTGTAGCGCCACCTAAATTCAGATGAACTAAGATTTCACATACTCTTATCTTGCAACGCTAAAAATTAATCTTAATCATAGTAATCTACCAGAATCCACAAATACAAATAATAACATCTACTGTTTTTAATTCACGTAAATTATCACACAACCGTGCAATTTTCTCAGTAATAATTCGATAAAACCACAAAATACTTCAAATTTTATTATACACACTATTTTACCAAAACTATTCAATCCAAAGTTTTTTTTTTACATTAATCTCCGTTAAACCATATCTGCGCTGGAGGCAAAGTCATACCATAACCTGACAGCGTTCGGATTATAAGAGAAAAAAAAAATATGCAAATTTAGTTTGATGGCTTTGTTGTTACTCAGACAAGTTTTCCTATACGAAGCACAATTTTCTCATGACTGACTCTGCTTGTTTGTGTCGCTTCTTAAAAAATTGAAAAATATAGACCATAGCCAGTCACGCATAGGTTCTGCACTATAGATAGAGTACCAATTTTGGCATACCACCACCACCAGTTGTCTTCGTGTAGTGCAATAAATAAATTATAGCGCAAAAAATATTGCACAATACCAAAATTGCTACCCGTACAAGGCCCGTCGAAATGATAAATGCCACTGTGTCTGGGAGGAAATGTTATGTTTGAAGTGTTAAAATTCCAATTGGTTGTAAGATTGTTTGATGGATTCATTTCACGAGCTAAAAATCGACTTTTGTGCCGTAATTAAATGAAAATTACATCCAATTGGACTGCTTTTTTGTGAAATGATTTCCCCCCCTCAAATAATTTTCCGAGAATCCGTTCGTAAGTACGTTCTAAAATCTAAATGAAGCGTTGCAGCCACAAATTGGCTAGGCAATTAGCTTAATTTAAAATCAATGCTGTAGATAATGGTAACCAAGACCAAAGCGCAACAACAGGCCTTGAAACCAATTTACAGAATTTCGTTGTCTTAAGCACGGTGGCGGTGTGAGCTGGTTGGTGTAAGATTCTTTGTGAGGAACATTTTCACATGACCGCTGGATTGCTGTTGCAATCAATGGGGGGAATTTCAATTTTTTGTTATTATTTTGATTTACTGAGCAGGAATTGGGTTTTTTTTCTCAATTTTATGTGATTTTGCTTTATGGATATTTGTTATGACAATTTCGCAAATTAAGACAATTTATGAATGCTATTTTTGTTGAACAAAAAAATTCGTATGGTATGCTGACTTAGACGGATGTTTGTAGTTAAATTTTGCATATAAAATAAAATAAAATTAAGATTTTACAGGGTGGCTGATACGAACTGTTACCAACTTCACGTCGCTGTGTCTGCCAAACTACGAATGACAGCGCGCTGAAAAATTGACAGCTGTTAATTCATTTCATTGTTGACAAGGGAAGGTTTTTTTTTTTTTTACCGACAATGGAATTCAAAAGCAAAGCAAAAGCGTTATTGTCCTTTTTTGGTTGGAAAATCACAACCAGTTATTGTTCGTGAGCTGAAACATTTGAAAGTGAACAAAATGTTTGTGTATCGCACCATATTTCGTTACAACGAAACCGGCAGCATTGCAAAACGCTATGGGGGTGGTTCGAAAAAGACAGCAACATGTGATTCGGAGTGTGAAGGCCAAAATCGAACGAAATCCTCGGCTTAACGGAAGAAAAATCGCTTCAGAGCTAAACATATCCAGAGAACGGATGCAACACATTTTGAAAAATGAGCTCGGACTCAAGGCCTTAAAGTTCCAAAACGTGCACGATCTCACACCTGACCAAACAAAAGTTAGAGTGGAAAGAGCAAAGGAGTTGATCCGCTTGCACGTAAGTGGCCAATTGACAAACATCGTCTTCTCTGGTAAAGCACCATTTAAAATTGAGCAACTTGTCAACAAGAAAAATGATCGAGTTTACCTGCCAGAGAGGCCATTCGATAATTTCGACCAAAGATGGCCACCAGGAAGCAAGCGCCAACGTTTTTGATGGTTTGGGCCGCAGTGACTCCCGATGGTCGGTCTCCGCTCGTATTTTTGGACCATGGCGTTAAGATCGATAGTTTATCGTGAAACTGTCTTGGAAGCTGTGTTAAAGCCATGCGCACGCAAACATTTCGGCCAAAGACCCTGGACATTTCCAACAGGACTCTGCACCTTCCCACAAAGCCCGAGCAAATCAAGAATGGCTGCGACAAAACGCACTTCTTTTCCTCAACACAATGGCTATCGAATTCTCCTGATGCGAATCCATTAGACTTTTCTGTCTGGGGCATTTTGAAAACCAAGGTTGGCACTGAAAAATTACGAACAACGTTAGCGCTTGCCGGGAATGGAAGCGCATTCCACAGACACACTTGCGTGCAGCGTGCGATAAATTTATTAACCGTCTCAAGGAAATTGTTCGTGCCAAAGGTGGCCATATCGAAAATTAAAATAATTAAATCCTTGAATTTGAATAAATTCCCAACAGTTCATGTCAGCCACCCTGTAAGTAAACTGCAAATGAACAGACTACAATGCCCTTACCACACTTATCCATCATTTTTTATACGACACGAAAAGAGGACTTGATGCAAGTCAATGCTATTTTTAAATCGTTCAGCTTACATCTGATAGCAAATTATTGAAAAATTTGCTAAAGCGTATTAGATTATCTATGGTGGAATAAACCAACAATAATTTGATAGTTTTAACGTACTCAACACAATTCAATTTAACACAAGAAGCAATAAAGTCGTGCAACAAATCTGTATGCAGAGGTCTCAGAAGGTCGACATAAAATAGGCGTTAAATCGTTTTGCATTATGCAAATAGATTGAGGTGTGTGAGTTGCTATTGTTCCGCCAGATTTTATAGGTTAAATTAACTGAATGCTTATGGTTAGGTTCATGGTTAAAAATCGCAGACTAATTTGAAAGCCAGCAAAAGTATTAACATTTTTACTTGCACTTATTGGTTTCATGCATAGAGAAACTCGGAAAAATTAGTGGTGGATATATTCTATTAGAGGGCGCACCAGGTTTTCGCCAAAAAAAAATTTAAACTTTACTTATTAACCGGTTCTTAAAATTTGTCCTTGTTAAGCATGCTATCTACTTCATGTCTGTACTCAAGTCAAGTCAGAATAAGTTCCTTCAGTAGAGAGACGGGTGTCCCTCAAGGTTGCGTTTTAAGACCAATTCTCTTTGCTCTTTTTGTTTATGATGTGTCAAAAACTTTGCCAGGTGATGTTAAGTTTGGAAAGGCATACGATCATGTCGTATTAGCCTATCGTGGTCGTCAAGCAGTGCAAATACCTTGGTCTTCTTATCCCATACAATCTCGATGTGAAACTTCACGTTAAAGAGAAATGTTTGGCAGCAAAAATGGCTATTAACAGTTATGCAAATACTACTTCCAAGTTTAAAGAGCTGGACGCCACAATCAACATCTTCACTTGTAATGCTAGGTTTTAAATTTTTAAGCTCCCAGTATTTGGCGACCTATGTAATACACGATGGAGAATGCACGCTGCTCCATCAAGGTCGGTAAAGACCTCTCCGAGACCTTTGATGTCAAAAAAGGATTCAGACAAGGCGATGCGCTGTCATGCGGTTTCTTTAACAACGTTCTTGAAAGAATCACAACACAACACCAGAGGCACAATCTTTCAAAAGTCTGTCCAATTACTCGCATACGCCGACGATATTGACATAATCGGAAGAACGCAGGGTGATGTCAGTGGCGTTTTTGTGAGTATTTAGACGGAAGCGGAGAAAATTTGTTTAACGGTGAATGAGGGCAAGACCAAGTATATGCTGTCAACAAGAAAGGACAACCAACATCGACGTATCGGGCAGAACGTCACCGTAGGCAGATATAACTTTGAGGTAGTTAAGGACTTTGTCTACCTAGGACCCGCTATAAATTCAGACAACGACACGACCGCTGCTTCTTTGGGCTAAGAAGGCAATTAAATAGTCAAGCCCTCTCTCAGACAACTAAAGTGGCACTTTATAAAACCATAATCATCCCAGTCCTACTCTATGGCGCAGAGGCATGGAGTCTATAAAAAGTGAATTAGTTTATTCTTGGTTGTTTTGAGAGACAAATTCTTCGGGTGATTTTTTGGGCCCGTCTGCATAGATGGTGAGTGGAGGAGGAGATACATCGACGAACTGTAAGGGCTATACAGCGACATCGAGGTGAAGGTCCAACGACTGAGGTGGCTGGGTTATGTAGAGCGCATGTATACCAATGCTCCGGCCCGAAAAATCTTCGAATCCATTCCCGAGGGACGGTGGCGGACGCAAGTGGAAGGGGACCTCAACCAACTTAGCGGACGAAACTGGAGGCAGCTAGCTAAAGATCGAGCTGGCTGGAGACGCTTGTTGGTTGAGGCTCAGGTCCACCCCGGACTGTAGCGCCACCTTAAGTAAGTAAGTATGTAATACACATCCACAAATTTATTTGAAGAGTCTAAACGAGGTCCGATACTGACCTACAGATGCAAATGATGAAATATAAGCTTCAATGTAGACTAACCCCTTTTCTAGAATGGAATGTTATTGCCTCTACACATAATCAACAGATTGATCTAACCGACATCACCATCAGTAGTTGGCGGTCCTTATTCTACGATTGTATCGCAAAGGTCGACGAATCTTTCTACCGGCACTGCCTGAACATAGCCCAAGATTCTTCAACCAGACTGATATATAAAAAACTTAACCACACACTAAATGCTAACAATTATCTTTGCAAAGAGTTGCCTTCCAATCAAATCAGCTTGGTATTTAAAGCAAAAACTGACATTTTTTTAAAATGCTCCCAAATGAAACTTTCTTCTGATAGAGAACTGTGCAAGTGCAAAGACAATGAAAAACTATCTTCGTCCTTGCAGCTTCTGCGGAAAACGTTTGAAAAGAAGCTGAGCCGTTTAGCGTTGTCAGACAATAAGGCAGTGTCCCGTAATGACACCTACTATTGTCCCAAGACCAAACTGCAATAACGCTTTTGATCCAATTCATGTAAAATTTGTTTAGTGAGGGAACACATAGTATCATCTCCCATTTGTGGTTGATTTTGCTGAGTGTATCGATCTTGAGAAAGAGTTTACATGCAGCAGAAATTTGTCTGACAAGTTCATCGGCCCTAAAGTTCTCTGGAATGTCCCTGTTCCCTGTACCCAAATTAAGTAAATGTTAAATTGCTCACTCATCTCATTAAGAGATAAGCGACAAACGTAAGTAGTTTTAGGATTGAAGGAGACATATTCCAGGGACTTAATCGCAGTTTGGCTATCAGTCGATATCCTGCGTATACATGTATTATCAAACCTCTCTTCAGCCACGTCCGGCCTTCTTGATCGCCCTTATTTCTGCTGGGACAGTGATCTCGAATTTGTTCGTCAGGGTATTCTGGAAAGAATTCAAAGAATCGTGGATTGGCCAGTATACAGTCTGGACACTGAGAGGTCACAGTCCACCAAACTATAGTGCCATACGTTTTAAGTATTCACCTAACAATGGATAGAGATAAAGCCAGGCCGTTATTCGGAGTTGCATATCCCACTTCTTACCGACGGCAAGATTAGAGCGTTCCCGTTGCTTCTTGACGCGTTCTTCAATGTTGGGTTTCCAGCTAAATTGTAAGACCCAAACAGTCTTTTTCCTAATCACTTCGTCCTTAATTGTTCTCCGTTCTGCTTTTAAACCGGATTCGCTAAATGGATACCGCTGTGTGACCGATCCAATAAATTGTAATGCTTGTTTTTTGACCCATTCTCGTCTAAATCTGTTAGAAGGCATTTGTTTCTGAAAGGCTGCAACTTACGAGTGACGGTGGCTGCTACACCGGTACAGGGGGATATGAATACTATTGCAAGGCACGGACGTTGTGGAGATAGACAGAGAGAGAGAGAAAGAAAGATTTGGTGTAGTGGTTTGAAACTCAGGTTAAGTTGTTTTAAACTCAGGTTAAGTGGTTTGAAACTCAGGTTAAGTTTCGAAGTCCAGGTAACTGGGGAGCATTTTTGTTTTGATTTTATTGTCGTTGCTCATGATTCACAGCATTTTTTTTTTTTTTAGTTCTCCTGATGTCATATGACCACCCTACTGCCAGTGTTATGCCTTTGCAGTAGAGTTGACTTAGCTTTCGCAACTGATGGACTTTTTTATTTATTTCATGTGAAAGAAATAGAGGATTCTTGACATTAGAATTTAAACCGTGAACGAACAGCGTGACAAGCGATGATGTTACCACTACACCACGGCTTTTTGTAAAGTCTATACATACATATGTATATTTTAAAAGTTGTAGCAGTGTAAATGCGTCTGTCTGATGGGTTTTTGAGCTTTTTTTGTTCAAATAACATTATCGGAAAAAAATATATGGTCTCTAGCTTTCATTTGATGTGTATGTCACAGGATGGAATGAAAAATATGAAATTTGTTTTGTTAGAATAGATTACTATGCCGCTAAAAAATATTTTATTTATAATTTGTTAATTGATTGTTTTCGTTTCACCGCATATCGCATTGTGGAAAATTTAATCTCTCTAAGTCAAACCGTTCAGAAGTAACAGACAGACAGACATCATGTTTAATCTGACGCATTTCATAAAGCGAAGTTTGCACTTGATTTTACCACAAACTCACAGTCTATATCGTGAACAATTGGTAACTACTCAATGCAAATGACGCCGCACAAAATCTCCTAAGCCTCACATTCACTTGGATAATTCTTGTCAATCCATTCATCCGTCTGTCCAGTTTTGCATTCACACATTACCCCACGCAACCTTCTTCGAAGTGTTATTAGTGTTATTCTTCTTAATTATCTATAATTTATTATTGATAAATTATGTTTCCCATGTCGCCTTTATTGGATTTTAATAAGTATATTCTATGATACAAGCGTTCACATTTTACTAACCACATCTATACGAGATAAAATCAAGAACTCCATCTTCCCAACAAAGACGTCTAAAACAATGAAAAGAACAACGTTCACCTTTACTAACTGGTTCCATGTGATTAACATACTTCTGAGTGTTACCTTAGCAGATTATGCAAACGAAGAGTTTTGCCTTTTGAAAGTGAATATCAACTTCCGTACAAATATTTAATTGATGTATCTGATGTACGAGTACCAACAGATGGGGTAGACTGTTAGAAACTAATTTATGGCACGAAAGTGGTTCTTGGAATGTAAGTAAATTTTCGGTTCATTATGTTTCGAAACAACTAGAATTTACAAGCACAGTCACTCGTAATGTAAGTGTGATACTCGTATAATAAAGCTCCCATAAAGTTACTCTCAACAATTATCCGATTCACAATATGCCATAAAAAAAAAAACTTACATAATCGCAGCCGACATTTTTCACAAGGTGAAGAACATACGCATAATATATATAAATATTATATCACTCCTCATTAAAAAATCCTCCCCAGAAATAAACGGAAGACAAAGTTTCATTAGACCAGTTTCCATAATTTTAACATAAGTAAAGCAAAAATTAGTAGCAATAAAATTTAAATTAACTTTCTTTGCTAGTTTTTTTCGCGAACGAAATTGAAAGCGAAATTTATAATAAAATTAACTTTGAAATAGTTCTCTACTATTTTTAGGTTTTTAGCCCGCGAAAGGTAATAAAAATCAAAACAAGCGAAAGCTATACAAATTTCTTGGATTTCTTCCACTATCTCGGACTCATTTTTTTTTTTTTTTTTTCTATCAGCTAATCTATTCCGAAATGCAGATGGAACAGAAAAAAAAAAGAAGATAAAATCACCTAATTTCCGTTTTCACGATCATAACAACAAAACCCATTGACGTATTCAAGATGCATGTATAATTTGATTGATTAGCTACAAAAAAAAATACCAACTCCATTCAACAGGTTTCAATGAAATGGTACCACTTTTGCAGTGAAATAAAAAAGATACTACTTGAAATTAACACTTTCCAAGTACATTATTGACACCTACGGTCACACGAAGTCCTCCACCGACAAGATTTTATCGATTAGATACATTAACAGATTACCCACCGATTGCGTCTTCAAAGTGAAAGCAAAAAAAAAAAAAAACGTTACTTAAGCCACAATGTGCGATATCCTGCATGCAAATTGTGTTCGCCACACCATTTATACCAAACATCGATTGGAGTGCTGCAATTTTGAAAGTAGTCTCCTTAGGCACTTCGCCATCTGTCAATTGTCTGCCATCGAAGTCCACTTTTAGATTGATTTGAATTGTGTTAGCAACCCCCGCTCGGGCAATGGTAGTAATTATTTGAGATTGCACAAAAAAAAAAAATACAAACTACTACACACTGACGAGGACAGCAACGGTGACTGACATAAGAAACAAGAAATTGTACTCTTGTCTGATTAGATTTCTCGCCGCAGATACATGCCGCATTTATAGATACTCGTACTTGTTGGCAATTTCTAATACAGGACCGGGGGTATACTCGTACAAGCCGATTGCTTTGTTACAATTTTGAAGAGCAACGTTAAATGTAATGTGTGTATGCAAAACTGGACAGACGGACGAATGGATGGATAACAATTACCCAGGTAAATGTGAGGCTAAGGAGATTTTGTGCGTCGTCATTTGCATTAAGTACCTACCAATTGTTGGCGATTTATTTAATTTGACTTGAATTTTGCCAAATTGTTTAGTTGGTAAGTTTTACTACTTGCAGTTGAATTTATGGCCACATTTTAACAGACACGAGCGAGTTAGGGTATTTAATCAACTTAAGTGTATTTTATTAGTTTTTCAAAATTCGAACTTGATTGATTAGGGTTAAGGAAAGTGAGCTTGAAATCCTTTTGCGTTCCTTTAATAAATCATAGGATATCTGCCAAAGAAAGAATTTCTAAAAATTTATAATCTTTCCGAATTACAAATTCAACTCAGATTATTTATGGCATCAAATTAGTGTTGTGCGAGAATTCACAGTTTGCTAAACGATAAATGACGGAAAGTGATGAGTTATGTTATGAAATTTTAGATCACGACTTTGTTGGTTAACTGATGGAGATTTCCTAACGTAATATATTACGATTTATGTTTATTTTAATTATTTATTTTTACTTTTGGAATAATGGCAACCAAGCTGTCCACTGTTTCTGCAATAAAACTTATCATTTATCAACTTATCATCATTTTCGATAATTATCTGCTTTGCCAAAGAGAATATTGAAAAGAACTCTATAAAGTTTCGATGTTGAATGTGTAAAAGTATTAAGTGAGTGTAATTTAAATATTGTTATTGGAGCACTTATCAAGAAGAGATATAGTCAAACTGCGGAGTACCCGGAATCAATGTCCTTCAATCCTAATTCCGTTCTAGATTATCACGTGTATTGTATCTTAACGAGATGGCAAGCAATTTACCCATATTGTGTGCCTAGCGTGAGACGTGACAAGCGCAAGTACATCAATGCGCTGGCTACGGAAGCAGAAGAAGCAGCAGCGAGGTGCGACAGCAGAACTATTTATAGAATCACTAAAGAGCTTATAGGTGGCCGAAGCTCTACTCAACACCGACGCCGAACAAGCAGGTTTCCGCTCTGGATCCTCCTGTGTCGACCACATCAACACCCTGCGGATCACCAACGAGCAATGTGTTGAATACCTCACCTTCACCTGTTGTTCATTGATTTTGAAAAGGCGTTTGATAGTGTCAATCGGGAATTTATTTGGCGTGTCTTGCGCAGGAGAGGCATTCCAGATAAATTAATAGCAATTATCAAGGCTACATACATATGATGGATCCACATGTCACGTTCTGCACAGAGGAAGACTGTCTGAGGAATTCGAAGTCACAAGTGGGGTTCGGCAAGGCTGCATACTTTCACCAATTTTGTTTTTATTGGTGATTAGCGATGTGCTGAATGCGGCCTTATCAACAGGAAATGGAGGAATTCGATGGACTCTCACATCTAAACTCAAACACTTCGACTACGCCGACGATGTATGCCTACTGTCTCACAGAATAATGGACCTTCACCAAATGACAGCAAATGTGGAGAGGGAAGCAGACGTCTTTGGGCTGAAAATTAACTCGGCAAAAACAAAAATGATCAGCCTAGGACCAAACTCATCAACTCATATATGCATTGCTGGACAAACGGTTGAGAGAGTAGAGAGTTTCCAATACCTTGGGAGTATTGTCTCAACCGATGGCGGAACCGAACTGGATATAGCCAGCCGAATAGGTAAAGCAAAATCTGCGTTTGGGATGCTATCCATAGTTTGGCGAAGTAATGTAATTAGCTTAAACACCAAGCTACGACTGTTCCGTTCCAACGTTGAATCCGTGCTGCTATATGGATGTGGTACCTGGAGAGTGACCGTCACTATCACGAGGAAGCTGCAAAGGTTTGTCAATAGGTGTCTACGTTACATCTTAAGGATATTTTGGCCAAACCGTATCTCTAACGAACAGCTTTATCAGAGAACGGGCCATGAACCTATAGGCACAACCATACGACGACGAAAGTGGCAGTGGATCGGTCACACTCTCCGAAAGGGTGACAGGTCCATAGCTAACCAAGCGATGCAATGGAACCCGCTTACCCAGGATGGCAGGATACGCGGCGGTCCTAGGAGTACGTGGCGCATAACAGTTGAGAAGGAAGCACGGCAACTGGGAAAAAGTTGGGGAGAGCTGAGGCACATTTCCAGAAATCGCACACGATGGCGCGTAGGCGTTGTAGAGGCCCTAGGATCCACAAGGGGATACAGGACATAAGTAAGTAAGTATATTGTGTGCCTGGGTACATAATTATTTTAAGGAATTGAAGAGCATCGCAAAGGTCCGAACATGATGGTTGTCGACGCCCTATGGCTCGCGAGAGTGACAGACCTTAAGAACAGTATGCAAGTAAATGGGTTTTAAATATATATAGAGGATTCAACACTCTAGCCAGTGGCTGCGAGAAACATCACTGGCTACAGCTTTTACTTTTCTCCCCAGCCAAAATCACCTGGCTAGGAATTGCTATTACTCCTCACAGATAGGTGGCCTCATTTTACTAACAGACGTTGTTACGCCTGCTTAATTTTCGATTATTTAGGGACCTGTTCGTAAAGTAGTTTGAAAAGTGGCCTTGAAAATAAAACGTTGTTAATTGATTGCTTTTCTCCCCATCCAAAACCAACTGGCCAGGCATTGTTATCACTTTTCACAGATAGGTGGCCTCATTTTACTTACAGACGTTGGTACGCCTGCGGAATTCCCGATTATTCAGGGACTTGTTCGTAAAGTAGTTTGTAAAATGGTTTATTTCCCATTGATCTTGTGCAATGGCTTTCTAATTCAAAAAATTGGTTAGCATTTTGTCCGCAATTACGCAACGCTATGATAGCAATACGGTTTTCTTTCATACCTCACTTCAAATAATTTTTATTTTCTTAAATATAACTTACAAACTAGAAAACTGGAGATTAGGCATGATCGAAGTGGAGAAGGGCATTACGGAGTGTGCTTTTGTTGCTATTAAAGTCAAAAATGTGTCATTTGATTTCCGCAGCATTCTTGACATTGGTTCGTAGTAACCATAATTAGTGCGATGAGATGATACGGAATAGGGGAACAGACCTAAGGTTGCGAGGATTAATATTGAGAGAGATCGCTTAAAGCAGGGCGGGACAATCAATGTTACCAGATAACAACTGATGAATGAAAAGTATGGCGGCAACATCACGACATTTTTCCAATGATTGAAGAAAAGACGATCCACATAGAGTGGCAGGTTAACATTATCAGCCCAACCGAGACCGCGTAAGGCGAAGCGCATGAAACTGCGCTGCACTGCCTCAATTCTCATGGTATGGGCAGCATAATGGGGCGACCATACTTGGCTGGCATACTCGAGGAGGGGTCTGACGAAGGTAATATAGAGGGATTTAGTTACATACGCGTCAGAAAACTCCTTTGACCAGCGTTTCACAAAGCCAAGCGCTGAGTTGGCTCTATTACGCATGATACTGTCGATGTATGAAAGAAAGTTGAGTTCACTATCACAGATGACACCTAATTCGCGTGCTGATGTGACTAATGGTACAGGCTCGTCACGAATAAAGTAGACCCTAGGAGGTGGTGGCAGACGGTTGCGGGAGTAGGTAATGGAATGACATTTATCGACAAATTTTTGTTACACCAGATGGAGAAACTATTCAGGTCATCCTGTAGAAGGCGAGAATCAGCGGGAGATGAAATATGTCTAAAGATTTTCATACCATTAGCGTAGACCAGAAGGTTGGAGTTCTGAATGATATGTTCGGAATCGTTTATCGTAAGGACAAAGATCAGAGGTCCAAGATGGCTACCTTGAGGAACTCCCCAAATTGCTATAATTGACGATCTAAAACGGACTTTGTATTGGCGATCCACTAGATATGATTTGATCCATGATATGAACCGCGGTTGGAAACCAAGGACTTCTATGATAGTTTAAAGAGAATGAGTTGGTGAGAAATTTTGTCGAAGGCCTTACTAAAATCAGTGTCTACAACATCCACTTCATTGCCATCTTCCAAAGCGTTCAGTGTACCAGACACGAATTCGATTAAGTTGGTAGTTGTTGACCTACCTTCAAGAAATCTGTGTTGCTTTGTACATAGGTAGGCAAGAACGTGATTTTTGCAGCGCATAAAATGCAGAAGAGAGCACAGCCCAATTTCTATGCCAGAGACCAAGCCTCAGCATAACTACGAAGGTAGTCCTCGAATTCTGAAATTCTTTCTGAGCTCACGCTGGTTGCAGAAAGGCTTTCTAGCTACAATTTCAATGTTAAACCCTTTCTTTCTTTTCTTCGTTCTGTTAATAAATATCTTTCTTCGCAATATACCTCAAGCATACCTTATTCAACTGGGAACCTCAGAATGAAACAATCTTCCATACCAGTGCCTGTGCCTCTATGAAGTAGGTATGGCACTTACTGTGTACAAACAAGCGTAGCAAAATAAATAATTCGAATTTGATTGTACAAAACAAATTTTTGTTGCCACTATGTCTCTCGCTGTTCGTTGGGGAATCTCTCAATTATACCATTGACACTCTTGGAAATGAATTCCAGTGATTGTGACAGTGACACCTTCGCCGATTCGATTGATGAATTAATTAAAAAAGTTTCACCTACGCTAGGCAATATTATTTATTCGGATTTTTTTTTTTTTCGTTTGGCCTTTTGTTCGAATTTAAATTGAAATTGTGTTGGGATGACAACAAAATAAGAAAATTTTGTCGATTTAATTTTTTAACACCGATTGTTGAATTGTATCTCAGCACTGGCAACTAAGTGAAGTCTATGAGATTGTCACGTGACAAGCGCAAAAAAAAAAAAAAACGTTAAGAGATTGTCGGTTAATCATCGTACCGAAATGAATATTTAAATTTTAATGAGATGTCGTGGACGTAATGAGATGAAGTTTCTTTTGTTTAAATTTACTTGTTGCCGCATAGTAATCATGAATAAGTGCAGAGTGATAAGTTTAAGGTCACTTTGTCACCAGCTCTAATTGATTTCAAATGTGAGCAACAGCTCTACGGTTTTGGGGAAACACAGGAAAGTTTTGATCTTTTGATTTTTTCATGGGATTTCTTAATCAATCACGCATACACGGTGAAGGCCGATCATGATCACCGATAGATGCATTTAACTGTCTAAACAAGGCACTCAATGTCTGCCGGCATGACATTGACATTTCAATTTGATTTCTTATTCACAACCCCCCAGCTTAACTGGGGTATTATAGTTGCCGAATTAATGATAATAAAGTGGTCTTATTCAGCATTGAAAGTGATCGGCTTGTGACTTGTAGTTTTATCACTCGCTGATGTGCAGAACAACTTAATTTCGGGTATCTGTAATAAATTTTCAGATTGAGAAATAAAAGAAAAAAAAAACCCGGGAGCCATGCTTTAAACAATGCTGTTATGCCAACAATCAATGACATAATCAGAAACTGTCAAAGCAAAGAATTTCATGCTCTGATGGAAACAAAAGCAGACGAAGAGTACATAAATAATAAACAAAAAAAGGGGGGAAGCTTCAGATACATTTACTTAATGCACTAGGCGAATACTTGTATTTATGACAAAGGAAAACAATTCGTTGCATACATGTGTTGCATGTAATAATAGCTTATATGCTTTCTTAGGAAAGTGATTCCACTTGAATGATGTAGGGTACGTGCGACGATTGGGAAGGTGTTATATCAGACTAAAATCTAGGGGCCCACACTTGGGATAGCTTGATGAGAAAGATATTGTAGGAAATCGGAAATGAAATGTGTATACATACGAGTATATGTGACAAATACGTACAGGTTAGGTTACAAATAGAAAGAAACTGGAAGTAAATGAGTCGAAATTGGCTGTATGTTTGTTACAAATGCCAATGTAGCTAATGTAAGATGATCCCTAGTACGAACAAAATCGATGAGAAGATGACTTGCATGAATTAGCCAAAGCTTAGTGCTATATGAATGCACACCAAGCACCACCGTGCGACATTTGATGCGCTTTTTTTAAACCTAGCTAGTTACTAAGCTATCCAGTGGAATTTTTATATTTTTTGTAGATTGGTACTTCTGCCTGCAGTCATAATGACATTAGCTGTCAACTGTCAAAATATTCGCCACAAGAAGCGGCTAGGCTATGTTCGTGAAGTATAGTGGCCGTAAAAGTGGTAGCCCATTTTTAAAGTACATATGAATAAAATTATTGAACATATTATAGATGCGAACAAAATGCTAACCAAATTTTTGAATTACTAAAACCGCTCGGAATATCAAAAATGTTTGTGTATCGTGCTATAAATCGATTTGTTGAATCGTTTCAATTAGAAGACAGACCAAGAAGTGGACGTCAGTGCATTGCCCGTACGAGGCGCGGTTGTAAAAGCTGTACGCGAGCAAATTCGAAGAAATCCCCTTCGAAATATGAAGGACTTGACGAATACCCTTTTTAATGGAGCAAAATAGGTTTTCCGACAAGACTCTACCAGCGCATAAAGCCAAAACAGCTCAACAGTGGGTTAGATTCAATATTCCTGCTTTTATTACATCCGAGGATTAGCCTCAAATTTGAATCCTTTGGATTATTTTTCATGGCCAGTGTTGGAGAGTATGGCCTGCAGGAGACCCTACCGAAATTTGGAGAACTTCAAAAGTGCTTTAACTATAGCAGCGTTGTCCATACCCCATTTTCTTAAAAATGGGCGTGTCTGTGGGCGGACTTTATCAATTTGTGCACGGAGTGCTTCGGATTTTGGAACGCTCATGTACCGAATTTAATTTGTACCTCAAAATTGAAGGCCCAAAAAGTGGTGACATACTTTTACTTTTGATGCTGATCACAAATATAGTGATAGCACTTTCAGCAGGGATAACTGTTAAACCAGCAGTCAAATGTGGCTGATGTATGTCAAATTTTTCTTCAGTGTACTTTGGTAAATCATCATGGAAAGACTCACGCCTCAACAATGCTTACGTGCCGTGGAAATTTATTTCCAAAATTCGTGTTCTGTTCGACAAACATATAGAGCGCTTCGTCCATTTTTACGTGCGTATAATCGTCCATCTAAGCAAGCTATTCGTCGAACCATCGATAAATTAATATCCACGTATACGTGAACAGAATCTTGAAGAGGTTCTTGAAACCATTACATCCAGAAAAATGCATAGTTTGGTGCGGTTTACATGCTGGTGGCATCATCGGTCCTTATTTTTCCAAAAATTGAGATCGTTACTGGACCAAAGGAGATCGTTTCAACAAAGGTAAAAGCACAAGAGATGCAACTGACTGGGACTCGTACAAAGAATCCCTAAAGCCAAACGTAATTCTTTTAGACTCTTTTGTGGCAAAATAGAAGATTCTTCTGAGGCGTCTAGGCTGAAAAAAATCCTTAAATGCCCAGCTGTTTATTAAAAACAGATGGATCTTAGACAACTTCCAATGTAGATACGTTAATTTTACTAATTAATGTACACTTCCCAAGTAACTCATTAACTGTCAATAATATTGACCCTAAAAAGTCAAATGCTCAGAAAACCAACCTCTCAAGTCTGATTGCGCAGGACAAACTCCTTTGGGCGCTACATAGCTTCAAACTATATATATCCGCTGGTCCAGATGGCATAACACCTGCTGAACTACAAATGTCATCTGACCAATTCATATTTCAGACCTGTCTTGATCTGATCCATATTCCGCAACTAAGGAGAGAAATTAATGTGTTTTTCATACCCAAAGCTGGTAAATATTCACACGCTAGTCCAAAAGACCTCAGACCTATAAGTCTATCATCATACATGATCGAATATTCCCTGTATCATAAGGAATACACTCTGATAGCTTTTCTGGATATAGAAGGCGCTTTTAACAACGTCTACTCATCTGCGATAACGAAAGCACTGTCAAGTCTGAAGGTAGTTAGCCCAATTGGCGAGTTGATTAATTTACTGCTTAATGGTCGGATTATCAACTCAAAGCTGGGTGGGACATCTGTTAGAATATATGTCAGCCGGGGTACCCCTCAAGGAGGCGTCCTATTACCTATTATTTGGAATCTGGTGCTTAATGATCTACTGTTAATCCTGGAAGTTGAGGGTTGTGAAGTTATATTACGTTGCTATAGCAGTTTCTGGTAAACAACTTATTACCTTAAAGGGGCTACTAAAAAACGCTTTGAATAAGCTATCTAGGTGGACAGCTCGGTGTGGTCTAGAAGTGAATCCCCACAAAACCGAACTATTCCTCTTCTCAAGAAAATATAAAATCCCACCCATTATCCTCCATCCCTTAATGGAATAAGCTTAACCTTCTCCAACGAAGCAAAATATTTGGGTCTTACTTTGGATAGAAAACTAAGCTGGAAACCTAACGTACAAGAAAGAGTAAAGAAAGCCATTGTCCCGCTCTTCTCCATTGGGAACAAATGGGGCTTACAACCCAGATTAACTCACTTGCTCTATATTCTGGTTATTAGACCGATCCTTATGTACGGGGATAGTTGGACAAGGCGATAAACCAGAAGAAATTAAGTAAAGTCCAACCTTCAGCTTGTCTGTGTATTAGCGGAGCTCTACGAACGACACCTTCCGCAGCAATGGGCATTCTATTTCATTTAACACACCTTGACATTTTTGGTAGGCAAATGGCAGCTAGCTCAGCTATTCGGCTTAAAGCTACTTTACAGTGGTCCAGGAAAATATATGGCCACGCCTCCATTTTAAACAATTTTAATATCTTCCCTGAAGATATTGACTACAGCATACCCCAAGTTAAATTTTGACAAAAACTTCCAAATTACCATCCCTTCCAGAGAGCATTCTGGGAAGAAGCTGGTTTTACGGAAGATAAGTCGGTACATTTCTATATCGACGGTTCAAAAACTAACGACGGGATGGGTGGTGTTGTCTTCTGTGTTAGGCTTAATTTAAACCTCTCTTTTCCTCTCCCAAACCACTGTAGCGTGTTCCAGCCGGAGATAATGGCAATAAGGGAAGTCTTGTCTTGGCTAAAGAGAAACGTGATATCAACCGTTGATATCCTCATCTTTTCAGACAGCCAATTAGCAATCAAATTCTTGGAATCATCCTCAACAAATTCTATAATAGCTCTAGACTGCCGATAGTCTCTTATAGAGATGGCGGAGTAGTTCAACGCACAGGGACATTCCGGGAAATTGTAAGACTGACGAACTTGCCAGATATGGAACAACAATACCCATCCTTCCAGACAAAAGTTCACTGGGTATGCCGATCGCTACATGCAAACTTAAATTAAAGCTGGATACAATTGAAAGGACTAATTTTAGGTGAACAAGTGGTACAACGTGCCTAGCAACAAAACAGATTTGGCTTAAGCTGGATCAGAAACACTCTAAGAATTTGATTTCTCTCAATAGATTGCATATCAGCGCTGTAATTGTTGTCATTACTGGGCACTGTCTAATTATCCAAGGGAGGAGACTATTATTCACCTTCTTTGCACCTGCCCAGCCCTCTAGACGTTAGGGACCTCCAACGCTTCATCAGAAGCTCCAAATTGTTCAATGAGTAGGCCTAAGACCGCTTCCCAATCCACGTGGTATCACAATGGACCTATTATTGGTCTAAGTGTGTGCCATACAGCAACTTAAACCATCGACTTATTGAAATCAGAATTTGGCGAGATGATTTCGCGAAATGGACCTGTCAATTGGCCTCCGGGATCATGCAATTTGACACCTCCCGACTGTTTTCTTTGGGGCCACCTGAAGGCATTGGTTTAAGCCAATATAGTGATTGCTATTCACGATGTATTGGCCGAATTACTCGAAGAAATCATCCATAAATTTTACTAACAGGATTACCTTTGTAAAACGTTGTCGAAGTGGTCATATCCCTGAAATTGTATTCGAAAATCAAATGCCAACAGTTTTTCACTCAAATATGGCCGTTTAATTGTTCTTCGTTTCGATTTAAAGATCTTACGGTCTATCATTATTATTTCTCTATTTTACCAACTATACAACAAACTTAACAAGTTGATAAAGTTACAAAGTATGAAGCTACTCAAATGTGATCACATAATATTATTAAGTACTCCCACTTCTGACACCACCAGAGATTAATCATTTCCCAATTCAATTTGTATTTGGCAATACCACCACGAAATCTCATCTTATCTGTAATATTAAAAGCCAGTCAATGGGAATTGATGTTCTTTCATCGATACTTTCACATTCAAACTCTAAACCGTGATGATATGCTCCACTTTCATTAGGAGTTTGACATCAAAAGCTCTTCTTCACTTCGGTGTCGGTTTGTTTTGTTGCCGTTCTCAAGACCTCTCATCGTGTTCGATTTCTTCTTCTCGTGATTTTACTTATGCAAATCTGGGAATTAATTATCTGTTTACGAATACGAGATGACCTAAGTGATTTAATGATGAGGAAAATATGAGAAATGCTCCCCCAGTCTGAGGGGATCATACTCTGAGGTAAAGCTTTGTTAATTAAAGGACGTAGATAGTTGGAAATTCCGGTCACACTCCAATAAGCAATTCCAGATTTGCTCATTTATTCGTTGCATCTGGTCAGCATCCCTTAGTGAGTTTCATTTCCCATCTCTTTAGCTACCGACAATAGAACAGTTTCATCATCATCAATTTTTATATAAGCAGAGGAGTTGTGCGGGAGGACAACTGGGATTTTAAAGAACAATCCCACCGCACACACACAGACATATACCATGGAATGGCATAATAATTCCGAAATGAATTGTACACACAATGATTAGCATACAAAAATCTGGAATCCCGAATACGTGCACCGGACACCGATGGAAATATTTTCTGCTACAGGTATTTCGGTTCGGTTGACGGTGGTGGCGGTGTTGACGTTGGTATTAGGTATATTTACCTGTGGCCCCTATTCATATGTCCAGGCCACCGGCAGCAGTACAATACCCAACTGGTTATGACATGAGCTGAAACAATGGAATCGGATCAGAGAGTGGTGGTAGGAGACTGAGCTATACCGCCTCCAGGTTGCTGCTGTTGAAAATTATGATGGTTCAAAGTGACAACCGGACATACAGATAGTTTGTGCAACAACAGTTGGTAGGATGCGCCTTTTTTTTCAGATCCACTGTGCCGTATGTATGTGCCGACCACATTGGTAAAGAATCTACTTTAGCTCACGTAATTGGCCTTCATGAATATCCATGGCATTCATTCATCATCACGAATTGCCAATAAGTGGACACAAATCCGGGTGTGAGTTGCACACGAATGTGTCTTCTTGCCACTGTTGTACCCGGATAGAGGATCCTCACTGTACACGCGACAGTTCTAACTACAGGACAACATTGTGTCTCGATGACTCGATAATTTACTAAAAGAAATACTATTCGCCATAGACGGAGGAGACAAATGAAAATGTTTAATTGTCGTCGTCGTCGTTGTCGTTGTCGTTGTGGACAAACGTCCGAGTGATTATACACGGTTATCCTTTTTCTTCTGATATTTGCGACATACCCTGAAGGAGGTTCTAGTTGCAGATTGAATTTTCTACTGTCACAAAGGAACAGAGGACTGAGAATAGAAAAAAAAAAAAAAAAAAAACTAAACTGGAAAGGAACCCAGATATCCATTAGAAAAATGTCCGAAAAACGTTTGCTGGATACGAGTATATCAGGATCAGGCCCGCTTTTAGATTCAACAGTGGCACATGACCTGAAGGTGGACAACAACGAGATGTGGTTATTAGGAGACGAGGAGCACATGTTCTGGGGATTATATTGGTAGCTTCGCAAAGACAAGAGTAATGGAAATTTCATTTCGGAGAGGAATCTACATTTTTCGTTGACGTCGTCGGTGATGAAGGTAGAAGGAATCCCGAGGTATTGTCGATATGAATTGTCAAGTAGTCAGAAGGTTGTTGGTAGATTGTTTAAGGTTTCTCTTTTTTTTTTCTTCGCTCTGTCTTTTGAAAGTGACAAGGCTATAAAAAAAAAAGAAAGAAAAACACGAAACTCCTGTCACGAGTTTATCACAAGGCCAGTATGGTGACAGATTAATTCCAAATGTAGGGGGTCTCGAAATTGGATGTTGACGAAATCGATTACATGTGAAGGACATTTCAGTGAGACAATTTCTAACTCATTTACGTGACCATGGTCTTTTGTAAGTGAGTTAACACTTTCTTTGTTGGTTTAATTGATTGTGAGCCGCTTACAAAGAGAGGTCTTTGAAGGGTTTTTGAAGGACGGGAATGTGACTGAGCAGACTGGTCTTGATTGTCGTATACAAGCTGTTTTGAGATTGTGACGTCTAGAATTCGATTTAAATCAGATGCGTTACACAAATTCTGCCAGTCAACACCATGATTTGAAGTATTTTTAAAGTACCCAGATCGTACAAAAGTTTCCCATCTGACTGCGGTTGTGGGATGGGCTAAAGGCACGCCCATAAAACCAGAGAAACATAATCTGATTTCAGACATTTAAAAAATAAACGGCGGTGGGGGTCCTGAAATCCTTTGCAACAAACCTTCCAAACCACGACAGTATGTTCCTAGGTTTTTTTTTTTTATTGCGCCCGAATAATCGATGCCAGGAATGAGCCTACGTTCACTCTTCTACCACTCTCCCCGCGGGACAGCCCTTACGTATTACTTCGGGGCTGGTTAGCAAATCATGCTAAACGTCTTGTGTGAGCTGCTTCTGATGCTCCTGTTGCTTCTGTTGCTTCTGCTACTCTTCGTAGCTTTTCTATTCTCTGCAGCTCATTTTGAAGAGTTGTTATGAAATTACATATTGCCATCCAATTCGCTTTCGACCTCAAAATATGGTCGAGGAGCAACGACGGACTGGGCAGAGTAGTTCTCCATGCCGTGAAGGGTGTGCAATGAAAAACTGCGTGCTCCGTATCTTCATCTTCATCCGGGCATTCGGGGCAAGCTGGTGAACTATCGTGTCTACATCGGTGGAGGTGTTTCCAGTAACCGCCGTGACCAGACAGGAACTGTGTAAGGTGGTAGTTACATTCCCCATGTTTTCAGCTTATCCAGTCTTGGATTGTCGGTATTAGTTTATATGTCCACCTGCCTTTTGTTGTATTGGCCCAACGAGTTTGCCACTGACACTGCTGACGTTGCTTTTTCCTCCATTTTGATTACCTTGATGTAATTGGCATCGTGTTGGGTTCAGGGCTCTTCTATTGTATATTCTGAACATTTCGTCTGCGAGGATCTCGATGGGGATCATTCCAGCTATAACAAAGGCGGCCTCGTCTGAGATGGTTTAGAAACCGCTGATTGTCCGTAGCGCACAGAGTCTACATGTTGAGAATAATCTCCTTTTGATCTCCTTCACTCTTAGTGCTTGCACCCAGACTGGGGCGGCATATGGAAGAATCGAGGTGACAACTCTGCAGAGCAGTATCCTTTTAGCGTATCCAGGTCCACCGATGTTAGGCAGTATACACGAGAGAGCTCCCTGTATTTGCAGTGCTTTTCCTGCTGAATAAGCAACGTGCTTTTTGAACTGCAGTTTTTTGTCCAGCATTACTCCAAAGTATTCAACTGCTTCTTTGGAGCTGATTTGTTTGGTTATCAACCTGAATACCCGCGAATTCTACGGTTTTTCAACTGGTTATAGGGACAGCTTCTGTTTTATGGAAACTAGCCAATCTCTTATCCGAGCAATTGCTTCATTTGTGGCTGATTCGACTGTACAGATCTGTTTTACAACTGTCACGACGGCAATATCATCAGCGAATCCAATTATCGTTACTCCGTCGGGCAGCGTTAATCGTAACACTCCGTCGTAAATGATGTTCCACAGTAGCGGTCCTAAGGCCAATTCCTGTGGGACTCCTGTAGTGACGTTGTAGTATTTCACCCCTTCATAGGTATTATAACTCAGCTTTCTGCTTTTCAAATAGTTTGTCACTATACGCAGCAAGTAATATGGTGTATCTATCCTGGCGAGTGATCTTCTAATCAATGACCAGTTGACAAAGTTAAATACGTTTTTAACGTCCATCGTTACAACTGCACAGTACTTCTTTGTGCCGTGGAGCCATCTTTTTCCTTGGATGGCACCTTCTGCTATATCAACTACCGCTCTTATTGCATCATCTTCGCTTTCCTGAAGCCAAATTGGCGGTCTGAGAGAGCTCTTTTCTCTTTTGCTACTGCGAGTAATTTATTATAAATTATCTTTTCAAGAATCTTTCCCATGGCATATTGGGCGATAAGACGATGGGAAAGGTTCCTTCTTCTTTAGCTATTGCTGCTTACTACGTATAAGAGTGAGTGCAGGCAGGAAGCAAGGCCAGCGCGACTGAGCTTTCAATGCGAGCGAGTAAGCAGGGACAAACTGAGACCAGTAGTCTTATTACCATTTTTTTTTTATATATTTTGCGCGCGCCAAAGGGAATATGAATACCCTTATACTGTTACCGGGCACGGGCGTTTAAGAAAATGGGGAAGAAGAACAGAGGAGAAGCCTGTGCACGAAATACAGAGCCTGGTAGATCATTCCACATTCCGAATCCCTATATTTGACAGTACGACCAAAGTTGGGCTTAAGGGTGAACTGATGTGCATTCGAAGTATGGCGCGTATTGCGGGTGAAATTTTGAAGTGGAGGAATGCAACTGACTATATAATAAAATAGGGAGAGACACGAGACTTTTCGACGATGTTTAAGTGAATGTGTAGAGTGCACAATGTCTCTATCACCTATAAGTTCTAACGCACGATTCTGTACCCTGTCTAGCATGTGCAGAACGGTCTTGGCTGCACCAGACCAGATATGGGCGTTATATTGCAGCTTTGGGCGGATGAATGCCTTATAAATTGAGGCCAGACCAGACGGGGTAAAAAATTTATTGCGCCGCTTAAGGAATCCTAGACCTTTTGCAGTGTTTTTAGCGACCTCAAATATTCGTTCCATCTCGACACATACCGAGAATGGTAAGTCTTTCGGTTTCAGCGATGCAAGTACCATTCATGGATAATGGTTGAGGGTTATGGTTTCACTTTGCACATTTTAGAGCTATTGCCTATTGTTTTGAAATGTTGGTGGAACGTGTTATTTGCAAATGAATTGCAAAGTGCTGTTTGAAAAGTCAGAGTTGTTTGGTGGAATCGTGTCGTGGGTGCAAAGAAGTCTGATCATACCCTCTCCAGGGTATATTAAGTACATAGTTTCTAACAAAGAGAAATACTGACGATAGACTCCCAAAAGCATATGCATTTATCATCAGCATCAAGAGTTATATCGTCTAACCATTAATATCCGCCCGTCCGCATGTCACCACTTTTTGGGCCTTAAATTTTGAGCTAGGAACATGAAATTTGGTACATAAACAGAATCGGAAGAAGTACTATGTGTAAGAATTGTTAAAATCCGCCCACAGACACGCCCACTTCGGAAATGTCGGTTTTCTAATTAGTTTTGCTAGGAATTGAAAAATATTGTCAAGGTAAAATATGTAAACGTTGACTTAATTTCGTCCAAACGCTCATTACATGGTCACGCCCACTTTTTAAGGGCGTTTTCTTAACAAACAAACAAAAACGTATACTGCTTTTCAAAGCTATTTACTGTGATTCTTCCTCTTTTTATGTCCTCTGACCCCACGTGGGGCATAGGGCTCCAACAACGCCTACGCGCCATCGTGTTCGGAGTTCTGAAACGCCCTTGAGCTCCCTCCAAGTCATCCCCAATGATCTGGATTCCTCCTCGACTGTCCTTCTCCATGTCTGCCTAGGGCGGCCCACTCGTCCGCCTGATTGTGTAAGTGGATACCATTGCATGGCGTACTTCGCAATGGAACTGTCTTTGTGCCGTAAGGTGTGACCAATCTACTGCCACTTTCTCCTCCGTATTTTGATGTCTATTGGCTCCTGGCCCGTTATCTTGTGTAGTTGGTCATTCGATATACGATTCGACCAAAAGATTCTTAGGATATTGCGAAGGCATCTATTTATGAAGGTTTGCAGCTTCCTTGTGACGGTGTTGGTCACTTTACAAGTACTACACCCACAAAGTAACACTGTTCCCACGTTTGATCGGAACAGTCTCAGCTTGGTTTTTGTGCTGAACAGAACGCAGCCTTTGCTTTACGAATTCTGCTGTCCACACCCAGGGGAGGTGCGAATACGGGAATTTGTTTCTGCGAAAGTCTCACCTGAGTTTGGTTCCAAATTACTGTAGCCCAAGTGGTTAAGCACTACTGTAAAATGTTCCCGCCATCTGGCCAGCTGTTTCTCATCCGATTTACTGAAATGGTTAGGTTTTATTGTGAATATCTTATCAGAATCTGTGCATTTACTTTCTGCTAAAAAAAAAGGTTGTAGCAAAAGTTTCGTATAGAAAGATATCGCATTTGCTTTAAAAATTTCGCAACGCCACGCTCACTTTAGTGGGGTGAGTTAAAAGATGGGGAGATTGTAACTTTCCTGTTTGTTTCTTTAATATCTGTTTGTATTTAAAGATAGCTACTACTGCCTGCACTCATAATGACACCAGCTGTCAACTGTCAAAGTATTCGCTACAAGAGCGGCTATGTTCGTAAAGTATAGTCGCGGTAAAAGTGGTAGCTGGTATTTAAAGTACTTATGAATAAAATTATTAAGCGCAAATATTATAGATGTGTGTTTTAATTGTACAGAAAAGTTATTTATAAGATGGTAGGCTTTCTGTAGCATCCACATCGAATACATAACTGGAAGCATATGGCAAGGGATCGTACTTGTTGGTCGAGGCCTAGGGCCAAACCGGACTGTAGCACTGCCCAATGTAAACGTAGGCTCCTCCACTATACTATTTGCTTTGACCTGATAATTTAGGCTTTTATAGCCCATAATACGTACCTAAAACGCAAGAGTGAGATCAATTGATACCGCGGCCCCAAATGAAACACTTCAAACTCAATAGTGGCCACTGAACACGAACTTAGCATAAAATACTCTTACACGAGTAAACTCTTGTGAGTTAAAATAGATATGTACATAGGTAAGTGTTAAACCAACAATCGACAGGAGGAATAAATATCTCGAAACAAATCTTTATTTCAATTACTCAATCGTTAAGACTATTACTGTCCACAAATGTTGATCCACTTTAAAATCAAAACATTATTTAGTATTATTACTTAAACTTAACACCGCGTGTCGCGGAAAGTTGTTAACACACATTACGAAAGCATTTTTTGTTTGTGTCTTATAATTACCACACATTAATAGTTTCAATGACCTACACTACTTATTGATGGCATAGTTTTGAACTAAATCAAGAACACGATAAAGTTCTAAGAAAACATTTAAAAAAAAGGTTAACCACCTCCAATGTTCGATTCGAGTATCCCCACAACAACACGCTCTTTTCATCCGCATAATACCAGTTTATGCCCTGAGCGTATTGTTTACAGTCTAACGGAGCATTAAACTATAGCCATTTAGAAAATTGATTCTGATCAATTACACTCTAATATTTTAATTCTAATCTAAATACAAACAAAAACTTAAAATACTTTCCCTGGGAGGTATAAAAATATTTCAGCCAGCACAGCCGTTGTATTCCATTGAATTTATTAATTCATAATCATCAGAGATTAGTCATTTCTGAGTGCCTAAACTACAAACCTATCAAACATGCAACAATCTCTTGTGGAATGAATACAATTGCCAGCTCTAATTCGAAATGGCCGTAAGCAAAAAAAGGTCACAATTCGAAAATTTTAGTTCAGAGAGTGCATTATGAAATTATGCGACAGCATAGCCGGAATTATTCAACCGGATAAACATTTACTTTGTGGCTGGGAAAATATATTTTTGTCCATTTGTATTGGTACAAAATCCAGGTGTCTGACTATCAATGGGAATGGCAGCATGTCCTTCGATTAGATGCACTGTTTCACATCCAGATTGGACATTGACCAATATATTTATTTTTTCTTTCTTTATTCATCATTGGAATGCATGGATGGAATCGATAATAGTTATAAAATTATATATACTTATATATATATTTAATTTTTAACTCAACAATAGCTTTGTGAGCATTAAAGTCAGGTGGAACTGTGCCAATTAAAAAACAAACTACAAAATACATCAACCGATAAAAGAATGGCTGCCATGTTTTAACTTTTTTAATGCATCGTTAAATTAAAATGCTACGATATTTTTTTTTTTTTTCTTAAAAGAAAATGTTGTAAAGACAACGTAAATCAACGCCGGCCGTATGCATTTAAGTATGTAAAATATTTGCAGAAAAAAATTATTGCAAAATTACACTGAACGAGGACAACGGCTGTACAGACATTGGTAATACAATTCTTCTTTCGGCCATGTGACTTGGGTTTTAATTGAACCATTAGACGGTTGCGTATTGAATTTGATTTTAGCGAAGAATGTAAAAATAATTTTGCAGTACTCGTAATTCCATGGACTGGAAAGAAACGCGTGCCTTACCTATATGTTGCGTAAATCTGTAGTTCTTACCTGTAAATAAAAAAACAAAGGAAAACAAATTAGTGCATGTGCATACTCGTATGTATTATTTATATATTTAGATTATATAAGAATGTTTAAAAAAATAAAAATGTCTGTACTGTTTGGAGAATCGTGTCAGTTGCCTAAGTTGCCAATGAAATTACCCAGTTTCAATCTCACCCTTTAGCTATTTTTAACTCATTGCATAGCAAGTAAAGGGTGACTAGATAGCAATGATAGTTTTTCCAATTGATATGTTTTAGCAGCTGTCAAAGTTACCAATGACATCCAGCTGTCAAAATATTCAGTAAGGTTTGCCATTTCATCATGCATCGTTTGACGTTTCCTGAACGCGTGGAAATTATTAAAAACATATTGTAATATGCGAGCTACGGCTCGAGTAGATAAAACGATATTCTGTGAAATTTATTTCTTTATTTTCTAGTCTATAGAACAATTCAAGTTCACACTATACTATTCTTCGCCAATTCTTTTCTTACAAGGTCTCTTTCCTCTCAAATCACTTTATCTCCTTTCAATTACTTAATTCACAAATCCAAACTAATTACTTTTTCTTGCTCACTCTCAACTTTCAATTTATCACAAAATTACAACTTCGCCCACGGTTCTAAACCAACTGCCCCCTTTCGATCGCCATCTGTCCTTATATAGCAGAAGTTTCTGATGATAGCCAGAAACTTCTAGCAAATTCTTCGACCACTGGAACAAGAAAAATTCTGATGTAATAATTCCAAGATGACAATCATTTCTTGCAGTTATAATTCTTTCTTATCCGTGATATTATCCGTCTCTTTCGTAGACATGAACTGTGGAGACTTAACCGCAGACACGAACCTCGAATGAAAAGACACTTTGGAATGGGCTGGAGGAGCGTAGTTATTATTCTACATTATTGTAGCATCCTTTTAGGTGATGTTACAATATTATCGAAATTCCGGCTCAGTTGTAAATACGCAGGCTATTCGTCGCACCGTGGAAAAGTTTCACCTTGAGTACACTCTTTTGGACCTTAAGCCACCAACCAGACAAAAATCGGTGTGAAGTGAAGAAAATATGCCGCCGTAGTGGCTAGTATCGAAGAAGACCCAGAAATGTCGAACTTTGGGCATCGCAACAGAGTCAACCAGGCTCATTTTACGGTTGGATTTGAGCCTACATCCGTATAAGATTGTGCTGACACAAGAATTGAACCCGGACGACCATAGACAACGACGTAAGTTCGCTAATTGGGCGCTGGAAATGTTGGCCGTAGATCCGGATTTTGGTCAAAAAATCATCTTCTCGGACGAAGCGGCATCATAGGACCTTATTTCTTTCGAAATGAGGAAGGAGACACCGTCACCGTCAATGGTCCTCGGTATAGAGCTATATTAACAACATCGATTATCCAAGCTGTGGTTCCAACAAGACGGCGCTACATGCCATAGAAGCGACGCAACGCTCGAAGTGGTGAAGGAGAAATTTGGCGACTGGATTATCTCACATCATGCGACTTGACACCCCTCGATTATTTTTGCTCTGGGGCTACTTCAAGTCCTTAGTCTACGCTAACAAGCCAACCACTTTGGACGAGCTCGAGGCCAACATTCGAGACGCTATTGCCGGAATAATGCCGCACATATTGGACCGACCGCTTGAAGCACTGCCACCGAGGCGGACATTTAAATAATGGCATGAACGCAGCTTCAAAATAAAGCCAGAATCAATTGATATCTAACACCGTTGTTGTTTTATTTAAATTTATTTTCCTATCGTTCTTATCTGGTCACCCTATACAACCTTAAAACATTTAAACACACCGTTCACAGGCTTCTCCTGTTCCTTTTCCCCATTTTCCTAAACCTGCAACAATTTAAGGTCATTCATATTCCCTTTGGCGCGCGAATTATAAAAAAAAGGTGATTCAAGAGGAGGTAGAAACGATATTCCCTATACAAACTAAAGCTGTTGTTTCAGTAGAACCAAAAAAATAAGCACGAGAGATTTTAAAGTTAACTTCATTGCTTCACATGTAGGCGCCACTACTTACAAAGCAGGAGTCTCAGGTTCGAATCCCAGAAATACCAACAAAATCGTGGAATACATCGAAATTCCTTAGAGAATTTCAGGTGGTTATTTAATATTTCTGATGTAGCCATGGCACTCAAGTCCAGTCCTTCACCTATCATTTATTGTGTGGTTCTTTGATCTTCGTTAATTGTTGCCTTCAACAGGTTCACATTTGTATCATCAGTCGGCGAATTCCGGCGATCTTCACGATGTTCGTTCTCAACAGATAAATGTCCAGTATACAAGCTTTGAAACCATTTGAAAACTACCACAAGGGATTATGCATTTCATTCTCCGCATGCATTTTTTCTACCTTCGAAATGATATAGAGTACTGGCGATCAGAGAATACTGGTTTTACCGGGTTCAATGACGAAAACTTGGCAAACAATGCCATCGCCAATGAAAGGGTTCACCCCCCGTACGTATCGAATGTAGAACTCCAAACGATCTTCGCATCATTGAGAAAAAAGAAATCAGTGGGAATCGATGGAATATCGAACATTGTGCTTCGACATCTTTCTCTGGAAGCGGTGGAAATTTACGCCTTTACCTTTACCCTGTTCAATAATTCACTGAATAATACACATTATCCAGAGCATTGGAAAACAGCAGTGGTACAGCCGATCATCAAAAGGGGAAAGGACACCTCCAATCCGGCAAATCTCCGGTCGACAAGTCTCCTTCCGAATATCAGCAAGGTATTCGAAAAAGTGATCAATAGAGCCTTGATTAAGTGGGTTGAGGACAATAATATAGTTCCGGGTAGCCAATTCGGTTTCAAGGCGGGTCATGATACAATACATGCCACGTCTAAACTGGTATCTGATATCCGATGGAACAAAACCAAGAACGGGTGCCTGCCTGATTGACTTGGAGAACACCTTCGATACCGTATGGTTGGAAGGGCTCTTTTACAAGCTGAACAGGTTGGGCATAAGCAAACCAGTAGAAAGTTCGTTGTGAAAAATGGCAATGTGACTTCGGCTGGGGCGTTCGAAATTAAAATTGGTCTGCAAGAGGGTGCGGTTAATTCACCGATCCTTTTCAGTATTTACACGGCTGATCTGATAGGATCTCTTCAGCATGCAATAGCGTACGCAGACGATTTGATTGCATACAGATCAGGACCTAAGATCGACGTCATTGCAACACTCTTGCAGAGTGACTTCGATAAGATTCAGCGATATTGCGACGACTGGAAGTTGAAGATCAACCTTCAGAAGTCGGAAACCATTCTATTCAGAACGCCGTTGTCTCTGGCCTCTAGGGATACCAGGAAGAATTGGCGAAAGTTCTCTATAATTGGACAACACGGGCGATCACTTGCGTGTCAAAACGTGGTCAGATACTTTGGCTAGACCAATATCTATATTTTAACAAATACGTAGATGCTGCTCTGGCCAGAGCCCGATCTGCCTTCGCCCTTACAAAGAGACTTTTTTATAGCAAGCAACTCGATGCAAGGGTAAAGGTAATCTGCTACACGGCCCTCATTCGGCCCATACTAGCATATGGATGGGACATGTGGTTCAACATAGGGGCAAGTTGGATGGAAAAGATTCGGGTGTTTCAGAGAGCCTGCCTTCGGGCTTGCCTTCACTTGTACAGAACACCAGAGTCTCAGTACATAAAATTCTATTCTAATGAGGTCCTACTCAATCCTCAATCCACTTCTAATTATCCGAACTTCATACACTCCCATGTTCTCAATCCTGCCCCGCCCACTGCTGCCTCCAATGCTGCTCTTCCCGCTCTTTCTCTTCATAAAGAGACACCTTCACCAATCTCTAAGGCCCCTGCAATTTTCGATCCTCTACTTCCCCCAGCTGTTAAACTTACTTCTAAGTTTTCAAACCACATTTCCTCCCCCAACGACCTTGATGGCCGATATACTATGGCACGACTAAGAGATCACAGGCTCTTCGAAAATGTTCGACTTTACCTTGCCTACTTATTTGATAAGCCTGAATCCATCTGCATTGACGGAAAAACCAAAACAAACGTTCAGATATCTATCCAAAAAGAAGGCCTTCCTATTGATCCTGCTGCACTGCGAAAAATCTTCAACCGTTATCACGAGGGTTATAACATTTCGTCGGCCACCGTGGACAAAGACTTATCTGCTTTTGCTTCTCATATCAGTTCTAAACGTATCTCACACCTTCAAAGAACCCGTGCTGACCACAACAAATTTTTTCGTCCCTAATTTGATAGCAGGGCTTCAGCAAACCTCCCATTACAGCGTTCCTCTAACCTTTTACTATCAGAACGTAAGGGGCCTGCGTACAAAAACCCAAGCTGTTCTGCGCCAGTCTCATGCTCTTCCTTTCGATATATACGCTATAACTGAAACCAATCTGATTCCCGATATAAAGAACCCGGAATTATTCCCACCCATATTTAATGTCTATCGGGACGATATCAGCCACCCAACGGATGACTCCCCCTGTCGAGGTGTTCTTCTTGCTATTCATAACGACCTGGACTCTTCTCCGATTGCTACTTCTTCGTCTTCAAAACTCGACTTTGTTGCAATAAAAATAACACTCCCCCACAAGTCCCTATACGTAATGTGTTTCTACATTCTGCCGGCCCAACCTATTGAATCCTACCAACTTGCTGTTAATGCGATCGATCAAGTAATTGAGTTATCTGAATCCTCTGACGACATCATTATTTTCGGCGACTTTAACCTGCCTCAACTACATTGGGATTTATCTGATGATGAATCGTTTTTCATTGCTTCAAATCCCAACTCAACTAAAGAATGTCTCTTCATTGATCGACTAACCGACTCAAGTCTATGCCAAGTTAGCGGCATCTCTAATTATATAGGTAGGCAGTTAGACCTAATCTTCACTACTGACCCACTTAACTCCTCTGTCTCACTCTCCCCTCTTCTTCTATCAACTATTGACAACCTTCACCCCCCGCTTCTTCTTTCTTTTTTTCACGATTTTCATAAAGCCAATTTCCGAAAAATAAATGAACACCTCAGCAAAGTCTCATTTGAGTTTGCCAATCTCCCTGTAAATGATGCCATCTCCTTGTTTTACAGAGAACTATTTGCTTCTATCTCCCTTTTTGTCCCTATTTCTCGGCCAAAACCCTTCTCTACATCCCCTCCATGGTAGAATCGAAGACTCCGATCGTTACGCAACAAGAGAAACAAATTATGGTCAGTTTTCCTTCGAAACAAGTCTTTTTCTGACTATTCCAACTATCTCGGCTCATACCTTCAATTCACTCAGGCTTATAACTCCCTCTATCAACGATATGTTGACAATGCGCAAGTCAACCTTATAAGCGACCCTAAATCTTTTTTTCCGATTCGTTAACTACAAGAAAAAATCTGACGGTTACCCTCCATCCCTCTCTTACGAAAACATATCTTCAAGTGATCCACACACCATTGCTAATTTTTATGCCACCTTTTTTAAACAATCTTTTGCCGACAACGCCTTTGTTCCAGATCCCTTTTATTTCAACTACCTACCTGACTACTCCATTGGTCCCTTTCTCTCTCAAACTTTCGAACCTACTGTAATTGAAAATAAATTACAAAAACTTAATGATGAATACTCACCAGGCCCAGATGGTATACCCGCTATTTTTCTTAAGAAGTGCTCCCTCGTGCTCTCCTACCCCCTTTCGCACCTCTTTAAACTCTCGCTATCACAAGGCGACTTTCCTCATATATGGAAGTCCTCCTTCATAACGCCAATTCATAAAAAGGGATTAAAGAGCGAAGTTACTAATTATCGCCCGATAGCCAAACTTTCGCATATACCCAAACTCCTGGAAAGTATTTTGTACGAATCCTTAAGCTTTCAATGCAAGTCTTTAATTTCTCAAAATCAACATGGCTTTCTAAAAGGTAGATCAACCACCACAAACCTCGTTGAATTCACGTCCTCTGCGCTGTCGGCCTTAGAAAGTGGTAAAGAAGTCGATGTTGTTGCAACCGATTTTAGTAAAGCTTTCGATAAGATATCCCACAAATTAATCCTTTTCAAATTGTCTGCCCTTGGTTTTGAACCAATACTGCTGAAATGGATATCCTCTTATCTGGAAAACCGTTTCTATAGCGTTCGCTTCAGGTCCGTCCTATCTGCCCCATTTCTGGCCACCTCTGGTGTACCACAAGGCAGTCATCTAGGTCCCCTTCTCTTCATCTTAACTATAAACGATTTGGAAAGGGTTATTAAACACTCCTCTATCTCTATCTATGCCGACGACACCAAATTTTATAAACACATATCTTCATCACAAGACCCCTGCTTGCTTCAACAAGATCTAGATTCTTTTTCTATTTGGTGTCTCAAAAACTGCCTAGAGCTAAATGTTGCGAAATGCCAATCCATCACCTTATCACGTAAGTACAACAAGTCCCCTCCCCGTCTTTACCTTCTTAATGATCAACCTATACCCATCGTACAGTCTCTTCGTGACCTTGGCATATTGTACGACCGGGAACTTAATTTCCGTTCGCATATTGACGAGATAATTCGTAAAGCCAATTCATCCCTTGGGTTTATTAAACGGTGGTCAAAGGAATTCTCTGATCCCTACGTAACCAGATCTCTCTACATCACTTTCGTCCGCCCCCTCCTCGAATACGCCAGCCAAGCATGGTCACCCTATCAGCAAGTTCATGTAGCCAGAATCGAAAGCATACAACGACGTTTTCTTCGATTTGCCCTCCGCGGTCTTTCTTGGAACGATCCCCTAATTCTGCCTCCCTATCATGACCGCCTCAAACTCATTAACCTGAATAGCCTTGAGGACCGGAGAGATGCTGCAGACATTCTCTTCATTCATCGCCTCCTCTCAGGCTCTATCGATTGCCCGTCTCTTTACAACTCCATCTTCTTAAATACTAACCCTCGTAATTTAAGACACCCCCGTCTCTTCTATCTGCCAACCCACCGCACGTCCTACGGCTCCAACGAACCAATTTCCCGTATGCTACGGAAAGTAAACTCAAACATTTCCATTTTTGATTTCAACCGTAGCTCTTCCTCCATTAAACTTAGCCTCCTTCTACATAAGCCCTAGCTTTAGCTCCTAGTTATAAGTCTTAGTTTTTAGTTCTAGTATTGTAAGTATTGTATTGTATTTTTTTTTTTTTCTCTAGCTTGTATTAAGCCAAATAAATGGGACATTTTGCCCCACCAAAATTAAAAATTAAATTAAATATACAACAGGGCGAATCTGATTTCCTGGTCAAGATAACTCGAAGGCACAATGCTAGAGAAATGACCTCGATGAATAACCTGATTTTCGGGGCTTATTACCCTAACCATAGGTACCATGAGAGGGCGCGCCTTAACGGCTTTTGTGAATTAAATTAATAAAAGCTTAAAAAAAATGCATTTTAGTATTCGTGGTAAACTTTCACTGACTTGAATTAACGTCAAAAACTGAAGAGACTGACAAAGCGAATTTCATGCTGCGTTGACGATGGAATTTCTACAGACCTTACTTCACTAATTTTACGTTTACCCTTTTCTCGAAATTTTCGTACGTCCTTCTATGTATTCTAATCAACCAAACGAAACTAATATCAAAATAATGTCTTATTAACTTAGCCTCCAGTCAAATGAGGGCCACAATCGTCGTACCACAATCAAATGATAGCTGGACAAATGGTCCATTTGTGTTTTGATTATAATTCTGCATAATTCCTAAGACATTAATCAATAATCACAGCAATACATGTTATTGTATCAATTGTGCAGTTGAGAGGCCAAAATTTAATTTAATACTTCCACAGATTATCTACTCCGTTTGTGCATACCCAGCAATTGTACATTTTGTAAGGCGAGGCAGCACTTGGACATATATTCACACGTTTTCCACTAGAGCATCACGTTCAGTACCAACAACAGCAGCAATTTATCGAAGGCCATCATAAGTAATTCCATTTGGAAAATCTTCAACACACCTGCATAATATTACGAATCCCAATGATACCATCATCCTGGGCAGGAGGTTCGTCCGTTCAAAGTTTTTCCATTGCCATCGCCATCAAGGTGGAGCTACTGTGTGCCTGTTGGCCATTTAGTTAAGCATAATATCACAACATTATGTGTCTCGAAATGAACTAATTAGGCGATACTTGAGAGTTCGTGATGTACCGATCCTGGGAGCCAGCTTCATGTCGTGTCCAAGTTGTGCAATTCTAAATCTTTGGAAAATGCGACCCAAAAGGGACATGTAATTTAATTTCACAGCCGAAACTTTGTGAATTTTCTTGAAAGTGCTGTGCTATTCTGCTACTGCACCGTGTTGCTGTGCTGGTGGCATCGATAAATTTCCGATAACCTCTCGATCGCAAGGGAAGATACGTATTCAAGATACTCGAAATCAGGTTATGCATGTGGAGCAGGGAATGTGGCCGGCTGTTGCGACGACGACTACATTTGCGGTGTGTGCACTTAAATTTAATGGAATTACGTATATGGGGATTATTCGTAATGATGTAGAGCACACACATACGCTTCACCGTAGCGCTCACTTCCCGGGACGTGTGTGAACGGTTAAACTTCAAAATTACGATGCAAGTTGCAGTCGAAGGGGCATTAGTGAAAGAAATAAGATCCACTTTACAGATTTGGGCACCTAGGCTTGTGTTGGCATGCAGGCTAGTCGACGAACGGACTTTTGCTGATTTATGGCGACATTTTTCAATCAAATCGATTTTTCTTTTCAGAAGGCTATGCTAGTTGCTGCTTGTAGGCTAGTGATGTGAAAGCCAAATATGTTCAAGTTGAATTGGCTGCGGACACTTGGAGTGATAAAGTTGGACAGGTTGGGTGTTAAGTTATTTGAAAGTGAAGGCCGATTTCAAATTGTCTATTATACGAGCAGTGTAATAATTTTGCCTTTAGAAGGGAAGTAGGGTATTTAAAATTAACGAGGAATCGTGCTTTTGTGTCACTAATTGGTTACAAGTATTCGTTCGTTAATTTTTATCATTTAGTGTGATTTAAGTGCAGTAGTATGCACGGTCTGTTAAAAATTGGCAGAACGAGGTTTTATACTAACTGCCCGGCTACCGCATTCGTGAACAAAATTTTATTTTATGGTGATGGTACGAGGGCAAGGTGAAAAGTTCTCGGCCTGACAGTGAAAGACTGCGATTTTCAGTTAAAAAATGATTTTATTTTTCTACATCTCTCTCCCTTGACTTCAACACTCCCTTCACTTCAACACACTTGGTCCAGCGTTTCTTCAACATCAGTATTCCTTCTCGAAAGTGAGAGCCTGGAAGGCTGTGAAAATATTCATCTACGGCCCTCTCAACTTCTGCATTGGATGCGAAGCGCTTCCCAGAAACAAATTTCTTCAAGTTTAGGAACAGATGGAAGTCTGAGGGTGCCAAATCAGGTGAATATGGGGGGTGGCCGAGCAAATCGTACCCCAAATCCCGCAGTTTCCCATCGCCAACGCATACTTGTGTACAGGTGCATTGTCCTGGTGAAAGATGATTTTTTTCTTCTTCCAGCCAGGCCTCTTCTCGCGAATTTTGGCATCCGCTTGTAATTGTTCTGCTTTTCTCAAGGTAATCAATTAACAGGATCCCTTTCGCATCCCAAAACACACCGGCCATGACCTTTCCGGCAGATGCAATCGTCTTCGCTTTCTTTGGCGCTAAAACACCGGCTTCCACCTACTGCTTCGATTGCTGTTTCGTTTCTGGCGTGTAGTGGTGGACCCATGTCTCATCACAAAATCGGTCGGATCCCTATTGAATCGGTCCAAAGATTGCCGCAAAAATCGTTTGTGCATTTGCTTTTGATCGGTATTCAGCAAATGCGGAACCCATCTTGCGCAGAGCTTTCGCATCCCTAAGTTTTTGTGCAAGATGTTTCGCATCCTCTCATCCGATATACACACAGCCTCAGCTATCTCACTCATCTTCACTCGCCTATCGTCCAACACGATATCATGCACTTTTTCAATGGTTTCGGGTGTGGTTGCGGTTTTTGGCGGTCCTTCACGTGGGTCATCTTCGAGGGACGTGCGACCACGTTTAAATTCAGCTGCCCACTTTTTAACGGTTGACATGGAAGGAGCAGAGTCCCCGTAAACTATTGTCAACTTTGGATGGATTTCCTTAGGGGTTAACCCATACAAAACGAAGAATTATCACCAAAAACACGCAAGAAGTCTACTGCAAAAATTCGTGTAAAGAAACTACTTGAGAGAACAAGTTGAAACTTGTCATACGAACTAATGAGAAGTGCACCCAGGCAGGAAACGTCGGAAAAGTTGAAAAATTAGTTCCGGCCGACCGAAAAATAAAAATGTGGCAGATAGCGGACGAGTTACACATCAGCAAAGAACGGATTGGAGAAATTTTGCACGAGCATTTAAACATGAAACAAATTTGTGCGCGCTGGGTACCGAAAATGCAGAAGGGTGGCCGTGGTGTAGTGGTAGCATCATCGCTTGTTATGCTGTTGGTTCACGATTCAAATCCTGATGTCAAGAATCATCTATTTATTTAATTTCGCATGAAATAAATAAAAAAGTCGATCAATTGCGAAAACTAAGTCAACACTACGGCGAAGGCATAACACTGGCAGTAGAGTGGTCATATGGATGAAAATGCAACGACGGAAAAAAATACTGTGAATCATGAGCAACGACAAAAGCAAAAACAAACAAGCTCCCCAGTTTACAGAAACTTAATACCATCTGAGTCTCAAACCACTGCACTAAATCTTTCTTTCTCTCTCTCTCTCTCTTCTTCACAACGCCCGTGTCCTGTAATTATATACTCGTAAGAGTATTCATATCCTCTTTGGCGCGCTCAAATTATATATTAAAAAAAAAAACCACTCGAGTGCTGCAAAGATTTTTTGGAGTTAGCCGGGGACAATCTCGACGAAATTTGCAACCGAATCGCAACTGTAGATAAGACTTGGGTTCGCCAATACGATCCGGAGTCCAAACAAGAGTCTATGCAATGGATTGAAAAAGGGGAGAGGCCGCCGAAGAAATTTCAGGTGGAAAAGTCGACTTCGAAGCTTATGGCTACTGTCCTTTTGGGACAGCTGATTGATTACCTGCCAAAAGGGACTACGATGAATGGTCAATATTACTCAAATTTATTGACTCAGGCACGTGAAACGATCGTACGGAATCGACGTGGGAAACTCAGGCACGGAGTGTTTATTTTGCAGAATGACGCGCCTGTTCACATGGCGCGGGTTTTTCAACGATAGACCACCCACCCTGCAGCCCAGACTTGACCCATTCCTTTTTTCCAATTTGAAAAAGGAGTTGCGAGGCCGGAGATTTGCAGATGAGAACGAGATCAAGGCGGCAGTAGAAAGTCATTTGGAGGGCAAAGAAAAAGAATATTTTTTCAGTGGTATGCCCAATGTGTGTAAGACATTTATTTCCCTTGTAAACTTGTGTCCAGTGGAGATTCCTAGTTTTGCTCCTAGACCCCTCATATGTGACCATCCGCCCGACTAAACTATCCTAAGTTGTTTTTAATACATTAATCTGGACACAACTCAAGGGCTACTTCAAGCGAAGTACGTATACATGTATGTAGATAAATGGAAGCCAGAATCTTCGAAAATTGGACAATATTTAAAATTCTTAACAGGCTGTGACAGTGGGCATGAAGATTCTGCTAATAAAATATTGTAAACATATTTGTCAAGTGGACTGGAAATTTCTTTTAATCGAAATCGGTTTAGACCACTGGTGAAACAAAAACAAAAGCCTTTGTGTTCCCAAATATATTGTCTAACCAACGCCAAACAAAGCAAATCACATGCATCTGTCATGTGTTGAGTACACACAACCGCACAAATTCATCCACTGTTGCAACGCTGTTGAAGAAATTGAGTTTATTATGCTCATTGCTCAGTTTCAGTACAATGTACAAAGACGATTTATCGCTTAAAATGATCGTACCACTAAAAATATTTTATTTATTTAAATCGGATAGGTCGTTATTTTGTTAGGTGCGTATAGTGAATCTGTAGTAAATAGAAAAGTATTTTTGAAAACTTCTAACTCAGTTTTCACCCTTTAGCACCGTTTCACACATATTAGGCATCGGATGTATGACTTCGTATAGTTGGCTCGAAATGTCTAGAAACGCTGTATATTTTCGCCGGCGTATATCCGATGCCGGATATGTGTGAAATCATTCAAATTTTGAAAACCCCCGTCTAGGGCAGGTCCTAAAAGGAATAAGGACAAGCCAGTACTTAAAATTAAATTATTATTAATTCAACTAATGATATCCAAAAAACATATTTAACCAGGAAACCATACAAAAATTTAATAAAAATCGGAAAATAAAATATTTAAATATTCAATTCCTCATGTTAAATTTATTTAAACTAATAACTCATAAACGTGCAACTGTTAAACAAGCTTAATCAATCTGGATAACTCAAGAAAAAGACTTCCATCAATTTATTGCCGTAACGACCTAAAACACGGCTAATTATTGCAAAATTTTTTCGAATTAGTAACCAAATTTAATGCAAGTGAAACTTGTTTTTGTCTTCCAAACAAAACTGGCTACAAATCAAACTAAAAAGTCTGCGTTGATGGATTACAAATATTGTTGGCATTTCGAATATACGCACACGATTAATGTTTTCAAATGGATTAAACTGGATTTGAAAGTAGGAAATAGAACAATGCAAATTTTAAATGTTTGGCCATTAACCTGTTGGTAAAAAAAAAACGAACAGTAGCTCGCCCAACGATGGAAGCAATGAGTTTAATGAGTTAATACAATGCGGATACATTATACTTAACTCTAAGCTTTATGCATTTTTATGAGTCACAGCGGTCAACAATGTAGGTGACGGGGGTTTTTCTTTCTCATGACAGTCTATAATAGATAAGTGCTGCTAACTGCCAACATTATGCAAGTAGAATTGTCTCAACGACACACCATGTTCAATGTTCTGCCTGAGTGAGTTTTGACCAAAGTCTCCGCAGTATCCACTGAAACCACATGCGAACCGAGGTGAATTGGAAAAATCCCATATTATATCTTTGTTACTGTTTCTATAATGAACTCAAAAGAGTGCCTCATGTTGGCACAATCCTCAGTTAAATGGCGAATTTGATATTAAGTCCGTGAAGCCGGCTCCTAGTGGTTCATGTGACAAGCGGCAGGCGAAGGTGCTTGCCGGCCACATTACATCCCAAAGTGAACGCAAAAGGAATCGGAGCTGTTGCATAAGTCTCCGTGGAATATGACTCAGTATGACTGAGGGTTAATTGTTTAAGGCATGTTGTTGCCCCGCTCTCGGTGGTATATTAAATTCTGCGACCACTTTTGGTGTAAGAGTTGTTGACCCAGGGTGCCATATGCCGAGGCATTGATTTATCATCCATCGCAAAACTATTTAGGTTAAGACTTACGAGTAAGAAAAATACTTAAACACCACGCACAATCTCCGAGAAAAACTATTATAAACGATCTCCCACGAGGGAGTCAAATTAAATGTGTCTACCTTATGGACTATTGTTAATTGGCAGAACGTACTCTCTCACAGATGGTACTTAATTACGCCTCTAAATGTCTTAATTATTGTTACAAAAAAATACTCTCACAGACGTACGAGTATATAATCAACGGAAGGACGTGCTAAATGGCTCTACAAGTTATGTGCGTGGAATGGCAACCGTCACAAGCTGACCCAGTTTTTTTTTTTTTTTTTGCTGCGCCATACTGTAATTAACCGATGTAGTAACTTAAAGTTCAGAAAAAATGCTAAGCATTCCATTCATAAAATTACATAGTACGAGTATCTGTTAAAGGAGGCTTCCGATGCTGACCATGGGAGGTCAGTACTTTTCTTTTCGGTAGTTAATTAAAAGTTTATGACTAATTCACTGGAAATTAACCAAGTAGTTGATTGCTGCTATTAACAAGTAACAACCACTGTTGGAAGAGTGATCTTCAGATACAGATAAATTAACTGGAGTAATACATTTGCGAGGTGATAATTGGGTCTCAATTTGTGATTGAATTTCGCGACCTGAAGGTTGGTTCAAGTGTTCGTTTTTGTTAAAAGGCGCTAGCACTTGAGTCGCGTAAAGTGACTTTTGAATGCTCATGAGCTACAATTTGTTGTGGAAATTTGAATGACTGGAAACATCTTTCAATTAACGGCAAGAATGCTGTTTATCCTTGACCCAGTTGAGTTTTCGTAGTCCTCAGTAGTAGTTGTCCACTTTTGTCGAAAAATAGTTTAATTATCTCTTCACCATTTCTTCTCTACATATTCGTATTACAAAATTGAAAATGTTTCTCTGTCCATCTGTGAGATGGCTTGATTGGTTTTCGTATGCATATTGGAACATTTTCTGAGCATCTACTAGGCTACGAGTACATGCTACTACCGGCCGACATCAAAAGACTGTGCAAAAGTTTTCGGGGTTTTACATAAAATTCCAGTCAAGTAATTAAAAAAGTTATCCCCGCAAACCGATCGATTAGCTTTATTATACGCTATGACCCGATAATCGTTTTTTATGACTTCCTATGTAGGTACAATCATTATTCATAAGGAAGGAAAGTCCGAGCGAGTTATTACCTCTTAGATGAAGATATCAGTGTTGTATTCATCGTACTATTCTGCCATACACTTAGACCAGAAATCGTCAAGACAGACAATACTCAAAAAGGCCAAAAGCTACTACTGAACGTGAGGATTGGCTTACTGCAGCTAGCGGCATCCAAAATAGACCAAAAATGTACGCAAAGGTTAACAAAAATCGGTCCAAACCTGTGTTTCTCACCACACTAAAAGTACCCTGTCCCTATGCCCCGGAACCCAAATTAGGTGAATATTGAACTGCTCCGCCATCTCTATAAGAGACGATCTACAGTCTATAGCTGTTAAAGAATTTATTTTGATTGCTGGTTGGCTGTCTGAAAAGACGCGGATATCAAAGGACGATATCACGTTTTCCATAGCCAAGACAAAATTTCTCTTATTGCCGTTATCTCCGCTTAGAACACGCTACAGTGGTTTGGGAGAGGAAAATAGAGGTTTAAATTAAGCCTATCACAGAAGACACCACCACCCATCCCGTTGTTAGTTTTTGAATCGTCGGTATAGAAATGTACCGACTTATCTTCCGTAAAACCACCTTCTTCCCAGAATGCTCTCTGGAAGGGATGGTTACTTGGAAGTTTTTGTCAAAATTTAACTTGGGAATGGTGTAGTCAATATCTTCAGGAAAGATATTAAAATTGTTTAAAATGGAGGCGCGGCCATATACTTTCCTGGACCACTGTAAAGTAGCTTTAAGGCGAATAGCTGAGTTAGCTGCCATTTGCCTACTATAAATCTCGAGGGGTGTTAAATGAAAAAGAATGTCTATTGCTGCGGAAGGTGTCGTCCGCTATGCACAGACAGGCTGAACGTTGGATTTTGCTTAATACCTTCTGGTTTATCGTCTTATCCAAGGCAATCCACCAGACAACTACCCCCCATACATAAGGATCTAATGACCGAGATATAGAAGTCAGTGAGTTAATCTGGGTTGTAAGCCCCATTTGTTCCCAATGGTTTTTAGTCCATGAAAAACGATTGGAACCGTTCACCAATTGTTTACTTAATTTCGGTGCGGGCGTTCAAGCACAAATGACGCCGAACGTTCTGGTCGCCCAATTGAGGTCACCACACCAGAAATGGTCGACAAAATCCATGGTTTGATAATGGACGATCGGCGAGTGAAAGTGCGCGAGCTTGAAGAGGCTACAGGCTTATCACATGGCTCAGTGATTTCGATTTTACATAAATATTTGGACATGAAAAAGCTTTCCGCAAGATGGGTGCCGCGTTTGCTCACAATCGACAACAAACGCATTCGTTTGACAACTTCAAAGGTGTGTTTGGCGATGTTCCAGAAAAATTCGGCTGAGTTTTTGCACCGTTTCGTAACCGTGGATGAAACCTGGATTCACCACAACACACCAGAAACCAAGGAACAGTCAAAACAATGGACTTCTCCTGGTGAATCGAAGCCGAAGAAGCCCAAGGCGGGTTTGTCAGCAAACAAGGTCATGGCGACAGTTTTTTGGGATGAGCGCGGTGTTATTCACATCGATTACCTTGAAAAAGGTAAAACGATCACCGGCGCATATTACGCAGAGCTGCTGGATCGATTCCAAGCCGATTTGAAGCAAAAACGGCCGCATTTGGAGAAGAAAAAAGTTCTTTTTCACCAAGACAACGCACCGGCGCACAACCCCGCAGTCGCAATGGCAAAATTGCATGAGTTAGGCTACGAACTCCTCCCTCATCCAGCATATTCCCCAGATTTAGCCCCCTGCGACTATTTCTTGTTTCCAAACATGAAGAAATGGCTCGGAGGTAAGAGATTTGGGTCGAATGAAGAGGTCATCGCTGAAACAAACGCTTATTTTGAGGTGCTCGAGAAATCGTATTATTTGGAGGGCATCAAAAAATTGGAGAAACGTTGGATGAAGTGTACGAGTATAGAGCTAAAAGGAGACTATGTTAAAAAATAAAATGTTTTTATTCCGAAAAGAGTGTTCCTTATTTCCATATTTTCAGGGACTTATTGACCCACCCTCGTATGCCAATAGCTTTATCTTTTCCTACGAACCAACGAGAAAGAAAAATAAAGATACACTCAAAATAACTGTACGGAACAATAACCTCAAAGGTCCGACCAGCACTTGACGGTTTTTTTTTTTACGGGGATGATACAGGTTCTTCACGGCAGACTTATCCGTTTGATAAGCAAGTTAGGTTTGATTTAGTCCGCATTACGAGTACTCGTACACCAAGGCTTGATATATTCAATTTACTGCTAGAGATGTGCATAGTTTTTGTATTGAAACAACCCAGAGAAAAATTAACTTAGCTTCACGAAAACTATACTTTCACACGTCCCAAACGTGTTCACAGATATTTCTCTTATAAATTAATCATACATTATCAGTGTTGCCGCTTTGGGAATTAAAAATCGATTAATCAATGACCACCAAAGATAAAAATGGTTCAATCTGATCTCTACAATCGCTATATCCATATACGGTTCAGTTAACTTGTGAAGCTTCCCTAGGGACACACATGGCACCATGACAAAAGCAATGTAAATTCACTCTTCATAACTTAACTTTTATAGCTTGTTCACTATATTGTAGTAAATAGCAAGAGCAACAGCAATAACTGACAATGATATCGATCTTAACTATCTCGATTGGAACGAGCTCTGTAGGGTCGTTTACGATCGTTTTTTTTTTTCCCCAACTGTCACATAATATTAACCTATTGTTGCTCTTGCAATGGTACGCCGCTGCTAGGAGCAAAGAGGTATTGAATCGAGTCCGAGGAATATAAATAGAGTCGTGACAATTATATTCAATGTTGGTTGGGTGATCTGATTACAATGCGGACAATCGTAAATTCACCAATCGTTAAACGTTGTTCATTGGACGTTTGAATGTTAGTTGTGTCATTTGGTCGGGTCGGTTGGTCTCAAATGCAACTCCTATTTAGCATTGCCAGCGGAATTTTATTTTATTATTTTCGAAAGTGGCGGCGAATTGCCTTTGTAATGATATTGATGGCAGTGTGCTTCTTTGTGGAGCTTAGGTTGCTTTTGTTGGCAGTACAGAGTACAGAGGACGAATTTTTAATATTTGGCAAATGGTTATGTAGTAGAGTGGTTTCAAGTGGTCTCACAACAATTGTGAAGTCCATAATACCGGATTTTAGAGCTTGAACTGACTGTAATGTCAAAAATGTTAGTTTTTGGCGATTCAGCGAGAACTTTTCTGACTTGACGTTTCCACAAAAATGTTCAAGAATTTTTTCTACGCAATTAGAACCTTCACTTCCCTCTAACGACCTCAGTAAAGCAGCAAAACCATTGAATGCCTTCGCATTATTTCTTAACACCACATCATCCATAGATCGCTTTGAATCTGTAAGTACAACCATCTGGCCAGCATCCGAAGACATGGTGGCCTAGCCGCAGTGCAAATCTCATGGAAAATCGTTAACTGCAAATCAATCTCAATTCAAATATTTGCTTTATTTATACTCGGATCGGATCGGATCGGATCGAATGACCTTGCATCATTAATTTACGCCACATGACACAGCCATCGCGCACAACCGTCTTTCAGTGATCTTGTTCGACGCTAGTAGTTTTTTTTTTTTGTTTCTCCTTCTCTAAGTGCACGACATTTAATTTCATTCTGTATATTCAGTGGTTAATGACAATCACAACCAGGCAAAATGCTGGTCTCCTTCTCTGGTACTTGACGTGCGGCCGCCACAGACATTCGGACAGACAATCAACTAAAAAAAGAAAACCATGTCAGACCATTTTTGTGGCTTAATCCAAAGGGGCACCCATTGCATGATTACGAGTATGCATGTGTCAAGCCGAAATATGCTACTGCTGCTGGCTTAATGAATCGACATAGAGTCGTGGAGTTTTTGACATAGTTTTGGCCCAATTCGCGGATTCGGATTCTTGCCCTCAAAATGAAAGTACTTTTGTTAAACGGACTCGTGATCGCCATTCACTTATCACGATTTCCGGATACTGGAAAATGTAATTTGTAAAAATAAAATAAAAATTATAAAGTGGTGTAGTCTAGTCACCTACCCAAGAGAAGGTTGATCGTGCTTACGAGCGGATAGAGGAATACGGCGGCAATCAACCAGGTGCAAATGATTGTTGTCATTGTGAGAATTCTTTTGTTTTCTTGTTTTATCTCTCCGGCTCAAACCTACACTGAGTTAGTCACTCATGCGCGAATCTATAAACGATTGGAAAAGTATGACATACGTCACGAACTTTATTCACGGGAACGGTCAGAAGGGGAAACTAATGATCGTATTGTCAGGAATCCGTAACGAACTGCTTCATTGGCTCTGGCACACGGGATTAAGGAACTACTTACAATGATTTACGAGTGAATGTAAGAATTAAAACCTCACAGAGTGTGAATTTATTGAGACAAGCTACTGACGAATGTACTACTGCAATACTGCACGTCTAAAGTGATGCAGGCTAAATGTAATGATTGAATAACACTATGGTAGAGGACGTAATGAAACTAGTTCCTGACTTGGAAGTATAGCTTTGTCATTGTATAACACTCGTAATGTGATTATGCCTAATAAAAACGAAAGTACTCACGTGGTACACGAACTTTGAGTAACGAAGAGAATACTATTTCCTTTGAGATTTTGTTCAGAGACGTTCAGGATTACAATACAAAGCTGAAGAGTACTTTATACTGTGATTAAGGAATGTTGCTGTGACGCAAGTAAGCAATAATTTTAAATTATAAATCTGGCGACAGTACTCAATCCTTAGTGTTCCGCACCGCAATGGTATAGAAAGGAGCACTAATAGATCCAACACGGCGTCTGGCTTTCAGTCACACGCTTGTAACTTATGAACCGTCAGACCTACGCAGCTGAAATTTTTCCTAAAAATAGTATGTGGTGAACCGAAAGTAATTAGGAAGAACAAAATACTTCTTTGGGGGGCTTTTGGGGGCATAATGTTTACTTGTCCTTTAACAGAGAGAGCTTTGATAAAAGGATGTCCACGCGCTTGCCAGGTGGACATAGAAATAATTGGCACTGGTGGCTTGCTTAGTAGAACGTTCAAATGTCGCATTTCTAGAGATCATTCCACTGAGGTCTTCGGAACATCCTCCATCCATGATGGTAATTATAGGCATAGGTCTGCTACCAATCTTCGATGAGCTAACGGTTGTTTCCTTGCGATAGATAACTTGGCTTTTCATTAAAAGCTGTGGTACAGTAGAAGAGTACTTTCTGAAAAAAAGCCGGTGAATTAGGTTCTTTTCGCATTAAAGTCGACTAAGTTTGCTTTTTCGCTCTGCAAGATCCATTTAATAAGGTTGATCTGGTCGCATCTCTGACGATGTGATTTATTTGCACTCACGAGCATGCTGTTGGAGCAAGATAAAATTAGGGAATTGTTGATTGTTGATTGTTGACTCTATATGGAGTACAAATAGAGTTGGTGAAAGTATAGAACCCTGAGGAACTCCAGCGTTTACAGTAAATACCTAATATGGACAATAGTACTGTTACACACATTTATTGCTATAAAACAAAGACCACAAAAGATAATTTAAAAAAAACTTTCAGGATTTATTCAGATATGTATTCTAAATATTAAAACCGAAACTTTATTTAAAGGGACTTCTCTTTGCCTTAATGCAAGTTTTTAGTCGTTTTGGCCACTCATCAATCACAATACGCACCTAATTAATTGATAAATTGGCCACAGCTTCGGTCAGAGCTCGCTTTAAGAGTTTCATGTTATGGTATCTTTTGTGGCACATAAAGTTCTTTATTACAGTCCACAATTTGTGATCAAGTTGATTGAGGTCTAGGGTGGTGGAAGGCTAGTCTTTATACCAATAAAACGGGGTACATTTCTCTGGAACCAAGTATGGGTAGTTTCCCCTTATGCGCTGGCGCACGATCTTGCTGGAATGTTCCTTCCTTTTTTTTGCAATAGGGTATGGTTTAGAGGTTTCACAAGGGATCCGTAAATCGTTGGCTGGTACACTTTGGCCTATGTTTCGATGTTTTTTTTCGCAAAAATTCAGGTTAGTGACCCCGTCGTAAGAGACTACCTAGCAGATCATGGCTAACTCCGGGGATGTCCTTTACGGACCCTTGAGACTGGCTCGAACACTTCCCTAGATGACCGCGCATATACCTTATTACTTTATTTGTTTAATTTCTTCTGCATCGTGAAGATTTACTCATCGGTAAACAGAACAGCAGCGTATTCCACCAAGAGTCGCTTTGATTTTTGGACCCAATTTTTATACAAGTCATAGTCAGCATTTTTTCAGTATGGCGTTTGAAGGCCCTCAGCTTCAACCCTATCTTGATATGTGAATCATTGACTTTTGTGTTACATTCATCTCACGTACCAGTGTTTTCAGCTTTTAAGGACTTTTTTGTGCCTTAAAGTTGTTGATGACTTGTGGCATTCTTACCGTGCGAGGAGGACCAGATCGCAGGCGGCCTTTAATGTTGTCCGTACCCCCGAAGAATTTTATACACCGATAAGCAAACATTAGGCTAATACCTAGCTGCTGCAGTGTCTTGAAAATCAAACCTTTGTTCACACAGCACTTATGAAGCGCTACGACAAAAATGCGATTCACTTTCTCAATTCATTTCAGAGCGAAACTGTTAGCAAATTTTAAATATTTTTATAAAAAAAACAATTGTGACGTAAACAGCTACAAAGACACACCATTGACCACAAATTGAATTGATGTGTTAGGAAGAAAATTATCCATCCAATCACAGAGCTATTGTAGCAATCCGAAAGAGGATAGCTTGTTTAATAGGACTCTGTCAAACGATTTTGAGATGTCCAGGGTAACGTATGTTCATTCCCCGTGCTGGATCATGTTTGTTAAACTAAAAATCTTACAAACCAAGGTAAAGGTTAAGCGAAAAATATAAAAAATTGAAAGACATAGGATTTTGATGGTTTTCGGGCAAACATATCTACATGTCTAGACCCGTTAAATAGTTCTTGAATTTAACTCAAGATGTGAGATGATTAGAAGATTTTTTAAAACTCCTTCCATATCTTACCCCCACTATTTTCCTGCTGGTTTTAACTTACAAACGCGATATATTCAAAATCTGTTCAGACATTCTTCAGTTAGACGGCCAATAAATATTTCTGACAAGTTTTAGCTTTTTAAGTCATCCCAAAACTACGTAACGAACAAACATAACAAAGTCATATACAAAATGGCACCCTGTATTCCCAAAAAAACAAAATTTAACTACTTATTGTTCTTCTACGTCACTCGTATTCTAAGTGTGCAAAGTTTTTGATTTTCCAACTCGTCTGAAAAGGTCTAGAGAGCTGTGGGAAAATTCATACAAATAGCAAAGTTGTACCGAACGTAGAAGAGTGATGTTATGGCTAAAACAAAGGTACTTGAAAAAATTAAAATTCTGTTCCATTTAACTCTTGTCCGTGTTTTTTCCTATACTCGTAAATCTCCAGCTTATGTCATCTGGAGGATTCTAGAGGTTTGTGGGAAAATACTCACACATAACACAATTGTGTATAAGTAAGAAGAAAAATGTTTACTGTAACACCCTGTATGTCGACAATCAATAATTCGGCTGCTTCAGCTTTCTGTTTCTGGTCTTTGATAAAAGTAAGCAAAATCATAGCTTTCTCCGTCATCCGTAGACCTTTAGAAAAATTACGAAACTCAAAAATGAGTATATATTAGTTTTTAGCTGGATTTTAGCTTATAACTTATCCCCACTATATCCGTGACCATTAACACGTTAAACGTCACTGAAAATGTTTTTTTTTTTTTTATCAAAATCCGTTCAGTGGTTCTTGCGTTAGCTGGTGTGACAGGGGTGATTTGAAAATTTTTGAAATCAATCCTCTATATCTCACCTCCATTCCATTTGAATTTAATAATTTTCAAACGCAGCTATCTATACAGCACACAACATTTTAGATCAACACTGCCGAGATCCGTTCAATTGTTTTGGAGTTAGGGGTGAAACAAGTGACATTTTTAGATATATCTCAGATTTTGGGGGCAGTCTTGAATACAGAGCCGATTTTCGTTTAAAAACAAAACAACAACAAATATTCTGTATCAGTTAAGACTGTCTTCTAAACGCGGTACTGGCCCTTCGTGTTGGCAAGTTCGTAGCGGTAGCAACTGCTCACTTCGGGAAACAGACTTTATTCGCAGCCTTGGAGGGGATTATAGCGTGATGCTTATTTTAGGACGACATCTGCTCACCTTGGAGACCCAAGTATCATACTCGTATGTGGTATTCTTGGGAAATCAGTCAAACAGCAAATTCCTTCACACTTATTCAGAGTTAGCCTTTATATCTACCACCATCCATAACGAGTGGACCCATCCCATTTCCCGCGATCCATTTACCTATAGATAAGCTGTCACCCTAATCCTCTAAGAAGCAACCCATTGCCTATGCAAAAAGATGACTACAACAGGCTAGGGCTCCCTTGAAAAACCTGCAATCTTTTCAATATACGACTCAAGACAATGAGAAATGTAGCACACTAAAGTAATACCAAAAAAAAAAAGGCTCTATTCCAATCCGCAATTAGAATTTCCAAAATTTATTCCAAAACATTCTCAAAAACTCTCCTTCTTCGGGTACAAAATTTCTCTCTATTCCAATCCGCAATTAGAATTTTCCAAAAATTTATTCCAAAACATTCTCAAAAACTCTCCTTCTTCGGGTACAAAATTTCACAACAAATTTAGAGATTTTCATTCGATGATGCAGCAGAACCATTATCCTTCAACCAACTGCAATTTAGAATTTCCGTCAAGTCCCAGCGCACATTGGGTTCCGGTTCCAGGAGCACCCTCACCACAGACTTGGCCTGTTCGCTAATCTGATTGACATATTTCCGGCGGTACGAGTACCTCCTATTCATTTGATCATCCAGTAGCTTCTTAATATTCCGATCATCGAAAGGCATCTTCTTGTTCAGCATTATGAAAAGAATCACACCCAGCGACCATACATCGGATAACTTTGGATTATAGGGATTCCCAGCCACTACCTCGGGTGCAGCATATGCTGCAGATCCACAATATGTCTGTGACTGAATCGGTTGTCCATTCGGATTGGTGCAGTAACGTGCAAAACCAAAGTCAGCAAGTTTGATGTTCATTCGTTGTGACAATAAAATGTTCTCACACTTGAGATCACGATGTGCGATATCATGACTATGGAGGTATCGCAGTGCCTTTGCCATTTGTAGAAACCAAACCTTACTCTGAAGCTCTCCGATGTTATTGTTCTTTGTTATGTGCGTTAATAGATCACCATTTTCTGCGAACTGCATAAAGATGAATATCTTTGGACCGCGTTCCAGAATGCTATGCACTTGTATTATGTTCGGATGGTCGATCTTCATTAGTATGTCCAGTTCTCTTGGAAAGAATTTATTTAAGTAGTCCGCAGGGGCCTTTTTCTTATCGATAATTTTACATGCCAAGTTCAGCTCTCCTCCATGTTCATCCGCACACATGGCCGAGATGACGGTCGCATAACTACCTTCACCGATTTTGTGACCAATGTTGTAGCCACGCAAGGCCAAAGCGTCTACATCAGACGTTCTGGTGTTCAAAGAACGTATCGAGGAGGCGTCTAGCCTGGGCATAGCTCCTGCCGGTTTTAATTTATCTCCAACAACATAAAACTTGAAACTTCAATTTGAACCGTTTCCTTAAATTATGGTTGTACAAGAATTTTCTTTGAAACTATGCCAAGATTTTGGGGATAAATTCTCGAAACTAGAGGAATCTTTAAAATCTTCGAAAAATATATTTACAAAACTAATGAAAAACAGAATTTATCAAACAGTTGAATTTTAAATTTCGGATTGCTATGCTGATTGAAATGTAGTATACAATTGTCATATACAATATGCAGTTGGAAGTTGGTAGTGATAGTGAAATATAAAGAAAAATAAAAAGAGGACCAGACCACTATGTACGGCTTTATGGAGGTTTAACTTTGAAACTGTGGCATCAAAATGAAATAAGTCTACAGAAGCTCAGAGGATGTCAAAAGCTGAATACGTAATAAAACGTACAAAAGAACTATTATAAGGGCTTAGAATAATGGGACAATGTAGCTAGGTTAGGTTGAGGATTACTGGGGCCCTTGTACCAGTATGGAAAAACAATAAAAAGAAATAGAGGACTAATATATACATAGGTACTCGTACACTGAACAATTTCGATTCCAATGATTTTGCTATAGACCTTAACAACTAAGGATATGGCTGCATCTATTAGTATACCTATTTATATATATACAGTCAAGTCATAAATACTGGTACACGCATTTTTGGTGATAAAGTAGAAACGAAAAAGCATTTTTTGATTTTTTTTTTTTTTTTTTTTTTCTGAAACACTTTTTTTTTTATAATTTGCACGTGTGAAAGGGGATACGAATACCCTTATACTTATTTTAGGACACGGGCGTTTTGTGGAAAGGGAAAGAGACAGAGAGAAGACAGATTGTTGTATTTGGTTTGAAACTCAGGTATTATTAAGTTTCAGCGAACTCCAAGGGTGGCGTCCAGATAAGTGGGGAGTATTTTTGTATTGTCGTTGCTTATGATTCACAGTATTTTTTCTTTTTTTCGGCGAACCTTCGAACTTTGTACCGCCTCAGAATCAATAAATGTTGTGTTAACTTATTAGACGTACAATTGACCGTGAGAGAAACATTCATTTTCGAGATTCAGGCCATAAACACTCAAGGATTGGCCTTGTGATTTGTTGATCGTCATGGCGAATGCAAGACGAATCGGAAATTGAATTCGTTTAAAGTCTAATGGCATACTCGTATCGGTTGGGATCATCGGAATTCTCGGAATGAGAACTTTCTCACCTTTGAACTTTCCTTTGAGTAACGTCGCGTGAATCACATTGCCCCTGAGCTTTCTCACCACCAAACACGTTCCGTTACATAGTTTTGATTGGTTCAGATTTCGAAACATGATAACTACGGAGCCAACCTTCAGTTGTAAATTGTGCGATGTTTAAAAATTCAGTTGGATAGTTGTTTGCTTCATCTTCGCCTGTTACACAGTCGATAGATATGAAGGAATGGAGTGCGCCAACTATTTGATTTTGAATTGTGAAGTTTAAGTGATCCACATCTTTGTTCTTTGCCGCAAGAATTGCTCGTTCACTCAACCAATTGTGATTTTTGTGGTTAGCAATGATGTTTGGGAACACTTTGTGGATGAGCTCGTCCTTCGTTGAGACGAAATTGCAAAAATTCGGCGGAAACGAAATCAATCCGTTCGATTCGTCGACAGGAATACGGCCATTACCTTGCTTGAAGAAATCTTCGGTAGATGGATCGTTTTTTCACCAATGTGTGCACTTCATCAAACTGAACTCACCTCTTCGAAATCACTTTTCGCTGATGAATTTCAGAAAAAAATCGTTTGAAGAGAATTAATTGAATCGAATTCGAATGTAATAACCGTCGAAAACTGAATGAAAATTGATGAAAACTCGAAAAAAATGCTGATAAATCGCGGCGCACATCTGCACAGCTAGCTCAATGATATGCAATGAAAGGACCGCGCAACTGAACAGCTGTCAAAGGATAATGCACACAACGCCATCTACTGGCATTACCGGAACCAGCATACAACGTCATGTTCATTTTTGTTTCTGTCATGTATCAGAGATGGCGTTGGGTATGGATTTATTTTTTGTGTGATTTTCTTACTTTTCGAATGCGCGAGGAAATTTCACGACGCCGAGAAGAACAAAAAAAATTCATCGAAATCAGTCAATCCGTTCTCGAGTTATCATCAAAAAGCTGTTCCATACAAAATGTATGAGAAAATTAATTTATTTTCATATTTTTTTTTCTGAATTTTTCCGATGTTTTAATAGTTATTCTGCATCCAACAAATCAATGATCATAAAAATCGGTCTAGCCATTCTTGAGTTATAAATGGTGTAACTAACCCGACTTTGTTTTATATCTTAAGATTTAGGAAACTATATTGAAACAATTTATTCGAAATGGTAGCCATTTGCATTTATACAGGCCTTAAGTCGCTCTGGCCACTGATCCATCGCAGCACGCACCTTGCCCATTGGAAAATTGTCCATTGAACGGATAAGTGTACGCTTCCAAAGACTCAATATTTGGATGTCGAGTAGAACAAGCCATCGCCTCTAAAATAGACTACAGCTTATAATCCAATGATCGTCTGCTGCTATGAAGTTCGGCACATTGTTTTGGAGCCACCCTTGTGTTGTTTTTGCCTAATGAACTGGCACGTTCGACTCGCGGAATGAGTTCTGATACTTCTGTGGATGACGATTTTTTCTTTTTTTTATAATCTGCGCGGGATTATGAATACCCTTATATTTTTTCAGGACACGGGCGTTTAGGAAAATGGGGAAGAGGAACAGAGGAGAAGCCAGTGGACGTTGGCTTTAAATGTTTGAAGGTTGTAGTGATGGGGAAATACAGAGCCTAGTAGATCATTCCACATTCGTGTCGTCCGGCTTATAAACGAATCCCTATATTTGACAGTACCACCGAAGTTTGGCTTTAGTGTGAACTGAAGCATGTCGCGTATTGCGGGTGAAATTATAAAGGAGAGGAATGCAACTGGCTATATGATAAAAGAGGGAGAGACACGAGACATTTCGATGATGTTTAAGTGAATGTATGGAGTTCATAATGTCTCCTACAAGTTTTAACACGCGATTCTGTACCCTGTCTAGTATGTGCAAAACGGTCTCGTGTGCACCAGACCAGATATGGGCGTTATATTGCAGCTTTGGGCGGCTGAATGCCGTATAAATTGAGGCCAGATCAGACGGGGTAAAATATTTATTGTACCGCTTAAGGAATCCTAGAGACATTTATTGTACCGCTTAAGGAATCCTCGAATATATTATCGTTCCATCAAAGATGGTTATTAATACACATACCGAGAATGACAAGTCTTTCGGTTTCAGTGATGCAAGTACAAATCATTGGATAATGGTTGAGGATGTTGGTTTCGCTTAAGAGACAAAAGACAGCATTGTGTTTTGGAAGTATTAAATTCCACTCTGTTGGTTGAACCCCATTTGATTATTCTGTCCAGGTCGGAATTCAATGTGTTTAACATACATTGCCGTCCCTCTTCTAAGGCTGAAGAGCAAGGACGTGAGTTAAGGAACGAATATGAAAAACTGTCATCAGCGAAGGAATGGATTGGAGACAAGAGATCATTTATAAAAATAAGAAAGAGAGTGGGAGACAAAACAGAGCCTTGGGGAACACCAGCATTTATTTGGTGAATTGCAGACTTGAAGCAGTCCAAAACAACTGATATTGAACGCCCCGAAAGGTAATTTGTAATCCATTGAAGAAGAGCCTCATTGACGCCATATGCAAGCATTTTCGACAAAAGAGCCTGATCCCAAACTCTATCAAATACCTTTGATATATCAAGCGCAGCCATCTTAGTTTCGCCGAAGTGATGAAGAGATTGGTTCCATTTCTCGGTGACCTGTTGTTACGAAAACTATATTGCGGGTCATTGAGAAGTTTTCATGACTCGAGATATTTCCTAAGCTGACGATTTATCAACGTTTCCATGACGAAGGAAAGAAGGGACTTAAGTGCAATGGGTTGGTAATTGGACAGGGAGGAAGATTCTATTTTTCATCCACTCGGACCTCAAAAGTAGGGTTTACGTTTAGAGATTTTGCCAGCGTGGAAGAACACCTCTTCAAAACTACTAAATCCATTTGGATTTATATATCCAGCGGATTTGTGTATCTTAAGACCTTTGAGTACTCCTGCAACTGTACGAGTGAACACAATCTTTCTAAAACTATATTGTGCGTACTAGCGGCGCAGAGCTTTCGATCTTTCATTCCGTTTTTGCTTTAATTGGTCTATGAGTAAGTGGCCAGTGTGTCATTTATATGCGTTAAGTCCCAAATCTTGTTTGATAATAGACATAGATTTCTGCGACATCTTCATTTCTCATGATTTTCTGCTTTCACAGAGGGCTCCGATTAATCCTAGCTTTAACAGCTTTGATCACCTGTGGAATTCTGATAGTACGAGAGCGCCCGGATCCTCCACCAGTGTCATCAGTTCAATACACAAAATTTCGGGTGATTTGAAGCGATCCCAAGATCCAGAAAATGTCACCGCTTTTCATATTACACTTATGAGGGCCAATTACCACAACGCGGTTTTCAATATCCCCTCACTCCATATTTACAAACGACTTTTGTGTAAATCTTTTTGCCGTTAACTTAGAATAAATGTAACTGATTATGTATCTGTCAATATAGAATGGGTGTTCTCAATACCAGTTTCACAATGAGTGTGTGCTATACATGCTGTTTAATATGGAATTTCTAGTATCGCAAAGTATTAAGTATCAAAAAGCTGAAGCCTACATGAAAATTTGGGTGTCGCACAATTTTTTATAGCAAAAACATCGTAGTAATAAAATAAATGCAAACACTGCCATTTCCTCACCACATTAAAGTGCTGTGTTGTTACTCGGTTCTATTAGACATGTCTAGATTCGTCCAGTAGGCAATAACTACTGCTATCGTATCTTCCCATTGATTATCGTTTTAATAGTTGTCAGAGTTGTCTTTTCAGGATTCAGTTCTATACGGCTATATTATTCCCTATCCCAATTTGATTTTTTTTTTATAGCACATACTTGGAAGAAAAAATGTCTGGTAGTGCTGTAAATTTGTTCATTGCAAGAAGATACTTATGCTTGGTGGCTTCATATGGTTCTGTCCGTTTTGAACAGAAACTTTGCGCATCCCGATTAACTGCAGAGCCTCACAATCGACAATGCTTGTAGAGTGACATAAGAAGTGCACGGTGTCTCATTCGACATCAGGGTTACCTTCACTTTCTTTTAGTGGCCGTGGTGTAGTGGTAACATCAACGCTTATCACGCTCTTGGTTCACGATTCAAATCCTGATCTCAACAATCATCTATTTATTTCGTCTGAAATAAATAAAAAAGTCGATCAATTGCGAAAGCTTAGTCAACTCTACTGCGAAGGCATAACACTGGCAGTAGAGTGGTCATATGGCTTAAATGCAACTTGATCGTGATGATGACATCAGGTAGTGGGGAAAAAATACTGTGAATCATGAGAAATGACAAAAAGCAAAACAAACAAGCTCCCCAGTTATCTGGACGCCACCCTTGGAATTTACTGAAACTTAATAGCACCTAAGTTTCAAACCCACTACACCAATCTTTCTTTCTCTATCTCTCTCAATTTCTACAAACGCCCGTGCCCTGAAATAATTTAATGGTATTCATATCCCATTTGGCGCGCGCAAATTACAAAAAAAAAAGTGTTTGCCTAACAGGTTGTGTCATGTTATCACTCTCGTGGCTATCGATCTGGAAGTCATTCTCAATACTAATGGTTTCTCCATTTGGGGAATTTGCTGTATGACTAAAATTTCAGTTTGAAATATGCTAAACAAATTCAATCTTGTCCGGCACCTTTAAACCGTCCGTGTAAATTGGTATTTCAGAATCAAATACAACGATGTTAGACTCCCATTCTTTGCTGGTTGAAATCTTAATCGAGTATTTACGGTCCCAATCCATATAAGAGAGTAGTATTGAACTCTGGCAGCAATATATCATTCGTATATTTAGGATTGTTTCTAGTTCTGCAGTTGAGATTGATCTAAAAGCGCATGGCTTGACATGCTGTTCTTTGTGGTTCTGTTGGAGTAGCTTGAAGTTTTTGAATTTCCTCAACATTTTTCGTCCTCCAGTAGACTGTGGCTTCTATAGAAAGCTGAAGCCTTGTAAAGTTATAGTACGATATAGTGGAAATAATACTGTTCAGACGAATTTTAGATTTTCGAAACACAGGGTGTTTCAAAACCACTTTCTTAATGTACATATTTCTATTGTGTGTGTGTGCATATTTTGCACCCTTCAGAGGACCTTAAATGATGAAGGAATTGAAACTTTGCACACGTGGTGCATATAGAATAGGAGACAGAGTGTTACGTAGCCAGATTTTCAGAAAAGCAGAGTGCAGGCTGGCTTCTCTTACGTATATTGGAAAGGCTACATTTTGTTCGATATATCGAGCAAGTATTTCGAAATCCGATGTATCGATGTATGGATATTGAAAACTGACAAACAATATTTTTTTAAGTAAATTACTTTGCCTTTTCTACTTATATGCTTATTATAATCCATCACAAAACAAAAAACTTTTCTCATTAACGCGTTCTTAGAATTTCATATCAAAAATCGGGCATTATTCCGAAAGTAGAGACCAACTACAGCTTTTCTTGTTTGTCTTTGACGTTGATGACGGCTTTCGGAGGGGTTCACCTGTATTCACTGACACGAGACGAAGAGAGAGCTGTCATAGATTATTTGCGGGTTTTTGGGTGGCAGGACATTGCAAGTCGTTTGTCTATGTTGTGAAGTAAGAAGAATTTGCAATTGAAAAAGATCAACGTACAACGTACGTACGCACATGGTGTCTACTGTGAGATTGTTCTTAGAAGAAGGACGAAGAATTTTACTCATATGCTGAACCTGCTAGTTGACTGTGCATTAAGACACAAAAGCATATATGCTGACCTTCTGAACTATATGAAAACCATCGTTACTTTTTTCAAGCAATCGGTTATTGACTTAAGACTTGAGAAACAGACAAGTGGAAAAGCTGAAGGCAATTTTTAACGCCAATTCAAGTTATAATGCTTTGGAACTCGTCCCTGATGGAACGATTTATTCAGTCATCTGCGATTGTAGTAAAAATGTTCGCTTCTACAAGTCAATTTAGAAAAAAATGTACCCGGCATGATCACCACATGCCAATTGAGTATTGTCTGAGATATTAGCGGCGATAATTATGTAACACTCAATTTTGCTATTCCGCTTTCAAACTTGCTTCATCAAGAACACAACCAAGCAAATCCGGCAACGGATGTGGGATTCTCGGTGGAGAATTGTTTACTAAATGAAATCATTCAGAGATTGGTGGTACCACTTGAATATAATTTGTTCCTTGCTAAGTCGACAATTATGGACCCTCGCTTTAAGAGGGTGCATTTCACCTCTTCAAATGCTGTTGCCAACGACATATCGGGTCGTGTTCGGTGATGTTATAGGAATAATACAGGGTGATTCTTAAAAAGAAATCGCAACTTCGGAATCTGGTAGAGCATTGAATTTCGAGCTAACAATATGGTATAAGCGTACGTTTACCAGCTTTTATAGTTTTTTCACCATCTTCGTATCTTAGCTCTACATTCACCGATTTCAAAAATTTTACTCTTAATCGACCACAAAATATTTAGTATTTAAAATTCTAGAACATTTTAAGAACATAGGCCTACAATTTCCTTGTAAGTTGTAAACTCGATTTTTCCAAAATATTTTGTTCAGTTTAATACAATTTATTGAAATGCATCTAACTTCACTGAATAGTGCGCTAGTTGGTAAAAAGTTTGAGATATTAATCATTTATCTGTGGTTCCTGGAACCGGAGTAGTGAAAACCTCACAAGCAAGTGTGTAATTGCAATCAATAGCGCTTTAGAATTCTCTTGAAAGAATACTATGATCTATACATTTGTAAAAGAGGCTACAATCTGTAAACATAAAGGCCGCAGGAGAGTCCCTGATGGCTTTGCGGCACAGACGAAGACAGGTCTGTTAGTATCACATGTCGCAATTGTGATGATTAAGTTCTTCCAAATTGAAATGCAAAACATACTCGTAGAATACAATTACTTACCCACATTCTCTTTTGATTCTCTTTTTAGCGCCTGCCATTGCTATTGCGATACAAATTTCACCCGAAGCTGGGCTAAGAAACGCCACAAGCGCTATCATCCGGACCGCTGATGATGATGTCATTCCAATGCCTCTGACTCTAACCGCAAATAGGACTCTAGGAACCGAAATAAGTACATCGGAACGAACACGTCGATTAATCCCGTACATGGCATTTTATTTGCCACCCACTGAGTTTCCAATCAATCAGCAATATGTCGTTCAAGTGGTAAGCTAAAAGTTTGAATGATTGCGTGACAAGTGTAATTCTAATTCGAAATCTAAATCCAAATTCAATGATTGCAGAGTGTAATTATTTGCAATGCATTTGAATACATTGGATCGTACGAGTAGTTCGATTAAACCAAACTATAAACTATTTAGCAAATAATCGTGGAATAAATAAATTCTATGCAAATTTTCTCTCTCTAAACAGCCGTCAAAACAACTTCAACATCAATCACCGCAGAAGCCCCAAAAGCAACAACATTCACCATCTGCCATACCACTGCCCACCGCTTATGTCCACATGAAGGTTCCAATAAATAACCAGCACCAACAGTCTCATCACAACTCCCACCACAATCAACATCTCTCGCCGCCGCCTGCCTTCCAAACAATCGTTTATGGCGGTCAACATCCCCTGTCACAGGTGAAGGAGAACAATAAACTTGCGGTAAAAATACCATCACTGCCGCAACATTCACTCTTGCCACCGACAGCTGGAGGAACACAACGAGTACCTATACCAATTTCATACAAAGAAGGAAATCTATCCAAGGTAAGCAACTCAACACTGTATGATGAAGACAACGCTAATTTCTTCTCTTTTTTTACAGCACAAAATAGTTGTGCCACAACAATATCATCAGCAAGTACAACCGCCGTCAATCCATTCACAGAAAATCAATTTGACACCGTTTACGCCAACAAACACTGTACCGGGGCACTTTATACCAATAATTTATACCAACGAACAAGCGAACAACATTAATTACAAACCAACGGCGCCATCCTCAACATCAATAGACTCTCATCAGCAACAACAACAACAGCAACAGCAACAGCTTCATCAATACAATGAACTATCACCCATCAACCAGCTGGAGGAGCATCAGATACAAATTCCCTCGCATTCAAGCGGTGGCCATAAACAACAGAATTCCGAGGACTACCTTCGTCATCGGCCGCATGGAGAGATTGTTGTTACTATACCGGCTTCTTCGGTGCCCTCTTCAGAATTGAGGCCAAAAACTTTGTCACAAATTAAACAACAGGAGCGGCAACATGTGCAATATGTGGCCGTATCACCCTCTCCAGGCTCACCTCCAAGGTAAAATATAGCAGTGAATAAACAATGATGTACGCACACCGATGTGACGTGAGGTAAAAGTTTTCGGTATATAATGATTGATATGACCGAGGGAAACAGAAGCAAGGTTGGCCCAGATATGCATACATCCCGAAACTAGATTAATAGCGTCCGTTCTTTTGTACTTCGTAACGGGTATCTACCCGTACAATAAAATATCATAGGTCGACGGATGAATTAGGGTAAAAGTAAAAATCCTTGGATAGACCTAAGCCTCAAACTCAACCAAAAACCATACCCCACAAACTAAAACCTTAGCAAACTGCCTCCAGCCAACTTGGTTAAGGTCTTGCTTTACCGGGTTGTACCTCCGTTGTGGGCTCAAAGATTCTCCAGGCCGGAACGGTGATGACCATTCGCTCTAAGTGACCTAAAGTTTTTTTTTTTTTTTGTTTAACCCTTCGCACTGTCATTTTCAAGGTTTACTGCAGAGCCTGTAGAAAAAGTATTCTACTACTTGATGTGAATAAGAACTAATTTGCTGCAGCTTCGACCTCTTCATTCGTTGAAAATCTCTGTCCTCCTAAATGTCTTTTAGGTTGGGAGACACATAAAAGTCACATGGAGCCAGATCAGGCGAATAGGGAGGATGCGGTAGTAATTCAAACCCACTGTCATAGTTTTCAGACATCGTTTGACGTGACGTGTGTGCCCGTGCATTGTCCTGGTGAAACAAAACTTCAACACCCAAAAGTCGGCAAATAATTGTTTCACCCTTGACAAGGTAATCAATAATCAACTATGATGATTCTCTTTGAGTCCTAAAATGCCGATGTCATAACCTTTTCCGCCACTAGCTTTCTTCGGGGCTAGTGATCCAGATCATCTTCACGCTTTTGATTGCTGTTTGATCTCAGAGGCATAGTGATGAACCCAGATCTCATCTGTCGTCACACATCTGGTCAACAAATCTTCTAGATTAGTTTGAAACAGCTCCCAAAACTCGCAAGACATCGTCAGTCAATTGCGTTTTTGTTCAACTGAAAGCAGTTTCATGTTTTGGGTTCGGTCATACGGGACGCCGACGATCTCAGCAATCTCACTTATCTTCAATCTACGGTCTCCATAATCAGATCACTAATCCATCCATTGTTCCATCTTTTCGTCTGTAGTTGATGTTGATGGTCTTCCACAAAATGCATCGTCTTCAACCCCCTCCCATCCACGTTTGAATTCGGTTACCTACTTTTTAACTCATATTTTCGATGGGGTAGAACCATAGTATTTTTGTAATTTTAAGTCTAATTTAAAAATAGCCACAGCGGTACTAGAGACTATGTTAAATCTTATCTCTCTCTCTATCTACACTGCGGGTAAGACGTAGACTCAGGGAAGTGCTATCACACTCTTATTGTTTTTATGGAGAACTTATAGCGAAATATAACTCACGTATGAGTTGAAGCGTCGTTGTTAATTTTGTTCCGGCTATCTTAAGTTTCATTAGAACTCACACATTTTCTATTGGATTGACATCTGGTCACTGTGATGGCCAATCCATGGTAATGATGCTATTTTGGCATCTTTCCACTGAGTACAGACTCTACAGCGATGCTTTTGATCATTGTCATCTTGGAGTTCCTAATTCCGATTGTGTTTTCAACAAACCAGACTTGTACAATTCAAACACCCGATTTGCATTTATTGTAAAATTTTCGTAAAGCAGACCGAACGTCCAAATTCTTGTGCCAAAAGGCACTCATAAACGTACACCTTTGAGGGATGTTTAACAGTTCGTTGAACAAATTTCACACCCTTTTTTGACCAAACATGTTTAATTGGACTAAACAACCAGAAATAAGACTCGACTGTGAAGGTAATTTTGCTATTTAGGGATACATTGATACCTCGTGTCGAGAGTTTTTTCTGACTTGCCTTCTAACTTCAGTGTGGGATTCTGCTCGAAAATTTCGACGATAATCTTACCTTGCCGTTTTGATCCTCTACCTGGTTCATCATCGATGTTTCCAGTTTCTTCGCAGCGTCTAGACCATCTTCTAATGAAGTTGTTTGTAGTTCCCATGTAATTTGCTGCCTTTGTTGTACTCCATTTTGGTCCCTTGGGATGGTGTGTTAGAAAGTAATCCTTGAATCGTTTCTTGTATTGGGTTTATAACTTAATTCGTGCGGGCTTTTTGTCAAAATTTGAACGTTTTTTTAAGAAAAACATGTACAATAGTATTATTCAAAGTATTGCCCATCTGAAGCTATGACTTTTTCCCATCTTTCTGGCAATTTGTGGATCCCATCCCAAAAGAACTGCGCCGGCTTGGCAGCCAAGAATGAATCAAGCCAATTTTTGATATTCTGCTCTGATGTGAACCGTATTTCAGTGAGGGCGTTCTGCATCGCATCGACCGGAACAAATGGTAGTCAGAAAGGGGCAAGGTCTGGGCTATAAGGCGGGTGGGGTAAAACTTCCCATCCACTGTTTTCCAAATAGTTCTTAACCGGAATAGCAACGTGGGGCCGAGCGTTGTACTGATGGAAAATTATTGCCTCGTGTCTGATCGCATATTCCGGGCGTTTTTCTCCTACTGCTCTCTTCAAACGGATTAATTGTGTTCGATAGCGTTGTCCATTGATGGTTTCACCCGGTTTTAGCAGCTCATAATACAGCACACCCTTCTGATCCCACCAAATACAGAGCATTACCTTCGCGCCATGGATATTCGGCTTTGCCGTTGATTTGGCTGGTTGGCCGGGTTTCACATATGATTTTTTGCGCTTGGGGTTGTCGTAATGGATCCATTTTTCATCACCAGTAACAATCCGATGCAAAAATGACTTCCTTTTGTGGCGTTCCAGCAGCATTTCGGACATGCAAAACCGCCTTTCGACGTCTCTCGGCTTGAGTTCATGTGGAACCCAATTTCCTTGCTTTTGAATATATCCAGCTGCTTTTAAACGTTTTGAAATGGCTGCTTGAGTGACACTCAAAGATTCTGCGAGCTCTTCTTGTGTTTGGCAACAATCTTCATAGAGTAATGCTTCCAGTTCTTCATCTTCAAACTTTTTTGGCTGCCCAGGACGTTCATCGTCTTCCAAGCCAAAATCATCACTTTTAAATCGTGCAAACCACTTTTGGCACGTTCGCTCAGCTAGCGCATGTTCACCATAAACTTCCACCAAAATACGACGACTTTCGGCAGCAGTTTTCTTCATATTAAAGTAATGAAGAAGAACTCCCCGCAAAAACACTTTTTCAGGCACAAAGTTCGACATATTTGAGTGAAAAAAAATTATTGTTGTTTACCCTTCAAATGAATGACATATACTGAAATGACGTACAATGACAGTAGCTTTCCAACGCATGTTCCAATGGAATAATACAAGTTACGCCATCTCTTAGCAAACCGCACGAATTAAGTTATTGACCCAATATTTCGCACTCATAGCTAATATGACCTGCTTAACTGGTCATATATCCTGTCCTTCTCAGGATTCAAAATGAACCCCTTTACATATGCATATAAGATACCATTATTTTTTACGTGAGGGTAGTAATCTTATGCCGCTTTTTATTGAACAGACTGTACCTGACTCTGGCTTTAGTTTTTGACAGGGTGTAAACTAAACTAATATTATTCCCGACCGAAAAGACTGGACAAAAAACGGCAAGTCACTAGTAAAGAAAATACAGTGGCTGGCATTATTGTTTTCTTCGAACCGATAATGATTGCAGCGTACTTCAAGCTGAGATTACACCCATCCTTCAGGCTGCACGAATTATTAAAGAAGAAGATCTGACAGTCAGATTACCCTTGAGATTCTGTAGCCATTGACAGATAGATATCAACAGCCAATGTGGTGACACTATGTATATGTTTTATGTCGGACACTCGGCAACGAAAACGTAGATGAACTTCCAAGGAATTAGACAACGGGAATTCATCCCTCTCTTGCTCTTTTCCCTGTAACTCACAATCAGAACTCTAGACATTGTCACAGGTGATCCATTCCCCTCCTATCTACCAAAATTTCAGAGCATGTGTTATATTCAAGCTCTTCATCGACTTAATCACCTTTCCTGACGCTTGATTACTAAGCAACCTGTCCTTAAGTCAACATTAAATCGAAAAATTACTCTCTCGTGCAAATCGAAAGATTCTGAGAAACCACTACATCGGATTGAATGACTCCTGGATCAAGATAGTCCTGTCCTGCTAATACTATGAGGAGGGCAAAGAAGGCGTCCCGTGAAAATTGCAAAGTGTACGAAATCATACAAAGCTGAGACATTCAATGGGTAGATGTAGGACTTTGTTTAAGGTAGTCCCAATCCCCACGGCTTAGAGTTCGTTGAAGCAACTAACCAAAGGTTGGAAGGTCTGTTTTACTCAGTCAGACACTTTACACGAGTTGGGGGTACGCCAAGGGTAAAAATAAAGCTGAACGACAACTTAGCAATGCAAGCTATTTTACGTGGATTTCGGAAGTACTCCGCTTTAGCTACATCTTTTATCAACGCTCTTCTGTTATAGTATGTTTTTACTCTAAGTAAGACGGCATAAATCCTATGAATTCTTTGAGACAATCCTATGAATCCTTTTAACACATTGAAAGCGAGTCGACGACTGTAAATCTGTCATTAGAGAACTTTGGCACTACCGTTCTTGCAGAGATGTTCGGTAAACAAATAATCCTAATCTTGATACCAGAATTGAAAATCCAATCCATTGCTACATCCATACACGGGTTTAAAATCCCCTTATTAGTGTTGCTTGCCTTCATGTTTTGATACGAACATTTTACCTTCCAATACCACAAGTCACACAATTAAATGAAAGCAGACATATGTACGTCTGTTTACAGATGTTAACCCACCAATCCTCTTTTTCCACACTGATTAAAATTCAAATCACAAGCTCATCATGGTGAATGGCATACAATTGCTTTCATTTAGCCGTAACAACTGTCCCCCATGATTCATTTTAGTCGTGGGAACCCGAAATTTCAATCAACTGTCCCCTTAATGCAGTCTCGCCAGTAATAATTCTTGTATACAGACAGTGTCACACCTGTAGACTGAACAACTTGTAATGCACAACACAACCTGCAATTGTATTACTGAATAAATCATTTCTCTCAACCTTTGTACATTTCAGTTCTACCTTCCGTATTATTAGTGATTTGCCAACAGAGAATCGTCATCAGCAACAACAGCACCATCATTCCTCGCAACCGGTACAGCTCTACGAGCAGCAGTTTTCCAATGCCGACAATCTAACACCACAGCAAAAATATGTCATCTACTTACAACAGCAGTTACGACACAAGCAACAGCAGCAGCTTCAAGAACACCAAGAAAAACACGTTCAGTTGGAGAAACATTTGCAACAACAGTCTCAGTCTCAATCGCATCAGCAGCAGCAGCAGCAGCAGCAGCATTATCAGATCCAACAACCAGAACAACAGCAAAATCGGCACTACCCTCAACCCGACCATATCTACGTCGTGAGTACAACGGCAAGCCCTCTCCCGTCGTCTACATTGCATCCATCGACGCAATCAACCGATGTCCATCATGAGAATCATCATAATCAGAATCGCTTTAATGAGAAGTACCCTCAACACAGCCCCATCAACCATGTCGTCTATCAGCATCCAGAGGTGGTAACGAACCCCGAACAGATTTTACATACCAGCAAACAACAACAGCCATCGTATCCACATCCCCATCGTCCGGAATCCCACAGATATGCCCAGCATCAATTGCAACCTCATCAATACGCAAGGTGAGTGACGGTACATACAGATCTAAACTACTTTGTGCCAGACATATATGTACATACGAGTACATCGGTTACATACTGAATTTCAAATCGCATTCTCTACCACTTTTCTTCTCTCCCCAGCAATCCCAACTACGTCGAGTACATCATTGACGACCCCAATCAGGAGATTGAGGAGCACTCGACGTCGCCGGAAAAAGACCAACATCAGAGCATCCGTCCACCTCCGGTTCTTGTGGTCAGCAACCCGGTTCCGGCACCCCCACCCGTCGAAGTTGTCGTCACATCACCTCGGCCATTGTACAAAAACCAACCAACCCTCCGATTACATGCAATCTCGCCCACTCCACGTCCGTCGCCCCGACCGTTCACACAGTCCTCGTTCAAATCAACACCCGCCCCACCGATGGTATTCGTGTCATCGAAACCGAAGTATACCCAACTCTTTCCTACGGCTTCCCCCAAACCGGTCAAACTACAACCCTCACAAAAGTACGTAGTCGACTCTCCCAAGTATACCCCACTACCGGACGAGGACCCATTGCCTGACATTAAGACATCATCGCTGGCGGAGATTTTAAGAAAACTCCAAGAGAGTAATCACCTGCCACAGACACTCACACCGGACAACATTGACAACTCCATAAGAACACTAATTAAGATCCTGCACAACCTTAAGGGATCACAAACGATTGTGGAGAATCCATCTCAGCACCATGACGAAGATTATGACTACAACAATGCGGGCGGTGAAGACGAAGGCGCTCCGGCTCAACAGGACCTTAGTGCTCCAAGTAATTCCATTAACACCTGTCAAATCCCTTCTCATCCCTCACTTAATCACGTCTTTTCTTACTGTAGTTCCCAGCGCCAAACCAGGACCCAATTCGGGGCGACCAGGAATCGATTATCCAACGTTGGATAGTATTCCTGCAACGTCTTTCGATTGCCAGGAGCAAAGGTACAAGGGATTCTTTGGTGATCCGGAAACTAATTGTCAAGTATGGCATTACTGTGACCTGAACGGTGGCAAGGCGTCATTCTTGTGCCCCAATGGCACAATATTCAGTCAGGTGGGTAATGCTTTGGTTGCAGGTTATATTTGTACATACGAGTAGTTAAAATTTGCTTGTCGTGATTATAATTTAAACATAGTTTCGACCCCTCTTCTTTGAGAGGTTTATGTAGCCGCCTGAAGATGAACACGGAATTTAGTTTGGAGTAAACTTTACCGGGCTCGTGTTTTATTAAGATATTTTGTGAGCCTACGGGGCATGTTAATATTGCAGGAAACATTGAATGAACATTTGGCGAAGAAAGTTATGCATTACTAGTGTAATTAATCCAATTAGGTATGTGCAGGACGCTGCGAGATTACTTCTCCAGTAAGTGTACTCGTATGGTGTGCAACGTGTGTATACAACAATGAATTTCAATGCTTTGGACGACGTTAATGCAACAACTAGATTTTAGAGAGAAATAAGATTGTCTAGCCCCCTTCATCACCCCTTCATAAACCGCCCTTCAAGAAAAGGTATGTAAGATGTTCGGTTTCTTGCAATTTTGATTCATTTTTTGTTACTGTTGACTAAAATGACTGCTGAAGGATACATGATGTACATGGTGTCAGCAGATTTACACCTTCTGATCAAAAAGTACTCGGAATGGTAAATTCCAAACAAACCGCGCTTGGGATATTGTCAAAAGCTTTTTTTTTTTAGGTTGGTACATCTGTTTGAACGCCATTTGTCGGGAGTTTGTGCGTCATCAAGTCAGTGTTTGTTGTGTTCTGCGAATTTCGCAATGTCAAATTTAGTTGAGCAAAGAGTTTGCCTGAAATTTTGTGTTTCTAACAAAATATCATGTGCGGAAGCGTTGAAAATGTTAACGGTAACCTACGGGGACTCGACAATATCGAAAACATAAACGTACGAGTGGTACAAAGAGTTTAAAGCGGGCGGTACTGTGGTTGATGATTTGCCTCGTTCCGATTGTCCATTCACCAGTATGACTGACGAAAACATCGAAAACATTAAGAAAATTTTCCTCGCAGAACGTCGTGTGAACATCAGGGAGATAGCAACCGATCTTGTGCATGCACGATGTTTTGGACATGAGACTAGTTGAAGCGCTGCTTGTGCCGAGAGTGCTGCATTTGTTGCGCGAAACAGCATTGATGTCGCTAAAGAAATGCTTTCTTTGGGCCAAAATGTTGTCGATGGCATCATTACCGGTGACGTGACATGGGCTTATTGAATATGACATCGAAACTAACCAACAATCATCGGAATGGCGCTTCTCAGAAAACCACGACAGAGTCGATCCAAAATAAAGGCTTTTTGACCACTTTCTTTGATTGCCGTGGTGTGGTCCATTCCGGATTTCTTCCGCCAGGCCAAACAGTAAATAAGGAGTATTACGTGAGTGTATTAAAGCGCCAGAATTGTAGAGAAACAACTCGTGGTTCTTCACCACGACAACGCACCGGCTCACACATCTCATCTTGTACGCAACTATTTGATCAAAAACAACGTTCATACCGTTCCGCAAACTCCGTATTCACCTGACTTTTTCCTATTCCCACGGATCAAGTTACACTTCGCCGAAAACGTTTTGAGACGATTGAAGCGATAAAGCAGAATTCGGAGAAGGAGCTGAAGGGGATTCCAAAATCGGCCTAAGAAAAGTCTTTTGAAGATTGGAGGAAACGTTGGAGTATGTGTATTGCTTGCAATGGAGATTACTTTGAAGGGAATAAAATGAATATCGATGAATAATTGAACCGTTTTCGTTTTATTGAAGAATTCCGGGTACTTTTTGATCAGAAGGTAGGTAAGATAATGGTTGGGATAATATTCTATTTTTGCTATCGATACGTGTTTCAAAGTAATCGATTCCCCCTTCGTCGGCCTACACAATTTTGTACATTTTATAATATTCGATGTTCAAGATCGAGCGAAAACGTCTGGCACATCCTGCTTAAAATACAAAAATATATTTCTAATCTTAGGAAGAAAATCTACGATAAAAACCCTCAATCTATAACCAATTTGAAAGGCATGTACGAGGAGCGTTCGATAATTCCGGACAATAATTTAGAAAACATGTTTTTTTCAGCAAAAATCAATTTTATTTTTCAACATAACTTCCTTTTAACTCGATACACTTAGCCTAACGATGCTCCAACTTGTATAAGCCCTTCGAGTAATGAGATTTGTCGAACTCTGCAAAATAGGCCTCTGGTGCGGCGACTTCTTACCTCAAAGCCCCTTCTTCATGTTTGGAAACAGAAAATAGTCACAAGTGGCAAAATCTGCAGAATATGGTGGGAGAAGCAATTCGTAGCGCAATTCGTTAAATTTCACTGTTGCGATGGCGGATGTGTGAGCCGGGGCATTGTCGTGGTGAGTGAGGAATTGCGGCACCCATCGTGCGGACAGCTTTCTCATTTCCAAATAATTTTCGAAATGTTGTGCACCCGATCATTTGAGATGCCTACAGCCACAGCAATTTAATTCTCCGATCGTCCATAACAATATCATTAATTTTATCGACCATTTCTGGTGGTTACCTGAATTGTACGTCTAGGAAGCTCGGCGTCCGAAATTTCGGAACCATTTGTAAATCGTTTCAAGCGACGCTGCAGAGTCCCCGTAATATTTATCCAACTTTGCTTTGGTTTCCGCAGCTGTTTTCTTCTTCAAATAACAATTCTTTATCATTACACGAAAATTTCTCCATGTTTGCAAAAATATGAGAAGTCGTCTGCATCCAATGGCTGTAAAACACAAACTAAATGACATATCTGTCTAATATTTTGTATGTCATGGTTTGAAGAATGTTACCACATGAAACAAACATCAATTTGCGGCGAGCTACCTGTCGAGATTGTACAGAACTATCGAACGTCCCTCGTACGAGTATATGTAGACATGAAAAAGCCGTGATTTATCACTGTTACTTCCCGTTGCTGTTACTTTAAAATCACAGTGAAAAATACTAGTTATTTAAATCACCGGCGTTATTTTTAAGATTTTTACTAATAATATGTAAGTATCATAAAACAGTGTGTAGAATGCAAATGGTGTTTGCAATTCTATGAGAGTGAGTTAGGGCTGTTCACTTTAAATGGGATCAAAAGTCTACAACTTTTAAACGGTGAAAGATATCGAACAAATTGCAAAATTATAAAAAAAAAAAGTAGCAACTATTTTCTAGCGTGTAACTACTTTTTTTTCTCGTAGAAAAATATTTTTTTTTATTCAATTGAAAATAGTGGTTAGTAGACACACTATTTTTATGACGGTTTTATTAAATAGGTACCAACAAAATCTGTTATTTGCCTTTTAATCGATTCAAAGCTTAGATGTAAGGTACCAAAACTTTTTTAAAAGTGTTCGTCAGCTCATTTTATTGATACTTAAACAAAGCGTTATGAAAACAGAGGGTAATCTAGAGATTCAGTCAATAGAATAAAAAAGCAATTTTTTCGACGAATAATAATAAAAAAAAAAGTTGAAAACTTGAACGTAACCCCAAAAAAAGTGCCCATATAGATTATTTGATATTTTTCTCCATTTAAAAGTTAAGTCCTCTATATCGTCTTTAAAAATGGACATTTTGTAGGAATTTTTATTAAATTGTTTCGTTGTATTGGATTTTCTTAAACGAAAAGTGCACTATTTCAAAGGTTTGTCTCTATTATTATGTGTAGGATTTGTCTGATCATGTCGCAACTATTTTCAGTCCAAAGTTTGTGAAAAAATGCAATAAACTCGTGTATAATTTGTGGTTACAGTAATAATATAATTCGACAAAAAATACTCTCAATTTTCACCCAATTACTCGCATATTTCATATCCCAAGTTCAATTACCTTTCAATTTTCCTACTTAATATCAAGATCTCCAGATTTTGTTCATAATCTTTCCGGCACAATAAACTCGATATTGTGATCCCTTATCTGCTACTTGTTCCTGTTCCTGTTACTGAATACTTAAAGTCACCGTGATCGTGATTCTCAAAGATTTCACTCCAAGTATTTGATTACTATACGTTACTTGTGATTTTAAATTACTTAGAAGTATAAATGAACTAGTGAATTGAATGAGAGGGAATAAGATGAAAATTATCGGAGTGTGAATGAAAGATAAGTCATGATTTAGAAGGATGAATAGAGTGTATGAGTTCAAATAAAAATAAATTGCAAATATGGGAGGAGCACTATGTGCGTGCGTGTAATATTTCATGTTCTCTCTGCTGATCCAAATCACGATTATGGGTTACTTTAGATATTTAATAACAGGTCATGACTTAATCACGATGACAAAGTAATAGTGCCAAGTATATCGTACCATCTCTACATCTATGTATTGTATGTTTGTTATCAGCCAATTTAGATTCTCATGAGTGTTCTAAGATGGTATAGCATAGATGTTTGTTGTCACGTAGAGCAAAAACTACTAAAACAATTTCGATGACACAGCAACAGGTCACTTCCTTGAAATCTCAGAAATGTTCCTAAATAAAACTTGAATACGATTTGGGCTCTAGATTGCAGAACACAGGTATGTTGCGTCCTAGAGCAGAAACTATAATTTTAAACCGATTTTGATGAAAAAAAAAAAAAAAAAAAAACTGACTTTAAACACTTCCGTCTATCCCACCTTAACGAAAGAGCGGAGTTAGAGCAGGGGCTATGAAAAAAATACATTAAGTCAATTTGTACAGGAGTGCGAGGGAGGTCACGTCTCTTTTCCGGTCTTATTTGGTAAGAATAGTGGACTTAGCGTTTTTGGAGGAGAAATACGTGCGGAGGTGTTTGCTCGAAGGAATTCTAGGCCAGTAGCAAGGTTGGTGAACCTTGCGGTGTACTGTTGTTGACAGGCCTTCGGACAGAGGTTCCGCCCGGTTTTGTGCTGGTAATCTCACTCGTGAACACTTTCCAACTCGAAGTTAGCTCCCAGTCCAAAATTGTTGACAGTTTTCTCAAAATGAAAGAATAGTGTGTAGCAGTAAGCGCAGTCTCAAATCTTCCGTGAGATTCGCTGTATAAGGATGCTTCAAGAATTCAGTTGGCTCCACTGCAGTTGTATTAGAGTGTGTATACGCTTATTGACAAGAAACACTTTTTTCTATTTTTTTTTAGTGTTGCGTAACAGAACGGTATAAAACGGAACACTAATGGATTCAACATGGTGCCTATCTGTCTGTCCTAGAGAGTTCAAATTTTGCACAAAAGTAGTATGTGATAAATAATATTTCTTTGCGGTTTCTTTTTGGAGCATAATGTAGCCCAAAGCGAAAAATATATTTTTCCATCCCAACATGCGACATACCAAATGAAAACCACAGTTTTGAGGATGACGTGTTGAACAAAAAACCAAAAAGCAAGACAAAAACGATGTACAGAAAGTGTTTGGTTCTATCTGACTCTTACAAAGTCGATCTTATTAAACTCCTTTTCTCTAGATTAACGAGAAAGCTAAATTAGTTTACAGGTAATTTTTTTTTAAATGTGTTTCCAAATCACGAAGCACTCAGACTCAATTTTCGGTCCATTGTACTACCAGGCAGAACTCCTTTTGGTGTAGTGGTTGGAGAAGCTTGGATTTTATTAGTTTCTCCTTTATGCTCGGGTGGTTGTGGTTGCTGTTCCCCGTCCGGGCTCGAACTTGCATGGTACGGGTCACGGAACACTAAAAGCATAAACAACCTATGGTCCGACGGAAATGCGCATTTGACAAGAAAAAGAAGGGTAAGCGAATAGCCTAAAGGTATAGCGCAGTAAAGCTATTAGAGCAACTAAGCAAAAATACGAATCGGAAATCAGAATTTCAAAATTCAAAATGGCGTATTCAAAATATCACAGAAAAGCCCTAAATAATAAAAGAAAAATCCAATTTCTGCGTAAAACAATGAAGTGAATCAAAGGAAAATATAATCAAAAGGGTTCCGGAGGTTGCTGAATCCGTAAAAAAAAAAAACGGATTCAATGGTGCGAAGGCTTTGGAAATGTTGGAGAAGTGTTTTGGCAATGGTACTCTATCGAAAAACCGACGAAAACATCAATAAAATCAAAGAAATGTTGGCCGAAAACCGCAAATTGACCATAAGAGAACGTTCAAAATATTTTGATTAAACATTTGGGCTGCAGACGTGTCACTGCAAAGCTGGTGTCTACAGACCTAAATTTCATGCAAAAAAGGAACCGCATTGACGTCGCGAGAGACATGATTTCAGCGGCTGAATCCAGCCCAACATTCATCAAACGCATAATTACTGGAGACGAGAAGTGGGTTTATAAGTACGAAACGCAACCCAGGCATCAAGCGAGTGAATGGCGTACCGTAAAACCGAAAAAACCACGTCGATTTCAGTCGAAAAAGAAGACGATGCTCACGGTTTTCATGGATTACAGCGGTGTTGTGCATCATGAATTCTTGCCGCAAGATCAGACAGTCAATAAGGTTTATTATTTGGGCGTTATGTGACGTTTGCGTGAAGGAATTCGCCAAAAAAGACCGGATTTGTGGGCAAACAACTCGTGGATTTTGCACCACGATAACGTACCGTCGCATCCTTATTCGTGAGTTTTTGACCAAGAACAGTAAGAATACCATCCAACAGCAACCGAATTCGCCTGATTTGGCTCCCTGTGATTTCTTCCTGTTCTATCGACTCAAGAAACCGCTCCGGGGAATGCGTTTTAGCAGCCGAGAGGAGATAATAGAAAAATCGAAGACGGCTCTGATGGCTATATCAAAATCCGATTATAAAAAATGTTTCGAGGATTGGATCAAGCGCTGGCATAAGTTCGTTTCAGTCAATGGAGAGTGCTTTGAAGGGGACAATATCGATTATCAAGAATAAACTTGTATTTTCAATTTTCTGAATAAATTTCTGAAACTTTTTGATCAATGTAGTATGTACAAGGTGTTAAAGGTTTTGCCATTCAAAATGACAGGTCGGGTCGGGAGGCTCTATCTATGAAAGCGACTTACAGGCGACTAGAATCCACATGCAAATACCATAATAAATTGGTATGTTTGCATTGCTAGACACTAGCTAGTTCACTATCATCAAAGCCTCCAAACCCCTAAACCGTCCTAAACAATTTGAACGGACCCATTTGCTGTGGAATATTTGTGAAATTGAAGTTGACTTGGTCCTATCTTTCTTTCGACATGTGTATGTTTATTGCTTAGCTTCAGGATAACCTACAACGATGATTGATATGAGCACGGAATAGTGAAACAAATAAAGTGCATGTCTGGAACGCGCACGTATCATATTTGCACCTGTGTGCTGTTAATTTGCAAATCAATCAGATTTTAAATTTAAGCGAAGCAGCTTTTTATGAAAAATGTTTGACAATTTTCCTAAACTTGGTATGGCCAATCCATTTATCAAATATTGCTTAGATGTCGATTTTCAACAAAATCGTTTAAGTCATATCCGAAAAATGACAAATTTGTAAAAGAAATCAATAAGTACAGTTATACAACTCTTTTCCCAAAAACTTGGTACGCCATCTAGTGGGATATGCCTAACTCCACCCAAATGTAAAATTTAAACAAAAGCGTTCGAGAATTCCGCTTTCGACCCCAGATATAAAGTTTGAAGTAAATCCGTCTAACTGGTTGGACTTCAGTTCAGTGCAGATACATACATATGTGTATACAGATAGATAGATAGGCAGCCATAGATACACAGCCAGACAGATAGATACACAGACAGAATTGAGAGAGTTACTTTTTGTGAGTTTGACTATTATAATAAAGTCAAGTTGGATCGAAATTTCGAGTTGGAAAATGTTCACGAAACCAATACTTGCCCTTATAGTAGGTGGAAGTAAAAATGGAAAGAAAAATTCTGATCTAGGGATTTCGGATATATGTACGTTGATGAATGAATCAGTCAGCGGGTTTTGCGTATGGCATTATGTATTTAGGATTGAAATGAAAAGGCGCTACAACCATGAGACACATCCAGTGCACATGACAACACTTTTACATCATCCAAGGGAATCCAAATGATATCGACATCACACTGTACGTTCTCACTCAGCGAGCGTTCAAATAATCCTTTTTCATTATAATTGCGGTGTAATAAAAATTAAATTATTGGCGACATATCACGCAAATGCAATTATCTACTCGTAATTGTAAGTCCTTTACAAAATTAAAACCACCACCCTTCAGACAAATGTACTTTATTAACTCATTTAGATGATTTAACTCGCTGCCACACACACAAGCCATATGCGACAATAACTCAGCCTCAAGAGTCTAGTACATCTTCATGTACCTGGCTAATTAACAGGCTTAAATTGAGTAACCTTTTTGCCTCATTTAACGCTTAATTGCAAAATCACTTCGTGTGAAAATTCCCTGTTCATTGTGAAGGAGGAAACTGTTAAAATTTATTTGCTCACCTGAAAATTACTACAAAGTTTGTCATCGCTTTTGTCCTTTTCTTTTCAGATTGCCCTTACGTGCGACTGGTGGTTCAACGTGAAATGTGCGACAACCCCACAGCTATATGTACTGAACGAACGCCTTTACAAATACATTCTACCATTTACACCGAAATTTCCCGAGGACTATAGTGGGCCCCTTGTTGATAAGTATGTATTGAGGATAAATTGCACTGCTCGTTGGTTTATTGCAGCGCGCACACCAACGCGTCAGAGTGCTTAATGGTTTTCAAACTTTTATTGTCTTTCAGATATTTAGCTTTGAAGTTCAAGGAGATGGAAGATAAAATGCGCCGCGAGAAGCTCAAGGGTCGTGGTGGTGTAGGTGGTGGTAGTGCTGACACTGAAGACAGTAGTAGCGATGATGCTACACAAACTTCATCAGAAAATGGAAGCACTGAAGCGATGAAGAACACAAAGGAAGGTAACAACAGTGGAAGCAGTTCATCGGCAATAGGCGAGCAAAGTTCGGAGAGAAATCTTCTGATAGATGAGGAAAATGGTCGCATCACTAGTCGTGGCAGTGTGCTAGCATCATATAGTTCTACACAGGCTACAACGAAAGATTTGCCATTAAGCCTACAGCCAATTGTTGTGTCAACAACGGCTTCGCCATTCGCGATGCAAACGGAGGACGATGATTTGAAGAGTAATGGACCGATTATGGGCGATAAAGTCAGCGTGGAGAAAGTCGAAGTGATAGAAATTAAGTCGGACGGAACATCAGGTCATCTGATACCAGAGAGTAGGTATAGTTCTGCGGATACTTAGGCTTTTCGAATTCTCAACAGTGTGCGTGTGTGTGATATTTGTATGTTTTATAACTCCTTCTAAGGCTAAATAAGGTATTCTTCACTTTGGTTTAAATTATTACAGCTTACTTTAAATTTAGAAAATGAAAACTATGTATATGGAAAAGTATTAATTTGTTTGCGAATGGAGGACAAAGGGCAAAAACAGGCTGTGCTTTATAACTATTCACGCGGTATAACCTGTGACGTTCAATTGACTTGTAAATGTCGCAAGAATCGCTGCGTATCTCAGTTAACACAATTTAAAATTGATCTTGATGACTTTTGATAGTATTGCAGGATGTGTTAAATCGTCTGTTTTTGACCAAAGAGAATGACTGGACGCAATGTGAAATTAATCGAATTGCAAGTGATACTTTATAAGCCACATATTTACGCATCCAACTAGACAAAAACTGTGTTACTTTGCAGCCACGAAAAGGAGTGAGATATTCATAAATAAAACTTAAGCTAAGTGATAAATAATAACGAATGCAGTGCAAAGAAAATTTACACAATTCATGAACATTACTTTGCGTTGCGTTCACTACGCCTAGAAATGACAAGAAATTCTCTTACAAAAAAGAAAGAGAAGTATAATCGAGAAAAAAAAAGAGAATTCAAATGGATATATATATGTATGTACGTCATTACTTAGGAGTGAGATCGAAGTAATCAGTCATTTCTACAGCTACAGCTCTTTTTTTATAATTTGCCCGCGCCAAAGGGGATATGAATACCCTTAAACTATTTCTGGGCATGGGCGTTTGTAGGAAGTGAGAGAGAGAAAGAAAGATTGGTGTAGTGGGTTTGAAACTTAGATGGTATTAAGTTTTCAGTAAACTCCAAGGGTGGCGTCCAGATAAATGGGGAGCTCTCATTTATATACCTCTTGGTGTCACAGAAAATAAAATAATTTACGAATACTATGAGCAAGCACATATTTATAACTTTCTCTGATACTTGGGTTTCGGCAGCCGGAAATGAGATTTTATTGAACGAATAGCACAGAAAGATGCAATGAGTTATTTTCTAGGCATAGCAATTTCTTACGATAAGGTATTGTACGTATGAACATATGTAAATAGACGTTCAACTCTTCATTGTTGATACTTAAAAAAAGACCGTTACAAAAACAGGGAATTATCTACAGAGTCTAAATTTTGAATCGAACCTGTAAAACTAGGTCATTTTCGGTACAAAATTCCACTTCATAAATTTTTCTATATATTCACCATTTAAAATTAATCCGTTAATAGTGATGAACATTAAAATCAGGATTTAAATGCACGAACAAATAAAACTAGCTGAACCCTGTGAAACTAGATCACTGCCGCTACAAGGCAAGGTTAAAAAAAAAATTAAATCGTGCTTGTCATACATATGACAGAATACCTGATCAGATTTTGATGCAATCTGGTCGATGGTCGCATCTAAAGACCAACAAATTCGAATGAAATATGTGTAAGATTTAAGGAGCGAAGTTTCACAAAATTTAAATCGGCGTTGGGTCTTAACACCCCAGCTTATAACGCCCATATAACATCACATTGTTAGCCACCTAACTCAAGAACGCCTGAACCGATTTTGATAAAAATATTGAGTGATACCATACATCAGATAAAGAGAAGGTATGGAGAGGAGTTTCAAAAATCTTCTGAAGGAAACTAGGTGAAAGTACTGTTAAAATATTCTTCAATCGAAAGCATATAATTCGATTTTCGCATCAGTTTTGGTCTATTCACTGTCATATATTGAAAATTTCATCTTTATTGGTCAAACGGTTCAATAGTTACAAGCATGTGACAGACATCACCATTAATGTCCGTATCGTTGTTTTGGTACGAAACGCTAAACAAAAAAAAAAAATGTAAGCAAACCAAAACAAAGCCAATTTTTTTCCCCTGATCTGAAAAGAGTACACTTTCCGATTATTTATAGAAAATAATTTCTCTTAAATTGCTGCCGAGACTGGCTTGGCAATAGCCCATCCTGTAAACACAATTTTGCAGTATATTTTCGATTGTTCGGGGATCTATTTCACGTACAGCTCTATCAATATTGAGCTTAAGTGCCTGAATCGTTTCTGGATTGTCAGCGTAACACTGTTCTTTAACGGCACCTCACAGAAAAACAATCCAACGGCGTCAAATCGCAGTTCCGCGGAAATCAAGCAACATCACCAAAACGGCTGATTACACGATTACTGAACTTAGTGCGCAAAAGATCGATTGTTGGACGGCTAGTATGGCACGTAGCGGCGTCTTACTGGAACTAGAGATCGTCCAATTTCATTTCCTCAGGTTCTAGCAAAACAAAAAATCAGTTATCAGTAGCGCTCTCTGATGGCTGTAGTGTGTTTGCCATCTCCATCTTCGAAGAAAAATAGACTAAAAATGCCACCATTCCACAAACCACACCAAACAGTAACACGATAAGGATGCATTCGCTTCTCTACGACGAGTCCCAAATACAGTAGTTTAGCTTGTTTACATGGCCGTCGAGATAAAAATGCGCCTCATCCGAAAAAATGATGAAAAATGTTCTAAAACCCTGAGTCAGATCGACCTGGTAAATGAATAATCCGAGGGTTAATGTTCACTTGCTGAGATTTGTGGCGATTTGTGGTTCTCAGGTTTAGGTGCACACTTTCGGCAACAGCAGCAATATTCTCGGCTGAGCGCACAGAACGAACACGAGGATAATTTGTGTTATCAAATAACACGCCAATCTCACGAACTTTCTTCACAAACTTGCGTTCAGCAGGCACGGTTGGTGCATTATAATAGCGCTGAATAGCTGTCAGTGTCAAGATAACATGTAATTTAAAAAGAAACCAACAGATGGCCTACCCGTTACAAGACAACCAAATAAACTCATCCACTGCTGCACTCCTGTTGGCATTGAAAATTAATTAATTATAAAATCAAACTCTGTGCTTTAAATTTTTGTTGATTAATTTGTGAGCGTTTCGACAGTGTAAACTTGAAATTGTGTATGTAGCGTGAATTCGTGATAATTACTCAACTGTTGTAAAAAAGGAGCGTAATATTTGGTTATACTCGTACATAAACATTATTTGAGAAACTCCTTGATGAACAACGTATGAAAATCGGTTTAGAAGTTTTTGAGTTACTAAAGAAGAAGAATAAACCTTAAGTTTATATTCCGCTGAATATCATCACACCCTTCTGCCATTTCATCGTCACTTGGTGTCAGTCGTATGAGCTAAAAAGCATATTCTCGTACCACTTTGAGCGACTGTAGGAGTAGGAATTACATATGTAACTTTATCAATACAACATATCCTTTAATACAATTTATTAATCTTCCAACAAAGCTAAACGTATTGACTTCAATTTCCTATCTTCTCTCAAAGAATGATCATGTAATGTATTTAGTTTATTAAAATAAGAAATTATTATCAAAGCACACCATAAATACACGCACATTTGTCTAGATAAAATTGAACTTGCCTTACGAAGAAAATTAAGTAAAACTGGTGTTACAAAGATCTCAATTAACATACATAAATTAAACCGATACACATTGATGCGGTTTCTAAAACGTATTCACAGTCCGCACTCTCTTGTCTTGATATTTAGGGGAAACACACGCAAAGCAAATTAAAACAGAAATATTTATTATTTCGATTTAAACTTTTTTAACAAAATATCAAAATCAGTTTCTTAGCCAGAAATCGATAATTTTAATTATTAAATGCAAGAAATTAGTTCAATTGTATGGAAACTTAATTAGCTGCCATTCCATGCATTTGAATTTGAATTGAAACTTGTAATTATTTGTATAGTTTGTAATTTACTAAATGTATTTTAATATTGTAAATTAGTCCTTATAATCCTTGTACATTATTTATTTGTATATTATATTTAATAAAAAAAAAAAACAGAAACTTACCTTTTGTGCTTTTCTTATATTTTCGCGCGTCTGTTTCATTGTTTCCAAAAAACTGATGATCTTGTCCTTATGGTTTGCATTCTAAGGGAAGACATACAATTATTTAAAAAAAAAATCATTGTCACTTTGTCTTTCCCACTCACCTCTGCGGTTAAAGGATTAACGCGATGTGTATTGTGTGTAACTCGAACGCAATGTGAGCAATAAATACCCTGACAATCGGAGCAAAATTTATCGCAGAGTCTTTTGTGGATTTTACAGAACTTCTCATTCGGCAATTGCAATTGGAGTGTTTGCATCTCGAACTCTGTCAACTTGTGCTTTTTGAGAACTTTACTATTCTGATGAACCGAGGTGAAGCAGCGTTTACAGAAATCAACTTTGCAATGCATACAAAGACCGATCGCTATAGCCTGTTCACATTCACTGCATTTTTGCACGAACGATTCCTGCGCAAGCATACCAGTTGGTACATAACCAGAGGGTCCAGCAGTTTCGGATGAGAGAAAGGATTTCGAATTCACCAACTGACCGAGGAGGCAAAAATTTAAATCGTAGCTTTTCTTTAGCCATCGCGTGTTTAGTTCAGTTGGTACGCGGCATACAACACATGTGAGGTTATAACGATGTAGATAGACGCAATTCTCGCAGATATTGTGACCGCAGTCCAGTAGAACGGGTCGACTGCTATTAGGTTTGTTATCTGAAAAACAATAGGGAATAAGCGTTAGTCGATCAGGATAAAAGTCATTGGCTATGAATATAGAACTATGTTTACAAACCAAAGTCGTGGTTCTAAATCACAACCTATAGAGAAAGAATGGTTTGCTTTATTGGTACTCATGTCTACGATTTTAGTGATAAACTACAATAAATTCAATATATTACCAAAACACTCAACACAACAGAAACTATCGCAAACAAGACATTCCGATTATATCAGACAGTCATAAGTCATAGCTACGAAATAGTATGGGAGTATCTAGCAATACTCAACAATGTAGGCAAAATCAACAGTGCAAACCCCACAGGCGGACCAGTAGGGGTGTAGTAAAGTGGGAGGGTTGTAATCCTTCTACTCCGGATCATAACTTCGCCGTAAGAAGAAGAAATAGGCAAAATCAACAGTGGATGGTAACGAAAAGGCCACGAAAAAGGAGGCGGCGACTCCGTTCGTGGCACCAGAACCCTTCTGCGAGATGGGTGTACATATGTACATATCATCCGAGAAGTGAGCTTATCTCTTTAGAGCATTCACAAAGCTAAGGCAGACGGTTTTTCAGCCCCACGATCTATAAAGCTTATGTTCGTCCGAAACTTGAATACACGACGGGCGGCTGATAAGTTCGTGGCCTGAGATACTGAACAACAAGTCATCTTCTCATTAGTGATAGCACTAACTGCGGTATAAATATCACCTCGTTTCAATAATAATCTCAGTTTGTTATTATTTGTGGTAGAATAAACATCACCATGTCAACCGAAATTGGAAATTCTCGCAATTTTGAGCACCGAGCCATGATAAAGTACCTCGTGAAAAAAGGAAAATCGTCCAAAGAAATTTCCGAAGACATGTCATCGACTCTTCATCGCTTATCAACAAGGGCGAGAGAGCTGTGAAGACGACACCCGCCAAGGCGTCCTGGGTCACAGAAGAAAATGTCGGAAAAGTTCAAAAACTAGTTGTGAACGACCGAAGAATAAAAATGTAACAGATAGCGGACGAGTTGCGCATCAGCAAAGAATGGATTCGAGGAATTTTGCACGAGCATTGAAATATGAACAAAATTTGTGCGAAAATGCTCACGCCCGAGTGCTGCAGATTTTTTGGAGTTAGCCGGGGACAATTTCGACGAAATTTTCAACCGAATCGTAACAGTAGATGAAACTTGCAAACTTGAAGTTCGCCAATACCAGCCGTAGTCCAAACAACAGTCTATGCAGTGTATTGAAAAAGGGGAGAAGCCCCCGAAGATATTCAAGGTGGAAAAGTCGGCTTCGAAGCTTATGGTGACTGTTTTTTGGGACAGCGAAGGTGTTTTGCTGATTGATTTTCCTGCCAAAGGGTATATAGCTAAATTTACTGACTCATGCACGTGAAGCGGTCATACGGAAGCGACGTGGGAAACTCTGGCACGGAGTGTTGTTATGACAGAATAACGCGCCTGTTCACACAGCGCGGGTTTCTAGACAGGCCTTAAAAGACACAGGTTTTCCAACGATAGACTACCCACCCTACAGCCCAGACTTGGCCCCGAGCGACTTTTTTTCTTTTTTGCAATTTGAAAAGGCCGGAGATTTGCAGATGAGAACGAGATCAAGGCGGCCGTAGAAAGTTATTTTGAAGGCAAAGAAATATAATATTTCTTCGGATCTCTTCTTTCACTTAATGCCTTAGGCCGCGAACTTATCAGCCGTCCCTCATAGACCTAAATGTGGTGTGGAAAACTCTTACTCTTCGTCAACCCAGTCAATCATCTTTCAAAAGAACACACCCAAATTTTCAGACAGATCTGTCAAATAGTTTTGTTGTGGCAGCCATTTTATATAGACGCCTACTAGCATTTTCGTTAAAATGGAAAAAAAAGTGAATTTCGAGTGCTCATGAAACACTATTTTTTGCGAGAAAAACCAAACAAAAGCTTGACAAAAATTATGGGGACTCTTCACCATTGATTGGAACCATTCACCACTGGTTTACTCAATTTCGGTGCGGTCGTTCAAGCACAAGTGACGCCGAACGTTCTGGTCGCCCAATTGAGGTCACCACACCAGAAATGGTCGACAAAATCCATGCTTTGATAATGGACGATCGGCGAGTGAAAGTGCGCGAGCTTGAAGAGGCCACAGGCTTATCACATGGCTCAGTGATTTCGATTTTACATAAATATTTGGACATGAAAAAGCTTTCCGCAAGATGGGTGCCGCGTTTGCTCACAATCGACAACAAACGCATTCGTTTAACAACTTCAAATGTGTGTTTGGCTGTGTTTTGATGTATTCACATCGATTTGAAGCAAAAACGGCCGCATTTGGCGAAGAAAAAAGTTATTTTTCAACAGGACAACGCACCGGCGCACAAGTCCGCAGTCGCAATGGCAAAATTGCATGAGTTAGGCTACGAACTCCTCCCTCATTCAGCACATTCCCCAGATTTAGCCCCCTGCGACTATTTCTTGTTTCCAAACATGAAGAAATGGCTCGGAGGTAAGAGATTTGGGTCGAGTGAAGAGGTCATCGCTGAAACAAACGCTTATTTTGAGGGGCTCGAGAAATCGTATTATTTGGAGGGCACCAACAAATTGAAGAAACGTTGGATGAAGTGTATAGAGCTAAAAGGAGAAAAATAAAATGTTTTTATACCGAAAAAAGTGTTCCTTATTTCATTTTTCAGGGACTTATTGACCCACCCTCATATGTTGACCAATTTTGATGCCCATTGGGAGTAATTCTAGAAATTTCAAACTATTGTCCTTGTGGATCCCTATTAGCTACCTTCAGTCAGCCCAATGTCTGAAAATTTGTATGGATCTGTAGAGTGATGTCAGTTAGCTCTTTATTGTATTGCCTCAATCGAAAAAATTGCTTTGGAAATGGTATAAAACTTTAGCTGTCTACTATTCGTTCTCGCGCAGCACGTACATATAGCTGCTAGAAGTTTCTTTAATGCCATGGAAGTAGGACGAGTACCTGCATAAAGTTTTGTTTCTTATTTGGCAAAGGCTAGTGGCAAAGAAAATGGGACGTATCATCAGTCCCAGTATAATAAATTATGACAAGTGACCTGCACATCATTCACTGCCTTATAGAAGAAACCAGAGCCTATGGTATCCTTGTATTAGCCTCTCACTCAAGAACCACGTACAGGTTAGATTCTCTTAAAAAATTAATTAACTTGGATCGGATATAAAGAGGGTAAGTCTCTGTTATCTCTCTAGTAGACTCTCAAATAATTTACTCTTTTGAGAATCTTCATGTCACGTCGCTTTTTGGGCCCAGATTCCTGAAATGTTCTTTGAATTTATACAGTGTCCTGTGAGGAAGCCCATTGGTGTGGAAGTTGTAGACCTTTTTCGGTTAAATATCTCGAGGCCTGCTTGGCTCTTTTGATTTCCCCATCTCTTCATAGCTTTTCCCTGTTTAGGGTGACCTGCCTAAGGAGCAACGAATTTTAACTCGCCGTCAAATGGGAAGAGGTTCTGTAATGGTATGGACTGAAATTGGTTACAACGGGAAGACCAAAATAAAATTTGCCAGTGGCATAATTCTGCCACAGCATCAGATATATTGAATTTATTAACGAACAAATTGTTTCAATTATTGCCGAGGAAAACTTAATATTTCAACAGGATAATGCGGCAATCTATACTTCCCGCCAAGTTAAGGAGCAGTTTAACTATATCCCTTCTTAACTGGCCAGCAAGATCAGATATAATTAAAAATATGTGGGGGGAGCTTGCAGTATAGCAATATTGTGGAATGGAACAAGATGGATCAAAAATTTAAATATATGCCTACGCGAAAGTTAGAAGTTGTAGATAATAAAGGAACTAGAACACAGCTCCTTTATTTCCCCCCTCCGTCGTTTACCTATCTTGTCATGGTGGAGGGGCTGAGTAGGGGCCGGTGATACTCTTGAGCTATACCTGGAATAGATCCAGGGAAGATCAGAGTGGAGGTCCAGAAACTAAGAGGTAAACAAAAAGAACCTATCATACAATGAAGTAGCAAAAACACAAAAAACAACATGGAGAGTACAATAGAAAAAGAAGAAACACGGATGGGGATATACATCCAAGTCGGCAGAGGCCACGATTGTCGCCAGTAGCTCAAACTCTCAAACTAGATAGCTTCGGGTTACAGCACCTCTGGCCGTTCGCAAAGAGGACGAGCCAGTAACCCGTAGAAGAAGGAGAATCTCCGGAGCCCAACAAAGAAAAACGGCTAAAGAAAGAAAGAGACTGGAGATGGAGAAGCAAAGGAATCCTGCTTCAAACCCCAGCTGAGTAACATCAACGCGCAGGGAGCCGTGGTTGGAACACCCTACTCTGTCACCAGAGGATGCCTAATAAAACCTATCATCTTCTACGGAGTAGTTGTATGGTGGCCAGTGACAAATAAAAAGTACGCAAGAGACTTGTTAACAAAGGTGCAGCGTTACAGGAGCACAATGCTCAACACCAACAGGGCCATAGAAGCGATTTTAAACATCCTACCAGTGCACCTCGAATCGAAGAAGATTGCCAGTCTTTCAGCCACAAGGCTTAGAATCACCGGCCTTTTCAACGAAGGCGCTAACACGCGACATTGAAAAATCACCAAAAGATAAAAGAAGTGACACCACTCATCGATTGTCCTAGTGATGTTGTTGAAAAATCTTATACGTTCACCAACAACTTCGAAACAATTTTCCCCACAAGCGAATATTGGATGAACGAAAGGATGACAAGAAACTCCAAAGGGTCATCGGTATATACAGACGGCTCTAAAATATCAGGGGAATCAGGGGCTGGCAGCTTCTGTGCTAACCCACCGTTCACCTAGAACCATTTGTAACGGTGTTCCAAGCAGAAGTCCTTGCAATTATGAAAGTAACAGAAATACTCGCAGAAGACACCAGCGAAGAAACGCAAATAGACATCTGCTCGGACAGCAAAGGAGCTGTCAAAATCACGACTAGTAAGGGAGTCCAATATTAAATTGAACCTACTTGCCAGGCGCAATAGAGTCCTCCTTATATGGGTACCTGGGCATGAAGGTGTACCGGGTAACGAAAAGGCAGATGAACTAGCAAGGAAAGGAGCGAGTGACACAGAACTGAATCCCGTTAAGACTATAGGGGTCCCTCTGACAACTATTAAAACGATAATCAATGAGAAAATTAGACAGGAGTTCAATAACTACGGGACGAATCCAGACACTTGTAAAGTGGCCAGATCCGTGGTAACAGAACCGTGTAACAACACAGCAAAAAGAATTTTCAACTCAAGCAGAACACTGGTGGGACTTTTAACAGGGCACATCGATCTCAACAAACATTCGTTCAGACTCGGGCTAGCTGATACAAGAATCTGTGCCAACTGTGAGGAGGAGGAGGAAGATATAGAACACTTCCTCTGCCACTCCCCTGCAACAGCGAGATTAAGACAGAAGATACTGGGATCCCCAAGGATACCGGATCTAACACACCTCAGTAGGAAAGTAATCGGTGATATATTGGAGTTCGCTATACGAACAAGACGATTTCCCGATCACTATGACATAATCTCCATTTTGATACTCCCCATGATCCCAATACCTACATCCTCTCTCATTACTTAATTCCCATATTGCACTACTTTTCCTACAGCTCGACAGACGAGGGGAACACAACGGGCCCCGTGGAGGCCTAAGTGAAGACCATAAACTGACCCTCTTAAACCAATCAACCAACCTAGAACATGCAGTTCTACTACTTTATAGCGGAACTATTTGTCGCTCTGTTCGATGGAAACAGAAAACCTTGAACTTTAAACAGCATTCAATAGACAACTCTCAACATGAAATAGAAGCGCAAACCTACTCGATCAAACCGCCCTACTTCCCCTCGAAAAGCTATAACAAACACTACAATTTACAAATTTCGTGAGTTTGCATTACAGCATGCCAAACCACACGTGCAGCACCTGAAAACTAGCATATCAACTGGTGCCGGCAACTAAAATAACAAAAAAAAAAAAAAAATCTTGGAACATTTTATCAGACTGGAACTGGTCATGCGCTAGTTAAGCTGACAGCTGTATCCCAATGTAGACTTCGTCCACTATACTTCTATCCTTGGCTATTCTTTAAATCGTTCTTAAACAAATTGCAGCCCAGTATATGGAGCAACGGAATGATTTACATACCTGCAGCTGAAACTTTATATTTTATATCGTATTCGCGTTTGCATTTGTCACAACGCCTGGCGTCCCGCAAAGTCAAGGCGACGAATTTTTTGTCAAAAAGTTTTGATTGCGAATGATTTGTTGGTATCATTTTTAGCACACAAATGTTATTTTAATTCATAATCAAGGGAATAATTGATAAATCAAGAAATAATTCACTTCCTACGCTTTTTGTTATTCGATTAACACAAAAACCGCACTCAAAACAAACTGTAAATTTACATATCAAAAATGACAGCAGTGACAGTTCGAAAGCAGGGGATGGAAAGTGTTGCCATGGCGGTGTGGAAAAATGTATGAATTTGCATTCGGTTTTGATAATATACTTGAAGAATGTCATAAAAGGCCAAATTTGATAGTGCAGTGAGAAGAAGAAGTATTGAAGACTTTACCGTTTGTAAAAAATTGACGAAACTCTAAGTATGTGCAGATGAAATAAGTTCACTCAACACTATAGTTTGCTTCGTAACTAAGGCGAATCATTTACACAAGAATAGATTTAAATATTTTTTCTTGTTTTTGTTGCGTTATTCGCTTTTTTTTTTTTACTCATCACGAAAATGTGATCTGTCAAAAATTCGAAGAGAATTCAAACATTGTAGCAATTTAATTGAACTATGTAGTATATCGAGGCGTTTGTCAATCTTTTGGGCAAACAATTTTTTCTTTAATTGCAATGTCAGTTACATTGCATGGTGTATGCCCGCCTTAACGTTTCCTTTATTTCCCTTTTTTTATAATTCTGCGCGGGCCGAAGGGGATATGAATACCCTTGAACTGTTTCATGGCACGGGCGTTAGGAGAAGGGGGAAGAGGAACAGAGGAGGAGCCTGTGCACGTTGGCTTTGAATGTTTGAAGATTGCAGTGATACGGAAATACAGAGCCTGGTAAATCATTCCACATTCTTGTCGTTCGGCTTATAAAGGAATCCCTATATTTGACAGTACAACTGAAATTGGGCTTAAGGGTGAACTGATGTGCATTTGAAGGGGAGGAATGCAACTGGCTATTTCGCTAGAGCATTTTTTATGAAAAAAAAAAAAAAAAAAAAATATATAAAACAGGGAGAACATGAGACATTTCTCCGATGTTCAAGTGAATATAGGGAATTCACAATTCCTTCCACTTGTTTGCTATTAAATTCACGTGCATAAAAAAAAGTCTGCGCTTTATTATGTATAGAGTTATTCATTTTATGACCGCCAAGGGAGTTTTCGCAAACTTCGATAGTTGTGAGGTAATTTTCTATGACTTTTCGGCATGTTTCTAGCTGTATTGCAGTTAGAATTTCACGGACGCTGATTTTTAAGGACCCCAAAATTTGGGAATTGTCTGTATAGGCACGATCTTTAGCATAGATTTACCGACCTAAATCGTTTTCAAAGAAAAAAAATACTGCCGGTTACGCCAGCTAGCACTGTTATCCGTGGTTGTGCAATGGCATTTAAACATTCTAAACTAAATGTATTTTTAGAGCTAAATAAAGTACATTCATTGATTCATTCATTCAAATTCTCAAAACCCCAAGTTCTGCAATTTTGTTTGTATACGTAGCCGCCGAGTGAGAAATCGCTGAAGATGTTGTTCGAAAAATCGGTGTCATCTCGTTGATTTTCCAGCACCCAATCGTCGTATGTTCTGCACATTTTATGCTTTGAGCGGTAGTCAAACGATCTATATTGTAAAATGGCAAAGCAAGAACTAACAATTTTTTTATTTTTTTTATTTTTTTTGCGCGCTAAAGAGAATTGAATACTCTTATACTATTACAGGGCAGGAGCGTTTGTGAAGGAGAGAGAGAAAGAAATATTTATTGTAGTGGTTTAAAACTTACATAGATGGTATTAAGTTTCTGTAAACTCCAAGGGTAGCGTCCAGATAACTGGGGAGCTTGTTTGTTTTGCTTTTGTCGTTGCTCATGATTTACAGTTTTTTTTTTTACATTCTCCTGATGTCATAATCACTATCAAGTTGCGTTTTCAGTCATATGACCGCTCTACTGCCAGTGCTATGCCTTCGCAGTAGAGTTGACTTAGCTGCCGCAATTGATCGACTTTTTTATTTATTTCAGACAAAATAAATAGATGATTGTTGACATCAGGATTTGAACCGTGAACCAAGAGCGTGACAAGCGTTGATGTTACCACTACACCACGGCCACCCATGGTGACAGATGGATTTAACAGATGCCATAAGGCAGGAATGTGAAATACCAAACACGCTGTAGTTCAATTTATTTAGTTTTTTGTGATGAAATATGCAAATTCAAATTTTCCCACCAATAACCAATAATCTGAGAGCATGAAACTGACGGAGCGTATAGGCGATCAGTTGGTTATTGAATATAATTGAAAAACTGTAATTGATGAAATTCCACCAGGGATTGCAAATGATTAAACAAACAATTTTAAATGTGTAGATATGAATACTGCGTTGATTTGTGTGTTGGAGATTCAAACTCAAATTCGTTTCTATCCACCGAATCTACTTATATTCGCTTAAAGATTGAATGGAAGATTGAATGTATCGGAATTTTTCCTAAATCCTTTGGGCACATCTTTTTCTCCAGTCTGATGGAAAATATTGATCGCCTGTGCCACGAAAATTTGAAGGGCTAACTGAGACCTAAGCTAAAAATGATAAAATGATAAAAATGAACTGCTAAGAAATTGGACACATGTGTTTAAATTACAGCGGCTATAGTAGATGCTAAGCTAATTACAAAGCTAGAAGCTAGCAAAGCTCTTGTGCAATCTTTTTCTTGTCTTCCTACTATCTTTCCTCTCCGATTTTTTTTTTATGAAGGCGGCTTGCGTTCCCGGCTGGCGTTTTTGCTGGAAATTGATTGCAGGTGTGTATTTACTTTTATAGAGTTTTCTATATCCCGAAAAATGTTATAGCTTTTACTATGTCAAACTGTCTACCCTTTCGTTTGAAATTTTAATACGCGTGAATTTTTTTTTTCATTTGAATAGCATACTAGGCTTGAGGGTGCCGAATTTGTTTGATTTTGCCCCGTTTTCACTTTATACTTGTTTTACTTTTGAGTGCAACATTTTCGCAATATTTAGTACACAATTTATTTGCAGAATTAAAAGGAATAAGTTCAAAATCCTAAGATAGTGAAGAAATTTATTGTAAAAGGAAAAAGCAAATAGGTGCAGGCATTCATTCAATTGTTACTTTTCAGGTCTTTTCACAGACTTCATTGTAAAAGTGAAGAATATTTTCTTGTTTTACAGTTTATAAATCTTTTTCGTCGAGGGAGTAAATCTTTCACCGTACGCTACCTATAAATAATTCCACCGAAGAACGTAATGGAACTGAAACCTGTTACATATGAACGTCGAGTTCAATGATTCTGCATGATATACTTCTAGGCGCAATTGTTAATTACCCTATTACAACTAATCCACAGTCTGCCCTACAAAATTTCTATTTTCAGATATTTTTCAATTTTTACAGCCAAGACCTATTGTGAATGAATCTTTAATGATTTTTTGATGCATTACAGCAGCGCTCCCACTTCATATTTTAATACCGTAGCGAAGCGGATGAACAAATTGTACTGTTTGCAAATAAATCATAGTGAAATGAAATTCTTATTTCTAATGAAATTGTTATTCATTTTAATGTAGTCTCTTGGACTCAAATAAATAAATTTCCACATCAAGTGTTACCCTTAAAAACGGTACCACGTAAAACGTGCACACTGTGACGAAATGAATGAATTTGTTCAGTTCTGAATACGAGAGTAGTACAAGCTTGTACAATTATTCAATTCTCTAGATTTTGGCATGGCTTTCCTGAAAGATCATAGTGATTCCAAAATTTCCGTAGGACGTAGTGAAATAGATGGAAAACCAACAAAGTGTAGTGAAATACTACGGTCGTAGTAAAAGTGGGAACGCTACATTACAATTCATGGAACCTTCTGAATATAGTAGATGCCAACGAATTAACTTGAATCGCATCATTTAGGAGAAGGATTTGGCATTTATAAGATCGTGCAATGCTTGTGCTAATATATATTTGTGATCAGCACAGGAAGATGTAATTTGGTATATAACTTTCTTAGGACGTGTACAGGAGTAAACATTTTTGAAAGCCGCCCACAGATAAGCCTACTTTTTTTAAATGCGCTTTTATAAATATTTTTATTAGAAACTGAAAAATATTGCCTTAACGAAATATATAGAAGTTTACATTCTCTACAATTCGTTCATTCGTTACATAAGGCCTATCAAATTTGGGCGTTTTCTTTAAAAAAAAAAAAAATCGACTTTGCTTTCTCAAATATGTTATTTCTCAAATATGTTATTTCAGCAGGATCCTTGTTGTTGTTACAAATGGCTGACTTTCTTCCAAGAAAAAGTCTTAGCCAAAAAATATATTGTAATATCCCTTAAAAACCCAGAGAATATCGTCTGGGAGAAAGATTTCATTGCATTTGAACCCAAAGGTTCACAACGCCACGCCCATTTTATAAGAAATGTGTTAGAAGATGAAGGATAGGGTAACTTACGATCCGTTCCAGACGGATTGTAGCTTTTTTATATGTTTTTTTTTTAAGTAATGTGTTTGTCTTTTTTTACTACACATCAGAGTAGTACGCAGTGAAAAGGACCGCATCGGTGCAGTAGTTTTCTTATTTTAGTACCATTTCGCATGTATAATGAGTTGTTAAAAAGGTTTACCTCATTTTATTTGAAAACGGTTAGAGATATATGATTAAAAGGAAGGACCATAAAGCGGCGAACAGAATGCTTCCGATCCGATCCAGCGGTTCTGACAAAAGTTCTGCACACAATGTTTCCGATCCGATCGGGCATTTGACGTTTTGCCATTACTCAAAATAGGCGAAAAAAAAACGGGGAAATTATAAATGAAAAGCGATTAATTGAACCTTTTGGAAATGATTTTGCCAATTTATGGCACCCATTTTGTGTAAGACGAAACAAAAACTACATTAACGGAGGTGGTGTGTTTGTTTTGTGTGAATATAACCTCAATTTCATTTTCTCAATGAAATCTTCCCTTGTGCAAATTATTCTACAGAACGTTTTACGAACTTATTTGGGTCGATTCTCCAAACGAATAGCAAATTTATAGGTTATGCCTTTCGACCTATCCGTCAAAGGTCATTATGTGCAATAAACCATATAAAATATTTCTCTTAACTTTTCGGAACCATCGGAACGGATCGGATCGGAATCATTTTGTTCGGCTCTTGAGGATAATTGGTGACCAGTGTTGCAGATCATAGTAAATCTATTGTACTTCGCTATTTCCAAAATCCAAATTTTAAAATTTCGTCTACGAAATGCAGTAAAATTCATTTGAATACATTTATTCACATTTATATGTTCGAATACACATTTTTTTAGTACGTAACATATAATTCAATTACGAATTGAATTTATATCATTTCTGACATACATTAGGGCTGTTCTAGACAGCACGCTTTTTTGTATCATTATGACAGATCTACGGTTAGTGTTAGCGTTTTGTTTCCAAACCACATACTCGTATGTATTTTCTTAACATTTATTTTCAATAATTAATAGAACATATGTATGTACATATGTACAACGATTATCATGTTTCCATAGAGAATCGATCGCGGATTGAACTCGGGTTGACATTCATTTAAATGCGCGTCGACTTGAATTGAATTTAAACTCGGCGAAGCAGACTGAATTGAGTTCAAATGACAGCTACACGAATTTTGTGACATATAGACATTGCAAATGAAACCAAAGAGGAAAGACTCGAAACATAATATGTCATATTTTCAATCGAAGGGAAAAATTACTTAATGTGTGAAGAATACGTTATAGTTGACCATATGGGAGACTTGAACCATTCGAGATATCTCAGTCCCATTCCATGCGAATTGAGCGATTGTTGATGCATAATGTGTGGACAGCTATGGCACTAGATGATATGGCCTGCAGGGTTGTTAAAATGTTTTTTATTTCGAAAAGTTACAAAGAAATATTTCTTGTTTTTGCATACAGCTATTGCGGACAATTGTTTAACATAGCTAAAAGCTCCAAAGAGACTATTGACTGGGATTCCTAAAAAATCTCTCGCTTTCTATAAAAAGTCACTGAGGAAAAAGCAACGACTATCCTAGAGAGTCGTCTTCATACCTAAAACAGGTAAAAGCTCGCATGTCAACCCAAAGGATCTCCGACCTATCAGTCTTTCTTTCTTCCTGCTGAAAACGTTGTAGAGATTGATCGATATCCACTTACGTAGCAGCATGCGTACTGCAAAGGCAAGTCACTCGTGCGCGCCATTGAAAAATCACTGAGCATCAGAGAGCATACTATGGTTGCTTTCCTTAACAGTGAGGGAGCTTTTAACAACGTCAAATCACAAGCAATTACTAACGCACTTGTAAGACTGAACGTCGAGTCTTCGCTTGGAGTGGTAATCAATCAATTGCTTACAGGCAGGGTATAAACACAAAACTAGGCGGAGCTTCGACTCAAAGATTTGTAAGCTGCGGCACACCTCAAGGTGGCGTCTTGTCCCCTCTTCATTGGAATCTAGTGGTTGATAAACTACTAGTCGACCTGGAAAGGACGGGATTGTAAGGCGATTGCTTATGAGGACGACGTTGCTATTGCTATCTCGGGAAAACACCCTAACAATCTAAGGGAACTCATCCAATATGCTTTTCCCCTATTCTCCAAGTGTGCTTGGGAGTAAATCCCGACAAAACCGAGTTGGTCCTCTTCACTCGAAAATACAAAGCTTTATCCGCTTCATAAGAAGCTCCGGCTGGTTCAACTAGCCGTTAGGTAGTTAAAATAGCAATACACCCCGTGGTATCACAATGGACCTCCTTTGGTCTAAGTGTGTCTGTACACAGGTACAGATAGCCACCCTAGCGTAACCATACATCTATTTGTGATTAAGTTAGTAAAGACATTTTATTTGCATAAGATCTTAGAAATTGGTGATTCAAAATCTCCATCGTTGCTCGAGGTGTGTATCGTTCCATTGCTTGTTGTCAACTAATTCTCTATCTGTCTACAACATAAATGTCACAGCACAATGACATTTGACGCCATTTGCAAAAATTATTGCACATTCACATTATGACATTAGTTTTGCCCCACCCATGTATATGGATCAATTTTTTTTCTGTATTCAAATGGGTACTTTTCAGGGGACCCCATACTATTTATAAAATTAGATATTCAAAACGAGGGGCGCCAGAAACTGTAATCTCGCCCATCTTGATCTTATTAAATGGAGTACACCGCTGTACTAGATTTCGTCTTTACTTACCTACACAAATCAAAGGTCGTAAGCTGAAGTTCTTCATAAGCAGATTTCTTCATCTGAAGGATTTTGCGACCGAATCGTATCTAGAACGATCAGGTTTGTGCGAGAATGTGTTACCTTACGGGGCAATGAAAATTCTGTTATAAAATATACCATGTCGTCGAATTTGCCTACCTAATCTGGTAGAACAATGGGTCCACACAGAGCAGTTGAGAAGAAATCGGAATTAGGAATGAGCTGGGTATAGTTGAAACGTGTTGCAGAAGTTGCATTGTTGATGACCTCAGCTTTATGAGGAGTAATAGGTCAACCTAACCTCGAAATCTAAAAATATTTTCTTGTTCTGGAGGACGGCTTCATAAACTGTGCTATCCACTGAATGCTGGGAGGCACCAACAAATTTATTTTGCTCTATCTTCTTACATTTCTTCTTTTTTTTTTAAATAAAACAAACAATGCCCATCCCATCAATCATTGATAAATTCTTTTTATTACTGTTCAAATTTAAAGATACATCCACCGACACACACCGATATACAGGTAATCAGGAGAAAATTAATTTTCTTTAACTAAACATGGAATCCATTAAATCATTCAAACGCTCCTGACGTTCAGGCTGCCTCTGCCGGAACTTGCGCAATTCCTCATAATCCGGATCATCGGTTTCCAACTCGAAACGGCACATTGGGCATGAATTAGCCTAAAAAGGATAAAGAATATAAAAATATTTTGATAAAATACACAATTTCTACCTTTTTCAACCACAAAAGGATGCACTCCTCGTGAAACTCATGTTTGCATGGAAGAATCTTATATTTCTCGCCCTGTTCTCCTGGTTGCTTGCATACAGCACATTCCATATCAGGATCGTCTTCATCCAATTCATGTACTGGCAAATTGGCAATTGCCTTCTTTGATGCCTCTGGAACTTCAATTTCAATGTCAATGCCATTCATAATGGCCAGCACCTGAAGGCGCCGAAAGTGCTTAGCAAAGTCTTCGGGTCCATTAGGGCCGGTTGGTTCGCATCCAAGTTCATCAAAATAGTCAGCCATTTCGCCTGGAATAATAGGAAACCACATGTAACACATTTAGCCAATCAGAAATACATTTATCAATAATCTAAATCACATTCAATTGCCAGAGCGTGATCATTCTAAAGCAATCGATCGAAGTTGATTAGCCCACTACCCAGCAATTAGTTCCACGTGCAATTATTGAATTCCAGTCGACGCTTTCATCAGGCACTGCTTGGATGGGGGAGGCACGAGAAATGGGGACTTGAATTATGAGCTGGAGAACTGTCATCTAAATTAATTTGTCTGCCATCATTCAATTAGATTGTGTTGATATGCACTTAGGATCTCCATAAGAAGCCAATGATTTCGAAGCGAGTTATGTAAATTGATTGGAAATATGGGGCCTTGTTACTGGTTAAGAAAACCGATGCCAAAGTCCAAATACTATAGACCAAGGCAACGCGACTGAGATGTGGGAACGATTGAACAATTTTGGAAACAGCCGGGGGGTTGAAAACTTAAGGCAATTTGCTATTAAAGGTGGCAGGCGGTTTAAAAAAAAAACACACACAATGTACAGGTACAGGCATCTATCTCAAAGTCTATTTGGGAAAAAAACATTTCTAACTTAACTCAGCAGAGATGAATTCCATAGTTAATGACCCTTAAAAGCTGCAGATACTAACACAATGTGAGCGCATATGTACGTCTGGTAGCCTGTCCTCTCTGGTTCGTGTGAATAGGATAGTCTTTCTTGATTCCTCAACATATTGTCGATAGGAGATTCCCGCGCAAAACAACTTGAATATCTCCAATAAAAAATCACCACTCATCAACCTACTCACTCAATTTTCAGTAAGGTATATATATATATTCGGTATATTAGTCAAAACAGAACAAATTGAACATGTCACCGGTCACCGCAACTTATGTTCAAGCATGAAGTCGAAATCATGTGGTTTTAGGCCACATCTGGGCCAAAAGGTACCCTTTGAGTGGATATTTCTTTATTTACTTTAAATTTGCGTAATGGATAATGCTTCCGCGTGTTCTTCGAAGTTATCGCTCAAGGGGATTACCACGTTTCATACAGAACTCTGTCAAAAATAATTCTTCATTTGATACTGTCACTGAACACTGGCCATCTATAGTACAAATAGATAGATTCTTTGTATTCACTTTGATCAGTTTTGGAATGGGGAAATGGCACGATCGATCATTTTGACGTTGGTTCAGAAAATGTAAAGCATTAATTCCGTGGCACTGATCTAAGAGCTGGACCTAGTACTGGCCAAAGGAGCACCAGCACTATCCCCAGTCAAGATGGCGAAGATGCGGAACCATCAAATTGGCAGCTTAGTGCCAGCTTTAGGGTGACAGAGATACCCACATAGAAGGAACTTTGAGGGTCTGATGTCTGATGGTACCTGGATTTCCCGGATGATACCAGGTTCAGGAACTTTTGCAAGAGAAGAGAGTTTCCTTTTGGGGCAGCCAAGATAGAGTGGCAGTGTTGTATAAAGAGTTTCCACAAATGACATTCGGTGCGGGAGAACTCACAGCGCTCGCGAATATCATCGTGGAATAAGTATTCATCTCGATTGGAAGCAGGTAGGCTCCAACTTGAAAGCATCAGATCTACAAATAGGCCAAAGCGCCACTTGATGGAGTAAAAAGCTGACAAAACTGAGATTCTACAAACCCAACTTTTTTAAGAACGGACTTTACGAGTACGAACGTATGTGTAAGCATTATTTCTATCCCTATGGCAGCCAGGTTATTTAAAAAAGAGAAAAGTCTAAAAAAATTGTGGAATCCTCAGTCTCTGAGAAAAACTGATGAAGATCAAAGTGTTGTACTAAAATCCACTTTCCTGGTAGTTACTATACCACTGTACATACTATGGGTTAGACTAGGCTATAAATACTTTCCAACTATTCAAATCACCAGGTGCAGGTTATACTCTGTCATAGAGAACTTTCCTGGGACCCTATTGCCTCTCTTCCAACAGTTACATTCTGTAGGTATAAAGTTACTCATTGGATTCCTCAAGAGTTCGTCGTGACTTCGATTCCACGACAGGATTTACTTGAAGGCTATCTGGCTTACATATCCTTTCGGTTTATAACCAGTAGCAGCAAGTCATATTCCTTCTTGCTAGCTAGTGCCAATAAGTTTGTCGCCGTCTTCACAATCTCCAGGCTTTGAGAACTACCATCTTGATAGAATCACCGTTTCTGGTGTTTATTACTGGCCCATTTCCCGATCTTGTCCTCTGCATAGCAGCAAGTAATTCGCGACCCAAAAATTCCTAGTATCGCTTCATGAATCACGTGTAGTCATGACTGGTTAGTTTTCTTTCGCCTCTAGGAGTCATTCGTTGTTTGTACTCAGCCATGATTGATTAGTAGTCTCATTTCTTGTAGTCATTTATGGTCTATCACTTGGGGTCTCCCTCATGATTGGTTGGTAGTCTCACCTCTCTGATAGTCAGTGCAGTTGGTACTTTATCACAACTGATTAGTAATTTATTGGCCCTGGAAATCATTTGTGGTTGGTACTACGAGTATGATTAATTGGTAGTCTTCTGACGTTTGTAGTTGGTCTGGCTTCTTTGGGAGCGATTCATAGACTGTGTTCCGTCATGACTGGTTGATAACCGCTCTGGAAGCCATTTGGCTCATGACTGGCTGGCAGTTTTCTCGTACATAGTGTTTGCAGTTCCTATTCCATAATGACGAGTTGGTAGACTTCTGTCTCTGGGAGACATTGCTACTCAGTCACGACTCCACATCATTTCAAAGTGGCGCGATGGGGTACAATTCACATTCGCTACCTGTTAATGACTTAAACATAAATTGTTTATCAAACTGTGAATGGTTAGAACGTGAATGAGGAGTTTTTCCTTCACTTCACAGTTTTAAATTCACGATATTTCGTACACGACTTACGTCGTGAAGTGCGTGATAGGTATGAACGAACAAAGAAAAACAAAAAAACAAAAACATGATGCACAATGATCTGTGTATACTAGGTTAACGGTTTCTCGTTTTATTCCATAATTCACTTGGTTGCACTCGTCCTCGTACTCGTGAATCATGAGTTACTTAAACCATGAGTATCTTTAAAAATGCCGGAAGCTAATGGTGGAAATCATTTTTTTGTGCGAATATTTCGAAAACGGTGCGTTGTACGAAAGCATTAATTTTGATCGAAATTTTAGGCTTTGAAATAGAAGATGAATGCTGTTCTGCATTCATCAATGGAATTAATGGCAATCTATTATGAATATTTGCTTTTGACTGCGAATATCCCGAAGTTTTTTTTTTTTTGTAATGTGAACTACCGCTTTCTCAATGAATGAACGAAATTATTCGATAGCTGAAATCATTCAATTACTAACTATCGTTAGTCGAATTCCTTCGATAGTGCTCATGCCACTTGATTTTTGTTAATCTTCTCTAAATACTAAATAAATACTTGCTTTTTCATGTGCATACGTACGTACAAAACATTTAATTCTAAAAGTATTTATACGTGCAATTTCTTCGTGTATTCACATTCACAGATTATATTAACAGTGAATTAAAAATCACGTTTATAGTTATACTTATGAAAGTAAATTCACGACTTATCTCAACTTTAAAAGGTAGATGACTCAGGCATGGTTCTCTAGTTTTAATTTCTGGAGTTCCTACCGTAATTTTCTCTTTCTGCCTCTGTATCCAAAAATATACGTATATATACACAGGATGAGTTTTTTTTTTAAATTGAGACACATCAATTAAGTTAGAGGTATATTAGGTTAGAGGTGTAAGAAAAATACATAAAAGCAAAGTTGTAGAAGATGGAAGGAGAGGTTTTTTGTTGAAAGGACGTTGAAAGTCCTTCATTTTAACGATGCGGACCACACTTAACTTGTCCCAAGAATATAGGAAAATAATTCCCTTAGACTGCAAATATTTTTTCGTAAACTAAACCGTAACGGAGATATTCAAGAAATAAGGTTTTTTTTTTGAAAGTCCTTGAACGTTCTTTTTTTAAGGATGTAGACCAAACTTACATGTTTGCATGAAAAGGGGTAATTTTCAATCATCTATTGTAAACACGATTTTTTTTTCCAAAACAAAACCGTTTACGAGATATCAAAGAAGTGATCTCTCCAACCCCATTTCTTATTGTAACAAAGATTCAAAATGGCTGCCATTTGGATAAATATTTTCTACAAATTTTTGGGGATTGCTTGCAAACATTTTTTTCTTTAATTTTTGAGCTATTAGTTTGCGAGAAATTCATTTAACCTTTCAAATTGGCCTCTCGTGGTTGGGTTTCGAAAAAAAAACTTGTGCATACGAAGGTTGTAGATTGATTTTAGGGTCGCAAGCGCACTATGAACTTGTAGATCTATTGTGCTCTCCCGACTCGGAGTTCTAGTCGATGAGATATTCATCTTAGAGCACTTCCTCCAATCCAATTGCCTTGATGAACCGGAGTACCTGGAGTAAATCTAACGATAGTAGATTTTCTTCCGATAAGTGATAAGCATCCAAGTGTTTCCTTCTTTTGTGGAATAGTGCTCCATATTCCGTAAGCAGTACCCTGGGGCCCTAATCTGTATTTCGTTTCGAATTTAAAAACTATTCGAAAGTGATTTTCTATTCTGCTTTGATTTGACACATTCCAGTTGCTAAACATCTTTCCACAACTTCCAAATTTTGTTGCGAGTCTCGCTCTCTGAAGTGTCAGTGACCAATGTCAACGGATATGAAGAGCAGAGTTAATAAAATGACTAGCAGCTTCTAGCTAGTCAACGTGAATTTCTATCATTTATTAGAGGTTCTCAGCACACAAATTTGACAGCATTTCAAGAACTGTCACTCTTGGATCCACAGAAAAATGAAAAATGTCACCATTAACAAAAGTAAAAGTGTACAAAAACCAATTAAATGCTAATTTGTGACAAAATTTTATCAATTGACATCTTTCAAATAAACTGTATTTCATTTTCCATAGAAATATCTTTCACTTTAAAAAAAAAAACCCAAGCTGAACGCTTAACGAATGAAATTTTCGAAATTCGAGTGACTTTGACACTAATCTTCGAATTACAAAGTGTCAATTTCCTGAAAGAAAATTGAATTGTTTTTTATTTTTTTTATTTTCGGATTAATCTAATTAATTATTATTAATATAATTAATATAATTAATAATTTTATTTTCGGAGTGCTAATCATCTGGAGACGAATTACAACAACCGATAACGAGTAACGAGTAACTCGTCATCAAAATGTAAGGATTTCGCATTACCGCTTTCGTAATCGAGCATTCACTATCGAAATGTCAGATGACAGTACACGTTATAGTGCGTCATTTCCGAGGACAGATAAAAAAATAGATCCATTATTGAGTTTAATTTCACTGCAAATAATATTTTTATCTCTTTTATATCAACCGGAGAAACGACACTTTGTGAGTTGTAGTAGAATTTCTCTAGTACAATTTAATTTTCATTCGACACGTGAGGTTTCGAGTACCATCATCCCAATGAGGTGAATTGATCATTCGATCCTACTCACTCACTCGTTATCGATTGCGGTAATTCGGCCCTTGCTTTCGAACATTTTGACTTTCGAATTGAAATACAGAGTAAGATCCCTGGGGCGTCTATACCCAGTTTCCTGAGAAGTTCCCTTAAGTCTACAGTGATCCCTTAGAACGCAGCCGTTTTTTGTTGATGATTGTATAAATCTTACTCTTTCTCGGTTGTAATTCCAGATAAGACCTTTGGCCGGTCCTAATTTAGAGAGTTTCTTCCAAGGTTTGGTTCTTTTGTAATCTTCGTTTTTCCTTCCTTAGCTCTTCCCGTATCTTGTGCGGTCTCACCCCGCTGAATGGTTCCGCTTCGGTAAATGTAGTCTTCGAGCCTTTCCTTGTCAGTTCATCAGCTGCTTCTTTGTGACTTTGTTATTATCATTCAGTTGGTTTATCTTGGCAAGGAACTCCCACACCAGTTTAGATCTGATTTCGTGAGAACTTAACGCCTTGATGGCGACCATACTGTCCAATACTTCCTATGGAAGTTATTCTGCATTCGAAAGATGATTGTTTTTTTTTTGTTTTGTTTTACATGAGGGCATTTTGAAAAGTACCTCTTTTTATGCAAAGAACTGTCAGTTTGGTCTAAATCCTTAAAACTTAGGATATTCAAGGACTTTCCGCATCACCATTAAACTTTCCCTTACACTCAATGCAATTTTGTTCATAAGCGTCTTTTCCAACCGTCTCCAACCGTTTCCGAAAAAAAATAAGTCAAACTTTTTAAAAAAAAAACTCGAACTTTTATTCGGGATATCTCCGTAATGATAAAGTTTACGGAGAAATATTTATAGCAAAATGTAATTATCTTTCTATGTTCTTCCGACTGAATATCTCAAAGTACCCAAACCCAATTAAAAAAGGTGAGTTTGCTTGGTATACTTAAAATCAAGGACATTCCAGGTCACCAAACAAAGCCTCCTCCATTTTGACCAACTTTGTTCTCGACTATTTTTCTCATATCCCTAACCGTTTCCGAGATACTGAGGTTTTTGAAAACTCACCATATACATATTTACCACCGATAAAAAAAAAATAATTTTCTTTGAGAAACTTCTGCTAAAAAGATTGCACCCAGTAATTGAAGAAAGGCGATTGATCCCGGATCATCAATTCGGGTTTCGGGTTAAACATTCCACAATCGATCAGGTGTATCGAATTACAAATGAAATTGAAAAAGCTCTAGAAGGGAAAAAGATATGCTCTACCGCTTTTCTCGACGTATCGCAAGCGTTCGACAAGGTATGGCACGAAGGCCTGAGATATAAGCTAAGGGTAATCTAACCAGATAAACTCTACAGAATATTGGAATCTTACCTTAATAACAGACTCTTTCGTGTTAAACATGGGGCAGAATATTCGAAATTTAAAGAAATCCATGCCGGGGTTCCACAAGGAAGCGTTCTCGGCCCAATCCTGTTCCTCCTCTACACAAGAGATATACCACAAGATGAAGGGACTGTCGTAGCAACGTTCGCAGACGACACGGCTATCCTCGCAACAGATGAGTCAGTCGAATCATCAACTGGAAAACTCCAACGAGCTTTAAACAAAGTATGCGAGTGGATAAAGACCTAGAGAATCGTCCTTAACGAGACCAAGTCAACGCAAGTCAATTTTACGTAGAAAAAGATAAACAACTTACCTATTTCCATTAACTCGGTACAAATACCGTACGCAAACGAGGCAAAATATCTAGGAATGACACTAGACGCAAAACTTAAGTGGAAGCCACATGTTAAAAAGAAGCGCGACGAGCTCGAAATCAGACTTAGACAAATGTACTGGCTACTCGGGAGATACTCGAAGTTAAGCGTATACAACAAACTGCTTCTGTACAAGCAAGTGCTAAAACCATCTTGGACATACGGTATACAACTTTGGGGTTGTACCAAGCCAAGCAATATGACTGTTCTGCAAACATTCCAAAACAAAACACTGAGAGCAATTGTGAATGCTCCATGGTATATAAGGAATAGTGATATTCACAGAGATCTAGGTATTGCTACCGTGAGGGATGAAGTAACAAACTTTGCTCACAAACTTCGTACTCACCTTCATGATCATTGCAATAATGAAATAATCCGTACTCTGGACGTGACAAACCTCGAGCGCCGACTACAAAGAACAAGACCGTACGATCTGGCGCAGTAAGGGAAAACCGCATGTAATGACGGTATTAGTAGGTGCCTTCGCTGGAAAGCTACCTACCTAACGCGATTAACACTACAGAAGCGTAAACTACTTGTTAAGGTAACTTAGTCGTAGTCACCACAAAACGAAAAAATGAGAGGAACGGATTTCCTACTACTATGAGCACGAGCGGCCGGTTCTCATAGTGCCTCTCTGGGGGGTGAGGTTTAGCCCGTAGGCATATACTGGCTGACACTTATGAATTATCAGGTCAGATATATGAATCGGGCAAAACCAATGGTACGGGCCATTGGTATCTTTTGAAGATTCCTGCACCTCCAGGCGCAACCAAAAAAAAAAAAAAAATTAATTTTCATCACTTTAGCAATTGCCTCTAATTATAACGGAATAAATTCTAAATGCAAAATTTAGTCAGCCCATTTCCATTTACATCAATCGCTTATCGCAATATTTAATATCTTTCATAAATTCAAAAAATTTCTACAAATATCGCCGCTTAAAATTCACAAACGCAATATTGACGATTATCGTAGACAACGGCCGTCGTCGCGGTCGCAACCGTCATCATCATCATCAATATTTGAACGTTGCCAAGTTCGTATAATTTCGCTTTTGAGGAAAATTAATTTCAACATGAGATAGATATTTTAATTTTTCAAAAAACGAATATTTGTGTTTATTTTTCATTATTTCGTTTTGCTTTTGTTCAAATGATATACACTTTAATATATTTGCAAAACAAGTGGCACGGGGCGAGATGTATGTACACATGACGTCTATGGTCGCATTGAACGTGCCATTCGTCTCGGGGCGCTTGGCGTTCTATTTCGGGGCCGCCAATATGTACTATACTGTCTGTGAAAAATGTAAATTGTTTTGTATATTTTTGGAACTGCACGTTTCCACGAGTTGTCGTTTGTTTGTTTCTTTTCTGTTTGTCATTGCGAATCGTGAAATGCTATAAATTCAAAGAGTGGGCAATTAATGGTTGAAAAGTTGTAATATTTATTATTTCTTTATTTTTTTTTCTGTTATTTAAGAGAAATGAATGAATTTGTAAAAATGTATAATTCATTTTTAAGTTGTTTGACATTCGAGACAAATTATGGAGTTCGCGAAATGTTAGCATTTTAATTTATTTATTTTTAATTGGCATTTAGCTTGTTTCCTGTCCTAATAGCTTAGCCAATTTAATATTTGACAGAACGGTCTAGGAGTGACACAAGTTAAATGTTAGTGTCACTCTCGACTCGGATCAGTTACATTGCAAGAAGGTCAGTGTCTGTCGCCACTGCTATTGCTTGCAGTCCCACGTCAACCTACACTAGAGTTCTGCTTTCGCTTAGGTTGCCGCATCTGCCTCTGCATGTCCCTCAGTATCTAACATTTTACCAAAGCTTATAACCTTAAAACTATTCAATCTATTTGTCCGCATCCATTGAAAACTGCCGCCCCAACTTCTCTGAAAAGTAACGTCGTGCGAGACAGACATTGCCCATCTATGATATGTCGGCGGAAAAGTGAAAGTTTGCTTAGTATAAGATGGTGTCGAAGTGTCCTTTCATTCGAGGTTCGTATCTGCGGTTAAGTCTCCGCAGTTCATGTCTACGAAAGAGACGGATAATATCACGGATAAGAGGGAATTATAACTGCAAGAAATGATTATCATCTTGGAATTATTACATCAGAATTTTTCTTGTTCCAGTGGTCGAAGAATTTGCTAGAAGTTTCTGGCTATCAGAAACTTCTGCTATATAAGGACAGATGGCGATCGAGAAGAGGGAGTAGTTTTAAAACCGTGGCGAAGAGATTAGAAAAGTGATAATGGGCGAAGTTGTAATTTTGTGATAAATTGAAAGTTGAGAGTTAACAAGAAGAAGTAATTAGTTTGGATTTGTGAATTAAGTGATTGAAAGGAGATAAAGTGATTTGAGAGGACAGAGACCTTGTAAGAAAAGAATTGCGAAGAATAGCATAGTGTGAACCTGAATTGTTCTATAGACTAGAAAATAAAGAAATAATTTCACAGAATATTGTTTTATCTACTCGAGGCGTAGCTCGCATATTACAATATATATATTTTCGATGGTTCGGGGATTTAATTCACGAATAGCTCGATCAATACTCTGCTCTAGTGCTTGAACCGTTTCTGGATTGTCAGCATAAATCGTTCTTTAACGGCACCTCACACAAAACAAAATCCAACGGCGTTAAATCGCAACTGCTCGGATGCCAAGCAACATCATCAAAACGGCTGATTACACGATTATTGAACTTAGTCCTCAAAAGATCGATTGTTGGTCGGGTTGTGTGGCACGTAGCGCCATCTTTCTGGGACCAAAGATGGTCCAAGTTCATTTCCTTAGTTTCTGACTAAAAATCGATTACCATGCCTCTGCAGTGCTTTTCGTTGACCGTAGCGTTGTTGCCATCTTCATCTTTGAAGAAAAATGGACCAATAATACCGCCATTCCACAACGTACACTTTCGGCAACAACAGCAGTATTCATGCCAATTTCACAAACTTTTTTCACAAACTTGCGTACAGCAGGCACGGTTGATGCATTCGAAATTTCTTTTCAAAATTCGCATTGTTTCGGTACCACAGCAACTCACTTTGAAAATAAGTTTTCAATATTTCCCAACGTTATCTAAGCGTAAATCGATTGATTTCGTACCGCGGAAATATTATACTGTGTTTCTGTTAATTTTTTTTTTGAGCACGAAAGAGCTGTCAGTGTCAAAATAATATGCAATTTAAAAAGAAACCAGCAGATGGCCAATCCGTTAGAAATAAATACAAAAAGGCCTCCAAAAGACGGGCATGGACATAAATATTATATGGGAACGTTGTAGAGTATACTAACGTTCACATATTCTGTTGCGATAACTTTTACGATTCCAAATTAATTTATTAATAAAAATAACTTTTAAAACAAAAATATACATTGCTTGGGCGCACTGACGTCTATAAATTTCGTTAAACTTTTTTTTTCGATTTTAAACAAATTTGATGAGAATACATAATTTTTAGTTTCCATTCCGTAGTAAAGTAGGCGTGGCCGCCAACGTAAATAATCGATATTTGCGTACAATAAGATATTTAATTTACCTAGAAATATTGAAATGAATGTCCTGCTTAAACTTACTGAAAAAGTGCCTTTGAAATTTGGCGTTCTGCGGCTTTAACGGCTATTTGGCAAGCCTTCAGTTCCAAGCAAAACGTCTGGCAATGGTTTCACATGACATATTATGAAGTAAATTATTCAAAAAAAATAAAATAAAAATACTCGTAGCTCTGGCGCTATTTATGATTTCTTTGTCGCATTTAAGGACGAATTGTGACTCGACGCACCAACAGAATGCTGCCAGATGTCGACTTTTGTAACCACCAACTCCAAATGAATTGGCCTTGCCAAAATGCTTTATGGAAAATGTCCACTATCTCTGAGATTAATAGGGGTATGAATATATATCCGAAAAGTTTCCATCAGGATTTGGAAGGCCACTGTTCACACATCTACCATTCCAGAATATAAACATCATTGGTCCTGGAACGTGAGCATTTTTCGCTGTCCCTTCTTCCACTTCTCGCTTCAATTACACAAAAAGGGTTTAGAAATTCATTACGGGTTCTATGCGAACATTAAATTTCAATATTTTCGTCTTTTACATGGGAATATGCATTCGTCTTGATCCGCCTAAAGCATCCCCTATTTTGCTCTTCGATTACACGAAAGCTAATAAAAAATACATATGTACGAGTATGTAATAAAACCCAAGACATTTTCCTTGAGAAATTTAATGGGCAATATTTTTGTCTCACAATTCTTTGATAAGATGAAGCGTTTGGAAGATAGCGACGAAAAATCAACGCTGGTGAATGCTGGGGGTAGATTTTCACCCCAGAAAACGATTAAGCATCCACCTAACAAGTGGAAGCATATCAGATATTTATTCCTAGACCTATCGAGAAACATAACCCCCAAATGAAATCTTTTCCTACATTTTCCTAACTTGCGTGGACTACTAGGAAAGCATACTTAGAGACTAGAAATTCCGGCTAATGACTTCTTTCACAGCTGCATGGATGAGGATGAAGAGGAGATACCAATACACCTGCTATGTAATTGCTCTGTCTTATCCTCAGTAAAATAACAGATTCTGTGAGAGTCGGATATTTTCTCCTTTGTTATAGAATTTTGTTTCCAATTAACTTCTCCTAGCAACAAAGTATCAAACTTGAAATGCAAAGTTATGAAATCAATCCAAACTTAAAGGTTCTATCCTAGAAGTTTCAAGCACCACTAGCTATTGTAATTTGAGGGATTCAATCTAAACCAAAAGCTAAGAGATGGGCCATCTGCTGGTTTCTTTTTAAAGTACATGTTATTTTGACACTGACAGCTCTTTTGCGCTCAAAAAATTGACAGGAACACAGTATCATGTCTCAGCGGGAAATTGGGAAATATGGAAAGCTTATTTCCAAACTGAATGTTGTGTTACCGAAACAGTTAAAATTAAAAAAAAAAATTTCGATCGAAAGAATGCACCAACCGTGCCTGCTGTATGCAAGTTTGTCAAAAAAGTTTGTGGGATTGGTATGCTAATTGATAACACAAGTTATCCTCATATTCGTTCTGTGCGCTCAGTCTAGAATATTGCTGCAGTTGTCGAAAGTATGTGCCTAAACCCGAGAATTTTAACTGGCCACAGATCTCAGCAACTGAACATTAGCCGCACTACCCTTAGGAGAATTATTCATAAAGACCTCGGATTATTCTCTTACCAGGTCGAACTGACTCAGGGTTTTAGAGCATTTTTCATAATTTTTTTTCGGATGAGGCGCCCGTGCCCTGAAACAATTAAAGGGTATTAATACTCCCTTTCGCGCGCGCAGCTTATAAAAAAAAAAATAAAAAATAAATTCATAAAGACCTCGGGTTATTCCCTTACAAAGTCCTAATAACTCAGCAAAATGACCACCCGCTTCGATATCGCTTCTCTGTTTGGGGTTTAGAACAGTTCGAAATTGACGTCGATTTTGTTAAAAAAAAAAACTTTTTTTTGGATGAGGCGCATTAATATCTCGACGGCTATGTAACTGCCCGAACACAATGGAGAAGCGCTGCAGCAGATAAAGTCGCTGTAGTACAAACTGTCAAATAAGTCGCTCGCTAAAGTAACAATGCACGTACACAATGGTGAAGCGCAGCTCGATTGCCCAAACTGATAAAATGGAAAGATAATCGCGCTGTGTTTTGTGAAAATGTTTTTGTGGTGGATTTATTTTATAATAATGACTGAGGAAGAAGAAATCGCATGCTATGAATTTCTCCGTAGACGGGTCTGCCATTTTCGTTTTTTTCTGTTTTTGTTTTTAACTGTCAAAAAGTGTCGTTCGAAAGTTGAAGTTGATTCAACTTGTGCTGCAGCTACTTTTCGTACTTCAGCTGCAGCTTCGCATTGTGTTCGTGCTATAGGGATTCCGTGTATTTCAAATTTGACAGCGCTGTGTACTGCAGCTTCAGCTTCCCCATTGTGTTCGGGCAGTAAACAAGTAAAACTGCCGTATTTGGTGTTCGGAAAATCCACATGTAGACTTAGAGAAGCGAATGCATCCTCAATGTGTGACTGTTTGGTGTGGTTTGTGGAATGGCGGCATTATTGGCTCATTGGCAACAACGTTGCGGTTAGTGCTACAGAGACATGATAACTGTTTTTAGCCAGAAACTGAAAAAATGAACTTGGACTATTTCTGGTTCCAGCAATATGACGCTACGTGCCGTACAAGCAGTCCAACAATCGATCTCTTGCGCACTAAGTTCAATTATCGTTTTAGTGGTGTTGCTAGGCGTCCGCGGACCTGCGACTTGGTGCCGGTTAAGAATAATTTTATGCTGGAAATCCAGAAATGATTGAAGCACTTAAGCACAATATTGATCGAGCTATTCGTGAAATAGATCCCCGAACCATTCTGGAAAATTGGGTTGACAGGTTGGGCTATTGCCGAGTCAGTCGCGGAAGCTATTTAAGAGAAACTGTTTTCCATAATCGGAAAGGGCAGAATATTAAATTGATTTTCTCTTATAACAAAGAAACCAACAGATGGCCCACCCTTTAAATATAACATAGCATAAAAATGTATATGACTTCTGAATACCTCGAAATAAGTTTTGTACTAAAAAGAAATATTTTCATTTTAATTTATTTTATTAGTAATATTCTTGTTTTACAAAACATTTCATTTGGAATTACAATTCTAAAAATATGCTAAAAAACATCTAATACTTTATTATTTAAAACATAAAAAGGGACGATAAAGGCAATGTGTGGATTATGTATGATTATTCATAATTATTTTGTTTAGTACATTTTATTTTAGGAACAAATCTCAGTTTGTAGAAAAATATAAATTAAGTGTACAAATATTTTTGTTTTTGGTCAATTAAATCTAAAATAATTAGAAGGGCGCCATGCCTTTCATATTTACTCGTAATTATTTTTCAAACGCTAAGCCAATCGTGTTAAATTTTTACGAAGAAATAACCAAAAGTTAAAAGGAGAAAAATGTATGTAATTAAATAATTTAATTTAAATAGGAATTTCGAATTTTACATACAAGTTTTATTTTTCTTTATTTTACTCTTACACCTATAAACTACAATTTTAAGTCGTGCTGAGACGTGTATACAAATTTGGCAAAAGCCTTTAATTGATATAATTAATTTCTAGTCTGATACTACCTTATACTTTTTTTTTTTTATTCAAATATTTTGATTCCCTAAAAAAACACTTCCTTGTATTTGAATTATTGTAAACACTTATGAAATTATTATATAAGTTTTTTTGTTTCTTGTTATTTCAATATTTATTTCTTGTTGAAGATATTTCTGGGGATTGATTTCTATTCTATGAATAATTTGTTTAACTAAGTCGTGTTTTTCTATTATATTTTCTTTTTAGTTTTAACTCAAAAATACAAGGATATCTTTTAAAAATATCATTAAGTTTAAAGAAACTTTCTTATAAGTATGGAAAATGGCTGCAAGTCTTTATTACTTGGTAACAAATCGACAGGCAATTTCTAAGTGAAAAGTGATAGGAGATAGGAGTATATAGGCAGGTTAAGTCAAATCAGTGTACTTAATTGTATTCATTTAAGGCTCATTCAATTATGCTGAAAGCTTAAGTTATAAAGTTAGCATTGAGATTCAAATTTATTTGTTGTCAACGGGTAGTTTTTGAGAATACAGTTTGAACAAAATTTGCAAACTCCACTTGCAGTTGTAGATACAAAAACCAGCTTAGCTTAAGGGTTAATAATATATAGGAAAACAGAGAAGTATCGGTCTGCTAGTTATTACGTAAGGTAAACAGTAAGAGCCTTTTCGTGGTCTTCATCTATAGGTAAATAACTTATGAACAAGTTGCCAACATTTGCCCGGTCCATAATTTGTAAAAAAAAAAAATATTTAAAAACAATTGTCCACATCCAAAATCACCAAAAATTAAGAAGTTAAGTTTTTTTTTTTACAATTGTAGGTCCTAGGGGCAGAAATCCCTTTTTGGTTAGATTTTATGTATTTCTCTTTCATACTCGGGTAGTTATTCTCCGATGGGACTCGAACCTTCACCGCTCGGGTCACTAGCATACGCACAGTGACTGCGCTGTGGGAGTGATTCCATTTTTATTCAAATACTCACATACTTACCCTACCTTCAATCTAAAATTTTGAGTTGGAATTAAATTTTTTTGCAATATTTCTGGTGCTTCTGGAGCTTTTGTCGATCGAGTTACTAAGACTGAGTCCGTCGAAAGATTATGTATTTTTAGTTGTGTAAGAACTTAGTACTTGAAATCAGAAACTGCAGGAAAATAGTGGGAGACACTCCTGTTCCAACTTGATACCCGGTTATCCACAGAGAGTTGCTTACGCAAATGTAACCAAATTATGTAAAATAAATACCTAGTAGGGACAAAAATACTGTGATTACATTTATTACAGCCATTGCGCGGCCAAGAGTTAGGCGTACCCACAGATTGACATAACATTTGTAGCAGTTAACGTCACAATTGTTTCTTTATAAAAATATTTCAAATTTGCTTACACTTTCGCTCTGGAATGGATTGAGAAAGTGAATCGTATTTATGTCGTAGCGCGTCATAAGTGCGGTGTGAACAAAGGTTCGATTTTCAAGATACCGCATCAGCTATGCCTGTTGCTTATCGGTGTATAAAATTGTTCTGGGATACGGGCTATATTAAAGGCCGCCTGCGATCTAGTCCTCCTCGCACGGTAAAAACGCCACAAGTCATCAAAACCTTTAAGGCACAAAAAAGTCCCTAAAAGCAGAAAACACTGGCACGTGAGATGAATGTAACACAAAAGTCAATGATTCGCATATCAAGATAGGCTTGAGGCTGGGTGCCTTCAAACGCCATACTGAAAAAATGCTGACTGTGGCTTTTACAAAAAATGGGTCCAAAAATCACCCTATTCAAAAAAAAAAAGGAAGGAACATTCCAGCAAGATCATGTACCAGCTTATTAGGCGAAAACTACCTATACCTACCTGGCTCCAGAAAAATATACCCCGTTTTATTGGTACAAATACTAGCCTTCCACCGCCCTAGACCTTAATCCACTGAATCTGAAATTGTGGACTTTCTTAAAGGACACTAGGTGCCACAAAAGATACCCTAACATGGAAGCGAGCTCTGACCGAAGCTGTGGCCAATTTCCCAATTAATGAGGTGCGTATTGTGAGTGGCCAAAACGGCTAAAGACTTGCATTAAGACCAAGAGAAATTCTTTTGAATAAAGTTTGTTTTATAGCAATAAATGTGTGTAACAGTACTATAGTCCATACTAGGTACTCGTAATTAAATAAAAACTCGTCACTTTGTTCGTTAATTAAAGACTCTTTCGGTTCTAAATGAATTCTTAGAAAGTTCTTCTGAGCATACAGAGAGATAAAGTGGCATATATCAGACATTTATTTTGAAGTCTAAATCCATCCAGATCATGACTTTCTTTTAGTAAAAAAAATTAAAAATGTTAGGTAAAAATTATATACTTTTTTTTATTACAAAAAGGGTCCGAAAGTCGGCAGTATTTTTAAAAAAACGTAAGCAATTCTGAAAAAAAAGGATCCACCCCGGGTTCTGGTTGTCAAAAAGTCGTCCAAAGATAACCCTGTATTTTGCAGTGAAAAAAAAAAATTCCAACCCCAACGTATTTAAAATTTAAGAAGTACCATCCCCTTCATCCGATGTGTAGTAATCGATGTTCAACTTATTCGGGCGACTTTAACTGCGTTAGTTTCGGGGACTATGTATGCAATACTTACTCCCAATCCTTAAAAGGGCTTTGCAAAATGATACAAGAATATGTCTAGTTTAGAACTACAACCCAGTAATGGAGAAGAAGAAAGTAATACATATGACAATTGTCTTCGAAAAAATACGTTAAAAATAATAATACTCCTACTATGATAGATGAACCATCCATCCACTCCGCTGCTTGTTTTTTTTTTTTTTCGAATATCATAAAAAGTTATACATAGGTTTGAAAAAATACATTATTGAACTCGCCCTGCTTCGTTCAAAAAGAAAAAAAAAATTCTCTGCATTTCGATTCGAAAGTCAAAATTTTCAGAAGCGGATGGATAGCACTTAGTAATTCGAAAATCGGATTGCCGTATTCGAGAATCGAACAATTTTTTGTTGCTGTCACAATTCAATTTTCTTTTGGAAAATTGAAACTTTGTAATTTGAAAGCTAGTGTCAAAATCAGGCAACCTAAATCAAAAACATTTTTAACAAATATGCGGTACACCCTCCTCATCACTGACATTTCAGTACACGAACTCGCAATATAGTTCGAATGTTGCAGGAGATGTTTAGGAACATACTGCATTCGTTTCGTCTCGAAAGGGTTAGAGAGCGTCAAATCAAATTAAAATCGAAAAGCAGTTTCGAATAGTTTTCAAATTCGAAACGTAATACAGAGTAGGGTACCTGTATCGAAATGGTAAGACGGAACACTCATGGAATCAACTCGGGATCCGTCTGTCTGTTCGCATCATTTTAACTTTTTAACAGTTTAACCTAGAGAGCTGAAATATTTTATAAACTGAAAATAATTAGGAAGCAAAAATAACACAAAATGTATTTTTGGAGGCATAATACATAATAAGAAAAAAAATAAGAAAATTACATGTGATATACATATGTAGCTGGAGACTTCAATATACCTATGCGTGTAAGAAATTTCGAAAGAATTCGATCTCATAAATTGTAAAGTTTTATAAAAATCACGAAGTTAAACGATAAGTCTGGTCCAAATCCTTAAAATTAAAGACACGTTCACGGTCAGCAAAAAAAATTACCGCTTCGTTCCTAAAAACTCTACTCACAAGTATTTTTTTTTTCCTAATTTGAACCCTTATACTTTTTTATAAAAAAAAACTCGCTTCTTGTTCATTTTTATAGATGTACACGAAAAAATAAAATTGGCAACCAAGTTTCTATGGGAATCGCCCTATGTGTTTTTCATTAAAATCCGACAAGATGTTCCAGAGTTACAGTGGCGAAAAAATTAATAGCACTGTTATCCATTAGTTATGCTCCAAATCACATGTAGGTTTATTCGATTAAGCATAATATAGTTTTAGGCTTGGCAATGTGTGACCTCCCTGTAAAATAACGGTACATGTTTCTGCTTAAACCATCTCTGACATTTAAAATTAAACATAATTTTGTCATGGCTGGCAGATTTAGTGTGGATAATTTAAATAGGACACCCTTTGTTTACCTCAGATTATTTATCCATTTTAACTCGAATATTATTAAGGTAAGTAATAATAAAGGAACGAATATTTAATGAATTTGGTATATCAACGACAATACGAGGACGAGGAAATCATTCTACGGAGGATTTCAGGCGTTGTGTTCTTGCCTGTAAGAATGAAGGGCACTCAAATTCCGATATAGCGCGGGAATTGAAGTGCTCGAGAAAAAAGGAATTTAATACAATCCAACATTGCGAATAAATGGGGTCGGTCCAAAACAAAGTGCGCAAGGATCGGACGAACCGACTCGACCACTGTTCGTTTCAGCAAACTTGATCTATTTCTGACAGCTCCGAAAATAAAGCAAACAATTGAAGAAGAGCTGGCTGAGTATAAATGTTTCCGTGAGCACAATTAAAAATCACTTCCGTAAAAAAAAAAAAAATGTTCGGACGGATTGCCAGGTAGAAACTATTGGTGTCAAAACGTAATTTATCCCGCCGTTTAGAGTTTGCATGCGATCACTTTAATAAGGATCTCAACTGGTAGCAAAATATTATATGGACCAATGAATTTAATCGGTTTGAACCAGATGGGAAACAATATGTAAGGCGCAAGATCAACCAGTAATTCAATCCTAAATATACCATAAAAACGGTGAAGCATGGTGAAGGGCAACGTCCTTGTATGGGGTTGCTTTTCTTCGCGTAATGCTGGCCCAATTTATCGGATTGAGCGCATTATGGACCAAATAAAATATAAGTATATTTTGAACAACATTATACTTCCCTATGCTGAGGAGGAAATTTTACTGAAATGGTACGACAATGACCTGAAACATACAGCTAAATCCGTAAAGTAGTGGTTACCGGGTCAGTAAATTGACATTTTAAGTTGACCTGCCTAGTCCCCTGACAAAACAATCGATAGATCTGCGGCCAAAAATTTGGATCAACTTTGGGTGGAAATTCAGCGCGCTTGGAGTGCAATACTGGTAGAGCGATGTCAGGCCCTAGTATCATCAATGTGCCGCCAGTGTACTGCCGCCATCAAAAAATAAAGGCCACCCGAATAAATATTGATGACATGAATTAGTATCTGTATACCTACTATTTTATTTTCTTTATTATTCTTCTAAATTCAAAGAATTTTCATCAAGTGTGCTATTTATTTTTTCTACCGAAAATTGAATCTAAAAATTTTTTTTTTTTTTTTTATAAAGATCGATGAAATATTTTATAGTTTATGTTTTTTTAAGCTAACTATCCCATATTGAATTTTAATGCATAAGTAAAATTTATTTTTACGCTATATAAATACAAAAATTCCAAGATAGAAAAAAAGGAACCTGGGTGTACTATTTATTTAGGTTAGGTAACATGGATGCCATCTGAGGTAACAGGGTGCACTCTTGGATCCTTTGTAGTTCGAGAAGAACTAAATAACTGATGTTTGATTATTTCAAATCGCGTACTGTAGAACAGTTTTTTTTTGCCAGGCCAGGACACCAGAAAATAATGAATACTATTCATAAGAATGGGTCTCATCCAGTGAAACGCGATAGAGCTACCAACTTGAAGACATTATTTTTCAAGGGCCAAAACGTCTCTTCCATCGTGAACGTACAAATCGTCACGTAAAAATGTGTATTTGATATTATGGCATCGGTGATCGTATAACCATTAACGTAATTCGGCATTATGTCTTGCGTAATCGAACACATTAACGTATGAGTTCTTAAGAAATGTCATTCGATCAGTAATCAGCTATCATACGCGCACTTTGAACATACATTGACTTGTATATTTCATACATTGTTTGAAAGAGTACGAAATTCCTTTCGGTCTTTTCACAGTTATAGCCATTGGAAAAGATTAACCCAAAATGATGCATTCATCATTTGGTTGACGAACAAAATCAGTACGCCCACATACTTTCCACAGTTGTCAACATCATTTAAAGAACACCTGTCGAATGTTAGTAACAAAGTACCAAATGCGAGCGATGCTCTAGCGCGCATTATGCCAAACAGCAGAGGATCAAGGTATAGCCGGAGATTGTTATTAGCAAGAGTAATAACGTCCAGTGTTCTACATGTCTCACCAGTATGGGCGAGAGCTACGAGAATTAAGTCATACAACAGTAAAATTGCACAAGCATACCGAGTAAGTGCACTGAGAAAAAAAAGTGCGCTGAGCAAAAATTATTCCAGTCGATATATTAGCTGACGAACAGCAAAGGCTATACTATCTAAACCACATATAAAACAAAAGCAGTACTGGTACTAGCAGAGAAAACCATCGTGAAATTGAAAGAGTTCGAAGCATACCAAAGTGGCAAGAGCGCTGGAATATCTCGGAAAAAGATGGACATACCGCGTACTCAGCCATGGATCGAACGACGACATGGAGAGTGCGACTACTACATAACTCAATTCCTGACGGGACATGGCTATTTAAGCTCATACTTGTACAAATACAAGCACGACAATAGCCCACTGTCTCCCATGCACATACTGTATGGAAAGTGTGGAACATATAATTTTTTGGTTTCGAAAGAGATTCACTCAGAAATAGCCTTGGAATACAACAAACCCTTGAAAATATCGTTGGAGAAATGCTGAAGAATGAATATGCATGGAATGTGGTGATTGGAAATATAAGAAAGGCAGAGGAAAGAAAAAAATCGGCAGCTAAGTCTGATAAAAGCGGCACGTACAGAGAGACCCCAGCTGAGGCAATACAAAATGATAGGCAAGGAAAGACTAAGCTCCCCTATGACGAAATGCTTCAACGGCGGTACCACAGGGAACATGGGAGAGGATTACTTCTACAGTATCTTTGGAAGATATCCATCTTCTAAACATTTATCTATAATTTAAAAATTAAATTATTTGCGAAATGTGGACAAGTAAAAGCCATCACTTTTTAAAAGAACTCACACCGTTAACGTTTTCATAAATTGAATCGCAAAAATGAAATAAAAAAACAATCGACACATATTTGACGTTTCTCCTAGTATGTACAATCCCTAATTCACACAAAGAATTACGTTCCCTAAGCGATCGTATTCCATAATCCCAATCCGATCCTTCGTATGACAGATGACGTAATGACAACAAAAATTACAAATATTTGACGTTTCTTCTAGTATAACCTCTAATTCACATAAAACATTACATTCCTTGAGCGATCGTATTCCATAATCCCAATCCGATCGTTTCTATGACGGATGACGTACTGACACATATTTGACGTTTCTTCTAGTACAGTCCCTAATTCACACAAAGAATTACGTTCCTTAGCGATTGTATTCCATAATCCCAATCCGATCGTTCGTATGACGGATGACGTACTGACACATATTTGACGTTTCTTCTAGTATAACCTCTAATTCACATAAAACATTACATTCCGTGAGCGAACGTATTCCATAATCCCAATCCAATCGTTCGTATGACGGATGACGTACTGACACATATTAGACATTTCTTCTAGTACAATCCCTAATTCACACAAAGAATTACGCTCCTTGAGCGATCGTATTCCATAATCCCAATCCGATCCGTCCACGAAAAGGACGATTTGGCCCTAGTATATTAGCATTAACTAGAGAGGTGGTGGGGTCTGGCAGACTGAATGTTTTTTTCTATATCTTTTACATATTGATCCCTAGACTCTGAACAATTGGTTGCCTCGTGATCATGACATTTTGCATGGATCATAAAGCTCCCTCCTTTCCTACCACGTACTGAGTAGTACTACTCAGTGATTAGATACTTACAAACTAAGTCATATATTTGCTTCATGAAATTGTTAAGCTTATTCTTCAATTTCACGAACGATGTAAGGATGCATATAGGAAATTTGTGCAAACCGACAATTTTTTCTAATTTTCATTTAAGTGCAATAGTAAGATCAAAATAATACACATCTTATCATTAAGGGTGGTGCACTGCCTTCTTTTGTTGTTTCTATCGGGAGATTTTTCAAATTGTTATTTATACGGGACACAGACGATTCAAAATTTGGATCATTTAATGTATCTTAATGATTAAATACAAGCATGTTATATCCAGCTTTGTTCGATGTACTTCACTTTCTATAATTAATTCCACCTCCAAGCATTACTTACGATTCGAGAGGATCCCGACGATTCAACTATAAATCTGAACCGCTTCCCAAGGAAAGTATGAACAATCTACTGACACGCAATTTTTCTAAGGACAACAAACTGGCTCATGAACAAAATCTGCATCGTTCAACATCTTTGAATGTTTAAGTTAATAAATATGATAACATGTACTTTAGTTAAAACTTACGTGATGTTTTTTTCAAAATACAAAAAATTACCCATTTTAGGTTTTAACTTACAAATTGCAAAAGATTAGTAGATACTCTACTCCTGTTATGAAATATTTGTGTGTTTTTCATGCAAAAAACCAATCACCAACAAAAAAAATCACCACGCTGCTTAAACAGTGAAACAAAATTACAAAAAAGTAACTTAAAACCAATTAAAAAATTCACGGATTTGTTTCTATAACGTTTTTTTCTTTCTTTTTTTTTTTAAAAAAAAAAATTGTTTACTTTGGAAAGGCATTTCTTTTCTTTTTTTCTTTTTTTCAATTTCAATCATTAAAAGTGTACACTAAAATTTACATTTAGAACTTCTATTCGTTTCTCTCTATTTATAGACAAACAAAAATTTATCGATTTTACTTTTTCTATTCTCACCTTTGCTCGAGCTTTATAAAAAATTTAGTCTGAATATATATATATTATTTTTAATAATATTTATTTTATTTTTTTTTTTTATTTAAAATTACATTTTAATTCATTTAGCAATTTTTTTTTTATTTTCACTGTTAAAATTGTTTTTTTTCTTCTTCTCACTTGCTTATGAAGCTATAAAAATTATGAACTCTTTTTTTTTCATTTAACAATTATAATTAAATTAAAGTTATAGGCATTTTTTTTTGTATGTTCAAATTGTGTCAAAAATCATAAAAAAAAAGAAAAATAATAAAACAGTGCTTTGTTTATCTTGTTTGAAAGTAAAGTAGTAACTAAGTCTCAGCTAAATTTATTTAATTAAATTATATTTAATTTAAAGTTTAAAAGAAAATTATTAATATGAAATATTAATATATATATTTTATAAATATAAGTGATACATTTTTTTTTTATTTGCATTTAAACATTTCATCGCTGACATGAGAAGGGATGGAGAGGATCGGGGATGGGAATGCGGAAGGGGTGGGTTTTTTTAATAAAATTTATTTATTAGAAAGTATAATATAAATGTGAGCGTTTAGGGGGTTTTGGGGAGTTTCGTGGTTGCAGGCTGTCAGTGCTGCTGTTTTTTTTTTTTTTTTTTTTTGTTTTTAGTCTGTTATCGAAATTTGGGCGTAGCCAACAAGAGATTTTTCATCGGGCACTTCGCCCGGCTGAATACCAGAACTCAGTTGGAACGTAATAGTCTTCATTTGGCTCCGTTGCTCTATCAGTTTTTGTAGATTGACAGCCATGGGTATTGTGTCCAGGTTATCGACGAGGCCAGCTTCGACCAGTTCCGCGGCAATTCCATCGGCAGAGTCTTTTCCAACGGCGAACTCGAAACGGATGTCGTGCAGCTCTCGCTTGATGTTTCTCATTCGTAGGACCAGGTTCACCGGTGGAGATTCGCCTGTTGAATTTAAAGTTGCCGCCGCCGCAGTTGCTGCCGCTGAAACGGCTGCATCACTCGCAGCTGAATCCGCAGGCTCTGAAGTGCACGTGATGGTTCGCTCGGAGAATTCCGATGGTTCTTCGCGTTCGCTATCCGACGAGTCAGCCCGTTCGAGACGATTGATCGGACGATCATCTGATTCGGAGTCTGAGGAATGCTTGCCGTTGTCTTCCTCCTCGCTGGACCACACCCATTCGCCAGTGACTGTTCGGTGGAGGCGGCCAGAGGCGCCCGGTTGCCGACGCGAGGCCTTGTGCACTCGAGTCTCCATCGAGGGGCCCGTTGTGAGCAGGGTCTGGGTAAGATATTTGCGATCCTTAGCTTTCTTGAAGAATGCATGCTTCAGCAGTTCGTTTGCCGTTGGGCGCTTTGATGGTTCCTTTTGCAGGCATTCGACAATCATTTTGCGGAACGTCTTGCCGTAGGCTTTGTACTGATCCTTGTCTTCGGCGCCAGTGTCCAGGGTCGGTGGATCATTTTGTAGTGTCAGCATGAGAACTTTCATCGGTGGGTACTTGTGATAGGGTGCGGTTCCCGTCGCCATTTCGATCGCTGTGATACCAAAAGACCATATGTCCGCTTTGAAGTCGTAACCATGATCTTGTTCCATCACTTCGGGCGCCATCCAACAGGGAGTGCCGACAAAAGTGTGTCTGACCTTTTGGCGTGATAAATCTCGGCCCGTTGCTAGCCAAGCACTTACACCGAAATCAGCGATTTGCACGGTGCCATCGTCACCCAGGAGGATATTTCCGGCTTTAATGTCTCTGTGTATCTGTCCGTTGCTATGGAAGTACTCTAAGCCTTTTAGTACTTCCTTAAGGACAGTCGCAATAGTTGGTTCATCGAAAACGCCGTGTTTGCAATTTGTCGTTCGCATCTTGTGTTTGATTATATCGAGCAGACTGCCACCCTCAAGAAGTCGCAGAACGAGCCACAGCTCCTCGCGCACAACAAAGCTCGTATTGTAAGTTACGACGTTCTCATGATTGCACGAGGACATCGCTTGGATTTCTTTCAACAACTCGTCCATGGATGTGTTCCATTTTTCGAGATTAATGCGTTTGATAGCACATTTCTCGTTACGTGGCAGGCAGAGAGCGGCATGCACCACAGCTGTGGCACCCACTCCAATTACGTCGCGTAGCTCGTAGTCATCCTTACTGTTGGGCCAAGGAATCTTCTCAACTGCACCGGGTGGAGGTGGAGCGATGTTATTTGCGGCCATTGCGTCTACTGAGGTATTCGACCGAATCGATGTGGTTGACTGTGAGTGGGGTGGCGATGAGGTGGTGCGCGTTGATCTGGAACTGTTGATGCTTGCCTTTGATGCGTTGGCAGTTAGTGTTGGTTGCTTGACGATGACTGTTGACTCGTCTGGCGGTGGTGGTGGTGATGCTGCTACTTCTGCTAGAGGCGGTGGCGCTTCCCGCTTTTCCCGTTGAAATCCGCAAATGAACGGTGTGGTCCCGTGCTTGAAGTAGGTTGTTGCCGATTTGGTGGAGAAAGCAACCTCTGAAATAGTCAGTTAAAGAAGCCTCTTATGGTTTTTGTTTTTCTTTTGATTTTTTTTTTTATTAAATTCATTATTTTGTTTTGTTATTTTATGCATTCTTATGGTTAGATTGATTTATGTGGGGGATAAGAAAGAAGGAATGGAATATGGAGAGGTGGGAAAGGTTGTGAGCGAGATTTTCTTTTCCAGGGAAGTGATTGAAGTGTAGATATGCAAAATTAGTTAATTTAGTTAGACGGCCAGAGAAGAAATGATATATCACAAGCAAATGAGATTGAAATGAGATGTTCCTGTATTCTTTTTAAATTGGTCTGACTTTTGATGGCTTCAAACTAATTTTTGCAAATAAAATGGTCTAAAATTTTGTATCTAGAATCCCTGAGAGGTAACAACTGCTTGGAAGTCAATGGAATGGTTACATACACCTCTAATAAATACGCGCAGCCCAAAATAGAAGTGGTGACGATAGTCGTCTATTACAATGAGTAGTGAAAGATATTGAATGAAAAACAGCGACAGCTGGTGATAGTTGATGCGAAAGCGTGGCACGTAGGCGTTGTATATTTATTTTGTTTATCACACTCAAACGGAAACAGACAGAGATCAATATGAAATGCTAAAAATAGAATTTGTTGAAGAGGACACAGTAAAGGGCAGAACTGTTTAAACTGTGAGCTAATTGTTGTATACCTACTCATGTGTCAAATAAAAGAAAGAGCTTATGATTGGATAATTATAAAATAAAGCCTTCCAAACCAACTGGTATCGAATGAATTTTAGAGATATTTTCGAATCCGTTAAATATCAATTACGGAAGACCCTATACTACATATTACGACCAGACGGGCGAGTGGAAAAACGATATCTTGGAACAGATTTGAATAGAGTCAATAGGTGTTGTGAAATCTTTTACTCCATAATAGTAGACCATCTGCTGGTTGCTTTTTAAATTACATGTTATTTTGACACTGACAGCTCTTTCGCGCTCAAAAAATTGACAGATACACAGTATCACATCTCCGCGGTACAAAATGAAAATGTATGAAATTAAATTGAAAACTTATTTTCAAAGTGTATGCTGTATTGTCGAAACAGTGCGAATTTTGAAAAGAAATTTTTGTCGAAATAATGCACCAACCGCAAGTTTGTGAAGAAAGTTCGTAAGATGGCATGCTAATTGACAACACAAGTTATCTTCGTGTTTATCCTGTGTGTTTAGCCGATAATATTGCTACTGTTGCCCAAAGTGTGTGTTGTGAATGGTGGCATTATTGGCCCATTTTCTTCGAAAATGAAGATGGCTACTACGTTAAGATCGACGGGGAGCGCTACAGAGGCATGATAACAGATTTTTTTTTTTGGCCAGAAGTAAATGAACTACGTGCTATACAAGCCGTCCAACAATCGATCTTTTACGCACTAAGTTCAATAATGGTGTAATAATTTTGGCGATGTTGCTTGGCCTTCCCGGAGTTGCTATTTGTCGCCGTTGCACTTTTTTGTGGCGTGTCGTTAAAGATCAATGTTATGCCGACAATTCAGAAACGATTCATGCACAATATTGATCGAGTTATTCGTGAAATAGACCCCCGAACCATCGAAAATATACTGCAAAATTGGGTTTACAGGATGGGCTACGGCCAAGCCAGCCATTTAAATGAAGTCCATAAATAATAGCATATAAAGCAAAAAACTTTGAATGATCTTTTTTTTACAGCAATTTTAAAAAGAAATCAACAGATGGCCCACCGTTTATAAGAAGCATTACTGTCGGAATACAATGGTGAAGCTGAAGCCGAAGTACTAACTGTCAAAAGTTGAAACACAGAGGAAATCAATGACGCGACAACAATGATGAAGCCACACAGACCGCTTCACGCTTGAGCTTCACCATTGTTTTCTGGCAGTTAAGTGACATAATATTACAAAAAGATGCTGATATTTTTTTGTTGTTGTTACGATAATAATTTATCGATTGCCAAATGCACTTATTTACTTATCGAGCTCCAAACCCTGTGAATACTCTCAGCCTGAGACACCATAATCTCCATCCCCGTCGATTATGTTGCTTCTAGTTCGCCAAGCTTTCTTGTAGTTGTCATATTTGTCTCTGAAAAGCAGGTTACTTGTTGTTACTTGTTGACACGAACTTAGGGAGTGAGATAAGGGCCTTGTTTAGATGAAATATTGCTATCCACTAAATCTGGACTTGGAATCAATGACAATTGAGAATTTTAGGGAGAAGATATTTTGATGATGGAATATTTTCAGATGCTACCTGATTTAGTGTGGAAATTTAGTCTAGTAGCGATTTGGCGGGCCTAATATCACAGTCGAATGTTGAGATAAGTGTGGAGCGACAAAGCCTAAGAAGGCTTTTTTTTTTTACTGTTTCCACGTTTCTCTAAGTTTCCTCTTGTCCGCAAATCGTAGATGTGCTTGAAGCAGATTCACCGATAGAGCTTTCATGGAGCCTCTGGTAAGCCGAACTATAGAAACAACAAACACAGAAGACCAGAGGCAACTATTGCTCGCAGCCGAAGACTCATTGTTTAAGTTTTCTCGGCCAGCTCATTGTAGCGTTATGGGAGGCTGCCGCTAAGCATTTTGCTCGAATAATAGACTGAAATATTTGTTGTTGCAAGCAACGACAGACTTGGTTTTAGCCACTAATGCTCTACCAACTGAGCTATTTCTTCAAAAAACGTGTACCGAACTTCCTGTCTCGTCGTAAAGCTTTCTAAGTTTAACGTTTCTAATTTAGACTACTTTGCCTACTATTTACGTGTTCATCAATTTGGTACTAGCGTATAGGAATATAGGTATTAGTTTGGTTGACAAGATTTGAAAATAACCAGAGACAGGGGGTTAAATATCCGTGAAGCGCTTTACAGGTGCTTTGGAAGAGATCTTCGCAAAACAGGCCATATGGAAAGAAAATGTATATGGCTTAAGGAATGAGACTCCCTTTTCAAATGTCCAAAGAGAATACCATTAAATGTTAAGAGAGTTTGACGCGACTGAGACAGGAGTCCATAAGCCAAATGCTCATAGCCTATAGGAAATTGACCCTGCATCTTTTCAAGTGAAGCTTGATAGGAACTATCGGAAGCAGAATACAACAATTTTATCGGACAGCCAAGACGCCGTTAAGAACCATACGTAATGAGATGAAAAGTGGAATGGGTATGCTTCAGAAACCTGTCAAAGATTTTCCATATAGTTAGCTTCTTGGACCAGATATCTGCAAATCTTTACAAGTTCTTAATCAGCAACTGGGCCAAGCGATACGAGGTATCAGATCCCTAGCAACGCATTCCTAGATTGCAGCGAAACACCCCGATTTTAGAACGACCTTGGAGGTCTCCCTGTTATTTGGTTATTACCAAACACCCATCATTACGGAGATCATAAGTAGAATGACTTTTGCAAAGTGCTATGTCTTTAAAGAAGGCAATTGCAGTGAAGCCCTCTCACTTCTATATCTATATTTTAGAATGCATATTTTGTGGTTGTTCGCTATAGAAAGTAAGTCGATTAATGATACGCCAATACATTACATACCAATCGATTTATCATAAAGAAAATAAGCTAACAGAATGAAATTTAGGATTCAAAATCCAGTTCTATGGTTTTTATATGCTTTGAAAAACATTTTCTTTAACAGCACCGATTTGAATATAATTTACTGATTAGTGCGTTGATTAGTGAAGTTTTTTTTTTATTATTTTTTATAATTTGCACCCGACAAAGGGGATATGAATACCCTTATACTATTACAGGGCACGGGCGTTTGTAGATAGAGAGAGAGAGAGAGAGAGAGAGAAAGATTTGGTGTAGTGGTTTGAAACTCAGGTAGTATTAAGTTTCTGTAAACTCCAAGGGTAGTGTCCAGATAACTAGGGAGAATTTTTGTTTTGCTTTTATTGTCGTTGGTCATGATTCACAGTATTTTTTTTCCGTCCTCTTGATATCATCACGATCAAGATGCATTTTCAGCCATATGACCACCCTACTGTCAGTGTTATGTCTTCGCAGTAGAGTTGACTTTTTTATTTATTTCATGTGAAATAAATAGATGATTCTTGACATCAGGATTTGAACCGTGAACCAACAGCCTGACAAGCAATGATGTTACCACTACACCACGGCCACCCTCAAAAAGTGTGACATATTAATCATTAATCTGTGGGTCCTAGATTCGGAGTGGAAAGCACAAATGTAAAATAAAAATTACAAGTTCTGTAAATAGAAAGCCCGAGCAAAAGCTTAGATTTCATCGAAGTCGGATGGTAATGCCCTTGAAGTCTTCAAGGTAAAAATTCTTCGTAGGATTTACGGTGATATCGCTAATAAGGCTAGGCTAGGATAGGATAAACACAAATGCTCCAGATGGGCAAGAGGAAGGAAAGTTCATCTAACTTGGTGTACAATTGGTTATAATCATGCTGGCTGGAGAGGCTTTTTTGTTGAACTCAGACTGAAACGTCATCTAAAGCAAAGTATTATTCTAAAATTCATGAGAAGTTTTTTTTTTTTTTATAATTTGCGCGCGCCAAAAGGAATATGAATACCCTTATACTGTTACAGTGCACGGGCATTTAGGAAAACGGGGAAGAGGAACAGAGGAGAAGCCTGTGCACGTTAGTTTTAAATGTTTGAAGGTTGTAGTGATGGGGAAATACAGAACCTGGTAAATCATTTCCTTTAAAAGGAGAATAATCCTAACAAAATAAGTGATCCTAAAAGTTAGTTTCCGTTTTAAAATAAAATCCCATTTGAATGAAACTTTTCTCTTTTACAAGTCGCCGAAATCCGCTTTCGCAAAACAATGGCTCTTTTGTATACAAATACAAACCAAATAGTGCTCATTGCCAGCCTGGTAACCCCCACTTGCATGCTCAACGAATCTGACACAAAAACGTGTTACCAGCCAAATCCAAATATTTGTTCGCTTATACAGTGCAATACACCTCGCATAGTGCGCCGACCAATTTGCAGACGAGTTTTTGTGAATTTCTTCCAAAACCAAAATACTCCAAAAGTAAGTAACAATGGAATTTCATTCGAGGTAACAGACACTCTTTAGGTAGGAGCAGGTTCAATAAACAAAAAAAAAAAAAATGAAAGAATTGTTTTGTTGAAATAAAAGTTAAGCGCGTGGTTACGTTTTTCAAGTGCGATTTATTGAATAAAAAAAAAAAAAAAACACTAAAAAATAACACACGATTATACTCGTCATTCTCTTGTTAACATTTTGTTCGCTTTTTAAATCTAATTATAAATATAATAAGTCCCGCATTTGTTGTTTCTGAAAAAAAAAAACCTGGGGCCATGAATTACTTTAGATTTTTTTTCTGCATCATAATAATAGAACAATCTGCTGATATTTGAATGAATTTCAAGTTGAATCTTGTTAATTATTATTTATGAGGAAAATGTCAATAATGACACAAATTAAATAAAGTGCAGGACTGAGCCGCACGGTAGGGTACCCGCACGTATGTACGTTGTTTATCTGCAATAAAGCAGATTTAACAATTTTCTAAAACCTGTCATTTGATTACCCTCATTTAATCATATTTCTTCGGATCCATTTTAAAAAAATAATATGTTCACTTTTTCTCTGCTACCCGATAACAAACTTGAAAAAATTTAATAAAGCAAGAAGGGAAATCCTGATTTTCGGTTTTTTGCCTTCTTTAACAAGGACACTTGATTACCCTCATATCTGATCAAAAAGTACCCGGAATTTGCCACTCAAACAAACCGCGCTTGAGATATTGACAAAGCCTTTTTTTTTTTTAGGTTGGCACATCTGTCATCTGACGCTCAAATACCTGTTTGATATCGTCCCACAAGCTCCGTATTCACCTGACATGGCTCAAGTTACCACTTTGCAGAAAGTGTTTTGAGACTATTGAGTCGATAAAAGAGAATTCGCAGAAGGAGCTGAAGGCGATTCCAAAATCGGCCTATGAAAAGTCTTTTGAGGATTGGAGGAAGCGTTGGAATATGTGTATTGCTTGCAATGGAGATTACTTTGAAGGGAGGAAAATGAATATCGATGAATAATTGAACCGCTTTCGTTTTATAGAAGCATTCCGGGTACTTTTTGATCAGAATCAGTAAGTTTGTTTACAACATTCAAAGCGCAAGGTCCTTTAAAGTTAGTTAGTATTGCTACTATGTGTTTATTAAAATTATTTCTGATTTTGTTGCATTCTAAGGAAGATGGTTCGAGGTGAAATACTAACTAATTTAGAAATTGGCAAAATTCTTGCATTCAAGTAAGAAAATTATTCCAACCGAGAAATTGCTAAAAAAATTGGTCGAAACCCTTTGAAGGTCAACAATTGTCTAAGAGATCCAGAAAATTATGGGAAAATCCGAAGAGGCCGCACAGCAAGAACGACAACAGAACGAGAAGGCAGGTCCATTTCACGCAAAGCTTCAAATTTTGCTGCGTCCACTCGTAAAATAAAGGAGAAAGTTGGAACTTCAGCCAGTGTCCGGACTGTTCGTTGAGTGATTGAACAGTGTCCACATCGCCGACATATTTACTTCAGCGCCCTAAAGATCAAATAAATAATTAAATAAATATTTTGGCGCTAACAGCCCAATGTAGGTCCTGGCCTAGCTACTCGCAGCGGCTCTCGCTATGCGTCTCACGAATGGTGCGCTTTCACGATTTGAGAAAATTGGAGTTGTTCTTGTCACGTCATCACACTGCCGTCATGGTATGGGCTGCAATTTCATTTCATGGCGCAATAGATCTAGTTGTCTTAGAAGCTCGGCAGAACTCAGCAGATTAACGCAGACAATAAATTTCCACGAAATGTTCAAGGGTCAACGGTAGATTTTCCAGCAGGATAACACAACCATCCATGTTTTGGGATGGCTGTCGCGAAAAGTTCACGCAGAAGGAAGACAATTCGAAAATAGTGAAGGTCTTATTAAAGCCATTGAAGACGTTTTTGAGAAAATTCCATCAAATTATTTAAAAAATTGATATCGATCCTTAGAATATTGACTTTTTGAAGTTGTACGTATTAACGGAGGACCTAAAAAAAACTGGGGATTTCCCTAGATCCTAGATCGTGCATATTGGTAAAAAGTAGCCTTAAGGTAATTTTACTTCCTAATTACAGTGATCGGGATATAACCGCAGCTTTGTTAGAAATTAACAAGTGCTCCTACTACCTAGCATCGGCTTATCTCGCCCATGACATCAAAGACCCTCTTCCTGAACCCAATATGGTAAGACTTGACTCATAGTTTGGCTGTGATGCTACGCTCATAACGCAAGGGGCATTTGTACAACATCGGTAATCGGAGGCTCTATGATAGATATAACCCTTTTCTCCGACAATATTAATCAAATTATTAAGAACTGGAAGGTATCTTGTGAACACTCTTTTTCTGACCACCGATACCTTTAATTTAGTCTTGATGATGATCCTCCAAGCCCATTGGTTTACAGAAATACCCATAAAACTAATTGGCTTAAATACAGGGAAACTTTAAAGAAATTGGTTACTTCTGATACTCTAAAGTCCCCGAGCAATCTCAAGAGCTTGATTGTATGGTTAAGGACCTTACCTTGGCCCCCAATAAAGCGATGTCTTCCTCTTGTCCTTGAGTTAAGGTTAGGGGTAAGAAAAAACCACACTGGTGATGATCTCAGATCCAGGTAATCAAATCAAATCCTTGGAATCATCCTCCACAAATTCTCTAACAGCTAGAGACCACCGATCGTCTCTTATGGATATGGTGGAGCAGTTCAATATTCACCTAATTTGGGTGCCGAAGCACAGAGACATTCCAGGGAATTGTAAGGCTGACAAACTTGCCAGACATTAAACAATACTCATCGTTCCAGACAACAATTCACTGAGAATGCCGATCGCTACATGCAAACTTAAATTATAGCTGGATGCTGGTACAACGTGTCTAGCGACAAAACAGATTTTGCCTAAGCTGGATCTGAAACGTTCTAAGAATTTGATTTCTCTCAATAGATTGCATATCAGCGCTATAATTGGTGTCATTACTGGACACTGTCTAATAGGCAAGCATGCAACAAGGCTTGGCGTATTTTCAAATGATTTCTGCAGAAGCTGCATGGACGAGGAGAAGGAGGAGACTATTCTTCACCTTCTTTGCACCTACTCAACTCTTTGCCAAAGAAGGAAACTCCACTTAGGAGCCTTCTTTTTCAGCGATCTAAGCTATCTGAAAAAAATAGACTTTAGGAACCTCCTACGCTTCATCAGAAGCTCCAAATGGTTTAATGATTAGGCTAGAGACCGCTTTCCAAATCCTATTATTGGTCTAATACCTAACCTAACCTTGTCATCAGGCAGCAGAAAACAAGTGAAAATAAAAGTTTTAGAAATGGATTCGAAGAAATATTACCGCTACATTATAATTTAGGTCGAAATTTTAAATGAGGGTAATCATATGACCGGTAGTGTATCATATATTGTTTAGATATTAATTTCGAATAAAATTAATCGAGCCAAGTAAAGTATCGTTGCACGTATTTTTGCTGAAAACCTGGTACGCCATCTGATAGCATGTGTCCACCATAAATCAAATTTGATCAAAATCGTTAGAGCTGTTTTCGAAGAAATAATTTTTTTTTTTTTCAAAACCCACGTCAATTTTGGGGTTAGAATGGAAATTCCGATTTCGCCTCGTATTGTGACCCCCTATATCCCAGATATGAAGTTTGAAGAAAATTCGTTCAGTTGTTTAGGCTGCAGTCATGCGTACAGACCGACAGACATACAGACAGAATTGAATTGATCACAATTTTGAGATCATAAGCGCACGCAAAAATTAAGTGAAAAACAAATTTTAGAATTTTTTAAATTCCAAAGAATATTATTATCAACAACGACAGTGACACATTTGAATGCAAGAAAAAAAAAAGGGGGGAAATACAAATCAGTTTATTTGCTATCATGTCGAAAATAACTAACACCGGTCCTGATCAGTTAATTATGCCCACGTTTATTCTAATCTATGGTGAAATTACGTGCTGTTAGATTGATAAAGATTCAAAGCAATGGCAATGAAGTGAAGGGGAAGGCTAAATGATATATGAGCAGTATTAATACGTAAAATGAACGAGTATAAGCTTTCATGAAAATCTGTTAAATTATCAATATGAGCCAAAGTAATTTTAGCATAAACTAGACTGAATTGGATGTCTCTATTATCTAACAATAATAAATAAATTGAACACACTATCTGACGAATATAATACTACAGCTCTATTATATAAAGCATTACGTGAAGTATTTTTACTGGAATTTCGACTGATGATGAATGACACAAGATATTGAAAATAGTAAAATGATGAAGTCCTAATAAGTAGTGTTGGGCACTATCTAATGAGTTCAACTATCTATAGTTAGTAACCAATGATTTCAACTATCGAATGATTTCATTCAATCATTCATTCAGAATGCGGGGAGTATTCAAAAAGAAATGCATAATAAAAATACTCTGTACGTAGACCAGTGGCGTATTACTCGAAAGTTGAGAGTTGACATTACAAAAAAAAAAAAAAAAAAAAAAAAACACCTTTTTGGGATATTCGCAGTCAAGAACAAGTATTGACAATAAATTTCTGTTAAATGCTGGAGGATTGGGAATATAGAATTTTGTCAAATTTGGTAAAGAATTTCACAACCTATAATTTGGACGTAAATAATTATTTTCGTACGAAGCAACGTTTTCGAGATATTCGCACTCAAAAACGATTTCCACTAGTTTCCTGCCTGAGTGCACTTCTCATTAGCACGTATGACAAGTTTCAACTTGTTCTCTCAAGTAGTTTCTTTACACGAATTTTTGCAGTAGACGTCTTGCGTGTTTTTCGTTAAAATGGATAAACTTGAATATCGTGCGGTGATAAAATTATTCGTTTTGGATGGGTTAACCCCTAAGGAAATTCATCCAAAATTGACAAAAATTTACGGGGACTCTGCTCCTTCCATGTCAACCGTTAAAAAGTGGGCAGCTGAATTTAAACGTGGTAGCACGTCCCTCGAAGATGACCCACGTGAAGGACGGTCAAAAACCGCAACCACATCCGAAACCATCGAAAAAGTGCATGATATCGTGTTGGACGATAGACGAGTGAAGGTGAGTGAGATAGCTGAGGCTGTGTGTATATCGGAAGAGAGGGTGCGAAACATCTTGCACAAAAACTTAGGGATGCGAAAGCTCTGCGCAAGATGGGTGCCGCATTTGCTGAATGCCGATCAAAAGCAAATGCGCAAACGATTTTCGTAGCAATCTTTGGACCGATTTAATAGGGATCCGACCGATTTTGTGATCAGACATGGGCCCACCACTACACGCCAGAAACGAAACAGCAGTTACAGGCGAATATTACTCCAACCTTCTTGACCAGCTAGATGCCAAAATTCGCGAGAAGAGGCCTGGTTTGAAGAAGGACAATGCACCTGTACACAAGTGTGCGTTGGCGATGGGAAAACTGCGGGATTTGGGGTACGATTTGTTCGGCCATCCCCCCTATTCACCCGATTTGGCACCCTCAGACTTCCATCTGTTCTCAAACTTGAAGAAATTTGTTTCTGGGAAGTGCTTCGCATCCAATTCAGAAGTTGAGAGGGCCGTAGATGAATATTTTCACAGCCTTCCGGACTGTAGAAAAATAAAATCATTTTTTGACTGAAAATCGCAGTCTGTCATTGTCAGGCCGAGAACTTTTCACCTTGCCCTCGTATATTGTTGGAGTCTTTGTTGCAAGCCCTTTGTTTTGATACCCCACGTGATTGTAATCAAACATGTTCGAAAATTTCAATTGGACAAAATGGCACCTACTGCCCGCCATATTCCTTTTTCTCATTCGCAAAATCGAGATAAATCATTTGGTGACACATTCATTACAATACGCCCAGCCGTTCAAAGTCTAGATGGTAATAACGCTTTTATTTATTTGTTGGAATCGTTGTTGCAAGTCCTATCGTTTGATACCCCACATAATAGATTTCAATCAACTTTGATCTTCAGATTGTCACAAAATGTCTAATGTTCACCGTATTTGATATCTTATATATAGCATGTGTCACCCGCGTAACCTAGACGAATCACATCGATTCAGTCGTTTGGATTTTAGATGGAACTGGTAACACGTAAACATAGCCCCGTACATAAATACAAACATACATATAGGTGAAACACACAACCCCCCTTTGGTTTTATCGTAGTCGGGTAATAATAAAATTAATAGTAAGTGTGACATAATATTTTTTCATATTTCTTTCGTTTTACCCAAATTTTTCAAAAACAATAAAAATTTAACGAAAAACTCTGAAGTGTGGTCATTGTTACCATAGGTAACGATTGTTACCGTTACGATACGTAGGTAATAGTTATTCGCAATAAGTTAAATACGGAAAAATCCGCCAGAATTAATGTATAAAAAACGATTTCTAGTACCAAAATCATGCAACTATTCAGCCACGAAAATCACTCCTTTTTCACTATCTAAAAGTGTGTCAAGTTCAACTTTTGAAGATCCCAAGAAAAAACAAATATTTTTTCACTCTACAATACTGAACTTTCAAGGAGTGAGATCATGTAAAAAAAATTGTTTTTGAATAAAGTTTGTTGAACAAAAATCCTTAAATATCAAGGCAAAAGCGATGTCCCCATCCCCCTCTATCAACGACAGTATTAATGTTAGAAATCTGAAAAAGAAAAAATGAGAAGCTTACTCGAGAAATATAAAATGTCTCATAGCATAAGCGGTTTTCGGAAACATCACTCTGCCATATCTAACCCCTTCTTCATACGAATTTTAGAACAAACACATGTACGAGTACATACATGTCCGGTTTAGCTCGACGCATAAATTTCATCAAAATCAGTTGTTGTTCTTGAGTTAGATGTGTGAAAAAGATGATTCAAAGATTTTTAAAACTTCTCAGGTGAGAACTACAGTGCCACACTTAGCTTACGAGTCGAATTTCATCAAAATCTGTTTAGACATTCTTGAGTAAAGAGGCCAATAAATGTGATTTAAAAATCGATCGATCTTACTCGCATTCCATCCGATTTTGACAATATTCTGACGAAACTAAATACTTACTCATAAACATAGGTTAAACATATGAGAACAAACAGACAGGTAGACATGGACCAAAAAGTGTTTGTAGATACTCCTTTTTCCCGATTAACGAGAAAGGCACACTAGTATACAGGTAAAATAGCAGCACGGAACCGCGTGAGGCCCGACTGTTATTTGACCAATTTTTTTTTTTTTTTTTTGAGACAAATTGCTACCTCTGTACCAATTTTCAAGAATCTAGGTTGACAGAAGTACCTTATAGGTTCTAGGGGGTTCTGATGGCTTCCATATACTATACTTGTTTTACTTCTCTCCCGCTCAATTTTTGTGTACACCTAACGTACAACAGGCTCCAGTCATGTTGCTGCGAAGCCTGAGACCGTTCAAACTTTGCAAGGCCAGGAGTTTATAAATGAGAACGTTCCACAGGGGCTGCATTCACAAGCCGTCCTGGTATCTCTCATGGAGATGTCTTGTCACCCGCTCCAGAGTTAATACCCCCAGAAACTTGGTAATTCTAACACCTTCGGGTCCTCAAATATGAAATTAATTGATCGTTCGTTATTTAACCTTGGGCTGCAGCCTAAAAAGCTATTTGTCTTCGATGTTTTATGACAAAATGAGTGATGCTCTTACTATCTACAAACGAAATAATCCTATCTGGTATTTTGAAGCTGATTAGCAAACAATAAAACGTGGAATATAAAACTATCTTGAAGACTATAAATATAAAGATATTCAGATACAAAGTACATAGAAAACAGCTTTCGCAATAGAAACAGATAACATGACGGTTAATAGTGATACTTAGATACATTTTGGATACTCCAGGCCAACGAAAATTGGCAACTGAATCAAGTTAATGCTTTATAATAGCCTAAAGGCAAAGGAAATCTACGAGTACTAAATGGGTTCAGACAGAAACCTAGCTGTCATTGACTTTTACCGAAGGTTATATTCACCGAATAAAGTTTCTCAAATATAACATAGGTATACAAAACATTTACTATCCTCAGTAACGCTAATTAATTTCATTTCGGTCTCAAAAAATATAGTCGACTAGCGATCGCTGATACGTTAAGTTTTCTATTACCAGTTGACTGCTTCTCAAATTAGCTAATGGGAAAGATACATACAATTTTTGTTAATTTGCTTTTAATGACATTACATACTGTGCACATATGATATGTTGCCAATTTATATGTTAGACATAAAACTTAGCTGCTATAAAACTTCTAAAAAAAAACACACTCAAATATTAATGACCATTAAATATGATTACACGTGTCTCAAATAGGGGAATGTGTTACTCTAAAGAAATACATTAAATGAGTTCCGGTAGAGCCAATGACACTTAAGTAAAAAAAAAAACTTGAGTTTCGTATTTTATTTCAAAGGCACAAATCACACACTCTATGACTATTACATTTTAGCATTTTTCACACATAAATTTACATAATAATTAGTAGTTATCGAACAAACAACAAAAAAAAAAAAAAAAAAACCCATTAAAACAGCCACTTTGTCACCGTTAAATTTGAAACTAAGAACACTCACATTAGACTTATTTTATTGTACCCAGTTGTGATCCTCAATAGCAACAGAGTTGCACTAAACGATAATAAAAATCAAATGATCTACAAACAATTCGATCAAAAGAAAGTAGATACAATAATACTAATAAAAAAAAAATTGAAAACGAAAAAAAGAAAAAGAAAAAATGTATTTTGTTGTTTATGCCACGAAACGCGCGAGACGACAACGAACCCAAAAAGCAAAACATTAAAGCAGCCAAAGACAGTAGAGCAGCAGCTGACTGTATCTGCCGGTAGCATTACGCCGTGGTCACATGAATAAAATTGCCATAAATCGATTTCAATCGAGCGCGTTGCTGCCTAGATACATTGCTATTGCGGCGCGGGATGTCAACAGTCGTTGATAGCGCGAGTCGGTGAAGTTCACACTTTCTTAATTGAAATGTTGATTTTCCGAATTCACTATACTTACTCGGTAAACTACTTTCGATTAAATATATATTTGCTTTCTTTGCTTTGGGACGCCCGCTCTCGGGTGAACTGCCTCCAATGCAATTCGATAAATAAATGAATTTATTGTACAAGGGCTACGAGAACAATTAGAAGATTAAGTGAGGCCAACTATTGCGGGACGAGGTATATGATTGATGATTGATTTCAATCGATTTTCGATGACGGAACGTCTGACAGGTGCTATCGCTGATAAGAGTGTTATCGCAAAAGATAGTGCCATCGTAGATACAATATGTAAGAGAGCTTTGAAGCATTGAAATTTTCTGGAAGGTGCAATCACTTGGTGGCCACTATAAGGTGATTGAACGGAAACCGCCTCCCCACCGCACACAAATTTGAATGAAATTTTTAATTAGATTCCTTTTGTGGCGATTGACTCCAAAGTCGTGTAACTTTGACGCTGTGAAGTGGGGGTAGATAGTTTTTTTTTACAGTCCACGTGTTAATTGTTTATTATTGGAATTTTGCTTACAACAGAAAGAGAGAGAGATAAACATGTGTGGAAAGATACTAATGGAATATCTAGACATGTGCGCAGTTTGTTTTGGAAAATTTTGCCAAGCACAGGGATCAAAGTACAAAGTTACCTATAGGTGGTCATCATTGTCAGTAAAAAAATTTTAAAAAAAAACTATAATGCGCCGTCATTCATTGCATTGTCTCCGATAGAGTTTTTTTCAAAGTAATTCCTTAACAAATCACCCTTACACCCACAGGCAATGATAAGAAAGAATATCTTGACTATGGTCAGGGGCGGTCACTTGAAGGCATTAGTAAAGGGCAAGTGATTCACCATTAAATTTCTACAACTTAGGCTTAAATAGTGTTAAGTGGAGAAGTCACTAGGTGCTTTCCTTTCTTACCGATCGGGTTTAGTTTTAAATTTAGATGGCTATAAGAATGTAGATGCATGAGGGACTATAAATATTTACTATTAATGCTTTCAGTCAGAGATGACGCCTCATCAGAATAAATTTAAATTAAAGAAAAGGTTGTGCAATCTCAGAGCGTATTCATGTGACTTCTCGATCACGCGCAACGGTTGTAAAGTCTGATTTTCTGAACTTGTTTTTGCTAATTCTGAAAATAAATCAATATAACTTTGCAAAAAAAATACATTACAAGGTGGAAATTTAACGATAGATAGGTGGAGATTAGTGAAAATTAAATCAAAACTTAAAAATAGATCATTAAACATGCGGCGGCAAGTGAGTTTTGGAGCACACACACACGCTCACAGTCGGTGACTTGGAAAATTCACTTTTGCAGACTGTTAAATGGTGATGGAGTATTCGCTGTAAGGCAGAATGCTCTATCTAACCCGAACGATGACAAGCAACATTTGAACCCGCCCTCGTCTCAGCTTTAATTAAACAAGACTGTTGGAACTGACGGTCTAACTGCTGAACTAACTAAAGTAGCAGGAAATTATTTGGCGCGGAGCATACGTCGACTGATCTGTAAAATATGGTCGAATCATCACAACTTCTGATCAAAAAGTACCCGGAATTTCCCATTCAAACAAACCGCGCTTGAGATATTGTCCAAACCTTTTTTTTTTTAGGTTGGTACATCTGTCATCTGGCGCCCAAATATCTGTTTGAGCGCCATTTGTCGGGAGTTTGTGTGTGAAGTCAGTGTTAGTTGTGTTCTGCGAATATTGCAATGTCAAATTTAGTTGAGCAAAGAGTTTGCCTGAAATTGTGTGTTTCTAACAAAATATCATATGCGGAAGTGTTGAACACAGGCGTACGATTGGTGCAAAGAGTTTAAAGCGGGCCGTACTGTGGTTGATGATTTGCCTCGTTCCGTTCGTCCATCCACCAGCATGACTGACGAAAACATTGAAAAAGTTAAGAAAATTGTCCTCGTAGATCGTCGTGTGAACATCAGGGAGATAGCAACCGATCCTGGTGTCTCGTTCGGAGCGGTGCATGCACGAGTTTAAGCGCGGCTTGTGCCGAGAGTGCTGAATTTGTTGCGCGAAACAGCATCGCATTCATGTCGCTAAAGAAATGCTTTCTTTGGGCCAAAATGTTGTCGATGGCATCATTATTGGTGACGAGACATGGGTCTATGAATATGACATCGAAACTAACCAACAATCCTCGGAATGGCGCTTCTCAGACGAGCCAAAACCCAAAAAACCACGACAGAGTCGACCCAAAATCAAAGCCTTGACCGTTTCTTTGATTTACGTGGTGTGGTCCACTTCGAATTTCTTCTGCCAGGCCAGACAGTAAATAAGGATTATTTCGTGAGCGTATTAAAGCGTTTGAGAACGCACCGCTTCACACATCTCATCTTGTACGCGACTATTTGATCAAAAACAACGTTCATACCGTTTCGCAAGCTCTGTATTCACCTGATATAGGTAAAGTTACCACTTCGCGAAAGCATTTTGAGACGATTGAGGCGATAAAGGAGAATTCGCAGAAGGAGCTGAAGGCGATTCCAAAATCGGCCTATGAAAAGTCTTGAAGATTGGAGCAAGCGTTGAAATATATGTATTGCTTGTAATGGAGAATACTTTGAAGGGAATAAAACGAATTTGAACCGTTTTCGTTTTATTGAAGAATTTCGGGTACTTTTTGATCAAAAGGTATCTCGCTCATTTTTCGCGAAATACAAAACTCAAGCCATGGTATCGATAATTAATGAACTCTGCTGTAAAGGTTTTGCCTCATGCAGTTTTTTTTTGTATTTGCGCTAAGTTTTGGAGTAATTCACGAACGCATACTCGTACAATGTTTTCTACTTTGTGCGAAAAATTGGATATGGGATAAACCCCCAACCAGATTTTTTGAGACATTCTTAATTAGCATCTCGAACAGCAGCCGAAATTCTCTCCACAAATTTCGTTTTAAGAAGTGATCTACTGATTAATTTTGTTGAAAGATGAGGAACATTTCCAACATGTTTGAAAAAGTCCGCGTACGGGAACTAGGGATTCTCATTTCGTGGAATTTTTATAATCCCGGGATTGCGGGAAAAAATCAGAGCGATCCCGCGATTTCGGGATCTGGAATAATACTTCATTATTTTAAACATTTAAAAAGTTAAACAAACATTATTGTAATATTTAAAATAAAAATATTGATAATTTGTTCATTATACAGGCACAAAACATTGCGAGTATTATGATAGGGAAGCTCAATAAAGCGGGTCCCTCAATTCTGTCTGTGTGTATGGTCGACTGCAGCCTAAACGGCTGGACGGATTTTCTTCAAACTTCATACCTAGGATCAGAAGAGTCACAATTCGAGGCGAAATCAGAATTTTCGGTCTAACCCCAAAATTAACGTTACTTTACAAATGACCGAAAAATAAAACTATTTTCTCGAAAACGGCTCTAAAGATTTTGATCAAATTTGATATTTGAGTTTCTGATTTCCGGTTTCTGAAAATTGGCTATTTCTAGTCTATGATTCGATTGATTTTGTTTGAAATCAATATTTGAACCATATTCGACAAATTTTGGAAAATCTTAAAAACAAATTTTTTTTTTTTTTAAAGTATCTTTTTAATGATTTTGTTTAAATTTTTAATCTGAATGGTTTGCATTTAAACAACACATATACATATAAAGGGTTGTTCATTTCGAAGTTGGGATTTCACATATGACCATACCTGTCATAAGGTATGTGTCAAATCCATCTGTCATCGTCATCTATAGTAACAGGTAGTTAGTGCTTGTCTTGCCATTTTACAATATGGATTGTTTAACCAATAGACAATCCCCAAACTTTGCAGCACTTAAAAATCAACATCCAACATGGACGCAATACAACCAGAAATGTGCTGAGAAGTTTTCGAAAATTACCTCACAAGAATTGAAGTTTACAAAAACTTCCATGGCGGCCATTTAACCGAAGTTGTATTCCATACATAATGGCAAAGTTCAAAACTTAAGACAGTAAAAAAATTTAATTAAAAGTCCTAGAGCACAAAATGAATAATTTGCAATTTGTTTTCTAATGCGTTTGAAACATTAGATTTTTTCCCCGGGAACTTGTGGGTACTTTCCCGAGATTATGAGTTGTGCATTTTACTACGAAATCTCGGGTCTACGGGATCCCCTTTGAGAAACCCTAATGGGGACTCGGTCCATTGGTCTTTCTCTAAATTGAGTTTCAGCAAGTATTCTATGATAAACAGAAAGCGTAAATTTATTGAAATGAAATGAAATGCAAGACTTGGTCGCACGTACTTGCACCTATATGTTGTTTATTTGCAAATGTGAATACACAATTTTTTTTTTATAAATTCAAAACTTTTACACTGCATATGTCAAATATTGTTTAGATATTGATTTTAAAGAAAATAGATTGAAAATATCAGGTCAATAAATGACGTGCTGCTACGCCATCTGATATATGACCACTGCAACTCAAATATGAAATTTGATCAAAATCGGTAGATCCGTTTGCTCGAAAACAAGTTGTTTTTTTTTTCAAAATCGTCCATTAGTACTCGTAAAGTAGCGTTAATTTCTGGGGTTAGAATGAAAATTTCTACTTAGCTTTGAATTGTGAACCCACCGACAAAGTTTGAACGAAATCCGTCCAGCAGTTTATGCTGCATGTATACACGCATACAGACAGACAGAATTGAGAGACCCACTTTTCTCTACTAAAATAATGTCAAGTTTGATCAAAATCTCGAAATATTTAGTAAAAGAATGTAATAAGCATTTAATGCGTTTTTAAATTTTTAGGTATAAAAAGGACTGAAAATGACAGTTTTACATGGAAGGCGCTCATTCTTTTCTCAAATTTTGTGACTGAACTGCATCAAAAAAACAACTTAATTTCGTTAAAAAATAAAGAAGTTAAAAAAAAGAAAAGAATATTTATTTTTTGTTTTTTTTACGACTTGAAATCCGTTTTCGAAAACATGGGGTTATTAACAGTAGTTTGAAACTGACACGTAAAAATTATACTTTTATGTTACCTCAAATTTCGCTTAAAAAACCCGTCCGTCACCGAAAAGGCTAAGATGATTTATTACAATACGGAATCAAAGAATGTTAGTAGGGTAAAGTGACAAGTCTGGTGGTATACTGAATGTTGTTGTGTGCATTGATGAACGCCAATAAGAATCGATATGATAGACAGAAAACCGTCTATGATGCCAAACTTTGTTTTATTTCCTAAAATTGTTTCTCCCCTAAAGATGCAATTAAAATGAGTTCAAAGATTAAACCAGTCGCATATAAACCCATCCCACCCTAAGAGTATATTCCATTCAATCCTCTCCAAATCTAGGCTTATTCTTAAATTATTATTGCAAATATTTGTCAAAAGAACTTCAACATTAACGTACGTCGTTGTCAGCATCAAATTGAAAGAAAACAGTCTCAATTATTGAATCAAGAAAGAGTTCAATTGTTCGATTTGTTTGAAACAATAATTAAATTGTCAGCATTATGAGTACGTGCCAAAAATATTCCACTTGTTTATTTTCTTATTTAACATGTTGTCAGATGGAAATGCACAACAATTATGTCGCTTATTGATTCATGAAACTAAGATGTAAACATTTTCCCTTATTTGCTATTTATTATTAAATGATTTATTTTTCAAAATAATATTTCGATCTTCTTGAAATTGCCTGTATTTTGATTAGCCAATATCCTCGTGTCTAAATGTGCTTGAATAAATAATAATAAATATGATGATACTTTTGACATCTGTCTCCGGTTAGATATTCTAATTACTTGGGAAAATTTATGAACAAAATTGATGACATACATACGACGAGTATAACGTCAATTCTTCTGTGGAATCACTTATTTAAAATTGTAGATGACGGTGTACGAGTACGAGTATAAACAAAACAATTTGATTCTCATGAAGTTTTGACAACAGAGGTTTCGATTTCGAAAAGGAACAATCAGCATAGTCATTAAATTTAGACAAACATGAAAAGCTGGGACAGTGCCCCGTACTTGTATATTGTAGTCTATTCCACTAAACGTCATCTTAGTGGACAACAAAAACGCAGACATAAGTGGCCGAATGTAACTCGGAAGTTAGCTGAAATATATATTAAAATGTTTTGACCCGTTCAAGACAAATCTCACAGAAGATCTTTAAGTCACTTAGGTTTAGCAGGAACCTTGCCCTGCTTTCTCTTGGGGCGCCCCTTTTCATGTTTGTCTGTTCAAATGTCTAAAGCATTTTAAATACCCAGTCTTGGTGTAGTTAGTCGCGTTAGCAGCTACTGTTAATCTGTTGAATAAACCTTGCAAGGACCTGTCCCACTTAGCTTCGAGTAGATTTAATCCTGCCGAAAATAGGCTTACGGGCGCAGTTTCTGCAGAAGAAATGTGATATGCTATCTATTGCTATTACTAACTATCCTGTTGAGAGTATCACAGGCCATGGTTTCCAAGACACATAACCTAACATGATCCTTACTGCCGCTTAGTTGGCAATTCTTACCTGATCAGATTCACCTAAAGAGTGATTCAACTGGAGGTTACAATTTAAATCTGATAAATAGCTGATATTTGACATCTGTGTGCACTAAGTATTGACATTTGTAATTATGAAGCGATACATGAGAGAACAACACATTTTTATTGTTAAGACCCATGTCCGAAGTGGGGGAAATTTAACCAAATGAACAAATTCGATCCTACTGGGTCAGTGTTGGATGTGCAAAGACTAGTGCGTCCTCGCATTGGCCAGTCATGTGAAAATATCGTCGCAATGAGTGACAGTGTTCGTGGCAATCCGTCAAAATCCATTCGCCATCGTTTCCAGCAAATGAACCTTCCCTATAGATCCATGCAGCGCATTTTAACAAAATATCTGCATCCTCATGCCTTCAAGATCCAGTTGACTCTGTAATTGAAGCGTCGTGACTGGGTTTTGGGAGAACCACTAAGTTGATAGCGATTTTCGAGCAAAACTATCTTCAGCGATGAGACTCAATTTCAACTAAATGGCTACGTAAAATTATCGCATTCGGGATCATGAATATCTACGGGCCATTCACGAACAACCAATGCATCCACAAAAAAATCACTGTTTGGTGCAGATTTTGAGCCGGCGGCGTGATTGGGTGGTAATTCTTCGAAAATTCTCGTGGTGACAGCCAATGGTGAATGTTATCAGGACATGATAACAAATTATTGTTGGTACCAATTGTTTTAGCAAGACGGTACCAACTGCCACACAACGCGATAAACAATGCAGTTATTGCACACAAAGTTTTCCGGCATATCAAGCCGTTGGATTTTTTCCTTTGGGGTTATGTGAAGCAGGAAGTGTATGCCAATGACCCCCAAATAATTCCAGAGCTAAAGGACGAGATTCGACGCTTTATTTATGAACTACCGCAGAATTTATGCCGAAAAGTAATGGAAAATTTCATCAAAAGGGCGGAAGTAGGCAAGGCTGATATAATTTTTCATGTTTAATGTCAATGTCTCAACATTATATGAACACAAATATCTGCAGTTTATCAAAAAGCAATGAGTTTTATTTCACATTTAAAATGTAACCTGTAATGGAGTCACCCTTTAGAAAATTACTTTCCGTCGCAATAGTACGTTTGCCGAAGTGATAGCTGCTTTCCTAGCTTCATTCTGTAGCGATGTAGCTAACGCAAGCTAGGTGTCGTAGTGTAGTTTGCTTAGTGTGCTCTTACTTTCTCAGCCACAATAATTTACCAAATATAGCCCGACTGTTCTCGTAAAAATCCAGTCTACTACTCCAGGATCTACTGAAGATTGCTGGCAATAGAATACTGATGGCCTTAGATCTTCTAACATCAATGTGCTCTGCAAAAGTTAATGTTGGGTTCGGAAGGATACACAAATATTTAAAGCTGCTAGAAAGTACACTGAATTGCTACAAATTGGAAAAATACTCGTACATTTGAAACATAAATCACCACGTTTATCATTAAACAATCGATTTTCAGATACTTAAATATATGTAATACTGCTTCCATCTCTAACAAGAGACTACTGGATCCTTTCGGTGAGTTTAAAATTGACGTCACTTAAAAAAATTTTGCGTGGTTATCTAATGTAATCCTGGGTTTTTATAAAAAAAATGCTTGACGCATGTTTGTATTTGAATATAAATGACTATTCGTCAGATTCGACAAACATTCTAGAGCAACAGAGCAACACAAAAATGAATCTTTCGTGTGTCAATATACTTGGAGTATGGACATTAGGGTGGATCACTTTTGTACTGAAAAGAAAGTTGTGTCCATCAAGTTCTAATAGTGCAAAATGATGATCCTTGATTAACAATAATCGGGTTTAGTGAATGAAAGATTTATAAAGTTTTTCTGCCGCGCAATCAACTTGAAATTCGTGAATCATTCAGCAAAATAGTTCGCAGTCAAACTGACACTGATTTTACGAATATCAATGGTACCACTTTTAAAATACAAAGAAATCAATTGTTGGGTAGACAAAGAAAATATTATGAGTACTGCAATTTACTTTCGAACCCCGCATAACAAAAAGGGAGATCAATTTATCTAAAAAAAAAAATGGGACATGTTACGAGTACTTCTAAGGTAACGCTTGGTAAATTTTGTGAATATGAATTTTAAAATTGACAATATTTAGATGCCAAATGAAAAACCGCATCAGATGCTTAGATATTTCCAGAGAATTATTTAGCAACAAAGTATGAGCTACACTTCACCTGACATACAGTAACGGACATAGAAATCCGGACAGGGTAAACAAATTTTTTAACTTCAATTATCTTGAGAACTGTCAGGTAGTTTTTTTAGGATTTTGCATAAAAAGGCTTTGATGACATGATTTCAGTTAAAGTGGAAATAATTTTATTAATATGGAAAATAAAAAGAAAATGAGTGAAGAAACAAAAGTCGAAATAATGACTTTAAAAAATGAAAAACTAAGTGTTCGTGATATAGCGCGAAAAGTGGGATTCAGCAAGTCGTCAGTGGCTGAATTCATCAAAAAATTCGAGGCAACGGGCTCATTACAAAAAAAAAGGGGACGTGCCGCAGAAGAAAGATCACCAGTGCTGAAGATCGGCTTTTAAAACGAATAAGTTTGCGTGATCGATTCAAAACTGCTAAAGATTAAGGGACAGACTTTGTAGAGGCTGGAGGATCAGAGATAAGCTCACGGACTGTAAGACGAAGGCATCAAGAAGCTGACTTGAACGCAAGAAGACCCGCCAAAAAACCATTTCTAAATAAATGAATACGCCTAAAACGTCTCCAGTGGGCCAAAGATCATGAAAACTGGACCATAACGGATTGGAAAAATGTGATCTTCTCAGATGAGTCCAAGTTCAACATATTCGGCTCTAACGGAATACAGTACGTGAGGCGGAAGAACTGGAGAAAGATTCAATGATGAGTGCGTGACAACAACCGTGAAACAAGGAGGCTCAAGGATGACTTGGGGATGCTTTTCATATTACGGCGTTGGACGGCTGGCTCATGGACCGGTGAACGCAGAAAAATATAAAAAAAATATTGGAAGATAATCTGCTACTATCTTTAAAAGAACATTTATCATACTCAGATAAGCTGATTTTCGAAGACGAAATTGGTAAGTGCCATTTTTTTTTTACCTTCCCCAAAATATTAGCAAAACGTTCGTAAAGTTTTATTATTGTAAATGCATTTTTTGATTCTAGGTCAAACATTTTCTAACCGAGAATAGTATTGCAACATTGGAGTGGCCTGGAAACAGCCCTGACCTGAACCCGATTGAGAACCTTTGGTCCATAATTAAGGCTCAGGTAGCGAAGAAGAAACTACGGACAATAACCGAGTTTGATAAATTCATTGAAAAAAGTGTGGTACCAGGAAATCGCACTGAATACTTTACACAGCCCGACCAGATAAAAACCGTAATAAAAAAAAAAAGGTACTACAAAGTATTAACATCTTCAGTTTTCGGAAGTTTGAGAAGCCTGTTTCCTGTAATAAAAAATAGCAAAAATTTACTCACTTGTTTTTTTTTTTTTTTTTCAATGAAACTTAAAACAATTTGAAAATGTTTCTATTAAAGCACTTTTTTCGGAAACTGGTTTACTGTTTTCCGAATCTGAAATGTATTTCAGCAAAATTAACGTTCGGCAAAGATGGATCTTGATTATCTTTAAAACCTCCAAGATTATGTCCGGTTTCTATGTCGGCTACTGTATGTCAGACGGAATATGATTTCGAGTAGGAATAATTTCCTTTGTAAAAATTGTTTTCGAATTTTTCTCAACCATCTGATATAGCAAATAAATTTTTAATTAAAAACACAAAAATTCAGGCCAGTAATTATTTTCACAAAAAAATAGATTTATTTACAAGATTTCACGTAGTATGAAATCAAAAATTTAATTTTGCATAACTAATAGGCAGACAGAGAAGAAGGAAGATAGCCTACCGCTAACATATGAAAATGTTTGGCTAAACATTTCAAATTTGTATCTCATTTATCAGCATAGAAAAAAACTCAAACATTTATCTATTTTTAAAAATGTACCACTACTAGTCGTATTTTGCATTTAATAATCGCGTGGGAAAAAAAAAAATTCCAACCACGACAGAAAAAAAAAAAAAAAGACATAAATTAATTACAATCATGTCGAATCGTTGCAATAACCGCAATAAAAACTCCCTTTAACCCACCTACCCTATCGTCCATTAGGTGGCCGCCACACCAAGTAGTTTTTTTTTTTTTTTTTGCAATTGGCAACATTTCTTGTGTTGCCCTTCTCTCAGTCAGTAGGTGTAGGATCTTTTAGGCGGTCATTTAAAAAAATATAAAATCCAAAAACAGGTGAATGAATGTGTTATGAAATTGATGTTAGATTCATGCTTATGTTAAGTAAAAAAAAAAAAAAATATTAAACGAAAAAAAAAAAAGAACAAACTTTGTTTAAAACATAAAATGTCGAATATTTTCATGTCCTTTCAGCTGGGTAAAGCAGAAGCCGATGCTTAGTAGAACTTTTGCACACACAAACACACACACACTGTTTTGTTTTGATTTTAATTTGTTTTTTTTTTTTTTTTTTTTTTAGAATACGAGTAAAATCAGCCAAAAAAGGTTAAAAAAACACAAATTTTCAAATGGAATACTTCAGGTTAATAGTCACGCACAATAATCGTATGAGAACACTGAAATTCGCAATCAATCAGCTAAACATATTCTTTTTGAAATATTTACTTCCGTGTGATTGCTAAAAATATTCATTAAATATTTGCGATCTCTCCCGCTGTTTGTATAATTTATTTTTCGCTTGTAAATATTGGACCGATAAACTGAAGATACGATTCTTCCTTTTTTTTTTTTTTTGGTTGAACCGTTGTCCGGGATATGTTTAATCACCAAGCACGCGCACAACAATCTTGTCAATTTTGTATTCGAATAAAAAATATCACAATGATTTTTAACAAGCAATCAAATCATCATCGATGGTGTGATTATCACACCAGCAAATAATAATAATACAAAATAAAGAACACCGAATGTATAAGATCAAGACAGCTCTAGAGCTCTAGATACTGTATCTATGTAGTGCAGCGCGCTCAACAATTGATGCCAAAGGTGCGAACTGATTTCACGTGCCGTTCGGTGCTGTTGTATGTTGTGTTTTATCCGACCCGAATGACCAAAACAAATCGACTATTGGCCGCGGACATTTTTACACACTATTTAAGTACATACATGAATGTTAATTGCGGCCGCAACCGTCGTCGCCGTCTCTGACGCCATGAGATGGAGAAAAACAAAATTTAAATATACTACACAAACTCAAATAAACTTGCAATTATGTTCGAGAGGTCCCTCTTGATCGACGACGCGCTTTAGACGAAGTGAGGCAGCATTTTTATTGTAGCGGCCATGACGCAGGTAATAGTCTCAAGCAACTGTTAGTGCCCACCGAGAGTGTTTGCGATCAGTGAAAATGTAATTTAAAAAAAAAAAAAAAAATCATTAATTTAGCAATCTATCATACAATTTAAGCCAAGTCTTTCATGTGCACTTCAGACTGACCGAGTACGAACGGACCTAGGCGCAGGCGCTACTCTATTAGTGTGAGTTTACATGATCGCAACCCTACTATGCTAGGGGGTGAAGAATGCTTAAAGCACAAACAATAACAATATAATATTGTTGCCAAAGCTTTTGGTGGCGATTGCTCTTAATATTGTTGAAAGAATTCACGTGACATTTCAGCTTTGTAAGTTCAAAGTCACTTGGGTTGTCGCTGCTACTTTGGCTTGTTGTTGGCGAAAGGAAGAATCCGTGACAATTGTCTCGGTGGCTGGTCAATTGGCGCCATATAATGTTATTGTTGTTGTTAGTCGCCGCCAATCCCTTGAGTATGGGAATGGGGAATTCACGATAATTAATTAGTTTTATTTAGAAAGTTGTAGTAATGACTTTTTTGTTCATCCGCTTAGTTTTATTGATACGTTTTGTATATGTTGCGTCGAAGGTGAACAGTGGACATGCGATTGAGTGATTATAAACAACAAAAACAGACATGCGTGTGCTGGTCCATGACAACATCACAATTAGATTGGAACCATAAGAGGGCAATGGTTTATAAGTTAAGTACTTACAGTGTGGTTCACAAATTCTCTTCAACTTATTAAACTGAATTAAATAGGATGTTTAAATTACAGTGTTTACACGCAGAGTTTTATCATACGTTTTGTTTGCGCAGTTTTAAACTTTGCAGGTACGACGTTATGTGTGGACAACTAAAGTGCGATTTATAGGCAAATTGCACAGAGACGATGCACTGAGTAGAAATGCAATATGAACTGACGGAACATATGGTCTTCTAATAGTTCTGCATTAATATTTCTTTAGTCGTGTACGGAGGATCAAACAAAACTTCACTAAGTAGATGTTAATTTCATTAGTTTTTGAAAAAAAAGGTTAGTGGTTGATTTCTTATAGACTAATGACATTAAATTATAAATTTCGGAAATATCAGTAGGAATGGAGACGAGAAAACAAAACATTAGTTCTGTAAGGTCGGTAGAAATTCCATCAACAACACAGCTTTGCCATTCTCTTCAAATTTCGACGTCTAATCAAGTGATTTTACACAAATGCCAAAATGCATATGGAGTGAATGCACCATCCTTGTAATTGTTTCCAAGTGGTTTGAAATATTCCCGACTGAGCATTTTTATTCACAAAGCTTCGACCGACGTTAGAATTGTGGCCCTAGTCAAGCCAAACATTGATGAAGATCCAAGAACAACCCAGGTAATAATAGGTTATGAACTGGATTTGTATTTATCTGGAAACTGGTTAGACGATAACTGCTAAAAAACAGTCCGTGTACACGAAACCTTTGGGGTACATTTTGAAGCGCTTTTATATACAAGTCTTTTAAATATTCCACCTAGTTTCATCCGTGGCAGTTATGGGCCCAAGTGCCATAAAAATTTGTCCTTGTTTACCACAAGTTTTCAAAAATTTGTTATGAAACCAGAATTTTTAAGAAAACTGGGCGTGACTGTCATTATTAATTGGCAAAATTCATATCAAGATCTTCAGAATAAGGCTAATTTGTAAGCCATTTGTCGTGATATACAATACAAAATTCACTTTTTGTTTTAGAAAACGCCATCCGGGTTGCAGGTTATGTGTTTACTTTTGCGGTTTATAGGTTAGTATAATGGAGCAAGTTGTATTTTGTTTTCTAGTAAAAATATTGAAAAGAGTTTTTCCTTGGTAAAGTCAACGTGTTAGTGTTCGGAAGAGTCCGCAACGTCTTTTTCTTCCATCAAGACTGCGCTGGTAAAAAAAAGTGTAATAAAACGTTGCGTGTAAACGTGAAAAGAAAACAACTTTTGGAATAAGCAAGGCTATCCGAGGAATTTTTCGTAATTTTATATATACCCAAAGCATGCATTACAAAACCTCCCTCGAGCTAGCAAAGTTAATAGTATTCATAGGAAACTCGAACAAAAAAGTAGCTTGACTTTTTATAAGCCTTTCCAGATGGCATTTCTTGCCTTGGTTTGAAGAAATATTATCAAAACCTCTATGTAAGCTCTTGGATGTTTAGCTAATTCTCAATTAAGGTTACCAAATGTTGTATCGACCCTCAGCTTTAATGTCAGTGCTTTCTAGCTTATCTAGTTAATGACGATCATAATAATATCAAACGAAAGCGCTTTACATACGACTTAACGACCTTCTGGTTCCGCCATTGTATTCAGCAATATGTTTAATGTAAAGTAGTCGTTCCAGATATCTCCAACATCTGTGATCTACGCGTCTAGTGGTCTCTTGCACAAGTTTGAATGATATGGTAATACTTCCGCGGGTTGTATTATGGCCTACCAAATAGACAAGAGGAACTTTTCCACTAGATGCTCAAGCTTTTAAGGGAAACGGAATTTGGGGGTAGTGCTTAAGTCTAGCATCAGAGTTTCTAATTTATAATTCCTTCTCTTCTAAATCTAGATATCTGTAAGTGAAACCAAGATCCCCATGATCTAAGAGAATGAATAGCTTCAGCCAGATAGTCTTCACATGTCAAAAGGAACGACTGAACGAAAATTTCTACTGTACAGTCTAGGAGAAATCAAAATCATGATCCAAACATGTCAACACACCTAGTAACAATTTAAATCATAAACATAGAGGAAAGTTGAAGTGTTACACAATGTTGCCCACGACACCAATGTTACCAGCCTATTACATAGCAAACATAGATGATGATATACCAGCATTTCCATAGAAAATGTTTGTATAATTACGATAGAATGAAGGTAGTGACAGACCATAACAATTGTTCAATGGTACTCGTACATCAATGTAAATTGAACGAGTATAATTCCAAGCGCACCAAATTGTTAGTTCAAATATTTTCTAATATATCCTAACACATTCTGACTAAAGAGCATTACAATAATAATATTATAAGGTGTCGACTTTTACAACTTATTTAGGTTTTATTAAATTAATGCTAATTATCATGAGTGCTTACAACCACTATGTCGAATTTGTTAGTCTGAATCATCCCTTCTTTTAGACCCTGAGCAAATCTGTATCACTTAAACTTTGATCAACTCAAAGTTACTGTATAAAATTGTTCTAATACATTTTCTGGATTTTGTTAATGCAATTTTCGAATTAAATTTTCACTTTGTTTCTACTCAGCTTAATAAGTTTTTGTAAAGATAGATAGATACCGATGGGTTAGCAATCCATGGGTGGATCCGTCAAAATATATGGCACCCACATATTCAAAACTAAAAGCGAATTGTTAGTAAAAAAAAAACAAACAAGGGTAACACTAAAAAAAAAAAGCACCGAGGGAACAATTTCACAATTTTATAAAATACTAAACTACCAAAGTCAAAAGCTTTTTTTCGATCGATTGACATAGACAAGAGCATGTTTAAATAAATCATACTCGTAGTTGCAAAAGTCCCAAAAAAATGTTCTTAACTTGTGACTTTACTCGGGAAATGATTAACATGGCGTTATCTGCCTATCTATCTTCTATTTGGACGTTTGAACTTTTAGTCAAAATTAATACCCCTGGGTAAGCCAGATATGTCATATTGACTTTCTTTGAAATTTCGAAATACCGCAAATTTACGAGTAGACTGAAGCGTAGTTACGAATAGTATCTCGTGTTCTCGAATTATAAGATTATTTCCAATTTTCCTATAGGGACATAATAATTTTGTATTTTAATACAAACGCACCCTTAAACTTTGTTTGTGATCTGTCAATATCAAAACGTCAGTCAAGGTTTACATTTTTATCATGGTGAGGTTCACGAATGAGCAACGTTCGGAAATTATTAAAAATTACTACCGAAATTCTGAGACGGTGGTCGCAATTTTCAGAGCGTTTACTCCAACTTTCGGTCATAATAATTGTCCCATGAGACAGGTTGTGCTATAGTGGATAAATACGAATTAACATATTCATTATTGAATGTTCCTGTGCCAGTGCGACAACACACCAGTCGAAGTACAGAAAATATCGCAGCCGTAAGTGCTTCAGTTCAAAATGAGCCAAATCAGTCGATTCCACGCCGTTCACATGAATTGGGAATCTCTCAGTCCAGATTGTGGCGAATTTTGCGTAAAGATCTTGGCTTACACTCTTACACTCAAGATCAAATTAACTAAAGAACTGAAGCCGAAACTTTTCCGATTGGGCTCTGCAAAAGTTTGAAGAAAATCCTGAATTTCATCGAAAAATCATCTTCAGCGGTGAAGCTCATTTCTGGTTTAAAACCCACATGTACTTCAAGAGATTCCACTGCATCCACAAAAAGTAACCATGTGGTGTGGATTTCATGCCGGAGGTGTGATTGGACCGTATTTTTCTGTCGATGAAAGTGATCGTCATGTTACGGTCAAAGGAGTTCGCTATCGTGCCATGTTGGAAGACTATTTTCGGCCGTTAAGTCATCAGTGATATGTGGTTCCAACAAGATGGTGCCACATGCCACACAGCTGGTCAAACAATTGATCTATTGAAGGGGAAGTTCGGTAATCGTGTAATCTCGAGAAATGGTCCGGTCGAATGGCCAGCCCGCTCATGCGATTTAACGCCGATGGATTTCTTTTTATGGGGTTACGTTAAGTCGTTGGTTTATGCCAACAAGCCAACAACGTTAGAGGAGTTCAGGAACAATACCGAACGCGAAATTGCCAACGTTCCGGCCGATTTGTGTTGAAGAGTGGTGAAAAATTGGCTCCAAAGAATCGATCGCTGCAAACGTGTTCGCGGTGGTCATATGAACGAGATCGAATTCTATAATTAAATCTAACAAATGTACTACACCTGGAATAAATTTCAGCCCGATATCTTAATTATTCTGTGTTTTATTTAAATACAAAATTGTTATGTCTTTATTGAAAAACCTCTTTACAAAATATTCAGAAATGAACTTTGTTCGGTGACCTAATTTACATACACTCCGCCCACCCGACAGATAGTATAATCAAATCATTTCGATAAATTTTCACCATTTTCGATTATCTTTTATTAATTTCACCTCGATATTCACAATATGTGGTAAGTTGCTAACATGTGGTTAAATGTAATTTTCTGTTTCAATTTTATTTTTTTCAAAATTCTCTCTAATCAATTTCACTACTGACAAATGGAGTTCATTTTCCAATTAAATGATACATTTTGACTTAAATCAATCATTGATTCTGGAAACTCTTTTCTATTCTAAGAATATTTGTGCTAAACTGTTATACATACAAATGCCTATACATGAATTTCTGATTAGAAATCAAATCCATATATTCTCATTAATTGAAAGCATTCATAATTAAAATTTTAACTATCCACGATAGCCTGATGAGTAATTCAGAATGAGTTTGTGGAAACCTTTTGCCAAGCAAGGGACTTAAAAATCAACAAATCATTGTGACGCAAGTAACATTAAACAATTTTAAGACGTATAAATTCATTACCCTCACCCTCAATAATTGATATTTATATATAATACTATATTTTAGTAGGTAAGTTTAAATTATTGTTGAATTATAGTGATTCATGTTTATTTAATATGGGTGAGTGAGAATCAAAACTCGTCTTATCAAAAAAAAAAAAAAAAACACATTTTGTTCGTTTATGGCGAAAAACTTTCCGTAGCACAACGATTTTATATGGATTTTGGAGAGTATGCATTATTTTGACGTGATAAAAACAGATGACGTTCTTATACCAATACAGTTAGTATTTTCACGCAGTACAATCTGCTTAATAGATGACAATAAAAATTAGAATTTTTGTAATTTTGAGGTTTGATTCTCACATTTCTTATCCAAGTAATTATTCAATGATGCATTTTTTTTTTTTAGAATATTAACTACCCAAGAATGGAACTGCGAACGACAGATGATAGAAGTGGTTGCTGCTGCACCACATTTGAGAACTACAACCCACGTGAACTAGTTTGTTAGATACTGTTAAAAGGTTGTTGAAAGGAAACGGTTTCAAATCCATTCTGTGACATTCAAGAAATTGATCAACTCTGTGATGCTTTTCGCTGAGATTTTCTTATTGTTGTCAAAAAAGGGTTTGCCTAGAGTTCGATGTCTGGTTCTTGTTCCCTTCTCATTTACATTTTTACAACTGCAGCAGTGTGTGTTTAAAGGGATGTCCAGTCTAGACTGGCCACTTATGCGTAAAGCTAAAATTCTTGCGCACTTCTGTCCGCGACCTTTGTCTATTTAAGTTCATGATTAATTTCATTCAGTCATTTTTCTTAAACGAATACCCGAATCCGCATTTCTGTATGATTACCGGTATGTTTTGGTATCATTTCATTAAAGTGTAATATCCGCAAATGGCAACACTTAGGAAATTCTTTCAAAGTGACGTCTGATAGAAATTGAAAGAAAATGGTTCTGTTCCTGAATTCAGCAATATGTCCGCGCTCGAATGTTTTCCAACAAAATGGCGGACATATGTAGGGAGCATTTTATTGCGAGTGCTGGAAATTCGATGGGTCAGTCAATGGCTCACGAAGGCTCATATCGGATCTAATGTGCAGATAAAAATATGAATCTGAGCGCACTTGCTCAAAATTAATAAGTAACGAACAAATTGAGTTTTTCGTAAATAACGTTAAACAGTAAACAACCTATTTTGGCCAAAATGTCAAATATTTGAATGGGAAAGGGTTATTCATTTCTACGTTGGGATTTCACATCCCTGCCATATGGCATCTGTCAACTCCACCTGGCATCCATAATGACAGATAGTTCTTGTCTTGTCATTTTACAATATGGATCTTACTACTCGTACAAAAATAACAGTTCTGTAATATTTGTGTATCGCGACTGGGGGCTGGAAAATCAACAAGTTGACGCCTGAGATTAAGGACATTGACGTGAGCGACATGTCGTTCCAACAAGAACGTGCCACACAACACAGATGAATTTGGCACTATTGCACGAAAAGTTCCCCGGCGGTTTAATTTCGAAATATCAATTGGCCACCAAGATAGTGTGATCTGAACCCGTTAGATTTCCTTTTGTGGTGCTATGCTAAAGATCGTGTCTATGCAGACAACCTCCGAACTTTGAAGCAATGCGGAAATGTGGTGGCCGCAGGTCAAAAATGTGTCGAAAAGTCATCGAAAATTACCTCACAAGAATCGAAGTGTTTAACAGATGTTGTATTCAATGGTATAGTCCAAAATTTAAAACAGTAAGAAAATTTCATTGAAATCTTTTATACTTCCCGAGGTCCGAGGTACAGGACAGATTAATTGATGAAATTGAAGAACAAATATTCTTTTAAGTTTCGCTAGTAATACAAAGATTGATCAAAATTTCGAGATCTTATAGAAGATTTATAGAAGTAAGTGTGTCATGAGGTCTAGAGATACTTGTTAGTTAAGGATCAGGGTCACCGCGGACTATAGCATCATCTAAGAAAGTATGTAATCGTATGTTGAGCGATTGAATAGACAACATATGCGTATATGTACACTACAGGTCATAAATCTTAGACCACATCAGGTATCAAAACATTTTGCACATGCCTAGATTGTTTTGAAAATAATTTTTGTTTTTTACTTGAATTATTGTTATACATTGTGCAAATCCTGCGAAGTAATAAAATATGGGTTTTACCTGCGCATTAAAAAATAGTGGGTGATAGGTGTAAACATGTGAGGAAATCGTCTAATTAAAGTATTTCTCAGTTTTATTACTTTTATCATTCTCTTCGCTTTAATAGGTAAGTTTTAGGTCATTAATTACCAACTTTGGGTGGAAGGGCTCAGTATATAACCCAACACTTAGCTAAATAATAGTGAGTCTAATTTTTTTGATTCTAAATTAAAGAACATATGAGCTATGGAAAAAGTGTTCAAAAATGGTTTGCAATAATTATTACTGTTCACAACGTAGGAAAATCTGAATGCTAGATTGCATACCTTGTTGAAATTATCGAAGTCTTTAGGACAAACTTTGAAAACAGTACCGGAAATCCATTCAGAGGATGCGGTTGAGAGAAACTGGACACCAATGAGTACGTGGGGCGGGTGACGAGTAGCAGTGAGAAAAACCCTAGCTTCGACCGGCACAATCACCTGTTCTTAATTCCATTGAACTTCTATGGGAATAGCTAGATAGATATACAAGTCCGAGACCGATGTCCATCGTCAAAAGAAGAAATGTGGAGCACATTGATGGATTATTAGAATCCCTTACCGCAAGATAAAATCCAAAAATTAATTGTAAGAATCCCTCGATTATTAAAATAAATAAAAAATAGAATGTTAAGGTGGCTTTTAGGCATTAATAAATAACTTATTGCATTCCTTTAATTTCAACCCTTCTTTGCACTTTCTTATGTGTAATTTGACTCTGTATGAATGAACTTGTGGTGGTCTCAAATTTATGACCGGCAGTGTATATATGTATTATACATGGGTCGATAAGGCAAACCTATCAGGTGCATTGATGATGCATTGGTAAAAATTGGGAAGTGAAAACACAAAAAAGAGAGACAAAATAAAGAGCACGTTCATTCGTTCGTAAATGGTTCAGTCTAAAAATATAGGCAAAATCGGTAAGAAGCGAAAAATTGGATTTTTCGTAAAATACGTTTAAAAGCTGAAAATCTTTTTTGACCATTTGTCGTAAATTGTCTCAGCCATATCCGAGAAATAATAAATTTTCAAAAAACTGCTAGAGTACGAGTAAAGTATAGTTATTCGAATTTTTAGCGAAAAACTGATTATGCAGTCCTCGGTTGAAATAGAATATTGATTCTGTTGCTGAAGGTGTGAGAACCAGGACCTCTAAGTTTTCGTCGCACAGAAGAAGTGGACATTTCGCGACCGCAGCTTGTCAAATTTTGCGGAAAGACTTGGATTATCATCCATACAAGATTCAATTAACTCAAGAACTACAGACACAAAACCACAGCATGCATCGGACGTTTGTTGAATGGGCCCTTGAGCAGTTGAAAGCGGATCCAAATTTTTTTTGTGGGATCTGAGATGATGCCAATCCATAACAGTTCCAGGAGCTTCCATTGCATCTAGAAAAACTCACTGTTTGGTGTCGATTTTGGTCAGGCGGCGTCATCGAGCCATACGTCTTTCGAAATGAGAGAGGCGAGGTGGTAACTGCCAAGGGTGAAAAATATCGATAGATGATAACCTATTTGTTTTGGTCAGAATTAGATGATAAACATAGAAAACATGTGATTCTAGCAAGATCGTGCCTCGTGCCACACAGCATATGAAACAATGGCGTTAATTAGGAAAAAGCTTCCAGGTCGCCTTATTTCGAGAAGAGGTGAGTCAACTGGCCGCGACGATCGTTTGATGTTGACTTTATTTTGGGACTACGTTAAGTCTCTGGCCTATGCCAATAAACCAGCAACACTTCACGACCTGCAGAACAACGTCATTCAGATCATTGCTGAAATCCACACCAATTTATGTGAAAGAGTCATCCAAAATTGTGGTTTTCGGATCGCTTTAAACCGGGGAGACCATTTCAATGATGTTAAAATGGCATTGAATTTACTTTAATACGCAACAAAGATTTCGGCCATACCTCACATACAGCTCTTTTTATTCAATTTTAAAGATCGAGCGTCTTTATTGAAAAACCTTTTGGTAGCCAAAATTGTGTTTGAGCCTATTGAGGACCATTTGGGAAGTAATCTCGATAATGCACAAGCGATTCTCCGCTCAGTGTCGAGTATACTTTCTGATCAAAAAGTACCCGCAACTTTCCATTTAAACAAACCGCTCTTGAGATATTGTCAAAAGCTTTTTTTTTTAGGTTGGTACATCTGTCATCTGGCGCTCAAATATCTGTTTGAGCGCCATTTGTCGGGAGTTTGTGCGTGATATCTTTTTTAAACAAGTCAGTGTTTGTTGTATTTTGCGAATTTTGCTGAATTTGTTGCAGAAACAGCATCGCATTGATGTCGCTAAAGAAATGCTTTCTTTGGGCCAAAATGTTATCGATGACATCATTACCGGCACCGAGACATGGGTCTATGAATATGACATCGAAACTAACCAACGATCAGTGGTGCTTCTCAGACAGAGTCGATCTAAAATCAAAGTTTTGTTGACCATTTCTTTGATTGTCGAGGTGTGGTCCACTCCAAATTTCTTCTGCCAGGCGTGACGGAAAATAAGGAGTATTACGTGAGCGTATTAAAGCGTTTGAGGGAAAATGTTCGTCGCAAGAGGCCAGAATTGTGGAGAAACAACTCATGGTTTCTTCACCATTACAACGCACCGGCTCACATATCTTATCTTGTACGCGACTATATGATCAAAAACAACGTTCATACCGTTTCGCAAGCTCTGTATTCACCTGACATGGCTCAAGTTACCACTTCGCGGAAAGCATTTTGAGACGATTGAGGCGATAAAGGAGAATTCGCAGAAGGAGCTGAAGGCGATTCCAAAATCGGCCTTTACGAAAGGGTTTTTGAAGATTGGAGGAAGCGTTGGAATATGTATTTTGCTTGTAATGGAGAATACTTTGAAGGGAATAAAATGAATATCGATGAATAATTGAACCATTTTCGTTTTATTGAAGTATTCCGGACACTTTTTGATCAGAAGTACATAGATACTTATATAACCTTCATAGATTTCAGTATTCAAAATGATACATCCCGCGAAAGAAAAACAAATACATAACCCAATGAAATGCACTTATCCAAGACAGAAGAAGAGTAGGTCAGAGAACGTAGCTCTTCGCAAAGAATCTTGCACTATAACGTGTAGTACTGGGTTCGAGAAGCATAAAGAGAAAAAGGACCTATCGAACTAAAGTACATCCAGTAACGTACAGATGTGATTACACAGAAAGTAACATTGGATTGGTTACACGGTGCGAAAGAACATTGCCACTAATCGAACCAATTAACTGAAGAAGAAGGCGTGGCAGGTAGTTGCCCTATTCACTAAGAGGTACGTGACAAAAAGGAGGCTCTCCAACATAATACTCGTACTAATGTACACACCATACACACTAAGAATTATGGTGAAAAGAAAGAATGTAATAACACATATAATCTACAATGAGTGGCTTCTATTTACATTTTTTTTTTTATTTTTAACTTAGCCTTGGTGTGCCATAAAATAAAATTGCTAATGCGATTCAACAAATCTAAACGATGTTTTCATGTATAATAGATAAGCCATATTTAGGTGAATGGAAATACACCATTTTCAGCGCAAAAAAAAAAAAAACAAAAAAAAAAACAACCACTTAGCGATATTATCACTATACTGACGCCTTATACATTTGCTCTACATTTAAATGTGATCTCCATTACCAAATGCAAATCACTAGGCAAACATTTGCCCCAGTAAAAGTCGTCATTTTACTAAAAATCATTCCGAAAATTAGTCGATTTCGCTAATTAAATAATCCTTCAAAATTAGCAATAAATTACGAGCACTCATAATAACGCAACAACTCACACACACACAAAGTCTTGATAAAAGGTATTTTTTTTTTGTTTTTTTTTGTTGATACCTACCTACAGATATTTACAAGCACTATAAACGATTATCGTCCCAATAACAAATACGGGTGTGTAGTGTTAGGTGGTCACCAGCGAAGAAGAATTTACACCCGTGGTAGCCGCGCGGACAAGTATCTGCAAATAGAAATATGGACAATTTAGCGGCTTTTTAACATGTCATTCACGGTTCGCTTATAGAATAAGATTTCTAAAAATACACAAGACTTCATAATTTTACGAAAGTCGGTTAATACACGACTTTTATCAGCTGCTCTATTTTTGAGCAACAAATACCGCCGAGATGATGTGTAGTTTACGCGGTTCCATTTCATTGAATGTGACGAACAGACGAAGGCTGTTCTTAGCGAAAAGTGTTAATCCAATTCAAAAGCTAACATCACATCACATCACAGAATAGCAATAATATTTGATTAATTTGTAATGGACATGTGATACAAATAAAATGCAATAAACACTGATCTAGTACTTAATTCTGCGCCGCAGTTTTATCTTTAAACAATAAACGGTTTGCTTGCGAAATGAAACTTTTTTTTTGTTTTTTGGGGGCTTATGCATGCCACGTATCACAGTCACAGTCACTTGGTCTCTAGCCACTCGGCGCGTTTATCGTTAACCACACGAGTACATCATCAACGGGGCTATGCTTTTTCTTTCTGTTTTATTTTGTTTCGTTTTCGATTCTTTTTTTTTCGCGCTGCTAAAATTCATCTGGCCATATGTAAATATTTACAGATACGAAAATAAATTTAAAAACCAGAGAACAGAAAAAAAAAAAAACCGAAATTGGTTCACAAAAATTTAACAGCTTCAAGCAAACGAGGACTTTTATTTACAAGCCCATTTGGGACGAACGCTAAGTGCCAAACCTCATAGTAACTACTTAGAACGGAGAATATTTCGCATGGGAAACAAATTATCTGTGAGTTGTCAGTTGTTAGTTAAGAGTATCTAACATGTATTCGTGTTTTTTTTTTTCTTTTGGCGACAAACTTAGTTAGCACATTGTCAGTTGAGCTGATAAGAAATGGAACGGGAAGTGAAAGTAATATCACTTTGTACTGAGGTTAACATGAAGTAGGTGGCTCTTATTCGCCGCAAACGTAATCTTTCAAAAAAAAAAAAAAATTCCACACATAAATATTCATTGAAGCGCACTGGGAATAGTATTATAGATTGGAAAAATGATGTGCGGATTCGGCAGATACATTGTACGTCAATTAATATTCAGCTAAGAGCAGTTGTTCTGAAAATGAACATCAATATTGGTAGGTAATTAATTTTGTTTACATTTAATGTTAAATCAGGTGAAGATCAAACGAAGAAGCAGGGATTAATCCAGTCCACTTCAACATCCTGGTGCGTGACACTGATTGGCAGGGTAGGTATGAATCGTTGGGAGAAAAAGCATTACCATACCATGAACATGCTAGACAGAAATACTAAGTCTTCAAGGACGAAAAAATGCTGAATTCCAAGGAACTTCAACTAGGAACTTCAAAGGCCTAAACAGGGATAGGAATATTTATAAGCAATATGGCAAAGTATGTAGCCTTCTTTTTGAAAAAATATCATAATCTATTCCGTTTTCTTTTAATTTTCAGGATAAGATGCACGCTCTCATCATATCCGGTAAAGTACTGAAAATTCACTGATTACTAGCCTTTCTCTGCCAAAACCAGAATTTAAACTAGATGCAGTGTATCAATCTCATATTCGCACACCTGATGGGGCGATACATATTTAAGGAAAAATGAAAACAAATTGGGCAGATACTGCAAAATTTTATTGATTTTAGTAAGAATACATAAGACTAGTGCAAAACTAAAGTATTGCAAATTCTTCATAATAAGTATTCGTACTCTTAGATATTAAGTTAAATTGCTTAAATTATATCTCAAAATTAATATTTCGTAGCATATCCTTTGTTAGCTACGACCTGTTTAAGACGGTTGGGCATGGATCTGACTAATTTTTCAGTACATTCAGTCGTAATTTTTACCCATTCTTCAATAAGCCTTTCTTTGAGATTATTTGTGTTCCTTATACTGAATTTCCTTATTCGTCGGTCCAACTCGTCCCACAAATTTTCTATGGCATTGATATCCGGTGACTGTGGAGGTGTTTCCAATACTTTGCGACAGCTATAAAGAAGTCACATTCGAGTTGCATAAGCCTTATGCTTGAGGTCGTTATCCTGACAAAAGGTAGATTTGTTCCTGAGGCCCATTTGAACAGCACTTTCCTTCAGATTTTGCTTCAATAACTCAATGTATTGCTTATGGTCCATTATTCCTTCAATTGTGTGCAGTCGTCCCACTCCAGCTGCGGAAAAACATCCCCACACCATTACCGAACCACCACCATGTTTGACAGTTCCCTGTGTGTTATGTGGAAGATATTCGGTGTATTTGGTTTCGGCCAAACCATTTGTCTGCCACCCGACCCATGAACATTAAATTTAGACTCGTCTGTAAATATTACCGTTTTCCAGAAGTCGAAATCCTTAGATTGGTGTTGTTTAGCGAATTCCAATCTCTTACTTCTGTTTATTAAACTAATGAAAGGTTTTTTACGCATTACTCTTCCATTGTACCCATGTTCCCGGATGCACTTCCTTAGTGTTTCTGTGCAAAAAATCATTATTTAAAGCACGACGAAGGTTTTCTGACAGTTTTGGTGCACTACATTTGAGGTTTTTTTGAATTTCCCGTATAATTATTCTCTTGTCATGTGCACTAAATACATTTCTAGAGGTATTTCGTGGTTTATTTTCGATGCGGTTTTCATTTTTGAACCGATTAATGATTGTTTGAATGGTTGATCTTGGCCGACTTACCAATATAGATATCTCACTATAAGATTTTCTGTCGCCGTTGTATTTAATTATCAGTTCGCGCAGTTCATTTGATGTCTCACCTTGTTTTTTACCCATTTTTCCAACAAATCTCGAAGAACCTCACCAAATAATTTTTCTTTTCTTTAATTCACTTTGAGAAATAATAATTCAATGCAAAGGACAACTTTGACAAGCAAAATAACAGTAATTTTTGTCTTTTAGTGAACAAACGATCGGTGTACGAATACGAAATTGATCTACTTTTGAGCCCATTTTTTAGTTCTCTTCTATTTCCAAACCAACGTGAATGTTGACTATTCTCAAAACTAGATGGAGTGCAATTGCTCAATATCCTGTAATAATACATACTATATTAAACTTAATTTTTCAAATCGTTTGTGATCAGGAATGGAATGTAATACTTGATAGCTGGTGTACGAATATGAGATTGATACACTGTATTTAGTTTTTACCCACAAGTGTTGGTATTAATTAGAGCAAGTGTATCGCACGCACTAATGTACATTTTTAATTAGCACAAAGGCAGCCAAGAGAAAGTAAACACTTTTGCAGAGTATCTTGAAGACGTCTTCAAACCTTATGAAGATAAAGGTTATCAAGGAATCGAAATAAGGTTCGAAGAAGATAGACCTATTCGGCCGGTAACAACTAAAGAACTTGCCAAAGAAATTAAAGAAGGCATAAATATAACAAAGGCCTCATAGTTTGATTTAATTACTGGGAACCACTGATTATAAATGCTGCATTCAAGTTAAGATATGTGCAAAGCATGTGGAAGGTCGCGGAGGTAATAATGATACCAAAACCACCTCATATCGTCCAATATCAATACTACCAATGTTGTCCAAGTTATTCGAAAAAATGCTGGTAAAACGTTTGCAAAAAAATAATTGACGAAAAATTGATAGTCCCAATTCACAAATTTGATCAGGTGCATAGAATCACAGATAAAATCGAATAAGCATTTGAAGAGAAAAATGTGTGCTCTACAATATTTCTTGATATAGTACAAGCTTTCGATAAAGTCTGGCACAAAGTATTGATCCACAAATTGCAAAAGCAACTGCCGAGGCAGTATTCGAATATTCTGGAGTCATGTACGAGTATATCAGATCAATTCTTCAGAATTAAACAAGAAACAGAGTAGAGGGCGTACCACAAGGCAGTGTATTGGGTCCTGTGCTTTACCTCTTATTCACTAACTATTTGCCTGAAAGTGAAGAAAATACTATAGCAACTTTTGCAGAGGACACTGCTGTACTTGCTGTGGGAGCAACTGTCGAAATAGCAACAAAAAAGCTTCAAACGGCAATAAACAGTATTTCAGAATGGACTAAAAAATGGAAGATTAGATTAATTGATCTAAAGTCAGTCCATATTAATTTTACATATAAAAACGTACCACACATTCCAGTATACACAAACAACAATGTAGTGCAATACTCAAATACAGCCAAATATATAGGCATGACCCTAGAAGCTAAACTGCATTGGAAAGCGAATGTAAAGAAAAAGAGAGATGAGTTGAACATGCGATACAGTAAAATGTATTGCCTTATTGGGAGACACTCATCCCTGTCCAACTACAATAAGCTATTGCTATACAATCAGGTTCTGAAACGGGTATGGACCTATGGGCTTCAGTTGTGGGCATGCACATGCCAAACAAATTTACAAAAAATCCAAGTCTTCCAAAATAAGGTACTAAGGTACATAGTTAATGCACCTTGGTACATACGCAACGCTGATCTACATAGAGATCTTAAGATTGAAATGGTTGAAGATGAACTTCATATATACAAATAATCATCTTATTCACTTGATTTCATACCATGCACATACGAGAGCGGCTGATAAATTCGCGGTCTGAGATACTCAACAACGAGTCATCTTCTAATCAGTGATAACAATAACTGCGGTACTTTTTAGTAAAGGGTGACCAGATAGCTATGATAGTTTTTCCAATTGTTATGTGCGCAGCAGTCAAAGTTACCATGATATCCAGCTGTCAACATATTCAGTAATGTTTGCCATTTCATCATGCATCGCTACCCGAACGTTGGAAATTAAAATATTATCGATTTTCCGGCTCAGTTGTAAAAACGCAACGTGAATTTCGTCTTGAGGTCGGTCGTCATCGTGGCTTCAGTTCGTCACACCGTGGAAAAGTTTGAGCGTGAGTACACTCTTTTGGACCTTAAGCCACCAACCAGACAGAGATCGATGCGAAGTGAAGAAAACAGTATCGAAGAAGACACAGAAATATCGATTCGGCGCCGATCAGCTGAATTGGGCATCGCCAGAGAGTCATCCAGGCTTATTTTGCGGTTGGATTTGGCCCAACATCCGTATAAGATTGTGCTGACGCAAGAATTGAAACCGGACAACCATAGACAACGCCGTGAGTTCACTAATTGGGCACTGGAAATGTTGGCTGGAGATCCGATTTTGGCCAAAAAATCATCTTCTCGGACGAGGCCCATTTTTGGTTCAGAGGCTATGTCAACAAGCAAAATTGCCATTATTGGAGCGACCGCAATCTACAAGCGTTCGACCAAGCATCAATGCATCCACAAAGATTGACTGTTTGGTGCGGTTTATGGCACGGCGGCATCATCGGATCTTATTTCTTTCGAAATGAGGAAGGAGACACCGTCACCGTCATTGGTCCTCGGTATAGAGCGATGTTTACAGACTTTCTGTGGCCAGAGCTCGACAACATCGATATATCCGAGCTGTGGTTCTAACAAGATGGCGCTACATGCCATACAAGCGACACAACGCTCGAAGTGGTGAAGGAGAAATTTGGCGACCGGGTTATTTCAAGGCGAGCGTTCATCAATTGGCCGCCGCGATTATGCGACTTGACACCCCTCGATTATTTTTTCTGGGGCTATGTCAAGTCCTTAGTCTGCGCTAACAAGGAAACCACTTTGGACGAGCTCGAGGCCAACATTCGAGATGCTATTGCCGGAATAGCGCCGCACATATTGGACCGAAGGTATTTGGGTATAAATTTTAGATTCCAAGTCAAGTTGAACGAATGTATGGCGGAACAGTCTAGTAGATGGCTCTTGAGTAGAAGTGCCACATCTCTAGTCTGACCAAAATCCAAAGGGCAACCTGAATTGGGATAACTGGGTCTAAGATCGACTCCCACAGCAGATCGCACTTTGGCTTAAGGAAGCGGGAGTGTGGACAGAGGCATCCTATGGCCATTCTTCTATCCTGTTGTGGTTGGGGGCGCTAAATACTATGAATACAACTGTCTTCGTCACTAATTTTTGATAAAAAGTTCACTACTCGAATTCCTGACAGAAATAACTGGGCAAATCAGATTGTCACCAATAATGAAGACCTGGCCTTGTATACTGACGAGTTAGAGTATTTCGTGAATATCTAGAAATCAACTGTTCCTGTAGGATTTTCCATGTACCTGTACGATGACAGCCAGGCGGTCGGTTAGACTCTGGAGTCACCAACAATTAATTCAAGACTAGTAAAATTTTGCGAGCGTCAACTAAACGAGGTATCAGGAAGCAATACGGTGATCGTGTGTTGGGTACCAGGGATGTATATATTCCGAGCAATGAAAGTTCATAACAAAAGGCTCGGAATTGGACCTTTCTTGTTCGCTTCCCTTTGTAGATATACCAGATGTACCATTTCAGCAGAACTCAATGAAAAATCGATGATGCAGCCATAAAAAGAGCACATACGACCTGGACTAAGCAAAAACAATCAGGCCAGTTTTTGATAAGCAGAAATCCTATTTTCTGGTTTAGTTTAGTCCCAAAGACGCACAAACCGCCTTTGGCATCCTTACTGTGTATAGCGGATTACAGAGGACTAAGGACTCGTGGCAGTCCTTTCTTCGAGGAGCTAAAAGACTTACATACTTACTCAATGTTAGAGTTGAAAAATCTCCTGTTGGTCTAAGTGAAAAGTGACTGTTGTCACAGGACACCCATCTCTACCCAACCTACGTACTCTTGGTACCAGCTACTAGCCCGATAGCTTCCATTCCTTATTAGGCAGCGAAGCGAGTACTCTTCTACAAGCTTACCCACGTCGATGTCGTAATTTCATCTTTTTGTAAACAGACTGCCTTCTACCTAACCAGCCTGAGTTGACCTCTACAAACTGTCCACTTTAGATGACAAAATCCTATTTTAGGAACAATCTCAAACTGCCTCATCAAACCTCATTTCCGGCTTGCACATTTAACTGAATTTTCTGATAAGGTCATGATACTGGCAAGCAAATTTAATTTTCTCACGATTAATTGAAAGTAAATTTACTTCCTATAACTCTGTACTGATTGTCATCTCCATAGCACTCAATAAATAGTACTCAACTTTACTTAATTCAACGATCTGTGATATTTTTTTTTTTTTATTTTACGATTATTGGCAAAGATTGCAAACACGACAAAATAAAGACGTAATGCTTCAACACAGATTAATACAAAATATTTTTCAAAAGAAAAAAAAAAAAAAAAATGCAAACAAAAAACCCCAACGTAAACACAACCTTGGCATGTACTCAAAATAAAGTGTGTGGTGTACGAGTAGTTTGCATTTGACATGCACTGACAACTAAAAATGTTGTCGCGAAAAAAAGCAAAAAAAAATCAAAAACCAAAAATTTGTAGTACGCCGTTTTGACAAGTGTTGGCGCAGTTAGATCATAATTTATTTCTCTATCTCTCTATCTTTAGGTGGGAATTGCATAATTACGAGTATACATTTGTTACAGCGCATATAGCATTGATTTATTGATTTGTTTCGCTTTGTTTCGCCAGTTAGATTGGAATCAACGTTGTTTTTCTTTTTTCGTTTGTACCATGTGACCTTTTTGTGGTCAAGATCTGCACGTGTGTGGTAGCAGTTAATACCTTTTCGAGGGTGAAATTTGAGATTGCAAATCAAAATCAAAAATATTTGGGTCGGAGCAATGAACGAAAGCTATTAAAATTCAGTGTTATACTTAGTGGGCGACTCAGGGCTCCTTTCACTTCTCTAGCAAGTAATTAGCATTTTATAATCGCAATTACTATTGAACTTAGTTTGATTGAAGGAGAATGCACTGTGAATAAAAGGAAAAGTTAAAGATTTCTCTTTTCTGATAATTAAGTGCAAACCTTCGGAATCTGATGTAAAAAAAATCGAAGAAATGTACAAATTTCTATTTATAACAATCAACCCACTTAGAATACTTACTTATTAATTTGAGCGTTTCCAAAAGTCGGAAAAGAAAAGTATGTAGTATGTAGTATGTACATTAAATTAATTATGTTCGCCGCCAGGTAAATGATTCACAAGTGAATTGCGGGGGATTTTGCTTTGTTTAGATGTCTTAACCTTCACATGGACAGTATCTGCACAGGTAGATATTTGAATTTTATTTTTTTTTTTAAATATCAGCGAATTTTTATTTGATTTCAAAGTCATACCAACTCAGTGACTAAAGAGCCTACCATAATAGACTTCAGTTGGCTTAACCTTATGTCAAAACCGAACGAAAAGCCCACTCAATTTCTGTCAAACGCTCTAGTTACCCATAATGGATTTAAGCAAACTTCAAAATCTGTCAAATTGTTTACGTACGGTTTGGTTACAGTGCAAAAATGAAAAATAAGCAAAATAAATTCACTCAATGGTGTGTTAAGTGTCCTGATGAATAACAATAATCCACAAAATTAAAAAAAAAAAATGCTGCTGTCAAATTGTCAATGTGTCATTCCATCCACCCTTCAACGAAAACTTGACGAAACCTGAGCATAATTCTATTATGGTCATGAAATACGACTTGCGTTTATTGGGTGATTATGATTAGGCTTAAAATTTTCCACTTAATTTTGAAAACTTTTTGATAGGTTTTTGTGACATTTTTGTCACATTTTGCGTACGCGAAAGTACACATATCCCGAGGTAGAGAAACACATTTTGTTCATACAATTTCTATTGAATTTCGTACTAAAATATGTAAAACCAGGTGATCGTAACCATAAAATGGTTATTTCATATGTCATTTCATTCACACTTTCCGTAAGCCCACTGACGTTAACGAAAACTCCCGAAATACGATTTGCGTGTATTATATACATTTGATTAAGGAAGTTTTTTGATAAGTTTTTGGGACATTGTGTAACTTTTTACGTATTAAAGAAATGATAAAAGAACGTAATTATTTCCTATAATCGCTGGAAATGTTACCGACTTGAAATTCTACGGGATGAGAATAAAACTTTTCACAATCAAGTTGTACTGGTGATTAAAATAGCAAAGGCAAAGTTCTATGAAAATAAAATTGATTCTTCTAATTCCGCTAAAAATTGTTGAAGAACTTACGTGAAATAGGTATTGGAAAACGCAAATTGAAGACACCAGGTGATATTGACTGTGATTTACTGAATTCAAACTTTGTAACACCTCATGTCTTAAGCGAAACTCATAGTGTAAAACTACGAGTAATTTAGATGACACAGAAAATGGTGATGATGGAATGTTTAGCTTTGGGAGATTGCACGATGATGATGTAGTTAATGTAGTTTTGTCAATTAAACCAAATTCTATAGGACTTGATAGGATCGACCCAAAATTCATTAAACTGTTACTCCCCTATATTTTACCGTCCATAACTCATGTCTTCAATACAATTCTTATGACGTCTACATATCCTAAAAGTTGTAAACGGACGAAGATTGTTCTAATTCCTAAAAAAAGAGCACAGTAGAATATCGGAGTACAGATCAATTGCTATATCAAGTCTCCGAAAACGCAATTCAGAAGCAAATGCAGTTTTTTGTCAGAGAAGAGTTTACTTAATAACAATGAATCAGGTTTCCGATCAAAACATAGCTGCAAATATGCTCTTTTATGTCTTATAGATGTCATATTCGTACGAAAGACGATTAATAAAAACTACGTCAAGTTTTTAACTGTCCTCGCTTTTTACAAAGCCTTCGATACTGGAAACCATTCACTTTTATGTGCCAAGCTAAGAAATAGTAGAATCTCCGGCAATTCTACTAAGTTGATACACTCGTACCTAGAGGGCCGACAGCAAACAGCTGTTACTAACGACCGATCATCTAGCTTCGCTCCCGTAGTAAGTGGCCTACCACAAGGGTCTATCCTTAGGCCTCTTCTTTTCTCCCTTTATGTCAACGAACTTCTTGAGGCTATTCGCCATTGTAAAGTTCACATGTACGCAGATGACGTTTAACTTTATCTTAGCTGTCCAGTTGGCATAGTGGAATGCGGAGGGTCAAATGTCAATGAAGACTTGGAAAATATTCCAATATAGTCTAAAGCAAATAACATTTGCCTAAACCCAACGAAATCGAAGGCCCTCATAATCAGTAAGAACGTGAACGTTTCGATTTTCCCACCTGTCAAACTTGGTTCGAGAAACATCGAACACGAAACCTAGAGTTGTCTTCAACAGAACACTCACACGGACGGACCATATTAATACAGAGATTGGAAAAGTATCCGGTGCACCTCGCCTTCTCTGGACTACTCAGAAGTTTATACCCATTAAAACAATGTTAATTTTAGCAAACATTGCCCATATTGCTTTATGGATGTGAAATCTTTTACAATCCTGATTCCAAAAGCAGAAGAAAGCTCAATGTCGCCTATAGCAACTCAGCTCGCTACATCTACAATTTGGGCAGATACGGTAATGTTTCAGATTATTCCAGAAAAATCGGGGGACTTTCATTTGATAATCTTATGAAATTTTTATCACTAGTTTATATGCACGAAATCATGCAAATTCGTGAACCTTTCTAAGCTAAGGTATCGCAGAAGTCACATGCACACATTAGTTATCGTTGTTTAAAATCAGAACGACAGTTTTTCTCCAGTTTGAAGTGAAAAGGGTAAGAGATGCAAAACACTTTAAAACTCGTCTCCAAGAATACCTTACCAATGAGCATTCTTAATTTTTCTTGATTCGTCTGATATTAATATATATACTAAATATAATTCACCAAATCTTAATTATTTATTTCTCTTTAAATTATGTATTTAACGTAAGCTTATACAAATTTGTAAGATTGTAATCTTAATGTGTAAAGCCATATGAATAAAACTGAAATTTAAATTTAATTTGAAATTTCGTACTAAAATATATAAAACAAGGTGATCCAAACCATAAAATGATTATTTCATACACATTGTCAACACAGATTTATCGCATTTATGCATAAATAGGCTCACAATTTAGAAGCACAGAACGTAGTCCTAAAATCCACATATATTTCTAAACAAAATTATGATATAAGGGTATCCACTATAAATCAAGTGAAAATAGTAGAAGTACATACAAAATCCCAAAAAAAACTGAGGTTCAGAGAGATGGGTAGAATAAAAATGAGGAAAAATTCAATGACGGTGATGAGGAGTGAAACAGTGCATTCAAATTTGTATCCGGCATCAATCCCGCAGTTATTTATTGTGGATTTTGCGATTGGGGATTTGGGGATTTTGAAAAAAAATCCCGACTTTCACTCTAACCTCCAAAAAATTTCGTCTGTTGTCCAAATTTGAAACGGTTCAAAAGTTATGAGACAGTGAGAGATGGACAGACATACATCATGTACATATTATATAAGCCTTTCAGCTGAAAATTATGCTTATTTATTCAGCTAGTAGATTTTCTTTTGCATTGATTGCTACCAGAGCTTGTGGTTAACAACTAAAAACTGACTACCAACTCAACTGAAAAGTTTCAGTCGTTGGCGAATATGATAACACTTTACATATTATTTTCAAAATGCATCATATAAGGGCGGATGGCAGTTAACGAAAGGGAAAATTCACTAGCCAGTCCATTATCATCCGTCCTAATAAGATAGACGTGCACCACAGACTATACCACAGATCTTCGGTCTGCTATGTGCACATGTACTAAAGATACATAGTATCCTACGGAAGTTGGTCCCATCTTTCTGTTAATTAGCTGCATAACGTATGAGTGATGACTTTGTCCAGGTCTCTAGTAGACGCTGATTGGACGAGATACAGGGAAGGGAAAACGAGGGACAAGATATGGTCGATGACATGCCTAGGAAAGAGTAGAAATTAGACCAACGTCTTCACTCCTATGAAATAACTGAAAGTGAGTATCAACATGCATTTCTTAAAGTTAGCCGATGAGAGATGAAACGCACTCTTGCGAGTATCATGCCGTGTATTAAGCAAAAGAGCTCACTGAGTTAAGGGGTCTCTTAACTCAACACTTCCACTCGGCATTATAACCAAAAACAATTTGCTAGTCGTCCACCTAAAACGAATCCGTTTAAATACTCGTACATCACAATAATTGAGGCATACACATTTGCTTCAATCGTAAAACGTTTACTATTTACGATAATTAAGGTCTAGAACGTTTCACATCTGATATAATCTCAACTGTACAGGTAGCTGTATAATAGTTTAAAGAAAAAACATGTTACGTATACGCCATAGAGAATAACTATAAAACGTGCTGTATGTGATGTTTTACAAGTTTACAAATTCTTTTGATTTAAGACTAACTTATGCAAGATAGAAAGCATTAAAGTTATATTATCATACTATCGATATTGGACCAATCCATCCGGAGGGTAATGAACGAAAAGCGTTCTCTCACTTTACCATCACATTGGACATTGTGTATTCTTCATTAATCCTCATCGTGTTTCCGTTCATGTGAAAGAGATTATGGTAAATATACATTTGAAAGACAGCTGAAAGATAGGGAGCCGTAGATTTGTTGCTATTGTATTGATAAAATACTGTGAGGTCTCGAAATAATTTAAAGTTAAATATGTTACCAATAAACCCAAGTAATATCGCGGAAACGAATCAAGTGGATTGATACATTTAGTACAAGGTTCAGTACAATTTATTGTTGATAGTGTTTAAACAAATTGAAATGTTTTTCTTAGAAAATATGACTCACCCACTGCTTGACTACTCAATATTCTTTGCGCATATTAAACACGCTTACAGAAACCTTTACGGATTTCCTATGTCGCCTTACCAAAGAAGACGCAAGATTCATGTTAATTTAAACGACACGTGGGCTCTGTAAGTAGTACAATATTGTAATTTTTAGATAAAAAATGTTTGTAAAGTGGTTCAAACATTTGGGGTACCTCAATATACAGTGACAACATGGTAGTACCTAAACCGCTGATTTGAGTCATAATCTCAAGTGTAATACATTTTAAATGCTGTTATGTAAAGAAAATCGATTGTAAAATTTTATTGGTACTAAGAAGATTATAAGCGTCAGTTATTGATAAATGTGAGTAATAATATGAAATCGCCGTCACATTTTTGTATGACTTTCTCGGTAACGGGGAGTTTCCCAGAACTATTAGATAAAGAATAGTTTATCATAAAATTGAGAATGAATATTGCACATTTATAGAGCAGCGATAAAAGTGTCTACTTACGTCACTGTCACTTGTTGCAACCGCAGATTTTAAACAATTGATCACAAATTTGTGTTCCTTTTACGGCATTTTCGAATTGTTACTCGCAAAACATCTGGCTCCAAATTGGTGATTTCTTCTTCAATGTTGGCTTTCAAGACTTGCAAGGTTTGCGGTTTGTTATGGTAAACGGGAGATTTCAAAAAGCCCTAAAAGAAGAAGTCTGGCCCCGTCAGATCTGGCAGGCCATTTCAAATCGCCAAAACGGGAGATTACACGGCCCGGAAATGTGTGATTAAAAATCTTCATCGTAGCCCGAGCTGTGTGAGCGGTCGCCCCGTCCTGCTGGAACCAACAATGCTGGAGACCCAGCATTGCGGCAAAAAAAAAACTCGTTTAGCATCTGTCTGTAGCGCTTACCAGTTACGGTTACGGTGGTGCCGTCAGTGTCTTCAAAAAAATAAGGGCCAATCACTTTTCAACTGTAAATGCCGCACCAAGCCGTCACTTTGAGGGGATGCAATGGCTTCAGGTCTCTCACCAAAATTCGACGCAACGAACGTCTGCTGATGCCAAATTGTGTGGATTGTTGTCTCGTTGATGTTTGTGTACTCGCTCGGACGTCCTCGGCCACAGCAGTGATATTCTTGGCCGGACGAGCAATAAGGGGTCGGCGACTTCTTGCGACATCTCTAGTGGACACAGTTTGCACGAGACGATCAGCCAAACGCTTAATTGTTCATGCACGTGGTGCAGGACGTCGAGGAAAACGACGACGAAATTCACGCTGCGTTAAAACAACAGACTGGAAATTGGTTAAATAAGCAGTAACAATAATTCCGCGTTTTTCAGGTGTGTATCGCTCCATTGCTTCTTTTCAACTAATTCTCTATCATAATGACATTTGACGCCATTTGCAAAAATTATGGCACATTCACATTATAACATTACGTTTGCCCCACACGAATAATTCTTGCCAAACAAATGATGCATAAATGATGTGCAAAATGGTAAGTGCTGGACACTGGATGACTGGGACGCTTCGTAAGAAAAATTCTCCGTCAGCCATTGGCTATGTACCTCCTGGTACACATTTTGCTGTAGTTGTAAGTATGGAAATCATAAGTCTCTGAAAAAATTGTTCGCGTAAATATGTCACTGCTTCGTTCACTAAACTCCAAAGAACAGTTTGTATCAGCTCTTGATATTTATATCATGGTCAGCACTGTAAAAACAATCTTCCACCTTAAACGCGATGGCTTTTGGTATAACCCGCCCAGAAGCTTCGATTACCTTGATTACTTGATTTGTAAACTTAAAGCGAACAAGATTGGATTTGGCCGGAATTTGAGCCAGGGACGAATTGTAGTTGAATTTTCACGAATGACACTAAAACCAGCCAAGGGTTGCTGGCGTCTTCGTGCAGGACAACAACATTATGCCTCACTTCATCTGCATCTGTCTTTTAAGCCGCAATTCTAACGACTATGAACATTTTAAGGAATAGGGGGAGCTCTTTAATCACTTCCAAAATAGTTTTGAGAATGCAAGAACTTTCTGAGTCTTTTTTGCGTCACAGGCATTTTTGCTTTTTATTCATTAGAAAAGAATCAAGACTGACGTTCTTAATGGCCATTCCACTTTTGCTAAGCATCTTAATGAACTGCGAAAAACTTTCACTGCCATTGTCCTGCCTTTGCTCATTTCAGGCAGCCGATCTTTGGAGCTGAAATGGTGAGCGCTGATACTAAGCTTCTCATCCCTGAAGCTTTTACTCGTCTTTGTATGAAAGGAAGATTTCCTGGCACGAAAAAATTTCATTTACAGGGGTCGCTTTCTGGTAGTAAAATGGACCGGTATCGGGTCAGAGTGCTCCAGTGGAGTCTATACTAGAAAGACTCTTCTATGAAGATCTTAAGAAGATTTCGGAACAAAATATTGTATTGGAGACCACATGGGAAAAGGAATGCTACATAAAGAGTTTTTTCAATAGGGACATAACAATTTTGTATTTTAATACAAACGCACCCTCAAACTTTTTTTTATGATCTGTCAATGTCAAAACGTCAGTCAAGGTCTACATTTTTATCATGGTGAAGTTCATGAACGAGCAACGTTTGGAAATTATCAAAAATTAGTAACGAAATTCTGAGTCGGTGGTCGTAACTTTAAGAGCACTTACTCCAATTTTCGGTCGTAATACGAGTAATCGTCCCACCAGACAGGCTGTGCGTGCTATAGTGGATAAATTCGACTCAACATATTCACTACTGAATGTTACTGTGCCAGTGAGACAACGCACCGGTTGAAGTACTGAATATATCGCAACCATAAGTGCTTCAGTTCGAAATGAGCTAAATCAGTCTATTCCACGCCGTTCACAGGAATTGGGAATCTCTGTCCACATTGCGGCGAATTTTCCATAAAGATCTTGGCCTACACCCTTACAAAATGAAATTAGCTGAAGAACTGAAGCCTTTTGATCATTTGAAGCGCCGAAACTTCTCCGATTGGGCTCTGCAAAAGTTTGAAGAAAGTCCTGAATTTCATCGAAAAATCATCTTCAGCGATGAAGTTCATTTTTGGCTTAAGCAACAAACCCACATGTGCTTCAAGATGTTGTGTGTGGATTTCATGCCGGTGGTGTGATTGGACCGTATTTTTTCGTCTATGAACATGATCGCCATGTTACGATCAATGGAGTTTGTGCCATGTTGGAAGACTATTTTTGGCCAGAATTGGATGAACTTGACATCAGTGATATGTGGTTCCAACAAGATTGTGCCACACAGCTGTTCAAACAATTGATCTATTGAAGGCGAAGTTCGGTAATCGTGCTAATGCGATTTAACGCCGATGGATTTATGTTTACGGGGTTACGTTAAGTCGTTGGTTTATGCCAACAAGCCAACAACGTTAGAGGAGCTCAAGAGGAACAATATCGAACGCGAAATTGCCAACGTTTCTGGAAATAAAGAGCAACAGTCGATCCTCAAGGAATCAGAAACTGAAGCTAGAAAAATGGTTAATCCTAGGTAGAATAAAATCACAATAAATCCTTCGTTGGGACATAACTACTTTCAAATAATGGTATACGCTTTGTAACTGGAATGCTGCCGAAAGGTGCTGTCGAAAGAAAATAACACACATATCCTGCTGTATAAAAGGAAGAGCGCAGAAGAAAACCCCTAGATGAGTTATTCTTCGATAATCTAGGGGACTTGGCAAGACTTTATATCTGAAAAATCAAAAGATTTGCCTCTAGGGTTAAAACGACTAGCAAGGGTTAAAATCCTAATGGTTATTCCAATTTCTCCCTCAAGGAGATTTAAACATGTAAGGTTTCTGGTACTGGAAAAACTGGTGATATTGTCGTATCACAATGGATTTACCCTTCGGTCTAAGTGTGGCTTTGCTAACCTGACCAAAATGCCCCGTATCATCGACTGATTTCAAAATATTTATTATCCAGTTCAAGAGTCATATCCAGCTTCTGTCTTAAAGCTTCCGAAAAGATTGAAACCACTACAACTTGAAACGCGAAACCTTGTTGTACGCGAATGTTGAATGCGTGTTTTTCAAGACACCTAAACCACACACCTAATGTACTGAGATATGGTTTGATAGCCTTTGTGTTTCTAAAGGGACTTTCTAAAACATCAGTTCTTCTACCTACATAAACATGCGATAATGGAATTATGACAGAAGATTCTTTGAGGTAACATCGATCTCGGAAGTTCTCAAGATTTCAGCAACAAGTAAGATCTGTGTTTTCAGAAGGAATGACTGGTTTATTTTGACGGTTCAAAGGTATTCAAGTAGATAAAATCTACCAAAAATTAATCCACACAAATTAGTCACAATTGTCCCATTTTAATTCACCTCTAATAACCGTTAAATACGTTTTTCTTCTCTTTTTAACTAATTAAAATTCTACGCAGCTAAGAAACAAAGTCGAAGTGACACAAAATGTATTTTTTCGAATGCGAAAATGTCTACCGCTCGTAAATCACGTACAAAATTTTGAGTGCGAAGTTATTTACTTGTAATTCATTGTATTTCACATTCAAAATAGTAAGTAAAAAAAAAAAAAAAAATACTTGTTACCATAAATGGAGAAATTAGCAGTAATAATTTCGCGTAAATTTTTATGGGACGTGCCCACTGAGTGGGGGAACATCATCGCATTGGCATTCCCCGAGTGCCAGGCATTGAACTCAACTTGCATCGAAAGTTGATTTACTCGTTTTTGCTTTCTGTTTTTTTTTGTTTTCTTTTGGATTGTCTTATCTCAGAGGAAATGCGGCGGCGCCGTCAATAATAAAGGCTACTGCTGACTCCAAGGCTTTTCCTCATTACAGAGTCTCTTGACTTACGGATATCGGTGAATCAAATACAATGTGTAAAACACTAAAATTAGTCCACACAAATCACACGAACGTCACTTAAAATGTCAGAATAAAATTTTGAATGGCACCATTCATCATCGTTTCAGGAGAAACTCCTTGCTACTGCGTCAAGAGATCAGCAATGTGTTCCGGATGTAGATTCTATAATTATAGATTTCACTTATTTTGATTATGATAGATTTTTGCAAAAAAAAATATTATGCATTGCAACGGTAATTGTGAGTAATGCGCTTCTATGCCTCGGGTGGTCAGGCAATAAATTATGAGGTAAATATTTTCCGTTCAGGCGAATAATTTATTTGACGAAAGGTAAATTACTATCAGTGGCAAGGCGATGATATTTATGTGAGGCCTTTCCTGCGCACTACCTTGTGGATGTTTTTGTTTTTTTTTTTTTGTTTCTTAGCACCTAAGGGCGTAATAATTTTGCAGTGAGTTTGTGAAGGTGGTAAATAGTTCACCGATCAACAAGTTTTTTAAACTTGGATATGGGATAGTGGGGCAAAACGGACTACTTAACCTTCAGAACCCCATTATATGTATGTAAACGTTTGGTTACTATTGGGAATATCGTCCTGCATTAAATACTTTATAGAAAAAAATAAGTTAAGTTTAACAGACATTTTTTTATGCAAAAAGTTCTGACATAACCAAAAAGTCCGTTTTATCTCGTTCGGGATGCAAAAATGACTTAACGTCGAACCATTATGGATCACTTGTAAACGTAAATAAAATACTTTTTGAACTTTCTCAAAAGCTAATGCGAATATTTTCCAGATCAATTATTCGGCGTCAGTTTACTAGTTTCAGTCAAAATCAGTTTTACTTTTCAACATAATCTCCTTTTCAACTCGAGACACTTAACTCAGCGATGATCCAACTTGTTTAAGCCGTCTGAAAAATAAGATTTGTCGAATTCTGCAAAATAGGCCTCTGTGGCGACGATAACCTCTTCAATTCTTCATGTTCATCTGGAGAATATTGCGATGGAGAAGATGTGAGCCCCAGGGCATTATCGTAGTGAGTGACCAATCGCGGCACCCATCACGCCGACACCTTTCTCAGATCCAACTAAATTTTTCAGATTGTTGTGCACCCGATCATTTGGGATGCTTACAGCATCAGCAATCTCACGAATTTTAATTCCCCGATCGTTCATCACCATATCATGCATTTTATCGACCACTTCTGGTGTGGTGACCGCTATTGGATGTCCAGGACGCTTGGCGTTCTTTGTACTCAAACCATTTGTAAATCATTTCAAGCGACAGTCTAGAGTCCCCATAATATTTACCCACCTTTGCGTTGATTTACGCAGCTGTTTTCTTCTTCAAATAATAATGCTTTATCACTACATGAAATTCACTTCTCTCCATGTTTGCAAAAATACGAGAAGTTGCCTGCTTCCAATGGCTGTCAAACACAAACTAAATGACATGTCTTATATTTTGTATGTCATGGTTTGAAGAATGTCACCACATTAAACAAACGTCAATTTGCGGCTGGCACCGCCACCTGTCGAGATTGTACGAAATTATCTAACGTCCCTCGTAATTACAAGCATAATTACTGAACCGTTTGCCCCACTTGGTACTGGTCGGTTCTGCCTCTACAGTCGTCATTTTTTTAAAATTGTCTGTTTTGCTTCATAGGTCTCCACGCTCTCCCCTAAAAAGATAGGACCTCCTAACTTATAAAATTAAACACTGATAGATCGAAGACTTCTTGCTCATCTTTGATGTGACCGGTCAACAGCACACCATTTGATTACTTAGCTAAACGAGGCTCACAGCAGACGTCCAAATCTGATCCACACGATCGTTATTTTTTCTGATGTTTGAAGGCGTTGCAAGTCTTGCAGTTTCAAAGTCTACTAAACGAGCTCTTTTCAACGATGCGTTCCAGGCGTACATTCAAAAAAAAGTTGCCTTTGACTTTTGCTGTTCTGCCGTCACCTCTACAATATCAATTTTTTTTTAAATGACACCGGCGTTGTCTTTAGGTCAATATTTTAAATAAATTTATAGTTTAGGAGCTACAAGGTGTTGTGTAGTCTATTTACAAAACCTTGAAAATAATATGCCTTTGACACTGACTCAACACTTTGCATAAGGAATGATTACACGTTGACGACTTTGGGCTTAAACCTTTCGGAATAAAGTTGGATGGACCATTAATCATTTCTTGAAAGCGAAAGTTCATACGATATAGTCCGGACTTCTTGAGAGTATCAATCCCCACTGTGTAACACTATACAGGTCAGCCAACCGGAAATGCACTTGAATTTAAGGAGTTGTTTCGGATCGTTGTCCTCTTGTAGAAGCCAATCCTGGTTGCCACGTCCGAAAACAGCATTTCAGCGGATGCCAACAATCCATTTTTGTGCAGTTGAATCATTCAGCCATAGACATGCACTTTTGCCGGATGTTTCACTGTTCGTTGAACGGCAGTTTCATAATGTGCAGTCCACACACGTTTCAAGGGAAAAATGAAGCTTTGTCAGTGAAAATAATTTTGGTCCAGTTCATAACAGTGAGCCCACTCAAGCCTTTTTTAAAAGTGTTTTTCGGTTAACAAAGGCTTGGCCGCAACAACTTTGCAATTTAAATAATTTTGCCATTTTGAGTGATCAGAATTTATTTATTTTCATTTCACATGTATCTATTTGTTCACCTAGTTTCCAATATACTGGGACAAAGATTCGTACAATTAGCTGAAAGCAATCGCTTAATAATTCATGAAAGAAAGAGACGACACTGCTAGGACATTTTCACCATCGATACCGAACATAGTCTGGCTTAAATCAGTTCAGTTTAGAACGTGACGCTACTAAAAACGGATAACACTATTTTTGGCTTCAATGGCAGGATTTCATATTACCACCACAGACTAACAAACTAATTTGGTTAAATCTGTGTGTCATACATGGATGTCAATATAAGGATTTTCCATAAAAAAATGGTCACTTTATTTTTGAATTTCCAATAGTTTTTCGAATGCATTTAGTTATGGTATTTAGAAAGAAAATTGTACATTTGTACAATCAAGTTGTCACAAAATCAATTAGAAGTGGGTGAGGAAATTTTGTCCAAATTCAAAGGAGATATCTAGGAGTTTAGAAATTGCAATATCAACTGCAATATACGTATGTTTGCACTCTAACTTTCCAAGAACCTTATCCCCTAAAAGGAAGTCCAGATCCGGTTGAAAAAGGAGTCCAGTTAATATAAAAAAAAGGTAAAGGTAAAGGTCATTTTTATGAATAATCCTAAGTCAAATATGTATCTAGTATGGCAGGCAGGAAGCGCAGTGAAGAATTCGCCTCTAAAAGCCTGCAGAAGCATCATTCATTAATGGGCACGAAGGATGAGTAGTGTTTTGGCCGGATTTGGCTACCGCTCACTAGTCTAGGAAAACCGTGGAATGGTACGAAGCAAATGAGGGGAATGGTACGAAACAAATTAAAAAGCTGCAAAAGGAGAAGCGAATTTTCGAAAAAAAAAAAAAAAATGGCGACAATGCTTTGCGAAGTTACCAATGACGTCGTACTTAACATAACATATAGGGTGGGTCATCTGCTGGTTTCTGTTTAAATTACATGTAATTTTGACACTGACAGCTCTTTCCCGCTCAAAAAATTGACAGAAACATAGTATCACAACTTCGCGGTACGAAATGAAAATGTATGAAATGAAATTGAAAACTCATTTTCAAAGTGAGTGCTGTGTTGTCGAAACAGTGCGAATTTTGAAAAGAAATTTTGAGCGAAATAATGTACCAACCGTGCATGATGTATGCAAGTTTGTTAAGATACAGGGTTACCAACTTCACGTCGCTGTGTCTGCTAAACTACGAATGACAGCGCGCTGAAAATTTGACAGTTGTTAATTCATTTCATTGTTAACATGCGTGTTTAGTTTTTGTTCTATCGACAATGGAATTCAACCGTAATAGTGTTATTGCCTTTTTTTGGCTGGAAAATAATTACAAGCAGCTATTGTTCGTGAGCTGAAATATTTGAAAGTGAACAAAATGTTTGTTTATCGCACAATGTCGCGTTACAACGAAACCGGCATCATTGCAAAACGCTGGAGGTCGTCCGAAAAAGACAGCAACATCGTCAACAGTGATTCGGAGTGTGAAGGCCAGAATCGAACGAAATCTTCGGCGTAACGGAAGAAAAATGGATTCTGAGCTAAACACATTTTGAAAAATGAGCTCGGACTCAAGGCCTTAAAGTTCCGAAAAGTGCACGATCTCACACCTGACCAAAAAAAAAGTTAGAGTGGAAAGAGGAAAGGAGTTGATCCGCTTACGTGCAAGTGGCCAATTGCTGACAATCCAGAAACAATTCAGTCCCTTAAGTACAATATTGATCGAGCTATTCGTGAAATTGACAGGCCACAACCATTCAAATGAAATTATTTTCATTTAATAATCAATTTAATCATAAATAATCGGAAATTGTACTCTCAATAAAGCAAACAAATTTGAAAAATATTTAATGGATTTTTCTTTTATAGCAATTTTAAAGAGAGATGGCTCCAACCTTCTACAAAATTCATGACTGTCGATGGACCACTCAAGTAAAGAATATTTGGAGAGCGCTTATGAAAGACGATGGCAACATGATTACCATATCAATTGTCTTAAAACCGCTCGTCTGTATTGTGAAAAGAATCATTAATTTCCTAATAATGGCCAGATAACAATATCTCTGTAGATAGGCCAATATCTGCATTATTTAAGCGATAAGTTCTAATGTGCGCGTGTGGGCGAATGCGTAACGTGTTACTTCCGGGTTACGCTTACTACATCATATGTTCTTCAAAATGTCGTTGACTAATTTATCTTAGCGTCCGAACATATTGTTAACCGACTTCAACTTTCGATTTCCTTAGTAGTGTAGATGTAGATAATAGCTGGCTTCTGAAGGTTCATCCGTACCGGAAAATCACTAAGCAATAAATGATTAGAACTACTAAAAGAGTCATCATCCAGCACAATATGGGTATTTTTCCATTGCAAAACTTTCCTACAATTTTAAACAAACTGTAAATTCGATGCGAAAAACGCCTACGGCTTGATTGTATTCCACCCTAACATCGGTTATCAAACTCGTAACGTGCTCCAAGTTGTTATGTCATTTATGTCTCATATCACCATCAACAAAACACAATTTACGAGTACTCTCAAGGAGAGGAAGGCCATACATGATGAACAACAGTAAGGCATAACCAACATTTTTCCATTTACTTCATTATGCTTGCTATGATGGAGAATTAAAGAACACAAAAGATACTTGCTTTTCTTAACTTTTTGTATCTCAATTGATTCGGATGAAAAAGCATCTACTCGATGTCGGCGTATCTGCGCGGCTGGCTAAGTAATTGCATTTATTTTTAGATTTGATTTATGCTCCAAAGCAGAAAAAAAAAATCGACTTGTTGGTTCTATATTTAAGCTGTATGCGTTGATGTACCCTATTCTCTCCATGGTCGGGTGAATTAAAGTCGGTTAGCACATTTTTTGCGGGCACCTAGTAAGAATATGCTTCAGTGGCTCGTTTTATAAATCTTGTTTTGCAGTAACTGTATTCGTTTTTGCGTTTCTATTTCACAAACAAAAGATAATTCGTTTCTATTTTAGTACGGAGACTAAAATAGCTTACTATCGCGTATCTGTCAATAAAATTATCGACGTCCAAGTCGGAGATGGAGCCACCACCACCGCCGCCGCCGCCGCTGCTGCTGTTGGAATTCTTCTCTTCGATTTGACAGACCCGCTGATTTATTTGTTAGCAACGTACGTCGATGGCTTTGAAACCGTTGATAGTTTATAGGCTCAAAAGGTTCCGCGACCGTGATGCTAACTTTGTAAACATTAGATACTCGTAAGGCACGTGGCGTGTTGTAATTGTTTTGTATATATGGGAGCTCTGTTTATGTAGTCTTTTGTTGTTGTTTTATTTTTTTTTTTGTTATTTTTGGCGCCAATTCAGCTGCGGTTGAATGTGCTTCTCAGTTATTGCGCTTCGGAGAATTTTAATTGCACCTGAGGTTGATGAGAACGGTCGAGGTTCAATGTGTAATGAGGTGTTAATTTTAAATTAAATTTTTCAGTGAAGTGAGAAATGTTTTTTAAGTTTTTTTGATTCAATTTTTTGCAACTCCCTGTGGTCTTTTGATTGAATGTCTGACCGGGAATTTCCCACAGTTACTGGATTTTCATTTATTTTTGACTTTTGAAGTGGGAGCTCTTTTTTTTAGTTTTAACTTTGCAACGAAAACATTTCAAGGTTATCAAGTGATTAACGTTTGACAAGACGCAACAAAGCATTCGAGGGCCTTACAAGACTGGCGTAATATTTTTTGCAGGTGACCTCATAGTTGATAAAAATATTTCAAATTTGTATACGAGTATGCTTTCGTCATGGAATGCTTTGATAAAGAGAACCACATCTGTGTTGTAGAGAGTTTCATAAGTGCGATGTGAACAAAGTTCAGATTTTGAAGACACTGCAGCTGCTAGACATTAGCCAAATGTTCGCGTATCGGTGAATAAAATTATTCGAGTATCCTAGCAATATTAAAAGCGATCAAAGCCTTCAAGGCCAGATCAACTCATTAAATGAAGACCTGCAGAAAATCTTGCAGTGGACCAAGGCCCATCTTTTCCTTTTCCACTGTACCACAGCTTCAAATGAACGACCAAATTATCCATCAAAAGGAAACAATGCATCTTCTTAGCGTCACAGTTAACTTTGGTGTAAGATGGCATGACCACATATGAGTATACAACATTACATAATCGGCATCCATGAAGTTGAGCAAATAGATACTTTACAGCGCAAAAGTTAGACCAGAACTTGAGTCTTTCTCTTCATCTGCTCGATAGGATACAGAGACGAGCAATCCGCTTAATAGAAGATCCCGCACATCGAAGACTGGTAGGGGACCTATGGCTATACTATAGATACTATCATGACAGATGTTTCTCAATAGAATGATCTCTAGAAATGCGATATTTGAGCATTCTACGAGGGAAACCACCAGGGCCTATCACCTCTATGTCCTCCTAGACACGGCGCGGACAGCCCTTTATAAAAACTCATTCTGCTGCAGGCCAAGCAAATTTTGGGCGCTGGCTCAGCGTTATAGATTCGTCTCTCCTGAGAGAAGATTGTAAAAAAAAAAAACAAAGCTTACCGTCTCCGAAACACTGGCTCGTGAATGAGTCGTATACCAAGAAACACCTCGGGCTGGGGACCTTCAAACGACTTACTTGAAAAGTGCTGATTGTGACCATTAAAAAAATAGGGTCCAAAAATCTAAGCGACTCTTGGCGGTATACGCAGCTTTTCTGCACAGAAAAATTTTGTTTATCGTTGAGAAAATCTTCACCGCACAGACAGACAAACAGAATGGTGGTTTCTATGCACTGGCATCTAGGGAAGCATTCGAGCTGGTCCCAAGGGTCCAAGAATAACACTACACAGCGTCAGTCATGGTTTTCTGGGGTGTCTCTTATGGCAGGGTCACTGACCTGCATTTTTGTGAAAAAAGTGTCAAAACACCGGCCAAATCATAACAGGGGAACGTTTTAGAAGTCGTTGTGACAGTTCCAAAATATACCCTATTCCAAAAACAGCAGTAGACATTCCAACAAGATTTTGCGCCAGCCCACAAGACCAGAACTACCAATACCTGACTCCACAGAAATGCATCACAAATTGTGGATTGTCTCAAGGATATTATATGCCACAAAAGATGCTCTAAGATATGGAATCCTAAAAGCGAGCTCTGATTGATGAGTGAAAATTTCAGGAAAATTGGTAACAATGGAGACCAGTAAACTTAAGATTAGTGATGTAAGGTCGTTAGAAATTTTACATCCAAAACAGAAAGAAATTCGCTCTTCGTCATTCTCTTCAGATATCGACGATACAAAGGTGGCCCTGTAGAAGGTAAAAATCGACTCAGGAAATGGTAGGTGAAGAATTGGGCTTAAATGCCAAAGCTGCGTTACAAATATTCAATCATCACCTGAAATACTTGATGGGTTCCAAGAATTTTGAATAACGAGTAGAAAAGACCCGCCTTCGTTTTACTCGATATTTCTTGGAAAAATTTGAAAACGAAGCGTGGAACTCCTTTAACAAAACCGTAACATGTGATGAATCCTGGCTCTATAAGTGCGACCCGGAAACCAAACTGCAGTCCATGGTATGGAGCCCAGAATGTGCAAGTACTGAGTTCCCAGGGTAAAAATAATCGCTGTCATTCTGCTCAACACTGGCCAGACTGTAATTGCTACTTAATTGTACACATAAATCTACAAGTTTCCAAAAATATGTTGGGAATCAGAAAAAAAAAAAATGACAACTTCTTCGCGAAGGTAATGCGAAGTCAAAATTGTGTGTTGTTTTTTTTTTTAACCAACTACTTTCGATGTCGCTGAATCCGAAGTCAAAATTTTCAAATTAAAAATTACGTTTAAAAAATGATGCCCACAAAAATTGAAATCAACGCCATTCTAAATTTAAAAATTTACACTTTGGGGTCAGATTCACCGACATCGAAAACACGGTGTAAATTATCGCAGTTTTGAACCATTCTTAAACCGCCATTTTGAATTTATATGATTTGAATTCAGATTCAGCAACCACGACAACTATTTTGCATATATTTCCCTTTTATTCACTTAATTCGTTTACACAGAACTTGAATTTGCTAATTTCTCAAGGCATTTCTGTGCCATTTCAAATCCGCCATTTTTAACTTTGAAATTCTGACTTCAGAATCAACGATTTAGAAAACACTTTTGCACCCTTAATGTTAGTTTAACTCGGCACAGGGACTTATGAAGTCCACATGCCGAAAGTCCACAATGGACTTTTGACCCACTTGGGTAGGTTATAAGTCCACAAATCAATTGTGAACTTAAAACGCACCCAGGTGGCCAAAAGTGCACAACATTTCGGGCCAACTTTGGCCATAATTTTAAAAAGCAAATAGGCCATAAGTGCACAAATAGAAAAATTTAGAATTGGGGGAATTAGTTCCAATTTTAATGTGGACTTATGTCTGGCAGGCGCCTATATCTTAACAGTGCTTGATTGCAGATACCTGGAGATGCGTCAAAGAGCAGACAAAATTTAAAGTTTGAATTGCAGCCACCAACGTATGCAGACCTGCGCAGCGTACTGCATCACACAACAAATTGTATCAATGCACTGGCTGATGAAGCAGAAGAAGCAGTAAGTGGATGCGACACCAGAATCGTAGCCAAAGGGCTTGCTTTAGTATCCGTTGAAAAATGTGGATGGTTCTTTGCTGGTTTCGGATGAGAACAGGCTAAGGTGATGGAGGTAGCATCTTTACACCGTTAAACCTTATTGCGGATGGAGGTATCCCCCAATGTCGGGATGAGCTAGCCGATGCATAAAATTCTAGAATTCCCATAGTGGTCAAATCACTCAAAATAAACGAGGCGGCAGGTATTCCACCGGAGTCCTACAATCTACAATACAAAGCTTAGTCAACAACGTTGGAAGACCTTTTTCAGAACTAAACATACGATGTTTGCCTCCTATCGCATATAATAATGAACTTGCAACACCGATCAGATGACCCTGGTGGGGCTGTTGCTAAACTCCACCAAAACTTAAATGCAGTCTAACAGATCGAGAGACTACAAAATTGTCCGTAACTTGGAAGTATTGCCTCGGTGCGATGACTCAAGCCCATCACCACCTAGTATCTATAGTTGAACTTTGGAGTATTTGCAGGAAATTGGGCGTCGTGACTTAGTGATTAAGTGCGGCGCAATTCCGCGGGGGTCCCCAAGTCCCAGAAAATACCAAACAAGTTTTTCCACGGTTCCATCTCTCGCGAATGTCTGACAAACATCCGAAAGTAAAATTGTTATGAAAAACTTCACCCAAACGATCAAAATTGCACGGAAACAGCATCAAATTGTAGGTCCCTACAAATCATAGCAAGAATTGGCTATTAGCGCTAAAATATTTGTTTATATTTAAGCATAAGCAAATCATTCAAAAATCTATAACAATAATTACACATCACAAATAAACAGAATAAGTACAAGTTAACGAACCTCAGTAATTAATCTACAAATTTGCACTCTCAAATAATAAATCACTCAACTAGTACATTCATAATCTTGGATACTATTTCCATGTTGCAAAGAATTTACAACTAAACTTAACTCAACCCACTCACCCATAAATAAAAATCTGAAAATTATTTTCTCACACGACCAGTGTCACTTTTACGTGCCCCTGCAGCCAACATCATTACGTAGTGCATCTTCAGTGTGTTGCAATCATTCTTTTAAATTCATTAGTTATTGTTCTACAGAATTATTTAATTACAGCACCTAGTTAATTGACTCGATAATGCATATAAGCAACAGGAATAACGTGCGCCGTGATAATTATAAAAAAAACGGCGACAACTTGCAAATAAATAAATAAAAATAGTATAAGACTCTGTCTAGCGGTCTACGAGTAGTATGGGTCTACGTACTGATGTACACTATCTATAAGATACTCGGTGTACTTTTGCTCCCAAGTATCTAAATTTAGAATTAGACTAGAATAAGAAAACGAAATAATAAACTCACATTTGCAATTGTGGCAAATGAAAAAGTGGAAATAAAGAAAAAAAAACAGAAAAACAACCATGCAAAGCCAAGCGACAATTGTGTCGCATCCCTTTTGAGAACGTAACAGGGGCCAATGTATGACAGTGGCGTGGAGGTGATGCCTTTTCCGAGATGACTAATGAAGGTTCACGAGTGTGCATTCAAAGTACATCACTTTGCAGGCCAACAAAACGCGAGATAAAAAAATTATGAATAAAAGTCAGAATCAAAATAATGAATTCTGATTTGGTACGCGGCTATTTTTAGTCGGAGGCATACTCGAACGCACTTAAACCGTGTAAATTCCGTTTCTTACGTCGTCGTCTGTCGCTGAAATGCGTAAGTGGACGTCATTCGAGTTTTCAATGGAAATGCAAATCATACACCGTCCGAGAAGGAATTTATGACTTTTTATGAACAGATAAATATTATTTTTGTTAGGCTTTACGAGTACATTTTAGACGGGTTTTCGTGTCTATTTCAACAGCGAATAGTGAGCAATGAATAATGCACTATCTATGCGAGTTAATGGAAACCGTGTACAAATAAGATACGAATAACAATTAATTATATTTGAATTAATTAAAGTCTGTGACACAGTTTTACAATAGTCTAGACCACAACTGCTCAGATGTAATCAGATTTTGCATTTTTATACGGAGTAGGATTAAATGAAAATCAAGGTTGAATTTGGTTTCGGTTCAAGCACCATCTATCTGTGTTTTATTCACCAGATGCTACCACACCTCTTGCCAAAGCACAGGCATGTATCAAATGCGATTACTACTAAAGCTGCAATCAGATACGCAACTGTCGAATGAATGTCAGACAAATTAAGTATCAACATGGTCTAGAACTGATTGGAGCATACTCCGTATTAGCTTATACGAGTAAACCACAAGAAAGAATGCAGTTAATGTTGTCAGCTATTAATGCAACAGATTTGACAAAGAAATTGACACTTATCTTGCGGTGATAATTACAGTGCAGAAATCGGAATGAACAGCTTAAAACTTTTGAACAATTAGTGATTTAACAGACACAAAAACTAACGCCCTTAAGTTCTGCTTAAATTTTTAAGAAAGTTCATAAGCTATCGATAAACAGTGCTGATAGGCGAGAAAAATTCTTCTAAAAATGAGGAATGGATACAAACAACTGGTATTAGATAGGTTTGCATCCTAGCAATTCCTTACCTAGTGAGAGTTCATAAATGAAGTGAACTTTAAAAACCTCGAAATACGGAGGGTTTACCAATAGTTCGGGGTTAACCTATAAGTTTGTGAAAAATCAAAAGTTGGTTTTCGATTTACGAGGGTGGGTCAATTTTTTTTTTGTCAAGAATCATCTTTCTAAAGAACGCACCCAAATTTTCAGACAGATCTGTCAAATAGTTTTGTTGTGGCAGCCATTTTATATAGACGCCTCCTAGCATTTTCGTTAAAATGGAAAAAAGTGAATTTCGAGTGCTCATTAAACACTATTTTTTGCAAGAAAAAACTATCACGCAAACCAAACAAAAGCTTGACAAATATTATGGGGACTCTTCACCATCGATTGGAACCATTCACCACTGGTTTACTCAATTTCGGTGCGGTCGTTCACGCACAAGTGACGCCGAACGTTCTGGTCGCCCAATTGAGGTCACCACACCAGAAATGGTCGACAAAATCCATGGTTTGATAATGGATGATCGGCGATTGGAAGTGCGCGAGCTTAAAGAGGCCACAGGCTTACCACACGGCTCAGTGATTTCACATAATTACATAAATATTTGGACATGAAAAAGCTTTCCGCAAGATGGGTGCTGCGTTTGCTCACAATCGACAACAAACGCATTCGTTTGACAACTTCAAAGGTGTGTTTGGCGATGTTCCAGAAAAATTCGGCTGAGTTTTTGCGCCGTTTCGTAACCGTGGATGAAACCTGGATTCACCACAACACACCAGAAACCAAGGAACAGTCAAAACAATGGGCTTCTCCTGGTGAATCGAAGCCGAAGAAGGTCAAGGCGGGTTTGTCAGCAAACAAGGTCATGTCGACAGTTTTTTGGGATGCGCGCGGTGTTATTCACATCGATTACCTTGAAAAGGGTAAAACGATCACCGGCGCATATTACGCAGAGCTGCTGGATCGATTCCAAGCCGATTTGAAGCAAAAACGGCCGCATTCACCAGGACAACGCACCGGCGCACAAGTCCGCAGTCGCAATGGCAAAATTGCATGATAGGATACGAACTCCTCCCCCATCCAGCATATTCCCCAGATTTAGCCGCCTGCGACTATTTTTTGTTTCCAAACATGAAGAAATGGCTCAGAGGTAAGAGATTTGGGTCGAATGAAGAGGTCATCGCTGAAACAAACGCTTATTTTGAGGGGCTCGAGAAATCGTATTATTTGGAGGGCATCAAAAAATTGGAGAAACGTTGGATGAGGAAAGTGTTCCTTATTTCATTTTTCAGGGACTTATTGACCCACCCTCGTATTACAGCCTCACGATATTTAATTTTAAAGAGAATGGAGATGAGTAATCGTAAAATTAGTGATGTAAGGTCGGTAGAGATTCCACTCCCAGCACAAATTCACTTTACTATTCTCTTCAGGTTTCGACAGTGGAAATTCCTCACGAATGACAAAATGCATAAGAGGTCAATCCACCACTCATTGTGACTGTCTCCAAGTGGTTTCAAAGACTCCATACTGGGCATTTACTTGTGGAGAGCGAACCTCTTGAAGGTCCCTCAAATCTTCAACCGGCGTTACAAATGCGGCCTTGTTGAAGGCAAACATTTACGAAAGTTCAAGAATGGCCCAACAAATGATAGGTGGAAAACTAGACTTGAATGGTTGTGTCACGAATACTAAATCATCACCTTAAATACTGGAAGAAATCAGCTCGATGGATTTTACGAATTTCGTTTTGCCAACATTTCTTAGAAAAATTTTAAAACAGACAATCGAATTCCTTTAATAAAATCGTAACAGGTGCTGGTTCTATTGGTTCTATAAGTAAGACAAGAAACCAAACAGCAGTCCATAGTATGGAGCTCAGAAGATCCAAGTCTCACGATTAAATCAAGACAATAAAAGTTAACAACAAAAGTGATGATGCCGATTCACTTCACCAGAGCGGAAATGATCGCTATTATTCCCCTAAAAACTGGTCACACGGTAACTGCTAAATAGTGTACAGAAACTTACCAAAAGTTTTCAAAAAATTTGTTGGAAAATAAGAAAAAATGGCAACTTCATCGATACTTTCTATAGAAAGGTAATGCACTTGTACACACAGCTGAAAAACTCAACAACTTTCTTGTGCTGCGGACTTGGCACCGAGTGATTTCTGTTCCCAAAAATTGGAAAAAATTGCAATGAAGAGTTCTAAGCTCCATTGATGAGATTATTAATGCAGTTACTGTTGAAGTTAAACAGCTCTAAATAGACTAGGGGCGTTTCGGAAGTTGGCTCTACCAACTTATTAAATATGTTTAAGCAAATTGAAATTATATAGAGAAATTAAAAAAAAAAAATAATAGAAAATTAAAGATTTTAAGTCAAAATTGTTTTTGGTTTTTGTTCAACCAACTTTTGTTTGTCCCCTCGTATGGCATGACTGTAAATGTAAATAAATGTTCAATTTAAAACATTACCGATTTGGCATCACTGTAGTTATACTGCATTTATGAACTCATCTTCTTATAAAAGACTGGCGACGCTCGGTGAATTCTGTACAGTCGCATATCAGTGCATCTAATTTATTCATTCGATACGCAGTCTTCCAAAATGACCGCCTTTACCCCGAAGCTAATGATTGAGATCACTTTTGATTGTGAATATCTCATAATCGGTGCATCCTACGAAGCAAACTATAAGGCTCTAAATTTTACGTTTGGACATTCCTTACAAGAGTGGATGTAGATTTTTTTTTATTAAATCATTCAATCTTTCAAAATGTCCTCCGAAGCTAATAGTAGAAATCGTTTTTGAGTGGGTATATCTCGAAAACGGTGCGTCATATGAGAAAATTTATGACGATCGAAATATTTTTTTTTTAAATTCTCTACAAGATGTGTTGCTGAATTTTTCAAAATTTTATGTTCTCCAAAATTTACGACGAAATTAATGGAAATCTATTATGAATATTTGTTCTTGAGTGCGAATATACCAAAAAGGTAATGTAACCTTCTGACCTTATATGTCACGAGTATACCTATATTTTCCCCGTTCTCTGAATGAATGAATGAACGAAATCATTCGATAGTGCCCAACACTAATAGTGATGCCACAACTATGCATCACGGGTCCTTTTCTTCTACTGTTGCGACAAAAGAGGTTCAGTTCAGAAAGTGGAAGAATAATTTTACGGCTGTACTACACCGACACAATAAATTTTCGAATATGTACGGAGCCTGCCGACAACACTGAGGTCTTAACCGCGATCGAAGCTCTCAAGAGAAATAAAGCGACTGGGTTTGATAGTAGACCTGTCAGATTTTTTAAAGAATGTTAAGCTGATGGTGTGTAGAACTCTATTTTAAACGTCGAACAAAAACATATGTATCCGTTACTAATCACACAAACGACCAGCGGATTACAATTGAGCTGAGAATTTTCACAATAGATCTTATGGCGGTGAATATTCCCGCGCTTAGATAATGGTTACCATTTAATCGATCAGCAGTAAAGTGTGTTTTGACCAGCAAAATAAAATTATTTGATCAGCAATTTAATAGTTTTTTATCATCAAAAAATTAAATAAAAAGTCAGCAGAAAAGCAAATGATCAGAAAAAAAATAATTATTTGATCAGCAGAATATAATTTTCAACAAATACTCGTATGTCAACAGATCATCTGAAAAACAGTTTGTTTTTTTCAGGAAAAATAAATTATTAGACTATTAGAACATTTTCTTAAATAACAATTTTTATTTTTTCGTATTCTTGTTCATGAAGAATTGTTTTCCTGCTGATTTGTTTTTTTTTTTTTTCTGTCCAGATAAAGAATTTTTTTTCGGCTGATCAAAAAATGAATGAATTATTTTTGTGCTGATTAATTATTTTGTTTGTTAGCACATTTCGCTAGTCTTTTAATTATTTAGCTGATTACTAATAATATTAGCGATGGATAATGAAGGCCAGGGGCATGCTAACCGAGGGGCAATACGGACCATACCTGCATGTGGTTTTTCCCACATTGACACAGAACGATGTCTTCGAAAATGTTCGGGTCAAGAACGGATCATTATCGATTTCTAGCAATGCATCCAACATGGTTCCAATCGTATGGTGCGTACTGTAAACCCGAATGGCAGGACCGTACGGAGAAATTGGATCGTCCGTAAAGACCCTATGTGCGTCTCAAAAGTTTTGCTAACGCGCGTTCATAACTTTCTGTGTATATGGTATAAGAAACGACAGCGATATGAAAAAGCCATACTCAAAGTGATTTATTTATTTTACTAATCTTTGCCATAAGGTGCAGTAAACATCAATAAAATATTGAGAGAAGAAATTATAAGCTTGCACAAAATGACATTTATTTATTGATGCGTTGATAGGCGATTTCATGAAAGCTAAATCAGTCTCATTAGTTAATCTTGTGACTGTCAAGATAATCTATCTCTTATTATTATTTTTTGCTGGTTACTAATTATGAGGAGTCCGCAATGTTAACTAAAACAATGATATCGTGAGGTGTGACGTCAAATCGGCACATTTATAAGTTGTGATTTTGACAGGTTTGTTAAAAAGTGAAGTTTGGGATCCCAATTCCATTCCAGTAACAGAAACACTGCACTCTTTCCCGCGCGAGATCGTTCAGTGCATGCAAGGCGCGCTAATCAGAAATCCTTTAGCAGTTGCTTGCGATTTATTTACAAATCGGATCGCAGGCGCGATCTACGGTGGGAGACCGTCCTTATATGAAGACCCCGTCTCACTGACCATAGCATGGAACGACTTCTAACAGCAGCATAAGCAAGCACAAAACTTTTCGAGCAAACGATGATGTTGACGTGGCAACGTCGGTACTACCCGAGGTGGTATTTTCAAAAGCAGTGAGAATTTGTCACTACTTATGTATTTTATTGCGTTTATTTATAAAAAAAAAAACATAAATTATATCGCATACTTTTCGTAAGTTTTATGAGTGCTATCGATATTTTGATTCGATACTACTAGGTATCGATACCTTAAGTAAAAGTATCGTTTCAACCCTACAAATACTGTGAATAAACGATCTAGAAGGCAATTTACGTTGAACTAAATGAAATACTGTAAACAAATCCAACCATTATAGAGTGCAATTTTTAGCGATTAGTTACTATCTATTCTGATGCACTATTTGCCGCTATTCTAATGCGCCATAATCACCTTTCAGAATAGATAAATTCACAATCGCAAGACAGCCCCCTGAAAATGGAGATTTACCTTACAATTGCGTAAATTCCATCTGTCAGTGTAAACAAACCGTAAAATCACCGTCAGATGGAGGCAAAAAAAAAAAATACATAAGTACAATCTGTCGTGGTCCGGTGCTGTCAACTTATCAATGTTGCCCTAGACTTACTACCAACAAATAAATATCTCTTGTTGGGATTATAGAGAAACACGAGCATCGCGATCCGAATGAGAAGTTTGCCGTAACATGAGACTCTGAACCCCACGACAACATAGACGGTTGTCATTTCATTTTCGCTGTCGACATATTCTCCTTATTCTCGGTCTCTTGCTCCAGTTTTAATTGAATGCAACTTATGTGATGTAATTAAAATCAATTTGTCAATTTAACGGAAGGTGTAATTGACAGAATCGGGAATCACTCGTCCAGCACACATAGTGATGTGAGAAAATGTTCAAAGAATAAATGAGATATAAACGCCCCACAAGCGGCGCTACACACGCCGCCACAGTCACATGACAGATGACAGCTCATAATAATTATCACACAGCAGCATTAGGTGCGAATGACAAATTGTCCACAAAGTGTCAGTCGAGTTTAAACGAAAACACGCGCTTTTCAGTCGCAAAACTGATTAGGTCCAAGGTTCTGCTTCTTGCATGCACTAAGATCTTGCAATAGATTTTTTTTTTTATTTTTATTTATTATTTTTTTTTTCTGGGGTGACCCACATTCGTTCACATTTGCTTTGTAAGCCCTTTTGCGGTGGTTCATTGTGGGGGGCACTTAACATGTCAATCATGTCTGTCAATTGATTGCCAAATTTGCTTCAAGTACCGCTATGGGGTGGGAGAAGTCCCTCTGAAGAGTTGTAAAACATGTAAAGCTTGCTCAAGTATGCAGTAGTTATGGGTTACCTTACTCTAGTCGTCCACTTGTGGATTTTATTTAAAGAAATGGAGACGACGAAATGGAGAAACCAATAAAGTGCACTCTATGGAGTGCTTGAGTACTTGTCGCTGCGACAACAAGTTCAACATTACAGATGTGAATGGGGAGACGGGTGAAAAAAAAAAGGGAAGTATGTCATCATTCCTTTGGATCGTCGCTCTTGCTTTGATTTATGATTTATTGATTTCGCAATAAGAGATGAGATTCCAGCATAGATGGGTAGTTTGGGGCTTTTTTTTTCTCATTCAGATGTTGATGGAATTATATTGCGACACAAGATGTGTGGGGAATGAGATGCACTTTTCATTTTATTGAAATCGTTTCAGGGGGCGACACCTCAAAGTCAATTGGGCGGCAATGGGGAAACACCCAGTGGGAAAGTAAATGAGGAAATTGATTGCAGAGTAATAAAAAAAAAAAACTAGTAAAAATATCGTGAGGTCTTCAAAAAAGATTATGAAGATGCTTTGAAGAGCGACAATAATATTGAGTACCTCGGTCAAGGTTAGAAGACAGGCAAGCTGGCACGTATTGTATTTAACGTGAACTTAATCTGGAGTAGCATACTCGATATGGGAAAGAAGATAGCGTGGTAGAAGTATTGGAGAGTGTAATGACAAAAGGCTTTTCATGCTCCCACAAACCACACAAAAATCATTTTGGAATATAGGAATCAACTTGACGAGCTTTGAGTTCCTGGACAAGTAAACTTCTAAATAGAGTCTGGAAACCTCTCCTCTAACCCAACTTACCTTAGTAATTATACTGGTTCAACTCGCATATGGATTATATTCACAGAGGGAGATGGTCATACTTAGTTAGGTGGAATTTCTAGGGACACTTAGAAGTAAAGAGTAAAATAAGTGTCCACTTATTTTATGAAAGGGTCCAAAAAGATTGCAAAATGTCTCCTGCTTATCAGAATCCGTAAACTTCGGTTGGAAATAGTGACAGCCACGCCCACTTTTTTTTCTAATAAAAAGTCTCCACAGTTTTTCTTACAAAATCTTTTAAATAAGGCGAAAATATTCTTTGAGAAAAAAAAATGTCATTGCATTTGCATTAAAAAGTTCACAACTCCATGCCCAATCCGTTCCAGATGGATTGTAACTTGTCCGTTTAATTTTTTAGTTTTCCGTACCAGAATGGTACAAACGCAACACTAATGGATTCAATACAGTGCTTGTCTGTACGTCTGCCTATGTGTCTGTCACATGCTTGTAACTTTTGAATCGTTTGAGATAGAGAGCTGAGGTTTTGTACAAAAATAGTAGTTTTTGAACAAGAAAGCTTAAAAACAATGATATTGACGATGTCCCCCCTCTATTTTCGAAACTATTAATGCGAAAAACTTGGAAAAAATTGAGAGTATTTAAATTTATGATGAGGTAAGAGGAAAATTATAACAAATCTGCTGACACAATCAGTCATCCCATCATATCTAACTCCGTTTCTAACCGATATGGATGCTTTTCATGTCTACACGTTCTACGTATTTCAAAACCCAAATTTCGTAAGTTAAGCGTATGAGAAAGACGATTCGAATATGTTCTAAGCCTTACTACCACTTCATTAGATTTCAATAGCTTGCAACTGGCACTTCTAACGTGTCAGTTTAAGTCCACGAGCCAAATTTCATCGAAATCCGTTTAGGAGTTCTTGAGTTAGGCAGCTAATACATATGATCCAAAGATCAAACATACCGAAAGGCTTAGAATGTGTCTTAAAACTGTTATATAGTTCACACTTGTTTACTTTAACAAAATGAATGAATAGCAGAGTAAAATACTGAGCAAGGCAGCCAGACAAGCCTGGATTTTCGGTTCTCTAATCAGATATCAATTTTTGAAAGTCGAACCCCCTGGTTCACAGGACTTGCCCATCAAAGGCAGAACCTGCTGGTTACTAGGACCCCTCTTCGAAATGCAAAACCTGTTGTTTTTCCAGAAGAATTATTTAATAAGCAGGACTCGTTGGGTTTTCACGACTGACTCTGAAAAGGCAGGACCTGCGGTGTAACACTATAAAGGGAATGTGGTGCCAATAACAGTTGGAACGAGCTCTGAACTATTGTGGGTGACAGAAGACGTCAATATGTTTTGCCGAACCACGTTGCTTCAATACTTAATATACGATGGCAGTTCGATAATTTCGTACAATCTCGACAGGTGGTGGTGAGAGTCGCAAATTGACGTTTGTTTCATGTGGTAATACTATGTCATTTAGTTTGTGTTTGACAGCTATTGATAGAAGACAACTTCTCGTATTTTTGCAAACATGAAGAAAATTGAATTCCGTGTAGTGAAAAAACATTATTATTTGAAGAAGAAAACAGCTGGGGAAATGAAAGTGCCGCGATTGCTCACTCTGGACTAAAAACGGATCCGGATGACCAATAATAATTTCAAGCGAACAAGTTTCTACGTCGTTTCGTAACTGTTGATGAAACTTGTATACATTAAAACACGCCAGAAGTGAAAGAACAGTCAAAACAATAGATTTTTGTTGGCGAACGTGTACCAAAGAAGGCAAAGACAGTTCCAACAACCGAAAAAGGTCATGGCCACAATTTTTTGGCATTCGCAGGGAATAATACACATCGACTATTTGGAAAAGGGAAAAACAATTGCAGGCGTATTATGCAGAGTTATTAGACAGATTCAACAAGGAATTCATCCAAAAAAGTCCTGTTTCACCACGACAATGCCCCGACTCACACCTCCGCCATTGCGCTACGAATTGCTTCCCCATCCACCATATTAACCAGATTTACCTCCTTGTGACTATTTTCTGTTTCCAAATATGAAGAAATGGCTTGGAGATATCCAACGCCCATTGTACACACTTTTTAATGAAATCAAACTGAGTATAAATCTAGACGGTAAAAAAATAGCTTAGATGCGAATAAATGTACCAGCGAGCTTTGCAACATGAGCAACAAAGTGTCAACAACTTGTTAAACTCTTCCTTGGCTTTAATGATGGCAATACCAAGAGATTATCTCACTGGGTTGGCAAGAAAGTAATTTCGATTTTTGCAAGTAGATGGCGTTATGTTTGTTGATTCTCGCTTTTGTCAATGTTATGATTTTTTTTTCTTTTGGCATTTGATAGCTGTCACTTTAAGCTTACTTTACAAGCAAATCGAGTTTACTTTTGTTTTAGTGCCTAAACGAACATTTCCGACCATATTTTGCCTTTTTTTCCGTAAAGGCAAGAAAGCTGCTGAGGTTCACAATGGAAGTGTCAGAATTGGTTTACGAAATTCTGTTCTGGAGAGTTTTCATTCAAAAATAACCAACCATTCTGATAGACCAACTGAAGTTGTTGATGACCAAATCAAAGTCATAATTGAATCAGACCGTCATATGACTGTGTGTGAGATTGCAGAGAGGTTAAATGCATCACACACTTGGACTCGTAAAAAAGCTCGATATTTGGGTTCCACATGAATTAAAAGAGATTCACTTAACATAACGAATCAATATTTGCGATATACATCTCAAACCCAATGAAATTGATACTTTTTTTTGAAACGGAACATCACCGGTGATGAAAAATGGATCGTCTACAACAACATCAATAGAAAATGATCATGGTCTAAGCGTGATAAACCAACACAAACCACATCGAAAGCTGAACTGCATCAAAAGAAGGTTATGTTGTCAATTTGGTGGAATTATAAAGGTTTTGTGTATTTTGAGATGCTTCCAAGGGACCAAACGATCAATTCAGATATTTACTGTCAAAAACTAATGAAACTGAAGCAATTAAAGAAAAACAGCAAATCGTAAGGGAATCGTGTTCCACCATGGCAACGTTAGACCGCAAACTTCTTTGGTAACTCGTGAAAAATTATTGAACCTTGGTTGGGAAGTGACGTCACCCTCGGATTTTCATTTATTTCGAAGTTTGCAAAACTCTTTGAATGGTAAAACTTTCACCAGTAATGATGACCTGAAATCGCATTTGATCCAGTTTTCTGCTAATAAGGGCGAGAAGTTCTATGAGCACGGAATCATGAAGTTGTCAGAAAGAAGGCGTTGTGGGGAAAAAGAACAAGATTAGCTTAGACCGAGACTAGACTAGACCTAGAACCGACCAAATCTGAAATCCTTAAGCAAAGGATATAGGTATACACAGAGAACTTGCTAGAAAGTCACACCATGAAGCTGAATCTTAAAAATGATGATCTGTGCAGAGGCAATGGCCATGCTAATGAGTAAATTACAAGGACACATCGCACTTTCCTATCAAAGGTCCGAGCAAACTGGTTTTAACAAATTCGCCTTATCAACTTTTGTTATTCCTATTCAAACTCAATTATTTGTTAATATGACAAGCAAACATTTTTATGTAAAATTAATTTTAACACTTAGTTTAAGTTATTTAAAACGGTTAACACTTTTTTCTTAAACTAAACAACGTACAAAACTTTGTCACATTTAACCACCTTTCCTTACTAAGATAGTACAATGAGTGATTACAGTTTTTACCTTCCAAATTAGCTGCACAAAACGATACCATTCTCATCCGTGAGGTGACTAACTTAATTCGAAATATTCCAACATTACTAAGCTAATGACCCCAAGGCAAAGTTACGACTTACCACAACAATATCGTTGTCCTAGGAAAAATTAATAAAACGCTCTTTTAAATTGCAATCCAATGAACCGCTATCCAACTAATTTCTCCGAATCTCTGAAGACCAATAAAATACACAATTTACCATTAAATTGAAACCCAACATTATACGATACCAATCCTCCCCCGAAATAGCTTAATATGACCCATAAACATAATATTTGATTTATTCGACTATACCATCTAAAATTACTAATTATCCTGTCCACATTACCGGGAATACCTCACGCACTTTTAATGTGCTACTCACCACCCGCCTAGTACTGTTCGCCGCACGCTCTCACATTCGCTGGCAAAGAATGAAAAATTAAAAAAAAAGAAAAGAAGAGGGCTTGGTTGGTTGTCAGCGTGGTTGTGGTTATTTTTAGTTCATTATAATTTTTTTTTATTTTTTTTTTTTGCAATGGGGAACAACAATAGCTTTATGGATAGTTGAACAGATTTTGTTTCCATCTTGTTCGTTGTGTTTTCATATGCCAAACAGTGTTTTTCGAGGTCAAGCGTTGCAAACAGTTAATGGCAAGAAGGGGGGGTAATCGTGCCATTTCAGGGGTAAAACGGATGGGAAATAAATCAAGTATAGTGGAAGCGATCGGCAAAAATGAAAAAAAAAAATTCGAAATGTTCTTTGCTTCATTGTTGTATATGATTTTATAGGGTATGATATGATTTGTTGGTGAGTATGTAGATGGTAATGACCTCTAAACAAGGTACACGTAGGTTAGGTTAGATTAAGTAGGTGAGTGCTCTTTGACAACAGTCACGGCGCACAGTCGAATCCATTGCGTTCATTTTGTATACCCTGAGAACCTGAAAAGACAAATCGCTGAATTAGAACCACCCGAATAGAGATATGAATCTCAGAAAATTATTCAGCTCAACGTTACATACATAAGTCTTCTGGCTCCTCGAAAAAGAGTTCTCAATCTTCTGTTGGCTAAGGCAGGACATTCGAAAAGTAGTAGTCGAATAGATTCCTGCTAGATATGTACCAATGGCGTAATGCCCAGTGAGGATGCCAGAGACGACTCGTGCGTCTTTGCGACTAAGCTTAACCAGAGAAAGGGATATCTTCTTATCAAAAACCGGGCAAAATATTGTCGCTATTGCGCAAGTATCCCAATTGACTCAGCACATATTTGCTCTTTTTATTGCTTCATCATCGATTTTGCAAAGGATACTGCTTAGTGGGATGTCTGCAAAGGTTCAATTCCAACCTTATTGTTGCAAGTTCATCAGTTCTTTCATTGCCGCGATACCCTTATGTGTATCTCGTTTACTTGACGCGTGCAGAGTTCTATTAGCCTTCATTAACTGTTGGTGACTCTAGACCCTTAACGGTCGCCTGGCTGTCAACGTAAACAGTTATGGTCTTACCGACCTAGGTTGCATACCTATGTCACAAGCTCTTCTGTTGTCTTTAACAGTAACATCAATACCGAGATCAAAGGGAAAAACACTAGCCAATTGCTGCTAGTTTAGGTAGCAACGATGTATGCAAGTAACCGTGAAGTATACAATACAAAAAAAAAAAAGGTCGGTTTCGAGTCTTCGATTCCAATCCAAAAATACTACGAATGGGCGGATCTCATTTTCGATTGCGATTGCAAGAGTACTTGATAACAATAACAGCTTTCAGTGTTAGAAGGATGGACGATTCTTCTTCTGGAGAACTGGCGGTGTCGGTAACTGCAACCAAATGCTGCACCCGAGGGGGTTGGTCTATTTTTTGACTGTGGTTTTTAGTCATCGACAATCTACGAAGAAAACTCCATATTTTAGGCTTCATTGCCATCGGTTATCATGTGCATAGAGAAAAGTTCTGCATCAATCCTTGTACGACTTGTAGTTGTCCTAGATGAAAGATTCACTTGTAATTCTCATATAAAGTTCGTCACACAGCGCGCTAGAAAAGTATTGTGGGCCAGTCAACGCCTGTACGGTAGAACTTGGGTCATAAGTCCAAAAATATGAAGCTGAAAGTACTCGTGCAGGCAACGGCAATGAAGCATGAAAAGCTCCAAAGGATTGCCTGTCTTCGTACGGATATCACAGGTGCTATGTGTTCCTGTCATACTACAGCATTAGAAGCTATTGTTGGGCTTTCACTCGATAAATCAGGCAATTTTATGGGACACCTAAAAATAAATAACTCAGTCCCGAAAAAGGACATGTTTTGCATCGTCCCTGACTTAATGATTAGACCGTACTAACTGGTCTAAGGGAGGACCATCACTGGACATAAGAAGTCTGGTATGGTTTACTGAAAGATAGGAAATGGAATCTGGAATTGGAGCTGGTGTCTCTATACACCAAAGTCCTGATACCACTGAGTATGTGTCCTAGCGTTCACGCCATAGAGATCTGACTAATCTATAGCATGGACAGTTGCCGCAGCTTTGGCTAATATATAATTGGAAGCACCTTCTTCGTCTATCCCATTTGGCAAACATTCCGCGGTTGGGTAAACCGAAAGATTTATCAGGTCATTGTTGTCAGCTTAAGAGTACAAGAGAACAAGAGAACAAGAGGATGAAACATCTAAGAATATTCTTTGTAAATGTTCGGAACTCATCTAGTTAAGACGGCGTATCTTCTACAGAGAGATACTTACTATCGCGGAGTTCAGGTACGTAGCCTTGGCTGATATCATCCGTGACACAAAAGACCTTTTAGACCGCAGTGTCAGCAATTGGAGAGGGTCATGTTTAGAGGACAGCTGGCTCACCCAGATCCACTCTGAAATGTAGCGCTATCCAAAGAAAAGAAAGAAGAAGCATTGAAATTTCAAAAGGACAAGTCAAAATTCACCCCTATTGCCGTATCGTCTATCAAAAGCGATTCACATTCTACAACAAATGGGCCTGTTTGGATTGTATGACACTAGCAAGTTCATCTTCTTTCGAACCGCCTAAACCGTCCTAAACAAATCGAATGTGCGCATTTATTTTGACTAGGTGTGATTTATTACTCTGACAAAATTGAAATCTGATTAGTCGTCCAAGGCCCATTGTTATTCGTATTGCTTGAAGGAGAGAAAAGAGCTTTTGCCTTTCGTCATTCCTGTTAAAATGCATCGAAAAAACTGGTGGGCTTAGCTCTGGATCGAAGAGTACCACATTCCACAGTAGTTGGAATCCTAACGCGCCCATTTTCACCACTGTGCACTTGCACCGCTGATTTTTCATAGACCAAAGGAATTCGGAACTAGTCTAGCCAGTATTCCAAAGCATGCTCTATTATTCGTTTTATCTTGAAAAATATCCAAACCAACTAACTATTACTCATCCTCCGTTTTGACTTGAAATGCTATTGATTGACTTTTACAAACCGACTTTGAGGTGGGTGAGTCACACCTAAAATGTTTCCTATTTCAGGAATGATATTCATGTTTACTACCGATTCAGAGTTATTTATGGTCGTTACCTTTTGGCTAACCTACTTCTGAGTGAAAGAAGTTCTACTGCGCATTTTGGAAGAAATGGATAAACTCAAGATGTCACTGAAGTGTGTTCAGATTTCTTTTTAAGAATTGTGATTGAGATTGTGTCTAGCTTGTACGAAACCCTTCCTTGTTTACGGAATACTGTTCTGATGGGCAGCATTGAAGGAAGATAGAAAACCTAGCGACTATCTTCTCACAACCATTTGTGTTGCGGGTCTTTGTCGAATTGAGTTTGTCAAACATTCGCGGTTGGTTAATGTTTGTCAGGAAAATATTAGGTCAAGGAAATTGTTGCCAAACAGACACAGTAATACAAAGTACAACATATTGACTTTGAGGTCAAATAGAAGGTAAAATCTGTGCTAGAAAAGTTTCGTGATCCGACAGCATTCAAAATGAATCAACGGTAGAGATAACCACTGACGAATGTGCAACCCTACCAGAGATTTTCTCTACAATCACTCGTGGATTTTCTGAACCCCAAATTCGACAATTTTGACTATTAACAAAGTTATCAAGATGAAAATGAGCCTCATCGCTGAAGATGATTTTATTAGAAAAATCAACATCCACTTCTTATTGTTCCATAATCCAATCAACGAACTCTCTTCGCTGTACGTGGTCAGTAGGCTTCAGTTCTTGGGTCAATTGCTCTTTGAATGCATGAAAATGCAAATATTCCGTGAGAATAGTAGAATAGTAGAGAGCTTCTCGAAATGTTCAATTCTTGACCACTGTGCCCAATTGATGTTCCTGGACTTTCAACAATACTCTCACAAAAAGCTCCGATGTATTTTGTTGAACGATGGCCAGAGTGTCTAAGATCACTAATTCATCCAGTCTCCCTGAATTATTGAATTAATCTCTTCATAGTTAATGAAGTTAAATCACTATTCCGACCATATTTTGTACGAAAATTGCAAACTGCAGCTGCCTTCCTTATTTTTAAAATATTGCTCAGCAATGAAAACGCATTGTTCTTTCGTGTAGCACTCCATTTTCAATAACCCTGAATTGACAGCTGTCACGCTGTCCATTTTTTTTTTCGTTGGCAACACTGTACCGCATAAATGGCGCAAAATTCAAATTTTGCGTGAATTTTGCGACACCCTTTAGAAGCTAAAATCTCTGCAAGAAAAATTTCGCGATCCGGCAGAATTCTAAATGAATCAATAGTAGAGGTAGCCAATGACGAATGTGCAACCCTACCAGAAATTAATGCCTAGTCCCTTATTCTGTGCACGGGGTTGAAGAATTACTTCGAAGGGTTTCCTATGTTTTCCTTGAAGTTAGCCCTTGCTGACTCATCCACTAACTACCAAAGGTGGCTGACCAGATAGTCCAATTGTTGTTCTTGTATTTATAAAACCTCATGAATTGTCTACACTCTACTATAATTGTCCGCGTTAGAGATATTTGAAATAGAATATAACAGCCGGAGTTCAGTAGACCTTTGAGCCCATACAGGGCCTGACATAACTTCCCGCTGCCATTCGTACTGGGCGACACAAGAATGGGAGGTACCTACAGTTGTATACCAATTGAGAGAAGCTTCTTATGACAATTTTACTCCCGGATGTTTGTCAGACGTACGCGAGACGTAGAACAGTGGACAAATTTGTTAGCATTTTTCGGGATTCGAACCTTGTCTCTCGCGTACTTAACCACTGAGCCACGGGGCGCATAGACTACGAGGATGGTCTAAACTTATTTGATTAGCTCGGTTCCCCAGATCCACAGAAGGAGCACCAGACTAAAACTATATACGAGTCGTTTAGACAAATCTTCTCTCCATCAGAACTAGTTGCTGCTACGGAGGATCTAGGTCAGCTTCCGAATCGAGTGTTCTTTTCTCCCTGATCTGTCACTTGGACGTGTAACTCTCCCGATTACCAGAATTATTTTCATTCTCATTATTTGAGCTGCGATGGATTTGGGCAACGCACAACTCAGTATGAGCAGTCAGTTGCCATCTTGGTTACTAGCCAGTTTTTTTCGCGGCAACTACTACTGCCTTTGGCGATGAGCCAATTCACGGCTTCCTTCTGTTGAAAACTAATTACAATTCGTATACACAATTCGAAGAAAAAGAGTTTCAGTTACACCCTTAAGTCGTCCCAACGTCTGTAAGCATCACGTTCGCTGTAATACATTGCTACCCTTATCTACAGACAGTTTTACATACATCAATGAACTACAGCAAGCGGAAGCAACTCACTGCCATCCCTTTGAATCAACGAACGAAGCAACAGCTATACCTACACCTTAATCCAGCTGATTACCCCATTTAAGTCTCTTATGTCATCTCTTTTGCAAATTCTTTCTAAAATACTGCATTAACGGTTCCCTTTTAACTCATTCTCCCTACCGATAGGGTACCTATCGCCTCGTCAACATTGCTTTGCAGCATTTCTATCTGTGTTATTGCCGCACAAGGAACTGGTTTCCTCCTCACATGACAGCCAACAAAAAGCCGGTTCCTGCGTGGTAGCCATAAACTTGGATGCATGGGGGTGGAGGGAGGTGTAATCAATTTTTGACAGTTCTAAGGTAAATCGTTTTATCAACTCCATAAAGCCGGGAGCCGACATTGTCGTTGTCGTCGCCGCCAACTAGACCAACCCCAACCCAGAACTTCGTAATGAGGTTACGAGGAAAATCAATAGTGAAGCACACCTCACCCTGTCCAGCCTTTCATGTTCGGAGCTCGTCATCGTCATCGTCATTACTGCAGAAGTCCATCGCCCGCTGGCGGTGACCGTTGAAGGGGGGGACGCCCCCCTTTAGCGCTATAACCTCAAATTACATAACTTCAGCTGGAAGAGAGATTCTGTGTATTTCGTCGACACTAACTGACACACACAGAGGCGGTATGGACGACACACTGTCCAGTGGCCAGCTTGAAGTTCGAATTAATTAAGCAGCCGTGAATTTTCCTCGCTCGCTTGACAGTGCTCTCGGCATCGGCACTAAGCTGAGGCGATTGAGGGTGGCGGCGGCGACGGCGATAATGGCGAAGAGATATGAATATGCGACCAGAGGTGGAGGAAAGAAAAACTCAGGAAAGTGGTGGATGATGGTGGTGGTGGTGTTGCGGTGGTTGGTGACAGATGGTAGAAAAGGGAAGAGGAAAAAAAAACGTATAATTGCACAAACCTTAATGCGGAATCAATAAAAACGCTCCCCCAGTTGATGTGTCCACAGAGGTCTCGACTTCGATTGCAGCTGGAAATGGAAACTTTTTCTGCAGCACAAAAATAAAACACACTTTTTTTTTTATTTTACTTCTCTCTGGGCGAGTGATGGTGCGAAAAAAAAAGAGAGTTCACAACGAACGGGCCAATTGGAGTTTTGTTCGTTTCGTTCGCGAGCAACCGAGTGTTTTCCTTAAATGCAAAGTGATATCTTGACACGATTCCTTGTTGATGAGGAAATACGAATGATTGCTGTTGGATATATTTGTATTTTTTCAACCGAAAGACCGAAGAAGACCGCACGAATCCAGAGAAAAAAACCAAAATCACTTTTTGTCGACGTTTTTCTTTGAAGTTCTTCGTTTTTGTTTCGTTTTCGAGGCGTTTCACGATGACAGATGGGCGAGAATGGCTGGGAAATTTTCATGTGTCATCGTTATGGGAGCATTGCCAGTAGGAGTTGTCGTAATGTGGGAAATTTCTAAAAGGAAATTAATAATTTAGTTTTTTCTGATTTTAATTTGCACTCATAAGAAAAATTAAAAATGCCTTGATTTACTTGTAAAATAATATACATGTACTGTATTTGTAACATAATTAGATACTACATGAGGAAGAATATCCGGTTTAAGAAGATCTGTTTTCTCTTGATTAATAAGGTTTTATTAAACAAGAAATTCTGATACCGCTGCATGTCTAACTAAATTAAATTTTGTGAGCAAAGTACACCAAATGCGTACTTTTTTTTTTTTAATGGTTTTGATGTTTTAATGTAGAGTGTTTGTATTTTACCAAAAAACAAACAAAAAAGAAAACATCGATGTTTCGAAAATTAATTTAATATCGCCTTCCTCCGACAGTGAATTAGGAGGAGGAAAGCAATTTCGTAAAAAGAAACTATTCGAGAGGAAATTCGTCGAAAAGAAATTCGAAATTTTAAATAACAAATTGGGATCTTTTCAAAATGAGGAAACCACTACCCGGAGTTTCTACTTCTTGAGGTGTTTTACACTTTTCTCAAATCTAAAACGTATTCAAGAATGACAGTAGTTTTCCGGCAACCAGTGAATATGTTTAGTAATAAGCATCTCATACAGGTCCAAAATTCGAATTTCCTGTCTTTTGACGAGTTCCTTTCTTTCATAGTTGATGACGAATTTCCTTTTGACGAGTTTCCTCCTGACAATTGTCGAGGAATTATCTTTCGATGATTTTTTTGTTTATAAAAGGATATTTCCAAATCCCGGAGGACTCTGACTCAATTTTCGGTCCATTGTACTACCAGGCAGAACTCCTTTTGGTGTAGTGGTTGGAGAAGCCGAATTTCATTCGATTCTCATTTATACTCGAGTGGCTGTGGTTACTGTTCCCCGTCTGGGCTCGAACCCGCACAGTTCGAGTCACAAGAGAACAAACTTCCCACTACAACGTGGACACCCTCTTTCGGTTAAAAAAAAAAAATAGCTCTAGGCAAATTCTTTTTATACGTAATTCTTTTAAACAATCCTCCTTTCATTGCTTTGTTTCAATAGATTTATTTAGTTATTAAGGTATTGGGTTACATTTAAGTCGGACTTTCATTGCATGCAGTTAAGGTTCAGTTAAATTTCCCCACAAAACTCAAACAGGTCGCAATAACATATGTATGTATATGAAATAACGAAAGAGGATACAAAACAGCATTTGACTTAAAGGCGGTCAGCAATATCTATTGGCTATCACTCTAAAGCACATTTCTTATAAAAAATATATATGGGGCATTATTTTTCCAATTTTATTTTACAGTTTTAAGAAGAAATACAAACTGATTTATATTCCCGTCCGAGTCATAAAATTCAGAAATTTGAATATTTCTCGAACACTGTACAAATCAAATGTATATATTTTTTTGACATTTACTCTAACCTCCAAAAGTTGCAAATTGCAATTGGTGGCATCGTTCAGAAGTTATAGCATCTGACGTGATTCAACTGAACAAAATACACTTTTGGTCATAACTCAAAAAGGGGTCCACATAGACCCCACAATTTTTTTCTTGCCTGGATCCAAGGAATCATTTTCCAGCAAAATGATGTTGTATTTTGAAACACCCTGTATATGCAGTTCATGCGGTGATCTGTTGATGTTTTAACAAGTAATGCGACTCAACTCCTTTCCTCTTGATTACTTGTATATTCAACAGCTTTTGTAGCAAATTCGTTGGGGATTAAAATTGGAACATCAAAAATAATAACTATGTACAAGGTGGAGCAAAAGTAATGTCATAATGTGAATGTCCAATAATTTTTGCCAATGGCGTCAAATGTGATTGTGCTTTGACATTTATATTGTAGACAGATAGAGAATTAGTTGACAACAAGCAATGGATCGATGCACACCTGAAGAACGCGGAGTTATTGTTATTGCTTATTTGACCAATTTCCGGTCTGCTGTTTTAACGCAGCGTCGTTATTTTCCTCGTCGTCCTGCATCATGTGCGCGAACAATTAAGCGTTTGGCTGATCGTCTCGTGCAAACTGGGTCCACTATAGATGTCGCAAGAAGTGGCCGGCCCTGTATTGCTTGTTCGGCCGAGAATATCACTGCTGTGACCGAGGACATCCGAGAGAGTCCCCAAACATCGACGAGACAACAATGTACACAACTTGGTATCAGCAGACGTTCGTTGCGTCGAATTTTGGTGAAGATTCTGAATATTTTCCCTCATAAAGTGCAAACTGTTCACCAATTGTTTCCTGCTGACCGCCAAGTGAGGTTAATTTACTCCCATGCTCTGTTAAACCAGGTGCAAGAAGAGGATGATTTCGTATTCAAAATCATAATGAATCATGAATGGTTATGTGAATAAACAAAATTTGCGTTTCTGGGGCACGGAGAATCCACATGAAGTACAGGAAGAGCCATTGCACCCCCTCAAAGTGACTGTTTGGTGCGGCATTTGCAGTGAAAAATTGATTGGCCCTTATTTTTTTGAGTACGCCGATGACTTTAACCGTAACTGGTGAGCGCTACAGGTAGATGTTAAACGATTTTTTTTGCCGCAAGTTGCTGAATTGGATCTCGAGCATTGTTGGTTCCAGCAGGATGGTGCAAACGCTCATACAGCTAGGGCAACGATGGAGATTTTGAATCACCAATTTCCGGACTCTGTGATCTCCCGTTTTGGAGATTTGAACTGACGGCGCCAGACTTCTTCTTTTGGGGCTTTTTGAAATCTCGCGTTTACCACAACAAACCACAAACCTTGCAAGTTTTGAAAGCCATCATTGCGAGTAACAATTCAAAATGACGTAAAACGAGCACAAATGTACATCTCCTCAAGGGGTGGTCATTTGATCGATATCATTTTTCCAACTTAATGCCATCAATTTTATACCTTCAAACACTTTTCGTGAAAACAGAGCCCAATTTTTTTCATTTCTAACAAAATGGCGGCCAATTCACATTATGACATTACTTTTGCCCCACCGTGTATTACAATACTTTTTAGATAATGGATTTTAAAATAACAGTTAAAGGTAAAATACATTTTTTCTGATATTAATAGCTTAAATTTTCGTCTGTACTCGTATGTCATCGTGGGGTCTCGTCATCACGCCGTTATGATATTGCCATAACAACATATTTTGAGATCAATGATATCATAACTTCGTGATGTCTTTCCATCATAAAGTCTAAAAAGAAACGTGATACCTTGGCATCGTGATGTATCGACGCTATACTATCTTGACATTATAATGCTATTACGCCATTATACCTTGACGTCATAATGCGTCACAGTGTGAGTTATGTTGCGACATCATGAGTGGTGTTATAACATCGTTTATTATGACATTGTGGCATTGGATCTCCCTAAATATGGCCGAAAATCTCGCGAGGGGCATAACCCGCCTACACAATTACTTGGACACATAATACAATAATAATAAAAAAAAATTGCCAATGCTAACTGTATGACAAATAATAGTGTCGAACATATAGTACCGGAAATTTAAGGTATCTGCTGCGAGTAAAGCGACTCGCATCCTCTGAAAATGATGCACCCAACTACTTCAACACATGGATGTGTGTAATGCGGAACGAACTTTCTTGAGACACGTTTTTTTGAAAATCGTAGCATTTTTCCAAGGACGATTTTTTGTTCGCTATTGGTGATGCTATGTGCATTATACGAAGTATAGGTAATATCCCACCATGTGAAGAATTATCCCAGCATACTAATCTATGAAAGAACAACCATTCGATTGTATGTCTCAAAGCCTTTCACATTCCAAAGGTGCAACATAAAACCGTTTACATGATAGATATTTTCTTGTGTTTCCCTATTTAACATTTCAAATGCATTCAAATGCTTAGATAAAAAGGAAATTGATAGGAAGACCAAAGGAGAACAAAACAAAAAAGGAAAGAACTGTAACATAACAATGCAAAAGTCTTCCCACAGGACAAACGAAAGAGATTTTCCTTTGATACGACAACGAGTTTGGAAATTCCGACCACAACTTTAAATTACAATAACAATCGATGGACAATAGAGAAAGTATCCAAACTAAAACCCATCTAAGGATTCTTTGATTTGATCGTAGGCAATAGACAGAATGAAATTCCAGATGCACCCTCGTATCAATGGAAGGAAAATACTTAAGAAAACACCCCGTGGAACATTTTCTGGGTAATCGCCACCGCCAACTCTGGACGTAGAGAACGATTTGTGTTTTACTCTATTTTTAAACAGGATATTTGCAGTATTCTAGTGGAGGGGTTTGTGGCGCTGCTAGTGTAACCACGAGGCACGATTTCTATTTAAAACTATTTTCATTGAATCGTGATTTTCAATTGATCAATGGTATTTGAGAGTTGAGATGAACTATGTATATATATTTGGTTGGGCACTTGCTATTGATGGACGACAACTGGGTTGGGGGAATATATATATATTTCAATGGGCAAATAGTAGGAAGAAGGAGGAGGACATGCCACTTCTTTTTCAAACTCTGCTACATATAAAAAATTACATGTTTTCCTTTAATTTTGATATGCAGCATAAACTGTAATTCAGGACCTTTTATTTGAGACATAGTAGCTTCAAATATTTGTTTCTCTTTTAAATACTACCAACTGGCAATACTACCCCACCGGTGGAGTGATTTTGCCAAGGAGTGAGGATGGATGGGCCAAGTAGATATTATTTAAATAAAAAAGCACAAAGTACTGTAGCACAAATATTAATTAGTTTATTTGAAGAAAAGCAAAGAAATTATAGATGGTAAATCCTCCCCCTTCTACCCTACTGCTAATCGAAGAGGTGAGTGACTAATATTTAAATTTAAAGACGTTGCAGTAGCAAGTACCTATAGAGGGCTGTAATTCAGCTTTTGTTGGGAAAAAAAGTCAAAGGAGAGGCATGCCAAGGAGATTCCGTCCGACGTGTCATCGCCTCAGACCACAGAATGACAATACATGTTCACGAAAGGCCTAAGTATGGAACTGATACAATGAAAGTGAAATTATATATGAGAAATATGGAGAAACCTTGCAGTACAATTGGTCCTGCCAAAGATGTTGTACGACTCCAGACATATCCCGAAAACTTCAGACTCGCCTTGAAAACACTTAAAAGACTTCAATATACTCGTATTCAGTCCAAATTTAACTCAAGACACGTCCACAAAATACAATGCGCGTATATGCAAGACATGTTTGTACTACACGAGGTGATAGCTATAGTTGAGGAATTATAATGTCGAAGTTAGAGCCATAAGACAAGCCATGAATTCCCTGAACATGCATCACTCTGGAACTAGACTAGAGATTAGTTTTCACTAAGAAAACCTAGTAATACCGATATTCTTGCCTATGAGGTTGAATGGAACATAACTCTACGACTTCGATAAGAGCAATGTAAAAATAGAATTGGAAAAATAACTTTTTTAGAAGGACAAATAATAAATTCATAGCCGACTACGTCAGTAACAAGGTTTTCTCTTTTTATTGATGGCTCAAAAAATTAAGGGAGAAATAAGTGTGACATAAGGTCTCAAAACGTATAAGGTGCGATGGCAACGTTTAATCCTCCACCACCTTAAAAAAGGAACACGCTGAAAATTAAGACCAGTTTGACAAAATTATAAACAGAGCGAAACACCGGATGGACAATTCCAATCCCTACATCGGGAAATGATTTTCTCTTTCTATGCTGATAGGGTTTTGTACACCGATGGATCGTAAAGAGTGTCTCAAAATTCACGCAAGATTTGAATTTTGCGCCATTTGTGCGGTAAAGTGTTGCCAACGAAAAAAAAGGACAGTTTGTTAGCTGACAGTTCAGGGTTATTAAAAATGAAGTGCTACACGAAAGAACAACGCGTTTTCATTGTTGAGCAATATTTTAAAAATAATGAAGGTTTGGCAGTTACAGTTCTCAATTTTCTTACAAAATATGGTCGTAATAGTGATTTCATCAACTGTGAAGAGATTAATTCAAAAATTCAGGAGACTGGATTAATTAGTGATTTTAGATACTCAGGCCGTTCTTCAACAAGTCGTTCAACACAAAACATGGAAGTAGTTCGTAAGAGTGTTGTTGTTGGACATTTCGAGAAGCGTATTTTCACGAAAGGAAAGTGTATTCTCCCGAAAGATTTGCATCTTCATGCATATGAAGTGCAATTGAATCAAGAACTGGGGCGTACTGACCACGCACAGTGAAGAGAGGTCGTTGACTGGATTATGGAACAACAGCAAGTGGATGCCGATTTTTCAAACAAAATCATCTCCAGCGATAAAGCTCATTTTCATTTTGATGGCTTTTTTAATCGTCAAAATTGTCGAATTTGGGGTTCAGAAAATCCACGAGTGTTTGCTGAGCAAATTGAGCGCTGTATCAACGAAACTTAGCCAAATTTCGACAAAAGAGTGCGTATGTGCCAGCAAAGCCGTGAAGGCCATTTACACGACATGCTTTCCATGCATACTGTACTGTATACTTTATGAATCAATAAAATATTTACAATTTTTAATCAAAATTACTTTTTGCGTGAATTTTGGGACACCCTTTACAAGGACAGCAACAGTTATTGAGGTGAAATCGAATGGAGGAACCGAAATTATCAACCAAGGACTCCTACCGGATTTAATATCCATCACTCAAGCCTGGTCTGTGGAGACTAGACCGACACTTTACGTATCCTCAATAGCGGACACAGCAGCCAAGGAAACAATCAAATAGCTTTTGGCCGTGACAACTTCTAACTCTTTTCGACTTACCAGGAGATTGTTCGCGACAAACCAGGAAAAAGAGACAGCCGAAGCATCAAAAGGGCTGCTGAACCTTCCTTCGAACCCACCATACTCAGCATACTCGCATCCTATACAACAAAAAAATCAGAAGAGAAGAAGAGAAGAAGAAGATCGCATTCGAATTCTACCCATACGCAAGTTTTCACAAGTAATCACCTTTACAACACAGACGAGCTGGAGGATTGTCAAAATTGCGGACCTTTTCAAACAAATTCTTCAGAAAGTTTTAATTTGATATGTCACATGTTAAGGTGGACATTTTTTTCCTTGTGGTACATTATGCCAAAAAAGAACTTTCTCAGTTCATTGCATACTATTTTCATGCTCTCTGGATCTAACGGTGTAAAAGTTATAAGCTATCACATACTGACGGATAGACAGGCACCGTTTTGAATCCATTCGTGTTCCGTTTCATACCATTCTGGTGCGGAATACTAAAAATTAAACTTGAAAATTGGTATAAATGCAGTGATGCCAATAAAACCTTTGACGTCAGGGAAATATTGGATTTAAAAAGGTTAGATTCTCTAACATTATTTCTAGATGCATTACAAACATGCACATTCTTTTCTATTTCAAGTATCCATGATAATTTTGATTAAAATTGTTTTAATTAACAGATGTTTTCGAAAATCAACTATTCTCGGACGATTTTAACAAAAATTTTGTGACGTGATGCAAGGACATAGAGAGGTTTTTAAACAGATTTTTAAGAGTTTTACTTCAATTTTCAATCGTAATGTGAAATTAATCTTATGGAGTCCGTTTACCGGTAGCATTCTCCTTTATTTTGTTTTCTTTAAAATCTTGTCGTTGAGCGCTAAATTGTTAGCTGACAATACCAAAAACAGGTTCCAATTTGTCGGTGTAAATTAACTGGAATAGGGCTAAATTGACATCACTGTATAAATGTTGTACAGGGTTATTCATTCTTGTACTTTTTATTTTTATTTTTTTTATACTCGTAATTTGGGTGTACTAAAGGGGATATGAATACTCTTATATTATTTCAGGGTACGGGCATTTTGCAGATAGATAGATAGAGAAAAAGGAAGAAAGATTGGTGTAATGGTTTGAAACTCAGGTGGTATTAAGTTTCTTTAAACTCCAAGGGTAGCCGTCCAGATAACTGGGGAGTATTTGCTGTTATTGTCATTGCTTATGATTCACAGTATTTTTGCCCATCCTCCTGATGCCACATCACGATCAGGTTGCACTTTCAGCCTTATGAGATGACTATCCTACTGCCAGTGTTATGCCATCGCAGTAGAATTGCCATAAGATTTCTCAATTTATCAACTTTTTTTATTTATTTAATACGAAATAAATGGATGGTTCTTGACATCAGGATTTGAACCGTGAACTTGCGGCGTGACAAACGATGACGTTACAACTACATCACGGCAACCCTCAAAGCTTTAAAAAAGAGAGTATTAAAGATTTCAATGAAATTTGTTTACTCTTTTAAATTGTGGACTATGCCATTATGTTAGGGGGTGGCTATGGTGCAGGTTCAAGTCCGGACGGGAAACAGCAACCACAACCTTATGGCATACGAGTAAGAGCATAAAAGAGAAACGAATAAAATCCAAGTTTCTTCAACCACTACACCAAAAAGAGTTCTGCTTGGTAGTACAATGGACTTCGTGTGAGCTGAGTGCTCCGGGATTTGGAAATTTCCTCCAATAAAAAAAAAAAAAAAAATACATATATGGAATACAACATCGGTCAAATAAACACCGCGGGAGTTTTTGCAAATTTCGATTCTTGTGAGGTAAAGTTCAACAGCTTTCCGGCACATTTCTGCCTGTATTGCGGCCATAACTTCACGGAAGTTGATTTTTAAGTGGTCCAAAGACACGATCTTTAGCACAGCTCCACAAAAAGAAATACAACGGGGTCAGATCGCACGATCTTGGTGGTCAATGATGTCGCCAAATATCGATTTTAAACGGCTGTGCAATATAGCCAAATTTGCCTATATTGTCTGGCACATATCCGCGTCTTCTTGGAACCACATGTCGCTCACATCAATGTCTTCAATCTTATGCCAAAAAAGATATTTATCATTTGTCCATAGTGTAGAGAATTCACCGTAATAGTGGCGCCTTCGTCGTTTTCAAAAAAATGCGGCTTGAATACAAACTGTCACTGCCTGAATACTGTCACCCGTAGTGGGTGCAATGGCCTCTAAACGATCGCATTTGGATTCTCAGAACTCTAAATTATGCAATTTTGTTTGTTTACCAAGCCGCCGAGAGAGAAATGGGCCTCATCACTGAAGAAAATTCCTTTCGAAAAATCGGCGTCAACTTGTTGATTTTCCATCACCTAATCGGCGTATGTTCTCAGCATTCTGTGCTTTGAGCGGTAGTTAAACTATCCGTATTATAAAATGGCAAGGTACAGACCTAACTATCTGTCAATATGGATGACAGACAGATTAGACAGATGACATACGGCAGGAATATAAAATCCCAACCTCGCGTTGTCTCACTGGTACAGGAACATTTAATAGTGAATATGTTGACTCGAATTTAACCATTATAGCACGCATAGCCTGTGTGGTGGGACGATTATTATGACAGAAAATTGGAGCAAGAACTCTTAAATTTGCGACTCAGAATTTTGGTAGTAATTTTCAATAATTTCCAAACTTTACTCGTTCGTGAACTTCACCATGGTAAAAATATAAACATTGACTGACGTCCTGACATTGACAGATCATAAAAAAAGTTTAAAGGTGCGTTTGAATTGAAATACAATATTGTTATGTCCCTATTGAAAAACCCTTTACAAAAAATGCACCGAAAGGCCAGTCGAAAAATTGCTTTCTTTATTGATGGTCTCACCTACTACCATTCATTAAACTGATAGAACAGTGCCAAAATTAACTTGTTTACTTGCGTATAAAGCTTAATGATACTTTGTACTGAGTTACAGGTCATACTGGCATAGAAATAAGGTCAAATTTTGCTTATACGCAAATTACTCATTTCGGAACTTCACCAAAATCGTTAAAATGATTTTAACTTAGTATAACGTGAGCGCTATGGTGCGGGGGTGAGCCGGAGTTTCAAGGTTTAAATCTAAGAAAACAACAAAAAAAAGTTTTCTCACGGTCCTACCTCTTGCGAACGTCTGACAAACATCCGAGAGTTAAAATTGTCATGAGAAGCTCCTTTCAATCGATTAAATTACCCTTCTGAAACGGCTTAAAACTGTAGGTCTCAACCATTCGTGTGGGCACAGCACGATTGACTGCAAGAAGCTAAGCCAGGCCCTGTATTGGGCTGTTAGCGCCAACAACTTTTTATTTATATTGTATGCCATGACCTGTATAGTTCAAAAATCTTTCAACAAGTAAAGTACCGTTATACACATCTTTTTCATAAAACCGGATGCGCCATCTCTTAGTATATGTCCACTATAACACAAATTTAAACAAAATCGTTGAATAAGAAAATGGGTTCTTATTGAAACCTGCCATTAGTAAAGCACGAGCAATTGTGATCGTTCAGATCCCAGATGTGAAGTATGACAGCCGTTTGGGCTGCAGTTGGCAGTAGGTACAGAGAATCAATGGAGCCACTTTTTGAGATTCTCTAGTATGTAATAGTAACATCTAAGATTAATCTACAATTCCCACGAATTCAATACTTGCCTTTATAGGTGCAAGTAAAAAACGAGTTGGCTGATGAACTCAGATAAGAAAAATCAACCATTTCAAACCACTGACGTAACAGCATGCCGGATGGCACTGACAAAACTTTGCCATCAATTTTTAAACTTTATTCATCTAAACACATCCAACAATTTAAATGGAAAATATGTTTATTCTTAAAATTATTAGCAAGGATAGATAGGGGGAATAGAAATATTCCAAGCTGTGCCTGCTGTCTATCCCCAAAAATTCGGGTCAATTCAGGCAGAACGTACATACATCATAATCATCCATGTTATCCTTGGAAAATCTCTTTCAAAAGACCGTAAATTGTTAACAAGCTCAGTTTCTTTCCCCCTCCAGAACTCTGAAATCCTGTTCCGTTGCCACGGACATCACCATCATAACTTATGCACGTACGGATCAGTAGTTGTTACAAAAACTTATTAAAATGCATGTCAAACAATTTTGCAAGCACATAAATTTTCGGTGCTGCTGATGCTGTCCAAAGTACATAAACTTTAAATGGACATATTTAGCTTGTTAGTACAGAAAATTTGTGTCCATGTGTTCTCATGGGTCAGTTGAGAGACGGAAATTGAAAAAAAAAAAGAACCAACATCCTTTCGGTCATCCGTGAAATTTTGATAGACAAAAGTCTAACCGACCAAAGTCAGCAATTATGTCGTCGTCCTTTGGGGGCACGTTGGTCCCGTTAATGCCATTCGAATTTTCCAAATTTTGTACTTTCGTAATACATCACAGTCATCCTCTTAACATGATTACCGGACATTTGCCACATTCACTGCATGTGGGTGAGTGAATAGGGGAAGAAAAAAAAGGATATCCTGTACGTTATCAAAACTTCACTATTATTGCAGTTTCTCAAAGTTCACAACTTTAAGGATAACAAAAGTGCTGAGATTATATACTTATTATTGCTCCTCGAAACCATTGCATATTTCCATAGACGTACGAGTAATTCGCTTCATTTTCAATTTGAGTTTCGAGAAAAAATAAAATAAAAATAAATTTAACAAAAATGAGATTATATTTGGTCCTTGTTGACTTTTTCCAAAGTTAAGTTAGCAAAGTTAAGACAAATGCAATTTGCCAACTAACAATCCTGGTGCAGTGATACGGCTCGCCGCCCGCCGGCAGCAGTACAATCAGATTCTCCCTCAGGGAACCGAACACACCCGCAAAGAGAAAAACTCGAAGAACAAATATTTTTCCAATTTTTGAATTCAAAACACGCATTCTGTGGATGTTCCTTCTGAGGGCGGACTGGGTGGCACACTTATCCTTCGTCGTGGACCTGGTCACACTCTATGTGTGCTGTCGCCGTAAAGTATGACTTTCTATGGTACGGTAGCCGTCGTCTAACCGACGTAGTTAGAGATTCAAATGAGAGAGAGAGATATTTTATTATTAAAATCAAATGAAATTAAGTTTGGGAAAAGTGGAAAATCTCATTTGAAAAGTTCATAATGCGAAATGCAGAGGGTTTTAGGTTTGAGGCGGAGCATGGGGTGGCTAAAAAGGACGCTGCTCTGACATGGTTCTGTGGTTCGGCGATGAGATGGTATACGCGACATGTTACGCGACGATGACTTAAAATTGCGTTTCGAAAAGTTTAAATCGAAAGAACACACTTCAAGTGGAAGTGACGCGGTCATCAGTGTCATTATTATTTTTGAGTTTGTTGTTTTCTGAGTTAACTCGTTGAGGATTGGTTATAATGGAATGGATATTGAGCAATAGTTCATACTAAAATGGAAATTAGAAAGGAAAAGGATATTATATGTATCTGCGGTTTTTATGAGCAGATGCAGTCTGTTAAAAAGGACTGGAGTGTACTACTTAGGTTGTCAAGAAATATGGGAGCTTTTATGAACAGATAGTTTGATAGGGGGAAATGTCTTATACCTCCTCTTCGGCTGATTGTCGTGGTGAATGTGAAATCTTCAAAGTGGACTCTGATTGACTGCTACAGTTCCAAAACCATTTCTAGGAGTAGCACAGACATTGCTTCTACCGGCTATCTCGCAGATGCTTGCAATTTCTACTTTTTAATGCTCAAGATCAAGGTGTTACAAGGACGAGCTAAATTCTTTAACATTTGGATCGCGGTTTTCCACAGGTGTTTGCCCTATTTTTTCCGACCTTTAAATAGATTTTCGTAAGAATTATCGATTTGAATATTACAATTCAGCATATTTAAACTTTGACAGTTGTAAAACTGTTGAGATGGAGGAACCAAATGACAGTAGTGCTATGAAGCAGAATGGAAAAAAAAAAACGTTTTTAGCCACATATCCATCTAAATTTGAGCAGAGCCACTATGCGCCGTCAATGTGATAACAAATGGAAGGTGCTCTACTACCCAGTCATACAGGAAATCGAGGAGAGCAGAGGAGACAGATGCAGAATAAGTGGAAACCTCACACCCTAGACGTCGAAGTACTCCAGCTGATGACGGAGGACATATCCTTCTACGGACCTGCTGCCGATAAAGTGGATGAAACAAAGACTTGTCGTCTTACGAAAAGGTAATAAACTACCGCAGGATCCCTCATCGTATAGGCCTCTATGCATGCTGGACATCATGGACAAAATACTGGAGTTCATAATAAGTGACAGATTGAAAAGTGCGATCGTTGAAGCGGGAGGCCTCGCAGTCTATTTTAGAAATAGAATACTGTACTATTGCACCGACGCACGACGGAATGAGACAGTATAACGTCACAGGCGGTGTCCTCCAAGGCTCCGTACTAGATCCACTACAGTGGAATCTAATGTACGATGACGTCCTCAGACCTCGAATCCCGAGGTCCTCGAAAATAATTGGCTTCGCCGACGACATAGTAATCGTTGTAGTGATCAAATTTCTTGAGGAGTTGGAGCACAACTGTAATGAAGCTGTTGGGATGGTACAGGGCTGGCTAGTAAGCATTGACTTAAAACTAGCAGAGGAAACGACTGAAGTAGTGCTCATCGGCAGCAGACGAGTTATGGAAGGACTATAAGAGTAACCGTGGGCGATAGCGTTGTAGTTTCCAAACCAGAGCTAAAGTACCTTGGCATTACTATAGATGCAAGGTTGACTTTTAAGCAACACCTGCAAGATGCAGTTGAGAAGGCAGCAAGAATAACGTCTGTCCTGGCAAGGATCATGCTAAACATTGGAGAACCTAAACAGAAGTAGAGACTGCTCTCGTCGTCCCAAATATGGGCAAGTGCCATGAAGATGAAATCGTACAGAAGGAAGATGGAGACGGCCTACAGAACCAATGTCTTAGTATGCAGCGTCTTTCAAACAACCTCCTACGACGCGGCATGCGTAGTGGCTGGAATGGTGCCAATAGACCTCCTCGTTAAAGAAGCCGAATGGGGTTTAGTGGGTGGAAATCCCACACTATTACTGAATACGGGCTCAGTTTCGTCTTTCGAAGATTCCCACCTTCCAACGCAAAAAAAGGGAAGTTGCTTTCTAAATCCATCCCGAAGGCACGACTCACGATTAAGTAAAGAAAAACCTCAAAAACTGGCTTGTAAAGCACCTATTCCATCTGAAAATTAATAATTAATTAAATTAAAATCAAATGCAGTCTATTAGATATGGGCGGATGTATTTATAATCTTCAAATTATCCCTGTACGCCCTTAACTCAAAAACTACAGGAAAGATTTTGAGGCACATGTCTTTGTCCAACAATGTACACAGCTGTGCATATCATCAGAGTTATCATTGTTGAACTCAGTATTTACTCAGTTTTTATGATTCAAATTTGGGTAAGACAGTGTATCAATCTCGTGTACAGCAGGTTAAGTTTTGCACACTAGAAAATCTTCAGCAAGAAAAAAAAAAGTAATAAGGATCGCCCTTTATGGCAAAGCCACACATTCCGTTTTTTTGTGGCCTTTTTGTGGGTAATGTACGAGTAGTCTTAAATCATGTTTAGAGAATCTGAAAAGTTGAAAAATCTTGGAAAATATAAGCCCGGTTTCCTAAATATCCGACTTGAGGTTTATAAGAATTAAATGAAACCATTCAACATTTAAGGCATCGGATATCCGATACAGGCGTCGGATATACGACTTTCTGCCTGCTGAGAAACCCTTAGCTCCATCCAGCATCAGACCTCGAATATCCGACATCAGATATATCGAAGTGTCCTTTATTGGTATACCAAGTTGGATAGACAATTTCTGGTAGTGGACTTCAGATATACAACTCACTTCTTGCCGGGCAAATAGTTTTGTGTTGACTTGTAAAGTCTCACCTAGAATTCATTACAATCCATCTGGAATGAATGCTGTGATGCCCTGTCACTCAATTAAGCCCTAATTATGTGACAGGGCAGGGTATATGTTAATATGTTGAGATGGAGGAACCAAATGACAGTAGTGCTATGAAGCAGAATGGAAAAAAAAAAACGTTTTTAGCCACATATCCATCTAAATTTGAGCAGAGCCACTATGCGCCGTCAATGTGATAACAAATGGAAGGTGCTCTACTACCCAGTCATACAGGAAATCGAGGAGAGCAGAGGAGACAGATGCAGAATAAGTGGAAACCTCACACCCTAGACGTCGAAGTACTCCAGCTGATGACGGAGGACATATCCTTCTACGGACCTGCTGCCGATAAAGTGGATGAAACAAAGACTTGTCGTCTTACGAAAAGGTAATAAACTACCGCAGGATCCCTCATCGTATAGGCCTCTATGCATGCTGGACATCATGGACAAAATACTGGAGTTCATAATAAGTGACAGATTGAAAAGTGCGATCGTTGAAGCGGGAGGCCTCGCAGTCTATTTTAGAAATAGAATACTGTACTATTGCACCGACGCACGACGGAATGAGACAGTATAACGTCACAGGCGGTGTCCTCCAAGGCTCCGTACTAGATCCACTACAGTGGAATCTAATGTACGATGACGTCCTCAGACCTCGAATCCCGAGGTCCTCGAAAATAATTGGCTTCGCCGACGACATAGTAATCGTTGTAGTGATCAAATTTCTTGAGGAGTTGGAGCACAACTGTAATGAAGCTGTTGGGATGGTACAGGGCTGGCTAGTAAGCATTGACTTAAAACTAGCAGAGGAAACGACTGAAGTAGTGCTCATCGGCAGCAGACGAGTTATGGAAGGACTATAAGAGTAACCGTGGGCGATAGCGTTGTAGTTTCCAAACCAGAGCTAAAGTACCTTGGCATTACTATAGATGCAAGGTTGACTTTTAAGCAACACCTGCAAGATGCAGTTGAGAAGGCAGCAAGAATAACGTCTGTCCTGGCAAGGATCATGCTAAACATTGGAGAACCTAAACAGAAGTAGAGACTGCTCTCGTCGTCCCAAATATGGGCAAGTGCCATGAAGATGAAATCGTACAGAAGGAAGATGGAGACGGCCTACAGAACCAATGTCTTAGTATGCAGCGTCTTTCAAACAACCTCCTACGACGCGGCATGCGTAGTGGCTGGAATGGTGCCAATAGACCTCCTCGTTAAAGAAGCCGAATGGGGTTTAGTGGGTGGAAATCCCACACTATTACTGAATACGGGCTCAGTTTCGTCTTTCGAAGATTCCCACCTTCCAACGCAAAAAAAGGGAAGTTGCTTTCTAAATCCATCCCGAAGGCACGACTCACGATTAAGTAAAGAAAAACCTCAAAAACTGGCTTGTAAAGCACCTATTCCATCTGAAAATTAATAATTAATTAAATTAAAATCAAATGCAGTCTATTAGATATGGGCGGATGTATTTATAATCTTCAAATTATCCCTGTACGCCCTTAACTCAAAAACTACAGGAAAGATTTTGAGGCACATGTCTTTGTCCAACAATGTACACAGCTGTGCATATCATCAGAGTTATCATTGTTGAACTCAGTATTTACTCAGTTTTTATGATTCAAATTTGGGTAAGACAGTGTATCAATCTCGTGTACAGCAGGTTAAGTTTTGCACACTAGAAAATCTTCAGCAAGAAAAAAAAAAGTAATAAGGATCGCCCTTTATGGCAAAGCCACACATTCCGTTTTTTTGTGGCCTTTTTGTGGGTAATGTACGAGTAGTCTTAAATCATGTTTAGAGAATCTGAAAAGTTGAAAAATCTTGGAAAATATAAGCCCGGTTTCCTAAATATCCGACTTGAGGTTTATAAGAATTAAATGAAACCATTCAACATTTAAGGCATCGGATATCCGATACAGGCGTCGGATATACGACTTTCTGCCTGCTGAGAAACCCTTAGCTCCATCCAGCATCAGACCTCGAATATCCGACATCAGATATATCGAAGTGTCCTTTATTGGTATACCAAGTTGGATAGACAATTTCTGGTAGTGGACTTCAGATATACAACTCACTTCTTGCCGGGCAAATAGTTTTGTGTTGACTTGTAAAGTCTCACCTAGAATTCATTACAATCCATCTGGAATGAATGCTGTGATGCCCTGTCACTCAATTAAGCCCTAATTAGATGGGCGTGGCATTGTAACATTTTTGATCAAGATTTTTTTTTAAACTGAAATTCAATTTCATGTGTGAGAAAGACTAAATGGACATACACGGTATAGAAAGGTTCGTTTGAACCTGAAATGGAAAAATCAAAAAAACATTTTGAAATTAGAGATCAAAAATTTCTTTGCTCTCAGAAATCACATAATTTCCAACTATTCTCGAAATAAAGACGAAAAACAAGCGAAAAACGTGAGAAGTGCTATTTTCTTTCCCTCGAAAATCCACTGGTAGTATATTATTTTAGATATTTCAATTTAGCAAGTGGATTTACTTAATTAAATCTTGTCAACCCTTGAGGGACATAGGGCGTCAGCACGACGTTTTGATCGAATTTCTGTAATCCGGTTTAAGCTCTCTCAAATTCATTCTCAAAAACCTTTTTTTCTGGTCGACTGTTCTGCGCTGCATTTGTTTAGGTCTACCTACTATTCTGCCTGACTAGGTGAGTAGATTCTATGGCATTTTGCAAAACAGTTGTCCTCGGGCCGAGCCATTGTCACTTTTTCCTCCGTATGGTGGTGTTTATAGAATATTACATTCATTTGAGACAGTGGTGGTCACCTTCCAAGTATTACAACCATAAAGTAGTACTGATTCGACATTAGAGCGGAACAGTCCCAGCTTGGTTCTTCTGCTGTACACATTGCTTTTCCAGATTTTTCATAGCATTTGGAATGTAAAATTAGCGTATTCGATTCTACTGCTCACATCCAGTTCGGTGCCGAGACCATGCTTCCTACATATAGAAAGTTATCAACATTCTCGAACTGCTGCGCCGGCAATGTTTTTCAGCCCAATTTTGTTTTTGCAACCTAATATGTAGCCTTTACAATAGCTATAAGTTTTTCTGGGATGTTTCCACCATTTTGTTTTTCTCGGTTTCCAAATTGTGGAATATTAAATATATGTCCATTATCCTGTGTCAACATAGTCCAGATATTTTAGATAAGATGTGATTCAATGCTGCCCGAAATACATCGCTAACGACAATTAAGAACAACGGTGAGAGTATAGAACCCTGTCGTACTCCACTTTGCAACGCAGAAGAGGCATATCGATGCAAGCTGTCGAAAGCCTGTCGATGAAAAACTAGATGCATTACTCTATGATGGTAAGGTATTTACTCGTACGTGGTCTATACGGGGTCCATCACGAAAACCTGTCTGTTCGACATCGAGGGCTGTATCTAAATGTTTTTTTTTTTTTTATTCTGTTTAGAACTATCCTAGCTATTATCTTGGTTAAGGCTGGAAGAACGCATATACCACAGTGTAGGTACAACAGGTTACACTTTTTTGGATGCTTTATGATTATATCAATTATAATGTTGTAATCCTTTTGTAAATTGTTTTTTTTTTTTTTCATGAGATGTCATATCTCTTCCAGGAATAGCTCAATTTTCAATGCTCTCCATTAAAGAGCTCGGCTGGTGTGCCATCAATGTCTACGGCTTTATTTTTCTCGAGGCATCTGCTTCTAAAGCGTAAAGCGATCCCTGAAATGTTGGCGCAATAGGGGATCCTGAAGCCTATCGCTGCAATACATTGGCCTTTGACAATTCATTTCTCTACCAGTATTTGTAAATTTAATGTAACCTGTCACAAATATAGTCGATCAATATTGCCACTAGACAATAACCTAACTTTCAGTACTCACTATCGTACTAAGCCGTTTTCCAAACTAAATCGAGAGCGGTAGAGTTTTCTTTTCTAAAATGTTCATTCATTCCACCTCAGATTGTGTTGTTGCCAAATGGTAGAGCCTTCAAAATCTCTCTCTATGTGACCCGACAGAACCTTAAACAAACCACACAATTGCTAAATCTTCAATTAATCTCCAAGTAGAGAACGCTTGAAAAGCTATTTAGCAGACATTTTGCTCTCCAAGTTCCACTTACAAACTGAAATGGATTTAATTTTACCCACAAAAGGATGAATGACATTCTAAAGATGCTCTCCTCAGATCAAATACTAATTAATTTTTCATTTTTAATTAAATGCTTATCATGCACTTATTTGGTCCTATCTAGTGTAGTTTATAGCTCATATCATTTAAACTGGGGTCCTCCTTGGAAATATTATTATATCTGCAAAAAAAAGGAGTGAATCCTTGCAACATCAGCGAATGAATTAACGTACCAACATGGGGGTGCATTCGTAACCCCCGAAGCGCTGCTATATGAATTTCCCAAAGGGCAACTCCACCCATTCTCCTCCTAACACCCCGAATGAATGGTGAGGAGGCCTCAACGCAAATGCGAGCACTTCAACAGTGACATACAATTCAAACCCCCTCACGGGAAGGGTGGGTGGAAGGTATCACACCCTCATCACAGCGTTTTTTTTTTTCTTTTCAGTAGCCGGTGTATATCCCCAATTACAGAGGCGGTAGGGGTGGTGTATCTTTTTTTTTTTTAAATCTAGTTTCGTTTGAAAAGCATATTTCCACAAATGGGAATTGAGGGGGGTCTGGGTGTGGGCTGTACAGTTATAGTCCTATGGAAAAAAAAGAATACACGAAAGGCGTTGCTTAGCGGGATCCCACCCTTTTCATGTTCACGGCTGCAGCTCTCAGTTATTTCGTACGTTGCTCGTTGGTCCTTAGGAGATCATCGTCAGTCACCCCCCTTAGGCATATCTGACACGTCTGTACTGAGAGGCCTACTTTCCATGAAGGAAACTTTATTGCATAGGAACTCACATACGTCGAAGGCTACCATTACCAAGTAAAGAGGACTCCCATCATCATCATGAGAATGATTATAATATTATGTTCAGCAGTACGCAGTCTCGGTCGTTTACTTTGGTACTTAGACCCATCATCGACGTGTGTCAAGGTGAGAGCAGCTAACTTTTTTTTTGAATCTGTTTGTTGGAATAAAAGAAAGTGTTCAAGTCATAGGTGATGCAGTTGAGATGCAGAGTCCACTGTGGAATGTTCTCATTTTTATAGAATTTTTTTTTTTAAAGTGATGGGAAGGGAGCAGAATTTCGGAGCGTGGGAGATGAATTCAATAAACCTAGATACTCGTACATATAAAAAACGGAGTAGTACCTAGAAAAGTATTTGGATGAATCAATGAATGTTGTTTTCGCCCTAGTTGGGTATCCATAAGCGTTAAAGTTGAACTAGTTGCGTAACCAATTATTTTTGAAGTATAAGGTGGCGTAAAAGTAATGTCACAATTTGAATTGGCTGCCATTTTGTTAGAAATGAAAAAAATTGGGCTCTGTTTTCACAAAAAGTTTAATAGAAGGTATAAAATTGATGGCATTAAGTTGAAAAAATGATATCGGTCAAATGACCACCCCTTGAGGAGATGCACTTTTGTGCTCGTTTTACGTCATTTTTAATTGTTACTCGCAATGATGGCTTTCAAGACTTGCAAGGTTTGTAGTTTGTTGTGGTAAACGCGAGATTTCAAAAAGCCCCAAAGGAAGAAGTCTCGCGCCATAACTGGCCGGTCAGTTCAAATCTCCAAACGCCAAAGGGTCCGGAAATTGGTGATTCAAAATCTCCATCGTTGCCGAGCTGTGTGAGCGTTTGCACCATCATGCTGGAACCAACAATGCCAATTCAGCAACTTGCGATAAAAAAAAACTCGTTTAACATCTATCTGTAGCGCTCACCAGTTACGGTTACGGTGGTGCCGTCAGTGTCCTCAAAAAAATAAGGTCCAATCACTTTCTCACTGCAAATGCCGCACCAAACAGTCGTGCCCCAGAAACGCAAATTTTATTTATTCAAGTAACCACTTAAGTGGAAATAGGCTTCGTCGCACATTATGGTTTTGGATACGAATTCAACCTCTTCTTGCACCAGGTTTAACAGAGCATGGGAGTAAGTTAACCTTACTTGACGGTCAACAGGCAGCAATTGGTGAATGGTTTGCACTTTATAAGGGGGCTTTCACCAAAATTGGATGCAACGAACGTTTGCTGATGCCAAATTGTGTACATCGTTGTCTCGTCGATGTTTGTGGACTCTCTAGGACGTCCTCGGCCACAGCGGTGATATTCTCGGCCGAACGAGCAATACGGGGCCGGCCACCCAGTTTGTACGAGACGCTCAGCCAAATGCTTAATTGTTCGCGCACATGGTGCAGGGCGACGAGGAAAACGACGACGAAATTCACGTTGCGTTAAAACAACAGACTGGTAATTGGTCAAATAAACAGTAACAATAATTCCCCGTTCTTCAGGTGTGTATCGCTCCATTGCTTGTTGTCAACTAATTCTCTATCTGTCTACAATTTTTTTTTCAATTACGGAAAGATGCTTACACTACCTCTATCCACAAAAAAGGGTGCAAGAACGAAGTTTCTAATTATCATCCAATTGCTAAGCACTCATGCATACCTAAACTTTTCGAGAGCATCGTGTATAAACAATCTCCACAAAGCAAAACGGATTCCTTAAAGGTAAGTCAACAACCACAAACTTAACCGAATTTGTGTCTAGTACATTGAACGTTTTAGAAGATGGCAATGAAGTTGATTTCACAGACACAGATTCCAGTAAGGCTTTTGAAAAAATTCCTCACCAAGTTATTCTTTTGAAGCTAAAACCCATTGGATTGCAACCTCAAACCATACCTAGTTGACCGACAATACAAAGTTAGTTTTAGATCTTCAGTATCGGATCCTATCATAGGAACCTCGAGGGTTCCTCAAGCCAGCCATCTTGGACCTTTGATCTTCGTCTTTCAATAAATTATACAGAACGTATCATCCGGAGCTTCGATCTTCTGGTCCACGCTGATTATATGAAAATCTTCAGGCGTTTAGTAGACATAGTTTCTCCATCTGGTGTAATACAAATTTCTTAGAGCTTAGTGTCAATAAATGTCATTCCATTACCTACTCCTATAAACGTCTCACACTACCTTCTAAGGTCTACTTCATTCGTGACTAGCCTGTACCTTTAGTCACATTAGCATGCAATTTGGGTGTCATCTGTGATAGTGAACTTAACTTTGGATCACACATCGTCAATATCATAAGTTGAGGCAACTCAGCACTTGGCTTTGTGCAACGCTGGTCAAAATAGTTCTCTAACACATACTCGTACGTAACAAAATCCCTGTATCTCACCTTCGTTAGACTCTTCCTCGAGTGTGCCAGCCAGGTATGGTAGCCCTATTATGCTGCCGATATCATAAGAATCGAAGCTGTGCAGCGCAGGTTCATTCACTTTACCTTACGCTGATAACTTGAGTCTTTGGCTGATAACCTCAACCTGTCGCTCAATGTGGATCGTATTAGACCACCAGCTAGGTGACCAACCTGGGCCAACATATTTTTTACGCATGTAGTTATCGGATACTTGGTTATTGCGCTATTGGTCCAAAGCAGGTTTTGGACAATCAGTACTATTTACTCTCAGTTAGTCGGTCACTCAATACCTTCCAATTGTTCGCATCTATGTTTATCCAATGGAATGGATTGAATTTGTGGTATTTCATTATCTTCGTGTCAAAATATCCAATTACAATTAAATCAAATCTATAGATGCGTGGTTGTTTTTGCTGCACTGCACACTAACACTATAGAAATACAGTAGCTACTGGGGGTAATTACCCAACCAACCAGTTGAAATTGAAGGCTCATCTAAGTCGACCATCGAAAGGTGCCAACACAAATATCTGTGCTGTGCCTTATCCTATTCAGGATACTATATATTCTCTTTGTAAGATATGAGTATAAAAAAATATCCTTTTCCAGTATGCAGTATGTATGCTCTCTCCTTTGCAGTATTACTCTTCTACATACACACATTCCCCTCAGGCTTTCATTCATCATTAGGCCTTGCTACCTTTCCTGTAGGCTGGCATCGCGTACAAAACGAAATTTTTTTTTTTTTTTGTAAGAAACTGAATCCTTTGATGAAGAAAAATAAAATTATATAAATGCATGAAATAAATTAAAATAAAATAAGATACTCGTAGAACAAAATAAACAGCATTTGACATGTCATCTGTGATGTACCTACTGTTTACACAGTACAATATGGTGGCACTGCATTTTACTCCTTAGGACGTAAAACGAAAACTTTTTATCTTATCATCGTCCTTCCTTTGAGCATTTCGTTTTCTATTCCAATTCTCTGTGAACCTTTTAGGGACATATCAAAATGCTGGCAATTTACAAAACAACAGTAAAGTTTCAGAAAAGGGATGCAATTTATATTGGACAATATCTTTATTATAATAAGCCCCAGCATCGTTTGGGTACGTTTTGTGTGTCCTTCCTTTCTCAGTAGTAGCTGGCAGAAGGACAATGTGAATAGCCTGCTTTATAAAAGGCTAGTTAATTTAATCTTAAACAAAATGCTACACTGTGACTGCACATCTCAATCAAATATATGTATTAGGTACGAGTATAATTCGAATGAGGAATTTGTACAGGTGACTGAAATCATTTTAAGAGTACTCGTATGAGCAACGTTCCAGGATCTGTGTTCAAATTTCATCTACTTAAAAGAATATTAGGTATAAGTTGATGCAGGTTTAAGTTAATTAAAAAGAAGGCCAAATTCCACGTAATTAACTAGCTTTACCTGCAGGTTCGATAGCTATTCAAAAACCTTGAATGGACTAGCAGTGTGGCAACAATAAGCTATAAATATTCCTGAAAAAAAAATACTTTTTTTATGAACAATGGAGGCTTATTAATGACAGATTCATGAGCTTCTTTGTAAGCTATGTCATGGTAGGGTGGTTCAACCCCAGGCAAAATACAATTAAATTGTTGGTTCTCTTGTGTTTTATTGTTCTTTACGATAAGTAAGCAATTCACAAAAATGATTTTAAAGAAATCGGATAATATTTAATAAAGTCTCACGAGAATTAAAGTTATCATACTAAAATATGTGAAATGACCTCCTTCAAATGTGCGTACGTGAAGAATCCACTTTTAATTTAGATTACGTAAGGATTTTTTCGGACAAAGTCTCCATTGGATTCGATTTGAAAAGAGTGACAGGATTCTTCAAATATGACGACAGTCCGTGTCGAGCTACGGGAAAAATAATTTCTTCAAGCTCAGTTAGGAAAAGGTTCGTGAAAGCTGGACTTAGAGCACTCAAGCCAGTACTGAAGCCGGATTTTCCAAAAAGAGTAAGAGAAAAACGATTGCTCTGGGCTCAAGAGCATCTTAATTGGACTCAAGACATGTGGAACAATGTTATCTTTTCCGACGAATCAAAGTTTAAGCTGCATGTTGGAGATGGGAGGATTCTTGCGCGAAGAGAACCAAAGGAAAGACTGAGCTCTGAATGCATCTTACGGATGCCCCCCAAAACTGAAGGTGTGATGGTCTGGCATTAAAAAAGGTAGAATGGTCTTCCTAGAATCGAAAGTCATTGCAAAAGTATACCTACGAGTTCTGGAAAATGTATTAGAGCCCTCTGCGCTGGAGCTTTTTGGTGACACTTGCAAATTCATTTTTGAACAGGACAATGCTCCTTGCCATACAGCCAAAACTGTATGTATGAACTTGTTTTTTTTTTTAATTTGAAAGAATAATATCAAGCTTTTAAATACGAGGGTTAGTCAATAAGTCCCTGAAAATTAACACAAATTGTGTTGTCATCTTTCAAAAGAACGCACCCAAATTTTCAGACAGATCTGTCAAATAGTTTTGTTGTGGCAGCCATTTTATATAGACGCCTACCAGCATTTTCGTTAAAATGGAAAAAAAATAATTTCGAGTGCTCATTAAACACTATTTTTGGCGAGAAAAAACTATCACGCAAACCAAACAAAAGCTTGACAAATATTATGGGGACTCTTCAACATCGATTGGAACCATTCACCACTGGTTTACTCAATTTCGGTGCGGTCGTTCACCACACCAGAAATGGTCGACAAAATCCATGGTTTGATAAATATTTGGACATGGAAAAGCTTTCCGCAAGATGGGTGCCGCGTTTGCTCACAATCGACAATAAAGGCATTCGTTTGACAACTTCAAAGGTGTGTTTGGCAATGTTCCAGAAAAATTCGGCTGAGTTTTTGCGCCGTTTCGTAACCATGGATGAAACCTGGATTCACCACAATACACCAAAAACCAAGGAACAGTCAAAACAATGGACTTCTGCTGGTGAATCGAAGCCGAAGAAGTACAAGGCGTAAGCTAGAACTTTTATGACTAAAAATAATATTTGCATTTTTTTTTTTATTTCTTAGATTAAAAAGTACTTCGAATAAAATAATGTCGATGTATTAAGTTTGCCACCCTACAGTCCAGATCTCAATAATGAAACTTAATGTTGCGAAGAAGCATCCAGGGTCAATTGAAAACCTAAAAAATTTACAAATCTGGACCTGGATGCCTGCTTCCACATGAAAAAACCTAACTGAGTCAATGTCTCGCCGATGTGCAGCTGTAATAAAAGCAAGAGGAGGTCCAACAAAGTACTAATTAGATAGAAAATGTTTCTAAGGAGCAATAAAAAAACAAAATCACTGCACCAATAAAGCATTTTTCTTTAATCTCTAAAAAGTGAGGCAGGTACCTAAAAAACCCATTTTTCGGTCAAACAACTTTTTGCTCCCGTGACCGCGTGTGGAAAATTTTACCACTCTAAATGTATCATGAAACGATTGAAACCGCATAAGAAAACAAATCCTCATATAGTGGAAGACGACAAAATTCTCCACAGATGGCGACAGTATTGTGAAAGACTTCTGAACGAACAGTTTCCTCGGGTATACTTTCCAAGAGCCGCTCCTAACCATGACGAAGTATATGACTTAACTGTCGAAGAATTTAGGAATGCGGTCAAATACTCCAAAAAAGAAAAGCGTTTGGACCAGACGAGATACCCTCTGAGTTCTGGAAAAAGATGGGAGACATCGGGTCCAGATGGGTCATGATTCTTATCTTCTGAGCGGCGGTCCAATGCCTAACCAGTGGACGGAAAGTTATCTTCTTCTTCTGCACAAAGGAAAGGGTGATAAGAGATAAGCGTCACACACCATGAAAAACGGCTATCTAATGACCAGTGCGGGTTTGTCTCGGGTAAATCAACAACAGATGCAATCCAAAGTATAAAGATCATAATGGAAAAACATAGTGATTCCTTAAAGGACTTGCATATGGTGTTGGTTGATTTTGAAAAAGCCTTTGATAGACAACCAAAAGATCTCCTATGGATGACGCTAAGACAACGAGGGGTTCTATAAACCTATGTGCGCATGATCATGGACATGTACGAGGGAGCAAGGACATGATATCCCGAAGGAGTCACCGAAGAGTTCCCAATCAAAGTCGGTGTACACCAGGGAAGCGTCCTCAGTCCTTTGCTATTTACTGTAGTCCTTGATTATCTATTTGAAGGAAAAGTGACGGACCCCAAAGTGCATCAGTTATTTTTTGCTGACGATGGAGCTATCATAAGTGAAGATCAAACGTCCCTGTAACGAGCACTTGATATTTGGGTGGATATTTTGGAGGGAAATGGGTACTGTATTAGTTCAAAAAAGACAGAGTTTCTGAGCTGCCCGTTCTTTGATCCACACCGGCCTATTCCAGACATTTACTTGAATGGTAAAGTGCTTCCCAAGTGCAAATAGTTCAAATATCTGGGATCTATGATCAATAGCGAAGCAACTTATGATGATGACATCAATCATCGCTTAAGCGTAGAGAGGATGAAGTGGCGGGAAAACTCCGCAATAGTCTATCGCTACATGCAAACTTAAATTAAAGCTGGATGCTATCGTAAAGACAAATTCTAGGTGGACAAGGAGTACAAAACAGATTTGGCCTATGCTAGATCTGAAACGCTCTAGGAATTTGATTCCTCTAAATAGGAAGCATATTAGCGCTGTTATAGGTGTCAAAACTGGACACTGTCTAATAAGCAAGCATGTAACAAGGCTTGGCGTCTTCTCTAACGATTTCTGCAGAAGCTGCATGGACGAGGAGGAGTATTCTTCACCTTCTTTCCACCTGCCCAGCTATCTCCCAAAAAGAAAAAGGAAACTCCACTTAGGAGCCTTCCGTTTCAATGACCTAAATCATATGAATAATATTGACGTTAGGTACATTCCACGCTTCATCAGAAGCTCCAAATGGTTCAAGGAGTAGGCTAGAGGCCGCGTATCAAAGCCATGTGGTTCACAATGGACCTATTATTGGTCTAAGTGTTTTGGCTTCTTTTTTGCTAACAGCCACTTCAACCTAACCTAATCTACCTGACTTGAGGATCATGATCACTTCCGCAATTTTTCACATACTGGGTACATATTTTAATCGGAAAGCTGCGTTTATTAAGTTGGTGAGCTTAACAAATGCTTTTCCCGACAGATGCTTCAGGACCTGTCCTATTATAAGGTCATACCCAGGAGCTTTTTTGGGGTTTATATTTGTCTCAATTATATTTTTAACTTCGGTTGGTGTTGTGAGTCTTATTTCTTCATTTTCTTATTTAACTTCTTTCGCTGTAAGTTCGCTTTCATCTACTTCATCTGCGAAGTTCTGAGCTTTATCTTCGTTGCTTCTAGCCTACTTTTCATCAGCATGTTTATCTATAAGGAGTAATCAGTATTAATATCATGTATCATTCTTTAATTCTTTAATTTGTCTTCTTAATTGCTGAATAAGATTGTTTAATATGTAATATATGCTGGACCCTCTCTTTTAACTACATATATCTCCGAAACCAATGACGAGGGACCCTTAAATAAAATAATACTTAGAAAAATGCCGCCTACAATATAGCAAAACTTCATCAAAATCGGTGAACAATTACCGTAATTGTAGGCTTTTTCATTTTGATATATATATATTTTTTTTTTACCTAACCCCAACCGTTTCTGAGATAATTGTGAAAAACCGGATTAGAAACCGCTTGATGCACTGTATTTCCAAGATGGCGGACATTGCACAGATCGAATTATCTGCCTGACAATGAAAGACTGCGATTTTTAGTTAAAAAATGATTTTATTTTTGTACATAATCTCCCTTGACTTCAACACACTTGGTCCAGCGTTTCTCCAACATCAGTATTCCTTCTCGGAAGTGAGAATCATCTACGGCTCTCTTAACTTCTGCATTGGATGTGAAGCGCTTCTCAGAAACTAATTTCTTCAAGTTTGGGAACAGATGGAAGTCTGAGGGTGCCAAATCAGGTGAATAGGGGGGATGGCCGAGCAAATCGTACCCCAAATCCCGCAGTTTTCCCATCGCCAACCCACACTTGTGTACAGGTGCATTGTCCTGGTGAAAGATAATTTTTTTCTTCTTCAAGAAAGGCATCTTCTCGCGAATTTTGGCATCCAGCTGGTTAAGAAGGTTGTAGTAATATTCGCCTGTAATTGTTCTGCCTTTCTCAAGGTAATCAATTAACAGGATCCCTTTCGCATCCCAAAACACACTGGCCGTGGCCTTTCCGGCAGATGCGATCGACTTCGCTTTCTTTGGCGCTAAACCACCGGCTTCCACTGCTGTTTCGTTTCTGTAGTGGTGGGCCCATGTCTCATCCATGGTGACAAATCGCCGCACAAAATTGGTCGGATCCCTATTGAATCGGTCCAAAGATTGCCAAGAAAATCGTTTGCGCATTTGCTTTTGATCGGCATTCAGCAAATGCGGCATCCATCTTGCGCAGAGCTTTCGCATCCCTAAGTTTTTGTGCAAGATGTTTCGCACCCTCTCTTCCGATATACACACAGCCTCAGCTATCTCACTCACCTTCAATCGCCTATCGTCCAAAAGGATATCATGCACTTTTTCGATGGTTTCGGGTGTGGTTGCGGTTTTTGGCCGTCCTTCACGTGGGTCATCTTCGAGGGACGTGCTACCACGTTTAAATTCAGCTGCTCACTTTTTAACGGTTGACATGGAAGGAGCAGAGTCCCCGTAAACTATTGTCAACTTTGGATGAATTTCCTTAGGGGTTAACCCATCCAAAACGAAGAATTTTATCACCGCACGATATTCAAGACGTCTACTGCAAGACGTCTAATGCAAAAATTCGTGTAAAGAAAGTACTTGAGATAACAAGTTGAAACTTCTCATACGAACTAATGAGGAGTGCACCCAGGCAGAAAACATAAATTTTTGTTGATTGGAACGCCATCTCTGCGTCAGGCCGAGAACTTTTCACCTTGCCCTCGTACTTGGGAAGGCAATTACAATGATCGGAGGAAAATAGAACCGAGTTATTAATTTTGTCTCCAAGTCAGTATAAAGCGTTCAGCGTTAAAGCCTCAAGGGACAATTTGATGAAACCTAATTGCAACAATGACACATAAATTAGAAAATAATCTTCCTAAGATTGCGATGTGTATACATTTTTTAAAGACTTCTACGAATACCCCTTACCTTAAATTCAACTTTTTCTTTCCTTAATTTCCTACCTAAATCTACAAGATGACACCAATCGACCCATGTAACCCAAAGTGAATATAATCACCCACTTTATTGCTCCCCACAAACCTAAATCTCGGCTAGACACTCAGACAAATGAAGCCATCGACCCTTTGCGCGCGAGACATTGTTTTGATGCCGGTGGCAGGAAATAATATGCAAAGTAAGACTTTGTCCTACAACTCCCATCTGACGTTTCAAAAAAATCCTGCTAAACTTCTTTTTGTGGATATACCGCCGCAGACGGTATCGCCACTTTCACCACCACTTCCACCGTCTGCACTTCTGTTTACAAGAGGAGTTCTTCCTCTCATTGTTTCCTAATCTTCTATTACACTGCACCATCGCCGCCGCCCGCCACCACCACAACTGGCAGCACTGTTCTCCGGCACATTGAATTTGTCGCGACACAGTCAATAGATGTAATCTTCTAGAGAGCTAGAGAGGTGATTCCCGAGTAGGCTGTTCCACTCCACTTCAGATTATAATTGCTCACCGTGGAACAGCAGAGATGCACCAGCATCATCCACTATCCCTCGTTTTGCTGTGGGTCTCCTCCTGATGAAGATAACGACGACAACAACGATGAAGATGAATCGCCAGACCAAACCCAGACCAAAAGACAATGCCGCGAAAGAGATATGACGATTGTGTGAACTTCTGGGACGAAAACAATATTCCGTTTGGCAGGGAAGAAGGCTCTCGGTAAATAATAAAAGAAGAAGAACTGTGTTTGCTCCCAGACACTGGATGAATCTGCTGTCGGATCAGTGCACAATTAGGTCTCGCAGTCTACTGCAAGCCTACTGCTAACTTATGAATATGCGACAACATTAGGAGATGCATATATGCAACTTGGAGTGTGTCTGAAGGTGGGGGACGGATGCCTGCAACTCTTTAGGAGGAGAGAGGCTTTCACTTCGTGTCTGACCCAATAAACTTTTTTTTACACCGAAAATATGTAAGTGGAAGAAAAGACAAGTGGAAATGGCGGCATTCCCTTTCCTTTTGGGGGACAGGGAATGTTGTTTACTATTTGAAGTACTCGTACGCCTTAGACGAATGCACGGAGTACCTCCGTAAGCATTATTGAGTCGAGCTCGTCACAACTGTGATGACTCAAAACTGACTGTATGAGGTACCATTATGGTACTATTATGCAAATGATAGGATAGTGGGTCTAAGGAAATGGGTGATTGTTGTGATTATTCATCATACCTTTTGGGTTAGAAGGGGGCTGTTGGGCTAGTTAGGCCATTTGAATTGCGTAGAACGGAGTTGGTGTAGTATTTGTACTTTTAATTGGTAACAAAGGATACCCTTCTATTGAGGGAGAAGGGAAGTGCGCCTATTTGTTTGAAAAGTGCAATGCGTATACCTATTGAATAGGGTTAGTATAAATGTCAAACAATGAGGTTATATGATTGGATTTAGCTTTCTCCGGTGAGTGATAGTATCAACCGATAGGGAAATCAGGGATTGTAACTGTTATGACTGAAAGAAGTCACACTGTGATAGTTAAATGAAGAATGTTATAATAAAATTCATCACATAACAGTTATTTTCAGACTTTTAATTAAAGTTATTCCGTGGCCTTTATTTTTTCATGAATTGTTGAATTGATGTTGTTATAAAGCTGGCCTCTGAGCCTGAGTCTAACAAAGCTCGCAGTGAAAGCGATTCGCCTGTCGCCGAGCGCACCTTGACTAGGGCAGTTGCTAATAAAACGTGTGTTGTTGGGTTCGTTGCATAAAATGTGTTAACATTCGGCCTGCTTAATAACATTTCTGTTTCAGGTGGTTGAAAAGTAGGTGCACCAGCGTTCATCGAGGAAGTGGATTGCGCTAGAGTGTGTCCTTGTGCGGCGAAAGAGTTCTCTTGCCCCACCGTCGGATTGCTGTTGAAATGAAGAAGCGAATGGTGTGGTTGTTGGCAGTAGAAACATAGCCGACTACTCGGACAAAGATCAGAAGTATGGCTATACGCTAGACAATTTCTACAGATCCCTAATCTATTTACTTGTTTACCCCTATCAGCAATACTCAATTTCAAAAACCTATTGCATTTTCTAATAGCGTGCTGACCCTTGCTGCAAATTTGGCACGAGTACTTTATGTTGTTGGCTGCTGTATGCAGAACATTTCGGTGGGCTATAGGCTTGATTGGATCCGGCTCGAAGGACCAAATGTTCGGGACATATACCGAATTAAAAGAAAGGGGCAAACTCTGTAAACTAACCGAATTTAACTGAGAATAAAAGAAAACCACTTGTTAAAACGTTATAACCGAAATTCTTTATTTTAACTCTTTATCTCAAGTTTTTATACTTCTTTAATGATAGTTGAATTTGTCAAAAAGGGGAAAATTTCCCCACATGGGGAATTTTCATGCGTGGGTGCATTCCACCCTTTATCTCATGCTGACGTCACACTGTGGTAATTGGACGTGACGTAAAATATTAGAAAAGACTTGTTACAGTTATTTTTTTTTAGGTCTCTTATTTTAGTCAGCCAAAACAGTTATCTTGTGACTTTTATTTTTTAAGTAAAGAATAAAGTTATTTGAATACTTTTATTTTTTTGATATGAAAAAAAGTTTTTATTGGACTTTTATGTTTCTCAGTTTAGAATAAGTAAGGGCGTATCACTCGTCTTGCTGGATGATGACAAACACAGGATACTGAGGAAGTTCTTCAGAACCATGTTACTGTCCTATAGACTGTCGAAGCCCTTAATAAAAGTAAAAAGGCAGGCGAAGATACAAATGTAGGCGCTATGTAGTTGATTGAGAAAGTACAACAGGTGTCTGGTGCTGTTGGAGGACACAACACTATTACTTTAGTACCATACAATACCGTCTGCGGCCTCAAGAAATACTGGATGACTGGAGGCATACCACAAGGATCCGTGCTAGGACCACTACAAAAACCTGAACAGGCAACAATTTTAGGACTTGCAGATGATGTTGCCGTTGTGGTTACTGCCAAATTGCTGTAAAAGGTAGAGTGAATTGGCAACGAATCAATAAGGATCGTCCGACAGTGGCTCATGTCAGCTGGTGTAACCCTAACAGAGCACACAAGAGTGGCGGTGTTCATAATCAGTCGAAAAAAGATAGAAACAATCACATTTATAGTTTGGGATCATAAAATCAAACCCAAACTGAACATTAGGTACCTAAGAGTAATGGTAGATGTGATACTGTCTTTAAGGAGTCTTACTTATGTATGTAAGCCACAAAGCTGCAAATTCGAATGGTGCCCTTGCACGCATCATGTAAAATAGTGGATGACCAAGGCACAGTCGATGACAGGAATTATATGTTACAACCGCAAATTTGAGCAAGTACAACATCAAATGACTCAGCATGTATTTTGGCAAAAATGCCTGCCAAAGACATTCTAGCACAGGAACAGCAGCAACAGTACTGTTTACACTACAACGTAGAAGACAGAAGAAGCCCTGGTATCAAAAATAAGCGCCTACCAGAAATAAGGCAAAGTATACTGGAATGGCATGGACGTTGGAGTACTTCTACAAAAGGTAGATGGATGTACCGTCTTATCTCACATATCATACCATGGATCGAAAGACGACATGGAGAGTTGGACTACTATTTAACACAGTTGTTGACGGGACATGGATGTTACAAACATGTACATGTACAGAAAGAAACATGACGATAGCCCTTATTGTCCTCGTTGCTTTGAATACATTGGAAACGTTGAGCAAGTGTTTTCGAATGCCCACGTTTCTAAGATGAAACGAAAACACTGACGATATAACTCGGCGAGCCACCAACCCCCAGAAACATAGTTGATCAAATGTAAGAGACATGGGATGCAGTTGTTGAGAACGCAACCGTCATAATGAAGACACAATGGGCTCTACAACAAGAGGGGGAAGAGTCAAACCGGGCTAAGCTTTACCACAGGGACCAGGGAGTAAGTGTGTTTAGTGAGTAAAAATCCCTTAATGTTCCTAGGTGCGGGCGCAGTTTCACCTTTAAAAAATTCACACCTCCCAGCTGAGGAAAAAAAAAACTTGGTCTGGAATTTCTAAGACCTCTTAAGAAGTTCTATGGAATTTCACGACATCTTGACACGTTCTTTGGCTACTAGGGAGGTTCTACAACTCCCTAGTAAATTGTACGTCATCAAGGAATGTTTTGCGACCATCTAAAAAGCTCTACGATCTCCTGGGAAATTTTACAACCTCTTGGGATGTTCTGCTGAGCTAACACCGGGTGTAGTATTGACTGGTGCTGCAAAGCATAAGCATCAAAATAAGAGGCACACGCGAAAATGATTACCCACAAACTGTGTAGATCAGAGGTGAAAAAAACTAAGACGATCAATTAAATGAAAAGTTTTATAGCATAAGTGATGTTCGAAAGTTTTATTAGAGTCTACAAAACTCGAAAAGACGTCGGCAGGCGCGAAGAATTCCATCTTCTTCCTTCGAACATCGTAGTGCGGTCACAGTCAGTCCTAGGAGTCTATGAACAACATGCCGCCAGTCAGGTGGCTGCTCCATTGAACTCATTTAGATGATAACAACTAATATTTCCATCTACCTGACCAAAATGTAGTGTAAGTAAGCTCAAGGCCCGAAAACACGGCGTAGAAGAATCATTAGTGTTGTCGATCAAAGCAAAGCTGATGAACAGAACATTGATTGTAGATGCAGATTGTGGCCGGTGTGTTGTGGCAGGTGTAAACAGGGCCTGCCCGCAAGGCGGTGTTCTGTCTCCACTGCTTTGGCGCATGCTGGTTGACTTTTTGTTAAACACGCTCAATAGTTCTAACGTCTACGCTCAAGCATATGCAAATGATGTCACCGTTCTGTCTATCGGATCATGCCTAGCGACTGTCTGCTCTAAGGTGCAGATGGCCCTAGACGCAATCGACGATTGATGCGCTAGGAAAGGGCTTTCAGTCAATCCTCTCAAAACCGAGGTGGTTCTCTTTACGAGAAGGAGGAAATTGACTGGGCTGACTCAGCCAGTGCTAAAAGGCGTCACTATCCAATTCTCAAAGGAAGCTAAATATTTAGGAGTAATCTTAGATAGCAAGCTTCGACGAAACATGTCGAGTTGAAAACTTCCAAAGCTTTGTCAGTCTTTCGGCAATGCAAAGGTGTTTACGGCAAGCCATGGGTCCTGTCTTCAAGGAAAATCGTTTCGATCTTCATGACTATGATAAGATTCTTCCTCGTCAGTTGTTTGGGGGAAAAGCTTCCACGTACATACGTTACTGATGTTTCGCCAAATTCCAAAGAACGGTCTGCCTCGGCTATTTGGGAGCTTTTCCCAGTACGCCTGGCTCTGCTCCGGACGCTTTGATGAACTTTATATCATGGGGTGTACACTCAGAGTTATCTTTCGTTTAGAAGAAGTGTTTTCTGGCACAACTCCTATTGGAGTTTTGATGACGTTGTGCGACGATTATCCTACGACCCCTGTCTCATGGCTGCGGTGCAAATTTGAAGTCGTGTTCAGGCTTGACTTTGGCCAGAGTATATATTTTTTTTCCTAATGGCTGCGGACTATGTTGTGAAGAACAGGTGGAAGGGGCGAAGTATCTGAGTCTGTAGTGATAGTCAGGCTGCGCTTAAGGCCTTGCTCAATCATTTAACCACTTTCAAAATAGTTAGAGAATGCAAAACATCCTTAAATTCGGTCGGACGGCTGAAGTCACTGAAACTTGTTTGGGTCCCAGGACACAATTGTATAACAAGAAATGAGATCTCTGGTGAGCTTGCTAGACAAGGTTCAGAAGAGAGTTCCTTAGGACCTGAACCCACGTTGGGTATGCCAGCGTCCTCGGTTAGAGCTTCCATTTGCAAATGGGTTTTTAATGAACACTATCGAAGGTGGCATGACTCTACAGGATACAGGCAGACTAAACGAATGATCTCCATCGTCTGTAAGAAATCCGCGGCTAGCAGAAAAGACAAGTGCAGACAACTTACTGACACTGCGGAACACTTCCTATGTGATTGTCCTGCCTTTGCTCGGATCAGGTGGCAGATTTCCGGTGCTGATGTGGTGAGTGCTGATGACCTAAGCTCTTCATCACTGAAGAGTCTACTAGTCTTTTTACAAAAGACGAAAAAAACACATTAAAATGGGGTTCTTTGCCTGATAGTACAATGAACCTGTTTTGCGTCCGAGTGCCCAGTAGGGTGTGCCAGCCCCGACAACAAAAGAAAAAGTTTAAGGTCAAAAGACTGCTGAAGCTATATACTTAATTACTGAACTATTTTGAGCATTGGTAGAGATTTTAATTTAGAGTATTTCGTTGAAGGAAGTATGTATGCCCGGTGAACGGGGTCTCAGCCATTTGTTAGATCCACAAAAGATGAGACAATCTGAAAGGTGCCAAATAAAGAGGTACCGCCAATCCAACACTGCGTATAAAGTCTTGAACTCCTTTCGTCAACAAACTGGTCTGCATAAGTGTGTTTTTGAGCCAGAAAAGAAAATAAAGTCCTGATCGATAATCAATTATTAACAATTATAGAGATGAGATATACAGACAGAGCCTTGTCTGGTTTCTGCTTCCCTGCCAAACTCTTTCATATATCTACAATGGCGATGGACAATTCATGTGTTTTCATCAAGTTTGGCATAATATAACCAAAGTCTTTGGTATTATAAAAGCCTAAGTCAAGGCAGCACACTGTCATGTGAGTTCTTCAACATCATGCGAAGAATTTAACGCTGGCTTGTCAGTTTCATTGTGTCCACGTTTCTCGGTAAAACTAGCCAAACTTAAATTCTAAACAGTTTAAGCCGAAATCTAAATTACCTCCACAGTCCACAAAAACTTTGTATCCTTTTTAAACTCTTGTTAGTGTAGAAATCAAACAATCTAACGTATTCAGTTGACTAGCATTACTAAATGATAAGGAAATTCTGAGCTCATTATTACCTGGCTAAAAGTTCAACCTTAAAATATACCAACATGGTAAAGCATTCCACGTTTAGATGCCCGCTTACATGCTATTAGCAGGACCAAACTAACACTTGAGTGCGCACTTCCAGTCTGCAAGAAATGGCAACTCATTTCACGGGTAATTGATCCTAATTCGCATTACAAAGCTGATCACCTTACAATGCCATGAAACTTCTAAAAATATTCGTCATATCGTACATATCCGCTCCAATGTAACGGGCGGCACTAGCAAGACAAAAACATTCTACTACAACACTTTCACTAGCCCAGATCAATTAACGTCGAATGCATTCTTACCCAGCAAAGGGTTTGTTGTTGAGACCGACACAGTGTTAGACCACCATTGCTCGTTACTGGATATGAAACCCACACCCATGTTCCACCCTTTGTGCTCGTATTTGCGCTCTACAACATATTTTTCTTTGGTATATCCTTGTTTTCCTTGACAGTCAGCTCTACCACACAAGGACAATAGAGCGTCGATAATCATGACAAATCTTGAAGGATGAAATCAAATTCACTGATATACGTGTAACCGTATATACACCAATCGACTTAAAAGTATCTCACTCATAAACATCAACATCCTTTAACCAAGTAGATATGTATCTGGTGGATGGGAGTGAGGTATTTCGTAGCGACGAACGAGTTTGATTTTCCGGAACACTATTCTTTCTGCTTCCATTACTTCCTACTCTTCCATCTGATATTACATTTTCCCCTTTGTTGCTGACGCTTGTCCTTTGTTTAGATTTACTTCTAGTTCGTGTAAGGATGTGCTCGAGAAGGCTGCTTATAGAAACAAGTAAAGAGTGAGGGAAGGTCCTTTTGGGATTTTCTCATATCTTAGCCCGATTACTTGCACCATTGTGCATTTATATTGCTTTGATGATGGAGATGCGTCGAATGGCACCGGCAGCAACGACAGACTAACCGCCGTCCTCTCAAAGGACACTTTGGGTATCGATTTTGCTATTCTTGGTCGGTTGGTCATTGTTGCTACATTGGCTTGGCTGGTATACTATTCGTCGTTTACATTTACAAAAGCTTTTGTGGTCGATTGAATGTAAGTCGAATGGAGGGGGTAGGGCGGGAGGATGGCTGGGATATGAATTGATTTAGCATTTTGTAGACAATCGGCTTAAAATAAGTCCAGTCTGGCATTAGTATGTCAAATCCTGTAAGAATTGTCTACTGATTTGGAAAAAAAACTTTACTGAATGTACCGACTGAATGACGTACGAATAAGCTTGATACAGCGGTGCTTAGTACATGTACATGGACATAGAACCTAGTTCTGTTAAGTGAATTATGATTCACTGATATGTGATTCTTTCTCACTTCAAATGTAGCCGTACATATATTTTGGATTTCGATGGAGAGATGATTCTTATGCTTGTTTGCCTTGTCCAAGTTCATTTTACAGGAGAAGATTATATGTGCAGTCATTGTCCGTCCCGTGAAAATCCAGATAGTGTAGCTATTCCCGTTGGGTGTGTTCTCAGTTTTAGAATATAATGCACCTCTTTGAATATATTTCCTAAGTGCATGAAAAAATCCTCAAACCATCAATAAAGACATTTTTTAGAGAGTCTAATCAATGCAAAATAAAACGAATATCCCACCCACAATGAATATCTACTTCTTTACCGCTGCTTGCCATGGTATCTAAGTAAACAAATAAATAAATATTTTGGCGACAAGAGCCCATACAGGACCTGGCCAAGCTTAACGCTGCCATTCGTGACACACCAATGAGAGGGACCCACAGATTCATACCGTCTCCGAAGGACATTTTTTTTTTGATTAGGAGAAGCTTTTGATGACAATTTTAAGGTGGACCTCAACCAACAAGCGTCTTCAGCTAGCTCGATCTTTAGCTAGCTGCCTTCAGTTTCGCACGCTAAGTTGATTGAGGTCACCTGAGCCGCGGTCTTCCTCTATTGCGCTGTCCCTCGGGAATGGATTCGAAGATCTTCCGGGCCGGAGCATTGGGGTCCATGCGCTCTACACGAACCAGCCACCTCAGTCGTTGAACCTTCACTCTCCTGGCTAAGTGGATGTCGCTGAACAGCCCGTACAGTATCCCCTCTTCTACCCAATAAAAATCACCCGAAGAATTTTCCTCTCAAAAGATCCAAGAGCAACCTCATCCACTTTTGATAAAGTCCATGCCTCTGCACCATAGAGTAGGACTGGGAGGATTAGAGTTTTATAAAGGGTCACTTTAGTTGTTTGAGAGAGGGCTTTGCTATTCAGTTGCCTTCTTAATCCAAGGAAGCGTATAAGTAGACGAAGTCCCTAACTACCTCAAACATATATCTGGCTACGGTGACGTTCTACCCAAGACGTTGATGTTGGTTGTCCTTTCTTGTTGACAGCATGGACTTGCCCTCATTGACCCTTAAACCCATTTTCGCCGCTTCCATCTCAATACCCACGAAAGCGCCACTGACATCAAGCTGCGCTCTTCCGATTATGTCAATATAGTCGGAGTATGCAGACTTTTGAAAGATTTTGACTCTGGTGTTGGCACCTAAGTTTTGCACTATTCTTTCAAGTACGATGTTAAAGAAATCGCATGATAGCGTGTCGCTTTGTCTGAATCGTTTTTTGACAATAAAGATCTCGGTGAGGTCTTTACCAACCTTGATGGAGCAGCGTACATTTTTAATCGTCATCCTGCACAAGCGTATCGATTTGAAGCTTCTGGGTTTTTTCCAAAATCTGCCGTAGTGTGCATATTTGTTCGAAGGTGGATTTTTCTGTCCTAAAGTCTCACTGATATGGAGCGATCAGATTGTTGACGAATGGTTTTAGGCGTTCACACAACACGGCAGATAAGATCTTATTATCTATTAAAAGCAACTTTAAAATTAATCAAATCGGCTAAGCTCTTACTAGGTTGGGCTCGATAGTTAGTCAACCCGAATGATTTCAACTATCGAATTCAACATTTAATCCGAAAGTGTGGAACATATTTATAGAAAAAACTTTGTATGTAGATCAGTGGCGCCTCGTAACTTATGGGGTCAGGAGTTTAAATTAAGAAAAAATATTTTCGGAATACATATTCGCACTCAAGAACAAATATTGAAATTAAAAAAAATTCGGCATCCATTTTGTACAAAATTTCAGAACTGAAAATTTCGATCTTCATAATTTTTTTCTATGACGAACTGTTTTCAAAATATTTCCTCTTAAAAACATTATTATTATATTCACCATTAGTCTCACGGTAAAGTCGGATATTTTGGAAGATTGAATGTCTACTAAAGTTTAAAAAAAAAAATTGAGATCTATGATATCTCATAGAGAATTCCAAAATCTAAAACTTCGATCGCAATAATTTTTTTCATACGACGGACCGTTTTCGAGATATTTGCACTCAAAAACGATTTTCCCTATTACCTTTAGAGTAGTACGGTAAAGCAAACATATTTTTGGAAAATGACGTACTTACAATTTCCGAAAAAAACTTTAAAACATTCGGAATCAATCTTGTAGAGAATTTGTAAACTTGTAGAGTTTTTTTTTAACGTCCAGAATAGTATACAAATATTGTGGGAGAACTGTAGAGCTCATGAATATTTTATAACTTTTTTTTACGATTTCCTATAAAATTTGATGAGAAAACGTTTTCTTAAACTTCTGTTCCGGAGCTTAAAATAGGCGTTGCTGTTCAGCTGAATGATAAGACACTTAGATATAAATCCATTTCGCTTACGCTGTTTATAATAATGATACTGCTCCCAAGCTGGAACTGAAGTTCAAACTCAATCTCAAGCTCAAGCTCATCTTATGCTTAGCTCCAAAGGCTGGGAGTCTTTTCAAATGATTACTGCAGAAGCTGCAGAGACGAGGAGGGGGAGGAATGATCCTCCATTTCCTTTGCACCCATCCAGCCCTGCCCAAAAGAAGACAGCTCCATCTATTAGCTCCATTCTTCGACGACTTCGGCGACTTACCGAATATTGATGCAAAAAGCATTCTCCGCTTCATAACAATCTCCGGTTCGTTTAACTAGCCCTTAGGTAGTTAGAATAGCAATAGATCCCATAGTATCACAATGGACCTCCTTTGGTCTTAGTGTGCCTGTACACAGGGCAGACAACCACCCTAACCTAACCTAATCTAACCTATGTTCAAGCTCATAATCAAGCCCAAGTACAAGTTTAATTTTATTTGCAAACTCAAGATCTTAAATAAATTCAATTTAAAAGGGTCCTACAAGGATTACTTTACAAAATCAATAAGGTAAACTTAAAGGATTTGAAAATATGATATAAAGATACTAGCTGACCCGTTCGGATTCGCCCGAGTGCTTAATTTAATTTCATTAATTCATAACAGGCTCCCAGTCTGCTTCGTCTATTCCGCATAAAGGGACATACATATATATGTACCTATTCCCGCCTGTAGATTGAAGGACATCAATTTGTTCTACCGCAACGTGTTTATTATGTACCTTGCCTCAAACCGATTAAATGTAAAATATTCATGCACAAAAACAAAAATCGTTTTGAAAGAAAAATTAACATCTTCCATTTTAGCCACAGCGGTATTCCATATAACATATGTGCAACTCAAAAGAAATGATGTGGAAAAGGAAAAGAAACCACTGGTGGTGAAAGTGGAAAGCTGACTGAAAATTTATGTTAGAATCTGTTTTACTTTGCTTTCAGGATAATGTTAGAAGATGACGTATAGCTTGAACACTTCACTAGTTAATAACATAATTAATAAAAAAAATTACATTCTAATCGTGAGCATTTTGACCATGTAACTTTTTAATTTTTGCAAGTGGCGTAAATCCTTTATAATTAATTACCTTTTGTAAGCGGAAAGTTGTGTTTAGCTATCCATAAATATTCTACGTGAATTTATCTAACCAAAAAAGTTAAGAGCACCGAAATTGACTCAGCCGTTCTTAAGTTACACGGCTACAACTCATAAGACATCAAATGATATCAACTTAATTTTTAATCGTAAGGTTCTGATTAAATATTAACTAACACAGTCACTCATATTAAGCTAAAACCCAAGCTCAAGTTCATTCTGCGGTTCTATAACTCCAAGCTTTCGCATGAGTTTGATGGGAGAGCAAATACCACGGAATTTGAAATGGTTACAGGTTGATGACTTTTAGCAATTGTACCAGTATTTGTACGTTGAATGTGGGAACCCTCCTTGATTCTTGCAAGAAAGGTTCCTCGAGGTTGGGAACGACGTCTTGGAACTACATTTAAGTGAAATAAGGTGGTTCGATTATGAAAACCGTCCGAATATGAATGCGAATCTGCTGCAGGACTGCCTTTAATATCAAACGCTAGCAAAGGTGTCACATGGAGGCATTTTAGCAATAAAATCGATAGGCCCGACAAAAAGTATTGCAATCATCCAGTTCTACGGAAGAAAAGGTTTACTTCTGAAAACAAAATTTTGTCATTATTGTGGGAGACCTCAACAAAAAGATAGGCTATGACAATGCAGGTATAATCAGAAGTCACCAACTACTACGACAATCTAAATGATTAGGCTAAGCTTAGTGTATCTATCTGCATCCACTCATTGAAAAGATACAATAATCTTCAAGTTACAAACCAGAAAAACTCGTTTACTAAGTGTGAACAGAGTCCATATGGCCTATCGTATGCTGATGGAGAATCTCAGATAGAAAGCATCTGGATGTGGATTGAAAGTTCGTAGTCGAACGGGAGAAAGTCTGCATTTGGTGTATGCCTAAAATAAATGTCAGCAATGTGGTCAACTTAAACACCAACCCGTAAGCCAACCGAAGGCGAAATAAAAGTCATTTGCATCGGGCCTTAGAATAGAATCTTCGCTAGCCAGGCATGACCTGCAGGGAACTTAAGTACACATCCATAAACCACATATGGTGGCGGTCCAATAAATATCACCAATTAGTACTAAATTAAGTCTGTCCTTTTATGTAATCATGCTACTTTGGTGGTCAGCAACAACTACAAAAAAATACTAAAAGCAATCCACCCTATTCCACATTAATTAGAGATGCTTTACTCATTCCATTCCCAATTGTTATAGTAACCACGTATGTAATATAATGTCCTTCCCTTTCCCATTTCATTTCATTTATGAATTGCAAAATGTATTTCCCTTCTGTCCACAATAAGCAATGATGAGATGCACATCTACACTTCCCAACCACCCTCTTTCACGCCCGACCAATTTAAAAGCAATTAAGCTTAAACTACGAGTATATCGTCAAGAGATACTTACTATCAATTTAAAGAAACCCATACTAGTGATAAAATCATGTTCCATGTAAGAAAAAACAATTCCTAGACCACATCCACCTTCCTTTACTCGTTTTGATGAATTGCAAGACGAATTACTAAGACCTACCAAGTGACATCCCATTACGAGGTTCAATTTTCATTTTACGATGCCGTAATATAAAGAAAAAAAGGATTAGAATCAAAAACTGCAAGCCAGAATAGTAAAAGCGAAAAGCAAGAGCACAAACGACGAAAGGATAACCATAAAAGGATTACTGCAGAATTACCAATGTAAGAACATCGCGTGTAAGACACAAAAACGAAATTAAAATTATTCTCTCTATCCATGGTCTTCCATGGGGCCAAGTCCAGGAAGGAACTATCCTTCGAATGAATGTCAAATAGCATGAACCACCATTGCCACCCAACGTTCGACTTTTAATCCCATAAAGCGCGTGAATTAAAGTGATTGAGTATTCTAGCCAAGAAGTCACGGTCTGTAAAAACGACCATCACCACCACAGGGATATTGAATGTTCATGCGAGGGGCCCAGGGGGTTTGAAACCAACTACTGTCCAATTTCATCAGCCAACAGTGGAAATGCTAAATGGAAATGTGTAAGAGGATCCAATAAAACCGGTCTGATGGTCGAGGAAGAAATTCAATAAAAGTCGGGGTAACACCCAATTCAAGATATCGTTCGTCTTACCAATACCCACCCGGAGACTGATTATTCGTACAGGGTGGCGTACTCATTTCAAATAATCGTTAAGTCACTCATTCTTTTCCTCTGGAAGAAAGTGACGGTGAATCGGTTTTTGCAACAATGGATTACAAACGAATTGAAGTTCTTTATCCTTTTAACAAATTTGGTGTCATTGGCTTGGGTGAAATGTACTCAAAGTTGAACAAGGGGTAAATATTTATTTATGTATATTTGTTTTTGTGATAGTAGCTGCAAAAATGTTCAAGAATTCACCAATTTAAACAAGAAATGGAATTCTTCGTTACAGGATAAATCAACAGAAGAGTTGTGGCGTACTTAACTACACCATTCGCACTCTGGCTTTCGGATTACGAAGCTTTGCGGAAATCTTTCTCGGAAATGGTACGTGATAACAGAAAACATGGAGGTTGTCCACTGCGGGGATTTTTAGCTACCTACATATGATTATTTGCTCAAATACTGGAGTAATCAGACGTGATTTATGGTATTACCGGGTAGAAACCCCTATTTGATGTAATGGTTTTTATTCGCACAGCACAGGTAACAATCAAATAAATTACCCACTACACCTTGGCCACTACTATCAAGTTCAGTCCAGTTTCCTTTAAGCATTAAATCGATCCAGGGATGGTATGACACCAGATAGTACATATCTTCCTTCTTAGAAAGTGGTCCTTAGTAACTTCTGCCTAATTTTTTAAAGTTTTTAGTGCCACATAAAGAAGCTTGTTAACACTCGTTGCTGCATTTGCTGAAGCTGATGTAAGCAGGGGACTTTTCCCGATATTTAGCTTAGCTCTCCTCAGTTTAAGGTACAAATTTATCAGAATTTATCTCCTTATGCAGCTTTTAACATGATGAGTGTTGTAGTAGAAGGGTTCTGACAGCTGGGCCTTTCTTTGCTATATAATCTGACAGTTACCCTCCGTCCCTTTCTTTTGAAAACATATCATCAACTAATCCTCATCTGGCGATCTTGCCGGCCAGTTCAAATCGTCAAAACGAGAGATCACACGGCCTGCGAATTGGTGATTCAAAATCTCCATCGTTGCCCAAGTTGTGTGAGTCCTGCTGGAACCAACAATGCTCGACACCTAATTCAGCAACTTGCAGCAATAAAAACTCGTTTAACATCTGTCTGTAGCGCTCATCAATTACAGTTGCGGTGATCCCGGACGTTCTCGGCAATAGCAGTGATATTCTCGGCCGAACGAGCAGGCCATTTCTTGCGACATCTCTAGTGAACCCAGTTTGCACGAGACGCTCAGCCAAATGCTTAATTGTTCGCACACATGGAGCAGGACGACGACGAATTCACGCTGCGTTAAAACAACAGACTGGAAATTGGTCAAATAAGCAATAATAACAATAATTCCACGTTCTTCAGGTGTATATCGCTCCATTGCTTATTGTCAACTAATTCTCGATCTGTCTACAACATAAATGTCAAAGTCAATGACATTTGGCGCCATTTGCAAAAATTATGGCACATTCACATTATGACATTACTTTTGCCCCACCTTGTATAAGCATTCTACAGAACTTTTATAGCGAATTCTTTGGGAAATGAAACTGCATCACTAAAAAAAAAAAAAAAAAAATGTGTATAACTTTTTAAGATAAGGTTTTTGGTTTTAGTTTTTTGAGTTTGTAGGGCTGTAGTATGTTAACGGTTTTTCATATGATGAAAATGCTGGTATATTATTATTTTGGTATAAAATTGTCTTTTCAAAATGGCAAACAAAAATGGCCTAACTGCAATAATTCTACAGTTATAGTGTAATAAGTGTTGACACTTATAAAACAGAATTTTACTTTTAATAAATGATAAAAGGACCCTAGCTCTATTCCCCATGACGTATCGAAAATTAAAAGATATCTTAAGTTTATTGTAAATTGAGTTATGAGGTGATTTATCATTTCTGTTCACTCTGTTCCAAAAATCGCTATTCTCCTTTGAGTAAAATTGTTTGGTAAATTTTTGAGAAAAATTAACCTCTCCGTCTATTTTTTTTTCTTTTCTTTTTGTTTAATGACTTTATGGTATTTGGCACCGGTAAAGTTGTAAAGCCACTGGCTGCTATGTTGCACTGTGCATTCGAAATAAAAAATTCTCACATGAAATTCAGAAATGACATTTGTTCATCATAAATTCTTCTCATAAATTACTTTTCTGAACAATTGAATCACATCCATCTTCAGAAAATTCGTCGTATGAATAAAATATTCATAATCGGTAATTGTGCTCAATAATTTTATTCATACATAAATATTTAAAATACCGACTACCACTTTTACGACCACTACACTTCACGAACATAGCTCCTTCTTGTGGCGAATACTTTGACAGTTATCAGTTAATCTCAGGCAGAAGTACCAATCTTTTTTAAAAAAAAAAAAAAGAAAGTTCTGCTGTCTAAGAATCGTTTTAATGAAGCAGATAGATTTAAAAATGGTTGATGAACTAGCTCGACAAGATGTCCCCTAACAAGTATGTGACTCAAGCTGATGAAGTGGAAAAGTGAATTATAGGTGGATCTTAATAACTGCAACACTGCTGGACTAATATGGCCAACCTAGGATTTCAATAGGTCAAAGGAACTACTAAGACACAGTACAACATTTTAAAGCTCATACACATCACCATCGGAAACTGCGTTATCGGCAGACATGGCCAGAAACAGCCCATATAGTAAGTAATGATTTCTGCAGATGCTGCAAAGAGGAGGAGAGGAGGAGTAGAAAACTTAAGTTAACTTCCTCGTCCTTACTCATATCAGAAGGTCTACTATAGAAGAATACTTCTTATATGATCTGTACGATCTAAATTAAATCTGCACTTCCAAAATCTATGGCCTCATCCAAAGGAGTACCTGATTTCAGGAGCACATAGTGGTATCAAAATGGATCTACGAGTATGTTGCTGAAGGTGCATCTCATCATTTATCTGTAATCTAAATATTTTTATCTTAAATTTTAAAATTATGTTTTGTGAAGTTTTGTATTGCGATGACATACTTTTCGATTTTGAATCTACATATGTATATATATAAAAGTAAAATTCTGTTTGTATGTTCCTTATGGACTGCTAAACCCTTCAGCCGATCATCGTAAAATCTTGAACACTTATTATTTACGTCAAAAGCGTTGTTTTGCCGAACAAAAAAAAATTCTGGATTGCTCTGATTTTTCCCGGAATCCCGAGATTGTGAGAAACCCCACTACCGAACAGGTGGCAGTTTGGTTTTAACTAGAAGACTTTTTTTTACTCAAAATACTTATAATTGTTGTCCCAACAATATTTCACTTCCACTACCCGCTACACTACAGTCACGTATAAGCGGCATACATACATATCTATGTACCAAAGCTGACACCTTAAACCTCTTTAAATTTTATTCCCCCTCTCTCATGACAACAGCAATTGACAGCTTTTGTGTGCGAGTTTTTTTCATCCATTTCCAAGTATTTTTCAGCGTGTCCCCCCTTTGAAATGACTGACGAGCAGAGTGGGCGACTGACTTGCACATCATATCACATCAAAATGCATTAAATGCACGCGCATTTTCCAGGAACAAAATGTAAAACATCACAAATACACGTGCATGAATGCACCATCACACCATCTTACACTGCGATATTATCGCTCCTTCCGTCACCCTTTTGTCCCTATCTGGGTGGCAGCATGTCTGCTTGTCTGTGATAACTCGAAACTAGGACACGAAGTAATCTAGGAAAAATATTACACTACCCAGCTACCACACAATTCCGAACGGAACCAAGTTCTTTCCCTTTCTGCCGAAGCCCAGTGTTCCTCTGAGGAAGGTGGTATTGCGGGTGACCTCCGAGGGTGTAGGGTTGTAGTGTCGGGTGGGTGGGTATGGTGTCGGTTTTTATGTTGTTTCATATTTCTATACAGCTTTACTAGTGACATCTATCCATTCCACCCGCTCAGAAAAAAACAAAGAATAACCCCAAGTTTTCCTTTTTCTTCCCCTCTGCTCTTTGCAATTCATTTCCCTTAATGTACTGCATTGCATTCCGTTACACGTGCCACTTTAAACCCATAACGTAGATACTTGTACACGTATAGTCAGTAATGTATAGGCAAATGTCTGGCTGGCAACTAGCGCATATAGCGGTAATATAAGCTCTATGTGCATGCATATGGGGGTGTGTGTGGGCGGCTAAAGCTGCCGGTGTATTTGGTTGTGCATGTGCAACCTATTTACTTTTATTACTCAAGTCAGTTACAGAAAGCCACCCTCCTCGGGTGGGTGAGCGGTGGGTGTATGTAACTGTATTTAAGGGAGGAAAAATAAAGAGAGCAGCCAATATTTAATGACCAAGTTAACAGCAAAATTGTTGTGTAAAGCCAATTCTGTTAACTTTGGAAGAGTCACTGTGAAAGAGAGGACTTGCCCTAGGAAAAGGATGTTCTCTCAGAGTCAACAATGCAAGTGTATGCCACGTGCTGCTCGGTAGAGAGATACAAACTGTACTGGTAACGGCAACGGAACTAACATTTACTTACAAGTTTCTCTTCCATGTCGGAGCGTTCTCCTAGTCTCTTTGAGATGAGGAAATGTAAACTGCATTCATCAACCCTCGCTGATGTAAAAGTCTGGAGCTGTTAGAGGGGTGACATCCCCAGTGCAAGTGTGTGGGTGATGATAACTTTTAGGGGGTAAGGCAGGGGCCGACTGCATTTGTTATTTTTTTTTTCTCTGTTCTTTGCTCCACGTGTATTTTTTTGTTGTTGTAGCGCTGTGTGTGCGGAAGAGCTTTTGCACGAGTAACAAGGTCAAGGCCACACATGCCTTTCTATGTAAAGTATTCAGTTGCAACGAAGACAATACACTGACTCTCTGGTGATGGTGGTGGTGGTGATGGAGGTGTCGGCGTCGGCGACAGCGATGTTGGTGGTGTTAAAAGCACCGTGGAACGAGTGAAGTGACGGTTAATTGGGTTGGAAAAATAGACAAAACACCAGTACCCTTACTACCGTCCGTACCCGAAAACGAATGGTGTAAATGTGGGTTTTTTTTTTTTTTAGAAGTCGAGGCTGTCGTCTACTGCCGGCCGACGGAATTAGATACATTACTTGTACATGGGTCTTTATATACCGGAAGTAGGTCCAAAGCCAAGCAATGAATTATTGGCGGATGATGTGTGAGCGTGCAAAGCTTTTATGTCAGACAGAGGCGACTTTCGTTTGGTGTCGTCGTCGCCGGCGACGGTGGCAAGGACAGTGGTGAAGGGTGCTCAAAGAATGGGTGGTGAGTGACATCTCTTTTAGATGCGATGGTGGGGGGTAGAGTGGAAGATAGTTTTCAGTTTTTCCGCATGTATTTGTATTTATGCAATGACTTTGTAAGTGGATGTAAATATCCGGAAGAGAAAAAGCGACAGGATACATTCAATCCCGGTACGGGATCCGTATGGGGTACAAACTATAAGTTATTCAATTGAGTGGGACGTGCTTTGGGGAGTGGTTGGGAAATTATAAAATAAAAGGAATTAGAAAAGAGTAGATATATTACAAGCGACGGACATTGAGCAGATAGAGAGGGGAAGAGAGAAAATGTTGAAAACGTTCTAATGAAGACCGGAAGTGCAGCGGTGGCGGTGATAGCGCACACAGGACACACAATATGCTTGTTGCCACCATAGTTTGCTACGGCCAAATAAGGGCAACGTCAGCGCCACTGCAGGCGGCACCGTTACCGATATACCGACAACGATTCTCATTACAACGCAGATGGACGTGTGGTCCCGGCGTCGAGGAGAAACTATTTAGTGGAACAGATGTGTGGTCATTGCGGTCAGGTTTTTCTTTTTTTCCCCATTTTACAGGGTGACATTAACGGAAGTTTTGCCTTTCGATTTTGCCTTTAATATTTCTGTAGGGGTTTGTACAAAACGGGGGTGGGATAATTGTTTACAGGTAAGTTGTTGATGATAGATGAAATGATGGAGAGAAGCTTTTTAATGGTATATCAACTTTGATGTAAAAGTGTCATCACACGTGAAGCAGACACGTCGGAGAAACAATAATGAGTGACTGAGGGTGACAAATAATAGATTACAATTTCTGCTTCGTGTACTGTTTATAGTTGTATTCGTCTACACACGAACATACATTCATATATACGCAGGAAGAGCTTGAAGTGATTTGTATGTTCTTAGGTTGGAGGGCAAAGATAATGTACATATGTATTTCTATTGAAGTTTTGAGTGACAGAAAAAAAAGTCTTGTATTGAGTACAGATAAAATAAAGAGCACGAGTAGGTCGCAGGAGCTTGTTCCAGTTTTAAAGAGATATCTAATTAACGGCAATCAGCTTTTAAGTAAAGTAGCACTATTCGATTTTTTTGCGATAAACTGAGTGCGCAGTCTTATTGCAAACGTCTATATTACCCCAGATATCAACTTTTATCAAAATCGTAAGAGCCGTTATCGAGGAAATTTAAATTTTTCAAAATTGTTCTTACCGTTCATTTTGAGGCCGTTTAGGCTGTAGTCAATGTTACAGATGAACAGACTTTTAGATGAACAGATGGATGGCTGAAAGGACGCACAAATGGACAGATTGACAGGCGGGCAGATAGGCAGACGAGCAGACGGGCAGACGAATTGCAAGACCCACCCACATATAATGTTCAGACGGGCAGATGGGAAGTCGGACAAACGGACGAACAGACGTACAGACGAAGATGGACAGACGGACAGACAGACAGATAGATGGATAAACGAACAGAATTGCAAGATCCACTCACATATGATACATATGTACATATGTTTGTACTTCCAGGCTTTGAAGGAACATTGATGTTTAGCAAGGACAAGTAAGTGGGAAGAAGGGAAGATAATCTCTTCCACGCTACAGTTTAGCTCAATGCAAACTCATTGTGATGCACATTGATGGTCGCGAAGTGATTCCGCTCAAAATATAACCATTGTCTTTCAAAGCACGCTGATAATTTGATGAAGCTCCAGTTATCGTCAGAATATCCTGGAAAACATACTCTTGGCAGAGGCCTGGATAGTGTCAAGTTTCATCATCAGTTTTCGGCAGAATATCATGTCTAGTGATTACTCTCAAGTTAATAACGCACTGCTGGTAGGTAGCATAAATTTTGGGTGCTAGAGGGTGGAGGCTAGTGCGTAGAGGGTCAATATACTCAGGCCAAGAATTGCATGGAGAAGTAACCGAGCTACAAAACGTAGAAAAAAATTTGTTTCTCTCATTATAAACACACTATATACATGCACGGAAGGTGGAAAGATCAAACAGATTTGATTTCTCTGTTGCATGCCTGCTACGTTGGAGTGAGAAGTGCGGCTGGCATTATGTGAATGCGTGCGATAAAAGCGTACCTCGAGTGCAGCGACTAGGTATACACTACTCATTGCTCTGTCATTACAGATGCTTGTAATTTGTTTTTGATGCGCCAATAGATGTGATAATCTTCTAAAGATACTAGCAGCTTGGGGCTACCAGCATGCACGATTCACAAACCCGAATAATCGATGCCTACGTACTAATCCACACCCTGCTCACTTCTACCACTCTCCCCATGAGACTGCCGTTAAGTTAGCAACTTGTACTATTTCGTCTGCATGTGCCGTTTCGGCTCTTCTTAGTATTTCGACTCTTCTCAGTTCGTTATGAAGGTACAGATCTCCAGCCAGTCGTCCTCTGACATCATATGACTTATGAAAAGCTGTGGGCTTGGCATGTTAATTCTTCCTTCTGCAAAGTGGCTGAAGTAGAACACTGCCTGCTCCGGGCAGAAGGATAGTGCCCAGATAGGAACTGCATAAGGTGGTGCTTGCAGTCTCCGTGTGCTCTTTTTGTCTAGACCTGGATGGTGGGGATCAGCTTGTGTTAATCCAACTGGCATGCCACAGTGCTAAAGACGATGCACTTTCTTCTCGTTTTACCTTTCTAGTAACGTTGGTTTCTTGACGGTTCGCGGTTTCCTTAAGGTGAACCCTTTGCATCTCGTTGGCGAATATGTTGATGTCTATAACACAGGCTGCTTCGTCCGAAATTGTTCGGAAACCGCTTATAGTTGTGTGTGTGCGCAGAGCCTGTATGCAGACGAGAGCTTTCTTCATGTTTCCTTCGTTGTGAGTGCGCCCGCCCCAACCGGCGCAGCATATAGAAGGATTGAGCTTACCACTAGGGATAGCAGGGACCCTCCTGGCGTATCCAGGCCCACCGATATTTCGCAACATACCGAAAAGCGCTGGCTTTATCTGTGGCGCCTTTTTATTTGAATACTCGAAGTGAGTTTTGAAGTTCAGCCTGTTGTCGAGCATTGCTCATAAGTATTTTAGTGCCTCTTTAGACCTGATTGTCTGGTTCCCAACCCGGAAATTCGCGTATTCCACAGTCTTTCGGCTTTTAGGACAGCCTCGGTCTTCTGGTCAGCTAACTCTAGGCCAGCAGACCCTAGCCAATTTTTGATCTTGGCAACTGTTTCATCCGTGGGAAACTCTTGGATGTGTTTGACCACTGACGAAATATCGTGAGCAAAGCCTTCCTCTGTACCTTCTTGATGGCCATAAGATTAGTAGTTTTGCTGGCGACTTTTGACGATTAGTGTGTACTTACACAAGATGATCAGTCTCCAGTTATCTTGACTTAAGTCAGCAAATGTTTAGCATTGTCACAAATCCTAATTGGAGTTCTTTCTAAACAGGTGGGGTCTAGTATTATGGTATCTCTCCCATATTAGTAAATATACCACATTTTCTGGTTCAGGTATATGATATCCCTCTACTTGTCACTTAGAGTCGGACTGTATCGAAATTTCAGGAGACTTTCGTTTGTAATAAGAACCCATAGCCGATGGGTAAAAAATTCACTAAAGCTGTGAGTCTTTAATTGAGGATGCTTACAGTTCAATGGATGAGGGGTTGATTTACTAACTACTACTTCTTTGCATCTCACTTGCTGAGGCCCCTTCAACACCTCACAATATGGCACCATTTTTTTGCTTGAGACAAAATTATTCAGCGCGGGTTCGACAATTCTAATTTTCATAAAAGCATGATATGCTGGGGATAAATATCCGCTTGCTAAGAACGCCATATGCCACCTTTTTCAAAGTTTTCAGGACAAATGTGGTCAAATTTAAAGGTCTATGCTTATGACTGTCATCAGAGTCTTTGAATGAGCCTCTAGTGCTGTGAGTTCTTAAGAGAGTATTTTCTTCAGTTTCACAAACTATGTAGTCTCCGTAATGTTATTATATTTGACCTCGGACTATTTTTGTAGCTCTCCCAGTCTTCTTCAGAATGCGTTCCATAGTTCTTTTGCCAACGCTGGCTACTTCTTTGGACTGCCTCAAAGGAGCATTTTTGATTCTATTTGTTCTTAAGGAAAGGATTTGTTTTTTGTCTGTAGGTCCATACTCCCCTGTAAAAATCTATTCCTCTTCATAATATCCTTAAAAAAATATTCGAGTTGCCTGTCCTGGGATTCCGGCATGTTTTTGGTGGTCCACTGGGTGTTTTCTACGATGAAGTCTATGATCTTGTAGTTAAAGTAGAATTACTTCCTCAAAACTTAGCACTTCAAACAGCTATCTAGATTAGCAAGGTTATCAAAACTAATCATGTCGGCAACTGGGAAAAACTACTTGGGGCTCTTAGAGCTTAGTTGGACTCGGGCACCAACTGACGTAACAATCAATTAAAAAGGTGATGGTTTCAAATTCAGTCCTGAATCTTCTCCAGGATCTGTGAAGTGAAGAAACGGCACACAGCTCGTCGACGAGATTACGTATTACAAAGGATTGAATGTTGTCATGCGAAGGCAGTCTGTTTTCTTTTTAGTAGGCAAACGGGTCTGAATAGTTCAACTTTCAGACGTTCTAAACTAGTGCGTTTGTTTTACTGAAGCCGCATTAAGATAATCAAATGGATTGAGAACAGGATTTCAAGCAGACAAAAGTACCTCAATAGATTTTCAACATCGATTTTGTTGTTATTACGTGTTGCCTTCTTTTATTGTTACCGCTACCATTGCCTTAATCACTCCTTGGCTCTTAAAGTAAATGGAGATATCTTTCAGTGATATCCGCAATAGTCTCGCTTACTAGGTGGAATGATAAATGACTTCAACTGCTGTTTGAAAGACTCTGCTGTTAGTTCTACGGATGAGGAGATGCCGAGTTTTTCGTGAAAGATTTCGGCTTTTGCACCCTTATGACCCATTCGTGTACACATATTGCTATTTCTGAGACAAAAGCAACCAAATCTGACTTCAATTCATCTCCATTGGATATTCAAAAGAATTAGCAACATCTCAGACAGCTGCCGAAAACTCTTTGGAATCCTTTACTTAATTTATCAATAAAGCTTCTGTAATATGATGTCCTTTCACCAGCATGATTTAATTAAAAATAAACAAAACTAAGATCAAATTACAGAATAAGTCTAACAATAAAAAGGTTCTGAAAGCTAAAGAAACAAATTAGTCCCTTCAATTTGTCGCCTGTAAAACTCAAGTTAAAATCTCTCAAACTGAAGTAAACGTAAAAGAGCCATCATATCCATAAAAAAGGCTACGAGACTACGTCAGACATAGAACCGGGCCAACCCTCCCAATTGCTCTACTTTCTTTTACGGTGCGCAAAAATCGAAAAGAAAAACTCCGAACTAGACAAGAAAAAAAGGTACAATCTCTCCAGACAGTTTAAATCCAAGTCCTTCTCATTACTACGGTGTCCTAATTCTACAATCCAATATATGTATATAGACTGTGCAACCATTTGTCGCCCTCTTTTTTTCGTTGGGGAGCTATCAGCGTCATCATCAGGCATCACCACATCCAGAACATTCCTTTAAGCATCCGTCGCCGTGTCTCATCTTAATGGTATTACACGAAACAACACGTAGACTGAGGTGACTGGAGGAGGATTAATGCAACGAGCACGAGTCAGAGCCCACCCACGATACCCACGGTACGAGTATGCCACCCACCAACCCTTGTGGCTATAAAAGTAATCAAGAAGTAGTTTCCGTTCCGCAGATCACATGCAGTGCAAAATGTAAAGAAAAATAATAATAAAGCATGCAAACAGAATGGTGTGCCCTGGGAGGGGCGATGGGGCAGATAAAAAACAATCTCAAAGGCATACTGCACAGACCGAGTCCTACTGCTGGTGGGTGCTTTGCTTGGTAGTCGGAAGAATGGAGCTGTGTGGAGCTGGACAACTGACCAACCGCAAGCGGCAATAACAACAACATCATGGTGGATGTTTACATTGTTATCCTGTTTATTTTGTTTTTTCTGTTTTATTTGGTTTTTCTTAATCGGATTTTTGTTTTTCTGTCCAGTTGCAAAGGATGCCAGCTTGATGGTGTACTCGTATTTACGCGGGTTTTGACATTTATTACTGGTAAATGAGTGGCAGGGGAAGAAATTAGAGTGTATTCACATATAAAGTCGCAATCGTCGTATTACAATTCACGGTTTGTTAACGCCAAATCGGCTTTGGATATTTGAAAGCTTTGTAAGTAAAAACCAAACACGAATCCGAATGCACACTACCGGCAACGAATAAAAGCGCAACAACTCCAGGATACATTCGAATTTATATCGGTTTTGGATGTGCAACTGATTGTGATTTTTGTGTTGGTACACTGAACGAAATGAAGGAAACTGGGACACTTTTTAGATCGTCTCTTTTAGTCCAGCTTTTACCAGTTTTTAACACACACAAATGTCCCCTAAGATGTCTATATCCTATGCTGGGAGGTTGCTTTCTTGTATAGATCTTGCCATTATAAGGATATCTGCCTGAAGGAAACTGCATGCTTTCCGTGGTCTAAAAGGCTTATATGGATCCATTTTGAGCCATCAGTGAAGAACGTGATTTCGTGATCACTTATCACATTATTCGGCAGCCAGTTTCCCCTGCTGAGAAACAGAATCGGTATATTTAAGTTGAAATCACAACGGAGCCTTATATAGTCTGATATTTCTGTGAGGCTTTTTGAGTTAAATAGCTTCTCCATATTTCTATATCGTTCCTAGTATTGCCGCATGTCCATATGTGGTCTGCATCGAAAAAGACGGATAGTGGGAAAAGGAGCAACATGCTCTGAAAGACATCACAGTTTTACGCTGGTAACTAGCTTCTTTATTCTGCCACTACGGAGGACTATTGGAAACTTATGCTCCAACCAGGGATCTAGCTATTGCTTAACCCTATAAAATGTTATAAAATATCAATCGGGATATTAAATCCTGAACTGAACGATATCGCACTAAGGATCCATTTATCTGCTTCCGATATAAAATTAACAAATCGGTAAGGTTGAGGAGCTGATAGGATACACAAGTTATTATGATAAAAGAATTGATTAATCTTCACCAATTTATAAGCGATGAAGACACAATCTTGTTCTAGGAACCTAGGGTCGTTAGTAACTTGATGCGTGGAATCAATATATTGTATCATCTTAACGTATTTTTACTCATTAATTACAGTGATTAAGATTTCGTCAGATAAATCTACCGTCACATATTTGGTTCTGTAATTGAAGAGGGCGAATGGCTCGATCACCTTGAGCAGATGGGCAATAACGCCCAAACCACGAGGATCTTCGAATTTTAGTTCCAGGGTTCAATGATTCCAGGATGGCCAAACATCCATTTTAAGAATCAAACGGTCACAGATTTCAGGCATCTGATTGAGAGATTTGGAAACAATTTGCCCAATTCTCGATCACGAAAGGCAACTTTCTCTGGATAACCTGCGAGGGACGACTACAGTGAAGCAATAAACTCCACTCGTTCTTGATGTGATAAATATCTTTATATGCTTTATTAAGTTTGGGACAGTACTTCAAAAGCGACTCACTTTTCGATTATTTTTAAAGAAACTAATAATCTCATTTTCTTGTAAAACTCTTTACGTTTCGAGTATACGTATGTGTTCGTAGTTAGCTATTTTAAAATGTCCAGTGAGCACTTTACTTCAAGTCACTGATACATTCACGTTGTAGATGACTATTCTTCGGGCCTGCTAGATTTTAGAAACCACAGGATGACCGATGAGACACACTTAGGAGATCTACATACAAATACTCTCCGGACATATAGGCTCTACAAGAAATACCAGCACCTTTACCTTCTGTGGCAATGGTACTCACTGATTTGATAATGTAATCAATCCTAGTTTGCATCAGAATAATGTAGGAAGATGATTTATAATGTTCTCTTTAAAATAATCTAATCGATAGAGAAAATTCCATTCAAGATTCATCTTTGGGAGCATTTAGACCATATAACTTTGAAATTAGTAAATTCGTTATAATATTTAGATATCTATAAATATTTTGAGATTAATTATCTAATTAACAAAGTACACAGTATCAAAATCTATTTAGCCGTTTTTGAGTTATAAGGCCACAACGCAAAGAAAACTCAGGAACTCTTAATTTCATGTTATTAGGGATGGGGACGTTTTGATAAATGGGAATTTAAAATGAATATTCAATTCCCTTGCTGTCACAAAACTGTAGAAAATATTATATGAAATGCAGACCATCTTTAAGCAACTTAAGCAGTGTAATTATAAAGGCCAAATTTCTGTTATCAATAAGTAGCCTTAAGCCAATATGTCAACAAAAGCTGATTGTTGTGGGAAAACATATAAATATCATCATATCTCTATTTGCGCAGGAGTCTGCAGCTAGAAGTGTTCTAAGATTAAACCAATCTGAAGGTTGGTGGTCAAGCCTGACGGGGCATGCGCGGATTTTACGCAAATACATGGGCGGAGATGTTAGCCCTATTTAGACTTTCATAAGCCGTTTTCCAGTTCATTTCCGAGTCGAGAGGAATGGAAACTAATATCCCGCTAAATGACAACTCCATCTCCATCTACACTGATGGATCCAAGATGGACGTGGGAGTAGGTGCAGGGATTTTTTCTGGAAAACTCAATTTGAACAAGTCAATTCGGCTTCCAGACTATAGCAGTGTTTTTCAAGCGGAGGTCTTGGCGGTGGCAACAGCCGCCCGGGACGCTGCAATGAAAGCTATACCACCAGATGATATCACATTTTTCATTGACAGCCAGGCAGCGATAAAAGCGATTTCCACCACACAAATAAAATCGAAGTTTGTGCGCTGCTGTCGCGAAGAGCTACGGGTTCTTGGTACGCAACACAATGTAAACCTCTGCTGGGTACCCGGACGTAATGGCGTTTCAGGAAATGAGAAAGCTGACAGCTGGTAAGGGAGGGTTCAGCTCTAAATCCTGAACGAGCTGACCTATCAATTAAGACACCACCCTGCAACCTGAACCTAGAAGTTAGAAATAAAATGATTGCAATAGCAAATAGTAGATGGAGATCAGTAGAATCCTGCATACGAGTAATTACAAGAAAACTCTGGCCGCTCTACGATACAAATCGTACAGAGTAAATCCTACACTTCAACAGATATATCTTATCTGGTTTAATGGGGATGATAACTGGACACAACTTGTTACGTTATCACACAAAGAAATTGGGAATAAGCGAAGAAGATATATGTAGAGGATGAGGCAATGAGGACGTACACGAAGATACACCTCACCTCCTGTGCCATTGTCCAGGACTCTACAACCTTAGATTCAAAATATTAGGGAAATATTTCTTCCAAGACTTAGAAGAACTATCAAATGTATCGGTAAATAAGATTACCAAATTTATAAATGCATCGGGTTGGTTATAGAACTCATAGAGTTCACGTGTAGGGACGTCACAATAGATCTATACTGATCTAAGTGTGGCGTAGTTTGTTTCACACTCTACGTCGACCCATCAAACCTAATTTAACCTATCATCATTCTCACCTAGTTGCCGCTAGGTGGTGTCTCATTTCCCATTCCTTAAAATTTTTCGTTGCAAGGAGTTTGCCTAGATGACAATCTTTCCATGATGAAACTGGGACCGTACTCAGTAACAATGTGAAATTTCTACCCGCTCCTTGTCCTCGCAGGACTGCCGTCAAACATTTCATCGCGAGAAGGCGTATTTACAGTTATTTCTCTCTTTGCTACCTTTCCAAAAATGGTTGCCACAGTGTCGTTAACTGCATCCCAACCATTGCTCGTACTCACCATCTGCCTGGTAATGTTGTCTTGGGTTAAATCTCATCCAGTTTCTTCGATAGAAGATGCCGTTCTGTAATGAAACATTCCTCATCTTCGACATGTCATGTCGTCGTGCCCAAATCTTAGGAGTTAACTCTAAAGCAAGCATGGCCTTTAAGCATTTGAGTCAGATAAAAATTCAACTCACCATGCTTCCTCTTGATCTATGCGGCTATGTTGGAGATCACTATGTGCATTCACCTGCCTTTGTCAGAGTGCCGTCATTTTTGCAGACTATGTGTAGTCGTTGTTGATGGTGTTGTTCTGCAGGTTGTGTTGTTTTGCCAGCCACTACACATACTTGTTCTGCCAGCCACTACACATACCGAGTCGTATGAAGTTGATCTGAAGACGCCACATACTCTCAACGCGTTAATTCTATATGACGTTTTCGTCTTCTTCCTGTAAGTTTTCGTCTTCATGGCATCAGTCCATATTTGACTCCCATAGAATATAATCGATTCCTTCTTGTCTTCTTCTATATTTTAGCCCGCTGATGTTTGGCAGCCGCATTATCTGGCAACGATAATGCGGCTGTCTTTGCAGCCTTGTCAGCTGCATGCTGCAGACGTCAGTCTTGCGTCTTTAATACCGTCAAGGTACTTTAACTCCGGCTTGGAGAGTACTGCGTGATCGCCGATGGTTACTATTGTAGTCTCTATCTCCCTCCCGCTGCTGATGAGGTCTACTTGTGTTTCCTTCTCTGCAAGTTGTAGACTCACATGTCAACCAGTCTCGAACTATTCTGATGCTTTCATTGCAGTCATGCTTCAACACCTCCAGGCGTTTTATCAATTTCAATTATCTTTGATGACTTCGGGGTTCATAATGTGAGTATGTTATCATCCTGTAGGGTATGAGAGTACCCTTGCTACAGCGAAAAACTTGCGAGTTCAAAATTGTCTGCGCTTCGTTTCGAACTGGCTTTCGTTTTTTTGTTATATTGAGTCAAACAATTTACATGGACATCTCAAACACTATAAATGGAATGGGGACGGAAATTTGCTCTACGAAGTCAGACCTAAGAGTTTCTTTAAGTTTCCCATATACTTGCATTGAGTTTCAAGCTGAGATTGACAGTCAGGACGTGCTCTGGGTGCTAGAAACTGGTGTCATCAGTTCTGAAGTAGGCAGAAATTACAGCGCAATGCTTAAGGTATTATATATGCACAATTGCACACAGAACCTAGTCAGGGTACCTGGACACTGCAGTATAGAAGAAAATAAAAATGCAAAAGAGTTGACAAGAAAGGGACAAAAGTTACCTCAACATGACGTATTAAGGGTCATAAAGCCACTTACGTCTGTAGCAAAGTGAATTTTTGTTTGGCCTAAGATGGCAGATAGTGTATAAGGCTTTAGATCACAGGAAAAGTACGGAAATTCTTAGGCAGATCACAGTTAAGAACAGAAATAGGATCCCTCTCGGATCCCATTGTTTTATAATAGCATAGCTTCATGCTCCTTCTTAACCTAACCAAACCTAACCCAGATGATACGTAACACAGTAACAAAACTATTTACCCATTTTTCTGCGATGAAATTTCTTTCAGTGCATTTCATCAGAAGGCCTTGCCACCCAGTCGTGCGGTATTGATTCCACAAAAGCAATTGTTTTCACTGGTTTTTGTGTGCGGCAGATAAATGACAAATACGAGTAACCACCTCACCACCACCTTACGGATTCATTCATTCGCACTCATTCATCGATTCACTTTCTAGCCTTTCACCTAGCCTCAGCTTGGTATTTTTATCAACTGGAGGACATTGCATACATCACATACGCATATGATTGTACTCATTGAAAGGGTCACGTCAGGAGCAACTTGCAATTTTGGTACCCGCTGAATTTTGTTGACCAATATTCCGGAAATTTGTGGCCGTCCAGTGATTGAATTTACACAATCTAGTTAGTGGTTTCGTTGCAGAAACGAAATTCACTGCCATGTCCCACACGGTTGCTGCTTCGTGCCCATTCTCATTATTGTTGGCGGTCGGTGGCAGTTTCCATGTCCATTCTGACAATGGGGCTCGTAATAATTCTGTTTGTCCAGTGGGGGTGTACCACCTACCAACAAACAACCCTTCTAAAGCGGGTTAGTGTCAATTCAATTGGCTTTGACTGTGGTCATTTAAAAAAAAAAACTTCAAAATTAGAATACAATAAAAACAGGAAAGATCCTATCTAGCATTCAAATGAATTCCTCTCGCCCCTACAGTAGTAGCCACCCTCCGTGCCACACACACACGCATTCACAGCACGTGACAAGGATTTACGATGAGTGTGGTAAGTATAGTTGTCACATTCTGTGATTGCATGTCCGATGTTGGTTGTAAGCGCATGCAGTCGATAATTATTGTTTAAGAGGGTGTCCCAGACCGGGGGTCGTCTGTGGCCAGCGGTATGGGTTGATTGCCCGTGGAGTCTGATTTGCTTTGGCAATTATTATTAATTATAGTGTAATACAAATAATTTGCACGCTTTTTCCGACACTTTTTTAGGAGCTTATCCAGATTGTATTTTCAGGATTTTTTTTTTTTTTTGTTCTTTTTTCATCGCCGTGTGACCAACGCAGTTATCACCGATTATTCGTATTTTTTTTTTGTATTTGTTGTTGACTGAAATGGATTTTTGCATTAATTTACAATAATCTCGTTTATGATTTTGACCATGATTAATTAAATTGTATATGCAAATGTGTGAATTAAATACAGAAGCTACAAAATGCATTCGACATTGGGTTTTAATTGCGAAACAATCGATGTCATCCGGACGAGATATTTTCAAAAAAAAATTAAACAATGACAGTTCTTTTTAGGAGCCCAGTGGGCGTGAAAAACTCAGCAAATTTTCCTTGTAATGTGATTAAAATTATGGGGCAAGTTGTTAATTAAAAATATTTGGGAAAATATTTCATCTCTTAATGTGATCAGTCTGTAGCGGATATACGAGGTAAGTACGAGTATAGAGGAAATAATCCAATTTACAAATATAAAATAATTGCTTAATATGGTGTAATAAATTCCCTTTCGACAAAAGAGACAAAATTACAATTTTTAATTAGCAGCAAACTACTGCTGGGTTGAAATATTTTTATGTGAACCAGCGCTGGCTGAGAAGACAGACAGATGTGGTGAGTGATATGATGGTATGATGTATTTTTTTGTTAATCTAAGATCCAATTATTTTCTCTCACCACTGAGTTAACGTCAACCGAGTTTTCTAGAAAGCCTTAATGGGATTGGGCTGAAGTGGTATTTAAAGGGTTTTTCAATAAGGACATAACAATTTTGTATTTAAATAAAATGCCGAATAATTGAGGTATTGGGTTAAAATTTATAGTACACATGCTTTAACTAAGTATGGAATTCGATCTCGTTCATATAACCAACGCAAGTACGTTTGCAGCGATCAATTCTTTGGAGCACATTTTCCACCACTTTTCCACACATATTGGCCGGAACGTTGGCAATTTCGCCTTCGGTATTGTTCGTGAGCTCTTCTAACGTTGTTGGCTTGTTGGCATAAACTAAAGACGTAACCTCATAAAAATAAATCCATCGGCGTTAAATCGCATGAGCGAGCTGGCCATTTGTCGAGATTACAAGATTACCGAACTTCCCCTTCAATAGATCAATTGTTTGACCAGCTGTGTGGCTTGTGGCACCATCTTGTTGGAACCGCATATCACTGATATCAAGTTCATCCAATTCTGGCCAAAAATAATCTTCCAGCACGGCACGATAGCGAACTCCATTGACCGTAACATGGCGATCATTTTCATCGACGAAATATCATAATACGAGTACGGTCCAATCACACCTCCGGTATGTAATCCACACCACACGGTCACTTTTTGTGGATGAAATGGAGTCTCTTGAAGCACATTAAGCCAAAAATGAGCTTCATCGCTGAAGAAGATTTTTCGATGTAACTCAGTAGAAGTTTCAGCGCTTCAAATGATCAAGAGGCTTCAGTTCTTGAGTTATTTTGATCTTGTAAGGGTGTAGGTTAAGATCTTCAGGAGAGATTCCCAATTCCTGTGAACGGCGTGGACTGATTTGGCTCATTCTGAACTACGTCTGCGATATTTTCGGTACTTCGACCGGTGCGTTGTCTCACTGGCACAGGAACATTCAATACATTGACTCGAATTTATATACTATAGCACGATTATTACGACCAAAAATTGAAGTAAGCGCTTAAAGTTGCGACCACCGACTCAGAACTTCGGTAACAATTTTTAATAATTTCTAAACGCTGCTCGTTCATGAACTTCAACATGACAAAAACGTAAACCTTGACTGATCTTTCGACATTCACAGATCATAAAAAAAGTTTAAGGGTGCGTTTGTATAAAAATGAAAAATTTTTATGTCCCTATTGAAAAACTCTTTACTTACTTTTCTTCGATCACGGATAACTGTAGAGAGCAGTGGCAGCTTGCGCCACAAAGGCTCATTTGTTCATATTACCAATAAAAAATAAAGTGCATGACTGGGGCGCCCGTACTTGTGCCAAAGTATATATAATACATGTTGTTTAATTGAAAATCACTCAGATTTAAAGTTTAAACAAAATCGTAAAAAAACAATTTTTTTCTTTTTTTAATTCCAATTAATTGACAACACTTTTTCCAGCGACAACCAATTTGACAACTGACAGCTGTCAGCTGATTTGTGCTCAGTTTGGTTTAATATTTCACCATATTTCACCAAATTGAACAAATTTATTTGGAAAATCATGGTTCAGTTCGCTAATTGTCCATCGGAACAAGAAATTCGAATAATCATGGATCTTTTCACACCACACATACTCCGCACAGATGTCTTACAGTGCGTATCGAAGAAGCTGTTGCTGCTGTGGAGCGTAGGATTGAGGGCCCGAATGAGTTGATTCGCCATCGTGCACAGCAATTGAAGCTGTGTCCATCCACTTTATGGAAGATTTTGGGTAAAGATCTTGGTTTACAAGCTTACAAGATCCAGTTCGTGCAAGAATTGAAGACGCTTGACCATCATGTGCGTCGTACGTTTGGTGAATGGGCCGAAAACTAGATTGCTGTTGATCCTCTTATTCACCACAAAATTTTGTTCAGCGATGAGGCTTATTTTTGGTTGATGTAGCCAATCAGCAAGTAAAATTGATACATTTGGAGTGAAGAAAATCCATAAGCCATTATTTGGACGCTGCTACATCCACAAATACTGTTTGGTGTGCTTTATGGGCTGTTAGAATTATTGGTCCATATTTCTTCAAAAGTGATGCCGGCCAGGTAGTTACAGTCAATGCAGAGCGCTATAGATCCATTATTACTGACTTTTTTGTTCAACAAATGAATGGCATTAGTGCGGAAGAGCTGTGGTTTCAACAAGATAATACAATATACTCGTAGCACGTTACAATCAATTTATTGAAGAAAAAATTTTATGAGGTCATAATTTCGCGTAATGGACCTGTGAATTGGCCTTCAAAATAGTGTAACTTAACACCTTTGGATTATTTTTTGTGGGGATATGTGAAGTCGATAGCCTATGCCTATAAACCAGAGACGATGGACGACTTGGAAGCCGACATTTACTGCGTTATTGCCAATATACGGCTTCAGCTGCCCGAAAAACTGGTCGAAAATTGGACTTCCAGATTGCGGTGCATTCGGGGCAGCCGTGGTACCCCTATACCTGAAGTCATATTTAAACATGAATGGCATAAAATTATCTCTTCAATAAAGTCAATACCATGGCCATTACTACTACTTTTATGTACTTCATTTCATTCTAAAGTTATATGCCTCTAAAAGAAACACCCATAATTCAAATATTGATTTCGAACAAAATCATCGATCTAATCATAGCCGAGAAATAGCCAATTTTTAGAAACTCGTTAATAAGCAAAGTACCGTTAAACGTACTCGTATTTTTTGGAAAATAAAACTGGACACCATCTGATAGATGATGATATTCGTACTAAACAACGGATTCCATTAAGTTCGGGATAGGTAAAGTCGGACTAATTTGAATGATTTCAAATTTCTTTAATATATTAAAAAAAAAAATTAAAATTCATTCCGTCTTGCAAAAAAAGTCCAAAACTTTTGATTCAAACGTACGTCTTTTCAGATATTAGCACTCAAAAATGATTTGCAATAAATTTCGGTAAAAGTCTGATATTTTTAATGAGTTCCTCTAATCTTCGAAAATTTTGAAAAATTCGACATCCATCTAGTAGAAAACTTCAAAGCCTATAATTCTTATAATTTTTCACACGACACCAAAGGTTTAGAGTATTGTTACTCACAATTTTAAGAAATTTATCATACATCTTATAAAAAATTTCAGAACTTAAAATTTCGACGTTTATCATTTTTCTCCTTCGACGGACTGTTTTCCAAATATTTTCTTTCAAAAATAGTCTACACATTTTACCTAGAGAATATTTTTTTAGTTTTTAGCAAAAATATTGAGAAATGCTACAGTTTTTGAAAAGTGGACATGTTGTGGGCGGATTTCAAAAAAGCTTGCATTGGTACTCATTTGAATATTTAAAACCCATACGTGAAATTTAAGGTCTAAAAAGTGATAAAGCTATCGGATGATGCCGCACGATTTTGGACGATTCCGGACGAAACCGCATAATTTCGGACGAAGCTGCACGATTTTGAACGATGCTGGATAATGTTGGAAAACTTCAGATGATGTCGCTTAATTTTGGATGATGCCTGATGATGTCGGATAATTCTGGGCGATTTTGAACAATTCGCTACTATTTTGAACGAATCCGCACGATTTCAGAAGATTCTGGGCGAAACCGCACTATTCCGGACGATTTCGTATGATTTTGGACTATCCAGAAGCTACACTGATGGTGCAAGATGAGGAGTTATATCAACATGGGAGATAAGTGACAATAATCTGTCAGAAAAAAGGAATGAAACGTATTTTGATGGAGGGATCAGAAAGAGAAGCCGTCTGGAGATTTTGTAATAAAACGGAGAAATTTCTATTTATACCAAAGGGAGGTCCATTGTACTACAATTAGGGAACAGATCCAAATACTCATGATCCTATTATTTTACTATAGGCTATAATCCGTAGTAGACCTGGGCCCTGTCATTGTGAACTGTTTCCAGTTCTGTACGCCAAGTAAGTTGAGGTCACCCTCCATTTGAAATACAGGTTTTATTCAGTGTGTTCTTAGTTCTTCTCGAAATGACCTTACTACTCAATTGCTTTGTAAGTAAGAGTGATAGTCAGAAGTAGTGTGTTCGCTTGTGACTCGAACTGTGCAAGTTCCAGCCCGAATGGGGAACAGCAACCACAGCCACCCAAACATAACAAAGAATCGAATAAAATCTAAGCTTCTCCAACCACTACACCAAAAGGAGTTCTGCCTGAAAATTGAGTCTGATTGCTCCGGGATTTGGAAATTTTCTTTATATATACAAAAAAAAGTGTGATTGTCTGGTTTATTTCAGCACAGAGCTAACAGAAGAGCCCAAAATTTTACCAAGGTCGTCAGTGTGGAGGATCATTGGGATCATTGTTTTTATATAGCATATACTTCGATGAGGTTATGATCTGTAGTAGAAGGATCACAAACCTCCCAATTTACTGTATTCCTACTGGTCCGCCTGTGGGGTTTGCCTGCTGCGAGCACTCATACTTCCAAGGTTTCAACTCACGACTCTTAGGTTATGCCTAAGCCGTTGCATTATTTTGCTATCCCCCGGAAACCGAATAGCTCTAACACGAGCATTTCTGCTAGTGCTTTTCTTTTTAGCGTACTTTTAATAATGCTAGTTTTTAAGCGTTTTTTTGATTTTTACACGTACATGCTCCGTAGTGGTCGTCGTGGCGTAGTGGTTAGTGTGTCAGATCACTACGCAAGAGGTTCCAAGTTCGAATCCCAGAAAAACACCAAAAAGTTTTTTGCACGACCCCACCTCTCGCGAACGTCTGACAAACATCCGAGAGTATTGTTGTCACGAGAAAGCTTCTCAAAACAAATTGCCGTTCGGATACGGCAACTGTAGGTCCCTTCCATTCGTGTGAAAAATATAACGCACACAACACGAGTGGTTGCGAGTAGCTAGGCCCTGGCACTGTTGTGCCAAATATTTTTTTATTTTTTTTTATTTTACGTGCATGCTCCTGATTTTTAATTTATGTTTCATCTTATTTCTACAACACGGGTGATCTCCAGTCGTGTCAACCAACGGATTCGCATGCACATTTGCGGGATAGTTTTAAGAAGGTATATGTGTCGCTAGGCTTACCTGGATATTTTAAAAAATTTGTCTTCTACGACAAACGCTAAGTATTTGTGGGGGCGTTGCAGTGATATTCTTAACCCATCCCTGCACAGGGACATAATCAGACTCATCTTAGCCGTTTCTAATTCAATAATAACGAACACCAGTAACTGCACTGTCAGTTTCACACTATCTTTTCCAAAATAATATTGTATTATACTCGTATTAAAGACAACTTTGGACAATTGCTCATTTCCCAGATTTCACATATCTCACTTATTGTATCACTTATTGTATCCCTCAGGGGCTATCCAGATTTTCCACACCGCCTGTGGTTCTATCATAGTATTCCTCCTTCTCAGATGTAGATCTGATGTGGAAAGTCGTGACTTTCTTTATTTAGAGGAACCATTTAGAGGCGAACTTCCTGATCTTGCATGATCAGATGTTAATCTTGCATGATCAGATGTTAAGATTTGAGAGTTCAGGTTGTCGAAGTAGTACTCGAGTGATGATCAATTCCACTAATTCATGGGTTGCAGCAATACGGGAATTCCTTTTTTCTTCTAAGGTTAACTCCTCTACCTAAACATTTTAAATATTTCTTTTACTAAGCAAGGAGTGAAATTTGCCTGATCTTTAGCGTAGGTATTGAAGCTGTCTCCTTGTAATATCTAAAGAATCGCATCGATTACAAGAAGTGGCAAGCGAATGCCTCTCTGAGATATTTTTCTACTTATCTCTGTTCTGTTGATTATGTCTTCTAACGTCAAGGTGATCATGCGCGATCTGAGTATAGGCCCAGTCCAGTGGCAAAGAGATGATCAGTGTGGAATGGGAATGAGTGCCTTAACATCAGAAAGGTAATTGGGCTTTCGTACCTCCTTTAGGAACATAACATAACAAAAGATCTACTCAGTTTGCAGTAAATAGATATATCAAAGAATTGTTCTCCCATTAAATGAACCAAAAAACCTTCAAATTATTTTATATCAGAAATTATTTCGGATCATCCTGTGCTAGAACTCTATTTTATATTCATAGAAAAATATTTGCCTTTCGGCATTTAATTACTCTTAGTCCTGAAAAAAAGATACATTGCTGCAACTGAAGGTAGTAACAAGGATGCATTCGAACTCACAACTACTCGTAGTTCAAAGTTAATGCCTTCTGCAAACAACGATCCATGACATTAACAACAGATTCCATGCATGTTACATCTCCCATATTCCTAAAATCAAAACAAACCACCGTACTCGTTACATGAATATTTATAATGAAAAATCAGAACAGGACTCAAGGAGAATGAATATGTCTGCAAATCAGGACAATACCTCGATGAATGCTATTCCCTGAAGAAAAAATGCCCAAAAAAAAAAAAATGTTATTACAATTTTGTTGGTATTCCATGCATAATCCAGAAATTTCTATTCACCCCCTTGCAGCACTTCATCGACTGACTGACAGCTATTTGCATCCAAGCGAACTGCCTTATGTCGGTCCTCGAAAAATAATTACTTCGTCCTTTGATAGAATGTGGCCGGGCATGGCGGCAGTAATGAAATCAGAAGATCCTGTGGGGGATTTTCAGCAAATTCACATTTGGAATTTAAATGGGTATGCATAGGTATTGGAAATTTTGATGTATGTATGTGTGTTCTGCTACTAATTAATGGGGCTTTAATAATAATTCAGATTGCATCGCATCCACACGTGAAGTTCAATAGAAACTTGCCCATTAGCAGGACATCCACAACCAGCAATTTTGTCCGCCTATGAAGGGAGTGTGTGTGGATATGCGGTGTTAATAATTCGCACTTATAACACCCGGATCCGAATGTGATGAATATCCAAATTAATTTCCACTCGATAATTTTACACCAGTAAACGTGGCGTAACTGAAATTAAAAGTGACATTTCCGAGGATTCACAAAGTAGAGTTGCATTTGGCGAGGGCTCTAGAGTGGCTGCAATTGTATGCAGCCATAGTGAATAAGGAGATTAGAGGTTTTCAGCGAGAAGCTTGGGAGGGAATTAATTTATTCATTGCACGCAGTGATTAGGGGCATTGATATTTTGCTAATGGAATATTATATTCGCAGCGTGAATGGGGAATCACGTTTTATCATTGTAATCCTAATTGAATTTCATTACATGAACGCTCGAATCGGCACTGTGGTTAAGTGTCTGTGGAAATCTTTAGAGCTCTTAAGCTGTAATTGATAATAATTCAATATATCATTGGACATGTTCCAGTGATGCGCCTAACGTTGCTGCTTATAGGGTCTCTTTTAATGGTTACTTCTCATCAAAGTCGCATTCTTTTGGTAACAGTCGATTCAGTCGACTCATCCTTCCGCTATGTTGCTTTCTCGTCCTTATCCTTGCAGTTAATAGACTTGATTCTTTGCTCGACTACTGGATTTGGCAGGATTATAGCTGGATCCTGCGCCATTGTTTTTATCCCGGCCTTCATGCCAATCCTTGTTCTAACTGGCCCAACACTCATCGAAGAACTAACAATCGGCTTTTCTGTTTCAAAGATACTACCAGAAGACGGGTGTTATGAAGCCTCCTCCTATACCTCTTTTGAAGCTTTTCTTCAGTACCTACACAACTTACTAGATCCTAGCTAACCCTTGCGTTGCCTTTGCATAATTACTGACAATGATTAATGTCATTTCCTAAGGTTCAATTTTTTTTACATTAGAGAGGCTTGGGCAGTTGCAGATAAAATGGCATATATCCTCATGAAATTCTTTGTTATCTCAGTCACTGTATATGCTGTCATCGTATATAATATCAAGGTTGTGACAGAGTTTAATATTGTGCTGCAAGCTAATAACCTTAAGTTCTTCGCGACAACACTTGACAAGTTTCGATTCAATAGCAGAAACGGCCTCTACAGCTGCGTTTCTGTGAATGCGTTCAACGAGGCAATTGCTGGTAGACTTCGTCACTGCTAGAACTTTTTTCCGAACACACAGGCAGATGAAGTTGCTTTTCCGTGTTGCACTATACTCTCTTTGATACCAAGCTAATTTTAACAGGGAGGTGCCCAGGATACCTTCGGGAGATTTAGTTCCAATTAAATTTGCAAGTACAAGCACATCTAAAGGTTTTTCCATTAGGGTTGTAACAATTTTGTATTTTAATACAAACTTTTTTTATGATCTGTTAATATCAAAACGTTAGTCAAAGCTTACGTTTCTATCATAGTGAAGTTCACGAACGAGCAACGTTTGGATATTATTAAAAATTACCACAGAAATTCTGAATCAGTGGTCGCAACTTTAAGAGCGCTTACTCCAATTTGCGGTCGTAATAATCGTCCTACCAGACAGGGTGTGCGTACTATGGTGGATAAATTCGAGTCAACATATTCACTATTGAATATTCCTGAGCCAGTGAGAAAACGCAGCGGTCGAAGTACTGAAAATATCGCAGCCGTAAGTGCTTCAGTTCAAAAGTAATTGGGGATCTCTCAGTCCAGATTGTGGCGAATTTTGCTAAAGGTCTTGGCCTACTCCCTTACAAGATCAAATTAACTCAAGAACTGAAGCCTCTTGATCATTTGAAGCGCTGAACTTCTACTGAATTACATCGAAAAATCTTCTTCAGCGATGAAGCACATTTTTGGCTTAATGTGCTTCAAGAGACTCCATTTCATCCACAAAAAGTGATCGCCATGTTACGGTCAATGGAGCTCGCTATCGTGCCATGTTGGAAGACTATTTTTCACCAGAATTGGATGGACTTGACGTCAGTGATATGTGGTTCCAACAAGATGGTGCCACATGTCACACAGCTGGTCAAACAATTGATCTACTGAAGGGGAAGTTCGGTAATCGTATAATCTCGAGAAATGGTCCAGTTGAATGACCAGCTTGCTCATGCGATTTAACGGCGATGGATTTCTTTTTCTGGGGTTACGTTATGTCTTTGGTCTATGCCAACAAGCCAAGTTACGTTAGAGGAGCTCAGAAACAATATCGAACGCGAAACGGGAAAGTTCTGGCCAATATGTGTGGAAGAGTGGTGGCAAATTGGCTCCAAGAAATGGATTGCTGCAAACGTGCTCACGGTGGTTATGTGAACGAGATCGAACTCAATATTTAAATTTAAAATGATTACTATACGAGTATGTGAAATAAATGTCAGCCCGATATCTCAATTATTCTGTGTTTTATTTAAATACAAACTCTTGTGTTCTTATAGAAAAACCATCTATTATTAAAGATGTTTCGGCATTCTTACAAATGCGGTGGACGTGTGACAGGAGAGATGCTACTGACTGTTCTAGAACAAGAAGGAGATCTTTTAGGTGCCTTAAGCTAGCCGGGGAATTAATTCGGGGATTATGTGAAAAATATGAAAAATATTAACTGAAGGGTTTAATAATATTTTCACTGCTGGCATTGTCTCTGACAGTTTCCTTGAAAATATAAAATTCCCTATATTTAAATAAGTTGATGTCAATGATCCGGGGAACGACAGGGGAATTTCTTTCCTGAAAACAATGCTGAAGGCTTTTACGAGCATCATGTTACAACGACTTTCAACGTGGGTGGGATCAAACGGTCTTCTGACAAAATTCCAGGCGGTCTTTCGAGCTAATTATTCAATAGTAGATAACATCTTCGTTTTGTAGAATACAACGAAACTTTACTTGAGCGGAAAAGAGAAGTCATATGCGTAAGTCGTATACGTAAGTCGTATTTGGCTCGGTAGAAGGCTGAATGCTGAGCAATCTTGGTATATACTTCAAAATACTGACCGCAATACAAAGTCTATACATCCCACACTGCAGTATGGGATGGAGACTCCCTATCCAACTGGATCAGTACCATATCAGGAGTAAAACAAGGATGTCAACTGAGTGCTTCTTTTTTCCCTATCTTTCTGGATGACCTCGAAACGTATCTGCATGGCGGCATGAAGATGGAAAACCTCCTCATAAAAATCCTGCTATACGCGGATGATAAAGACATTCAAGTGGAAACACTAAACATGCTGCAGTTAATAATCAACAAGCTAGAGCAGTACTAATTCAATATACATATTCAAGTTAACACCGGCAAATCCAAAATAATGGTCTTTCGGAGTGGCAGAGGAAGATTTGATTGCGAAGTAAACTGGAGCTTTCGCGAGGAGCGTTTGGAAATTGATAGAAAGGCGTTGCTTTAACTTCCAATTTATCAACCCATCTGCAGGTGAAGCAAAAGGAAGCGAAAAAGACTATAAATAACACATCGAAGAGAGTTCTCGGTAGAAAAGATATCCCAATGAAAACAACAGCTAGATTTATACCAAGAATACGAAGAAGTTGCAAAGGGTTTTTCCTAAAATCTCTCTTCAGACTACCAGCAAATATTCCAATATACTCCGTATATACGTGGAAACCCTCCTGCTTCTCCTGCGCTTGTATACGCTGAGGCTAAGCTTTTAGACCTACCGGATTAACGCCTCCCGAAGATTGTGCTGTTCCACTTATTAAGGAGCTAAGCGACACTGTTTCGTAAATGAGAACATCTTAGTCACCAATGTAGTGTAGAACTTTTGTTGCTTTTTGAAGATCAGCATAATATTCTGCGTACCCTCGGTGAAATAATCCAGGCTGATTTTATGAAAAAAGCTACTTTAACTGAGACACGCAGTATCTACAGGACCCTTATAACAGCTTGAACGAAAGAAATTATTTTAATGAAGTCAAAACCATTTGGAAAATAAACGTGATTTCTAGATTAAGGGGGGGAATTATTATACTTGAACTATAAACCACACAGAAATGACCAGTACGACGTGTGCTCGTTATGCAATTGGAAGGAAAAAGGAGATATACTCCTACAGGAAATCAAAAGATTATGCTGAAATAAAAGTTTACTTGCGCTGGTAGAAGAAGTTGAAATATTTAACGACAATAACTGGTATATGCTCTACAGCTGCGTAAAAGAAACTTTGGAATTTCGGAAACAATAAACTGATGCACAATCACAAATTTGAAGAGCCTTAATTTAGATAAATGCCGAACTTAACTTCACTAAGAGTCGTATACTGATTGTTGCTTTAGACTTTCAATAAACTCAAAACTGTTTGCTTTCAGACTTTTGGGGCTATCAGTGCCCGTATTTCCCAGCAGTTCAGTTTGAATCACTTGGTATATGCTACCATCCCATACGTGCAGCTTAAGAGGTTGCTGCAATGAAACTGAGATCTTTGCGATTGCGGATCTAGATTCCTTAGAAGGGTCTCCTAACGTTGATTGAGCGAAGGGAAGTAGCTAAGCACAACCAATTACTCTGCGACGAAGATGCCATCAAAGCTCTTCAACATATTTCCAGCAACAGTTTGAATTTTTGGGATTTTGGAACATATTCGTAGACGATGGCAGAAGGGATTCTCTGAAGATCCAATAACAGCCTTAATAGCCTCACAAATAGGTTCCCGAGGTACTAGTATGTACATCCAATTGCATTACCCTCTCGTAAACAAAAATAAAATATTATGAAACACAAAAAGAGTTCTTAGGGCTGTAACAGTGCCATAGCCAAAATCAGGGCGAAATATTAATTGTCGGCAACCAAAAAACTACTGTTGCAACTAAAGTTTTCAATTTTCTTATGAGCTATTGAGAGTACCATTAGTTACTGCAAGGTGGCGCAAATGTCATCACCCGATCGGAAGATGCTCTCATTTTAGCAAATGGCGTCTTGTGTCATGGCGACTTTGACATTTGTGAAGCAAACGGAAGTAGAATACACGTAGAGAAACCATTGATTGCTATACTCTTCAAGAACGCGGAATAATTATGTCAATGTTCTTGAGAAATAATCGGTCAGTGGTTTCCCGATTCCGTTGTCGATTCCTTCGTCGTGTTATACTAACTGGGCAAACATTGCGGCAACTCGCTCAACACGGGACATTATCAGACGTGGACGGCTCCGAAGCAGCCGTTTGGTGGGGCATATCATTGCTCTGGCAGCAGATGTCCAAGAAGACCCTTAAACATCAACCAAACGACGGGCCATGCAATTGGGTATCAATAGACGGTCTTTACAGTGATTTTTAGTGAAGGACTTGAAGATGTGCCCGTACAAAGTGCAGACAATGTGTCAGCTACTGCCTGTAGACCGCCAATCGGGTGTAAATTACAGCTAAATGCAACAAAAAATGAAAGGGATGCTGCAAAGAATTATACGAGTTATTGCTAGGTGCGCAGATAGATGCAACGCTTATTCAGAAAAAAAGGAAAAGAAGTATGAGGGGAGTAAGATCCTATGCTATAAGCCTATAAGCCTATGAAATGCATTTCACAGCAATATAAACTTCTAAATATAATCAGTAAGGATGGAACTGAGAGTCTGCTTACAAAATTACAGGACATATTGAGCTGCTTAAAGGAACATTTCTCTCATGTCAAGAACATGATATGTGAATATCAATATTGTTTTAGTCTTGCTAAATCAACAATAGACCCATGGCTGTGTATGATAGATGAACTTCCCTTCTGATCAAAAAGTACCCGGAATTTCCCATTCAAACAAACCGCGCTTGAGACATTGTCAAGAGTTTTTTTTTTTAGGTTGGTACATTTGTCATCTGGCACTCAAATATCTGTTTGGGCGTCATTTGTCGGAAGTTTGTGCGTGATATCTTTTTTAAACAAGTCAGTGTTTGTAGTGTTCTGCGAATTCTGCTGAATTTTTTGAAGAAAACGCATCACATTGAAGTCGCTAAAGAAATGTTTCCTTTGGGTCAAAATGTTATCGATGGCATCATTACCGGTGGCGAGACATGGGTCTATGAATATGACATCGAAACTGAACAACAATCATCGGAATGGTGATTCTCAGACGAGCCAAAATCCAAAAAATCTACGATAGAGTCGACAAAATCAAGGCTTTGTTGACCATTTTCTTTGATTGCCGTGGTGTGGTCCACTCCGAATTTCTTCCGTCAGGCGTGAAAGTAAATAAAGAGTATTACGTGAGCGTATTAAAGTGTTTGAGGGAAAAAGTTCATCGCAACAGCCCATAATTGTGGAGAAACAACTGGGAGTTTCTTTACCACGGCAACGCACTGGCTCACACATCATATCTTGTACGCGACTATTTGATCAAAAACAACATTCATACCGTTCTGCAAGTTCCGTATTCACCTGGCATGGCTCCTTGTGACTTTTTCCTATTTCCACGAATCAATTTACCACTTCGTCAGCCTTTAAAGAGTTCAAGATCTGACTTGTAATAATGCAGTCGACCTTCTTCTCTGTTAATGAGTCAGCAAGTTGCAAATGGCTGTTTCTTAGACCTCTATGGTCTATTTGCAAAGAATCTGTTGGCTGATATAAAGCGATTTGCATGGATCTACCGACCACTATACATCATAGCGAGGATAGTCTCACTTTGATCACATATCTATGGAGTAGTCTGCAGATCACCGCCTTTAGCATAAAGGATGCCAGGCTAATAGATATACAGATGCATCCGATGATTTTAATTATTGGAAGTCCAGCCACTGTTCCTTAGAGATAGTTGCAGCCATCACTAAATCCTCCCTCTCCTTACTCAGCTCCTAAAAAGCTATAGTAGTCTTCATGTACAGAATAAATCAATTTAACAATTTAAACCTTACATCCTTTCGATATTGCTTTCGTAGTGCAAACATCCCTAACAGTGATGGAAACTTTTAAAGTGCAACACTAACCCTCCTTCAGTTCCACTTAAAGTTGCCCCAGCTCTCATAACAAGAAGCTGCAAAATGCAATTCTAATTTTCTTTTTCCATCCGCCAACAATGGCAGACCCATAAAAACAGAAAAGAAAAAACAGCAACAACCTTTACGCCTCGAATACTCAATTCTAAATAGGTATCAAAGCTTGAATGTAAATTCTTCAAAGCTCGAGTTTGGTTTGGTCATACAGGTGAAGGAGCAGATCCTATTCGAAAACGAAACCAAAGAGTGGAATGAACGTATATGTACCTTCGATTTTATGGTTACCTGATGAAAGTAGCATTTCTTTCGACATTCTAAAGGATTCTGCAAGGATATAGGTAAAAGAAATAAAAGAAAACATTTAACGAAAAAAAAAAAGAAAAAAATACTCAACAAACGATTTTAATTTCGTTGATCCTTTTTGCGTGTTTTCCAAGTGTGTGTGTGTTTTTTTTGTTTCTTATTTTATTTTCTTTGGTCTTTAAGTTTTTTTCTTGGTTTCTCTCTTTGCCTTTTTTTTTTTTTTTGTTGTTTAATGCTTCTTTTAAGAAATTTTCTTTCGAAGCTCTTGCATCACCAAAGTGGGTGAATTCCATTTCACTTCAAGGAGCTGCTTCGTATGCATTAGCATACCCTTTGGCATAATCGTCCACTTATACGATTCGATTTTCTGTTTGATTGAACAATTTTTCACTTGACGCTGCCAGAGATGATGTGGTTAAATGGTTTCATTAGGTGGTTGGCATTGCTTAGAAGAAATCACTTTTATTAGCTTTGTATGGCCGACGCTGTGTTTTAGTTTCTAAAAGGGATCCACTCAAAGACCAAATACTTTGATTTGAAAATTTACCTCATATTTGTATCCATTTGTGTGTACCACTACATACACAGTATTTTCTTACCTATTGGATTGTAATTATTTCCTGTCCTCACTGTTCTCTTCGAAAGTTTGAAGTTGTCCAATAAAACTTTGCAGTGGGTGTCCTTAAAATCTGATATACCATCACCTTAGTCCGTTGTCAACAAACCAATTTACCCTAGTTGCATGTACCTTACCATAATTCAGAAATAGCTACACAACAGACAATAAAAACACCCACCCCAACTGATGAGAACAATTTCTAGCAACCTCTGAAACAACAAAGGGAACAGGAACGACAATGTTCTTACTTTTCGCATTACTTCTGTATTTATGAAATCCTATGCCATTTGGGGAAACAATAGACGCTTGCTGATATCTTACCTGAGGCTATGCATCCTTCTGTTGGGAAGATAGGATAGCAAAGAAGAAGGGTAGTAGTGCGTTGCATGTTTCACATGTTTTATGTAAGTACTCGACGAACTATAGCGGCAGCTGCATATTACACATTTACAGCGTCGTCATCATGGTAGTCATCGTTGTTGCACCCTATCTCCAGTGCAGATTGTTCACTTCATGGCTGGCACTGTGAGAGATACTGAGTCGGAAACAATATTCACTTTCCATTGAAATGGCAGTAGGGTTGGGTGCGAAGTACCATGTTGTCAATGGGTATCCACCCAAAAGCCAACACTGGACGGGCTGTAAGCAAGCACGGATGCACTATCAACCTTTATGGCACAAACAAATGCGAAATGATGAAACAACAAGCTACACAGCATGCAGCATATACGAGTATATGCACTCGTTTAACCAAATTATTTCCCAGCCAGTAAATGACGAGCAGAGGAGGATGAGTTTCGAATTTCATTGGGCAGGGCATTGCCAGGTGAGGATTTCTTACGGTCCAAGGGCTAGTGAATGTCTCTAATAAAACGTTTTGGCAAGGCCAATTCATGTCTTTTATTGTTGTACTAGAGTTAGTGGTTACGAAAGTCCACATTTGGAAGCTTTGGGTAATAATCCACCCATAAAAAAAGTGGTAATATCAAACTAGAGAATAATTTACTTCATAATATCATATGTACGGAGTGCAACTGTTATAATTTATACGAAAAAAGTCACACAGTAACAGTTAACTGAAGACTTTTTGATAAAAATCATTACTTTTCAGTCATGTCTTTCAGTCATAACATAACAGTTATGTTGTGACTTTTATTTTTTAAGTCAAAAATAAAAGTTATTTGCAGACTTTTAATTTTTTCAATCTTAAATAAAAGTTAATATTGGTTTTTGATTTGCTTTCCATCTAAAATAAAAGTTACTAATGGAATTTTATGATTTTCGGATTCGAACGTCATTTGGTGTTAAAGAGGGTGTGTTCAACAAGGTGACTATTCTATGAAGTGTCAACAGAATTTGGCTATGCGAATAAATTCCCCAAACTAAAAATGATCAATCGCCCAAAATTTGTGGGCGTATTTTCGTAATGCAAGGAAATGTAAGAATACAGGTAAAATATGTCAAAAATAGTTGTATGTACATGCGCCCGAAATGTTTGAGTCTTTATTTCTAATGAATAATCGTACATATTTGGAAAAATTTGAGGGAGAAGTCAAACTTATGCCCTTTTACATTGCATTAAGTATTTTGGAAAATAATTTGTGAAGGTAACAGTAAATCTGTAGCCGTTAATATTTATTTTTAATTTTAAGGAAAGTAGGTAATTCTATTACAAAATGAATAAAAATTCGTAAAGTGCGAGTCGGGTTTCACGCTGTTAGTGTTCCATGTAGTTACTTTAAGGGTTTGTTTGTCCTCATACTAACCCACTCGAGAACCACTAATTATTTATTCATTATGTCCAAAAAACTGTCAAAATCGGAACAAGTTTGATTGGGACGTGAGGGTCGGGTCTATATTAGCCGCTTAACTTGAGAATTTCTGAACGGATATTGATGAAGTTTGGCATAGTGGCTAAGACTGATACAATTGTTCAAAATCAAATGGAGTGGGAGTAAAATATGGAAATTGTTACGGTCAATGTTATAAAATTTTCGAATCATCTTTCTCATAAGCTTAACTCAAGAATAACCCAACAGATTTTGATGAAATTTAAATTTTGAGTTATGCCCGACATGCAAATATGTTTCATCAAAATCGGATAAAGACCGTAATAGATATGGTGGGATTTGTTATAATTTTCTCATAAATTTCCATCCGCTCAATTTTTTTTAAAATTTTTCTCATTTCAAAGATAGAAAGGAGTTTTTTTTTTGTTCAAACAATTTTAAAGATCTCGACCCATACGATCCATCGATCCATTGCTGCGTCATTTTTAACTGACAGGAAGGTGGCCAGTAACCAATGAATAATGAATTTTGACGGATAAATTAGGTTTGCTTTCTACTTTTTTAGTCTTTTGATCCGTTGACAGTTCACACATTCACATATTGAAGCTCACGCATTCACAATGTAAACACATTTATTCGTGAAAGCATTGAGAAAGTGTAGAGAAACTGTCATCCCCGTTGACAATCGGACAGCTTGGAGAGAAAACACTTTCACCAATAACAGAATGTCATGGGCTGTCATTTGTCAACGAAATTATGCGATGGATTTTATGGGACTGTTCTTTTCGGTAATACGTGAACGCCAACCTTCAACGAACGACGTCGATGGATTCTATGGGTCGGGGCCTTAACTTTTATTCATTTTTTATATAATGTAATTTTGGATGATAGGGTGTTAAAATATATTTTTTTCTTGGGGTACAATGACATTTTTAAAAAATTTATTATCTAATTTTTGTGCAAAGTTTCAGTTCTCTAGGTTGAATGATTCAAAAATTACAGACTTATGACAGACACAAGCGGATAGTTGGACAGACGAACAGACAAACACCGTGTAGATTCCATTAGTGTTCCGTTTATCCATGTGTTCCATACCATTCTAGTATGGAACACTCAAAATCGCTCCAGTTACGATTTTGTGTAAATTTTCATATTCAACATTTTGGATGATTATTCACAATTGGGCGCTTCTTCATTTCTATATTTTAAGTGATTATTCGCATAGCCTCAGAATTCTAGAACACGCTGTATATACTCGTATTTCCTCAAGACATTTTTTTTTCGACTTTAAACAAATTTGTTGTAAATACGTCATTTTAAGTTTCCGTCCCGTAGTAATGTAGGCGTGGCACAAAGCTTAATGGTAAGTAATAGATATTTGGATATAAGCTTGTCAACTTTTCTAAAAATTGTTTTTGAAACTTGATATTTTGTTGCTCTTAAGTGTGAATTATGGCCAAACCACCAGAAAACTGCCAGACGTCAACTTTTCTGATCACTAGCTCTATTATATGGGAAGAGTAAAATTAGTATGAATTATTAAGATACAATTTTTCTGTTGCTGTTTCTATTCTGTTGCCTGTAAAACAAATATACTCGAAACTAACTTTTAGAAAATTTATTTCTTTATCTTTTTGCTCTTCAAATCCTGTTCGTAGGAAATAAAAGCCAAAAATTGGAAGTAAGTACTTTTTGATGGCCCTCAAGTCGGATCGATCAGAATGAACAAAAAGAAAATACATTACAAATTTTCTGACACTACAGATCTACGAGTATTGCCCACTTGTAGTTGACTTGAACTACGGTTTTAAGTATTCAATAACGGCCGAAGAAGTGCGGCAACTCGAACAGTTCCTTTGTAATAATTTTATATCTATCCTTACGGATGGCTCGAAGATTCACGAAAGAATTGGCGTCAGAGTCTCTTTAAAGGACCTAGACATACATCTTCAAACTGCCGAGCAATTACAATGTTTTCCAGTCGAAGTCAGTGATGTCCATTAGGCTGCCGTCAGGTTGTCAATTAATTCAACATTGTGAACTGACGAAATAGTTAAACGTTATATAATAGTTTAAAAGTATTTTCTGCATATCAAAGCGCCAATGTTATTTCCAAATATTTGATTCACGCTGATGCAGAAAAAAGGCGAATTGTATGTGGACACATCTTAACTACTGCAACACTACTAGTCTACTAAGGTCAATCAGCTCATGGGTTCTGCTAAGATGCCATGAAGATATGGTCATACCTTTTATATGGAGACTGATACACTTTAACGGATACAACGATGTCGACTTTCGAGTTTCGTGAATCAGTCCCCCGGGCGGGTTCTATGATGGGCGTGAATATCACCAAATGCGCAAACTTCATCACAAGATACTTCGTAATAGGCAAAATGCTCAGAGACTGAGACATAATAAGAACTATGGAGTGAATATGGTCTAAATATAATTTTTGGCGGCATTTCTTCCATTTGGAAGAAGGTGAACGGATTGAACCCTCGACATTCATATATTATTGCATTCAGAACGTTTTATAGCATTAGTTTTGGCACACCACGTCACATTGTTTCTTAGCTGAATACTTCCAGGACTTCTATTTGGCAAATATGAATAGCAAACCATTGGCATTTGTAGAGATAGCCAGGTTGTACTGAAGAAACTCGATGCTGAATACTGCGAAACGGATTCGAAATCATCTTAGTTGGGTTCCTGATTGAAGTCAAATTTCGGCTAATGAAATGTTTGCTAGTTTTTTCCAGCCAAAGATGGCTTTGCAACTCTGGTGTAGGCTCTAACCGGTGAGAATTCGACCATCTAGAAACCGTGATATGTATCATCTGTGTAGAGAAAAAGGAAGACTTGAAGCTCTTACCCTTCAAAGTTCAATGATACCGAGGTTACAGTAGATATGTTTAGGGTTGGCTTCGATATTAGATTTTAAGCATCTCAAGCATAACTGAAATCGTTGTTCCGGGAGATTTTAATGCCCACAGTGCTAGTTGGCTTCGCCACTCTAGACCAACAATACCTGAAGGTCGTTACACTGAGATCTTTTCAGAATTGAACACATTCCTGACGTTGACAGTCATGACTAAAATACGCTAGACTTGTTTCTAACATCTCATCCAGTTAAATATTCGTTTGAAGTTTCCACCCCACTTAGTAGGTCGGATCATTGTCTGGTGTCAGCTAAATTCTCGTACTCAAATCTGCATCCAGATAATAAGAAATTCCCTAAGAGAAAAATATGGCAATATGAGAATGCCGATTGGAGCGGTCTAATTTGAAGGCTTTTATCTGGTCCCTATGTTTCCTCGATAGAGACGTAAATGCTGCAGACCTCATTCTACTTGAAATGCGCTCCTTCATATTCCAAGTAAATCAGTTAGTCTCAAATTTTAATCCGACATGTGCGGCTGCTGTCCGGAAAAAGGAAAAAGCTTTCGCATTATGGAAAACCGAAATCTCTTCAAACGGGCTAGGAACGACTACAACCATTCTAAGGCGTGCTAAATTTACATGGGACCAGAAAGTTAGGAACAAAATACTGCAATGTCCAAAGGGCAGTAAATCCTTTTCGGTCTTTTATAAAAGAATAAAAGGCTCCGCAACATTGACTACAATAGCGCTTGTCTACAATAATAAGAACATCATGGACTCTAAGTAGAAAGCCAATTTGCTAGCTGCATTATTCGCAGCGAATTCCACCTTAAGTGACAGTTCTCTCCCTCCTGACTGTACTGAACCGAGTTTACTACTCGTTAGGACAAATATATTTCAGGACCCGTTCAGTAGCAGATTTATTACAATTGAGATCTTTAAGGACTCGTTAAAGATCTCAATTGTAATAAATCTTCAGGTCCAGATGGGATTTCTTCCCTTGTTTCGAATAGGTGTTCTTCCATCTATCATACTCCATAGGCATTTGTCCGGATAGGTAGAAACTTGTGCACGTCCAGCCAATTCCCAAAAAAAGGCGATAAAACCTCCCCTTCTAACTGCCGACCCATTGAATAAACATCAGTGCTTTCGCAGGTCATGGAGAGCATTGTCAATTTCCATCTTATGAGATATCTCGAAAGAAACCATCTCCTCAATGGTTTTCGGCAACAGCGTTCCACAGGAGACGAAATGGTAAACCTTTCCGAGAAATGGAATCAATGCATTCATCAACACGGTGAATGCAGATTAGTTGCCCGTGGTATATTCAAAGCTTTCGATAGAGTATGACATAGCGCTCTTGTAATAATGCTTCAATCTTATGGGGTTGGTAGCATCTTTTCACAATGGATTGCGAGCTTTTTAAGTAATCAATCAATACACTTCCACCCCCTTCTCAACTAATGCTGTTGTACCCCAGGGCTCAGTTCTCTCTCCGATCTCTCTCTTCTCTCTATTACTCGCAATTCAATTCATTTTTTCACGGATGATTCCACTCTTGCTTATACATTATCGACTTCAAATCAGGGGCCTCAAGTTGTCGAATCCGAGCTACGGCGAATGTCAACCATACTCAACTCTGACATTGATGCAACCATCAATTGGGGTGTAAAAAAACGAACTGAGTTCAATGCGTCAAAAACCCAGTGCTGCATCCTGCCTCTGAAGGCCAACTCCCACAGATTTGGCTACGATCTATATTCGTCCGAGACTTGAATATAACTCGAATGTATGGGCGGGAGCTCCCTCCACATGCTTAAGTTTACTCGATCGTGTCCAGCGTCAAGCATGTAGAGTGATAGGTGATCAGTCTATCTGCAATCTTATTTCCTCGCTCGACCACCGCCGGAACGTTGGATGGTTAGCATTCCTGTACCGGTACTTCCATCACAAGTGTTCGGTAGAAATATATAGATGTGGCCCGCCTGTCCGTCAGTTTAATCGCGATACACTTGCGACATTTTTCGCACATCCTGCCTGCTTTCGAGCGCACCGTCAAATTCAGAAGATCGTTTTTTAAACGCGCAAAAAAACTGTGGAAGAATAGCTTTTTTCCATCGGTTTTTAGAAACAAAAAATATTATTTCTTTTAAAAATACTACTGGCAATACCGCATGAACTTGTTTACTAAGAATGCAACTCAATGCAGGTGAGAATCCCTTTAACCCGACAAGATTTTAATTTCCTCAAATGAGAAGGTGAATGAATAAATAAGCAGCGATTCCCCATACCTCTGCAGCAGCTGAAGATTCAAAGGGTCGACAAGTACGGCGCAAATACACTTGCCTACATCGTATAATCAAGTTAAGCGATTTGCATAAATATTTACTGCGAATGCAATGTAATGTGCTTTTGAAGTTGAATTTCAGCTTCAAGCAATATCATCCCTTGTAGGTAATCAACCTACCAATTTCTCAGCCGTTGTATTGACAGGAAGGGGTACTGGTGCCATGGAATGGGATATGCAAGTGCATCACCAGAACGAACGATAAGCCCCGAGCAAGTAATTATTGTTATCTTGACGACGATGTCGCAGCATCGTTTCGAGGCAATACCAAATGCACAAAACACATTCGGTGCATGTATCTGCATTCGTGTCAACTCGTTGCCTGTATAACCTGGAGCGTGATTCCACCATCCTTATCACGCCTTCCTCGAGATGCCGGCATTTTACTCTTATCTGAAAGTTTTATCTTCTTAAAGGATTTATTACTACGAAGACACCACGCATCACGTCGCAGAAATTATTTGAGTGTGACTGCCACCCGCCCGAGTAGGGCACCAGCATTTTTGTTCCGCCACTCTGATTGCCTACGCTGCGCTGTGTTTGAGGAAGGCCTTACAGAGTTTTAATTAATTTCAGCGGATTAAGCTTCGCCTAATTACACCTGTAAGACAGTGTGGCATACCACACTAGGTGATGGTACTGCCTGGTGCCGGTAGTGCAAAGGAAGGAACAGTGCAGATTTGCAAACCAAAAAGTTACGTATACGCCCCAAGTGACGGTGTGGTAGTTTTCCCCGGCGGAGTATCTTATGACGAAGTTGTCTTTGAACCTTTGTTTCGGAAGACTTTGGTGTCTTCCATCTTTTCCGGTCTCCGTGCTATGCATCCGGGACTATTACTTTAAGGAAGCATTAAACTGTTAAACGAGTTAATTGGTGAACAAGTTTAATGAAATGCAGAGTCACAGCGTGCGGATGGATGGTGTGTGTTGTGTGCAGAGTACTCGTATACAGTGTGCAAGAACTTGATGTGTTCGAACTCAATTATTTTGCTGGCAAAAATATTTTAGTTTGGTTGGGCGCTGCTAGAATTATATTCTCAGCGAAGAGTACGTGCTCATTACATCGTTCTAAAGTGAGGGCATAAAAGGGAGAAGAGCAGGGACATGCATTTTATGATTGAATTTTTAAGGGTGGCTTTAAATTTTAGAAGGACAGGAGAAATTTAAAAATGTGTATTCAAAATGGAAACTAGAAGCGTAGAGCGTAGAAGATCTTTTTTTTTTATTTTTTTTTAGTAAGTCCATTGTTATGAATTCGTTTTGAGAATATTAAACACGGTCCACTCGCCAACCGATGCAATACTTCAATGAAACCAAACATTTTGTAATCACTTGACCTTTGGCCAGGAATGTTTCTGAAACTTTAGAGTCATTGTAACCTAAATTTTTACCGGGAAATACATAATTAGTATAAATTTTGCATGTCTGACAAACCCGGATGGTGAGTGACATACTGCTATATTGCCGTGAATTATCGATGGACACTTAAAAACACGAAGATATAACTGATGAAGAAGTTCCAAAAAATGCGGGGCGTTCCTTTTTTGTATCTGTAATTCGTTTGTGGAACCGCTTCCCAAATGAATGGCCCATTCGACTGGTTAGGAAATAAAAACAAGCATCAAAACTAAAAGGGTCCAGACTTTGATTTAATTTCCGGGGCGATTCTGAAACGGCTACCGAAAAAAAAGCCATAATTAAACCTGCATAGATTACCAATGCAGCTTTCCATTTGAAACACGTACCTAAAACGTGGAAAATATCAGAGGTAATTATGATACCGAAGCCAGATAAATCATCTAATGAAGTTAAATCGTATGGACCGATATCTTTGTTATAGATGATTTCAAAACTATTTGAAAAACTCCTACTCAAAATTCTTTTCCCTGTAATAGCGGAAAATCTCTGGTACTATTCCATTCTACGATGGAACAAATTCATAAAATAGCAGGCAAAATAAAGGAAAAAACGGTCTGTTTTGCAGTATTTATGGACGTAGCTCATGTCTTTGATAGGGTGCTACACAAAAGACTTATAGAAAAATTTAAGACATGTTTATCTAGACAATTCAGCACTATTCTAGAATCATACATAACTAACTATTTTTTTAGGATGGATTTTTGGAAGTAAAAGAAATTGAAGCTGGTGTGCCACAGGGTAGTGTAATGGAACCTACCCTTTATTTGTTATTCACAAACGAAAAGCACAACCATAGCAACATTTGTAGATAATACTTCTATACAGACAGTGGGAAACACAATGCAAAAATCGACAGAAAACCTTCAAAGATTAAAAAGCAATATAAACAACTGGACGAGAAAATAGCAAATAGAACTGGCTTGTCTATCCATTCCGAACAAAATACATTTGTATAAGCAAATCATACAGCTTTGGTGATGTATAACACAGTCAAACATATAATGCATCCAAAGATTTCAGAATAAAGTACTTAGAAATATTTTTAGTGCTCTGTGGTACATTCGAAACATAGACCTACATAGAGACCTAGGTGTAGAGACAAGAAGTCAGCAAAAATAACACTCCACAACCACGACAACGATAAAGTGGTACAGTTTCTAAATACCTGTAACTTATTAAGAAGACTAAAAAGAGTTAAACCTTTCGAGCTACCCACCTAGAAAATAAAGCTCATAAAAGTTATAATAAACAAGAAGAAAATCAACAGCAAATTTCAAATTTCTTTAAACTCTGTAATCTAAGAAAATTAAATTGCTGATTAGCCTGATGGCTAGGCGCAATATTAAGTTGGTGTACCCGACTTCTAATGGAGGTATTTTTAGTGGCGTTCGTGTCTCACACTACTTCTTTGAGGCACAAGTTTCTTAGTGTCCTTCGAGATTGCAATCAAAACAGAAAAAGGTATAATCTAGAATCTCAAAAAGTTAGTCTCTCAATTCTCTCTGTCTGTCTATCTGTATGTCTGTATGTCGGTCTGAGTATCCGGCACACTACTGCCTAAAAGGTTTCTCGGAGTTTTTACAAACTTCATATCTGAGAACTTTGGATAGTAAAGAAAAAAATGTAGAAAATCCATACAGCAGTTTAGGCTACAGTCAGACAGACTACACAAGTAGACAAATAGAATTTATAGACCCACTTTTTTAAGTTTCTTTATTATATGTATCCTAGTCGTATGTCCACGAACCCAACAAAGTTTGACTGCGTAATACTTAATGACAATTATTGAGTTTCGACATTTTTTACTAACTTCGACAACTTATTAGATTTTATTGATTTCAAAGCAACTTACCTGTTTATAAAGATACACGTAGTTGCAGGTCCAAAGACAGAAGATAAAGAATTATATTAATTTCTGTGGAAAACTTTGGTAAGTTTGCCCAGTAATATTTTATGAATGTTGTAGCCCAAAGGATTACGGAAGCGTTCTAACATGGAGGTAATCACTATAGGTCCACTATTGTTTGCAACGATTAGGGATTATATTTCACTTATATCCATTATCTAATCTAATAAAAGAAAACTAGTTTTAAAGAAAACTATAAATTCGATTAATGAACAAGCACTTCATAGAGGAGGTCAGCGCACCTATTAAAAAATTTATCAACAACAAAGCATCTCACTATCATCCGTCGATTCGAAGCTGCAAATAATAGCTTTCATTGCATAAAGACTATAGAGATTCCGAAAAATCCATTTGGGCAATAGAGAGTTTCCTCAAAATTCCTGCCACAGGTTCGAGACCAGAAGAAAGATCCAAAACTTTATTTTAAAGATAAAGCCTCGCCTGGCAAGGTGGAAGCGACGTGTGCAAGATCGACTAGGATTTTATTTATTTGTTTAGCGTGTGGATATAATTCATCTGTTTACGATTTTACAGTAGACACAGGCAAATTCTTGCATTGTGTTGTTTCAAAATGTGTTGCATCCATTCTCTGGATATGTTTAGCTCAGAAGCCATTTTTCTTTCCCTACGCCGAGGATTTTGTTCGATTCTGGCCGTCACACTCCGAATTACGGTTGACGATGTTGCTGTTCCTTTTCGAACTACCTCCAGTTTCGTTGTAACGCGATATGGTGCGATACACAAACATTTTGTTCACTTTCAAATGTTTTAACTCACGAGCAATAGTTGGTTGTGATTTTCCAGCCAATAACATTTTTACGTTTGAATTCCTTTGTCGATAGAACAAAAACTAGAGACACTATAAAAAAAAAAAACCTTACAGATGCTTGTCAACAATGAAATGAATTAATAACTGTCAAAACTTTCAGGGCGCTGTCATCCGTAGTTTGGCAGACACAAAGACGTGAAGTTGGTAATAGTTTATGTCAGCCACCCTGTACTAATATCAAGTTTGACCAAAATCTCGAGATCGAACATTTTCAGGATATCAATACTTAAATATTTTAACGATTTTGTTTAAATTTTATTTATTTGTTTAAACAGTTGTGTTAAAGTGAAAAACATGCAGACACAGTGTAGGTTATATACATATATAGGCACTGAAGAGAAGGGCGAGATGTGTTGCTGTAGAAGAGAATGAAAGAACGTCGAAAGGACCCCGAACAGATGTTTCCGATATTTTATTTCATTCTTCTACGAGTACTTTTATCAATAAACTTTACAAATACGAGTAAGTCACATACATATAATTATAACACATTTAAGGTCTGTTTAATATCCATTCACGGGTTTTGTGAGTTTTCGGTGACCAGCGGTTCGCTCACTGATAGGTTCCATTCATTTTTGAAGAATGCTGAGTGAATGTTAGGGCAGCATGTGTGGAACGATTTCCAATGAGATTCTCAAGCTACGACCAACCCAGAGAACTTCTGCCAACTTCAACGTAGATCAAAATTTGACTACATTTAGAATGCCCCCCTCAAACTGGATGACGACTATTATTCATTGCAGTGATCACCCTCTACTACCCGAAAAGCTATGCGTGAGTGGGTTTAAGTAATTGTTTGTAACGAATTACTACTAAAATTTGTTTTAGTTGGTGCCAGAGTTTTATTAGACTATATATTCACGTTTCTTGTAGTTTATATGAATATAGTAGCGCAGTGAAGGGCTCGATTTATCTCGAAGACTAAATGTTTGCCGGAGATGGCCGAGAAAATTTACTTGGTCTTTATTCTTCCACTAACATCACAATCCATCGCATAGGTTTTAGTGTAATCTCGTTAGAGGCAAGTGGACCCGTCACATAATATACCTCGCACTTCTTTGCATAGGTCTTCTTGAGGAGAGAAATCAACTAACTGTCTCGTTGATGTAAAGCCAACTTCAAACTGAAGATCTCACGATATCATCGCATTAAATTGAACGAATACGAGTTCTTCACATCGAATGGTTATGAATAGCCCTTAAAATATGAAGTAAAACCAAGGAAAGATTATATGACAGAATTCTTGGCATTCCCTGTAACTTACAATCTTAATGGAACACTTCATCCGCCGACGCAATTCTGGCTGATTTATTACCCCACCATCGGTACACGGGATGAAATATGATTGTCGTTAGGAATTTCCTTGGATAATAATTTTCCGCAATCGCCTTTCTTTTAATTTTCCACAGTCTATAATCTCGCCATCGCTTGAAGATGCACCGATCCCGATGCCCTGTGCACAAAACGTTGCTGTGCGGACCATCTTATCTGTCCAATAATAATAACAGTATCTCTACTCCATTGTTGTCAGTGAGTTCGTGGGAGACTATTTTCTTTCAGGTTGAAGAAAGGACACACTGAATAGAGAAAACAGGAAGAAATTAAAAGATTGTAAAAAAGGGTTGCTATTCCTTTCTCCACCAACCGACGACCGACGACGGAAGGACACGGTATGGTTGTTGATGTTTTGTTCCACGGCATTATCCTGGAAAATAATTGAAAGAGGGGAGTAAGTTGTCAGGTTAAGTATTGGCGACTTTTCCAAGCTTCTTTATTTTCCCGGTTTTTTTTTTTTTTTTTTTGTTCTTCTATCATTGCTCATTGTTTTGAAGTCTTTCAAATAATTTTGGAGTTCTAATTTGTCAGGATATTTGCAAGGAGGATAACTTCTCACTAATGACATAAACAATACACAAGTGGCATTTGTATATATTTATATTTACCAGAATTCAGTGAAACAATGAGTACAATGGAAGAAGTGGAGATAATAATGTCGTTCCTTTTATTTCGCTGCGAATTGATATTTCCTTGAAATGAGTTAAAAATTGCTTCTCAAAATTTTGGACATATTTTTTGTGACTCAAGGGAAAAGCAATTAGAAAATAATTTGTTGACGGTGCAAAATCACAAAAGTGGGAAGCATTTGTGATTGGCTGACTAATTGCAAAAGCTTGGATAAGTCATTAAGGCAATGAATCTCGAGGTGACAGGATAATGACCCTGTCTAATATTTACTCGAAATGGTTTTCTGTCTAAAGGGCAAGTTTTTAGAAAGGCTATTGTATTCTATTCTTGGTTTCAGAGAACTCTAGTATTTATTTTTTTTATTTTACCTGCAAGCAGATGAATACTTTCAAGTGTACACATAGTAAAAATGTTAGGAAGCATTTCTTGCAAGATAATTTTCAGTACAGAAAAAAATGTGAATATTTATTTAGTAATCAACTTTAAAAAACTTTTCGACATCAGTAATATTAGTGAAGCTATAAAATAGCATTCATGCTACTTGAATCTCTGGAGATTGATCGTGTCCAATGGGTCGTCACAAGTGAAGTAGCTTATCGAACAAGGGACTATCAGCTCTTTTATCGCAATATTGTCTTACAGCCAGGCAGCTATAAAAGAAATCAGGTCAAAAATGATATGGGAGTGTCTTGCCAAGCTAAATAGACTTCGTTAGAACAACAGAATCACTCTTTCCTGGATACCAGGTTACGTGGGAGTATAGGGTAATGAAACAGCTGATGAACTAGCAAGAGAGGGATCTGAGACCGCCTTCGTCGAACCAGAACCATTCTGAGTACTGGAACCGCAGAAAATACGGGAAGAACTAAGAATAAAAGAAAACTACAAGAGAGCCAAACTTTGGGAGGAACTCCCGAAAGTTAAGACAGGCTAATAAACAGCCCAGTTACAAACAGGCAATAACAAAACATAACATAGTAGCTCAAGATTTTAATTTTGTCTCCTGATACCGAGAATTTAGCTTACATTTTCGTCACATTCAATTTCTTCGTAGATAAATGAAGCAAATCAAAGGGCAATGTTAGCCAAAATATTTTCGGGGCCGCTGAATTCAAATCTAAAGTCAAAATTTAAAAATACAAAAATATAAGAAAACATTTTTTTTCGTAAGCTAAAGTCTAGTACGCTGTTTGCGCAAAAAAAACAAATTTTCTCAGCCAAAGCATGCCTTGTCAAAATTCAAAGTAACATTTTTGCTTGTAATTTTGCTTGTCAGTACGCAGTTCTTACAAAATCGAGATCAAAATTTCTGTCTCAGCTAAGCAGAGACAAATAATAGACAGACAAATGCATTGCAATGCCCTGCGCCCGAAAATCAGCAACAAATTTCTGACAGTTCGTGTCTGCGAATACATGTGAAAACTTCCAAAAGCCGATATCAACGTCAAAGGCAATAACTATTTGGAGAGTGCTACACCTCCTCCAAAAATTAACTGGAAAAACTGACAACTAAATATAAATTGTACTGAAATGGATCGAATTGTCAAGAATAATGATTTTTGGGACTGCGGTCGATTTGAAATTGGAATCTTTTAAAAAACAAACACATAAATCTCTGGGTTTATGATGAAATGATAACATTGGCCAAATGGCCACTTCTAGCACTGGCACAAACGCCCGTTCAATCACATTCAGCGGCATGTCATCCGGAATATCTGCAATTGCGTTGCGTAAAATTGTCTTTCAATTATTGCAATGTTGTTGGTTTGATAGCCTTCAAGTAACCAGAGAGAAAGAAGTCGGCCAATTGATATCCCCAAATTTCGACATGACCCTGCCTGGAAATGCCTTTTCCACAATTTCCATTGATAATCTGACTGTATCGTATGTGGAACCATCTTGTTGAAACCATATGTTTCGGAGACGGAGCCGAGAAACTTCAGAAAAAAAAATATTTTTTAACATCGCACGATATTGATCACCAGTAAACAATTTCGCCATCGTCGGTTTCGAAGAAAAAGGTCCAATTACTCGTGAGTTTTCCGCACCCCATATTCGGCTATTCTGTTTACAAGTCAAAATGCGTCTCGTCACTCATAATCAATTTTTTTTAAAATTCAGGATCATATCTATTCAATTAGTAAATTTTTGCACTCCAGTCCCATCGTCTCTTGTGGTCACTTTCTTGAAGTTCTTGAATCACTTGTTTTGTACGGAAAAAAATGTAAGTTCCAATGCACAATTTTCCATATAGACATTAGAGGAATCCCCATTTGTTGAGCACGACGACGATTCGAATTTTCCGGACTTTCACTCACGTTGTCCCTCACTGCATCAATGTTTTGTTGTATACGCACTCTACAACGTGGTCCAGGTTTTGGTAAATCACTTACTGTGTAAAGGTTCTCGAAATTATGGATAATTTTTTGAATAGTGCTCTTTACAGGCACTCCACGTCGACCAAAAAAAATCACGTAATTTACGCTGTATTGAAATAATTGATGAACCGTTTTGATAAATTGTTTTAATCACTAAAACACGTTGATGTGGCGTCAAATTCTCCATACTGAAATGGCATTGACAGCTGAACACTACTACCAACTTTCACAGACAAATGGCGCCAATTTCAAATTGGCCGCAGTCCCAAAAAACACACTGTATTAGCATCCTTAAGGTAATTTTGACTTTAAATAGTAACAATTTTTTTTCAATATGTTACTGGATCAGGCCTAATTTCAGGAATCAGAAATAGGGATTTTGATATTTTTTCCTATTAAAAAAAATTGACTTCCTATGATATTTTAATGGAGAAAAATATCAAAGTGAGAGTTATTCTAAACCATCTTCTGGATTAAGGAGAACAATTTGTATTACTTTTTAAGGATACTTTTGTCAATTTTGAAACATTAGCAATAATCATTTTGTTTTCAATTCGTTTCAATTAACGCAGAGTATGTTACAACTAGAAATTCTTTTTAAAACATTTCCGAGCGACATATAGTTTTGATCAAAAGGGGAAAGTATACCAAAACAAACATTTTAGCTTAAAACTTAAATTTTATAATTTTTTCGAATCGATAATTCATAGTATTCACAAATAATTCATCTGAATAATTTTGTCCCGTATGCTACTATAAAATGAAACGCAATAGAAGTTCAGAATTGTACTTATAAAGTACACTTGCATTGATTTCTGCATCCCTGCAGCCACTAATTTTGGTTTTAACAATCGGTTTGACAGAGGGGTAATGTCCCTAGCTGTCATTATTTTGGTCATAGCAATGGTTGGAATGTATGCGCGCCAAAAAAGCGTCTCAATGCTATTCAAAGGGAACCTGGCCATTGGTTGGCTGTAGTCATTCGGCTGAATAAAAAAGGGGATGAAGTGGACTATCTCATTATAATTGATCTCTGCAGATAAATCTCCACAAATATTTTACCATCATTTTATTGCCCGTAACAATAAAATTGAAGGAAAATTGTTGACGTTTTCAATCATTTCGACTAAAGAAATTGAAGTTGTACTCGTAGCAAATGATATTATAATTCAAAATGGAGGATTCAAAATGATGTCAAGGAAATTTAACAAAAAAATATACACAGGCCGACAAAATTCTTCGTACGATAGATAAATTCCCAATATATTCCACATATATTTATGAACCTATTGTTTCATTATTTTTTTATTTCCTATCACTAAAGATGTTTTTATTACCCATATCCTGTCCCTCATTCCATCTCTTTTGTTCAAGTTATTCGTAAAAGCAATAAAATGGGCTGCAGTGCAAACGACACAATTCATCGTACGGCGATTGATTCCGTTAGTTTTTCTGTTTGTAATCACAGTTTTAGCAAAATGCATATCATTCTGTATTCAGCCCTTAGTGATTTAACATCTTTTGCAAAAAAAGTGATCATGTCAGTTCAACAAAGGAGAAAAGAAACGACCCAAGATTTCCGCCAAATGGTAGTAGATTTGTTTTCGAAAGAAGGCAAATCGCTAGCAGAAATTACACGCACAGTGGGAAAATTAAATGAAAGGGACGAAAGGGTCATTCTGAACATAGTGCGAAAAAACCCAAGAACTAATTGCCCTACCATAAAACAAATAGTCGCGGATACATGCAGGACAGACGTCAGCACGCGTACAATAGAAAAGACCCTCAACAGACATGGGTATTTTTCAAGAACATCAAGGTAGAAGCTATACATAAGTGAAGCGAATAAGAAAAAACGTAAAGACTTTGCCACTTTACACAAGGACGCTGATCTTTCTTTTTGAAAGAAAGTTGTGTTCACCGACGAGAGCAAATCCAACATTTTTGGTCATGACGGTCCTGCAAGAGTTTGGCGAAAGAGCGGCACTGAAATGGAAGTTCAAAATATAAGAAGAACAGTGAAGCACGGTGGAGGTAGTGTTATGGTGTGGGGGAGCATGGCTTGGTCTGGCGTGGGAAAGCTGGTGTTTATTGAAGGTAACATGGACCAACACATGTACCTCGACATATTAAAAGCAAATCTACGCCCATCAGTAGAGAAATTAAGTTTGGATCCCGGCTGGACATTTCAGCAAGACAACGATCCTAAACACACCGCTCGAAAAGTGAAGGATTGGTTGTTATACTATGCCCCAAGTGAGCTTAATTCTCCCCCTCAGAGCCCGGACTTAAACCCAATAGAGCATTTGCGGGACTATTTGGAAAAACAACTCCATAAACACCGGATTTCGGCAAAAGTGACTCTTAAGGAAGCCCTCCAACTAGAATGGGATCGTGTACCCGAAGATTTTACGAAAAACCTGGTCTCTGCTATGCCACGTCGACTACAAGCAGTCCTTAAATCTCGTGGAGGCCCAACAAGTTACTGACAGCCCGATTTCTTCAAAAAATTAAAGTCGAAACTAGTCGTACGAAGAATTTTGTCGTTTGAGCCAAATGTGTTTTTCCTTTTTGTTTAAATTTTAAGAAAATAAAAAGAATTTTAATTTAATCTAATATCTAGATAATCTTTGTTTTTTGTTCTGATTCTTAAATCCTAGTACTTTTTTGATTGAACTGTGTAGGTTTTTTTTTTTTTTTTTTTTTTTTATAATTTGCACGTGTGAAAGGGGTTATGAATACCCTTATACTAATTTTAGGACACGGGCGTTTTGGGGAAAGGGGAAGAGACAGAGAGAAAGACAGATTGGTGTAGTTGGTTTTGAAACTTAGCTGATATTAAGTTTTCAGTGAACTCCAAGGGTGGCTGTCCAGATAACTGGGGAGCTTGTTTGTTCTTGCTTTTGTCGCTGCTCATGATTCACAGTATTTTTTTCCGTCCTCCTGATGTCATCATCACGATCAAGTTGCATTTTAGCCATATGACCGCCCTACTGCCAGTGTTATGCCTTCGCAGTAGAGTTGACATAAGCTTTCGCAATTGATCGACTTTTTATTTATTTCATGCGAAATAAATAGATGATTATTGACATCAGGATTCGAACCGTGAACCTTTAGCGTGACAAGCGATGATGTTACCACTACACCATCAAGTGATCATTCAAAGAAGAGCCAAAAGAAGTTTTGAAAGCCGCATCATACACGACCCTCAACCTTGTGGTGGTACTGGATTCTTTGATGACAGCATGATGGGGAATCGAACAAGAGCGTTTATATGTGTCGTACGATGAATTATGTCGACCTGTGTATGTATATAGCGAAAATTGACATTGATTAATCCACACATGCGAGTATGTTTTCAAGGTCGCTGAATTCAATTCCTAAGTTAGAATTTTCCAATTGAAAATGCATTTTTTTTTAATCTTTTAGAACCATTTTAGCGTCATTGTGAATGCGCCATTTCGAATTTTTTAATTCTTCTTTTGGATTTAGATTCAGCGACGTCTTTTGATTTACTTCATTTACGAGTATGTACAAAGAATTTAAATTTTCTTTTTGTAAATTATCATTTTGTCCGACATTCCCAGTTTTGAAATTTCGATTTTGAATTAAAATAGTTTTGCACACGTTGAAGTTGGTTGAGGTCCACTTGTATGCCCCCTCTTAGATGAGGTCTTCCCTTTACCTCGGTGTCTCTCTTCTCTAAATCTCATAGCCATCTTAGATGATGCATTTGAATTTTTCTTTCAAAACCACAAAAAGTGTTTTCGTCCACCTTTGATAATGTCGATGCTTTTGCGTTGTACGTACAAGTATATAGCATTACTGGGGTGATGAGGGTCTTATATAAAGTCACCTTAGTTGTCAGTAAGACTAAGACTCTAGTTGCACCGAAAGTCACCTGGGCCACATATCATAGTAATACAACGAGATCGTATTACATTGATAGCCAGGTGGTTAAAAAGCGATTATCACTTGCATAGTGAAATCAAAATTTTTCAAGTTTTGTCGTAAAGAGCTTAAGGTTCTTGATACTACTCTAAAAGTTGCTGTTTCACAGGTATGGTGAGGAATGAAGCCAACCGAAGAGTATACTTTAGACAGAGAATGAATCGACCAAACAGCAAATCAATGTCAATCCTTACTTGTACATATGTACAAATACTTCAATTGGAATAACCTGCTAGGATTTGATACTGTAAAACTGATCTAAGCTATGAAGAAGATTTTACGAGGGGGGCCGTTTTTCCAACAATTCTGCATATCCAATGATCGTTTTCTCCTTTTCCAAATAGTCAATGAAGATTACGCTGTGGGAATTCCAGAAAACCGTTGTCATGACTTTTTCGGCAGGCGGAACCGTTTTTGCCATTTTTGGAGCACGGTCGTCTGCAGAAGTCCACTGTTTTGATTGTTCCTTCATTTCTGGCGTGTAGTGATGTATCCAGGATTCATAAACTGTTACCAAACGCATTCACTTGAATTGCGTTTGAAGAGTTCCAAATTCTGTTTTGAAATCTTTACTCGAATCCGTTTTTGGTCCACCGTCAGAAAACGAGGCACCCATCTTGCCGATAATTTTTTCATACCCAAATGGTCATGCAGGATTCGAATGACAGTATTATTTGAAATTACTACAATCTGAGCTATCTCATGAACCTTGACCCGGCAATCGTCCAACACAATATCGTGGATTTTGTTGACCATTTCTTCCTTTGAGACGTCATTTGGAAGTCCTAGGCGCTTAGCGTCTTTTGTGCTCGTACGATGGCAACGAAATTCAGTGAATCACTTCTGTACCATTCCATGCGAGGGATCAGAGTTTCCATAATATCTTTTAAGTCTGTCTTCAGTCTCTTTCATGGTTTTACTGAGCAAAAAGAAGTGCTTTATTAAAACACGAAACCCACTTTTTTCCATTTTGGCCAAATCTCACATTCTTTTGATCGCTGTAAAAAGCTAAGTGTTTGACAGATCTATTTGATTTTTTTTGTCTATATCGAGAAAGGAACAAAGATGTCAGAAAAAAATCTTCTATGCGATCCAAGCGCCATCTTGCATCAAAGTCACTGACTTATCGAACAGCTCTCGTATGAGGACATAACACATTTTCTGTGTCACTTATTAAGCATCTGGCACTTGAGATACGAGGAAAATACTATTTTCAAACAAATTTAAAAAGACAGTATCAAGTCAGCAGTGATAAGTTGCAGTAAGTTGCACTAAAAACGGATTCCATAGACTTAAAATTGATGAAAAGGATATCCAAAACCTGACCTAACTTAAAGAAACCATTTTATTCTCTTGAAATTGATGAACTGATTTAGCCTTATAATTCGAATTGAGCAGTTGCTACTGAGCCTTCTCTCTCAAAGGATTATATAGTCATAATATGTCTTGAGCTTAGTTCATCTAAACCCAGATTTTTGTATCTTTTCAATGCTACCAAAATCGTTGAACGATAATTGAAGTTTGGGTAGCATAGTTGTTAGCGAAATGTTACTCGTACGATAGTAGCCATTTCGGCAGCACTGGTTCTAAACCTGAGTCTCACATTCCAGAAATTAATATTTGTTTGGATACGAAAAGTGCGGCAAGGTATTTGGCTTTCGGGAGCTCCTCTAACCCCCCAAGGAAGATATCAATAATCAGTTTAATGAAAGTAGATTGCGTCCAGTAGTTTTTAAGTGTTCCTTTTTAAAATGTGACTGATGAAGGACTCCCTTCTCGAGCAATTCTCCTAATTATTCTGTTGAAACCAACTCTATCCTTAAGTTCATTTCATTTATTATAGTTATCTGCGAAAACTGTATATCTGGCCGGTTTTCATGTTCGACACGTTCAGTTAATTAAGAAATAATTGCTACTCTGCCCTCAGGAACTTTCAATGCCGTGCACCTCACACAAACTCTCACAAATTACCGACCCCTATGGGTATGTCTAATCTGAAATCAATCCCGCCACAATCATTGCACTTTAGCTAGTGTGCTCCGACGGCGACGTAAGGAAAGTTGTCATCAACTTTAGTCCTTTTTGTTTTGTTTCTTCTTTTTTTCCATCGACTTCCGCAAGTCGAAGGAAGTTACCGAAGTACTTAAATCTCAGAAAAAGTTTCACATCCTGAATGACGGCCAGCGAGAAAAAAAAAATCCTGAAGGAAGCCAAAAGAACAATAGAAAGTTGAAAAAAAGGATTGAAAAAGAAGAATGTGTTCGAACAAGAAAACTTTTTCATCAATAAGAACATATTGATGCATATGACTTGGATGTCAACTGAAGCTTACCTGCAAAATGCATTCAGGAAGAAATCTGTTCACATACAGCGACAGGTGGTGAATGGAACAGAGGTGTGAAGAAGGCAAGCACTAGATTGAGTTGATCTGATGGATACTAGTCCTTGGTGTAATTCGACTTTTTAACAAGATTCCTTTACGCTGCCAATATACTTCAACACGGCAAATTACAATCTCCACTTGAGGTTGATAAAGTTAAGTGGAAGGATGAAGATGAGAAGGAATGGTGGCAGGAAAACGATAAAAAGAAAAATGTTCGGAACAATTTTCACACCCCATCAGCGACTGGTGAGAAATGAGAAAAGTGAACGCTGGAGATGTACATATACAGCACACATTTGTTGTGGGAAATAGGATTAAGGTAGTAATAGGAGCACATAAATCAAGTTAAAATACGAATTTGGTTTCTTTATTATTACACAAGCCTAGCAAGACAAAAATTATACAGAATTTCTACCACACTGAAGTCAAAATGCTGTTCAGATCGCAAGGTCTCCAGTGTCTTCTCTTCTCGTCTTCTCGCTTTGTGCACCTCACAGAAGAGTGGCCATGGTGTATTGTATTTCCTTAAGAGCTAACAGAACAATTTAAATTTTTCCAACCACATCCTCAATTTCTACGTGCACAATAGACCAAATTGTGTCTGAGATTTCCAGAAGTCAGTTTCCTTTAAAAAAAAAAAAAAAAACTAAACTTCTCACAGGATAAACAAGACACTCTCTTCGATCCAAAGTATCTGTAGAAACTATGCACGCAACAAAAGGCCTCGAAAAAAGAGGGCTCTGCCATAGAAGACTCTATAGATGCATACGGCCTTAATATGTCCAATATTTACGGGCCTTTAGAGTGGTGGCCCGTGGTAAGAAAAAAAAAAAAACTCATCAAACGAATGGTGCAAAGAGCGGCAAGTATAGACATGTCCAACAGACCCTTCAGGTGTGGTCTCCAAAGTTTTACCTGTCAATTAATGCATTACAGATCTAGCTCGTGTCTATCATAGAACTCAGTCGGACTGAAGAAATATGAGAATTTGACTGCTAAGCTTTATAGTCAAGGAAACATTCTAGATTCGTTACAAACTATCTCGTTAGGTTTCTAACTGACGAATTTGCCAGACGGGGATCAACCCTTCAGAATTCACTAACGGAAAGGGTTCACATTCCGCTGACTAACTGCGAGATATCTAGTAACAAATGGCTGCTCCTGTAAGCGGGCCAGGTGATTATACAGCTAAGCTACGAGAATTTATATAGGCAACGTGGAGAGGTAATAATGTTTTTACGATCGCCATAGAACAACACTCTAGTATAAAAAATATAAAAGTTGCACTACAGACCTATCTCCTACCTGTGGAGCCTTCTGAGAATTTGTTCGGCTTAAGAGGATGACTAAAAAATTCATACGGCCAAAAAATGCTTCAAAAATAGAGTGTCACTCCGTTAACGACCTTTGGCTTTTGAATAGAGAATACTATAGAATCAAGTTTTCTCGAGCTTGAAAGAAAATTTCTGAGATAAATCTTGGCACTAGGCGAAATAAGATTTGGTGACACAAATCACTGTCTTGTTCAACTCTTGAAAGTTGGCTGAAAGCGTACCTGTAATCGACGTGGACTGCTCCCTGATCTCAATATCATTCAAAAGCCATTACTAATTTGACAAGTGACTGAATATTTACTCTGACATAAGTTCTGGCTGAGTATTGCAAAGTTCTCAAACTCGTGACGTACAATCACGGCATCGGAGATCGTAATGACAATTGCGAAAGGTTTGTAGATTATCCGTTTTGACTTGTCATTGAAGGCAATTTTTCTGAATTTAAAACCTGCCTGACACTTCAGCTTAGTCTCAACTGATAGTGGATTCCTTAGTACTCTACAAGAACGTAATTGGAAAGCGATTGAAGAAGTTGATTTTGTATAGATCATCCAAGAAGAGGTGTCATTTTAAATCAATTGAAAAACGCAACATTTTTATGAAAAGTGGTGATATTTTTATTTTAATCTAAAGTACAAACTCCGAGGTTAATAATGGAATACAATACCTGTCAAATATCTGCCTCGGCTCTGCCTACAAATAGCCATTCTTTTGATGAAATTTTTCATCACGTTTTCGCATAATTGCGGGTGTATTTCGCGAATAACAGTTCTAATATTTTCCTTTAGTTCATGAATAGTTGATGGAGCATTGGCGTAGACTTTATCTTTAACATAGCTCCAAAGAAGAAAAAAATCGAAAGATCTCGGCGGCCAATTGAAGTCTCCATTTCGAGAAATCACATATCCAGGTAATTTGTCACCAGCTGTGTGACATGTGGCGCCGTCCTGCTGATAATAAAATTCGTCGACGTCCATACCATCAACTGCAGGCCAAAAAAGTCAGTCAACATCGTTCGGAAACGCAATCCTTGAACGTTCGCACCAGCATCATTTTCAAAAAAATATGGCACAATGATACCGCCAGCTGAAAAACTGCACCAAACTGTCACTCGCACCAAACTGTCACCTATTTCTCTTGGGTTTTCGGGCGACAGTTTTACTTGAAATGTAGAAAGACACGATCTTGTTCATTCATTTCCAGCACCCTATCAGCGAAAGTACGGCTTTGTGCGTGGTCTGCTGGCTTTAATTATTGTGTCAACTGGACCCTATAAGCATGTAGGCCAAGATCTTTATGCAAAATGCGGTGCAAAGTGGTTGCGGATAGGCCCGATTCCTGTGATCGTCTCAAAATTTCAGTTACACTCTTAGCTATGGCGGAGTCTTCATATCACTAACCTGTCCGAGACGTTCAAATTTATCGATTAAATTCACTATAGCTGTGTGAGAAGGCGCTTGATGATGACCAAAAGCAGTGCGAACTTTACGAAACGTTTCCGCTATATTTTCACTGTTTTTGTAGTTTTTACTTATCAAAAGTCATCGCAATGATAGTTGAATGTTGACAGTTCAACAATGGCGCGAAATTTAAAATGAAGTAGAAAACAGTAAGATAGGGCGTAAGACAGTCGTAGGTTTGTATGAATAGGCAAATTTCATAATATGAGATTTGACAAAATTGTATCAACACTCTTGCTTTACAAGGAAATAGCAAAATTATGTGACAGTGGAACTCTGTAAAGAATCACTGAGGAGTTGATCTGGTCAGATTAGAGCTCTAAATATCAACCAAGGAAGAGGCTAGCCTAGATAGTTGGTTGCTGATCAGGATACCAACAAAACCAACAAAATAACAAAATTGATTTAACTACATACCTTTGCCTGTACAGCAATTTCGGAACATGTGTTTTCGAAGATATTACTTCGCTGTACAAGCAGTAAAATTTGTTTGGATTGCTCGCATTTGCTTGGAGTGTATAGTTCGCTTCGCTCGTGGAAAAGACTTTAACCTTCCAGTATATCATTTTCGGACAGGCGCTAATCTTGTTCTTGATTTTCATTTATGATACTATAAGTTTAACATTTGCGACAAATCGAAGGGATCTTATTTTTCCTAGGCCGTTGTATATTTGTGGGTGGGTTACGCCTCTCTTGGAAACTTGTTTTAACTTTTAGGGTGGCCGTGGTGTAGTGGTAACATCATCGCTTGTCACGCTACAGGTTCACGGTTCGAATCCTGATGTCAATAATCATCTATTTATTTCGCATGAAATAAATAAACAGTCGATCAATTGCGAAAGCTTATGTCAACTCTACTGCGAAGGCATAACACTGGCAGTAGGACGGTCATATGGCAAAAAAATGCAACATGATCGTGATGATGACATCAGGAGGACGGAAAAAAATACTATGAATCATGAGCAACGACAAAAGCAAAAACAAACAAGCTCCCCAGTTATCTGGACAGCCACCCTTGGAGTTCACTGAAACTTAATACCAGCTGAGTTTCAAACCAACTACACCAATCTGTCTTTCTCTCTATCTCTTCCCCTTTCCTCAAAACGCCCGTATCCTAAAATTAGTATAAGGGTATTCATAGCCCCTTTCACACGTGCAAATTATAAAAAAAAAAAAAAAAATTACCGTTCTAGTCAGCAAATAAAAATACATGAACTGAAGTTATTATTATTTTTTAGTTCACAATTGGAACTTAGTCTTCTCTTCGGTACTCCTTCAATTTATTTTGATTAATTTTAATCATCAACTAAAAATACGCTGACTGAAATATTATTATTATCATATAATTTGTGGGTGGGTTACGCCTACGATTTAGGAAGTCTCTTTAAACACCATCGTCTTCAGCAACTAAATATTCGTTATGCTCAGAAAATAATTTCAAAATCGTGTATACAAGATGCATATGTTTTGTCGTACAATTCCAATACTGCGTGAATTACGTTTTGTGGGCGGGCTACGCCTATCGTGAGCCTTGCCGATAAATTCTTCGATTTGTATCGTGATTACCAAAAGAAGTGTTAAATAAAATTGTTGAAATCGACTCCTTCAGGATGTGTGGGGAATCTGTAAGTAATAAACATAAGGGATGTGAGGTCTTGCAGATTATTAAGAGTATCAAAATTAGACATATTTGTGGTTAGAGTATCGAAAATGTCCTACTACCATGAATTTTTTTTTCTCGAGTTTTTGGGTCATACACTTTGAAAATGCGAGAATTTTAAAAATCTTGTAGCGCAGGAGCAATAACTTTTGTTTTTTTTCAAAAGTGTATCAAATTTGCTACCATTTTAGGAAAGTGGCAGCGCTGCCCACTGAAATCAATGGTCCGTTCTACACGGGTTTAACAACAGGAAGCGCTTCTACACTAATATTCTCAAATCAGTCATTATCTCTATTAGAATAAGGACGAATGGATATCTGCATTTCATTGCAAGGTACAATACGAGAAAAAGGTGTTGTGCTGTAAATATTTCTCCAAAGTGCATCATTTTTTTTAGAGAGTTCCCCTTGCCTTTTATACGTTTTGAGGAAAAAACCGGTTCTACTAATGCAATAATATCAAAGCTCCGGTACACTGTAAAAATCTAAGCTTCATCAGGGTTTATTTTTTCTTCAGATTTCCAAGCACATCGAGCACTTTTTCAAAATAAACATTGAAAGTGCTACCAACTACACCGTGGCCACAAATAACGTCAGAAATTGACACATCATATGAGCTGTGTGTACCTGAACATTTTTCGTCCTTGTCTGCGTGGTGGGGCCAATAAGTTATGATGCACTCTCAGGACAGTCAGGTATTTTCCAATTTAATTTTCTTAACTGATTTGTCAAAAACTTTTGCCTCATCATCACTTTTCCAAAAGTTAACGATCAAATGGAATGTTCACCATGTTTTCCATCACATACAGGGTTTTATCTCGAAACTCACTTATCTAAATCAGATTCCATGTAAAGAAAAACAGCCTGTCTGTCTATCTGTCTATGTTATCACACAATTTATGTTCAAAGCCATCAAAAGCATAATTTTTACTAAAAATATACACATTGCAGTTAATCCTTTCAAAAATATCCTCACGTTCATAAAACACTTCATGGTCATAGAATGCCCGGCTATAGAAATTTTTTACCAACAAACATGCTTGTATAAGGATTTTTTTTTTTTTCGTTGCTAAACATCTCATCCGCTAGCTTTATGCCCACCAATCTGCACCTATTACCAACATCACGGGATTATGACCCCTTCGTGTGCTTATGTACCCACAGTACTGCCACCCATCAAACCGTAATAGACGACAAATTGTTATAAATTGCTGGCTGTCCTGATTCTGTTTTTATGTATGTTTTGCGAGAATGGAGCGTATGCAAGTATTTCGCGCGCGTTCTGTAAACGCTAGGCGGCCGGGCGGCCTGCAACTACAAACTGTGGCTAACCTAGTATTTCACCTCCCTTACACCACCAATGGAAATGTATTCAAAGAAAATTTATTCGCTTTTACGCCGTCGTAATCCAATCCATAAAAATTTATGCATTTTCCGATATTTTTACACATTTCGTACAAAGGATGGTTTAGTGGGTTGGCAGCGGGGAAAAGGGTTCTCCGATAAAGGATGCCTTTTGCATGGTTGTATTAAATTTTATACTCACACGAGGACTTGCATCCTGTGTGTGGGCAACCAATTTTCTACGGCGTGGTTCTGATTTTGACTATTCACTTGGATACTGGGATTTTTTTTCCACAGAGCTGTTGGCACATTGATGCTTGTTTGCATGGAACATCCTTTTGTTTTTCTGACTTTGTTATTGTTGGGTGATGAGTTTTTTTTTTGCAGCAGCAGCAGCACCATGAAATATGTACATATATCCTCTGAGTTGATGTTTGTGTTTGTTGCATTTTCTCAAACAGCTATAAATCCAAATCATGTGGAAACAGTAATCAGACCAGAGGAAGGCAATATTATCGAATTGAAACGGAAGCATTGAGTCGGGGTGCCGACGATGGAATTGTCGTCCTTGTTGCTGAAGGAGCTGAAATGAAAGTTGGAGTCTGCTTGTGTGGGTGTGTTTTTTGTTTTTTTCTTCTTTGATTTATTAAACAAGGTATTCATAGATTGATGTGGTAGATGACTTGTTTGAATTTTTGGGTGTAAACATGTTTTCGCTACGATGAATAATGAAAGTGGGCGACGAATGTGAGTTATCTAAATGTGGTGAACTTTTCGAAGGAAATTTAAATGTGATGCAAGCAGTGCGAGTTGATTATTTAAATGGATAAACTCCTTGTTCGGTTTGTTATCTGGAAGGATAATTTAACTTTTTAGCGGTCTTCCATAGTGACAGTCTACTTGTGGTGCATCCTTGTGCAAGGATGTGTATCATTGGGAAATGCCAAATTTTTCATTTCTGGTACATTACCATTGCTGATTGTTAGCATTACCATTACCTACAGGGTGAATCAGTGATAAAAATATTGAATGGTAAATGACTAGCAGTGGCGCCATGGTAGATACTGCTTGAGATAGAGACGAGTAAAGGGCCTAACAACTTGTAACAAGTTGTGCTATCTAGAGATATTTTGTTACAAAATTGTGTATTCATTAACATAATAAAAAAATCAGTTTCAGTTAAACACACAAACCTCAGTGGCATACAAACATATCCATAAAAGGGCGAAAATATTGTTGACGAAATTAATAAAAAAAATAAAAAAAATGTTACGTCTGAAATGTCACTTTCCTGGCTGTGAAGATGCAGGGACATACTGTCCGGCAATCACATTTATGCCAGCTAACATTGAGACTGAAACTATCGACAATTTGATTGACGATCAGAAAATTTTGTGGGCAATCAAATCGTTTGCACCATATGAAGCACCCGGCATTGACGAGATACATCCTATTATGTTACAAGAATCGGGGGAATATATTATTCCATGGCTCAAGTATATTTAGTTGGTGTTTCAAATTGGGTAATGTTTCAAAAGCTTGGCGAGAGATTAGAGTAGTTCTCGTATCAAAAGCGGGTAAAATAAACCACGCTAATGCCAAAGACTACAGACCAATAAGTCTAACTCCATTCCTATTGAAACACTGGAACGGCTAATAGATATGCACATCAGAGATGAGATTGGGGATAACTTTTTATGAAAATCACATCTTCACAAAGTGGTTGACGTACCCATTCATCCAAAAATGTGCCTCATAGCTGAAGATGATTTTTCGATGAAAATTATGGTCAATTTCCAACTGCTCCAGAGCCCATTCAGCGAACACACATCGTTGTCTATGGTCGTTTACCTTCAGCTCCTGGGTCAGTTGAATTTTATACGGGTGCAGGCCCAAGTCACGACACAAAATTCAGTTGTGGTCTGCGAAAGGCCGAGTTCTTGTGAGCGACGCGAAATCGATTGCCTCGGATTCTCCTGCACCCTCTCACGGACAGTGGCGATGTTTTCGGCAGATCTTACTTTTCGTCAACATACGGGTGTTGGTTGATCGTTTACTGAACCAGTGGACTCAACTTTATCCACCACACTGCGAATAGTCCTCTCGGAAGGACGATTATGGCGATCGTAAAATGGGCAAAGCTCGCGGAACGTTCCCCGAACAGAACACCCATTTTGATAAAACAATTTTATTATTTGCACGTGTTGTTGAATGCTATATCCGTGGTGATTTGGTAAAACAGACTGAATAAATGACAGGCAATTTGACAGATGTAGCTTCAGCAATATGGCCGCTATCAACTGTCAAAGTTCGGAAGTCCCTATTGGAAGACCCTGTATTTCAAAGTGGTTTCGAAGATTCCAGACAGGCCATTTTTCTATGGAGGGCGAATCTCGTGAAGGTCGGCCCAAATCCTCGACCGATGATACAGAGGCTAAAAGCACGATGGTGAAGGCTAAAATTAACGAAGATGCCAGTGGAGATGGTAGCGGATGAACTGGGTTTGGCATTCAAGCCTGGCTGTGTCACAATTTTTAAATTATCACGTAAAATATTCGAAGAAGTCAGCTCGATGAGTTCTAAAAATTTTGAATGGGGAGCAAAAAGAGGCTCGTGTTCGTTTTGCTCAATATTTCCTGGATAAGTTTGAAAATGGAGAGTCAAGCTGCTTCAATAAGATCGTTACAGGTGATGAATCTTTATCTTACAAGTACGACCCGGAAACCAAACAGCAGTTCATGGTATGGGGCCTAGAAGGTGCAAATTCTCCAGTAAAGGTCAAACAACAAAAAGTCAGCGACAAAAGTTATGATATCGATGTACTTCACCAGGGCGAAAGTGGTCGCCGTCATCCCGCTTAAAACTGGTCAGACAGTCACTGCTAATTGGTATACTGAAACATGCTTACCACACGTGTATGTAAATAGTTTTGTTACATTCAGATAGAGTGTGGAAAGATGTTTGGGGCAGTGTATAAATATTTAAATCATATTTATTGGTCGCCTAACTTAAGAATGTCTGAACAGATTTTGATCAAATTCGGCTAGTAAGCTAAGACTAATACTGTAGTCGTCTCACCAGAATCAAATCTTCTAAATTGGAAGAAGTGGGGGTAAGATATGAGGATAAACTCTAGAATTGCTTATCGGATTTTGATGAAATTTGATCTTCAATTTAAGCCGGGCACGTATAGATATTGTTACAAAAGTGGGGAACGACCAAGTCGAACCACCACCACTACTAGTGCTACTACTAGAAACTACAAGAAAAGAAGAAAAAAAACTCACATCAATAAACCGCTGTCGTCAACCGCTGCCATCATCCGCTGCCATCAACCGCTGCCGTCGCCGCCCACAGTTGTCCAATACACCCGTCCGGTTGTCTGCAGCCATTCGCAGCGAAATTCTCTTCTCGCCTACACTTCACTTCCTAAAGAGACACGAGATTAAAATAAAAGTAACACACAGGTAATGAATCTCACCTCCAACTTTAGGCACCTTCCAATACTCCACCAACACACCACCTCTCCAGAGTCATCTTGCTTGCCCTAGCAAGCATCATCAACCCTCAGCGCCGAACCAGCGGGTTACCTCCAGCGCCTCCGTCATGTCCATCAGCCGTCACCTATTGAAAGAAAAATGAATTAAAAAGGTAATTTCACAAGTACCTCACTACTCACCTGTTCGCTTCCAGTATCCATCACACCATCGAAGCGCAGTCGCCTGAAAAGAAACCCACCCGCAATATCTACCTGGGAAAAGTTTCACCGCACAAAAGTAAACAACCCCGATTTCAACTTGCGCAATTGTACACGGCTGCACCTGCGCTGGCACAACCGCGGACCCCTCGATTCACAGCAACGATGTCGGCTTTCCCCATGGCATAGGCCACCGAGGAATCCAGTTTCGTTTACTGGAACAAAGGGATCGAATACACCCGCGAAAAACACCACCGAGAAAGGCAATAATGGCTACAAAAAAAAAAAAAGGTAAACAAAGAGCTTAATCACTCACCTGTTGCAGAGGGTATCCAACTATAGCCGACAACAAGTTGTGGCGTGTGGACAATTGTCTTCATTGGAGTGCGGGTGGACTTCGCACTCCTCCCAGACGGGAAAACACCTGGATTTATCGGCCCGAAAACACTCAAATTCGAAGAACGAACACTCCAAGTCGACGCAGTACACCGCGCGGGACTGCTGCCAAGAGGAACCGCACTCTCCTGGAACTTGGTGTCGGAACGTTTTCCTGGATCGATTGTCGGACGGACGCAGACACTCCCGAATCAAAAAGAAACACTTTTGCAAAAAAAGAAAACGCCCGAAAACCACAAGAAAACACGGAAAATACCCGGCGCGGTGGAAAAAAAAAATAAATTGTCGGAAAAAAAAAAAAAGAATGGGAATTCTGACGTCTGTCAGTAATGTCATCCGGGGCACGTTCAGAACACTTTTTCATGCGGCGCTCCCATTCACATATTCTGCGGGTTGGGTTACATTGGTGTGCTGTAGGATAAAAGGGAAATAATTGGGAATGGTTGGGAAAATACAGGAGCGCGTTTTAATCGCAAGAAAGCGACGAAAAGTGGCAAAAAGAGGAAAAATGCAATTACAAGAGTAACTCCAGGTTCTCCGAGACGATAGACCCCTCGTTGGAGAGGGAAAATTACGGGCAATCAGGAAAAATGGGTGACGATGGCAAGGAAAAGGTGGACAAGTGGAAAATTGGGATAGAAAATTTTCCAAAATGGCGGAGGAAAAATCCGAAAGGCTGGAAGGTAATTGGAAATTTTCATAATTTTTTTGGAATCTTTCCAGGCGCGAGTGAGACGACAAGAGAGGACGGATAGATTCAACGAGGGAAATTTTGGTGGAGAGTTGGAAGCGTTTAAAAGGAGCGCGTTCGGCAAGAGAGATTGGCTTTTTGCTGGTGATAGTCATCGTGTCATACTCGGAAGTCCGTCGGGGTTTTAATCGAAGAAATCGGAGAAAGACCGAAGTAACGCGAAAGTACCGGACTAACGGAGCAACGCGGAGAAACGAAGACAGCCGGAGAAAAGACGCAGCACAGACAAAAGAAAAATTCGAACAACAACAACATTTCTAAAATTAACAACAACAAAATAAAACCTCTCGGGAACCAGAAATAAAATCTGCTGAAATTAAACTAAGAAGTGTTTTTCTCCTTTTCTGTGGGTTTTCTTGGTTTTGCTTGTGATTCAATCTCGCTTTTTCCTCCCTCTTCCAGCTGCAGCCCGGGGTCGCCACCGATAACCCCCCCCCAGAAGTGTAACAATATGTTTGTCCTAACATCGTCCAAGTCAGATGAAGCAGGGGTAATATCATGGGGTGATTTTTAGCCCCACATTTTTAAATTTTTTTTTTTAAAACCCCTTGCGTCAGGGGACCTTTTACATTTTTAGAGTAACTTTCTCATGATTTTTCGGGTTAGAAATTTTGATTGATTTTCGGTTCACTGCATACTATTCTTGTGTAAAACTTTAGCTCTCTAGGTCTTATGGTTCAAAAGTTACAAGCTTGTGACAAAATGACAGACAGTTGGACACCATGTTGAATTAATTAGTTCTCCATTCTATACTATTCCGATACTGAACACTAAAAAACGTCGGAAAATACATTTGCTTTAATTTCTAAGTACCTATAATCCCTATAAATCGGCTGAACTTGACGGCATACTCCCGGTAATGCTGCAAAAAACACTGGATCAGGTGGTCCCTTGGCTAGTTCCGATCTATAGAAGCTGTATTCTTCTAAACCACGTCCCCCTGAGTTGGAGGCGTGTTCGTGTTGTCTTTATTCCGAAAGCGGGGAAGCGGGGGCATGCATCTGCAAAGAATTTCAGACCCATCAGCTTGTCATCTTTCCTCCTTAAAACGTTGGAACGTATATTAGACACGCACATCCGTAATACAATAGATACATCCCTTCTATCAAAATCTCAGCATGCGTACACTAAGGGGCGATCGACTGAGACAGCGCTCCATGAAGTTGTGCGTACGATCGAAAAGACAATACACTACAAACAATTTACTCTTGCCACCTTTTTAGATGTTGAAAGTGCTTTTAATAACGTTAGTACTGAATCGATTCAAGAAGCTCTGTCCCAACTGGGTGTAGGGGAGTTTATTAGTAAATGGATAGTGACTATGCTAAAAACCAGAATCATTCAATCGACACTCGGTAATAGTGTTTCCACTATATCCGTTGTAAGGAGAACTAAGTGCGGTCAGATTAAGAGAAACAGGTAGCTGGTGAGATAGCCTTTACAGCCACAACAGCATCCTTTATCTGCTACTGCGGGAGTTGGCGGCAAATCTGACCGACTACATAATTCCTAGGGTGAACTTTCGCAATGATGTCACTGTGAGATTCCCTTCCAGGGCGGAATGGAAATGTGGCGCGGTGACAAACGAATTCATTTTCACTGACGAGTCGAAAATGGACTGCGGGAAAGGGGCGGGAATATTCTCTGAATCCCTCAATATCTCTAGTTCATTCCGTCTACCCAATTCATGCAGCGTATTCCAGGCGGAAGTTCTTGCTGTACGAGAGGCGTGCCGTCTCCTCAAACATACATCGATACAACTTAACACCATAGCCATTTTCATTGATAGCCAGGCCGCTATCAAAGCCATCATATCTGCGGCTTCCTCCTCCAAACTTGTTGAACAATGCAAGGAGGAGCTTGCCGCACTCGGTCATCGATCTAGGATCAGCCTCATCTGTGCGCCTGGTCATAGTAACATTGACGGAAACTTCAGGGCTGATGAATTGTCGAGGCAGGGATCTGCCCTTGACTGCTCCCGTGCGGAGGATGTCAACATTCCGTTAGGGGCCCTTAAGTGTAGAATTTTTGCTCATTTCCTTGCAGATGCTGGTAATAGATAGCGAGGGTTGCAGAACTGTGTTATATCCAGGCAGATGTGGCCCAAGTATTACTGGCGCAGAACACAAGAGCTATTAAACAGAAACCGGGCAGATATGGCTAAAGTTCTGGCAATTAGCACTGGCCATTGGCCCATAGGGGTCCACGCAGTCTGACTGGGCATTACTTTTAATGCACTTTATCGTAGCTGCAATATGGCCAACGAGCCGGAAACAATCCTTCACTTCCTTTGTAAGTGTCCGGCCCTTAATAGGGTCAGACACCTTTTTGATAATATTAGTGAGTTAGCGTAGACAAGCATCGGGGACTTTATCAGTTTCTTCAATGCCACGGGGTGGATTTAAATAATCCTTTCTCTCCTTTGCCACAAGTCCAACGTCAGTTTTTTTACAACAAATTAGGTAACTTGAGTTGTGGTATTAAAACAGCGCCTTTGCGCTAATCATGTTTCAGCATCGTATGCTGTCAAAACCATACCTACCTACCTTTTATTTTGCAATAATGAAGCCAAATTCCTCACGATCTGTTGTCAAGGAAATTTTTTCTTTTATGTGTCCTCGGTTTAACTGACTTCGGTTGTTTGGTACAACAAGATTAATACTTGAGACAACTCTTTCTGAAGAAACTAAAGAAGCAGGTGAAATCAATTTCTGAAAGAACTGATGTATATGGCCTTCAGTTTCAATTCATTTGACCCATAACCATGACTGGGAACCTCCTGGGTAAATGAAACTGTGTGTATGAAAATGTTCTCATTCTTGGACCAAAAAGAAGATTTCAGGAGAACTTTGTCCCATGCGTATATACTTACAACCGACTTTGCTTGATAACTTTTATATGGCTTTACTTCTCCAACGAAGCTAAATATTTGCGCCTTAGTTTGGATGGGAAACAAAGCTGGAAAGCTAATATACAAGAAAGAGTTAAGAAGTTGCATTCTTCTCTTGCAAAAAAGCCATTGGGAACAAATGGGGCTTACAACCCAGATTAACTGACTGGCTCTATATCTCGGTCATCACACCGATTCTTATGTACGGGGTAGTTGTCTGGTGGATTGCCTTGGATAAGGCGATAAACCAGAAGTCATTTCCTAAGCAAAGTCCAACGTTCAGCTTGTCTGTGCATTAGCGGAGCATTGCGAATGACACCTTCTGCAACTATGGACACTGTTTTTCATTTAACACCCCTCGACATTTATGGCTGGCAAATGGCAGCTAACTCAGCTATTCGCTTCAAAGCTACTTCACAGTGGTCCAAAAAAGTATATGGCTACGCCTCCATTTTAAACAATTTTAATATCTTCCCTGAAAACATTGACTACCCCACATCCAAGTTAAATTTTGACAAAAACTTCCAAGTTACCATCCCTTCCAGATCATTCTGGGAAGAAGGTGGCTTTTCCGAAGATGAGTCCGTACATTTTTATACCGACGGTTCAAAAACTAACGACGGGGTGGATGGTGGTATCTTCTCTGATAGGGTCAATTTAAACTTTTCTCTTCGTCTCCCAAACCACTGTAGCGTGTTCCAGGCGGAGATAATGGCAATAAGGGAAATCTTGTCTTCGTTATAGAAAAACGTGATATCAACTGATATCCACATCTTTTCAGACAGCCAACCACCAATCAAATCCTTGAAATCATCCTCAATAAATTCTTTAACAGCTCTATACTGCCGATCGTCTCTTATAGAGATGGCGGAACAGTTTAATATTCACCTAATATGGGTGCCGAGGCATACGAATATTCCAGAAAATTGTAAGGCTGACGAACTTGCCAGACATGGAACGAGAATACCCATCCTTCCAGGCAAAAGGTCAATGGGTATGCCTATCGCTGCATGTAAACTTAAATTAAAGCTGGGTGCTATTGAAAGGACAGATTCTGGGTGGACAAGTATTACAACTTGTCTAGCGATCAAACAAATTTGGCCTATGCTGGATCTGAAACGCTCTAAGAATTTGATTTCTCTAAATAGGAAGCATATTAGTGCTGTTATAGGTGTCATTACTGGACAATATCTAATAGACAAGCATGTAACAAGGATTGGCTTATTCTCAAACGATTTCCGCAGAAGCTGCATGGATGAAGAGGAGGAGGAGGAGACTATTCTTCACCTTCTTTGCAGCTGCCCAGCTCTCTCCCAAAGAAGGAAACTCCACTTAGGAGCCTTCTGTTTCAAGGACCTGAATGATCTGAATAAAAAAGACGTTAGGGACCTTCTACGCTTCATCAGAAGCTCCAAATGGTTCAACGAGTAGGCTAGAGGCTGCTTCCCAAACCGACGTGGTATCACAATGGACATATTACTGGTCTAAGTGTGTTGGCTTTTTGCTGACAGCAACCTCAACTTAATCAAACCTCCATATGGCTTCTGCAGTAGCAGTTGATAAAGCTGTTTAAAGAAAATAGCCTACCTATTCCTATCTCCGGCTTAAAGAAAAGTGGTCCAATGTAATGCAAACCAATAACCAAACATGTTACACTCACTCATCCATAGTTCAAGGAATAGTTCAGAAAATGTCCTGAAATATTTTGATGTAAAAAAAAGTCAGTGGACTTTTTTTTTACATCAAAATATTTCAGGACATTTTCTGAGGAATGAACTTTGCCAAAAATATTCCTAAAACCATCGGGTAGTACAACTTTCAATCCACTAGCTAATTCCGAAAACAGAGCAGTTTTACGACATATGGTAATGTATATAGTATCTATAGCACGAAGTCTTCATATCTTATTATCTAATAGCTTAATTACGCTAAAGCGTATTAAAAGTAATCGTTTTGCACCTCGAACTCCAAGACCTATATTATTGCATCAATAAAACTCCCTCAAGTAATAAAGTTTTCACTCCGCAACGCCCCAAACTGAAGCACACCGAGCTGCACTCGGAAGTATTCATTATTTTCCAATTTTCAAATTAATGAAGCCATTTGCTGAATGGAAATAAATTTAATAAGCATACCGGGAAGGAATGCAATTACTTACGAGTATAACAACTTTGAAACGATGGTACCCGTACCGGGTGAAGAATTCCCCATCCGCGCTTTAAAAAACACACCACGTTCATAATAAAATTGTAAACAAGAAATTTTATTAGACTTGGAATGCAACTGTGGTAGCTACTTGGTCTTTCGTCGTGTTTAACTGTGAAACAAAAATAAAATTCCCTAGATTAGACCTCCCGAAGGGATCTTACTGTCGATGATGTGTACTATGCACTATAGCCAAAGAAGAAGGACTGCTTCCGGTCCATGAAGCAATGCACTCTTCCAGGAAATGTAATAAATTCTTGAAAATATTTTCTCATTGCGGTGCCATTCTCTGATGTGGAGGAGGCACACTGTGTATAGCTGGCTGTAGTGACATCGATCGGAGTAAACTTGCCACGAGTTCGTCTTCTTTCTGTTCTTGTATTAATAAATTATTCAGAAGAAAATTGAGCTCTTTATCGGGGTGGTAACTAGATAAATGAGACTTTATCGTGTTTGCTTGTGAATGCGCTTCTTTTCCTTCCCATCGTGCTGGCTGGGCGATGTTTTGACGAAGAGTCCTTTGGGTGTAGTAAGGATGTAGCTATTAGGTGGAATTGCCTTATTTTTTTTTTGAAAGTATTTTGCTGCTCGCTGACGTGTGAGGTGAATATTTTATTGGTGCATTGTTGATGTGATACATCTATGAAGGAGATTTTCCGCCACTTAGGGATTACGCTCTGGTAAGCACGTGTTTTACGTGCTGTAGGAAGAATTAAGTTATTCAAGTTTTAGAAGGACACAGCATTGTTTTCTTTTTGTCTATCAATAGATTGTTTATTATTTTATGGTTAGTTTTGTCAACATATAGCTGATTAACTAATTTGCAATACTTTTTCCAGGGACTCGTATATTTTCCATGAAGCGAACTTCAATAGTGAACATTTCTGGAACGAAAGAAATCCCAATTGATGTGTGTCTGTCCCTTTCGTCTTCCCTGCAATTTTAACTCAAGAACCTCCAAACAGATTTAAATTAAAATTGGTTTCTAGGTCCTGTGAACTATGTACATATGTAGATGGTCCAACATAAATCAGACTACGTGCTTCTAACATAATTAGGGTGAGTACTAGAAGTCTTCAAATATTGTGATTAGCAATTAATTCTTTATCACACGCCTAGCTCGTGTTTGGTTTATTAGCTTATTACCTTTTTTTAACAGCAGTGTGGCATCACTTTTTAGAGCAGCAGTACTTCAACTTTCCTTGTGAAACCTATAATTACAGCTGCGGAGGAGTTCCTTAGGTCTAATGGAGATATTTTCTCCTTAAGATATAAGCTTCTCCTACGTCTACATAGAGCTACATACTCACATAGTATGTATTCTGTAGTTTCGTCCTCTTCTAGGCAGAGGCGGCAGGTGATATTCTCTGAAATTCTTATTTTATTTAGGTGGTGACCAGTAAGGAAGCTCACAAGTCTTCATATGTCATTTCAATTTTAACTCAAGAACCTCCAAACAGATTTAAATTAAAATTGGTTTCTAGGTCCTGTGTACTATGTACATATGTAGATGGTCCAACATAAATCAGACTACGTGCTTCTAACATAATTAGGGTGAGTACTAGAAGTGATTAGCAAATATTGTGATTAGCAATTAATTCTTTATCACACGCCTAGCTCGTGTTTGGTTTGTTAGCTTATTACCTTTTTTTTAACAGCAGTGTGGCATCACTTTTTAGAGCAGCAGTACTTCAACTTTCCTTGTGAAACCTATAATTACAGCTGCGGAGGAGTTCCTTAGGTCTAATGGAGATATTATCTCCTTAAGATATAAGCTTCTCCTACGTCTACATAGAGCTACATACTCACATAGTATGTATTCTGTAGTTTCGTCCTCTTCTAGGCAGAGGCGGCAGGTGATATTCTCTGAAATTCTTATTTTATTTAGGTGGTGACCAGTAAGGAAGCTCACAAGTCTTCATATGTCATTTCTGCTATATTTTAGCTGCCTTTTTTTGGAAGGATTGGACAGCTCTTCTAGCTTGTCTGAGGCCTTGGGAGTTATTCCAATGGGAAATGCACATATTGCGTTCCTAATTGTTTAAGGTTAGTTTGAAGGTAGAATCAGATATTCCGCAAAAGGGTTCAGGTCCAATGAACAACTCATAGGAACCTTTTCTGGCTAGCAGATCTGCAGTTTCATTGCCGTCAAAGTCTACATGACCCGGTACCCACCACAATTTTACTTTATTGTATCGGACCCGGTTTTGTAAACTGTCGAAGCAGATTAGAACTGATTTTGAACTGATCAGGTGGGAGATCAGTGCTTTAAGCGCCACTTGGCTGTGGGTGAGTATCTTTGATTCCTGATTGCAAGTTTATATTTGCACATGTCTCAATAGTGTAAAGCTTGGCCTGGAAAACACTAGGACTCCTTCCAAGTGATTTCGTAATCTTATGACATGATCCATACACACCGGCGCCAACTCCTGAATCCATTTTTGATCCATCGGTACACCAAACGATTCCTTTTGGATCAAGCCGGGGTGGCCGTGGTGTAGTGGTAACATCATCGCTTGTCAAAAAATAAAAAAAAATAAAAAATACTGTGAATCATAAGCAACAACAATAATAGCGAAAACAAACAAAATACTCCCCAGTTATCTGGACAGCCACCCTTGGAGTTTATAGAAACTTAATACCACCAGAGTTTCAAACTACACCACTCTGTCTTTCTCTCTGTCTCTTCCCCTTTACACAAAACGCACGTGTTCTAAAAAAAATTAGTAGGTATTCATATTACCTTTAACATGTGCAAATTATAAAAAAAAAAAAAGCAACGGTCCGCCATTATTCCATATATCACGGTTTGGGATCTCAATCTCAAACCTTCTACCAAGGTATTGAGCATAAAGTCAGAAACCGTGCTGAGCATATCTAGCTCGGGGAAGTCGGTTAATAGATCCTTGAGATTCACATGATCCCATGTACTGTTAACATCCGACTTTCGAAGATTAACTGCACTGCGAATTGACACTTTTTTTATGAAAATGTGTAACGGAGTAAGTTCGATTATGGCTGCTATGGCTGTTGTGGGACAGGTGTGCATAGTACCGGTAATTCCGAGGCAAGCTACGAGTAATCTTTGAAGTTTGCTGATGGTTATGACCTCCTTGGTTTTCGTCCACCAGACAACGGACGCGTGTGAAAGGATGAATCTTACAACCATGGTATATAATCAGAATATGACCTTTGGGGACAGACCCCACATGGCAGTGGTTGCCTTGGTAATTTTATGCTTTACATGAGAGTTCCAGTTAAGTTTCTTATCCAGGACAATTCCTAGATATTTTTCCTCGTCGAAAAAACGAATGGCTGTGCCATTTAGAGTCACTGAACCAATGTTCATTGTTCTTCTTCTTGTAAACCGTACAACGACTGCCTTGCTGGGGTTTAACGATAAGCCATCGCCAGCAGACCAGTCCGAGACTACACGGAGTTCATTTTGCATGAGTTGACACACATTGTCTTCATGTTTGCCTTTGATGATGATCACAAGATCATCTGCATAGTTATAAAGCCTAAACTATTAAGTTATTCAATAAATCATCCCCTATGAGCGACCATAAGAGAGGAGAGAGGACGCCGCCCTGGGGCAGCCTTTAGCCGCGGAGACCGTCACAGAGACATCTCCTGACGAAGTTAATACTGATTACTACGTGCGAGGATGCTTGAAAAGGACGTAGGTCTCTCTAAAGTATACTAGGCATCTTCTATGTCTTACCCTATACTTTTGGAATACTTCAGTAGCTAATATCTTAAATTGCAACAAAATTAACACGCAGCACCTAAAACAGTCTCTAATCTTACCAATCCCGTTCAAAATGTGCATGGCAGAAGCTCCATTGACTCCTGTAATCGATGGCCTCAATTTTTCAAACACAATATCTTCGAACTTTCGTCCAAATATTGCCGTTAATTCATAACATCCTGCCCTGCATTTATCCACTTTACACTCCGAAGGAGCAGCAACAATTTGTCTTCAATATCCAACGATATCCTTGTGCAGTCCACCCAATACACGCTGATACATCACTTCATACAAGTAAACCTAAAAGTTTGCCATATTTATTTCAATCGCGATGCCTTATTGCACATCCTGGAAGCAGGATACAAGTCTCTGCCGTCAGATATTTATGGCAGCTATTCCAAAATAAATAATGCACGAAACATTTTTATCTGTGAAAAATCCGCTGGCCATCATGCCGTCGTTGTACACACCGCTGTTGCTAGTGTGGTATGAAAAATCATACAAGGCACTATTCTTGGTCCTTTCCACGCACGGCACGGTATCCTCTTTTTCTTCTTAAAAACAAAAAAAACAAAACTTATTCGCAAAGTCATATTTTGATAAATTGGTCGTTTAGCACAGATGATACACCACCGCTGCCAGTGCTCTGTCTCCATGGATAAGACGTAAATTTTCAGATGAATTGTTGGATTTTCAGAATGATCCTATCTCTGTGTTGTCCTTAAATACAAGTGCACATTTATTTGCAGTAATTTTCAATCATTTAACGTCTTTCGCAAGGGAAGTACCAATAATATAGTTAATACAATTTCCCATTTGTAGAAAATACATATATCAGTATTTAAAAATTCAGGCGCCACTGTTCTTAATGTCCTTGCATATGGATTTCTTTCCCCTTTATTACAGGCACAATTACGATTGCATATCATAAATGCACCCGAAATGCCGAATAAAAATATCATTCATTCAAAATAGACGTTCTCCAAGGATACAAATGCAAAGGAAGACGTTATATCCTTGTTTATGAAATGTACTTAGAAAATAAGCATAACAACATCGCTTTCGAAATGAAAATCACTTAATGGACGAATGATTGAAGTGAGGCAGAGCGATGATGTTCTTAGAATTGTTTCTGAAGAATTTACAATCGCTTTAACTGCAGCTGGTGGATTACATGACGACTGTGTTGTGTTCATGAAGGATTCTGTCTCGAAGAAGTGTCCAAGCAAGCATTTGACATTTATCTGAGCAAAACTGAAGATTACACATTTTATTAGGGAATTTATGTGAAGTATCTAAGACTGTTGGTCATCAATCTTGGTTTTATTTCTTTGATTAGATATGAAGTGTACAAGGAATAAGACATTTGTTGTTATTAAGGGAACACGGTATGATGGTTGTACGAATAAAGTGCCAGTTGGTAGGTGCACGGAAAACTATTTTTGAGTTATAATTGTTTTTTTTTTTTTTTTTTTGTACGATTAGTTATTTTTGCGTGTAGGTACATAAGATATGGACAAGACTCGTAGTAGCACAATATGAGCGGTTTAGTTCTGCGTGTTTGTTTGATGGTTTGCTGGTGTCAGTTTGTATTAGTTTTATGGTGAATACCTCGATTGGAAAATGGATACTAACCGAATTGACGCCAACAGGAAACGAGGGAGACAGTTTCAATTACCTATGTGCTGTTCATTTGCAAATTACTATGATAAACAAATTGTTTTTGGATACTGCGTGTAAATACAGTAGCGTGCACATAATTAGAAACGCTTCTCATGCCTAAATTAGGAAAATCATAGTGCTTGCGTTTTAATCCGTAGTATACGGACATTTTTTCTTGCATCTGTGAAAAAGTGTATTTGAGGTACGAAAATTGATTTGTTTAGAATAAAATCAGAAGAATTGTGCAAATATTGTACACTTTTATTTGTAGATGTCTAATCTACGCAGACTTAGTCGCGGTCAAATGACTGCCGAGGAACGTGAGCCATATGTTACCGGTTTGCTTTATGAGAACTCATCAGACGAAGAAGAAGATCCCTTTCACGTGGATGATGATCATGAAATGGATCCGGATTTTATTCCAGAAACCGAAATGATAATATCACCTCTTCATCGATCAATATGTCATTGACATCAGGTTTATAGTCCATAAAATATTTACTTTTTTTTGTATGATGTAGTCTGCAAAAGACTCACGCCAAATTTAATGTGAATACATTTTTTTTTTGTATATTTTATTAGTATTAATAATACTCTATATATTACATTATAGTACTTCAAAAATTCCAAATTAAAATAGAGTTTAAAAAATTTCAGAAATAACATAGTGTTCAAAAAAATTTCACAAAACAAATTACAAATTAGTCTTCATTTACGTTAATGTGTTAGTTTTAATGTGTTCTATACATCATCTTTTAAAATTTCTATAGTTTAATTAATTTTTTATTTCATTAAGAAGGTTGTTGTACATTTGGAATCCTTTGTATATGAGAGTTTTTTGAGCTGCTACTGATATCTGTCGTTGTAATCTCATATCATGTATATTTCTTAGTTGGTATGGTTGCACTTCGCTCATTAGCCTGACCTCATCGGTGAGGTAGCTTGGAGCATTTCCATGTTTAATTTTAAAAACGGCTATTAATGTATTTACCTCCAGTCTTTGATTTACGTTTAACCACTTTAACGCGTCCAGCATTTATCGAATCGGGGTAAAACGGTTACATCTTAGGATACTTCTCATCGCTTTGTTTTGTAGTTTCTGTAACCCTTCTATCTAGCCTTGGTTACAACACGAATATAGAATTGTGGCACAGTATTCAAAATGAGGTTTTACTATACTGTTGCCGTCATGTCGTCTATATTTTTTCTAATATGTTTGATTACATATATAATCTACATGTGCTTCAAAATACATTTGGTTGTCAATAATCACTCCTAAGTATTTAATATTGTGTACATTTTGAATGTGTATGCCGTTGATTACTATATTAGTGTCGTTATCGAGATTAATACCCATAATTTTTGTTTTTTGTTCATTCAGTTTTAATTTGTTCATTTTAAACCATGTTGTTATGTTTCTAATATCGTTCGTTAGCATTGTTTTACATTCATCTGCGCAGTTTCCCTTGGCATAAATTAATGTGTGGTCTGCTTACATAGTAATTTTACATTTTTTCGATACTTTTGGTAAGTCATTTATATATATTGTAATATGCGAGCTACGGCTCGAGTAGATAAAACAATTATTCTGTGAAATTATTTCTTTATTTTCTACTCTATAGAACAATTCAAGTTCACACTATACTATTCTTCTCAAATTCTTTTCTTACAAGGTCTCTTTCCTCTCAAATCACTTTATCTCCTTTCAATTACTTAATTCACAAATCCAAACTAATTACTTTTTCTTGTTCACTCTCAACTTTCAATTTATCACCAAATTACAACTTCGCCCATTATCACTTTTCCAATCTCTTCGCCACGGTTCTAAACCAACTGTGTTTTTTTTTTGATCGCCATCTGTCCTTATATAGCAGAAGTTTCTGATAGCCAGAAACTTCTAGCAAATTCTTCGACCACTGGAACAAGAGAAATAATTCTTGCAGTTATAATTCCCTTTTATCCCTAATATTATTCGTCTCTTTCGTTGACATGAGCTGTGGAGACTTCGTCCCAGACACGAACCTCGAATGAAAGGACAGTTTGAACCAAAATTCTGCCAGAATGGAAAGTCACTTCGTAATTTGCTGCATAGACATAGGAGCGTAGTTATTATTATGCTACAATATTATAAACAGGATTGCACCTAATATGGATCCCTGTGGGACACCATACTCGACTTCGACATAATCCGATATACTATTGCCGATTTTAGTTCTTTTTATCCTATTTGTTAGAAATGTATGAAACCATCTTAGCTCTGTTCCTGTGATACCATACTTATACATTTTTTTAAGGAGCACTTCGCGGTCTATTGTCTCAAATAATCGTTTAAAATCCAAGAATAATGCCAGTGTTTTCTTCCTTCTTCCTTCACTTTTCCATTCTTTTATTATATGGTTAATGGCATCTTCACAGGAATAATTTTTTCAGAACCCTGATTGATATATTGATAGAATATTGTTGTTTTCAAAATAGTCCATAAGCTGTTGTTTTACTATAAATTCGATGATTTTTTCTACAGTTCTTAATGAATTTATTGGTCAGAATTTTTCACATTTTATTGTATTTGCTATTTTTTCTACTGGCGTGATCATAGTATCTCTCCATGAAATTGGAAATTCTCCAGTCAAGAGCGATCTGTTCACCAAATGCAGCAACGTGTTTCCCAATATGTTCCAATTGTCGATTATGATTCTAGGGATTATTTTATCGAAATCGGTTTTATTTTTTAGCGATTTGCATACTTATCTTAGTTCTTGTATGGTTATTTGTCTAAACTTAAAAATGGTCGTTACTGGATCTATATAATTTATATATTGCACGTGTTCAATTGATTCCCTTATGTCGCTTATGCTTGATACAAAGTACCTATTAAATTTGTTAGCAATTTCTAAGTCATTATTATACTCTGTATTGTTAAAAATAATATTTTTAATTTTACTTTTGTCTTTCTTGACCACCAGGCTTTTTATTTCCCGCCACATCTGTTGTCTGTCTTTGTCCATCTGCTTGGCTTATTTTATTACTTATGTATTGATTTTGTAATAGTTTCGTGTGTTTACATATTCTTGCCAGGTTTGAATGTTGTTAACTAGTCTTGCTATATTATATTGTTTAATTTTGTTGTCCTTTAATATTTTCAGCTCCCTATTGAACCATTGATGTGTGTCGTTTTTGAAACTTACTTTCCTCTTCTTTGTAAATTTAGCAGTAGTATTTCTTAAAATTGTGTCAATCCTATTAGCGTTATCATGTACATTAGTCTGTATCTGCTAAGTTCTTGGGTGAACAGTTCTTTTGTATATTTGAAATGGTCAATCTCGGCTTCGTCTACTTTTTTTATTAAATTTGGTGTTTATTACAACTTCAATACTCTCATGGTCCCTGATTGGATGTACAGTCATGTTCTGTATATTGGTTATCACATAGTCGATTATAGTTCTTGTTGTGCTTGTTATTCTCGAATGATCCTCCATTTTTTGTGTTAAGTTATTATCATTTAGAATGCGTTCAATCTCCATTTTATATGTGTCATTTTTGCACCAATTTATATTAAAATCCCCTGCTATTAATAGGTTATTACTTTCTTCGGTTAGTATTTCAATATTCTCTTCAAAAAAAACTGGAGAATGTTCTTTCCGGGTAGCTGGGTGATCTATAGATTGCAACTAATATCATCTCGAAGTCCTTCTGTTTAACCTTGAATGATAGGAACCACATCTCTGGTTCCACTGATTTTGCAGTAATGTTGGTTACCTTCCAGTTGTTTCGATAGTATATTGTTGTTCCGTCAGTTCTTGTTAAAGAAGACAAACATGATATGTTATTGTATCCATCGATTTTTATTGCTGTTTCTTCTATGTCTTTAGTGAGGTGTATTTCTGATAGAATGATAAATTCATACTGGTATGTTTTTGCTAAGATTTCTAGCTCCACAAAATTATTAGTCAGTCCTTGTATGTTTGCGTATATGGCTTTTAAGGTATTTAATTGTTAATATCCAATTCGTTTTTTTCTTACTTCTAGTTTGTTTAGATAGACTGGACAAATCTTACTCAATGTCGTATGATTTTCGTCAAGTCCTAAACTAAGTCTTTCATTTACTCGTCTACAGTTTATGCATTTTATTAAAGCTTCTTCATTACATTCACTTGTCTTATGATGCTTAAGGCACTTTAAACATATTATTTCTGTCTTGCAGTTTGCATTTAAAACAGTGCATTACTTCTATTCCATCTATTACCTTGCATTTTACTCAACCAATGCTGAGCTTTCCCAACTCTCAACCAATGCTGAGCTTTTCAAACTCTATTTCGACTATCGCATTGTAGAATTCGGAGTCGTTTTTCTTACTTTTGTAATATTTTAATAGTTTCATACGGCTGTCTGACAACAACGAATTTTGTTTTTTTAACTTCTCTGTGATTTCTCCTTCCTCACTTTTGTATTTCATGTTTATCACAACAATTCTTGGATTTATTTTATTTGGTACTTTTACTTCATATTCCTCGCCTATGTTTTCTTCAATAGCGTTTTTTATTTTATTTCTTTCTTCAACATTTTCACTTTCTATTATGACAATTCCTCTACTAGTACTTTCAATATTCGATATTTTTAATCCTGTTGGGTCAACTTTTTTATAGGTCTTCTCGGGTTTCTGTCACATTTGGCCTAATTTCCCGTTTACCTTCTATTTTTTAATTCGCGGGGTAACATTTTACCGCAGGCTTTAAAGCTTATAAATGGACCTTGTCCCTGTACTAGGGTTAATGAAAAAGAGAAAATTTTTAGATACTTCCGCCAAAAGTATTGATTTTTTTTTTCCAGAAAATGACGACTTCAAATTAGCGCAGGAACATAAAACTTTTCACCAGAAACGAATCGAACCTTCAGATAAGTTGTATAATACTCGTAGTACGCACAGCCTGTCTGGGGGGACGATTATTACGACCGAAAATTGGAGTAAGCGGTCTTAAAGTTAAACCACTGACTCAGAATTTCTGTGGTAATTTTTAATAATATCCAAACGTTGCTCGTTCGTGAACTTCACTATGATAAAAATGTAGGCCTTGACTAACATTTTGACATTAACAGATTATAAAAGAAGTTTAAGGGTGCGTTTGTATTAAAATACAAAATTGTTATGTGGAAAACCCTTTAGATGTGCTTATACATGCAAATTTTATTGGAACTATATCTCCCGAAAGTATCCTGGGCAACTATCTGCTAAGATTAGCTTGGTATCGAAGAGAGTATAGAGCAACTCGGAAAAGCAACTTCATCTGCCCGTGTGTCCGGAAAAAAGTTCTAGCAGTGACGAAGTCTACCAGCAATTGCCCCGTTGAACGCATTCACAGAGACGCAGCTATAGAAGCCGTTTCTGCTATTGAATCGAAACTTGTCAAGTGTTGTCGCGAAGAACTTAAGGTTATTAGCTTGCAGCACAATATTAAACTCTGCTGGGTCCCCGCCAAATTGTCACAACCTTGATATTATATACATCTTAACGATGACAGCGAGGGTGGGTCAATAAGCCCCTGAAAAATGAAATAAGGAACACTCTTCGGTATAAAATCATTTTACTTTTCAACATAGTCTCATTTTAGCTCTATACACTTCATCCAATGTTTCTTAAATTTTTTTGTGCCCTCCAAATAATACGATTTCTCGAGCCCCTCAAAATAAGAGTTTGTTTCAGCGATGAACTCTCCATTTGACCCAAATCTCTTACTTCCGAGCCATTTCTCCATGTTTGGAAACAAGAAATAGTCGCAGGGGACTAAATCTGGGGATTATGCTGGATGAGGGAGGAGTTCGTAGCCTAACTCATGCAATTTTGCCATTGCGACTGCGGACTTGTGCGCCGGTGCGTTGTCCTGGTGAAAAAGAACTTCTTCTTCGCCAAATGCGGCCGTTTTTGCTTCGAATCGGTTTGGAATCGATCTAGCAGCTCTGCGTAATATGCGCTGGTGATCGTTTTACCCTTTTCAAGGTAATCGATGTGAATAACACCGCGCGCATCCCAAAAAACTGTTGGCATGACCTTGTTTGCTGACAAATCCGATTGGCCTTCTTCGGCTTCGATTCACCAGGAAAAGTCCATTGTTTTGACTGTTCCTTGGTTTCTGGTGTGTTGTGGTGAATCCAGGTTTCATCCACGGTTACGAAACGGCGCAAAAACTCAGCCAAATTTTTCTGGAACATCGCCAAACACACCTTTGAAGTTGTCAAACGAATGCGTTTATTGTCGATTGTGAGCAAACGCGGCACCCATCTTTTCATGTCCAAATATTTATGTAAAATCGAAATCGCTGAGCCATGTGATAAGCCTGTGGCCTCTTCAAGCTCGCGCACTTTCACTCGCCGATCGTCCATTATCAAACCATGGATTTTATCGACCATTTCTGGTGTGGTGACCTCAATTGGGCGACCAGAACGTTCGGCGTCACTTGTGCTTGAACGACCGCACCGAAATTGAGTAAACCAGTGGTGAATAGTTCCAATCGATGGTGAAGAGTCCCCATAATATTTGTCCAGCTTTTGGTTTGGTTTGCGTGATAGTTTCTTCTCGCAAAAAATAGTGTTTAATGAGCACTCGAAATTCACTTTTGTTCCATTTTAACGAAAATGCTAGTAGGCGTCTATATAAAATGGCTGCCACAACAAAACTATTTGACAGATCTGTCTGAAAATTTGGGTTTCTTTTGAAAGATGATTCTTGCCAAAAAAAAAATAATTTAAGGTGACGCCACAATTTGTGTTAATTTTAAGGGACTTATTGACCCACCCTCATAAATAAAATAAATAGTATCTCATCCACAGTAAAACATGGTGGTAGATGTGTGACGGTTTGGGGTTGTATGGCGGCGAACGGAGAACTATTCATATGCAATGGCAGAATGAACAGCGACAGCTATATAACGGTCTCGAAATATGCCTTCCCATGCTTTCGTGGTAATTTTCCAGAATAAAATCAATATTGATATTAATTGTCTGCTCTATAGGTGTGTGTTTTGTCGATGACAGTTGTCGATGATGTTGTTATCGACTTATCGACTGTTATGTCACCTGTCAGAATTGTGTCACATTACAAAATCCTTCACAAAACTGGATGACCAAAAAAACCAAACTCTGACTTTCCATTATATCTTTCTTCCTCCATCTAATGAACAAATATCAAAATATATGACAAAACAACCAAATAAAAAAGAAAATCAACAGTATGTTCGATAAGAAATATATTTGCTATCTTCTCCCAACCAAACCCAAGTCTTGCTAGTAGAGATTTCATTCATTTACGAAAAAAAAGAGTTATAACTTGTCGATCAATTTCTTTGATTCGCATTTTTTATTAAAATTATGTCACTTTTTGTGGGAATGTCACTTATTATGTCAGCATAACTCGATTTTGAAATTGTATCAAAACTGAAATAATTGTCACCAGTGACATGCATTATGTCGCCAGTGACATGCATTATGAACCATATCTTCAAATATACGACGAAATTATAAAACTCAAGGAAACCATCTTGGCGTCACAATCATCTCTGGTGTAACATAGCACTACCACATATCCAATGTGGTGTTTAGAGTAAAAAGATACTTCTTCTGGTTAAAGCACATGTTAGAACACAATTTGATCATAGTTTAATAAAGTTTGAATTGACGCTAAGATACATATTTCCAGAAGAACGCTGTCCAAGCATTTTTATTTAGCCTAAACGTAGATTATAAAAAAGTACATATTGTCATACGGTCCATGCGGCAATTTAAGCTCAGACTATCCCACCTAAGACAGGCAATCACTATAATGTCTCGGCATTTTAGATCAGCACGCCTTCTGTTTCCTTTCAAATCATAGCTTTCCCGTAAGTACGATCCAAGTGAGCTTGTCCGCAATAAATCTATTGGTGTCACAATGATTCGTGCTGTCTGTGGGTCTGGATAATTAAGCCTCTTTTGACCTAATAGGTACTTCATATGCACTAGAAACTTGTCCCATTTCACTCTGCAGTGGTGTATATATGACATAAAAAGACCATTTGTGGCTATTAACTTTGTTAGTCTTAAATAACAATTCACTCTAAGTGTTACCTTAATATTTACCATCAAAACGTTAGGGTGACGATATTCACACACGAAAATTGTTTAACGCTGATAAATAGAGAGCGGTGTTGTCTTAACCTCCATAATTTGCTTGTTAGCTCAATAATTCTATACACAAGAGGTTAGTATATTCCTTACCCAGAGGTATTGCAAATATCCCAACGCTATACTGCTGCTTTGGGTAGATGCTCCCAAGCAAGAGAACGCAGATGCAAATAAACACACCGAACTACCCACGAGAAGCAAGAATACCATGATCGTATGTCAATATGAAACCGTTCTGTTCTTCGTATCTGGCTACGGGGTATCCTTGTTTGTACAGGAAACCCCAACCATCGTTGGTGAATTATACTGTTTACAAGCAAACACACGAAAGCGAATAAATGGTGCAATCAAATGCGATCCCTCTCGACATAAGTTCGGTGCATTGAATATCCTTTTCAAACAGCACACCAAAAACCCAATAACTTAATGTGTGTGTGTGTTATCCTTAAAATGTGGATATTAATATACTGGCTTTGGATGGTGGCTTATTCAAACTCTCAGACACATCTATTTTCCTTTGAATAGTAGTTTGTCAAAAACCACACAAAAGTACAAGGACTTACTCAACCATATTCGTATGCATTCGGAACAGATAATCACTTATTTAACATATCCGCAACATTCGCATAATTCATGATGTCCATAAGCAGCCAATTAAAATTGAAAAAAAAAGTATACTCTCACCATAAAGGACATTTCCTTTCATCTTCATAGAGAAGGAAGCTGCAGGAGTTCAAAGTAGCCGTCTTCCTTTTAGGCCCCAAAAATTGTGTGTTTTACAATCATTTTCCTTCTTACAATTGCATTTCTATTATTAATTTTAGATTATAGAAGTATGAAACATGTCCACCAAGGATAATGCACTTGTCCACATAATTCTAATACCGGCCGTCGTCGTCGGCGAGTTGTTTGAAAAAATAATAAGACCCCGAAGAATCCTTTTGATGTACTCGTATTTTTAACGAAAGGCCAACAAATATTTTTTTTTCAGTTTCAATTGTGGCCAGACACAGACGACTTGAAAGGAACAAGACCGCAAACGACATGTCCACAAGGAGTGTCAATATGCCACATTCGAGTGGCATATGTTAATCGGTCTCGCACGATAAATGTGGTAAAGTTATGCTATGGTAGAGTGTGAGTACAGACGTATTTTTTCTTTTCTTCCTAAGCAATGACTTTATGAATAAGTATTTAAAGGGTAGATGTTTTAATTGTGATATCCAATTTTAGGGATGCCGTGGTGTAACTACTTCAGCTTCTTGTTTGAAACGACACAAATCGATTATATTCGTTGGCTCTTATGGTCAAGGATTAATTAAGAATTCCATTTGAACTTTTCAGGCATATGTACATATGTGTGTATCTGATTGTCAGCGTATTTAATTTGGACTTGGGATGTTTAACGGGTGTTTGGAATTTTTGGTAAAAATATTGAAAAAAACGATATTTTTTGAAAAGTGGGCGTGTATGTGGGCGGATTTTAAAAATTTCTATACTTGCTCAAATTTTAAGGTCCAAAAACTGGTGATATGGAGATGGATGGACAAGAATTTTTGTTTTGAAAAGTAGGCGTGTCTGAGTGCGGGTTGCTGGAAAAACTTCTAATTTGTCTGATAGGTGAACTGTTTAAGATTAAAACGTAATATTTTAAAATGTTGCAAAAATTTTCGCTTTTTATTAGAAGTTATCCTGCCACCCTTAATTTTTCGAAATTCAAATTTTTCGAAATTGTTCTCTGATTCACTGTACATTCGTTTTAAAATGGTATGTACAGGGTGGCGCAATTATCTTTATGGTTTAAATTCGTTATAACTTTTTTATTTTAATATTTTTTTTTAATGTTTTTACTTTTTCAGAATTTAACAAACAAGATTTGGGGCATTTAATATGAAACGATACACAACAGAACAACGAACAAAAATCATCGAATTTTGTTTTGAAAACCAACGGTCAATTGTTTGGACGCAGCGTGCATATAGTCAGGATTTTAATATGCGAATCGCATCCTCAATGCCAACAATAAATCCTTTAGTTGCACATTTTCGGCAAGAAGGGTCAGTAAGCAACCTCCCTGGTACCGGACGACCACGCACAGTGCACACGGCTGAAAATATTCAACGTGTACACTGTGCGTGTCGAGGATAGTCCAGAAACATCTACAAAAGGGACGTTTGGCTCAACTCGGGCTATCGCGAAGGTCCGTTCAGAAGATTTTGACCACATTGCACATATTCCCATATAAAGTCCAGCTTGTGCAAGAATTGAAGCCGACAGACTACCAGCAACGGAATGGCTATGCGATTTCGTTACGGCAAAAAGCAGAGCAAACAATTTGATAATGAGCGTTGAATCCAATTAAATGACCCGTTAATAAGCAAAACTACAGGATATGGGTTACGGAGAATCCAAGAACAGTTCATCAGTCCATTTAATTTTCCTGTTTGGTGCAGTGAATCGTCCGAAACGATCATTGGTCCATATTTCTTTGAAAATGAAGCCGGTGCCGCAGTTACCATCAATGCTGCTCAGTATTGGATGATGTTCGAAATTTGTTTGAGGCCCTTTATGCAAAACCATCCAAAACTATTGTTCCAACAGAATGCAGCAATAGCGTATACTGCAAGGGACACAATGGCTCTGTTACAGGATATCTTCGACAAGCGTACCGACATCAACTGGCCGCGGATTCACCGGATTTAACCGCTCCCGACTGTTTTCTTTGGGCCTTTTAATAGAACGAATGTAAGTCAATAAACCAGCGTCAATCTCCCAACTGAAAACCAATATTCGCAATGAAATCCGTGTCATAGCATCTGAAATTTTGAGAAAGGTGATGAAAAATGTGTTGGAAAGAGCACGAATGTGCGAAGCAGCAAATGGTCACCACTTGTGAGCCGAAATCTTTCACGTTTAGGTCAATACAATTCCCCATTTATATACTGTGCTTAAAAAAAATATAACGAACTCAAACCGTATTGCAGTCGATAGTATGGGGTACAAGAAGAAGTGCCATCGCAGCCTGGATGGATAAAGATGAATCTCGGTAAATGAACAGCTCTGCAAAAGTACACAAATTCAATTTGGAACAACAATCAGTCCTCGTTCAGAAGGTAGGATATGCAAGTACAAGACACCTTTGAAGTAAGCACCACCTCGACCTGAATGTGTTTTTGGATGATTTAGGTAATGGTGTCCAGTGAAAATACCGTTGTCTGGATAATGCAGTCTTATTTCCAAATAGAACTCCCATTTCCCTTGCTATTCGTAAGAAACAAAATTGTGTTTTTATGAACAGGAATCCAGATCGTACAGAGCTTGTGCTCAAAATCAGTACAATAGAAATTCACCGGGCGTTTACCACTAACATTTCGATTGCCAAGGCCGCATTTCCCAATAAAATGTCTAAGCCCTTCGCCGTTGTTGTTTACCTTCAGATTTAGGTCTCCCATTACAACTACTTGCAGTTTAGCGTTGCTAAATACGTATAATCCGCCTAGCTAACTGGAGAAGTCGTTATTTTCATCTTCAGGCGACGGCTTCTTTAGGGCGTAACACTATATAATTGTGATGCGTCTATCGTGTTTCTGTCAGAAATATATTCGTCTGTGTACTTCGGTAAATCGAAATGATTTGTCAGAGTAGAGTAGCATTGTGTTACCCGTTGGGGATTGATACTTACACTCCCGTATCTAACCATCATGCTACACTCACTCCCAAAGGGAGAATCTGGCATTCTATGATAAAATATGTACGAGTCCGAGTACGATAGCCAACAATTTCAAAGCGTGACTATCCTTTGTCCGAGGCGAAGTGTAAGTTTCGAAAGCACAATGTTTTCGGTAACGCTGAATGGTGACTCACAATTTTAAGCCACCCTGTATTAATCTTAAACGCTTTTTCGATATTCAGAATTTTCGTAATGGTGCATGATTATTCTAAGGGTAATTTAAAAGTTTGGTATTTTAATTTAAAACAATCAACAGAACAACCAGGAACTTGGGAACTTTGCACTTGGGTCAGGAAAGAAAAGTAGTTTTATGCATTTATTTCTGCAGTTTTTGACTTATTGCGATATTGAACTATTAAGAGAAAACGTAGAAGAACGTAGAAAATCTTTCGTCGGAGTATGTAGCAAATTTGAATTTCAAATGAAATCAAAATGGCGTTTTCTCGATTAATTCATGCGATTTTTCATATTTTGCATAAATAATCAGGGACAAACTTGGTATAATATTCAGAATTTAAAATTTGTATGATTCTATTTTGCAAACGGTGAGACCTAAAAGTATACAAATTTTGAACAACATTCACAACAAATAGAACACATTAGAGCAATTTTTCTTCACACATTTCCTCAAAATTAACCAAAATTTGGGAATATTCGGTCATTTGCTGTTGGCAGTTGGCTCTTATATGAATAATCCTCAAGGCCGCCGCTGGTGATTCGGCTGCACGTATTCAAATATTGCTCTTATTTCATTCGCTGGGTTCATTCATTCTTTTTCGAGGATTGTATAGGGTCATCCAACAAAGAGGTGTCATTTTAAAACAATAGAAAAACGCAACATTTTTATGAAAAGTGGTGACCTTTTTATTTTAATCTAAAGTACAAACTCTGAGGTTAGTAATGGAATACAATATTTGCCAAAGGTCCATCTCGGCTCTGCCTAGATGGACCTTTTTTTGATGAAATTTTTCATCACGTTTTCGCGTAACTGCGGCTGTTATTTTATTTTAGTGCATGAATCATTGGTGGAGCCCCAAAGGGAAAAGTCTAATGGTGTTAAATCACATGATCTTGGCGGCCAATTGAAGTCTCCATTTCGAGAAATCACACGTCCAGGAAATTTATTACGCAATATGGCCATTATTTAACCAGCTGTGTTGCATGTGGCGCCGTTCTGCTAAAAATATACGTCGTCCACGTCCATAGCATTCATTTCAGGCAAAAAAAGTCAGTCAACATCGTTCGGTAACACAATCTATTCCCTGAAATGGTCGCAACAGTATCATTTTCGAAAAAATATGGCCCATCTGCAGCCCAAAAACCGCACCAAACTGTCACTCGTTGTGGATGGAGAGGTTGTTTCACTTGGATTTTCGGAGCCCCAGATGTGACAGTTTTGTTTGTTTACGTACCCAGATGAATGGAAATGAGCCTCATCACTCAGAATAATTTTGTGTAAAAAATCATGATCTTGTTCATTCATTTCCAGCATCCAGTCAGGTGGTCTATTGGCTTCAATTCTTTTGTCAACTGGACCTTATAAGCAAATAGGCTAAGATTTTTATGCAAAATGCTGTGCAAAGTGGTTGCGGATAAGCCCAATTCCTGTGATCGTCTCGAAATGGATACACCTTTGGGTTACAGTATCAGCTACGGTGGCTGACCTTGCCGGACAACTACGAGTTTGAGTCTTCACATCAATAACCTGTCCGAGACGTTCAAATTTATCGATTAAATTTATAACAACTAGGTTCTCGCTATTTTTTTTTTATGAAAATGCAACTTTATTGTGAAAAAATGGTTACAAATGAATCATTCAAAGAATTGCCCGTCGCTAGCTACAACTTTTTACCATCTTTCTTGCAGAGCTCGAATACCGTTACGGTAAAAGTGTTCATCTTTTGAGGCTATCCACGAATCAAGCCGTTTTTTGATGTCTTCATATGAGCGGAACTGCTGATTAGCCAGACCATGTGCCATCGAACGGAACAAGTAATAATCGGATTGCGCAATATCTGGGGAATGAGCGTTTCCAGGTCGGTTTTAACGGGTTTGACAACGTGAGGCCGAACGTTGTCATGCTGTAGAACCACTTTTTCGTGCCTCTGCTCATATTGTGCCCATTTTTCGCGCAGTGCTCGGGTCAATCGCATCAATTGAAGTCCATACCGTTCCCCAGTGATGGTTTCGTTGGGTTTCAGTAGTTCATAAAAAATGATACAGACCTAGTCCCACACAGCATAATCTTCTCAGCGTGAATATTCGGCCGAGCCGACGACGTAGAAGCATGACCGGGCAGTCCCCATGACTTTCTTTTCTTTGGGTTGCTGTATTGAATCCATTTTTCATCACCCGTCACAATACGATGAAGGAAACCCTTCCTTTTTTGCCGCTGAAGCAGTTGTTCACAGGCGAAAAAACGACGCTCAACGTCCCTTGGTTTCAAATCATAAGGAACCCAAGTTCCTTGTTTTTGAATCATTCCAAATGCATGCAATTGCTTGGAAATGGTTTGACGGGTAACTCCTAATGCTGAAGCAATCTGTTCTTGCGTTTGGCTCGGATCCTCATCGAGCAATGCCTCCAATTCAGCGTCTTCGAGGGATTTTGGCCTTCCTACACGCGGACGGTCATCAACATCGAAATCACCATCTTTGAAGCAACGGAACCAATCACGGCACGTTGTTTCACTTAGAGCAGCATCTCCGTAAACTTTTTGGAGCTCTCGATACGCTCCAGCCGCCGTTTTCTTCAAATGAAAGAAGAAAATCAACACTTCCCGCAAATGGCAATTTTTTGGCACAAAATAAGACATTTTCACACAACCAAAAGTATATGACGCCAAAACAAAATCACTAATGTGTCAAAACAGTTCGGTTGAGTTCATAAACGTCAGACTACTAAAGAACTGCATTATCCGCGTTCATTAACGTAGATTTTCGGTCAAACTAACCTAGTTCTGCAGTACCTCTCGTTCGTAAACGTCAGTATAGCGTCAGCATCGTGCAGTTAAGTTAGTAAAGAAATTTTTACTGCAACGACGAGGCAGCGCGAACAAACGATATTCATATAAAAATGTACGTATTGCAAATATTCCCTAAATTAATTAAGATGGGCGTCGTGGCGTAGTGGTTAGTGTGTCGGATCACTACGCAAGAGGTTCCAGGTTCGGATCCCAGAAAGCACCAACAAGTTTTTTCACGATCCCACCCCTCGCGAACGTCTGACAAACATCCGAGAGTATTGTTGTCACGAGAAAGCTTCTCAAAACAAATTGCCATTCAGATACGGCACTAAACTGTAGGTCCCTTCCATTCGTGTAAAAAATATAACGCACACAACACGAGAAGCTAGGCCCTGGCACTTAAAGAGCAGTTGCGCCAAATATTTATTTTATTTATTTTTAATAAGAAATAAATTGCTTGCTTTTTTCAAAGGGAACACGAATCTCAAAGCGAAGCTCCGGTTTGGGGAAATAAGGATATTAAACTCTTGATATCAACAAGAATTCGAATGGAAACCGATTTCAATGCAGGCAAGAGGAAAAAAATTGTACTGTGGAGGATCGTCTTATGCGATATTAAAAAAGTCGATCCTCTTTTTGAATTTGGAGTTGACGATATTAAGAAAAAATATGAAAATTTAATTACTACATACAAAAGAATAAAAAAACAAAATAACGTGTCCGGAAGAGATGCGACAACTTGGGAGTATTTCGAGATGTTCGATGAAACATACAGCAGAAGACACAGTATAGTGCCCTGCCCCCTCCAAATCTGGTGAGCTTCAGCTTGTCTTTTGAAAAGCAAAGTGAGGGAAACGTCAGGTTTAATTCAGTTCATTTAGAGACTGAATCTGCTGAGGATGAGGACGACTCCGACACCCCAAGAAAAAAAAAAGAGAGGTACAAAGCAGGACGAACTGCTGGAGTTTCTAAAAACAGAAGCTGAAAAGGATGCGTTGCGTCACAAAGAGCTGATCGCAATTGAAGTTATCAAATGCCTTCAACATTCTTTGGACAACGTGTCTCAATGAACTTCCTTAGGATTGGAATATATTTGGACTAGCAATATGCAAATTTGTACCTTAGCATGTGATGTTAATAACTTAATTTTTTGTTAGTTTTACTGAAGTAATCTTTAATTTTTATTTAATAAGAAATACATTTTTTTTTTGTTGTTCATTATGTTTTTATTTCCTTTTTGAGAACTCTACGAACAAAATAGCATAGCAATTTGATCTCTCTTTTGTTTTGCTTCGGCAGTGATGGTCGAATTGGGTTCCGAAAACGCATTACCTTCACTTTGTTCATCATCTTGCACGTTGAATGAATCAGAAATTTCATATTCCAGACCATCTTTTTCTATAATTATGTATATTGTGTAAAACAACGCACGCCATGACAATGTATTTCAAATATTTCAGTTTTTTTATGTCCACGTATTTAAGAATACGAAATTTTCCTTTTAATCTGCCAAATGCCCGTTTAATGCCTACCACAAATGGTATTGAATTCCTCCGTAAATTCTGAAAGTCTTGCATAATTTTTCTGCGCTCGTGTCCATTTGAATTTGAATTTGAATTTGAATTTAATGAATTTCTTCCTAGTTGCGAATAAAAGCTTAATAATTGCTAGAAAATATTTGAATGCCATTCCTTTGGAAACATTGAAAAGATTCGATAGTTCCCTGAAACAGGAACCATTGGCCAACTTCCACAAAGTTAAGCACAAAGCCAACTTAAGCCCAGGTTTCGGTCATCCTGTTTTTTTAACTTTCCACAACAGTCTTAGTTCATTTTCAACAAACTATAAACAAGATGTTTATGTTCCGTATTAATTATCATATATTGTAAAAGTTACTTACATTGAATGTGGATCTAGTCATCCTAAAATCTATCTAGTCATCCCGAAATCACCTTCATAAAATAAGGATTTTTCGGAACAGAACGAGGCAATCGTTTTTTCATACAAAAATGCTTTATTGAATATTAAATTTTTTTTAGCCCGCATGGTATTTTGACTAATTAGACTTAGCTGTTCATTTTGATTTAATAAATCAAAAATCAGACTTAAACAAATTTTTCTTTTTCCGGCCATGATTGTTTGACGTTTATGAACGACATTCACATAAAAATTGTAACAAAGTCTGCCTTCATGTTGTCTGCAAAGTTGTTGCGTTCAGAAACGCATGGGAAAAGAAATACGTTTGGACTTGTGAAGAAGTACTGACGTTTAGGAATTCGCCCTTTGTTTACCATATGTCAAAGCTCGGTTCATGACGTTTTGGATATGTCAAAATCGACCAGCTCTTACTGCTGGAGCCATCTATTGAGAACTTAGTTGCGCAGCTAATACTATAGCTATGCGAGAAGGCGCTTGATGATGACCAAAAGCAGAACGAACTTTACGAAACGTTTCCGCGATATTTTCACCATTTTTGAAGTGAATTTTCACTATTTCAACACGTTATGCGGGTGTGTATAGATCCATATTTAATAACCGCCTAGTTTTTACTTATCAAAAGTCATCGCAATGATAGGTGAATGTTGACAGTTCAACAATGGCGCGAAATTTAAAATGACACCTCTTGTTGGATCCTATATTTAGATGAAATCGTTTTTTCTCCATAGCTTTGGTTGAATTGATTGTAGGCACCTATAGCACACAAATTCTTATTATTTGATGTCATTTCTGACCCTCGCCTTAAGCACGATATCGAAATATCGTCAAAACTATCCACGTAAGCACGCAATGTACCCTAATCTCACAGAGTAAAAGCTGAGGAAGTCAAAGACCGATGCTAATCTTCTTTAACCAACCAATCAATCAAACCAAAATAACTTTTTTTTTTCTCATTCATTACTTTACTACTCGTACGTACTTATATTAGGTTGTTGATGATGTTATAACTTCCCAAACGGGATCCCGACCAGAGAAAATCCCAAAATAACAAATCCTTTTATACCCAAAGTGAGTGGATCCAATTATATATATCCGAGGCATCGGTTATCTTGCTAACAACCACAGGTAAAGCATTTATCCAATCACAGCCTGGAAGACCTGTTACCATATAAACTTTCACCAAATCGCGGAAAAGATTCAAGGGTCGTCCGTTTGTAATTTACTGCAGTTGCACGAGTTTCGAATTTCAAATGCACCTACGGGACCACAAACATCGATCTAAATTCAGCGCGGCTTACATTTCCATTCATTCGACTCGCCTCGGTTCAGTTTTAAATGTCGCGATGTTGTTTTCCTTGCTTAGATGGGGTAAGAGAGGACGAGTTGGGTCCTTTTATTGCTAATTTTCATATCCCTTAATTGCTGTTTGCAAACTTATAGCATGCATGCATAGTCGTTTGGCGGCGGTAGTGGTTGGGTTCGCTGCACGTTATTATTTTAACAAAATTGTTCAGCTGAGCAATTTAAATGGTCACCGGGGAACATAAATAAATCGTACAATAAAGGTGGTACAAAAATGTGCGTGAATCTCGTAAATTTGAAATGTTTCCATCGTAAATTCTAGGTTGCCACCATTCCCGGCATGTTACGCTGCAATTAATTTTTAGTTAGACTAAAAAAGAAAATTAGGCATATACTCGTATCAGAATTTAGGTGGAGGAGGTGCAGCGTTTAGCGCTGATTACTTATAGCGCAGTAATAAATAATTTTGTATTCTTACACGGAGTTTGCAGAAATACACATGCTAAGTATATATCTATGTCTTTAGAGTTGAGATAGAAATACATCCAGTGCCAGAAAAAACGCCGCACTATGAAAATTTTATGATTTTAAGACTTCCGGGTGCGTTACTCTCATATTTTTAACACAAATGTAGCTACGATTGTAGTTTGCGGTCTGTAATATGCTTATTCTTTTTGATGTAAAAAGAAAAAGTCGATAACGCACTAGTTCTCTAGACCGTGGCAATATGTTTTGTGATCAGTTAAGGAATTTTACGATGGTTTTGTGCGAAGCAGATAAAGGACGTATTCTCGGTCTTCGTGGGGAACATTTTTCAAACAGGCGATCCGCAGACGTTGTGGGATGCCACGAAAGTACTGTGAGACGGTTTTTGAAGAAATTAAGCTCAACGGGCAGGACGGAGAGGCAACCTGGGAGCCGAAGGCTAAAAAAATAAAACGACGACACGACAAGATCGGATTTTGGAGCTCATGTTTCTGAAAAACCGGTTCACAACTACCAAGGAATTGAAAAAAGACTTGAACGAGAGATCTTTTATTAACATCAGCTAAATTCAACGCCGGATAAATTAAGTGGGTCTTCAAGTTCGTAGACCTGCAAAAAAGCCGCTTCTCTCTGCAGTAATGAAGAAAAAAAGACTGATGCCAACGATTGGAAAAGGGTCATATTTTCTGACGAATCAAAGTTTAATTTGATTGAATTTGACGGAAAGCAGACGATATTTAGACCAATGCTTGCTTCCCACCGTTACGCATTCACCATATGTTATTGTTTGGGGATGCATGACAAATTGGGGTCTTGGCCATATTTTGCTTTTGGATGGTTCCGTAAATGCAACGAAATATAAAGAAATCATTGCCGATGGTGTTGTTCCTGCAATAGAGAAGTTATGCTGCTACATCCCAAATTAAATATTTCAAGACGATTCCGCTCACTGTCATAGAGCTCTTTCCGTAATTAAATTTTGACTTCAAATTTAAACTCAAAACCTCTTCTAAATATTGTTTTCTTTCAACAAATAACCCAATGCAAAGCAGATATTGGCCTTGAAGCCCTAAATTGGCCAGGAAATAGCACTGACCTTAATATAATAGATACCTTGTGGTCAATTATGGGTCAGGGAGTACGTAACAAGACCCTAAAACAATTGAAGAGCTCATAGGTAGTTAATGTTAGGTAGAACAATGCCTCATAAAAAATTTAAATTTCAGTGAAATACTGAAAGGATGGGTGCATTTTTTTTTTTGTCACGGAGTGTATGTTCAAGGAACCTCATTGGGAAACGCACCTACGAGATGTAATGAAAGGATCAACACAACGACACAATTCTAAAGTAGGTCCATTATGTTGCCACTAGGTGGAGATGGCACCTGAAGTGAAGCTAGAGACTACAAGCCTCTGTGCATACTTACCTGGCATGCTGCAACCATCCATGACATTCAAGCTCAGTCATCAGGTCGAAAAAAGGATTTTTGGTGGAAATAATTTAATGAATTTTTGTTTCTTATACATTGATAGCGTAAGGGATGATAAAATATCTATTCTGCGATCGCGAAATCGATTGGGAAATTTGATTTTTGTCAAATTGATTTTGGTACACCCAGAACAGAGTGGTTTGAGACAAAAATAGGAAGGATATCATTGTTCTAAGATTACATACTTGAAACTGTCGAAGAGAATCGCAGAAGTTAGGGAGAAATCGAGGCTTGGTTGATATTCTACGCCCCCCAAGGGTATTCAGGACGCAAATTGAACTTGATTGAAATTTAAGGTATACATACGAGTGTTTTGGGGGTTAATTAGTGTCGGGCTCTATCGAATGGATTCGACTATAGATAGTTAGTTAAGGAACGATTTCAACTATTGATTAATTTCTTTCATATATTCATTTGGGGAATATATAGGTATATACTATACTTGCTTCATATGTGCGTACATGTACGCAAGTGCGTATGGGAGTGTGAAGCTATATTCTGCAAACATAATTACAAGCATGGCATAAGACTTTACGCTTTTAAGTATAAACTGACGACAGTTTTCAGGCCTAATTCGACAGAAAACTGAATGGGTTTGGATTTTGACCAAGCGCGAAGATTAGTACGAATGTATGGATGCAGTTTTAAGCTACGAGTATGCCTCAGGAAATTTTATTAAAAGCATTTTCTTTTCTTTCACTAAAACATGCAATTTTGTGTAATAACACATAACTTCATCAAAACTGAATCGACTTCAATGATTTTTATTTGTAATTGAATAAATATTCTCTAGGACCATGCTTACAAGATTTGTAACCTTTTTCATTTCAAAAATTGCTTGGAAACTGTAACTTGAATAAATATGTAGATTCTTGATGTTATAGAGTTTCAACTATTGAATAATTGAAGTGGATTACAGTTTGGTGACAGTACATACAAAAGTCATAACCCCATCTCATGGTCATGGTCAGTCATGCTTTAATTTTTGCAAATGGCGTCTCGAGGAGACTAGCTCAACACGGGTAAGTACTAGACGTGGCCGATCCCGGAGCCACCGATCTGTCGATAATATTGCTGCTGTTTCTGCAGATGTTCAAGGGGACCCTCAAACATCAACCAGATGACTGATTGCTCAATTGGCCATCAATTGACGGCCTTTACAGGTCTTCTTGCTGCCGCAAATAGACGAATTACGTTTGTAAATTATTTGTTAGCAGAACGGTGCAACCGCATACACAGCAGTCAGCAGTCGCACAGTCAACGTTCTGTAGCAAGCATTTCCTGGTTACTTAATTTCTCGTTTTGGCGATTTGCACTGGCCTGCAAGATCGAATAAGATACAGACCTTGGCGGTCCTAAAGGAGAAGATCCAACAAGAAGTCGAGAATTTATTACCAGAAGTCATGGAAAATGCAGTGTAATAAGTCCGAATGTGCATCAACTCTGCCGGCGAGCACTTGGTCGATATTATCTTCGCGATTTAATTGGAACAAATGTAAACATCTAAATAATCATAACCAACAAACAGCACCAATTCTTTTTATTTACAAACAAAGTTACTGCCTTAGGAAATCGAGTGAGGACTTTTGCGCCACTTTGTATATAGTCTTCGACATGGTTAGATATAGCCACCATTCTCTGAAGTAGGTGTTCAGAACTACGAGATAGGTGTTCAAGATACTCTCGGTTGTAGATAAATTATGGTGTTGGATGACTGTAGCAATGGCATCGGCGTATGACATCTTTCTTTATACAGTCCGAAGTATCGTAGATGTACAGGTCGAATAGTATTGGCGCTAGTACCGACCCTTGCGGTAGACTATTGCTAACATTTTTTGTGTCATTTTTTGCATCGTTGAGGAAGACTTGGTATTTCTAGTTAGACAGATTATTGTTGACTAGATGGGCCATTTTGTGGTAGGGTACTAGACCTTACCTCCATACAGTATCATAGGCAGCAGGAAAGTCTATGAGTGCTAGATATGTTTTTTTTCGCATTTTTCCATATCCTGCTTCGATGTGCATCGTCAGGGTCTAGTCTGTACAGCTACGTCCGATCTAAAAGCCTACTTGGTCGATGGGAATGTGCTGGGTTATGATTGAGCTTATTCTGTTAGAGATAATTCGCTCTAAATGTTTGTACCAAGAGCTGAGGAGAGCGATTGGGCGATAGCTCTCGAGTTTATCAGCTGGTTTTCCGGGTTTAAGGAGCGCGATGATTTTTGTTCTTTTAAAATGTTGCAGAAGTGTTCCCGTCTCTATTATTTTGGAGAAAAGCGAGCCATCGTTGAGTATTAGATTCAGCATGTTTAAGAAATTCTGGGTAAATGTTGTCGATAACCGCTGCTTTGCCTGTCTTCCCATTTGCCACTTCTACCGCTGTAACAGCCCTTGAATACGTTGATGTCTCTAGGCATTCTTGATTCAAAGTCTCGAGGTAGTGTGTAGTGTGCAACTATGGTGGTGTGCAGTTTGACTGATAGTGCTCTGTGTGTTTTAGAATGCGATAAATGTAGGCAGTGCATGAAACTCAGCAGTTAACCCCAATGATGTTGCACATTGGGGTTAATTGCTGAGTTTCCTGCGCTGCCTAATTTTTCACCTCCAAGCTTTTTGAGTAGACTCTATGACTTACACTTGACTGGGTAAAGTTTAAGTCTTCCTTTGCAGTTTGCCAATTATTCAGTCGACTTTTTTCAATTAACCTGAGTAACTCGTCAGTAATGCCAGGACTAATCAAAATCTCGGAATCGAACAAAGCCGAATTGAAAATTCTGTAAACAGAGAAGTGACACCTCGTGACGTATGAGGTCGGGAGTTCGCATTACAAAAAAATAAACCTTTTCACTGTATACTGAAAAACTAATTTTCTTAATAGATTTCCATTAACTTCAAAGTAAAATTTATTATTTTGGAGGATTTCTTAAATACAATGTTGAAAAATTCGGCATCCAAAACGCGTCGTTTTCGAGATATTAGCATTCAAAAACGATTTCCACTATTAGCGACGCGGTAAAGTATGATATTTTGGAGGATTGCGTGCTTACAGTTTTCGCAAATTGTAAAAAATTCGGCATCCATCTTATAGAGAATTCGAAAGCCAAACATTTTTTCGACATAATTTTTCTCATTCAACTTACGATTTTCGAGATATTCGCACTCTAAAACGACTTTCTTCATATCTCTCTTGGTAAAGTTGGAAATTTTGAAAGAGTACTTTCGAATATTTTAGAAAATTTAGCACAAATTTTGTAGAAAATTTCAAAACATTAAATTTCGTTCGATTTTATTTTGTTCATTCGACGCAGCGTTTTCGAGATATTTGCACTCAAAAACGATGTCCAATAAATATAAAAAAAAAAATGAGTGAATGAAAATGGTAATGAATGAATTTTAATATGTCGAAGAATAATTCTCATCACTTGATAATATTGTCGTAATCTCTTTCGTACTATCTTTGAGTCAATACAAATTCAAAGTATATCGCTGGAGATGATGCGTCAAAACGGGTTTAGTCTCCTTATCCCAACTGGGCTTAAGAAGAAGTTTTCTGGAAGACAAATTTAAATGAGCTAACGCCTAATATTGCAAGAGCTCCGTAGAAATTGTCTATGTAACAAATGTTCTTGTCTACCGGTTAAACATCTAAACCTTAGCCACGGTTTAATAACTTTCATAAATATTTTTTTTTTAAATTCAAAGTATGGTATCCTCTTGAGTTCAAAAATTAACAACCGGACCTCGCATAGGATATACATTTCTTATAACCCCAAATTAATTGCAGCACATTTCTCTGTGAATGCCTTGTGGCGCCATTTCTAGGAACTTGAGAAATATCAAAAGCAACTTTCAACAGCAACGTCACAAAAGGATACCACTTTAAATATTAAAAAGTAATAATTTGCCTAAGATAAATACCAAAACTAATTTTCCTTTCAGATTAGCGGCCCCGATATTCCCGCCCCGCGCCGGTAATCCCGTCTTTACTTAAGAGTTCGTTTTACAAAAGAAACAATTCTCGACGTCTAAATTCAAAGGAGTATTTCGAATTACTAAAATTGCAGCAGAGAACGAAACTTCTTCTTTTTTCTCGTTCTCAGCTTTCTTAAACATCCTCGAAATGCTCAACGGTGTGGTACTGTGCCTTAAGCCTGGTAGCACATCTTTAAAATTGTAAGATATGCAATTATTTCTCAAGTTTTTCTTATAAATATTCCAACTGCATACAGCGGGCGCAATGGGTAATAGGAGTACTCTATCCAGAAGGACCTCACAAGGAATTTCACTGTTCCGACAAAACCAAACGTCTTAGTATGTACGAAGAAGAGGTGCCACCCCTAATCCCGAAAAATTATAACAATGCACATCGCTGCCGCTGTACGCTTCCTCATCCGAGAAGTCATTACTATGCAAACAATAAAATTACCTCTCATTGTGTTCAGAACGTTCAGTGTTCGGCTTAAAATATGAAACTAACTGGCAAAACATAATTTATGATAAAATTTTTAGCGCGTGTTCGCGTTGCTCCATCTTTTCAGTGATGTGCCGCTGAATGGCGTTTGCATGTGCAGAGGGGCATACAGTTTTGTTGTTAGGAACTTTGTCCGCAACCACTTACTCGAGTGGCAAGCAGCAGGTGCTTGACTGTGTTAGACGATGCTTGAGTGACTCGATGATAGGTTCCTCTTTACACTGGCAGGGAGTGGATTTTCGTCCACCCACTCTCTGAATAAGGGAATTTTATTATTTTAAATCGCATTTTAAATATTCAGGACCCGATTTCCGCTCTGCCGTATGTTGGAACCATGGGTTGGCTGAGTGAGTGGGTAGCGGAGAGGCCTTTTACCAGCTGAGAACAGCTCAGGATTTGGTTGTGCAAACATATTCCTTTATGTTCCATGGAATTATCCGTTTCTTGGGCAAACTGTTGCAAATTTGCAGAACGATGTTGGGGAACTTTATTAGCCTGCAGGAATCATGTCCGGGGAGTATACATATTAGAAAATTCTTGCCAGCATCTGCTGGCGAGATGTGCGGAAATTTTCTTTGTAATACAATGGTGGGGGGGTTTTGGTCTTTTATGTTTTTGAAAGCACCCACAGTATGTTTGTATGAATGTGTTACTGGTCCAAGCGGCGACTGGTTATTTACCTACGTCTTCGAGTACAAGGAAATTGCATTATATTGTGAATGCTCATTATTTCCATAAAAAGTAGGGCTTACCTGTATTTTACTGGTCTGGTTTTTAATAAATAGGTTATGCCCGGTTCCGTTTTTGGCTGTTTAATTACCATAACCAGTGTGTATATGTGTGGTTTTTATCTCCATCGGGAATGCGCTACACTGAACCAGGGGCAAATATTAGATTATAGCTTTTCTTTTCCACGCCATCGGTTTTGTACCGTGCGCCGTCCATCTAAAAATGTACACGAGGGAAGAAGTTCCCGGTATTTTCTAAAAGACAGTGGTCTAGAAATCGGGAACGATTAACTTGGCAGATTGTAGTCAGTGTGATATGTCTTCCAGATTCGTACGTTGGTCTGTATGCAAGTTAGATCACTGTAGTCGGACATCCACGTCTGCCGAAAATATCTTACGGTATCAAGTAAATTTTTTGTCAGCACAAGTTTTTGGGCTGCGGATTATTAGAAATTCTGCGAAAGCTGCAAGCTACAGGCTATCGGGTGAGTTCACGGGTTGTGAATTAGATATAAGGCTCAAAAATAGCTCCATAATTTGATCGTAGAGTTATGTATCGCTTAACTGGGTTATAACACACAGGGCTTATGCTGTGAAATTATGTCTGAGAACTACACTGCAGGCCAATAGTTTAAGTTGAGTGTCTCCTTCCTCATTTTGAAAGAAATAAGGTCCGATGATGCCGCCGTACCATAAAACGCACCAAATAGTCAATCTCTGTGGATGCATTGATGCTTGGTCGAACAATTGTGGTCGCTCCAATAGCCGCTGAGCCAAAAATGGGTCTCGTCCGAGAAGATGATTTTTTGGCCAAAATCCGGATCTCCGGCCAACATTTCCAGCGCCCAATTAGCGAACTCACGGCGTTGTCTATGCTCGTCTGGTTTCAATTCAGCACAATCTTATACGGATGTAGGCCCAAATCCAACCGTAAAATAAGCTTGGTTGACTCTCTGGCGATGCCCAATTCAGCTGATCGGCGCTGAATCGACATTTCTGGGTCTTCTTCGATATTGGCCGCTGCGGCGGCTGTGTTTTCTTCACTTCGCACCGATCTCTGTCCGGTTGGTGGCTTAAGGTCTAAAAGAGTGTACTCATGCTCAAACTTTTCCACGGTGCGACGAATTGCCTGCGCACTGAAGCCATGATGACGACCGACCTCACGACGTAATTTACGTTGCCTATTTACAACTGAGCCGGTATTTCGATAATATTTTTTAATAATTTCCACACGTTAGGGTAGCGTCAAACGATGCATGATAAAATGGCAAACCTTACTGACAGCTGCTGAAACATAATAATTGGAAAAATTATCATTGCAAATCCTGCCAATTAATCTTAGTCCAGACGTCACAGCGTTTTCTTCCAATATTGTTTTGTATGCCTCCTTATTCATTTTTCTAATCACTCGAGCCAGATCTCCCACTCCACTTGAAGAGAAACATCCCCAGGCCGTAACAGAACCGCCTTCATGCTTTACGGCAGGAACCACACAGTCTGGTAGCATCTTTTGTTTAGCGCTGCGTCCAACGAAAATTTTCCGTTTGTGCCAAATACCCCGAACTTGGATGAATCGTTCCATAAAACTCTGTTCTAAGCTTTTCTGCTTTTTTTGTGGTCGCAGCAAGGGTTTTCGAACAGCAACTAGCCCAAATAGTCCAGCATGTCTTAATCTTTGTTTGATCGTTATCAACGACAGTGGATTTTCCAGTGCTGATTTCCAAACTAAGTAGTTTGCTTGTTGTGACTATGTATTATCCTATCCTCGTGTTTAGTTGTAGCTCTAGGCCGTCCTGTCCGTAGTTTATCCTCAAGACTTCCTGTTTAAGCGTGTCGTTCAAAAGCATCTTCCCGCTACCATTTGCTTTCTTTAAGAAAGATGATGATTGCAGATCGTTTCTCGATTGTGGTTTCCGCGACTTTTCCATTTTAACAAGTTGTTTACTCCAGACGTACATATGTGGCAGAGCCAATATCAACAAGGCGAGCAGATCTCGTCTTTGAATAAGCATCAAAATTAAAATTAAAATTAAAATTAAAATTAAAATTAAAATTAAAATTAAAATTAAAATTAAAATTAAAATTAAAATTAAAATTAAAATTAAAATTAAAATTAAAATTAAAATTAAAATTAAAATTAAAATTAAAATTAAAATTAAAATTAAAATTAAAATTAAAATTAAAATTAAAATTAAAATTAAAATTAAAATTAAAATTAAAATTAAAATTAAAATTAAAATTAAAATTAAAATTAAAATTAAAATTAAAATTAAAATTAAAATTAAAATTAAAATTAAAATTAAAATTAAAATTAAAATTAAAATTAAAATTAAAATTAAAATTAAAATTAAAATTAAAATTAAAATTAAAATTAAAATTAAAATTAAAATTAAAATTAAAATTAAAATTAAAATTAAAACTCATCTCTGGGCCGGTTTAAAAGTTGGACAAAAGCAGGTTTTCGTAGCCCCGGTTATGCATATACAGACTAGCCTTTGCACTTTTCAAAGGTTTTAACTTTGCGCGGTATCTAGCTGAGAGCCAATCTGCTTCCAACTATTCCGATGAGGTGCGGCATGATCACTTCCTGTCCTTTTTGTAGTGGGGCAGGGAAAATGTCATCTTCTCCCAGTGGTTTGAATAGCTCAAAAGTGCTCACTGCTCAATTAAGCCGCTGTTCTGTGCAGACATTTGCCGCTATGTATTATTGAGCCTTCTAAATCAACCCCGAAAGTAAGTTTTAAGTAGGGGACTAGTAGCACAATACTATTCTAGAAACGGCCTTATCAAGAGGCTGCAGAGAACAATACTATTCTAGAAACGGCCGTTTGTTCTACTAGTCACAGTACGTACTTCCAACGTGCATACAAGTTTATACACCGGAACCAACACGAGGAGGTAAAGCAAGGACTTATGTAATCTTTAGAACTATAAGTATTATTAAATTTTACTTCTACCGCAACGAAGTGTGTAACACGATAATAGGACTACCATTTTATTCATCCCCATAGCGGAATGCAACAGCTTACTCGTACATAATACAGAATGCTTTGTCACCATTTTCTGAAGTCCCTAAAGTCATCAATTTCAGACCAATTGTAGCATGCCAAAAGTTGGAGGAACTTTCTTTTGGCATTTATTTAATTTAATTTACTTTTCTTTGCGACCCCTCTACTGTCCACTCTCTCACAGGACCATAACGCGGGATATTAAACACACCAAATACGCCAAACTACAAAGGATAATACCATCATATTTGGTGCAAGACTCCTGCTGCAACGACTACTTTTCCAAAAGTAAGACAAGAGCGCTTTGTTGCCGGCGCAGGAGCCCAGCAACAATAATAAAAAAAGGATCATAATTGTTCCGGCAAATTGCTAATTAAGCCGATAAGGATACCTCGCCCAAAGTTAATTTGATTAACTAGCATCACGACGACGATGATGATGACGAGAACGTCGGAGATGTTGCTGCTGACACAATGAAGGCACCCGGTGAATATTATGATGGTGGTGGGTCCTTTTCCTTTTGTTTCGCACAGTAGATTGAAAATTGAATAATTGAAAAACTTAAATTCGTTCACAGCCAGGAAACTTTTCCGGGGAATTAGGGTCTGTTCCCGTTTCTTCTGCTCGAATAACTCAACAAAGGCCGGCGAGTGTGATAATTGCTGCAAAACTTTGAGCGGTCTTGGACGATACCGACGACACCGCCGAAAGACTATCGGTAATTCCTGCATTGCCTTGTGAAATTAATGCATCTCATGCTGCAAGGACCTAATTCAATATGCGTGTGCTTAGTTCATCCGTAAATTGCATAACTCTGCTGCTACATAGACGTACGAGTATATGTGTCCAAATTTCTGCCAGCGATGATGATGTCCTGCATGATGACGCGACGATGACGACGACCGTGTCCTGTAATCACATTAGAGAGTGACCGTCACAATATTCTAGATATTGTTCTCGGAGTTTCCTTTGTTTCGGACCGAGCCGTATCGGGAATTAAACATGTCCGCTGTGCGTGCAGCGTTGCAATTTGTGTAGTTCATAATCGTCTACACATCATAATGGCGTAAGGCCATTAGTGGAAATAGCTCGCCAGCGTTGTGTGCAACTTTGTTGTTCGATCCGAGGATACACTACGAGTATGCAAATATCTTCGTCCCAAAAGGTTGTGTTGGGTTTCTCTCGCCTCGCAAGTTTTATCAGTCAACATTAAGGGCAAATCTTCTTGCTTAATAACAGCTCATTTGTTAACTGATTGGTCACTAATCTGTAAATTATCATCAATTAGTTATGCAGAGTGGACGGGATGCGCGGCGGAGATGAATCGATGGGTCGCGGGGCGTAGTGTCTTCACCTGTATGGCTCAATGGAATTGATAGACTGCTCAGATTGTTTGAATGTAATGAATCATTTTGTTGTATTGGTTAATTGAGAGAAAAATCGATTAATTATGTTTTGAAGGTGCGCGTATGGCCCACTTCTGGACACGGATGCGTGTATCTTAGATGCAGCGAAGGAGGTTGGCAGTGCAAATTCCGATTTATGTCTGTAATCAAATATTTGGACAGATGGGGATTTATTCGGTGCACCGAGGGGATGAACTAATAGTCTTGTGTGCATCCCTGTCACACTGTTAATACTAATGAAGTGTTTGTGCCCGGTTGGCGAGCGTGTGTATGCGAACAACGCGTTTCGGGGATTAGATTGTTTGCAATTTTAATTGGTGCACATGCATTTCAGGGGATTATCTAATGATGCAAGGTGACAAATGTCAGTGGAGAATAACCGAGCGATATTCTACAACAGCAGTTGTAGTTTGTGGTGGAATTACTATGTAATTCGATTGGAGTTCGTTCTACGCCTTGATTGTCTCATCGGTATTACCTTACAATATCGAAGACTTGTTCTTAGTGTTATTGTAAGTGTCAGATAGCTCTGGGCAGTGGCGAGGAAAACATAAATGGTTTTAGAACTAAGGTTTACTACTTTATAGGTTGAGAGGGAGGAAGGCGACGTCCTGTAGATTTTTCGATTTTTGGATTAAATTCGATTTTATATAATTTCATATTATTTCTAATTAAATTTATAAAATCAAATTTAGCATGGCTTTGCTGTCTGCTAATTGACAATTGGTTTGCTTTTATTAATTTTATGACAAATAAATATATTAATTCTATGTATGCGTATGTTTTTAAAATTATAATTGTCAACTTAATCCTTGTCACACGCCTACTCAGAAACTACGCAATGAATTTTGATGAGACATGTTTTCTTAGTCTGGTCATTTATTCAGATGGTTATGACTGAAATTAAATAAGACGTGGAGTTTCAGAAATCTTCAAAAATGTTTCAGGTAGCGAATCTAACTCAACAATTGATGCCAATTTTTTGGAATTTGGTTTGGTAGATAACTCTGGTGTGTAGATGGTTCCATCTGAAATCATCAAAATGTTACAGGTGTATGAGGTTCTAAAAATTTGCAAAGTCTCGAAAAAACACGAAATTTAATTAGGATTATAATAAATTTAGTTAAGACCATCATATTAAAGAGAGATAAGTTTTGGACATGTTCCTTCAAAAATCGTCCTTTTTAGTAAGTATGAGTACATACTAATACAATGTATTCTGTGATAAGAAAGGGCCCCGCACCGGTTTGTTACCTTGAGCTCCATAAACTGTAAGGTCAGCCCTTGGTACCTACGGTTTGCCCTTTTCGTAGAGCAATTTTTCAGAAGACGGGGGCAGTAGATGACGGAAGACCCATAAGGGTCTTCTTCGTGAAGTCTATTGAAGGAAGCATGAGCTTGCAAAATGTCAGGTTCATCGTCTCCAGGCGATCCCGTAGTCTCTAATGACAAATATGTGGCGTCATTGATCAGACGTATTTATAACCATTTTTACCAGCAAAATACACTTATTTGATTCGCAATTTACATAGCAGTCTTTGGATCGTAAGAAAATTGTTTTGATCGGCAGAAAAAAAAAAAAAATAACAAAAACCGGAAATGATTAGATCATCTGAAAATGTGTTTTCTTTCAGCAAAAATAAATTATTTTATCAGTAGGACATTTTTTTAAAAAATTTCTGCAGAAAATGTAAAAAAATAATCAGCAAAAATACTGAGATTCATATTCATATTCGCCCGATTTTTTTTCTTTATTGAAACCCGCAACCGGATCAAGATTTTTCTTTAATAACTGCTTTTTCCTTTTCGTTTTCTTTTTCTCGAAGCATTATTGCTTTCTGCTGATCAAATAATTAATTTTTGCTAATTATTTTCTTTACTTGCTGATATTTTTTTTTTTATTATTTTCTGCTGGTCAAAAAATTACTTTTTGCTGATTGGAAAATATTTATTTTTTTGCTGATTAATTATTTGATTCGCTAGAATATTTTGCTGGTCTTTTAATTACTAAACTGCACATTGATAATCTTAGCGTTTATTCATTTAATTTTCACAATTTCAAATTTTGGCATTTAGACGTTATTGTAAGGTATTTGCTCACGGGGACTATAGACGTAGAACCATCACCTAGAACTGAGTTCTTTGAAGTTTGTAACACCCAGTGATGGTGTAAAAGAAGAGGTATAGGGAAGAGCTAAATAGTAGGGAGACAGATTTTTGTAAATTATAAATTTCTGAAAATAGTGATCAAGGCACGTTATTGCATATAACGACCTCCTACGGTGATCGGTTGGAGCAAAAACAGGCTGTAAAGCATGTGCAGAATAGGCTGCATGTGTACTACGAGTAAGCAGACGGCTATATACAAGTTAAGTTTTGCCGACCAGATTAGCAATGCAAGACGACATTCAAGTTGCTCGGTACCTACTAACGATTTGTGTATGCTTTCAGCATGAATCTGGGAAAAAAACTATAGTAGTGGCAAGAAGGAATCCTTGCGGGTCAGCTAGTACTAATACAAAACTATTGTCATAGGTCTAGAGTTTTTAAAATGGTAAGGGTGAAGGGAATAGAGATCACATTTTTGCTTCGATGTGAGGAAAGCGTAAATATTAGCATAAAGCCTGAGGATGAAAGTAAATTTAATATTAATCGATCATTGAGCCAAAGATGAAATTTGTTTCCGCGGAATTTAAATGAATTTCCTTTTTGTAGAGGGCTCGCCGTAAAAATTTCCCAGGGCCCTAAATTTGTAGTTTAGCTACTATAACCTGCTTCATCGCTTATTATTATCATTGTAACTACATCCCGATGTGATTGGATTGAACAGCATGCACAGTACCTTTTTCACTGAAACTCAGTCAAAAAAATTATTACAACGTATTTCCTTTCATGCGGTATCCCTTGATGTTTCATTGCATAAATGTGTAATCTGGGTGGACCACACCACACCATACACATTTCCATTTTAAAGTCCTGCTTATTTTATTCATTTTTGTTCACGTTCTTTTTTTATCGCCAATCTCATGTCGCAAATTCAGCGCTTTCGAAAGAAACAAAATGTTTGCATATCCAAACACAACCCTCTACAGTTTCCAGGACCTTCTACCAAAATACGTCATTAAATTGTGTAAAGGGGGGGGGGGGGAAGAAAAATACAAAACACTTGACCACTATATGCGGTCCAGCGCAACGGCGAGGAGACGATGTGTCACCCACAACATATTCAAATTGCAGACTTTTTTTTTTCTTTTCTCGGAAACATGCTCTTGCAAAGTCCTTTCTTCTTGCATTTGTTTTTATTATTTTTCTCATCATGGGTTTAGTCTGGCGGGTTGCACGTCCTTTGAGCATATGGTTTTATATTTTTCTGTGCAGTTAATATGGCATGTAAACGATGCCTGCACTCGACGATTACACTGCCGTTTGTTGGTTCGTTCGTTAAGTGGCACTATGAATAGGGATTAAGTTAATCAGGATGCAATTTCCATGGAGACATTTTATTCGTCGTTTATTTGCCTTTGTTTATGTTTTTTTTTTTTTTTGTACCTAGGGATGGTTGCATGTAAGGTGAGCAGAATGCTTCACCTTTTTGTCTGTCCTTCTGCTGGACGTAGTCCATCATGGCTGACTTTTCAATGTAAATATCAGCAGGGATAGAAGCATGTCTACCATTACAACGATCCACAGCCATAGAGCATTATATCCATTATTGTGCAATTTTAACTGACACTTATGGATTTTTATGGCAGCAAGCATTATGCCACCTGCGCCCCGGTTCTTTTGATCGCTGTTTGATGAGTTCATTGATGATGATGCAGGATAGGGGAAGATTGATGTTTACATTATCTGAAAGGGAATATTTGCATATCAGCTCTTTGAAGACTGGATGGGTATGTTTGGTATATGGAGGCTTGTGAGTGTATTAGAGAAATGCAGGATGATTAAAAAGAACGACACCGAAAACAAAAGTGAATACCTATGTATATCTGACAACTATCTTAACTGACTGCCATTTTTACTGAGTCTATACCATTAATTTGGCCCCAAAAGACTTGATTTTTTACCAAGATTGTGCAGGTAAAACAGTGAAATTTTATCAGAAAACCGACCGACGTGTATGGCCATCTTTCCTTCTTGTGTGGAAAATATCTATTAGAGTTCTGGTTGGACGCCGTTCTACAGTACAATTTTTTAAATCCGACAATGTTTCTGATCGGAGTTTTGATACAACATAAAGTAAACACGGATCCCTTACAGTGAGAGTCAGTTGTCTGTTCGTCCATATATCTATCTGGCCATCACGACGTTGAAATTTGAACCAGAGATGGGTTTTGTTAGCCCGCAGTCTTACGAGTTTCAAATAGAAACTGTGAGTCCTTTATTAAATTTTTTGAAAAGCAAAAGGTGGACTTAAGAGATTTCGGCATATCCTGGATATGTTCTTTAGGATTCAACAGCGTTGTGAGATGGTATATTATCTTGTGTAAATAAAAACCGTTATCGCCGATGAATTACACAGAAGATACAACTTGTTCTTGAAAGATGTCTTCACTGTACCCTGAAGTAGTTGGTGATTAATCTACGATGACAAGCTTGGTGCAAGAATCTTAACAAGTGGGAGTAACCCCAGACTATAGCAGACTCTTCGTATAAACTAACCGTTTAATGGGTAATGATGGGGTGTACGTCCGCGCCATACTTCATTTTGTACGCTTGGAGCTCGTAAGGTGATCCTGCTTTCATCCGTGAATTAAGCGTTGTGCTATTAGGAAAAGCTATTTGACCACAAGATAGCAAATCTGACAGTGAAATCAGATGTGAAATTTATTCAAATAATGACGAACGAGGAAATACCTCAAAAGTTAGAAGGCCCTCTCTGGAAATATAGATGGAAGTGCTGCCAACTAGAGGTACACATGCAAATTTTGGTTGCCAAACTGTGGATGGCGAACAAACAAATGAATGATTTAAGCACTATGGTAAAATGCATTGCTTAAGCAGTAACCTTTTAACGATCGACAATCATCCGTCCCTAAAAACACTCACACTACTGTTATTTTGGATCTTTTTATTATTTTCTTTAAAATAGTGTAACATAATGTAGCATAATAATTACGCCCAAAAGTAAGCAACACAAAATTACATTCCGAAGTGTCTTTTCGGAACACATTCGAGGTTCGTGTCCACGGGAGAGAAGGAATATGTATAAGACGACGTCGCGGAATTAAGAGAGAATTATAACCACAAGAGATTATTGGCTGCAGCTGTCATCTTGGAATTATTACATCAGAATTTTCTCGTTCCAGTGGTCGAAGAATTTGCTAGAAGTTTCTGGCTATCAGAAATGGGACTATATAAGACAGATGGCGATCGAGGCAGAGGCAGTTGGTTTTCGAACCGCACGAAGAGATTGGAAAAGTGATAATAGGCGAAGTTGTAATTTTGTGATAAATTGAAAGTTAAGAATTAACAAGAAGAAGTAATTAGTTTGGAGTTGTGAATTAAGTAATTGAAATGAGATAAAGTGATTTGAGAAGAAAGAGACCTTGTAAGAAAAGAATCTACGGAGAATAGTATAGTGTGAACTTGAATTGTTCTATAGACTAGAAAATAAAGAAATAATCTCACAGAATAACGTTTTATCTACTCTAGCCGTAGCTCGCATATTACAATAGTAAGACAGATGAGTTTTTTTTCTTTTAATTGATTTTGTTTCTACAACTGCAGTATACAATTCAAAATCGGTTAAGATCGAGTCGGGCCTCGTGCGGTTAGTGCTCCATACAGTAATCTAAGCTTAACCTTATTTTGCTTTCTCGTTAATCCGCGGAAAAAGGGAGAGCTATGTTACATGAAAGGGTCAGGCTAAAGTCCAACGGCAAGCAATGTCACCAAAACGGCTGATTACACGTTTATTGAACTTAGTGCGCAAAGGGTTATTCATTTTGAAGTTGGGATATCACATCCCTGCAATATGGCACCCGTCATCCATACTGACAACGCATTAAAATTGCTGCTTCTTACTACAAAAATAACAGTTCTGTAATATCTGTGTATCGCGGTTTAAGGATAGATTATGGTCTTAATAATCGCCCAACTGAGCAAACAATTCGAAATATAAACATCAAATTCAAACAAATCGGTAGTGTTTATGATGTCGTAAGGCCTGTGCATCATCGAAGAGCTCAATCAACTGAAAATATAGCCTCTGTTTATCCCTATAAGGCCCAGCTTACACAACAAGTAAAACCTACTGACTATCGAATGCGCAGAACATATGCCAATTGGGTGCTGAAAAATCAACGAGTTGAAGCCGATTTCTTCTTCCTCGATGAGGCCTACTCGTATTTCTCGCTCGATGGCTGCAGAATTTGAGGTTCTGAGAACCCAAATGTGATCATTGGGAGGTTATTGCATACACTAGGAGTGACAGTTTGGGCGGACTATCGACCGGCGCACAGTGGTGCTGAGGCGGAAAAAAATACCAAAAATTAAATTTCTAATATGGAGTTGTTTCATTTATTTTTTTATAGATATATATAACTGTTCTATGTTTTCCCAAAATTTGGGAAATTTATGTCAAGAAATATGCGAGATACAGCGCTCTAAAATTACCCTTTTTTAGTTTTGAAATTCATGTATTTTCTTGCAATAACTTTTTGGTATGAAAAGTAGCTTTTTTATAACTGTTTGTTAAAACTCTATTTCTTTAGTAAATAATATGTTAATTAAGCTTCCAAAATAAAAAAAAAAAATTTTTTTTGTGTTTTAGCTGGGTTAGGAACGAGTGGACTAGAATTAATATTTTAATATTCTTTCCGTTGAGCTACAGTTTTAGCTCCATTAAACTACGTCTTGTTGTTACAATTTTTACAAAGTTACAGTATTCAGCTAACTATTTTTGAAAGAATTGTATCCGCCCTGATACAACCTTGAACGCAGTGTATAAATTTGTTTCGCTGAATCAGATTTAAAAGACACCGTTTTCCGGTTATTGTTCCATTTTCCAACTTAATACCTGTTCCGTTTTTTCTCCAAATTAAAAACAAACAATATTTAAGTTGTTGGTATCAGTTTTAAGCAGTAGTGACACGGGTGTGGTATTAATAAAAAAATGGTCAAAATGTCTGAATTTGTTTTAGGTTACAACGTTTTGTGTGAAGTTTTATGTTTTATTTGAAGGGATCGATTCGTTAGAACCGTTTCTATTGGAACAATATCCGATAGCAGTTTCTCATTCTAAACAAAGGATTGGCTATTCCAAATCCAAATTTTATGCAAAATATAGTGATTGGTTAAGTGGTGAATTGGTGATTCACTTAACAAGTGGCAGTGATCACCAGGAAAATGTTTCTGCTCGTGGTAGACCAAGTAATATCGTGCACTGACCGGACCAAAAGTTATAAAGTTGAAGAACTCAAACGATCGGTCTCACAGGATCTTATAAATGCTGCATCATCATCTGCTTTGGTTTTGGAAGTTAAGTCTTTTAGGATTAAATGATAAAAGTAACAACATACTGATTTCTGATTTTTTGTATTGTTTTTTTTTTAACATTTGATGGAGATGCTGCTTATAACTCAAACCAAACTATCCAAGTACCAATACGAAGTAATAAGAAAAGCCACAAAAGAAATTGGCCATAATATTTTCCCAAAGTACAAGGATATTGTTGAGGCAAAAAATCTTGTTATCCAGAGAACATAGAAGTAAACGAGACATCTGCTAAAGTAAAGCTGCAAGATTTGCTTGATCACACTGCTAGCCGAATTTTGAAAAGAATTCCTTGTGATGAACTGGAAGAATTAAAAGACCAAACTTCGGAACTTCACACAAAGCGGGGCTGTGATGGTTCATCTGGGCAGAGCGAATATATGCAGACATTTTCCATTGGCAACCAAGAAGCATCGGATTCTCATCTTTTCATGGCATCGATTGTTCCTTTGAAAATGACGTCAACAAGTGAAGAAAAAAATTTAACATGGATCAATCCACGTTCGTCTTCAACGCGATATTGCAAAGCTCTAAAGGAAACACTTGACTTTTATACAAGAAGAGGAAAACCGTGTTAATAATGAAATTGAAGAACTAGAAGAGAGCTCAATAACTGTTGGTATGCATGTTGTCAAAGTTAGACACCGTCTTTATTTTACGATGAAAGATGGAAAAGTAGCTCAAGCTGTGACAAATACTAGTTCTGCGAGCAATGGCATTATTTGTGAAGCTAAACCTTCAGAGATGAATGCCTTATCCAAGTTGCAATCAAAGATCCTGAATGAAGAAGCTATTTTACTGGGAATGTCAACACTGCATGTAAGGGTTAGATTTAGATGGAGAACTAATGAGGCTACTCGTGCTATTAAGGAAGAGAAAAAAAAACGAATTCAAGTGGAATTCATGTTAAAGGTTGGAATAAAAGTTAACGTGGTAAAACAAGGAACTGGAACAACGAATGACGGCAATACTTCACGAAGATTTTTTGGAAGTCCAAATGTGGCTACAGAGATCACCAAAATAGACATTAGATTGATAAAGAGACTCGCAGTCATATTGGAAGTTATTTGTAGCAACTTTTCAATCGATACCCAAAAATTTAAGGCTTATTCTGAAGAGACAGCTAAACTCGCGATATCGTTATACCCATGGTATCACATGACCGCAACAGTTCACAAAATTGCATCCTTGAAAATTGGATCACTTTCAGAAGAGGCCCAGGCAAGCAGGAATAAGGACTACAAGTACTATAGGACCCACCACTCCAGGAAATTTTTCCGGTTATCGACGAATGAAGTTATTTTTCACATGATCATGATATCATCCGATCCATTTATAACCCAATTAAGATCTGAACCAAAGAAAAAACAGCTTATGGATGACTTTTCCCCAGGCCCTGACGGTCTGCTCGCCATATTTCTAAAAAATGTGTAAATGTTTTATGTCAGCCCCTTACAACTCTCTTTCGACTCTCACTCACTCAAGCTGTTTTCCCTAAATTATGAAAGGACTGCTTTATTTTCCCCATCCATAAAAAGGCAGTAAAAATGACATATCAAACTACCGACCCATAGCCAAACTCTTTTCTACGATATACGTAAGCTTTTTGAAAGCATTGTCTATAACTCACTTTATTTTCACTGCAAATCCATCTGTTCTCCACAACAGCACGGTTTCTTAAAGGGTAGGTCCACAATGACTAACCTAACCGAATTCGTTTCTACAATAAAACACTGCAAGCATTAGAGAAAGGTAAGGAATTACGACCGACTACAGCAAGGAGTTTGATAAAATATGTCACCAAACCTTACCTTAAACTTAAAGCCTTCGGGTTTCCCCCCTTTTTCATCTCATGGTTGAGATCGTACCTAGTGCAACATCAGTAACATCCCTTTAGATTTTCAGTCTCTGATCCCATTAACGCCACTTCAGGTGTTCCTCAAGTCAGACACCTTGGTCCACTGATTTTTTGGCTTAACAATAAACGATGTTGATCACATCATAAAAGACTCAGATCTGTCTATTTACGCGGATGAAATGAAAACTTAGTACTTATCGACGGCAAATGTCAATCCATAACGTTCTCTCGTAAGCGACTTCCCCCACCCCTCAGAACCTATAACTTTCGCAACGAGCCTGTTCCCGCAGTCTCCTCTATACGCGATCTTGGTATTATTTGTGACATGGAGCTAAACTTCCGTTCCCACATTGATCAAATTATTCACAAGGCCAATTCTTCTCTCGGTTTCATAAAACGCTGGTCTAAAGAATTCTCGAACCCTTACGTTACAAAGTCTCTTTATATCACCTTTGTTAGACCCCTCCTTGAATATGCCAGCCAAGTTTGGTCACCATTTCACTACACCCACTCCCTTAGAATCGAAGCCGTGCAGCGAAGGTTTATCCGTTTTGCCTTACGTGGTCTCCCATGGGACAACAACTATATCTTACCTGGGTGTAAGCCCAATCCATATATGAGCGCAAAATTTCATTGCTCTCCGTTTCATAGTTCAGATTTTATAGATTTTTTTCCGTTCTCCCATACAAAAGGCAAATGCGCTATGGTCAAATGATAACCAACTTTTTTTGCCCTGAGATTCAAGACATTGATGTGAACGATATATGGTTCCAACAGGATGAGGCTACATACCCCACAAAACAGGCAAATTTGACTCTATTGCACGAAAAGTTCCACAGCCGTTTAATTTCGAGATTTCGCGACATCAATTGGCCACGAAGATTGTGTGATCTGACCCGGTTGGATTTCTTTTTTGTGGTTCTATGCTAAAGATCGTGTCTACGCAGATAATCCTCAAACTTTGGAGCACTTAAAAACTAACATCCCTGAAGTTATGGCTGCAATTGAGCCAGAAATGTGCCGAGAAGTCATCGAAAATTACCTCACAAGAATCGAAGTTTTCAAAAACTCCCATGGTGGCCATTTAACCGATGTATTCCATACATAATGGCATAGCCTCACATTATTCTTATTTTATTTAAATTGAAATCCTAAAACACAACATGAATAACTCTGTACAATAAAATGAAGACGTACTGAAAGTTAAGAATTGTTCTTGAGTATAAGTACACTTGTATAGATTTTTGTTTTTAACAATCAGTTTGACAGAAGGGTAATGTCCCTAGCTATCAGTGGTTGCCCTCCAAAAAAAAAAAAAAAATATCTCAATGCTACTCACATGGAACCTATACTTCGATGCTGTTGCTATGACCATTCGATCGAACAAATAATTTGGGGCCGAATTGGGAAAGGCCTCCGAAGTCGACTATACTCGTATCATTATAATAATTGATCTCTGAAAATAGAACTAAACATACAAATTTCAAGGCAATGTCAAAAGCTTCTAATTGCAACGAGACGATATAAAAAAAGTGAAAAAAAAAACTAAATTGATAATTGAGATTATCTATGTCTAGATTTGGTATTCAGGCATGCAACTGCCACAGTTGTCTATCCAAAATGATGGTGGGATGTATTCATTTATGTAAGAGTTGAAGGCACCGAGGCCTTCAATATCACCATCGATTGCAAGTAGTGATGTTCAAATGTGATACCATGGTTTTGGTCTTAGTCCTTTTTTTCTTTTTAAAAAAAAAACTTATAAAATTCATAAATCATTCATCGTTGGACTCATGAAAAATTAAAATAAAATCCTTATGGGTATATGCACCTTCCCCTTCTTCTCACCGGACATTTCTGCTTCGAAAAATTACCCCAATATGAAAATGCAAATGAAAATGCAAAACCCTAGTTACACCACTAAACCAACTGGTCCAAGAAAATAGACAAACACGAAGGACTCAATTTCTGTCTATCATCCCCGTCATCATCATCATCATCGACGTCATCGCATCACAAGGAGCCAGCCTACTAATTGAGCCAACCAAGTTAAAACAAAATTCTCGGTACTTGAGGTGAAAATTATGGACCAACACTTAAACCAAACATCCAACATACCAAACTGTTGTAGATACTACCCTTGTGAACTGTTCAGAAAGGCATGGGCAAGCAAGCAATCCCATGCTACGACCTTTTGCAGAACTAACCAAAACTGAGTTCTCTCTGGACATCTAAGAGAAACCAATTGGAACCGCATACTTTGGTTTGGTTTTTCATGCAAACAATAAAATGGGAATTGAAACCAACACTCGATTCGTTATCCTAGTCTCGGCATCGTGTTGTTGTAGTCTTTTTTGTCATGCTCGAACACCATAGAGTGTTTTTGTCGCCGGATTGTCACACATAGGCAGCTGGTACTGGGTTCGGGCACTGACGCTGCCCAGTGGTCCAGGCCTAGAACTTATTTAGGAATTCAGGTAATGTCGGTCTCATGTAAATTGATTTAATTTGGTTTGTCCTCGTCAGGAATTGTGCTATTCTACTGATGCTGCTCCTACTTGGAGCACACAGTTGGTCCTTCGTATGATTTGAGTTGTGTTATGAATTATGGAGGTCGGTCGAACGGTGGGAGAGGATATATGATTGTGGTTGCGGTGGGGACCGTAAAAATAGCCTCTTATGCAAGAAGAAGTGGAATATTTTTTGTTGTTGTCCTGTCCTACCGTTCTCTGCGGTGATTTAGAAATATTTTATTGTTAGGCATACAGAGAAGGATACAGCTAATTTGATTAAATTGCTTGAGTGAGGTTTTTCCTGTAATTAGAGGCTTAAAGAGCATCAAATTTAACAATAGTGTTAAAAACATCCACCGGTCGGTAATTTATTCTAGAGTTTCCGCAAGCAAAATATATCCAATAAAGGAAAATAAAATTCATTCATTCGTCCACAAAAAAAAAAAAAATTAAGGATTCCAGGCAAACTAAAGGCACACACTATAACAGTGTGAAATGCTGTCAGCATTGAATTGCAAATTTTTATTCTACATAAAAACAATCCACAAATTTAATTAGACAGGAGAACAATTCGCGCGTGTATTCCTCAGAAAAAAAAAAAAATCCAAAAAATATACGAGTAAATCCACCCCCCGTACCATGAAATATAAAACAAAATTCGCTTCAATCAGAATCTCTGGACGAATAACAAAAAACCGATAACGAAGGGGATCAGTTTTACAATTTACAATAAACCTTGCGTGCTTTTCTGAATAAATACAATTGAAGGCACGGGTGGATTTCTCTCAGATACAAATAAATAACTGAGAAGATATTGTATATTTTGGATGACAGAATTCGGCTTTATATGTTTTTACATCAATCCGCGACGCGACACAATGAGGATGAGATAGGAACTGAACAAAAAAAGTTCTTTACGCAAAAAACTTGATTAAACAATCACATATGCAAATTAATAATCATGATACCTTTTTTTTATGCTTAATGAAAATGGTGTGTGTAAAAATAAAGGGGATGAAAATCCATGAAAGGTAGCCCCCCAAGCGTAATCACCTTCTTTTTTTTTGTGGGGGTAAAAATTTAGTGGTTACATTAATAACAAATGTTTTGATTATATGTCAATTGAATAGAGTGTATCGCAAGAAAGGATGTATAAGCATTCAAATTGTAACAGTCAATAGTTCAACAATTTAAGTGATTTGATTTATAATTTTTGCATATACAGGCGAGTACTCGTAAGCGCGGCCAATCCCCAACAGGGGAGAGGACACCTCCAATCCGGCAAATCTCCGGTCGATAAGTCTCCTTCCGAATATCAGAAAGGTATTCGAAAAAGTGATCAATAGAGCCTTGATTAAGTGGGTTGAGGACAATAACATAGTTCCGGATAACCAATTCGGTTTCAAGGCGGGGCATGATACAATACATGCCGCGTCTAAACTGGTGTCGGATATCCAATGGAATAAAAGCGAGAACCAATGCACGGGTGCCTGCCTGATTGACTTGGAGAAGGCCTTCGATATCGTATGGTTGGAAGGGCTCTTTTACAAGCTCTTTTTTAAGCTGTTGCTTAATATGCTCACCAGTAGAAAGTTCGTTGTGAAAAATGGCAATGTGACTTCTGCTGGGACGTTCGAAATCAAAAATGGTCTGCAACAGGGTGCGGTTAATTCACCGATACTTTTCAATATTTACACGGCTGATCTGATAGGATCTCTTCAGCACGCAATAGTGTACGCAGACGATTTGATTGCGTACAGATCAGTACCTAAGATCGACGTCATTGCAGCACTCTTGCAGAGTGACTTCGATAAGGTTCAGCGATATTGCCACGACTGGAAGTTGAAGATCAACCTTCAGAAGTCGGAAACCATTCTATTCAGAACGCCGTTGTCTCTGGCCTCTAGGGATACCAGAAAGAATTGGCGAAAGTTCTCTATAATTGGACAGCACGGGCATCCATTTGCGTGTCAAAACGTGGTCAGATACCTTGGACTTTGGCTAGACCAATATCTATATTTTAACAAACATGTAGATGCTGCTCTGGCCAGAGCCCGAACTGCCTTCGCCCTTACAAAGAGACTTTTTTATAGCAAGCAACTCAATGCAAGAGTAAAGGTAATCTGCTACACGGCCCTCATTCGGCCCATGCTCACATATGGATGTCCCGTGTGGTTCAACATAGGGGCAAGTAGGATGGAAAAGATTCGGGTGTTTGAGAGGGCCTGCCTTCGGGCTTGCCTTCACTTGTACAGAACACCAGAGCCTCAGTACATAAAATTCTATTCTAATGAGGTCCTATACAACAGGGCGAATCTGATAAGAGTGGACAATTTCCTGGTCAAGATGACTCGAAGGCACATTGCAAGAGCAATGACCTCGATGAATAACCTGATCTTCGGGGCTTATTACCCCAACTATACGTACCATGAGAAGGTGCGCCTTAACGGCTATGTTCCCCCAGAAGCATTCTTTTATTTCGTTCAGACAGGACTGATCCAGTATAGATCAGCGGTGCCGCTAATCTTTCACGTTGCCCGGACTACTGTTGACAGGCGGCTCAACTACAGCCGAGACGTCGCACAGAGCACTGAGGAGCGTTTCCGATTCAGTAGATCGGTATCGGGGCGCGATATAAAAGATGTGTTGAAGCAGCACCAGCAATTCTGGTGGTTAATGGAGGGAGCTCCCTCCATTTATTTATACGAAAAAAAAAAAAAAATAAATAAATAAAAAAAAAACAGCACTTGAATAAAAAAAAAAAATAGAAAATCATAAAAACCACAAAAAAGTGTATATTTGATTATGCAAGTAGTTAGTTAGGTTAAAATTTATTTTAAAGTAGCACTTAAGTTTTATATATAAGATGGAAAAAAAAGTACTGTTACTAAGTTTTTTTAAAAATAAATACAAATTTTTCTTAGTCTTAATTTGTTCTGGAAATAAAATATTAATAAGTAGTAGATTAAGTCGAAAGATATAGATAAGAATGAAGATTAGCTTAGAGCGCCCGCATAGGGACAGTAAGTTAGAGTAAGATAGTTAAGTTAGTTAAGCTAGTTTTAAGCGTTTTTGTATAGCAAGTAAGTATGAAATAAATTGAAATTAATAAAAAGCTAAACAAAAAACTCGTAAGCGCGGGAATATTCACCGCCATAAGATCTATTGTGAAAATTCTCAGCTAAAATGTAATCCGCTGGTCATTTGTGTGATCAGTAACGGATACATATGTTTTTGTTCGACGTCTAAAATTGAGTTCTACACACCATCAGCTTAACAGTCTTGAAAAAATCTGACAGGTCTACTATCAAGCCCAGTCGCTTTATTTCTCTTGAGAGCTTCGATCGCTGTTAAGACCTAAGTGTTGTCGGCAGGCTCCGTACATACTCGAAAATTTGTTGTGTCGGATAGTTTACTCGACTTCAAGACTATATGCCGTCTTAAACGGTGTAGTACAGCGGTAAAATTATTCTTCCACTTTCTGAACTGAACCTCTTTTGTCGCAACAGTAGAAGAAAAGGACCCGTGATGCATAGTTGTGGCATCACTATTAGTGTTGGGCACTATCGAATGATTTCGTTCATTCATTCATTCAGAGAACGGGGAAAATATAGGTATACTCGTGACATATAAGGTCAGAAGGTTACATTACCTTTTTGGTATATTCGCACTCAAGAACAAATATTCATAATAGATTTCCATTAATTTCGTCGTAAATTTTGGAGAACATAAAATTTTGAAAAATTCAGCAACACATCTTGTAGAGAATTTAAAAAAAAAATATTTCGATCGTCATAAATTTTCTCGTATGACGCACCGTTTTCGAGATATACCCACTCAAAAACGATTTCTACTATTAGCTTCGGAGGACATTTTGAAAGATTGAACGATTTAATAAAAAAAAATCTACATCCACTCTTGTAAGGAATGTCCAAACGTAAAATTTAGAGCCTTATAGTTTGCTTCGCAGGATGCACCGATTATGAGATATTCACAATCAAAAGTGATCTCAATCATTAGCTTCGGGGTAAAGGCGGTCATTTTGGAACACTTCGTACCTGCAATTTTCCAAAATTTAAAAAAAAAAAATTTACATCTATATTGTTAGGAATTTCCATACGTAAACTTTGGATCCATATAATTTGTTTCGTAGGTCGCAAAGTTTTCGAGATATTCGCAATGAAAAGCGATCTCAATCATTAGCTTCGGACATTTTGGAAGATTGCGTTCCTACTTATTCAGCGAATTAATGAAAGAAAAATGTATTAAATGAAAATAGTAATGGAAATGTTCCATGAATCGAAATAGTAATGATCAAATTTTAATAACTATAGATTGAATAAATGATTTTGATGCTATCACTAATATGGGACTGTGACATATTTCACCGAGCGTCGCTAGTCTTTTATAAGAAGGTGAGTTCATAAATGCAGTACTCGTATGCCTGCAGTGATGCCAAATCGATAATGTTTTAAATTGAACATTTATTTACATTTACAGTTATGCTATGCGAGGGGATAGACAAAAGTTGGTTGAAAAAAAAAAAAAAAAAAAACAATTTTAACTTAATATCTTTGTTTTTCCATCATATTTTTTTAATTTCTCTATATAATTTCCATTCGCTTAAACACATTTATTAAGTTGGTAGAGCCAACATTTCCGAACTTCCCTCGTCTATTTGGAGCTTTTCAATTTAGACATTTCATTTTTTGGGAACAAAAATCACAAGTCCTGGTCCGCGGACGGTGCTCAGCGAATTTCATTGATACCCTAGAGCGCAAGAAAGAAGTTGTTCGTTTTTTCAGCTGTGTGTCCAAGTGCGTTATCTTCGTGTAAAAAGTCGCCATTTTTTTCTCGTTTCCACACAAATTTTTGAAAACTTTTGTTAAGTTTCTGTACACTATCTAGCAGTTACCTTATGACCAGTTTTCAGCGGAATATTAGCGATCCTTTCCGCTCTGGTGAAGTAAATCGGCATTATCACTTTTTTTGTAAACTTTTGTTGTCTTGATTTAATTGTAGGACTTGGATCTTTTGGGCTTCATACTATGGACTGCTGTTTGGTTTCTGGGTCTTACTTATGCAACCAAGATTCAGCACCTGATACGGTTTTATTAAAGGAACTCGACTGTCTGTTTTCAAATTTTTGTAAGAAATATTGACAAAATGAAATGATTTTCGTGACGCAGCCTAGTTTTCCACCTATCATTTGTAGGGCCATTCTTGAATCTTCATAAATGTCTGCCTTCAACAAGGTCACATTTGTATCGTCGGTTGAAGATTTGAGGGACCTTCAAGATGTTCGCCTTCCACAGGTAAATGCTCAGTATGAAATCTTTAAACAGTGACAATGCATTTATTTCATATGGATTTTGACATTCGTGGGTAATTTCCACTGTCGGAATTTAAAGACAATAACAAAGTGGATTTGTGCTGGGAGTGGAATCTTTACCGACCTCACATTATTAATTTTACGTCTATTCGTCTGCATTCTTATCAAATTACCTGAAATTTTAAACTAAGTATCGTGAGGCTATAGTAAATCGGCAACTAACTTTTGTTTTTTCACAAAGTAATAGATTAACGCCAACTTAGCGAAATTTTTGTTATACCCTCCGAATTTCAAGGATTTTAAAGTTCACACATCACTGCAGTCATACTGCATTTATGAACTCTCGCTAGGTTAGGATTTGCTAGGATGCAAACCTATCGGATACCAGTTGTTTGTATCCATTCCTCATTTTTAGTAGAATTTTTCCCGCCTATCAGTACTGTTTATCGATGGCTTATGAACTTTCTTAAAAATGTAAGGAGAACTTAAGGGCGTCAGTTTTTGTTTCTGTTAAAACACTAATTGTTCAAAAGTATTAAGCTGTCCATTCTGATTTCTGCGCTGTAATTATCACAAGTCCGCAGTCGCAATGGCAAAATTGCATGAGTTAGGCTACGAACTCCTCCCTCATCCAGCATAATCCCCAGATTTAGTCCCCTGCGACTATTTCTTGTTTCCAAACATGAAGAAATGGCTCGGAGATAAGAGATTTGGGTCGAATGAAGAGGTTATCGCTGAAACAAATGCTTATTTTGAGGGGGTAGAAGCTATAAGATAGAAACCTACCTTGAAAATCTCTCCGCTGAAAGAAAATCAAATTATTCACTTCGGAAAGCGCTAAAATGCATCCGGAAACCTCAAATGCACCAATTCGGAAAACGATAGAACTTGGGCCAAGAGCTACAAAGAAAAGGTAGAACTTTTTGCTTTGCACTTAGAAGAAACGTTTAAGCCATTCAAACGGCCCTTTTGATAACGCCCGATTCCCCAGTCACGACATTTGACAACTTTAAAGTAATAAAAATTGAACTGAGGAAAGTGATTAAAAATCTAAAGACGAAAAAAGCACCGGATTACGACTTGATAACGCAGGAGGTGGTAAAGGAATTGCCGAATAAAGCTGTTATCAAACTGCTATATTTGATTAACGCTTCGTTCAGATTGCTCTACGTTCCGAGACAATGGAAAGTGGGCGAGATTATAATGGTCCCGAAACCAGGCAAATATCTGAATCATATCGGCCTTACCGGTCATCTCTACAATATTCGAAAAACTACTTTCTAAATGACTGCAACCCGTAATCGACGAAAGACGTCTCATTCCTGACCATCAGTTTGAATTTAGAATCAATCATTCTAAATACAATCGACTAAGTCCACAAAATAACTGATGTGATTGAGAGAATTCTCGAAGAAAAAAATATTTGTTGTGGTGTATTTCCTGACGTCTCACAAGCTTTCGATAAGGTTTGGCACGAAGGCTTGGAGTATAAATTGCAACTACTGAAGAGTGCCACGGCAACTCTTTCTAATCTAACGATCGTACCGCACCGAAAGAATTTTTCGTATTTAGCACGGAAATGATTACTCTGACTTCAAGGAGATTGCGGCCGGAGTCCCACAAGGAAGTGTCTTTGACCCGATTCTATAGGGCGACCAGATAAGACCGATAGAAAAATAAATTTGGCTTTATTTTGAAGCTACATTCATGCCGCTATGTATGGAATAGCACATCATTTAAATGGCCGCCTCGTCTTCGCTGGCAGTGCTTCAAGCGGTCGGTCCAATTTTTGATGACTCGGTCGAATATGTGCGGCGTTATTCCAGCAATAGCATCTCGAATGTTGGCCTCGAGCTCGTCCAAAGTGGCTGACTTGTTAGCGTAGACTAAGGACTTAACATAGCCCCAGAGAAAATAATTGAGGGGTGATAAACGCTCGCCGTGAGATGACCTAGTCGCTAAATTTCTCCTTCACCACTTCGAGCGGTGCATCGCTTATATAGAATATAGCGCCATCTTGTTGGAACCACACCTGGGATTTATCGATGCTATCGAGCTCTTGCCACAGAAAGTCGGTTAACATCGCTTTATACCAAGGACCATTCACGGTAACGGTGTCTCCTTCCTTATTTCGAAAGAAATAAGATCCAATGATGACGCCATGCCATAAACCGAACCAAACAGTCAATTTTTGTGGATGCATTGATGCTTGGTCGAACACTTGTGGATTGTGGTCGCTCCAATAATGGCAATTTTCGTTGTTGACATAGCCGCTGAGCCAAAAATGGGCCTCGTCCGAGAAGATGATTTTTTGGCCAAAATTCGGATCTTCGGCCAACATTTCCAGAGTCCAATTAGCGAGATCACGGCGTTGTCTATGATCGTCCGACTTCAATTCTTGCGTCAGCACAATCTTATACGGATGTAGGCCCAAGTCCAACCGCAAAATAAGCCTGGTTGCCTTTTTGGCGATGCCCAATTCAGCTGATCGGCGCCAAATCGATATTTCTGGATCTTCTTCATGACGAAATTCGCGTTGCGTATTTACAACTGAGCCAGAATTTCGATAATATTTCTTAATAATTTCCACACTTTCGGGAAGTGTTAAACGATGCATTATGAAATGGCAAATAATAATGAATATTTTGACAGCTGGATATCATTGGTAGCTTTGACAGCTGCTGAAGCATAATAATTGGAAAAACTATCATTGCTATCTGGTCACCCTTTATAATCTTATCTCAGGCAAGACGAACTTATAACGCTGACCAGAGTCACGAAATATCTGTTGTAGATGCCTTTTATTTCTGCTATTGAATAGCTGGCGATCAAAAGCTTCTGGAAATATATCTCCTGTTCTGCAGCAGTAGAAAGAAAGATATTCGCGTTATTGCCAGGTGGACGGTCAAATGACTTATTTCCAGGAATCATTCTATTGAGGTCTCTGCAACATCTGCTGTAGCGTTTATAGAATAGGCATAGGTCTACTGTTAACAGATGTGATATTAGAGCGGGATCATCTTTTACGTAAACTGCTCGTCTGTGAATGTTGTCGAGTAGAGAACAATAATCAAGCCGCGATCGTGCCATATTATATCAGAGTTGGGTTGAATAATTTGGTCGTTCATTTGAAGCTATCGTACAGTAGATGTGTTATTTTTGAAAAGACAATGAATTGGATTTTCTTCGCATTGAAGTCAACTAAGATTTTTCACAAGTCGTCAATTAATAAGTTGATTTGGTTACATCTTTAACGCATTCACCGGTACTCGTATATTGTTAGAGCAAGATAATATTAGTGTCCTTTCATCGGCAGAACTAAAGATCTCGTTGCTTGTTGACTCCAGTAGGTCATTGAAATGAAGTATAAAAACAGAGTTGATGAAAGTATAGATCCCTGTGGTACTCTAGCATTTACAGCAATGCTGTCGAAAGACACACCATTGACCACAACTTGAATTAATATGCCCTGAAAACTTTTGATTTTTTAATACACAGTGTTTCGTATCCACCGGAGGATGATTCCCCAGACAATAACAAAAAATATACAGCAGGGGTATTGAAAATCACCCCCCGTCCCATTATAGTCGATTAAAGGTGAACAAATCGATGAATCAACACTATCCAAAATGAATGAAACCTCCCAATCGAAGTGCATCATGTGTCGTGTATCCTGATCATATTCCATTATGCGTTAGTACTCCCGTCTGGTCGTAAAACACATAAACCTGCATGTATTCCATCAGCTGGAGGGAAGTTATCCTTTGACTATAGTCAAGGATTTCACTAGTCTGTGTTTCGCGTTTGATGTGTGTAAGACACGTCCCCAAAGTAGAGAACGACCCGCGGAGGCGATATTGAAGAAGACGTTTGATGTGCGTGTGCTTTTGTGTGACTTCTTTAAGATAACGCACAAAAATGATATTCTCTTCGCAAGAAAAAAAAAAAAAAAAAAAAAAAAATCACAAGAGATGCACTCGCACTATACACAAAAGCAAGCCCATCTAAAGGGCAATGATACATTAGATACTTCAAAGGGTAGCTTCAACACATGCACTTGGCTGAATAATTCCTCATGGTTTTATGACTGACTGCCTGCCTGATTTCATTGCATGTGCGACGGGTGTTGCTATTGTTGAAAGATAATTGAAGTGTTTTCGCAAGGAAGCCAATTGATGTAAACTTAAGAAGTCTTCCGTGGATTAATTGGCTTAAGGGCGTTGATGCCTTACACCACCCTACGCCAGTCGAAGCTAATTGACTCCCTACAATAAGGGGTGGTTTCTTGCATCTGAGATAAAAAATAATAATGACTGTGATACTCGAACACTGATTCAAGGAGCATATAATGTCGTGCATTCTTGATGGTGGCATGCTCTTACCACCTACTAAGAATTTCGTTTGATTTTCTCCCGGGGGGGAGTGTTTTTTAATTCAATTATCCTATAATCATGCTGCATGCATCGCCAACTGAAGTTAGTATTTACATCGCGTGTTTGAGTGCAATATGGCTTTATTGCACGTTAAACTGTTATGCTTCGATGGGAAAATAATAGTTACGTTACGGGTTTCGTGTCTGTAAACTCTGGGCAAACTGAGGTTTCACAAGTGAACTTTTGTTTCGAAAGTGGTAGCAATTTCGATATAAATGCTGTCGACATTATATTGGGGAATTAGATAGTTTTCCCACGGCTGGATAAACTGAAGGTCTATGCCTTTGATTTTATCTCTATTCTAGGGGTAACTGGGATGTGCATACAAGAGGCATAGATAGAGTTGTTGTTTGTCAGATGTACTCGAAAGTTTGATGTTTCTACAGAAAGTCATCTCAATCAAAACATCCAGCACCAATCCACTCATCTGATTAGGCAGCTCAGGCCTAACAGTCCGGACATCATAGCAACTAATTTGTTTCAACATGAGTATGGAAGAGACCCGATTACTCTTTTGCAACCACACTGAATGACTGTAACCAATCGCGAACTTTGCGACAAAACATTAATATGTTTTATACGAGTATTTAAACTAATCTTACTATTTTAAGTCAATTCATTCACTTAGTTAATTAACCGCCATATGCCTGGAGAGAGTGTGATTAAAAGAATTCGCTTAACAAGATCTTCTTATGTTGAGAGGAAGTACATTCCAAATGCGTACGGTATAAACGAAAAATTGACGCTCAGTAGAAAGATAATAATACCGTGGGAGAACTAAAGTCAAAGACCGATTAGATTGCGCAAAAATTAGTTTATTAAACAAATATGAAGGCTGTTTGGAGATTATAATTCTGTGAAGACATTTAATAGTGCAAAATTTCAGATACTGGCCCAATGTGCATCCAAGGATATTTTTGATCAGAGCGTTTTAAGGCATAGACATATCGAATAATATTGTTGAACCCAGCAGCAGATTTCACAACCATAAGCTATGATGGGCACGAGAAGAGATTTGCTAGCATAAGTCTAGTTTTCAGTGGTGTGTACTCGCAGGAAAATGGTTTACATTTGATTCAATTCTGCTAACGACCAAGCATTTTGATTTAATGGGATTCAGTTTCAGAAAGTTTTCTTAAGACCAATTTAAAATCCTCCAAAGATCGTCGTTTAGCTTGATTGTAAGTTAGTTTTAGTAGTAAGGCCGGACTTACAGCTGAGGTACAGTTGTAAGAAGGTCATTAACAAATAGCATGAAAAGAAGAGGACCACGAACTGAACCTTGTGGAACGCCTGTTAATATTCGGTGAAAAGAAAAGTAGAAAACTAACTACTACCGGAAGTATGAAGGGGAGTATTATTTTGACAAATGAAGGGTGGATACCATCAACTCCAACAGCTTTAGACTTCATTTGAAGTATCGCCTTGACAACTTCAGTTGGATCAACTCTGTGAAAATCAAGGGAGCTGTTCAGGGCGGTGCTGAGAGTCTGATTTAGTAAAGATGATGCTGTTTGGACATCTGTAAACTGCCTATTGAACTGGTTGGTGTCAAAATCCTCATTCTCCTGGACTGCCTTGCGATCGACACCCAGCTCACGCAAATTTTTCCAGAGGGTTTTCGAGGGAAGATTTTCATCAAAATGTTTTTTATAATGTTTCTGTTTAGCTTGATTCACTTTGGAGGTAACCAGGTTACTCAACTAGTGGAAGGTGTCATAAAACTCAGGGATTCTATAGCGCTTCCACCTGTTGTAGGCGGCATCACGTTTGTTACTCAGTTCATCAATCACTTCAGTAAACCAACTATTATGCACACATTTGATACGCTTTGTTACAATAGGAACATATTTGTTAAATAAATGCTTAATTGTACCTTGAAGATAATCAGCTAGAGCATCAGAATTAGATTCAAAGTATATTGGTTGCCAGTAAATTCTTTAAAGATCGTGTTCCAAGAGTTCTGAGTTCAGGTTTTTAAAATCTCTACGAGGGTGGGTCAATGAGTCCCTGAAAATTAACACAAATTGTGTCGTCAACTTAAATTTTTTCTGTCAAGAATCTTCTTTCAAAAGAACGCACCCAAATGTTCAGACAGATCTGTCAAATAGTTTTGCTGTGGCAGCCATTTTATATAGACGCCTACTAGCATTTTCGTTAAAATGGAAAAAAAGTGAATTTCGAGTGCTCATTAAACACTATTTTTTGCGAGAAGAAACTATCACGCAAACCAAAAAAAAGCTTGACAAATATTATGGGGACTTTTCACCATCGATTGGAACCATTCACCACTGGTTTACTCAATTATCTTGACAGTCAGAAGATTAACTAATGAGACTGATTTAGCTTTCATGAAATCGCCTATCAACGCATCAATAAATAAATGTCATTTCGTGCAGGCTTATAATTTCTTCTCTCAATATTGTATTGACGTTTACTGCACCTTATGGCAAAGATTAGTAAAATAAATAAATCACTTTGAGTATGGCTTTTTCATATCGCTGTCGTTTCTTATACCATGTACACAGAAAGTTGTGAACGCGCGTTAGCAAAACTTTTGAGACGCCTATGTGCGTCTTTACGGACGATCCAATTTCTCCGTACGGTCTTGCCATTCGGGTTTACAGTATGCACCATACGATTGGAACCATGTGTGATGCATTGCTAGCAATCGATAATGATCCGTTCTTGACCCGGACATTTTCGAAGACATCGTTCTGTGTCAATGTGGGAAAAGCCACATGCAGGTATGGTCCGTATTGCCCCTCGGTTAGCATGCCTCTGGCCTTCATTATCCATCGCTAATATTATTAGTAATCAGCTAACTAATTAAAAGACTAGCGAAATGTGCTAGCAAACAAAATAATTAATCAGCACAAAAATAATTCATTCATTTTTTGATCAGCCGAAAAAAAATTCTTTATCTGGACAGAAAAAAAAAAAAAAAAAACAAATCAACAAGAAAAGTAAATGAAATGTAGAAAGAAACAATTCTTCATGAACAAGAATACGAAAAAATAAAAATTGTTATTTAAGAAAAAAAAAAGCTTGAGCAATTGTTCTTAACAACTCTTTTGAAGATTATTCTGCTTTTTCTGCAAAAAACAAACTGTTTTTCAGATGATCTGTTGACATACGAGTATTTATTGAAAATTATATTCTGCTGATCAAATAATTATTTTTTTTCTGATCATTTGCTTTTCTGCTGACTTTTTTTTTAATTTTCTGATGATAAAAAACTATTAAATTGCTAATCAAATAATTTTATTTTGCTGGTCAAAACACACTTTACTGCTGATCGATTAAATGGTAACCATTATCTAATGGTAAGCGCGGGAATATTCACCGCCATAAGATCTATTGTGAAAATTCTCAGCTCAATTGTAATCTGCTGGTCATTTGTGTGATCAGTAACGGATACATATGTTTTTGTTCGACGTCTAAAATGGAGTTCTACACATCATCAGCTTAACATTCTTGAAAAAATCTGACAGGTCTGCTATCAAACCCAGTCGCTTTAATTCTCTTGAGAGCTTCGATCGCTGTTAAGACCTCAGTGTTGTCGGCAGGCTCCGTACATATTCGAAAATTTATTGTGTCGGTGTAGTACAGCCGTAAAATTATTCTTCCACTTTCTGAACTGAACCTCTTTTGTCGCAACAGTAGAAGATGCATAGTTGTGTCATACAGAAGTGGCATCACTACTCGTATATGAGTATATAAGCTCTTCGCGAGGAACTAATTGGTTAAGTGCTGAGAGAATTAAATAAGCCGGAGCAGAAACTTAATTATAAAAAACATCTGGACCAAAACTAGACAAAAATAAATCTAGAAGAGTGCCAGAACTAGTGTCGAAGTTTGTTGTAATTGTAGCGTTAGCTATACTCAAGTTAAGTGATTTCATTGAATCTACAACATTTTTAGATTTACCATGATTTAAAATGTTACAATTGAAATCACCACACAAATTTGTATTAGCGAAACCAGATGAATTAGTCTCAAGAAAACTGAAAATGTTGCTTAAATCGATATTTTTCTTTGGTCTATACACCACACCAAGAAGACATTTACTTCTTCCTCTTAAGATTTGTATAAAACAAAAATCTACCTGACAGATAAGTTTCGGCGCTAACGATTTACGAATGTAAATGACTTTTTCCGTACACAATGTTGAAAGTTCATACATAGATTTCTTCATAACTAGTCTAAATGTTCATGCCTGGTTCTGGTCCATGTAAAAGTGTTCAAATCATCTTACAATACAACAAAAGAAAGCTTCGAATTTTAGCTAAGTAATTCTATTTTGGTTCATGCAACGTTCGACTTTGATATGACAGCACAATATGGATGAATCAATCAAATAAGATATAAGCACATAAAATGCTTCTTCATAACTCTTTCCGAGTGCAAAACGGTTTGCTATAAATCTATGGTAGCATGAGTGAGTGGAGTTGCCAAGGACGGTGACAATGTGGCCAAGGTATTCCAGTTGTCTCAAAATGTGCCTCATAAAACCTTGCGAAAACTGCCTTCGACCGACCCTGATGTTTCGTGAAACTCAAAGAATAGACGATGCTGTCGTCCATTTACACAAAGATGTTCTGCCAAAAAAGGCTCCCTTGTGTACCTTCTATTACCCATTTGAAAGTAATCGGAGCATTACTGGGTCCATACGAAGTTATTTTAAATCGGAAAAACGCAGTCCGCCGGAAGGTCCTCTTTTCTTAATTTTGTTGGTCCATATCCAAATTCTTGGTATTAATTTTGAGTGTCTTGTCTGTTTAGGTTAGTTTAGGTATATGGCTGCCTTGTGACAAATAGAGTCAATGCTCCCTATCCCATTTAAGAGTGATATGCGGGTCCTCACAAAACTTGATCTGCCTGACTATTTATATAGACAGTGATCATTTTGCCAACGATATTACTCTCGCTTATAATTTCTGCATCTTGTATGATGGCTGTGATTTCAGCTTGAAAGACGCTGCAGTCGTCGCTGATTCTAAACAGGTTGTTTATTCCTAGGGCGTCACAATAAACTCCGGCTCCCGTGCCAACGTCCATCTTAGAACCGTAGGTATACTCGTAGACCGCCAGTTCATTTTTCTTCAAGGTTCTTCGGTTCCTCCAGTACGTTCTGTCAGGAATTCTTATAGTAAATCTCCTTTCAAATGCTAGCTTGGAGTCATGTAATCAGTTTCCGTCGATCGACTGGTAGTCCCCCATCTGGGAGGCATGGCCGTAAAAGCTCGATGATCACAATCGTCCTTCTCTCAGTCGTACAGCGGTTTTAGCAGCCAAACTGCTACAGTATATATCAATCGGAATGAAACTGAGCATGGTTTCCATTGCCGCTGTTGGTATTGTTCTTATTGATCTCATGACTCTGATACACGCTGCCCTCTGGATATTGGTGAGGTTTGAAATCTGGTATTGCTTCTCACGAACTATCCACCATACTAGTGAACCATATGTGAGAATGGGTCTTACGACCTCTGTGTATATCCAGCACAACACAGCTGGTTTGAAGCCCTACGTGTTGCTGAATGCCTTTTTGCAAGAATAGAAAGCTACGCTAGCTTTTTTGATGCGTTCGGCAGTGTTATCATTCCCTAGAATTAGATTTAGATAGGTAATTATCGCCGATCACGTTTCTTATGTTTAGGTACATCTATTAAACGTTCCAGTGTGTTAGGTCTCAGGTCTTTTGCGTTTGTGTGGCTCGCTTTCCCTGCTTTGGGAATAAATACGACACGCATCTCCCGCCATGCTGCTTTAAGTCCATATCCTAGCTTAAGGCATCCTGTGAAAATGCGCTTGAGCAAAGACGATTAGGGCTGCCAACGCATTGAATGCTTTTCGGCATTAAGTTGAGTCACCTCTTTGGTGCGATTGGAGTTGCCGCCAAAATTAGTTTAACAGTGTCATAAAGGGATACGGGAGCGTGAAGACAAGACTCTAGCATATCTCTCTCATCAAATAGCTCTGTTATGCCAAAATCGAACGCAGTAGAATCTTCAGATGGATCTATTTGTATCTCCATATACTTCGGTGGCTTTAAGCTAACTTGCTTTTTATGTTGGTAGCACCCACCATACTTCGCCCTAGAAAAGTTCCCTTGTATAAAACTTGTAGCATACATCAGGTAACTCTTGTTGGTGATAACCCAATGGTTGGTTGGTTGGTTTTAGTGGATGAGTTTATGCTCTTCACTTAGGCCTCCATTGGGCCCGTTGTTTTCCCCTCGTCTGTCGAACTGTAAGGAATAGTACTGTGCTATGCGTTGAGAGGGGATGTGGGTATTGGGATCATGCGGAGTATCAAAAGGAAACTATGTCGTATAGTGATCTTGTTCATGTAGCGATCTCAAATATATCACCGATTCCTTTCTTACTGAGGTTAGATCAGGTATCCTTGGGGATCCGAGTATCTTCAGTCTTAACCTCTCTGTTGCAGGGCAGTAGCAGAGGAAGTGCTCTATATCTCCGTCCTCCTCCTCCTCAAATTTGGCACAAATTGTTGTATCAGCTAGCCCGAGTCTGAACGAATGTTTGTTGAAATTGATGTGCCCTGTTAAAAGTCCCACCATTAATTTCAACTGTGTTCTTCTTAAGTTGAAAGCTCTTTTTGCTGTGTTATTACTCGGTTCTACTACAACAGATCTGGTCACTTTACACGTGTATAGATTTGTCCAGTAGTTATTGAACTCCTGTCGTATCTTCTCATTGATTATCGTTTTAATAGTTGTCAGAGGGACTTTTAAGGATTCAGTTCTATGTTACTCGCTCCTTACTCGTTGTCAGAGGGACTTTTCAGGATTCAGTTCTAAGTTACTCGCTCCTTTCCCTGTTACTTCATCTGCCTTTTCGATTCCCGGTACAACTTTATGTCGCTGTACCCATGTAAGACGGACTCTATTGCGACTGACAAGTAAGTTCAATTGAATTTTGTACTCCCTTACTAGTCGTGACTTCGACACCGGGTTTGTGGTCGCGCTAATTGCTGGTTTGCTGTCCGAGCAGATGTCCATTTGCCTCTCTTCGCTGGTGTCTTCTGCGAGTATTTGAGTGGTGGGTGAGCACAAAAGATGCCAGCCCCTGATGCCACTGATATGTTAGAGCCATCTGTATATACCGATACCTCATTGGAGTTTCTTGTTGTTCTATAATACGTTCAAGATTCTCTTGCGGGGAATATTGTTTCGAAGTTGTTGACAAACGTATAAGATTTTTCAACAACATTACTGGGACAATCGATGAGTGGTGACATTTTTCTTATCATTTTGGTAATTTTTTGATGTCCCGTGTTTTCGCCTTCGTAGAAATGGCCTATAGTTCTAAGCCTTGAGGCTGAAAAACCGGCAAACTTCTTCGCTTCAACTTGTACTGGTAGGATGTTTAAAATCACTTCCATGGCCGCGGTTGGTGTTGAGGATTCTGTTCCTGTGATACGCAAGCAGACCATAAGTTGCACTTTTGTTAGAAAGTCTCTTGCATACTTTTTGTTTGTCACTGGCCACTATGCAACTAATCCGTAGTTGGTTTCGGTTTCAAACCCCATGACTTCACGATGGCCCTGCATATCCAATATGCCCTTTTAGCTTTGGTAACTCTTTCTTCCAGGTTCTTTCTCCAGGTCAGCTTCTTGTCCAATATTATGCACAGGTACTTTACGCTGTCATGGAGTTGCAGTGATGCTCCTCCAAGTTGTGGAATGTGAAAGTCACTAGTTTTAGTATTCATTGTGAAGAGAACCAGTTCCGTTTTATTTGGATTTATTCTTAATCCACTCTCCGCCGCCCATTTCTTTGTGATCCCAGTGAAGCTGTGATAATGCGGATTGAAAGCATGTGTTCTAGCCAATTGTTTATTATTTGTTTTTTACAAAATATCGAGAATGCATCCACAATATTTTGAGTTTTAACATTGTTAAATGCCCCTTCGATATCTAAAAAGACGCCTGTGACTGATTGGTTCATTTCAAATGCATCTTCTATTGTGTATACAACCTGGTGTAGTGCCGTCTCAACTGATTTTTCTTTGAGGTATGTGGGGACACAGCCACGGATTTGTAATCTGTGTTCTGATGTAGTTATCACAGATTCTCTCCGTTGATTTTAGTAGGAAGGACGTTAGGCTAATAGGTCTATAGCCCTTCCCGGTTTTAGTAGGAACACCACTCTCACCTCTTGCCATTGTGTTGGCGTGTATCGGAGATATAGACATCCCCTGAAGATATTAACCAGGTTTTTCTTTAGGGTGTCTAATTCTATCCCTTTTTGCAAAAAGGTGGGAAGTATTCCGTTCATGCCCGGTGATTTATACGGTGCAAATGAGTTAATAACCCAGGCCACATTATCTGCGTTTCAAATAGTTTGTCAATGTCTTCCCATTTTGTATTAGCACGAGTAAGCCCACACTTGGAAAGCGTGGCTGTCTCATTAAGCAGTTTGGGAAGTGTGCGCACATCAGCGCCTCTAAGGTTTCGGCTGCGGTTGCTAAGTTAGTACCCGCCTGTAAAAACTGATAACTTAGTGGTTCCTTGGACAGGATCTAGCCCAATAGGAGGTAGTAGTAGTAGAATTATTTATTTTGTTGCCATTCAGCAATTTTATTGTTTTTTGGAACAGTTTTTGGGTTAGTGCCTGCTAACGTCTTCGACATGAAATTGGACACTTCAGCTAATTGGTAAAACTCAAAATACAATCTCTTTCAGACACTAAAAGTTTCACTGTGAATTTTGAGTCGTCTTGATAGGGTCCTTGGTAGCAGGGTGTAGCTGAGAATCTTGATGATTGTAGCCGGATAGATGTTGGTTAATAGAGCATTACGAAAATTCATAGCCAACATCGCGACATCGATTTTAGAATAAGATTCCATTTAACAAATGAAACCTATAAAGCATAACAGACTCAGGCTCATCATATGCTTTTCCAGTGATAGTGACATTCATGATGAACTGATATAAATTTATAGTTCAAAGCTTTCTAGCCTAAGTACTTGAACAGATTTTGCATCATCTTTGCACCATCTCTCGGTTTGAGCTTCCTCAAACATCGCCAAGTGTTGCCTAGCCTCTGAAAACTCGCATTTTCTTCGTCTAAGGTCCAAAGCGTCTGTAGCTATATAATTATGACGATTTTCTTTTAATCTTCCAGTGCAGATACATTAGTCGATCTCTAGACTGGTCCAAATAATCTTTAGGTTTGGATTATTTTTAGATGCCGTTTGTGGTCATAGCTAGAATGCTTGAAGAAATTAATGAATTGGAGATACAAGACATGCAGATATTTATATACTTTCATGCGAAAACTTCAGAATCTACAGAAATGCTTTACTGCACATTGCATATAAATGACAGCCAAATCATTCATCACTGAGTTTTGATATATGTAGGATTGAACGGAATAATAAATTTTGCTTTGACTAAAACTTACAAGGACTTCGGAAGGAAATTCATTATTCTTGATAAAAAGACACAAATAACTGCAGAATAAGAAGCTTGGAGAAAACTCCTTCAAGTCATTAATGATGACAATAAGAAAAACTTGCGTATCCATAACCGAAAACCCAACATTCCCGAAAGGAACTATGCACATAGATATAAATTTCCAAAGTCACAATTCAAGAGCTCGTTTGTCGACGTCTTCATCATCACCGCTTTTGCGAACGCTCTAATTCCTTTATGAAGGATAATTTCCAATTTCTCGCTGAGTCTGCATTTGTTTTTTTTCTGCCCGCGAACATGATTATCCTGTTGATGAGGGCTGTCGTCATAGTGTATGCGAGGACAATGATTATGATGTCGATTCGCATAGTTGGTGATGAATGATGCACCGCAAGTCATTGTCGACGTCTCGTCGACATTATTATTATGATTTGATTCCCCTTCTTGTCTTTTTCTAGTCCTTTATCCTTGCGCAAGTTTTCTTTTTCCGTATTGAATGCGTTGCTACATGTGCGTGCATTTTTAATTCGCTTTCGAGAAAATTAGCTGTGGGTGGAAATCATTTTGTCAAAGCAAAGAAAGAAGGTGACGCGTAACCCTTGTTGAATCTTTTTATCTTGATCATGCGAAGGAAAACAAAATCCTCACCTTTCTCACTGTTCCTCCTCGAGTCATATCATCACGTAAGGAGCAAAGCCCAACGAGGCATACCATGCAGGTTCTCCTTCTCCAAGGGCTTCATTGGCTTTAATAATTAAAGGATGCAGCTGAATAAAAACAAAACTTTTTTTTTTTATTTGCTGGTGTTTGCTGTCCATCCCTTGCATTCTGACACACGCTATGTCGCGTTTTCGAAAGTGTTGCATTCAACACTCTTAGCTGTTAGGTGCGAGGGAGTCCTTGTATCGCGCGCGCGAAATTGTTTTCATTTTTGACACCCTCCTATGTTAACTCAGCCGAGAAAAAGTTGACGACGATGAGTGTTAGCCCGTTCGCGTTTGTTGCATTCGCGAAGAATGCATCCTGGCGAATTAATATCGCATCGCTTAGATGTACCAACCAACCCATCCTTGACGATGGTACATTATTTGTCGGTGGGTTTTTCCTTTTATTTTTGGGAATCCGTGCAATTCCTTGCGCACACGTCGTCGTGCATAGAGATTTTCATTAAATGCATTGCAGTGCCGCAAAACATGCAACCGCAACACATTTGTCCATGGCACCACCAAGACATGGGTATGGAGGATGCAAGGAGGTTTAGTACTCAAAAATCTCCAACACAAACTTGGTCTGCTATTCGCGTAGAATTAGGATATATGACTCTCTGATTGCCAAAATTGGAAGAATTTTTTTTTTTTCCTGTTTGATGATGATTTTTGGACGAAATATGCCTTTAAGCAGATTTTTCTTATTTCGTGCGAGCTATATTATTGCTGCAGAAAAATTGAGGTTGCCACTGGCAGAAATGGTAGTAGTGGGAGTGTGCAATGAAATAGTAGACCATTTACGAGGTCCTTGTGAGGATAATATTCTATCATCATCAGAATCTCTATGCTATGCAACTGCAGCAAGGAGCTTTAGAGACATACACACGCAAACAGAAAATTTCCAGTTCGGAAAAATGATAGAAAAAATTATTTCGCTAGACCAGTGCTCATGTGTGAGAATTATAGTAGAATTTCGGCATCCTATACAGGATGGAATAACTTCTTTTTTTTTTCAAGACTGCAAATAGAAAAGTTGTAAATTTTTTTGTCGGTTATTTTTTTTTTTTTTTTTAGAAATGCAAAAAAGTTATTTTTCCATTTGTGACTTGCTTATGTGCATCGTTAATTGCGCATTTGCTTTACTTGTCCTATTTGCTGGCAAATGTGAGTTGAGAGAGAGGGCCAGGACTGGTCTTTTTGTCTTATATGCAATATTGTTGCAGATACGTTGCAATTTTTTTATTTTTTTTTCTTTTTTTTTTTGTTGTGTTTGAGTTTTTGTGGGAAATTTTTATTAATAACGGAAAAGCTAATAGTACACAGTGGATGCAATCAAATTCAAGGAGTGTGTGGATGAAAACTCTCACAAAGATTACATAAGCAGAAAATTTAAATTTTTTTTAAAAAAAAAAAGATAAGCTTAGTTTTTGCTTTAAAGTTGTTGGGCACAATCAACTTGACATAACAACTTAGGTATCAGAATTTTCTTTTAATTAAAATATGGTTCCGTTAATAGGGAACATCCCTACTGTGGCTTCAGACAGAATTGATAGACCCACTTGTTATAGTTTCTCTACTATGAAGGGTTATTCAGTTGGAAAAGACAATTTAAATCTGACACTACTGTGGTTATGTCAACGATAAACAGTTGATATTTGACATATGTGAATACTAAGCATTAATATTTGTAATTATGGAGTGGTATTCGAGAGAATAATGTATTTTAATTGTTAAAATCCATCTCAACGCTATTTGCGCATAATATTGCAAATAATGTCGGTATAGATAAAAGTCCATCTCGTGATGCGATTAAGAATTTTGAAAGACGTTGCAGAGCTAGTACGCGAGGGATGCTTCTGCAGTGATGGACGTTAACCCGATCTAAAAACCTCTCGGGGGGACTGACTTTCGTCATCCCGAATGGGATTGCACCTAGTCAGTCAATTAAAACTATCGTCTAAAAAAATGATTGACCAACTGGCCAAGGTTGATGAGGTCAGTAAATGTGTTGAGGACCTAAATAGTGTCGTTGAAAGTAGGTACTAGTGAACGAAAGTTAACTTAAAGTTTAAAAATATGGATGGATAACTATCCACCCACTTTAAAATTTGCTAATAAATCCTCGGCAGACACTAAAACAATCGCAAAACTGTTCGCTAATTTTTTCAGCCAATCGTTTACGGATCAAGTCATTCAACCTGATCATAACTACTTCCGACAACTGTCCCCAAACCTCCTTAGTCACAATTGATATAACTTCGGCGTCGTTAGTAGATAAGATCAATAAACTAAAGGGCGAATACTCCCCCGGCCCTGATGGCCTGACCGCTATAGTTCTGAAGAAATGCGTGAACTACTTAGTCCAACCCCTAACCCCTGAAAACTGGAAAAACTCATACATAGACTATATTTTCACCGAACCAGCATGGATTTCTTAAGGGCAGATCAACAATCACCAACCTTATCGAGTTTATATACAGCACTCTGTGCGTTTTGGAAGATGGTAATGAAGTCAATGTAGTTGCCACCGACTTTAGCAAAGCCTTCGAAAAATTTCGCATGCAATTACTCTTCTCAAACTTAAAGCTCTTGGATTTCAATCGGGGTTTATCTCATGGATCAAATCTTACTTGGAAAAACGCCTCTAAATCCACATCGGAAGTCCCTTAAGGTAGCCATCTTGGTCCAATGATCTTCATTTTGACAATTAACGGTGTCGATTGTATTATCAAAGACTCCCACCTTTCTATATATGCGGATGATATAAAAATCTTCAGAACCATATCGTCTCGTGCAGCCTCTCCTTCACTGCAAGATGATTTGAATCGATTCTCAGTCTGGTACCATAGAAATTTTTTTAAGAGCTCAACGTCAGCAAGTGCCAAGCTATTACATATTCGTATCCGACCATCCCCCAGAGTCTATTCCATTAGCGGAGAGCATATACCCTCTATCTCTTCACTATGCAATTTGGGTGTTATCTGTGATAGGGAACTCAACTTCCGTTCTCATATTGATAACATTATCAACAGAGCTAACTCTGCGCTCGGTTTCATTAAACGATTGTCTAAGGAATTCTCAAACCCTTACGTTACAAAATCCTTATACATCACATTCGTCAGAACCCTCCTTGAATATGCTTGCCAGGTATGGTCACCGTACTACGAAATCCATATCTTGCGAATCGAAGCTGTCCAGCGTAGGTTCATCCGCTTTGCCTTATGTGGTTGTACGGTCGTAGATTTTTACAGACCGTCAACTATCAACCTCTACTTGAATCGTAGGAAGGTTGACGTTGATTTTCGTTCTTGTGGACGAAACTGACCAACGAAGAACTTCTTCTTGAGCGAAAACGACGGCGACGAGAAAATAAAAAGACGAGGTTTCGACCACTGATGGTTTTGACAAAAAAGAGGGTAAAGCTTTATTTCATATTTGCTTTTATACATTTTAAATTATCGGTTTTATTCCAAGAGAGTGGAACATAAAAGTCACAATTACCGCAAATGATTCTATAAAGTTTGCTCTTATACAATAAATTATGGCGATTGTTCGAAACTAGGCGCCAGATTCAAATTCCCATAAAATAGACAATTTGGGAAGCTATTCTGTCCCAACAGTGGTCTTGCTTGGACTGATAGTTACAATTTGCCCCCATACGCTGGCCGTTTGAAACTAATCAATTTACAGCCTCTCGATAAACGTCGCGAAGTTGCTGACATCTTGGTTATCCGTCAGTTATTAACCGGTAACATTGATTCTCCCGCGCTGTTGCATATGATTTCTCTCAACACCAACACACGTAACCTCAGATCCTCGCCCCTTATGGATACCATGAACCAATGTCTAGAATGCTCCGTAGAGCTAATCACATGCAAACCGTTTTTGACTTTCACAATAGCAGAGCCTCCCTGAGAATCGCCCTTTACTCCATTAATTCTTCCTCATAACCGAAAACTGTTATTTTTAAGTCCAGTTTTGTTGCTTGTATTAAGCTCAAATAAATAAATGAATAAATAAATAAATAGTCGTTCGACTAATCAGCAATTCATTTTGAATTATTTGAAAAATAGAAAAGAAAAATCCACCGTTTGTTGGATTTCAAGACTTTTTTCTTTGAAAATATTACCTAATTTCTTGGCCTTAGCTAACACTTACAGATCAAGAGGTTTTATCCGTCTTAGTCTCCTGATTACATTGTCAGTATTTAATAGTTCTGTCATTTCTATGTTAACGTGGTTGAGGAGCCTAATTTTCTGCCTTTGAGCAGCTTTTTTAACTTCATCTTCAACCATTTCAATATTAAGATCTCTACTCTTATGTACAGTTGAACTAGAATGATCTTCCAATCTTATCGTATTGTGTATCGTATGTTCAACTCATCTCTCTTTTTCTTTACATGCGCTTTCCAACGCAGTTTAGCATCTAGGGTCATGCCTAGATATTTGGCTTTATTTGAGTATTCCACTAAATTATTGTTTATTTATACTGGAATGTGTGGTACGTTTTTATATGTAAAATTAATATGGACTACCTTTAGGTCATTTAATCTAATCTGCCATTTTGTAGTCCATTCTGAAATACTGTTTATTGCCATTTGAAGCTATTTGAAGCTGCTATTTCGACAGTTGCAGTGTCATCTGCAAAAGTTGCTATTGTGGTTTCTCCACTTTCAGGCAGATCGCTAGTGAATAAGAGGTAAAGCACAGGACTCAATATACTGCCTTGTGGGTACACCCGCTTTAATTTTTCTTAATGTCGAGTACAAGAAACGTTTAATTCTAAAGAAACTATCTGATATACTTATATGACTCGAGAATTTTCGAATACTGCCTCATAATTAAGAAATTAATGCAAAAATTCGATCGAACCGTGACAGTGATGCACAAAGATCTATGCGTCCTCGCAGTGGCCGGTCAATTGAAGATATCACTGCAGTGAGTGACAGTGTTCGTGACCATCCGTCAAAATCTATTCGCTATCATTTTTAGTAATTGAACCTTTAACAAAAGATCTTCATCTGCATACCCACAAGAATCAATTGACTCAAGAATTGAAGCCAGCAGACCACGAACTGAGAACGACAACGTCTGCAGCAATGGACATTTTATTCCATCTGACACCCTTTACATTTTTGGTAAGCAAATGGCAGCTAGTTCAGCTACTCTCCTCAAAGCTACTTAACAGTGGTCTAGCAAAGTATATGGCCTTACCTCCACTTTAAACAACTTTAAAATTTTTCCTGAAATCATTGACTACACTCAAGTTAAATTTTGATAAAAACTTCCAAGTCACCATCCCTTCCAAAGAATTTTAGGAGGAAGATGGATTTACGGAAGATAAGACGACATATTTTTACACCGACGGTTCAAAAACTAACGATGGTGTGGGTGATGGTGTCCTCTCTCATAGGCTTAATCTAAACCTCTCCTTTCGTCTCTCAAATCATTCTAGCGTGTTCCAGCGGAAATAATGGCAATAAAATTAGTCTTATCCTGGCTAAAGAAAAACGTAATATCAAGCGTTGGTGTGCGAATCTTTTCAGACAGCTAGGCAACAATCAAATCAATATAATCGTCCTCTCTAAGTTCAAAAACAGCTCTAGATTGCCGATCATCTCTTATAGAAATGACGCAGCACTTCAATATTCACCTATGTTGGGTGTCGGGGTACAGAAATATTCTAAGGGAATTGTAAGTCCGACGAACTTGATTGCCAGACATGAAACAACAACACCCATTCTACCAGACAAAAGTTCTCTAGGTATGTCGATCGCTACATGCAAACTCAAATTAAAGCTGGATGCTACTGAGAGGACAAATTCTAGGTGGACAGGTTGTACAACGTGTCTCGCGACCAAACAGATTTGGTCTAAGCTGGCCCTCTCTGAAAATTGTATTTCTCTCAATAGTTTGCATATCACCGCTGTAATTGGTGTCATCACCGGGCACTGTCTAATAGGCAAGCATGCAACAAGGCTTGGCGTATTATAGAATTATTTATGTATAAGTTGCATGGAGCTGCACAGCTCTCTCCCAAAAAAGGAAACTCCACTTAGGAGCCTTCGGCTTCAACGACCTAAAAGATCTGAAAAAGGCAGACATTAGAAAACTCCTACGCTTCATGTGGTACTGATGCTTTAAGGTCATGAAAATCGATGGACCATTCACGAACAATCAATGCATCCACAAACAGTCGCTGTTTGGTGCGAATATTGGGCCGACACGACGGCGTGATTGGTCCGTATTTCTTCGAAAAACCTCGTGGTGCTGCTCTAACAGTAAATAAACGTTATCGAGATATGATAATAAATTATTTTTGGCACCAATTGAACGATGTTGATGTGGAAGATATGTGGTTTCAATAAGACGGTGCCACCCGCCATACAACTCGAGAAACAATGTAGTTATTGCACACACAATTTTCCGGCCGCGTCTTCTTTCGTTTCGGCTATCAAAATTCACACCGTTGGATCTCTTGTCTTTATGTGAAACAGAAAGTATTTGCCAATAACCCCCAAACTATTCCCCAGCTAAAGGACAAGATTCAATGAGTTATTTAAGAACTACCACAGGATTTATGCCCAAAAGTAATGGAATATTCCATCAATAGGGCAGGAGTCTGAAGGACCAGCCGTGGCGTCCATTTGGCAGGTATTATTTTTCGTGTATGAAAAAAAGGAGACAGAGAAAATGCGGAACTACTTGCTGAGCACTTAGAATAAACTTTGAAACCATATGACGGTATAGAGGATCTTATTTCAACCACGATACACCAACGAGAGGTTGCTTAAGTTATAATGATTGCAAAACCGGGAAAATCTCCAAAGGACAAAAAGCTTTACAGACCTATGTCGCCAATAATACCGAAGATATTTCATACTGATCCCGATACCTGATCACCAAACTTGTTTCAGAATCAAGCATTCCAGAGGAGAACAAAATATGTTCTGGCATTTTTCCAGACGTCTCTCAAGCCTTTTGATAAAGTACTGGATAACGGTTTCAGGTGTGAGTTAAACAAATACTTTCGGAACAATTATATAAAATCTTGAGCTATTACCTATTGGACAGACTCTTCCATGAAAACGAATACTCAGAATTTAAACAAATAGCAGCTGGAGTTCCGCAAGGAAGTGTTCTTAGTCCGATCTTGTTCTTAATATATACTCGACATATTCCACAAGAAGAAGTCATATTTGTTGCCACATTTGCAAACGGGAGGCTATGTTACTTACTTTACTAATGTCCTCTGACCCCTCGTGGGGCATAGGGCGTCAACAACACCTGCGCGCCATCGTGTTCGGAGTTCTGCAACGCGCTTGAGCTCCCTCCAAGCTCAATCCCCAAAGATCTGGATTCCTACTCGACTGTCCTTCTCCATGTCTGCCTAGGGCGGCCCACTCGTCTCCCTGATTGGGCAAGTGGATTCCATTGCATGGTGTACTTCGCAATGCAACTGTCTTCGTGCCGTAAGGTGTGACCAATCCACTACAACTTTCTCCCCCGTATTTTAATGACTACTGGCTCCTGGCCCGTTATAGCGTGCAGTTGGTCATTCGATTCGGCCAGAAGGTCCTTAGGATGTTGCGAAAACATCTATTTATGAAAGTTTACAGCTTCCTTGTGACGGTGTTGGTCACTTTCCAAGTACTACACCCATAAAGTAGCACTGTTTCCACGTTTGATCGGAATAGTCTCAGCTTGGTATTTGTGCCGAAAACATTGCTTTTCCAGATTTTAGAGAGCATACCGAACGCAGCCTTTACTTTACGAATTCTGCTGTCCACATCCAGTTCGGTACAACCATCTTCTGAGACCATACTTACTAGGTATAGATAGTATATGCTTACTATCTCGACTTGCTGTCCGTCAATATTGAGTTGAACGGCGCTGGTGTTTTGTTGAGAAATTGAAGTGCTTAAGGCCTTTATATTTCGAGCCCTACTTTGTTCGCTTTTGACTCCAAATTATGGGCCATCTGATGCTGGTCCATTATCCTGTGTGACAGCAGGCAAACATCATCAGCATAGTCAAGGTGTGTGAGATATGATGTCTTAGTCCATCTCCGCCCCATGTTTCCTCCAGACAGAGCTGCCCGGATCACATCACTGATTACTAAAATTTATAACATTGGCAAAATCGACGAGCTCGTAAATAAATGCAGACACAATTTTCAGGATAACAACGCTGGTGATTTTTCCTTGTATCCCTATGTACATATGTAAATATGATATTGTCAAGGGCTCTACAAACCTGGAGTGTCTCGAACTGGTTGAAAGAATGTAGAGCAATCTTGAGAATGAAACATACTTAAAATCAAACTTGACAACTTGAATTTGACTGAAATAAAAGCTTGAGCTTCATTGTGAACAACTTTCACCCCTAGTTTTTTGTTTTTCTTTATTTAAAATAAGTTAAAGCGAATGAAAATGATAATATATGTGTAATAACTACTTCTTATGATGGGCCAGAAATTTTCGGCACGCTTGCAAGCTGTGTCGATTCAGATAGCTTTGCTGACTAAACGACTTTGTACACTGTGGACACTGAAACAGCCAGTTATGATGACCCTTGCTTCGTTGATGTGCTCGCAAATTCGATCTAAATCCAAGAAGACAGTTCGTACACACCCTTTTATATAATTTAAATTCCAACGCTTACCTGTCTGCAAATCTCTTTTGACATGACTCTTTAGGGCACACAAATGGTTTCTCTCCTGTGTGTAAACGCAAATGGCCATGCAATACCCAAGGACGATCAAACGTCTTCTGGCAGTGTTCGCATTCGTAAACTTTCTTCTGCTTTGAACGACGTCTTTTCTTGGTGGTGCCGGAAAAAAATCTCAAATCAATTGGACAGTTGTCCAAATCCGAATCGAAGTTATCCGAATTCTGTCCCGTGTCTTTCACTGGCATGGGAGGATCTTCTTTAACTTTTACCTCCTCAAATTTATTCGGTACTGTCGGTATCACTGGAGCGGGTATAATATTTATTGGGATGCTAGGTTTAACAAGCTCCTTTTCACAGTACTTCTTTTTGTTGTCATTTTCCGAGTATCTATCCATCAATATACAGCCCAAAACTGATTCCAAATCATAGCGGGTAGTTATAGCTATACGGTCACTGTCGTACCTGCGATAATTACAGTAAGTATCTCAATACATAAATTTATAATTTGTCAAATGAAACAGACCAATCGGTCGAACGCAATAACTTCTTCTCCTTGGTACCATCACAGAAATTCTTGTCAATTGGTTGTTGTGGAAATTTTTTCTTCAAAGTCGGCGTTTTGACTATTTTCGGGAAAATTGAGATATTTCTGAAGGCATCTGTCCAGTAACGGAAATGGTAACTAATTATTAACTCATTATTTATCTGAAAGCCTTACCATCAAAGAATGCATTCATTTTGATTTTTTCTGTATTATATCGTTGCGAAAAAATACTTCGTGGCATATTTTAAACTTGTTACGTTGCTACCTGTGCGCTTAGAGAATTCAAATTGAAAACGAAAATTATTTTTTTCACTTCACACTTTCAAATTTCTCGGACTACTTGATTATATCGAAATTTAAAGTCATTTTTCGGTTGCTTGTTCTTTCTGTTTAATGATTGATTGAGAGGCGTGGGAAACGTCAACGATGAACTTAGCAGTCATCGAGTGTGCCCTGCATGCAAGTTTCAAATTGAATTTCTACACATTGTGGAAGGTTTACATACTCGTAAAAGATTGTTGGTGAAAGTGCGGTTTATTATTTATGGCGAATATAAACATATCTACATACGAGTACCTACCTCCTATCAGAGTTTTTAAAATATTTGGCTATATTGTTTTTTTTTTCTGAAATGTATCGATAATGACAAACATAAGAAATAAAGTGTACCACTGGGTCGCACGTACTTGCGCCTATATACGATGTTGCTCATATCTGACATTCAAGCAATTCAAGTCCTTTTTTGTTTTTTTTATTTTTCTCGATGAAATAGAAATGATAAAACTCCAAATTTTCACTAAGGACATGTATTGGTTTCACGAAATATTTCGATCTAGAAATTTTGATCAGTCTTAGTACTAATAAAGGGTGCCCCAAAATTTGCGCAAGAAGTAATTTTGACAGAAAACACAGGTTTTTAATTAAAAATTGTAAATGTTTTATTGATTCATAAAGTAAGTTATGTATGGAATAGCATTTCGGGTAAATGGCTTCCACGGCTTTACTGGCACATATGCACTCTTTTGTCGAAATTATGCTTTGCATAAATGTGACTGAATTTCGTTGATACAGCTCTCAATTTGCTCTTTTAAGGCATGGGTGGTCGTGGGCTTGTTGGCATAAACCTTAGAATTCAAAAAAACCCAAAGAAAAAAAAAATCCAACGGCGTTAAATCGCATGATCTGCGCGGCCAATTCTGATCATCAAAACGGGAAATTACACGACCAGGAAATGACTCATGCAGTAATTGAATTGTTTCTCGGGCTGCATGTCATGTGGAACCGTCTATTTGAAATCACATGTCGTTCACATCCATATCTTGCAATTTAGGTACACAAATCTGGATTATCATATCGCTAAATCGAGCACCTTTAACTGCTATTGCCTGACCTGCCACATTTTCAAAGAAGTATGGTCCGATGATGCCTCCAGCCCAAAATACGCACCAAACAGTGACACGTTGTGGATGCATTTGTTTCTCAACAATCACTCGTGGATTTTCTGAACCCCAAATTAGACAGTTTTGACGATTAACAAAGTCATGAAGATGAAAATGGGCCTCATCTCCGAAGATGATTTTGTTTGAAAAATCAGCATCCACTTATTGTTGTTCCACAATCCATTCAACGAAATCTCTTCGCTGTGCGTGGTCAGTAGGCTTCAGTTCTTGAGTCAATTGCACTTTGTATACATGAAGATGGAAATCTTTCGTGAGAATACGCTGTATAGAACTTCTCGAAATGTCCAATTCTTAACCACGGCGCCTAATAAATATATGTTCCTGGACTCCAAACAACACTCTCACAAATTCGATGTTTGGTATTGAACGACCTGTTGAAGGACGGCCAAAGTGTTTAAGATCAGTAATTGATCCAGTCTCCCTGAATTTTTGAATTAATCTCTTCACAGTTACGAACATATTGTAATATGCTGGCTACGGCTCGAGTAGATAAAACGATATTCTGTGAAATTTATTTCTTTATTTTCTAGTCTATAGAACAATTCAAGTTCACACTATACTATTCTTTGCAAATTCTTTTCTTACAAGGTCTCTTTCCTCTCAAATCACTTTATCTCCTTTCAATTACTTAATTCACAAATCCAAACTAATTACTTTTTCTTGTTTACTCTCAACTTTCAATTTATCACCAACTTACAACTTCGCCCATTATCACTTTTCCAATCTCTTCGCCACGGTTCTAAACCAACTGTCTTTTTTTGATCGCCATCTGTCCTTATATAGCAGAAGTTTCTGATTGCCAGAAACTTCTAGCAAATTCTTCGACCACTGGAACAAGAGAAATAATTCTTGCAGTTATAATTCCCTTTTATCCCTGATATTATTCGTCTCTTTCGTTGACATGAGCTGTGGAGACTTCGTCCCAGACACGAACCTCGAATGAAAGGACAGTTCGAACCAAAATTCTGCCAGAATGAAGTCACTTCGGAATTTGTTGCGTCATATTTTTAGGGGGCGTAGTTATTATTATGCTACAATATTTTGTACGAAAATTGCGAATTATAGCTGTCAAACCTTCATTATTTTTAAAATATTGCTCAACAATGAAAACGCGTTGTTCTTTCGCGTAGCACTCCATTTTTAATTACCTTAAACTGTCAGCTGTCACGCTGTTTTTTTTTTTTTTTGTTGGCAACACTACCGTACTATTGGCGCAAAATTCAAATCTTGCGTGAATTTTTGGGACACCTTTTATAATGGAGAATCTAAAAAAAGTGGATCCCACAATTCTGTTTGTCTGTCTGTCGGTATATATGCACATATGTATGACTGTTTATATGTATGCTCGACTGCAGTCTAAACAGCTGGACGGATTTTCATCAAATTTTATATCTGGCATCAGTGGGTTAACAATTCGAAGCCAAATTGGAATTTTCATTCTAACCCCAAAATTAAAGGTACTTACGGTCCTTCGATTTTGTAAAAATCCGATTTTCTCGAAGACAGATTCAGCGATTTTGTTTAAATTTAACGGATTTTTTTTTAATTTATGTGTAACGATTTTGTTTAAATTTTAAATCTGAGTGATTTGCAGATAAACAACACTTAGTATTATGCCGTTTTTCATGACAATTTTACTGTCGGGTGTTTGTCAGACGTTCGCGAGAGGTGGGACCGTGAGAAAACTTTTTATTTTTTTTTATGTTTTATTGGATTCGAAGATTGAACTTCTCGCTCAGTGATCGCTCACTTAACCACTTAGCAACGGCTCCCACATACCATGGTCAAAAAATGGGTTCGTTTATTTCAACAAGGGTGAGAGAGATGTGAAGGCGACCCCAGCCCAGGGCGTCCTGTGTCGGAAAAGTTGAAAATTAGTTTAGCTGAAAGAAGAATAAAAATGTGACAGATAGCGGATGAGTTGCATATCAGCAAAGAATGGATTGGAGAAACTGTGCATGAGCATTTAAGCATGAAATAAATTTGTGCGCCCTGGGTACCGAAAATGGTCACACCGTTCGACAAGGAATGAAGACTGGAGGGCTGGAGGAAAGATTTTTTGAGTTAGCCGGAGACAATCTCGATGAAATTTGCACCCGAGTCGTAATTGTATCTGAGACTTGGGTTCGCCAATACGATCCGGTGTCCAAACAAGTGTCTATGCAGTGAATTGAAAAGAGAAGAGCCGAAGAAATTCAAGGTGGAAAAGTTGGCTTCGAAGTTTATGACGACTGTTTTTGGGACAGCGAAGGTGTTTTGCTGATTGATTATCTGGCAAAGGGGACTACGATGAATGGTTAATATTACGTAAAATTGATTGACTCAGGCACGTCAAGTGGTCGTAAGTAAGCGAAGTGGGAGACTCAGGCACAGAGTTTTGACTTTGCAGGATAAAACGCTTGTTCACAAGGCGCGGGTTTCGAGACAGGCTTTAAAAGACACAGGTTTTCAACGATAGACGACCCCTTTATTATTTTTTTTCTAATTTGAAAAAGGAGTTACGAGGCAGAAGATGTGCAGATAAGAGTGAGATCAAGGCGGTCGTAGAAAATCATTTTGAAGGCAAATAAAAAAAATATTTTTTTGGTGGTATTAAGGTACTGTATGCCCGATGTGAGAAATGAATTTCACTCCGGGGAGTATATATTGAGAAATACAATTTTTTAATCGGACCTGTTATTTCACATAATGCCTTAGGCCGCGGACTTATCAGCCATCCCTCGTACATTAATATATTAGGGAGCCTTTCCTCTACCGAAAAACTCTAATAGATGAGTACAACTCGTAAATTTATGAACATTAGTTTATCACTCTCTCCATCAGTCGACATTTGACAAATTTGATTGTTTTGTATTTTTTTTTTTTTAAATAATCGAAACAATTCACTACTGCTTCTACTGCTACTACTGATAGTACTACTACTACTACTACTACTACTACTACTACTACTACTACTACTACTACTACTACTACTACTACTACTACTACTACTATTGCTACTAGTACTACTACTTCTACTACTCCCACTACTACTACTACTACTACTACTACTACTACTACTACTACTACTACTACTACTACTATTGCTACTACTACTACTACTTCTACTACTCCCACTACTACTACTACTACTACTACTACTACTACTACTACTTCTACTACTCCTACTACTACTACTAATATTGCTACTACTACTTCTACTACTAGTTGTAATTATTTTCAACTGGTTTCAAAGATTCCATACTGAAGTATTCCATTACTGGGAAGTATCTTAAGTTTCAATGAGGAGGTCATTAATGCAGTCAATGGCGAAAGTGTTTCGAAAGTACCGACTTAATTGTGGAGATCCGGGGCAAACTCGTCCATATGTGCACGTTGGTTCATCAAGATTGATTATGGTCTCGCCCCCGATATTCTTTTAATATTAGAAAAGGTGAGAAGCCTCATGTGATGCCGTATTTTAAAGAACAGTGAAATAACCCACCACTGTAAAAACTATCTGCCAGAAATCTATTCAAATTTTTAGGTTTGTAATTATTGAGACAAAAGGTCCTTTGTGGTTGGGTGATTGTAGTGTATCTACTCATCTACTCATAGGTACCTGTGTCGACAGGATAACCATTTGCTTAGTTCTCATTCCTCAGTAGGTACATAATATTGAACTTGATTGAAATCTGGGAATCAAACACTTTAACACTTCAACCGCGTCTGTCCTTTATGGATCAATTAAAAATTTGCCAAAGACGTTCTGAAATTTCATAGAAATTTCATTTTCTTTTACAAAATACTACAACTCTTGGCGTTGACTAACCTTACACAAATTGCAATCTTCTAACACATTACCTAGGAAAACTTTTGAAAATGACATTTTAAAAATTCATTCATGTTTACCCTGTGTTGTCGTCAACACAGGACGTAAGAACCTAGAACCCACACAAAGGTGAAAGAAAAGCGACCATCATTCACCGACATCATACCAACTAAAAGTGACCTTACTGTTAGGTTATGCCTTTTACTCATTCATACTTCATTCACTTACTAACAGGATCTACCCACCAGGACATGATTATCTTCTCATTTCCTTTTAAGAGTGCATGCCTCCGCCAACGATGCAAATCTAAGCAAAACCCGTTGATATTGGCTTAAATAAACAAATCTGAAAAACCTGTGGTGATATGGTAACGTTGCTTCTACAACAAACTTTGCATTCCGAAAAAAAAAGGATGAAATTAATTTTTAACTAGAAACATGCCGCAGTACACCACCAATCAGCGATGTGCATATGAAAAATTAGATAAAGACAGAAATGTTATGTTTCGTAAAAAGGATACTGACATTCTGGCAGAACTAGACGTTCCACTTTCGAAAGGATTGGCTACATAAAGAGGATGCCAGAAAATGGAAAAAAAAAGTGTTTTGCTGTAGCCACAACCCATTCCAGCTGCAAGGACCAACCAAAAGTACAACTTGTGCTGTAGCTGGATCTGATGTACTTCGTTGGTTGGTTTTCCTATTTCAATTTGTTATTATATCCTTCTATGCAGTTTGGGTACCCCTCTGCTGCAAGCAAGACTGGCAGTCCTTAGTAGTTGCTGTAGTGCTGCTGGTGGCGGTGTAAATAGGATATTTAAAATTTCGCATCTTTTTGTGTGGAATCTTTTTTCGAAAAACAGTTCTTTTTTCGATTACAGCCTTTCAAATATTTACACAAGAAGTCGGCCTGAATGCAATATGAAAAGGAGGTTGAAAAGATTATGAGAAAAAGTGATAGGTTTGCGGTTGAAGGACTCGTTTATGTTTTTGTAAGTTGGACTTCATTTGATATGTATGATATTTGCAAATTGCTTTGAATGCACATATTGGACAGACTTTAAATTTATTGTTGTCCTTGGGAGGGTTGTATTTTTAATTTTTCAATTTTTTTTCCAGATGGATTTAAAACCCACAATTTGAACTTAAGGACATTGCAAGATCTTGATACAAAAGAACGGCACAGAATCACTTTTAGCAAAAGTTCTCAATGGTTGTGCTCAGTTAGTCAAATTAGAAAATGTGACCTCCACCAAGAATTATCACTTTGTTCTGAGAATCGGATTAGCTTTATAATTGAGAGGAACAATTAATTAAGTGGCAAGACTATAATCAATTTAGTGTTACTGGAATGAGCTGATGAAACAAATATTAAGCTTTTAAGCATTTTAACACTAAGTCTAAAGTTCTCTGTAGAAGAGTAGTTTTTACCATAGCTATGACAAGAGTGGAAAGTTATGCTCCAACCTGAAGGAGGTAAGTGGAATAAATCCCCACTAAACTTTTAGTTAAACATGAGAACTGAAACAGAAATTAAAAAGAGAGATGACATTTTTGATAGGTCCTCTGTTCATCTCATAAGGGGTTTTTGCATCCGGCACCAATTTAGTGCCTGCGGCTTACTGCCTATGTCCACCTAAAATATACGTACAGATAAACATGCACTTTAGCTCCTATGTTGGCCGCCTTGATATCGATGGAGTAGGAGAACGTGTAGGAATTATGTCAAGAAGCAGGTAGGTTGTTGATACGCAGGTAAGGCGATCCCCATCTAACCTGTTCTAATACGTATATATGTTCTCAACTTGTGGGTAGAAAATAAATAAATCAATCAGAAGGCTTTGAAGATACCGGGTGATTCTGCAAAGAACTAACACGACAGATACGAATTCTTGAGACTAATGGAATTGAAGCAGACAATGCTGTGAAGTAATATAGGAATTTTTTCTAGATTCTTTGTGGAAGATAAGAGTAGCATATCTCTGCTATAGGAGCCTTGGATATTTGATGGTAAAGTGTGTGTGCTATCTAGAGATAGAGTTAAATTCTGTACCTACGTTAGAACTTTCGTATGACACGTCTGAACTTCCTCCTTCTAATAAGGTACAGCTTCTGATAATAATTTTAACGACACCACAGAGAACCTAATAACTGATTGTGATGCAAATGCTCGTATTATAGTTAGGGGTAGCCCTAACGGAAACTACAGAGGAAACGATTTACTCGGGTTTGTAAAGTATAAGGTTTTAGCTATTTTTAATAGAGGAACGGAATTGATCTTCATAAATGCCAGGCAAAGTGAAGTTATTGATGTGACCTGTAGTAGCACAACACTTTGAGGGTGTCGATTTGACACTCAATAATTCGGGCAACATTGTCAGATCATAGTTCAGTTGTTGGACATCGAGTATTGGTATGAATCTAAAATAAAGAAAGGTCGAAAAAGAGAACAGAATACGAACAGCATAAAGTATAATTACAAAATGCATTTCTCACATCGGGCACACAGTGCCTTAATACCACCCAAAAAATATTCTTTTTCTTTGCCTTCAAAATGACTTTCTACGGCGGCTTTGGTCTCGTTCTCATCTGCAAATCTCCGGCCTCGTAACTCCTTTTTGAAATTAGAAAAATAAAAAAGTCGTGGTCTATCGTTGAAAAACCTGTGTCTTTTAAGGTCTGTCTCGAAACTCGCGACGTGTGTACAGGTGCGTTATTCTACAAAGGCAACACTCTGTGCCTGAGTTTCCCACGTCACTTCCGTACTACCACTTCACGTGCCTGAGTCAATAAATTTGCGTAATATTAACCATTCATCGCAGTCCCCTTTGGCAGGTATTCAATCAGCAAAACACCTTCGCTGTCCCAAAAAACAGTCGCCATAAGCTTCGAAGCCGACTTTTCCACCTTGCATTTCTTCGGCGGCCTCTCCCTTTTTTCAATTCACAGCATGGACTCTCGTTTGGACTGCGGTTCGTATTGGCAAACCCAAGTCCCAGCAACAGTTACGATTCGGTTGCAAATTTTGTCGAGATTGTCCGCGGCTAACTCCAAAAAATCTTTGCAGCACTCGAGTCTTCATTGCTTACCCAGCGCGCACAAATTTATTTCATGTTTAAACTTTTGTGCAAAATTTCTCCAATCCGTTCATTGCTGATGTGCAACTCGTCCAACTTTTCCGACGTTTTCTTCAGTGACCACTGACACGGGACGCCATGGGCCGGGGTCGTCTTCACAGCTCTTTCGCCCTTGTTGAAATAAGCAAGCCCATTTTTAGACCATGGTATATGAAGGCCCAGAATGCTGAAGAGTCGATGACATGTCTTCGAAAATTTCTTTAGGCGATTTTCCTTTTTATACGTGGTACTCGTACTTTATCACGGCACGGTGCTCGAAATTACGAGAATTTCCGATTTCGGCTGACATGGTGATGTTTATCCTACCACAGATAACAGCAAAATGAGATTATTATCGAAACGAGGTGATATCTATACTACTATAGAGTGCCACAATTAGAGCTATCACTAATGAGAAGATGACTCGTTGTTGAGTATCTCAGGCCGCAAACTTATCAGCCGTCCCTCGTAAGTGTTACAAGAAAACCTGTATGGAAGCCTCTCCAATATTCCACAGACAACTCTTGTAGGAAACTGAGTACTCTAGACAAGGAGGTGACCAATGCATGTGAATGAATGGTGCCATGTGAAGAGAAGAAACCGAAGGATAGTCAAATTGAAAGGCAAAAAGAAAGACTTGAAGATAACTCTACGACGAGAAAAACGGGTGGCGTTTCGGCTGTCTGAGGTCAGCAAACTTTAAACTTGAACTCGTTCGTAACAAAAAAGAAAATATAGTAACGCTAGAAAAGGGTTAGAAGTGCAATAGATTTATACTTTTTACCAATTACTAAATTTAAATTACAGGATGACATATTCCTCGGTCTAATGCAATGAGCTGTGGAGACAGTTGCACATTGCGGGATATACGTTACCCATTGAGCAAATACATCAGTAATATTGATGGAAGAAAAGTTGTTTTCTTACCAAAACCGAATAAATGGGATTTCACAGAAACTAGGTTCTCCAGTAGGGTCAGTATAAAGCCATTGGTGGACCATGTAGAGAGTGTCTTTCAAGCTGAAATCTTTGCCTTTGATAGAGCTGCGATGACAATCCTAACAAAGAAAATAAATCCATCTTGGGTTATAATTTTTTTGAACAGTCAGCCAGTAATAAAGGCACTGGACAGTGAGACAATATGATCTAGGACAGAATGTAAATGTCGTAAAACCCTGAACAAACTTAGCAACATCCACGTGGTCAATCTCTGCTGTGTTCCCGACATAGTGATATAGAAGGGAATGAGATAGCAGATGAACCAGCCAGAAAAGGATCAGCACTAGGTACAGAACAAACTCACACACAAATAGTCATGCTTGGTTATCAAGAGGTGATTGTGTTATATCCCGCAGTCTATGGTCACAATTAAATGAGGTGAGAACCAAATGCTTACTAGCTATGGGGAAAAAGAAAATCCACATCTTGGCAGGTGTACTGACGGGACATTGCGCGATCGGTACTATGGCCAAAAACTCCCCGGACTACTGCAGGAGCTGTCAAGATGAGGAAGAAATAAAAACCATCAAATACCTGCTCTGCAACTGCCCAAATCTCCACAACCGTTGCCTCCTCTATATGGGAGACAGACTCTTTGGAGAACTGAGTGAGTTGGCACATGCATCGCTGATGGATTTAACGAGATTAATAAGGAGCACACGCTGGTTCGAGGAAGAACCAGCCAACTAGAAACAGTGTTAGATGCGGTAACATAACCCAAGCGGAATCACAATGGACCAATAGGTCCCCGTGTAAGCACCTTTCAAGATGCACATCCCCTCCAACCTGACCTAACCTATATAGGGAGAAGAAATTCTAATGATAATTTAGCGCGCTCGATATTAAGTGATCATCGGAGAAGGTCTACGTTGCATTTCGTCAAAGTACCTGACATTAACGACTGGTAAGTCAAATGTCGGAATAGTGCATGAAATTGGTATTTTTAAGGTATGGCCCTGTAAAGATGTAAAAAAAAGCTTGCTGACCTGATCTGGGCGTTATTGCAATACCAGTTGCATTTAGAAAAATGTCATTCAATTTGTTTACGGATTTCTTTTTTGTCATAGAACCTAGAACTTCTTTCATGTTATCAGCCTCTGACTGTGAAGCTGGTATGTCAACCACAGTTATCTTTTTTAGAGAGTTTCAATTTAAAAGAAATTTTAGGAGAAACCGTCTTCGACATTCCACTATTCATGTACGAGTATGTTAGCTCATACTCATACCGAGAGACAATACAGGAGTAAGAAAGAAAAGCTGTAGAAGTGCCAAGGCATAATCAATCTCACTTTCAATATGTAGATAGATACACCACCTCTCATTTTACAAATTATATATTGGGATATTCCAAAAGGGCACAACACATGATATCACTGCCAACGACTAAACAAGAAATCAACATGTAATGCAACATGAAACGGGTCAGTCTATGAAAAGAGGGAAATAGACTGAAAAATACAAACATTTTACACTCTAGTTAACTTCACGGCATTATTAAAGAGTGTCGTCACTCTGTCCTAGTGCTTAAGTCTATAATTGTGATCAGCTTCAGTGTGACACTTTGAGTAATTGACTCGTCACCTCCGAGCTACTTTTCTTTCTATATATAATAACTACAGTATCACTGGAATATTCAAATGTATACAATATGCATGTAAGCAGATCTATTGTAACGAGAGTTACCAAATTTTAGAAAAGCGGGTTACGCTGACAAATTTGAATTTATATTTGAATCGCTAAATTATACTTTGTTTTTATTATTTGGAAATGTTCCTTATATCCAACTTGATAGTATTTGCTAAATTTCAAATTATTTAATTACTTAGTTAAGCAAAACTTACTAAAAGTGGCTTGTAAAAAACCAAAATTGTAACGAGTGTTACCATTAAGCTTTTCTTAATGAAATGCCTACAACTATCGTAGTTTTCCGCATTCTTAGCATTAGCAAACATACAAGTAATGTTATTATAATATCGTGTAACCAATACAGGTAATAACGTCTATTAGAGCTCTGAATGTAACACTAGTTACCACGCAATATCTCTTATACAAGAGATTTGTTACAAATTGGATTTCGATTACAAGTTTTTTTTTTTTTTTTTTTGATAATTGTTATCGATTGCACGATGATCTCGGTCATAATATTTTACAATTTCTGTCTATTAATGATCAATTTGTTACACGAGTATCTACTCAGAGGACTTGCATTAGCCACTGCTTGAATCAATACATTCTAAAATACAAACACTCATAGTTACTCTAAAGATATCGGAGCTACTGAATCCGACTGTTGGATATTGATCTTCATAGTAACATTAATTATGCATAAACGGTAGATTATAAGACAGCATATTTTATGAGCCAAACTCTACACGGAGAAGCAAAGATAGTTTTGCATTTAATTAATATACCCAATAGATTCTTCTCCCCCAGCGACTAGTTTGTTGTATCTTCCGTTCTACATAAAACACTGTTCCATCTAAAGATGAGTTATTCTAAATGCAACCAGCATCGCATGACCGTAAGGAAGTAAAACTTTTCAAATGAAGCGAACGCTATCCAAACACTACTGGACGTGAGCCGAACTGGCGATTCATCTCTTTTAAATATTTCATTTCAATTCGAACTTCCTCAGCTAAGAAGTTTCCATCTGAAAATAGCTCACCTATAGCACAATTTATTCGGACTTTCCTGTGGGGCTAATTAGAAATTAATTTAGTCTTAGGGAAGCCTTACAGTGCAAGACTTTTGGCAACGAACAAAGTAGTATTATAGATACAATCCAGAGTCTCACCTTCGGGAAAAAACTTTTCAAATAAACTTCAGAAATTTCATTGTAGTCTGGTCTAAGTGTTTTCATTCTTAAACTGGAAGTGCTGCAAGCATGCATCACTAAAACCACCATCACCATCGGGGTACAGGTATCCACAGCCACCCGCATTTAATGCAATACGTTGAAACATCGCCACAATGTAAATTATTAATTCCGCTACATTCTGGATAAGTGGATGATTTATGGGGTAAGATAAACACTCTGTGCGCTCTATTTGCCATTCGGTGGTCATCTTCAATACGGCGTGGTTGTTATTCTGCGGGCAATGGCGAACGCACAACCGCCCAGTGTCTGAATATGTGGCACCGCAGCAATTTGGTTTCTTCGCAGTGCTGTTGTGTTTACCTGCAACAAATCGGATTCCATCGTTTGACAACGGATTAAAAACTGATTGATTAGGACCAGGAACTGTGACTTTGGGGTTGTTTGGGTTGTACTACTCTCCCCGCATATGGTGTCGTTTTTATTTGGACTCAAGTAAAACAATCTGATAAATTTGATTTCCGTTGATCTTGCAATAAAACATAATAATCAAGGATAAGGCTGTATCTATAAGTGCGAATAGCTATTTTTATAGTGTTTCTGTTGTTTAATGGAACATATTTCTATTTCTAGAATTGAAAAGTATTAAGCCGAGGCTAATACAAAAATGCTAGTGCTCCCCAAGTTTGTACAGCGTAAGAGAATAACAATTAAGAACTGCAAATACAGCGAATATATTACTTGTTCTGATGTTTGCAGGGGTGTACCCTGCTGCTTTAGAAAAGTGCTATATAAGTCATTTAAACTATATAGCAACTGCAATTATATTTGTTGCAATTATCCCAATAGAAATCGCTAATACAGCTATTTATGAATATCAGTAATGGCTATTTTTCACAGCTAATTCTGCTCTCTATGTTTTAAAAAAATACCAGTAGTTGTCATTCAAATATAGCAACATTTGGCGTAACTATGTAGTGAAAGTGACATTTATGATCGGACTTTGTTTTAGCCATTGCATGGTGGCACTGTAGCTCAATGTTTTTTTGTTTTTAACAGGAGGGTGGCCACGCCCAAATGGCGTGTAGGCACTGCGACCAGTAAGATCTATTGTGCCAGAGACCACTTTTTAGGGCAGCAGTACTTCAACTTTCCTTATGAAAGCTATAATTACGGCTGCGGAGGAGTTCCTTAGGTCGAATGGAGATATTATTTCCTTAAGAAAGAAGCTTCTCCTACTTCTACACAGAGCTACATACTCACATAGTATGTGTTCTGCAGTTCATTCTCTTCTAGGCAGAGGCGGCAGGTGATATCCTCTGAAATTTTTATTTAATTTAGGTGGTAGTGTAAATGGCAGTGACCAGTAAGGAAGCTCACAAGCCTTCTTATGTCATTTCTGCTGTATTTTAGCTGCCTTTTTTTGGAAGGATTGGACAGCTCTTCTAGCTTGTCTGAGGCCTTGGTAGTTATTCCAATGGGAAATGCACATGTTGCGTTCCTAATTGTTTAAGGTTAGTTTGAAGGCAGAATCAGATATTCCGCAAAAGGGTTCAGGTCCAATGAACAACTCAGAGGAACCTTTTCTGGCTAGCAGATCTGCAGTTTCATTGCCGTCAAGGTTTACATGACCCAGTTTGTAAACTGTCGAAGCAGCTTAGAACTGATTTTGAACTGATCAGGTGGGAGATCAGTGCTTTAAGCGACGCTTGGCTATCGGTGAGTATGTGGATAGCGGCATCTTTGATGTCTGAGTGCAAGTTTATATTTGCACAGGTTTCAATAGCGTAAAGCTTGGCGTGGAAAACACTAGGACTCCTTCCAAGTGATTTCGTAATCTTATGACCGGGTCCATACACACCGGCGCCAACTCCTGAATCCATTTTTCGATTCATCGGATCAAGCAACGGTCCGCCATTATTCCAAATATCACGGTTTGGGATCTCAATCTCAAACCTTGTACCAAAGTAGAGTGATTTGGGCGTAAAGTCAGAAAGACTGCTGAGCATATCTAGCTCGGGGAAGTCGGTTAATAGGTTCATGAGATCCACATGATCCCATGTACTGTTAACATCCGACTTTCGAAGATTAACTGCACTGCGAATTGACACTTTGCTTATGAAAATGTGTAACGGAGTACGTCCGATTATGGCTTCTATGGCTGTTGTGGGTCAGGTGTGCATAGTACCTGTAATTCCGAGGCAAGCTAATTTTTGATGTTTGTTGAGTTTGCTGATGGCTGTGATCTTCTTGGTTTTCGTCCACCAGATAACGGACGCGTATGTAAGGATGGATCTTACCACCGTGGTATATAACCAGAATATGACCTTTGGGGACAGACCCCAGGTTTTGCCATACATACGGCGACAGATCCACATGGTAGTGGTTGCCTTGGTAATTTTATGCTTAACATGAGAGTTCCAGTTAAGTTTCTTATCCAGGACAATTCCTAGATATTTTTCCTCTTCGGAAAAATGAATTTAGAGTCACTGAACCAATGTTCATTGTTCTTCTTCTAGTAAACCATACAACGACTGCCTTGCTGGGGTTTATCGATAAGCCCTCGCCAGCACACCAGTCCGAGACTAAAAGGAGTGCATTTTGCATGAGTTGACACACATTGTCTTCATGTTTGCCTTTGATGATGACCACAAGATCATCTATATAGCCTTTAGTTGTAAAGCCTAAACTATTAAGTTATTCCACCACGAGCGACCATAAGAGAGGCGAGAGGATGCTGCCGTTGGGGCAGCCTTTAGCCGCGGAGACCGTCACATAGACCTCTCCTGACGAAGATGTTATTATCCCGCTATCGAGCATAGTCTTAACCCATCTGGTAATAGGTTTGTCGACTTCTCTGCGTCTCATGGCACTAGTGATGGATTTATAACCAATCAAAAGCACCTGCTATGTCAAGGAATGCGCAAAGGGCGATTTCTTTGCCACGGTAGGCCGATTTAATCTCTGTAATGAGATGATGAAGGGCACCTTCCCTGGATCGACCTTTCCTGTATGCATATTGACTAGAGTGCAGAGAAGTAGTCTTTTCAGAAATACCTCTAATATGGATGTCTAATAGTCTCTCCATGGTTTTCAAGAAAAACGATGTCATTTTTATCTTGACTGAACAAGTTTCCAGACAAGCTGTTGATTCTTTTGGAGCTGCCGCATGGGGTGCTTCCAGGAGCAGCAGGTGTGTGATCACTTAAAATTGTCGAACCAGAGAAGTGTACCTCGAGCAAAGTTTACAGGTTTTCACTTCGACCGGATGTATAGGTGCTATCAGGTTTGATGAGCAATCCCACCCCATTGGAATGATCCTTTGAGAGAGCCTTTTGGAGACGGGCTGCTACTGGATTTCTCTCCCCATGCTATTCTCTTGGATTTCCTCAATTCTATGTTGTATAGCGGACCTATATTTGTCCCAATTTTTATTGTATTTTGCGGTGTTAAAAAGTTGTCTCACCCTTTTATGGAGTATCTATAGCTGGTCATCCCACCACGGTACGCTCCGTTTACCTGTATTGTAATTTTTTGGGACACAGCTAATCCTGAAGGAAGAGATTAGACAGTCATTTAGTTGGCAGGCTGCCACATCCACATCACATTTTGATCTTAAAGATGTCAGTAGCATGTCATCTTTGACCCCGAGATTTTCGAGAAATAATGTCCAATTAGTTCCTTTCGGTGCGTAGTGTACTTGTTCATGATTAACCCCACTCAAGATGGTAAATCTGATGTGCTGATGATCAGTGTGCTCCGACAGTGAATAAATACAGCTATGACTACCTATACAGCGAAAAGCAACGCCGTGATGGTTAAGGTGTTGCATATGTGACACAAAGGTTGTTTTATTCCTTTACTTGAAAAAAAAATAGCTAAAGTAGCTATTTCGGAATGGCTATAACGGCTATTTTTCTTAACTAGTTTATACATTTACATTACACAGGAATAGCAATAGTAGCTATTTTTCACAGCTAATTCTCCTATTAATAAAATCTAAAAGAGCTATTTAGGAAAACTTTCACAATATTTACACAAAATAATGGTAGCTACGGGCGATATTCTTCTCTACAATTTATATTCTTTGGCTAGTCATTTTGTTACTATAAAAACATTAATTATATTTCCGCTATTTATATAGCAGATATTTGGAAGAAAAAAATAGCTTGTGGTGCTGAAAATTGATTCAGTGCAGAAGAATATGGTCTACATCGTTCACGGTTTCGCTTATAGTTAGATACTTATTATTGTTTGCTACGTCTTCCAGTAAAAATAATTTTTTGGTGAGAGGTCTTAAACTATGAACCCCTTAGGATATTCAGTACAGAAAAAAGCTCAAAACCATCGAAAGGGAATATAAAATTTACTTACAATTGCTAAAGGGACATCTGCACTGGTTCACCATATCCGCAGGAAAAAATATCTGGCGAGTAATAGATATAGTGCTACAATGTTACAGTATTAAATTATCGGACATTGCAGCAGCGAGGTAGATTCACCTCAAAACACCATTGCAACCTTCTGAATGTGAAGGCTCTCTCGATGCTATGAAACAATTTTAATTTTCAATCTGCATTCGCATCATGCGTTGTTGGCAGCCATATTGGCAGCGGTTGCCCATTCTCGAACACTACATTCGAGGAAAGTCAATCAATTGACAAATTGATATTGTAACAGACAATGACGAAAATTGTGTGGTGCAATCAGAGGTCTCCTTTTTTTACATTTATCTTCACTCCTTTTATAAATGCGAATATGGTAGTTGTATCCGTTGTGAAAGCGAGTTTGTAATTTCGATCCGTCATTGATTGAAGTGTCACATACAATTGTTTTTCGCTGTAAATTGATTTGCACTTTTAATTTGCGTTGAATGTACGCTGAGATTTTAATTAAGGTGTTATTGTCCAAAGGGACGCTGATACTGACTGTTTTTCAACGATAGTGATATTTTAAATACTCAGAGGATGGGGGGTCTGGAATCTCATATTTCATGGGTTGACCACATTCTTTAATTGTGGGATCGATACAAGTGTAAAACTCCGATAAGATAGGTAAAACATAACCTAAGTAGCTTATCTACAAAACAAGCCAAACCAGGGGATACTCGTATTTCAAATCACATATTACAGCTTAAAGCTCGGACATATAAAGAATTTTTTAAAGCACGTAAGCCCCTTTTTTCATTCATAAACAACAGCACGCAAATCGCTGCTACTACGACCTCTCAAAATGTTCATAGAGAAAATGTTCGAATTTGCACAGCTCGGGTCACTAGCAAACACCCACGCCTTAACACTTGCCACACGCTTTCACCGTGATGTCTTCATACCATGAAATCTTGATATCATAATTTGATTACACCATGATGTCTAAACATAGTGATGTTATGACATCGTGATATCAGGGCACCATGATGTCTTGACATTGTATCTTGCTAAATAAATATTTGACATAAATATATTGTAACATAATGTAGCATAATAACTACGCCCTCGAACTGGCATAATTTTGTTCCGAAGTGTCTTTTCATTCGAGGTTCGTGTCTGCGGTTAGTGTTTACGGTTCGTGTCCACGATAAGAGACGGATGATGTCTAAGACGACGTCACGGATAAGAGAGAATTATAACTGCAAGAAATTATTGTAATCTTGGAATTATTACATCAGAATTTTCTTGTTCCAGTGATCGAAGAATTTGCTAGAAGTTTCTGGCTATCAGAAATTCTGCTATATAAGGACAAATGGCGATCAGGGCAAGGCTGTTGGTTTTGAACCGCATGAGGAGATTGGAAAAGTCATAACAGCCGAAGTTGTAATTTTGTGATAAATTGAAAGTTGAGAGTTAACAAGAAGAAGTAATTAGTTTGGATTTGTGAATTAAGTAATAGAAAGGAGATAAAGTGATTTGAGAAGAAAGAGGTCTTGTAAGGAAGGAGTTTGCGAAGAATAGTATAGTGTGAACTTGAATTGTTCTATAGACTAGAAAATAAAGAAATAAATTTCACAGAATATTGTTTTATCTACTCGAGCCGTAGCTCGCATATTACAATATTGTGTTAAAATTAGTCAAGACATTAAATATGTTAAGATGTCGTGGTGTCTCGAAATAATGCTGCCATCTCTAATTTCGACGGTTTCAGATATCAACAGTTAAATAATTTGGCTTTGTCGTAAACCCCAAAAAAAGCATAATTTTGAAAACCCGCCTGCCTGTTTTTACACTCTCGTTGAACAGATTTCGATGAGATTTGTATTTGTTTTGATCTAAAAATAAATGAATGTTAGTAAAACCAGTTATCCTCTATGGCATAATACAAAAATATCGCTATCACAAAATAAATAGACGTTTACATTCCCTACAATTCGTCCATATGTTGCATAATGCCACGCCTTCTTTTTGGGGGTATTTTCTTCAAAAAACCTGATATTGCTTCTTTAAAGTTACTTACGGTGATGGATAAGCCATGTTTTCAAGATTTTATCATACAAATAGTTGCAGCCATGCCCACTTTCTTATAAGAAGGAGCCATAAAATCAGTTGGTGCCTTTAGGAAAATGAGGAAGAGGAACAGAGGATTGACTTCAAATGTTTGAAGGTTGTAGTGATGGAGACATACAGACCATGGTAGATCATTCCGCATTCGTGTCGTTCGGCTTATAAATGAATCCCTACATTTGACAGTACGACCGAAGTTGGGCTTAAGGGTGAACAGATGTGCATTCAAAGCATGACGCGTTTTGCGGGTGAAATTTTGAAGGGGAGGAATGCAACTGGCTATTCCGCTGGAGCATTTTTTATTAAAGAGACACGAGATATTTCTCCAATGTTCAAGTGAATGTATGGAATTCACAATGTCTCTATCACCTATAAGTTTTAACGCGCGAATCTGTACCCTGTCTAGAATGTGCAGAACGGTCTTGGGTGCACCAGATCAGATATGGGCGTTATATTCCAGCTTAGGGTGGATGAATGCCTTATACATTGAGGCCAGATCAGACGGGTTAAAATATTTCTTGCACCGTTTAAGGAATCCTAGACATTTTGCAGCATTTTTGGCGACCTCAAATATGTGATCATTCCATCGAAGGGGGTTATTAATACACATACCGAATGGCAAGTCTTTCGGTTTCAATGATTCAAGTACCATCCATGGATAATGGTTGAGGGTTTTGGTTTTGCTTTAGAGACAGAAGACAGCACTTCCACTCTGTTGGTTGAACACCATTTGATTATGCTATCCAGGTCGGAATTTAATAGAAAGTGCACTTCCCCATGGAAAATTTGGCGATCTCAAATACAAGTGGAGACAAAGCATTTTCTGGCACCGTGGAGTTCGGTGCAAAGTGAGCATCAAGCAGATTGGCTTTATCTACGGAGCTGACAGCTGGAATGTCATTGTAAATGAGCGTGGGGATGGCAGACGAGGCAGAATTTTTAATATTTTTGACGAATGACCAACAATTTTTGGGGATCTGCATTGCGATTGATCGGGAAATTACTGACAGCTCAAAACACCCAGTGAAAAGCCTAGACGTTTCTTTGCTTATTTCGGAAGAGGACTAGCTTAAGAGATGGAAGGGGCATTTTCCTACGGTTTTAAACAGTGTATTCGCTAGCGATATGCTCCCAAATCAGAATGAGGTGCCCGAGGTAAGAAATGCCGAATACGCACCGCTCCCAGTAAGGATAAGATCACTACCGCGATCAAAGCACTTGAAACCAACAAGGCGCTCGGACTTGACGGTATTCCGCAGAGCTCTTACGAGCAGTGCCAACAACATCGCCTGAGCTTCTGCTTCCACTTATAGAGAGAGCTTGGGAAGCCGAGAGCTTTCCTGACGAGTGGAAAAAGGGAATGATCGTCAAGCTTCCTAAGAAAGGTAGTTTAATGGAGTGCGGAAACTGGAGAGGTATCTGCGTGATGCCTATTGTAGCTAAGATAATAGCTAAAATCATCCTGGAGCTAATCAAACAAAATCTCGAAGACACACTCGATGCCGAACAAGCAGGTTCCGCTCTGGATCCTCCTGTATCGACCACATCAACACCCTGCGGATTATCATCGAACAGTGCGTTGAATATCGATCGCCACTTCACCTGCTGTTCATCGATTTTGAGAAGGCGTTTGATAGTGTTAACAGGGAGTTTATTTGGCGTGCCTTACGCAGGAGAGGTATTCTGATAAATTAATTGCTATTGTCAA